>JAKDFA010000002.1:1315022-2630044 GCA_036971435.1 Dactylellina sp. 'tibetensis'
ATCTTGGAAGCGGTCTGCCATCCACCAAAAAGGTTCCTGTAACAGTTCCAAAATTCATTCGTTGAGCCAATGCATTCAACAAGGTCGTTTTTCCAGCTCCAGATGCTCCCATCAGAGCGGTAAGTCTTCCGGGCCTTACTATACCAGAAACGTCTTGCAAAAGTTTCGTTGAACCGTTCTTTGTCGGAATGGTGTAATTGACGTTTTGCCAGGTGAAAATTGTTTCGTTTTTCGCAATACCTTTTGTGCGGTTGTTGCCAGACCCGCCAGTGGGTTCTCTCTCCAGATTGATGTTCTCCCGAGAGTCTCCATTCTCTTCGTCTGCAGGAGCTTTACCTTTCTTCATGGCATCTTGGATCGCTTTCGGGGCACCCCCACGCTTGAAGATAGTAATCGCTGCTCCTCCTTTATTTGGGGTTTGAAGTTCCATACCAATCATGGTCATCACAACAAAGAAGATCCAGAAACCGACACCAATTCCAATATTTCGCCAGAGATGAGTTCTGGTGTATTGAAACGAAACGGAGATATATTGCGAACCGTCCACAATAGAGCTACCAGGTTGACTTCCAGACAGAGCACATGATTGGAACCCTGGTTGTCCGTTAGCAGGTACGAGATATGGCGGTGTGCATTGAAGATCAAGCCCGTCAAACTCATTGGCCATCAAAGCTTCAAATCCGTAAGCCAAAGGGTTTATATAAGTAAGCCAATGTAGCCATGGATGTTGAGAACCGGGTGGGATGAGATCTACAGATAAATTAGTTTACCAAATTTTCGGATATTTTCTTTTATGTTGGAGATATCGATAGTTTAAAAACTTACAGCCAGTGTAGACGATAACCGCTTGAATCGCAACTCCGACAATTCTTGTGGCATTATCGAGATTCTTATTCCAAGCACCCATCATGCGGAAAAAACTATACATAGCTATGGTATTGATATACGTAACCAAACAGTTGATAAAGAAGTGACCAGCGGTCCTTCTTAATCCTGCCATCCAGTAAACAATAATATTGAATAGCAATACTTGGACCACGACAGATGGAATATCAACCATAACTTGGGCGATTGCGAAAGCCGAGGGGCGATAGAACGAGAATGAACGGTGCTTGAGCATAATTGGCCGAGCAACGAATGATGTAGGCAGCTCAGCCAAGGCCAGGAACGTATTAAACAAAATGACGAAAAAGAGCACGCCTCCACGTGGGAAAGCGCCTGCAGCAGTGGCTGGAGTGCCGTAGAAGAGAGATCCGACGATGAGCGCTTGGAATACAATCCCACCCCACTACGCACATAAAAATTAACCATCATGATAAGATAGGAATATCGACAACAGGGGACGTGCCTTTCCGAACAAGCTCAGAGGATCACCGAGAAGTACTCTGAACTGACGCACAGTGCAAGCCCGCACTTGCTCCGGGAACGACACCGTGAAGTTTCGCTTCTTGGTATCCTTGCCTTTATTACGTTCTCTGATTCTTACTTGCTCGCCTAGTTCTTGCTCGAAATCTTGAATTTCCGCTTCGATTCTCTTCTTCTCATCGCTTTCGAGGTAAGCCTGCTGGAATTCGGTTGCAGATCTTGGGACTCTGTCTTCCCAACCTTTCTGAACCCTGCGCTCATTCAGATCGGTTACAGAAGTCAAGAAATCACTTGTCGTCCATCGTTTTGGGCACTCGAAACCTAAAGCCTCGAAATATGCTTTGGCATTTTCGGTACTAGTCCAAATATTAAAATATGTCGGAGTTATATGATAGTGATATTTGATGAACATACCTTCCAAAGTAACAACATTTTCCCTCATCAATTAACAGTACCTTATCAAACAGGTCGTACAAGCTCTGCCCAGCCTGATATAATGCTACAGCTGTAGAAACGCCGGTCATATTCGTAAGAGCTCGAATAGAGCTAACATACTCTAGTGCACTTGAAGCATCCAAGCCTTTTGAGCTATTATCCCACGCTTGGACCGAGGCTTTTGTAACCATTGCTTCACCAATGCTCACACGCTTCTTTTCGCCGCCAGATACACCGCGGATAAGGGCATTTCCAACCTTAGTATTCAGGGTGTGTTCGATCCAAAGGACCTTGGAAATCATCCGTAGAAAGTTTTCAACGTATTCCTTTCTAGTTTCACCCTCCTTCCTTGATGATTTTGGTGGAGTGCGTGTACGGATTGCGAATTGAAGCGTGTGTTTGACAGTTATACTCGCGTAATGTAGGTCATCTTCCGGGTTATACAGGACCTCGCCACGGTAGTTTTTTCCCATATCTTTGGCGGAGGCACCACCGTATACGACATCACCGTTGATAGCCACAAAGCCCTTGCGTTGATTTGCAAGTACTTTCAAAAACGTGCTGCACCCGCTTCCGGGTCTTCCGAGGACGAGAAGCATTTCTTTTGGTTTTATCAGGCCCGTGAAATTATCGATTAAAGTTCTCTTAGGAGTTCTTGCGTTTCCTCTTAGGAGTTTTCCGATTGCTAAGATAGGGCTATAAAACAACGAAGCGACAGTCGGCTGAATGGCGGCACCAAGTCCTTCCCCAATAACACAGAGGTTTTTGAAGATGACTCCCTTGTGGCGAGTCTGCTCTTCTTCTGAGGCTTCTTGACGTGCGGTACCAAACATAGTGCTGATGAGTCTTTCAAGTTCTGCATTATCTTCGCCTTCATCGCTAAGCATACCTCCGGATGCCGAGGTTTTCTTCCTGGAGAGAGTTTTTAGAAGATCATCCTCGGTGTACTGTCGGCCCATAGAACGAGAAGTTGTGATTTTATTCAACGGTACGACTTTCTCGTCGATATTCTCTTCAGTAAAATCCACATTGCCCGCAGCGACTGCTGAATTAGATGGCTGATTTGGCGTCACTGGTTGAGTTTGTTCAGGTTCCGGACTCTGGGCCCCTTTGAGGGCAAAATAATCAGTCCGTTTCTTCTTGGGCTTCTCTTCTTTCACAGCTCTCGGCTTTTCTTCAGCTTGCCACCGAGTGGTAGCTTGTGCAGGGTTTTCAGCCGCAGCTATCGTGGTCTCTTGCGGCAGGTTTCTCTCAGCTTCAGGCTGGATAATTGGGCTCGCAGACTGTTGGTGCCTCTCATAAGCCTCGTGGGCCGCTGCTGCGGCGCCAGCTCCGATTGCGGCACCTGCTACGGTATTTCTTGCGCCATGAGACTCGTTCAACGATTCGGAAGTAGTTGGAACCTGCTGCTCCGGGAATTCCAGATGCTCGCTAGCATTTTTTTCTCCTACAGGACTATAAAAGGGTGCAGGCTGCGCATTGTAATCTCTTGGCCTAGGAGAGGTGGCTCCCTGGTAAACAGGTGCAAAAAAGGGAATGTTCGTATGTTCAGATGCTGTAGGTGTTTTCTCCCCACTGGTATCCGGTATTTCACTCTCCAAAGGTTGTGGAGTGGTAGCAAACGGCGTCGCAGCGCCTTTTTCCGTTGCAGGAGTATCTAGAGGAGTTGGCTGCCATCCTCCTGGTATTAAAGAATCGATCTGAGGCGTGGTAAGTGGTATTGACCTCGACATGTTGCAATATGTGCGTTGCTTCGGCGAACAGTATCGTGAAGAAGAGATGAGATTAGAGTGACGACACTGACCGCGCTCTTACAAAACGGCGGTTACAGATTGACAAGGCTGGCTTCTTCGTTCGGGACAGATAATTTCTCGTGTCGGGTATATTTATTAGTAAATACCTGAGCGAGTAAAGAAATGACTCCTAACTAGCCTTCCAGCTCAATCCGAAGGCCCTCTCTAACGTTGTGTTGTTCGAACGTCTCCAGCGTCACCATCTAGCACCCGTCGTCTTGCGGCACAAAGTAACCAGAAAAATGTAGACGGAAAAAGACCATGTGCAAAATCAAATGCGACAGGAAGAAAAGGCCGGGTAACTTGCATTTTATCTAGCCTTCATCCGGGATGAACAATAGTCAATGACACTATCACAACCATCACAAGACAAAGGTTGTGTCTCGGCCGCATTTTCTCGGATGCAGACGACATCATCGATCTGAATTCATCAGCAAAATTAGGGCCTATCTGATCGAGATTTCAACTAAATGGCAATCGAGAAAACCGATCGCATTCGCGGCCACAACTTACTCCGACATCCCGATCTTACTTAAATCTATTTTTTTTTTGTTTTCCCCTCTCTTTCTTGGGCCGAAACCTTGGTTTTGTCAAGGATCGCGTAGCGCGACGTAGCTACGTTTGATTAGGAATCGGAGCAGCGAATCGTTTTGGTTAGTGGCGGGCTTGGAACATAAACCTCTGACGTCAAGAACGGCTGCAGCTTATCAAACGACGCAGCCTTTTTAAGTTCTTGGGTGGTTTGGATGCTTGGGAATTATAACAATTCGGCAGTTACCTCAGGTGTGATAGCTGGTGTGCCGCCGCCGGGAAAGCCCTACATGTGGATCCCGGAACGCGGATCTTGTTCCGGTCTAGAGACATCGAGGCTCTATTGGGTTCTCGGTGCATGGTATCTAGAGCTGCTCCGAGGTTATCATCTCGTGGAATCGCCCGGAAAAACAGACAAGGCCTCACTAAATATTAACTGAAATAAATTTCTTCCTTTTGCCTAAAATTTGCCACCTAAGAAATATAAATCCTACACCAGTATCAATTTATTAATTGGCTTGAAATGAGCATACATCAAAAAGCACGAGTTTATCTGATAGACAGTAGTGGTAGTGTTGCAAATAAAAATGGTTCTCTGCCTAACAATAAATCTGAGACTTTCACTTTAGCTCAAGCCCAAGCAAACGCTCAACTGGTTTTATTGGTAGAAGTTTTGTTAATTGCCGTCAAGGCATATTCCTTCTCAGCATCTCCAGTTTCTTGAACATAATTCTTGATATATTCAGGAACCTCTTTGACCCTATTATAAGACGATGGCTGTGGCTCGCCGTATGACTGGTAAATTGGGATGGTACCTGATATCGATCAGTATCAAAGAGTAAGTGAAATACAGCTAAGTTTTAAAAGCCAGAGCGAAACTCACCAGTCCAGCATTTGTCCAGCAGATCCTCGCGCTTCGTATCTTTCTCATAGTCGCTAGGCTGACCAGTTCTTATCTTGGCAGAAGCGTGCTCGATAGTGACTCTCAGAATTTGCGTAGACTGCATCTCAGCGCCGTCTGGTGGCACACGAGTGTCGTCATATCTTCCAGGGAGAACACCATTTGTAATCAACCGCATCGCATAGAGCTTTTCTTCGGGCTCGGTAACCAGTTCTACGCTTCCAAAGACAACCGAAGAACGATAGTTCATGCTGTGGCTATTAGGTGTCAAAGAGAGAACCAATCCATCGACTTTGGTGGCACAGACACAGACTTTGAGTGGCTTCTGGGGTTCATCTTTTGCCGATTGTCTAGCGACATTCATAATACGGGATGAGACATATCCATGAAGATAGAGATCGAGAGGCTCAGAAATGTCAGCGGAGGGATTCTCAAAGGAACCAAGCTTCCCAATCATTGGAAGGATAACTGGAAAGTCATCCGGAGAACCGGTATTGAATGAAACATGGACAACGGGAGATCCGACAATGACCTCGTGAACGGCTTTGCATTCGTATTTGCCTATAAAACAAGGATTAGCGTCGCCCTTTTGGTGATGCACTAGTTTGCATCCTCTTGACTACCTCGTTCACCAAGTCGGTTGACCTTATTGATCTTAGACTTTGGGTATGATAAGTCAGACATCCTGTGGTGAAATTGGCTCAGAAAATACGACTGATGGATGGATGGACGGATGGATATCTAGACGATGATGAGGGTTTCGATTTTTTGAACAAGTTGTGCTATTCGATGTTAAAATAAAGTTGACCGGAACAATAACGTAAAGCGGTGGCCACTGGAGCCGAGCGTTGCAAATATGTGAAGCGAGGATACCCGCGGTCTCTGTCCGTCGCGATCAAGCAGCCAATTTAAATATGAGTCAAAAGGTAAAGAAGACTTTCTCCTATACGGAGCCTTGATAACGAAACTCCAAACCCGGTCTGCGGTGCCGGCGATTGGGATCCTTCTACTAATTAGTTCAGGACGCTGCATTGAATCTCGTAATTTTAATGTTCGCTGGCCTCGCAGTCCGTTCTGATGTTGCCGTAACACAAGAAAGTCTAGAAGTTAACTGGAGCACATGCGAGCTCGAGAGCGAAGCTAAGTTTCCCGTCGGCTGTTCCGTGACGCACGATCGTAGCACAGCGCAGGCATCATACACCATGTACATTCATGTTCCAAACTTGAAGGGATATGCTCATGCTCCCAGATAGCCGTCGCCATCCATTTTGGAGGTTCAAGATGTTCGAGATGGCGGGTCTGGAGGTGTTGTGTCTCACCCGGTGCTCGCTCGGATAGACCTGCCTGTTTGATGGCTAGCACCAGCAGCCGTCTTGTGTCTGCAATATTGTGCCAGATGAGCTCACCACCGCGCGCTGGGCAGTTGGGCTTCGATCATACAGATTTATTGAAAAGTCCGGGGAAGGCCTAGCCTAACTTAACTCTTAAGATCGCCTCGCTATACACCATGTACACCGTACCGAATAAGCTCTCTTCCATTGGTTCATGGCAAACCAACTGGGGCCCGAACAAACCTTACATCAGAGGTACAGCAGAAGTTCCAAAATTGTCGACAGGAGCCAGCCTCATGCACGAAGCAGCGAAACCCCGGACAGGCTCTTGTCTTTCCAACCTGATCCACGTTCTGCGTTTTGGTTCGCAGCCTCTGGAGGAGTGAACGCGGTGCCGACCAGGTGCCGACGACCCAAAGAGGTGTTTGCAGGCTGAACGTGGGGAAACCGGTCGTTGATTTGATCTCTCCGTCTGCAAATTGAGGTGCTATTGAGGCTATTCGCCTCCAAAGCTGTCAGTCAATATGACTCTGCCGTAGATAAGCTTCGGGCTAGCTGGCAGTAATTCCGTCTGCGTCTGTTGGTTGAGACCGAAAAAAAAAAAAAAAAAAGAGGGAAGGAAGGATTCTTGCTGCCAGATCCTGAACGTGAACATGGACATCAACATCAACTCTTCGGATCAAAGCTAAGGCTCCTTCCCATTTCACTTTCGAATTCTGTTGCACAACACCGTGAAACCTCAATTCAAACAGCCATTGGGAGAAAGAACAGTGCGACAAAAGCTTAGTCGACAAATCGCATCCTTCCACATACAAGGCCCACGGCTCTCGGATCTCTCCAAGCGAGGTGGGGACTTGGCATCTTAGATCGCAAAGATGCCGTATCTCGAACACGATCCCACCGACATGCTCAGCTTCAAGACTCATCTGGGGAAATCAAAAAGAATACTAGCGTTATGCGGCGCAGGTACGGAAAAGGAATCCTTCATAAATCGGGCTTTCTAGGGTCAGGCATAAGGTGGCCTGACCCCAATCATTGTAATACGTAACTTTACCTGCCAGTGCCCAGCTAACCTTCTTGATTTGTTTCAGGCTTATCCGCCTCCTCAGGTAAGAGATGTTTCTCCGGGCAAACGGAATCTCTCGCATTCAAAGTCTCAGATTAGCTTACGTTACTCTCAGGTTTGGCAACCTTCAGAGGCGCAGGTGGCCTGGTATGTCCGCCGCTAGCTTCCTCAACCTTCATGATTTAGCAAAATGTTACTAAATGTCATTTATATCTTTCGTGCAGTGGAAAACGCATGATGCTATGTCTCTAGCTACTCCACAGGCTTTCGTTAAAGACCCTAGCTTGGTTTGGCAGGTTAGTTTCTATATCTTGTCTCGGGTGTATCTAACATTTACCAGCAGATTTTAGCTCATATCTTCCCTCTAGTTCTATTCGGCACGAAGACAAGCAGCGTTCTCAGCACATCCGAACGCAGCGCATCTTGCCCTCGCCGCTCTTTCCATCAAGAATAAAGACTTCATCACTGTCACACAAAATGTCGACGGTCTATCCCCTCGTGCTGGCCACCCTGCCGACCAACTATTCCCCGTCCATGGCTCCCTATCCACTGTGAAATGCAGCAGTGTCTTTTGTAATTATGTCGAGTTCAACAACTTCGAGATGGCTCTTACGCCTGCTCTAGCGCCAGCTCCCGATAGAACGGATCTGGATTCAGAAACGGCACCACTTAATATTGCCATTAAAGATTTGCCACATTGTCCGAAATGCCATACAGGGGTATGTATAAAGACCTTTAGTGTATAATTCTATAACCAAAGCTTAAAATCGTTTCGCAGATGCTACGTCCTGGTGTTGTGTGGTTCAATGAAACACTACCCAATGATCTTATTGGGGCAATCGATGACTGGCTAGATCAAGGCCCTGTCGATCTTTGCTTAGTGATTGGAACCTCTGGCAGAGTGTGGCCAGCTGCAGGGTACATTGGACGGTGTAAGGGGAAGGGTGCGAGGGTCGCAATAATCAACATGGAAATATCCGATGATCCGGAGCTGGGAGGTGTCGAAGATGCGTATGTGATCACGTCTTGCAAAATATCTAAAATATAAACGCTAATGATACCACAAAACAGTGACTGGCTGTTCCAAGGCGATTGTGCCACGATCTTACCCGAAATACTTGAGCCTGTTATTGGGGATATCGATGAAGTGAAAGAGCTACTTGGTGATAGGGACCAATTCCCAGAACGTACAAGTCAAGGAGGTCCATTCGCGGAAACCACTACAGGAGGGAGTGGTGTTGGGTATTATTAAGTTATGAAAATACTATGTTATCAAGGTTTCATGTAAGGGTGGGCGTTTGATTATTGGGAGAGAATGTTCTATCCCAACATAAGGAGATATCGTAATTATGAGGATTTTCTTTTGTCCATGTGTAACTTTCTGGATTGCATAGGGGAAAGCCACGCTTTTATTTACTTTCATTTTTCCGAAGCTCAACCGCAGCAGGGCGAAATGCAACTTCGCTACCATCAAGCAGATGCTGGGGGGCAGGGGGTTGCCTACCTGCCATACCATCCGTATTTTTGTAATAAGCCTACACAGTATGAGTTTGGCTGTTTCACAACCTTTGGGATAATACAAAAGATTAACAAAAATAGGCTTATCCGCCAAAAGCTTATTCGACCCAACCCTTCTTCTCTACTTGTTGCCGAGGTCGCGGATACATATATACACATATACGCAGGCAAAAAACCAAAAAAACCAAAGTAACTATCGCCTGATTAACCCCTTTACCTTAGAGAATTAGTCTTGCAGTGGAAAGACCCGGGCTCATACTCAAAGTCTGCTAATAGCAAGTCTAAAAAATGAAAATTTTCTCGAGAATACAGTTTTAAGCTATGGCTACCTGATAGGGTACCCTGCTTCGCCTGGGGTAACCTCATGCGTGTTGTCGTCATCATTCGCCTGGTTGGAACAGGCATTGGAATGGCAAAAAGGAAACTGGGCCACAGAAATTCAGAAAGCTAGAGAAAAGGCCGACTGAGGCGAAGATATAAATAAGCCGTGCCGGACGCGTACGTAAGGTCGCGAGGCTTGTCCGTCTCTATCACTTTTTGTTATCTTCAGCTCAACATTAACTTTGCGCCGGCTCCACTTTTGATCACAAGGAACGTTAAATCGCCCACCTTCAGATCGTAGCCTCGACCCTCTTTACTTAAGACCTAAAAAGTACGCAACAGACATCCTCTCCAGCTCTATATACTGAAACCTAATAAAATACATCTCTCAGCTTCAATTCATACTACTTCAATACTTTTCAAAAATCACAATGGCCGCCTCAGAAATCACACCTCTCGTTGACAGCACCAAGCCCGAGTCGAGCGTCGGCATCAAGCCCATCGACAACCCAATCAAGAAATTCTGCCCAAAGTGCAACCGCTGCATTGACTGTGGCGACTGCGAGTTCTGGTAAGCAAATCAATGCTCGATCCCCCAGTGTATCTCAGACGCCAAGCAAAATCTTGTTTTGATCGAACGAATCTCGCTAACACGATCTGTCGAATCTTCAAGCTGCATCCCCTGTACTATTCAGTAAACTAGCTGTGGACGATGGATCGGGAGTTATTTTGCGATGGGCTGAATGAATAAATTGGGGTTTTAAATTCGAACGATTACTTGGAAGCGTTTTTTTTGGCTCATTCTACGGATGCTTTTGTAATGCCTGCTTGAAGTTAGCTGAATATCAAACTATCAATACAAGTGATTCCAAAAATCCCCGTAGGCTCTGAGCCGATAGGGATATTGTAATCTGTCTTAGCGACGTCAACAAGACGCATCGATATGCCAAGAATATGGAGATGCTCCACACCAAGATAACCACATCTACCCCTGTTGATGCTAGAAATGTAAAGGAATTTATGGATTATTCCAAATAAACTAGGCTGAAATTTCCATTTGTCACTCATGCCATTGTCCTATTCTATGAATAAGCTACAGATGTCTGGGTATCTTACATATTCGGTATCTAGAGCCAAGATCCGCCTGAGCTTGAATTCTCCGATCCAACGCAAAGCGAAAGGTTGAGCCACACGCCAAGCCAAAATCTGGAGATCGCTTTTCCAATACGAAATTTTCTGTCGCAAACCTTCGGTCTCCGTCCTACCCCAGTCAACAATGCCGAAACGGAAACGCTCCGACTTTGAGGCCCCTACTAAAGGGGGGTCTGCTGCCTATACTGCAGAGGAGGCAATCGAAGAATATCTAGACGGAGTCGAAGAATCCGGGCGATCAATCGCGATTCAACAACAGACTATCGAGCAAAAGATCCATCATCACCGTATCCTGCTAAAACGTGCGCTCAAAACCGCAAAGGGATTTGAGCAGCAGAAACTAGGCAAACGGATAAAAGCTGCTCGGAAGGGTAGACTCCCACCGGCCAAGCTGAAGGATGGGAAAGATGAAGTAGATAGGCTAGAGAAAGAGCTCGAGGCATTGAAGGTACACAAAAATGGTCCTTTTCGATGGTTGCGCACGACTTGAAACACCAGGATTAATGAGGAGTTGAGGAGTATAGCACGTCGATTTACAATCCCTAGCTACGACGTATCTCAATAAAACACTCCTGAAAAACAGGCAATTGTCTAGTTCGGCGTACTTCCCGGCATCTGTTGCGAAAGAGGCAGAAGAGCATTCGAAACTTCCCATACCTACCGGCCCAGCTGCGAATGTCTGTGCGAGACTACTCAACTCGAATCCTGTCAAAGAAGCTATCAGAGAGATAACAAGTAACGTGGGCCGGTTGCTTGGGATTGAGGCCGATGAAGAGACCGCCTTAAAGACTGTCAAAGAATCGGAAAGGACAGAAAGAAAGAATATAGAACAGAAGCCGGTAATACACGGGAAGACTCGGGGTTCCGGAAACGAAACTGATTCTGATTCGGAGAATGACAATATTTTTGAAGATGACGACACGGTTGTCCACCCGTCTATGCTCAAAAATCTAGCCGCGAAATACCTAAGGAACAACAGCGCAATATCAAGCGATGAAGAAGAGGAAGAGGACGCTGACAACAGGGTTGCTTGGTCTTCCGATGATGGAGATGGAAGTGGAGATAGCGATGAACTATCGGATTCGAATTCAATAAACGACCGGCCACGCGGCCGTTCGATGTCTATAACCCCGATACCGGAGGACCAACTACAAGCTCTCGAGGAAGCGGAGAATGAAGCTCTGGATATCGATATATCCGAGGACGAGGACCAAAATGAAGACATTAGCGACTCTGATTCATCTCCGCCACCTCAGAAATTCCAGCCCAAAAAATCGACACAAAAACCAGCATTAGCAGCACCTCTTGCGCCTGGACCGATAAAAGCTTCCTCCTTCTTGCCGACCCTTATGACCGGCTATATCTCCGGCTCCGAATCAGACGCCTCATCAATATCCTCTACAGGTCGAAATAAGAAGAAGAAGAAGACGGGTCCTCCGGAAAAGAAGGCTCGTAAAAATCGCATGGGTCAGCAGGCACGCCGCGCACTCGCCGAGAAGAAGTTTGGTACCTCGGCGAACCATGTCAAAAAGGCACAGGAGGAGAAAGAAGCGAAGTTGAAGGCGAAAGAAGAACGAAGGAAGGCGTGGGAAGACAAGCAGAACAAAGCAGTGCATGTGAGCTGGGAGCTCAAAAAGAAGGATAAGGAAGAAAAGGACAAGATTGTACGGGATATGATGGCCGGAAAAGCCGGCGGCTTGGGCAAGAAAATTGTGTTTGATTAAATTCCGTAGAATAATACCCACTAGAATTGGGCTTGAGAAGTTCTTGCAGATTTGCTAGATTTTGCTGTTCTAGAAACACGGGTGCAGCTTGTTCGTGGTAGTAAACCTTTGAAGGGTTAAATTAAAATGTGGACGAATATAGCCGCGTGGTTTGAGAAAGGTATAAAATAGAATTCCCGATTATTAATTATATACCACCTGATGTGCGAGGCTATATATTTTACAGGATCTCAAGACTCCTGTATGATCCAACAGTCCTATGGCTTATGAAACAGAGAGCTCGAGCCTTGCCTTGCGTAATCGTACATTTTCTTTTCGTTCTATAAATTTATCAAGTAGTTTTAATAAATTTGCAAGACGATGAATAACAGACTAATTTTGATATCACAAAAATGAACTATAATTCTTTTTCATAGTAACATGATTAGAGGAACGGAACATGGGAAAATCCAATGAAAACCATTATAAACATTTTATCCAGCATGTGCACCTATCATTTTCCGGCCCGCGGAGTAGAAAACCTCATCTTGCTGGGGATTCATTTTGAAGGAGTAAAAAAGGAATCGAATCAACATCACTAATAGTCATCAAGATCAGAGCTATAAGAGGTAGGGCTAAAGCTTCCTCCGCGGCGGAAGTAAGGATTTCCTGGTTTCGGAGACGGCGATTTTAAATTATGAATGTGATTTACCATCCTTTAGATATATCATTAGTAAGCATGGGCTATATTGAGAAAAGGGTCAAGATAATCAAGAAAGAAATATCAGGCGCACCTTTCAGTTTCGCTTCCGTTCTGTTTGATCGCGATGTTCAAGTGATCTAACGTTGACAATATTCCGAACATCTACAGATTTCAACCGAATCCATTAAAAGAATGTATAATTTAGCCTCATGCTCGTTGTTTAAGTGAGTATGAATGGTAGATGATGATGATAATCTACAGAGGAACATGTCGAAGAAGAGGGGGGAAAAGAAATATGATGAATAAAAATAATAAGTCATAGGAAAACCATCTATAATAAAACGTAAAGTAGGCTCTTTTTTGCCATCAAAAAGCCTGTTCATTTGTAAAAGCCTTGGTCAAAATATACCTCTTACAAAGCGTTCCACCTCCCTCCCGTTCAGAAGAATAACTTACAAGATCGGAATGCTCATTATGATCATCATCATCATTACCATCATTACGATGCTTTGATAGGGTTGGGGGTACCGACATGGCCTGTCAATGACTCAACTTCTCTGTTCTCATCCTCTTCATCCACCTTCTTGCTCACCTCTCGCGATCTCGCATCATTTGCCTGCAAGATCTGCTCCAACATCTCGCTCTTAGTCTTGAACGCATCGGTCTCGTTTCTTAATCTCGAGTTCTCCGCTTTCGTCTCGGCGAGTTCGGTTTCTAAGGCATTCAGCTTGGAAGTCAACGTCTTCAATTCCTCTTCCAGACTAGATTTGTTTTTCGTGTCGGTTGCGGAGGTAGCAGTGGCTGACTCGAGTTTGGCCGTTAATGAAGCGTTAACAGCATGGATTGATTCTACGGCATCCTTTGATGCCGCAAGATCCTTCTCCAGGGCTTGGAATTTTGAAGCTAGCTCGGCTTCGCGTTCAATAAGCTCTTTAATCTGTTCCTTATACATCTGGGTAATCTCCTGCATATCTACGGCAGTTGCTTCAGCTGCCTTGTCCTGTGCTTTCTTCATTGCTGCGACGGTTGCGGAAAGCTCAGCTTCAGCTTTCTTTGCTGCTTCGGCATCGGTTTTTGCGCTTTCGAGAGCACCTCTAAGGTCTGCCTCTGCAGCCTTCAAGGTTTCAATGTTTTTCTTGTGTTCATTAACCTCGGAAGACCACGCTGATTTCTCTGTGTCATATTTGCTATTTAAAGCGTCCAACTCAGAGGTATCTGCTGCCTGCTCTTGAAGTGCTCTATGAGAGTGCTCCGCTGTTTCTCGTGCGATTGACTCTCTTTCTAGTTCTGCAGTCAGACCATCAACAGTTGACTTGTGCTCTTCCTCCTTTGCTGTCAAAAATTCTTGGTGTTCTGCGGATAACTTGCTAAGCTCCTCTGCATGCTCGTTGGTCTTGGCTTCAAGGATATCAGAGTGATCGGCAAGGGCTTTCTTTGCATCAGTAAGCTGCTTGGCCAATTCATCATGCTCGCTGTGGGCCTTAGCAAGCAAAGATTCTTTCTCTGCAAGCAGGGAATCCTTTTCGGCTAGTAAAATTTCCTTCTCCGTGAGGCTTTGGTGTAACCTGGACGTGGCATTTTCTTGCTCGGTCTTGTAATCTGCAAGAGACTTCTCGTGTGAGGAGCGGAGCTCGTCAATTTCTTTCACCTTTCCTTCTAATATAGCCTTGATGTCGGTAAGCTCTGCCTTAAGTTTGTCGCATTCTTGAGCGTGAACGCTTTGTTTTTCCTAATATTGCAAAGTTAGAAACAGTTAAAGTTAAATATAAGCGGTCCAGGTGTCCTCACCGATTCTCCTTGAGCAAGCACATCAACAGTCTTTTTCAGAGCAGCAATCTCTTCCGCATCCTTCTGTTGAATCTCAGCAAGAGTTGTTTGTAACTCTTGATTCTGTGCCGTTAATTCCTCGAGCGTTTTCGTCAAGTCGCCGGAGGAAGCTGCCGATTGGTCCTGTAGAAGTTTCAATTCTGCTGCATAGGACTTGTACTTTTCTTCGTGCTCAGCTAATAGCTTTTCAACTTTAGTTGCGTGCTCGCTTTCCAAATCCCCAACCTTCTTTGTACCTGCCTCGACGGTGCTGGTATGAGCAAGCTTCAGATTCTCGAGTTCCACTCTTGCTGCCTCAAGCTCTTCAGATAGAGTTTCGTGCCTCTCCGCCAAGGCGCGTTTCTCCTCTGTATGTGCAATAAGATGCTGGCTAAGCTCGGCTTCATGGGCTTTCTTTAGGTCGGAAATTTCAGACTGTCGGGTTTCCAAATCGCCTTTGGATTGAGAAGCGGTGTTTTCAAGATCAGCGAGGGCTTGCTTGAGCGCATTGGCTTCTTCTTGAATTTTCAGTGAAATGGATTTTTCTGCCTCCAATTCAGCCCCTAGCTTCGAGATCTCTTCGGCAAGCTTTTTTATTTCGGCCTCTGAAACAGTGCTTTTCTCCAAATAAGTAGCATTACCTTCGTCACGCAGTTTCTGCAGCGATGCAATCTCATCCGCGTGGCTGGCTCCGATGACCTCAAGTTTCTGTTGGAGCTCCAGATGCCGAGCTTCAGCATCGTCAACTTTCTTTTGAAACTCGGGATGCCGAGCCTCTGACTCTTCAAGTCTCTTTTTAATATCGACAAGTTGTGCCTCCGAATCTTCGAGCTTCTTTTGAAGTCCCGCAATCAGCTGCTTCCCACCGGTTTCGGACTCCGTTAGAGCCTATAGCTTTGGGTTAGCGCAACCATCCTCATAACAAACCCCTACACGGCACTCTTCTCACCTTTGAATGCTCAGTGAGAAGTTGGTTCTTCTCTGCATCAAGTTTCAGTTTGAGTTTGTCCAAATCTTTCGCTAGATCATCCCGTTCCAGATTTGCCTTCGTCTCCCGAATCTTGACGTCTGAGATTTCTTGCTCAAGACGGGCGACTGTTTCCTTGATCTTGGCCTCATAATCTCCTGCTGCCTTGGCAGCTTTAGCGGACAGTTCTTCGTGTTCCGCGGTAACTTGGGATAGCTTCTTTTCCAGATCCGAAATCTAGATTTAAGTTTGTAGGTTAGCTCCGTACAACACATCCGAAGCACAGCATACGATGTGGGTCTCTTACAGTCTCCAGGGCCACGGCGTGTTGTTTGGTAAGCTCCGTGATTTTCGCATCGACTCCAGCTGAATCGCTGGTGCTTCTTGATGTCAGCTCATCTCTCTCTGCTTTGATAGTATCGACCTCGGCAGTGAGATTCGCCTTTTCTTCTTCTAGCTTGGCGATAATCTCATCTTTATCTTTTCTCGCGGACTCGATCTCCCCTGTCAATCTTTCTTTCTCAGATTCTAGCTCAGAGATGGTAGACTGGAGTTTTTCGATCTCTTCATCCTTTTCTCTTAATTGAGCACTAAGCCCAACACCGTTGGCTGATGGTTCCGCCGATTTTGCCCCAACCCTTAATGAAGATGCTGGGGTAGCCGGAATGGTATCTAATCGGGATCTAGGAGTAAGAGAGGACTTGATTGGAGTAGTGGTAACAGATGATGTGCGGCGGGATGCAGGGCTAGCAGTCGTAGAAGGGGGAATAGAGCTAGTAGTGGATGTTCGCGTTCGGGTGGTAGCTGGACTTGAGTTCAATCCTGTTGTCGACGTCTTTTTTGCCAGGGTCGAAGCAGCAGGCGCGGCACCGACTGTGGAGGTTCTGCGAGTAGAGCTAATATCAACAGATGCAGTACTCGTCCGAGACGCAGGCGTACGCGAAGTCGTAGGGACTGATGCTCCAATGCTGCCAGCTGCAGGTCGTTTAGCTGCTGCTGTACCTGCAGCACCGGCTCCGATAGTGCTAGTTCGCGATGAAGCAGCTGCGGTTGCTCCCAAGGCCGAAGTAGAAGGAGTTCGTCTAGCGGCAGCTACTGTGGTTCCAGGCGCAGCTCGCGCCGGAGGTTTTGCCAATCCACTAGAAGTTGAAGTAGTAGCAGTTGGTGTGGTTCTACTTGTAGAGCCTATTGTAGATGGCTTTTTGGCTAAGGTTCCACCAGGTAGTCGTTTGGCAGTGCCGCTGATTACTCGTTTTGTGGCTGTAGCTGTTTTGCCAGACGAACCAGAAAGCACGCTGGTATCGGTTTCTCGCCCAGATTCGGTCGCAGATAAGCTGCCATCCGCGAGAGTCGAAGATTCTTCGGGCTCAGGTGTCGAGGAGGTGAGAGGAGCGTCTGCGTTTGGTTCAGACATGATCGCAGTGGTATTTCTTCTTTCGGGATGAAAGGAATTTTTTCGTGTATTACTATTAATTGGTAGAGACCAAGGGGGAGCTTAGGAGCTCAAAGTACTAGATAATTGAGAGGGAGGAAACTCGTAGACAAGGAAAGGGGCAGATGGTCCGAGAAGCTACTAGTTAGACGCGGTTTGCATGAGGTCAGTTTGGGCGCCGATAAAGCACTATCGCGACAGAAAGCATAATAGGCTGTACTGACTTTGGAAGGAGCAAACCGTACCAAGGTAACAACAAGGAGGAAGAAACGAACCGAAGGAAACCAGTTGGAGATCTGAGATCCAGGAAAGAAAATAAAGCCGTCGCGTCGAGGAGACTATTAATAAAGTGCGAACGAGGGCCAGAACGAGGGATGCGAGGAATGGAGAATAGGAGAGGGCCTACTTCCAAAATGAGTTGAGGTGGAGTTGTGATCCATTTTCATCCCTTCCCCAATTGCCCTAATCAAAATCTGAAGGCCAATTCTATTGGCTCCACCCCACAGATACCGTCCGCTCGCATCATGTGCATGCAGACATCCACATGTATATGCCCATGCTCGTCCGCCGTATCTGTCTCTGCACAATTATTTACATGTACATGTCCCGTCATTTTATGACATGCGAGACATTAATATCTCAGCCGACTAGCTATCTACAGTCAACGGAACCATAAACTGCCTCCGATTCTCGGAAGCTTAATCAGTGTGACCATCAGAACGACAACCGTCTACCAAAGTTCCTTTCCGACCCAACGGATCACTTTCAAACGCATATAAAAGCTACGAACATATCATTCTATAATCTTAAATTAGATCTTTAGTCAGACTAAATATGAGGGTACTCAAGCTCTTACGAGGAAATTTGCGACTGATATTCGGCACATGGTATCGCCCGTCCGTGTCTATCGTCACATGGTATATCAAGCTCCCCCACCAAAGCCCCAGAAGCCCAAGAGCTCCGACTTTCAAAAACGGCTCGTCCAACCTGGTTATCTGGCAGCCTCAACACCAGGCACGGCACGGAAAGTAGGGCTCAACCAGACAGGCAGTATCTTTAATTGCGCGCATAGATGCAGGCATTGGTATCGTATTCTTGTATCCTGCCCCAACAATTGACTTTCCGCTTAAGAGCAGTCTCTAAAGTAGATTCAACGGTATATAGGATTTGGATACCCAGCAATATACGACGGCAATATGTGAATCGTAAACGTAAGGTTTGGTTTACGAATCTAAGTAACCCAAATTTTTTTAATATAATTAGCAAACGGCATGAATAATATAATAGACATCTTGAATGCCTTCTTCGAACAAATTTTCGGTTCCAGTGTGGTCACAATATGTTTTTTTTGATGCGATAAAATAAACCTTCAAAACGTCCGCTAGTCTATGAATCTAGTTTGGAGTGGTCGTACTAAAAAGACATCGGAGAACTTAGGAATTAATATTAACCTGCTCGCCCTGGCCGACTTATTGCCGTGCCTCGGACCCTTTCGAGTAGGAGAGTAGTTTTGGCGCTGGTCTGTGGTGGAGATTCTTGCTATAAGAGCATTTGAGTGCGAATGGCTGAAATTCAGCATTGCATTGCTTTGGATATACACGCAAACATTGGAACATCCATCTATTTTTGACACAATATGATTCGGTCCTGCCCTTCAAATTCAAATTTAAAAACTGTAAACGAACTCCTATGGAAGTTCTTGCTAAAACGGCATCATGCCATAGACCTTCCAGAATGCTAACTCAGCAGGCAGCGAATGTTTCCAGGTCGGGTAGTCTTGCAGACCTTTCTTGTGTTGGCGAGTAGGACACCACCAACGCAACAACACAAATAATACCACAAACAGGCCGCTGAATTCGAAACACCAAAGCCCCCCAAATGTCTCAACATATCACATGGAACATTCGAGGCGACGATGTGACAAGTCGCAGAGTGCTACAACCGAAACAGACTTGGAAGTTCCATCACCTTTCCACTAATATTTCGATCCACCCTTACCAAAGATCACCCTTGCGATCTAAATGACGAGTTCTCAAGAAGCTAACCCGGAAAAAAAAAGCCCGATGGACTTAAAAAAAGCTTAAACTGCTTTGTGTTATAGGCAGATATATATAGTCAGGTCTGCCTTGACATCCATGCGATCTATGCATTAACACGAAGTCTAGAAGCGTTTTCTTTTCTTTCTTTTCCCGCCAATAGTATTGCTTTTCACTTCTTTCTAAATATACTTTTAATAATTATTCCCCGACCCGCTGGCGAGTCATCTTCGTTTCTTTCCTCCGTCGTTCAACGTTGAATACCTGATCTGAGATCACCATCGGCTGGCCCGTTACCGTGGTTTACTCTTCTCAAATACCAAGGCATACATTGGAACCTGGTATTCTCCTTTTTCTGAATATTGAGTAAAATCACAAGCCACCCCTCACGCTAAATTTGGACGCCGGCTGCAAATACAGTTATTCTAGCCGTAACTGAGACCCGGTGGCTGGTGCTGTATAATATATAGGACGAATTCTCAATAACTATAAGAACTGATATTTTCTGCCACTGAGCTATCGAGGGTTTACTCACATTAAGAGCCAAGATAATCAGCTATTAAATATAAATCGCAAATTTCAATATACACTTCTACACAGCCGTTGCTATAGAATAGTAACGCATCAATCCACACCTATTAATGTCTACCTATAGTGAAGCCCGTCGGCGTTCTAGGTATGTTACTCAATATCGCAATGACTAAAAGTTTCGATACGGTAAAGTACTAACATTACCTCCATCCCAAAGCCCAACCTACAGCCAAGCATCTTCGAGTTCCCAAAGATCACAGCGGCCTTTCACCCCCACCGAAGCCCGCATTAGAACCCTTCAAAGCCTACTAGAGAACACCCAGGATGCATCGGGCTTTAGTCTCCTATATAGGAACATTATAAACGACTATCTCTTGGGCCGTATCACTTTCCTCGAGGGCCAAGGATATCTCTACGACAGCGCCGGTCTCGTAGCTGGTCCTCTTTCGAAGCTGGACCTTAGAGACGAAGCAGCTCAGCGGATGATGTGTGGGAATTATGTATATCTCGAATGGGTAAGTTAGCCTTTTACAAAAATCAATCTAGCAAATTTCACACCGTCGTGCTTCGGAGAATAGATGTTTTGCTAACAAATTTTATTTGGGTTATATTCAGTGCGCCGAAGAGCCAGTCTCAGAGCTTATGAGCGATTATGGCTGCAGACTATGATACCAGAAAATAAAATAAAAAATAAAAAATAGGGAAAAGGCATAGAGGTGTTTTTACACATTGTAATGGTACCATTTTGAATCAGCTTTAGCGCTTCGTATAATTGAGGATTATAATCCTTAATGATTGATGAATTTCACTTCCCCTCCATTCTGGAGGGTCCTCTTTGCATTTATTATTGCTTTCTAGTCAGGAAGACCGAATATCTAGTCTTCGCTTGAGATTGCTCGAAGCATAGGCGTTTTTGTGTCTTCGCAGGCGTTTAAGGAGTTAATGTCATTAGTGTTTTCTTAATATATTGAATTTTCTGCGATATCATGAGCTACCAAGAATTATTCTATTGATATAAGATAGATTAGTACTCATATTTTTACGTCAAAAGTGAAAAGAATAGGTATTTAGATAGTATTTATATTTCTTCTCTTCTAGAGCTTGATACAAGTAGAAAAGGGATGACTGATAAAAGGACAACAAAGCTAAAGTGGAAGAAAAAAAAGAAAAAACTTTTTTTGGAATCGTTCGTCCTTCAGATGTGAAAAAGAAAAGTGGTATATATGTATAGATATATCGCTGATATCAGATAACACCCACAACAGAGGGGAGAAAAGCGATCAAAGGTAAACACAAAAGCTGGAGAAAGGATATCGCGGGCGGATAACAAAAATAAGAAAGCATGGCATGAACGCATGGAAAGAGAAATGCAATTTAATTCTTCGCCACCGTGACATTTTTGTGCCCCAAGGAAGGAAGGTTGCGCCGGTAATGGGTACTGCCGTATAAACACTCCAGTAAGTCTGTTACAGGAATACACCTGGCGAAAACAATAGAAAAAAATAAAATAAACAAAATGTGAAGCAACAAAGCCAGAAATTATCATGACAAAAAGACTAGCAATTCTCGGCAAATATACAAACCCCTTTGCTATACCAATAAAGGAAGAGATATCCTAAAATAAAAAGACGAATACCAACCCCGGTCGAGTATTTTTGAGTATGAAAGAGATGAAAAACAAATAGCAATCGCTGAAAGAGGTTTTTGGCTGATAGACAGATGAAGAAAAGAGGAATAAAAAAAGACGCTGCATATTCTCTGCAAATGTATAAAACGTGTCGATGAGGATACCACTAGTTCCCTCGTCCGCCGCCACGGCTATCACCACCACTGCTATTCCCCCTGCTTCTATCTGAGCTACGTCGGTTTATATCGCTGAAATCGAACAACAAGTCGTCATCCAAAGGAAACATGGAACCCCTTTCGCCAGGAGTTCCTGTGATTGGTGGTCGCGAGCCTACGGGTCGGTATGGCCGTCTGCTTCCGAATGAGGATGTTTGGAGTCTGTCTGCAGATGTAGTACGAGGTTCACCTCGGTTGCCTCCTGCGGATTCGTCGCTGAGACTTGTGGCCGCAGTATTTTGTCTCGGTCCGCTTGATTCACCAGTCGTGAGACCAGGGCTATGCGTTGTGAGCGAGTCGTCAACTAGCAGAAAAGGTGGCGGCCGGTCCATGCCATCTGAATTAGTTGGGTGACGTTCCTCTGGTCCTATTACTCTGCGAAGTCCTTGATAACGGCCTGAGTTTTCTTCTTCTGGAGCATCCTGAGAAACTGAATTGGAGCGGCGAATTTGAACAAATCGAGGAGAGGAAGGGATATTCATGGGCGACGTCATAGCGTTCGTAGAAGTGTTTGGAAGTGGCGGACCGGGCTCTGAATCTGTTTGGTCTCTTCGTCGGTAGCCGTAGCTTGGTGGTGAAATTTGAGAGACTATTTCATCTAACGAGCCAGGCTCATTCGCTTGGTCGTGTACTATTGTTTCATTTTGTACAAGTCTGGATGGAATTGCGGGTGTATGTGGTGAGACCGCTTTCCCGGGTGAGGATGATGTTGATACAGATGCACCAGAGAGTGCAGGAGGACCTCCTGCTTGTGTCCTGCCGACCGAGGATGGATTGCTTGTTGGTGGGTTGGGTAGTAATAAGGATGACGACATTGAGTCCTGTAGCGCCGCATTCGAGTCCTTCATTTTTTGATACTTTCCCAGCGCAGCAACAGCACGTCTGCCCGATGATTCCGAGAAACTATCAAAAATCTTTAGATGCTGTTTTGAATCTAACATGTTCATGAAATCTGTGAGACTTCTGTCTTCTTCACTCAGACCAGAGTTGGGGCCGGATGTTTCGACAAATCCTGAGCCTGGTGCTGCTGAGGAAGCAAGGCTGCCTCTCCCACTACTATTATTGTCATCCTCAGTTTTGCTGGCACCCGATGAGTGCCTCGGCCGTCTGTTACCAAAGCTGCTGCTGTAACGTCCCACGGACATCGGACGGTCCCCAGCTAGATTCGATGTTGGTCCTTCCACAGGAATACTTGACTTAAGAGATGATGGCGACATGGTCCCGGTTGTAGGTCGTTGTCGGGCTGGAACGGCCACCGCAGCTTGGGGTATCCTCGTAAGTGAGGTTCGCGGCGAGTGACCATATTGATCTGCCGGTGTTGGAGACGCAGAAACAGAAGGTGCTTTGAATGGTGACATGAATGACACTGATGGTCGTCTTTGAACACCGGATTCGGATCTCAAGGATGCTTTAGATCCATGAGCGGAACGGACTGGAATTGATGCAGCCTCGCTATGCGAACCTGCGGAAGATCCACCGCTAATATGCAGGTTGCGCAATGCGGATATTGGACTTTGACTTGTGATTCCAGCCTGGTGGAATGACGTTAAGCTGCCATATGCCATACTAGGGTCACCTCTTTGGGCTATATTGGCGGTATGGGACGGTAATGAACCCGGTTCTCTAGCAATCAAGTTTACCGGTTGAGATCCTGTCCTTTGATGGATAGGAGGCTTAAAATAATGTTCGTCGAGGTTAGCGAAATGCGAACTCAGTAAAGTCTCTGAATCGTCTACCCGGAAATCGCATTGACGTCTATAGTCAACTCTAACAGTGAATGTGCCAGCTGGAGACTCAACGGGGCCAAATTGAAATGTATTCGTAACATTTGTTTCCCTAGGTATTAGGGCAATCTCCAGAGGATCGGGTTGGGGTATTGGACTTGTTTCCCCGTTTACTATTCTGCAGCATATTCGAAGGTTGTTTTTTTGGCCCTTTATAAGCCTTTTCTGAAGCTTCCAGGCGGGCAGAAGTCTAGCATATGAGTAGAGGGATCTGAAAAGCACGATACTCTTCTTGTAGACTACTGCCAACTCTGGTGCTGGCTCGCTAGTTGGTGCACTGAATAATTCTTTTGTTAGACCTAGCTTGCAGCTGCATCGTGAGGATACTTCCTGCGACATACCTTAGATCAACTTTCCATCTTTCTAGCACAACTTCTTTCTTTGAGTTCAGCGGATTTCCTCGTCGCCAATTTCGGAATGCGAGTAATGTTGTTTCTACGTTATGCCTCTTATCATTCTCATCTAATATTACCAGCGTTTGATTTGGGGTTAATTCCTCGGCATCGATGTATGTCTCAATTATTAACGGAGGTGGCCGATTGTCAGTGGCATCTGAGTATTTCCATAACCGGAGATCTTCTCGGAAAATGTCTGTTTCCTCTAATTCTACGTTGAACTACAAATTGAGTTTAGTATGCCGTAACCCGGATTTTAGAACAGAGGTTTGCATACCCATTTATTAACCTTCCGGTTTGCAGTTCCTCGGGTGAATACCGGGGGTACATCCATGCGAGATCGTGTGACAACGAGAGCGAGCTTGAGAAAAAAATTCTAGATTGAAAGGAGTTATCAGCAAGCGAACCTCAAGATCTTTGCATTTGCCAATGTAGTTATCATACTGTCATAAGCTGGTTGAGCCGGCCTCTCTCCGAGTCCATGGCTTTTTGTTCCCCCCCTTGGCCACCACCCCCTGAGCTAGAATTCGAGTCCGAGCCACCACCGGTGCTTTCTCTCTGCACAGTTCCTCGGCCTTGATTGCCGCCATACGATACCGGACTCCCGCTTCCAGAAGCACTGTATACGTTCCCAGAGCTTGATCTTGAATGTGATGGTTGTTGTGTTGATCCCTTCGTATATGCTCCCGAGAAGTCTTCTTGGGGTATATGACCGAGAGATAATCGATGTTGATGCAGCCTCGGCTGCCGAATATCTGATTCCATGGCGCTCTGGATCGAAGATGCCTGGTTGGGAGTTGTCGACTCCGTTGACGGTTGGTGAGAGCCTGTTGGCTCTGCTATTTCCCTTTGTTGTTGCTGAACACTTTTGGGAGGAGCTATGGATTCCTGGAATGCATTCTTTTGCATAGCAGTCGGTATGTCCTTTTGGTTTGTAAGAAAGGTGACGGCCGGTCAGGGGAGATTGAGATGTCACTCGAAAAAGTTGCGTTTTCGGTGGCTCTATGGTGAGGAGGAACCGGCCAGTCCGCACCTGATGTGAAAGAGCAAACCCAGGCCGTTCGGAGCTGGGTTGATATGTTGGGCGTCTGTCTCCGTACTAGCAGCTTCGCTTTGGTAGTACGTTCTTTCAGGGACAAGTGCGAGGTGACACGAAGCTGCCGAGCTAGGATATTATTTGGGTTGAAGGGGCTATGAAGGGGTCAAAATCGAATGGAGCGAAGTTCAAGTGAGCTGTCCACATCCATATCATTTGGAAAAGAGCTGTTCGGAGGTTATTGTTGGACGAATAGTGGGTTCCTAGCTGTTGAAGCACTGCAAATCTTGCTATCTAAAACATAGGAGAGATATCGAGCGGGTATACCGTCGTAGGAGATGAGGCCGGTGTATGGCACCTCCGAGTTGAGGTGAGGCGAGGAGAAGGAGAGAACAGACAGGATTTCTAGCAAACTCGGTTATTGAAGTTTAGAAGAGGCTTGTAAATCAAGTGACAATGTCGAACAAGCTGCGAGAAGGGGGGTCTGGTTGTTCTTCCTACGCGTCCTTGCCGGTGGTGATGGTGGTGGTCAGGCAACTCAAGCGGTTATACAGGTTGGTTGGTACAGATGACCGGTCCCCGAGCTGACCCCAAATATCGACAAGAAGTTTGATCTTTAAAATTAAGCCTGGCAGCAAGGCGGCGAAGTTCGACCAGCCCAACAGTCGAAAGGAACTCGGAGAGCGAATGACAAGCTCGGGCGCAGGGACGCTCCAAAAGGGAATAGACGCTAGCTACTTAGCAAGAGGAGGCCGAACGTCCTGGTGTCAACTGACCTCGAGTTTCCGAACAACAGCGCTGTGGTTGATGTCGAGAGAGAAATCCCACACGAATCCAAATAAACAGGAGGGAGGAATCGGAAGGCTCAGGCCCAAGCAGAATAAGGCCTCGCAGAACGGGGAGACGTTTGAGGATGACGAGGATATTTCGTCTTTTCCTAATATGGGATCGAGCTAATTTTCCGGGGCAAGGAAAACAAGCCAGCCAGGGCCGGGAGAGAATAGAAATTCCAGAACTTCGCTGGATCCGAGCCGGTTAAGGATCCAATGCAGGCAACGCCGGTCAAAAAAAAGACCGTTTCCCACGCCTAAATTAAGCTTGAAGGATTGCCGGTAGTGGCGGCTTGAGGAATGAAAAGATCGAGAGAGTCGGCAGCCTGCGGTTGACGTACGTCTTCGAGGAGGTGTCGCTAGTGTGCGCAGGACGTGTGGCTGGCTATCAGCGACGAACTGGCGGCTGGATTGCCCGACACGAGAGATATCGACAGACAATCGGATAGCGCTGATATGGATTCGCTCTTCGATCTACGACGAAGAGAAGCAAGTGCGGATGGCGTGAATGTACGTACGGTGAAGGGTCAATTCAAGGAGTTCAAGAGGGACCTGGGTCTCAGTCATAGTTATACCGCACCGGAGCACGCTATAGCAATAGTAACTCCGGTTAGGATTTTTGATCAGAGTGCTTTCTTTTTCTTTTTAATTTGATCCAGAGCCTGCAATCAAAAGTCATGACTCTAACTATCTAGACTCCTTTATCTCAATAGTCGCGATCGCCTGCATCGCTCTCGTCCCCCTGCGAGTTCAACACCTTGCAGTTCGTGCCAAGCCGCTCGTTTCAGTCTACCAAACAACACCCGATAGGCTCAGAGCCCGGCCTTGAGCTCCCTTGCAGGAGTACAGACGAGAATGTACTTTATTTGCTCTCGCAGAAGTGCTGCCCAGCACGGCATCAAAGGCAAAAAAGACATGTCGAAGCGCACTAGACGTTTTCTCGGAGACTTGACGAGAACCGGGATTGGTCCCACTGGACCCAGCTATCAGTTGTCTCGCTGTCTCAACCAGAATGTTGACAGGTGACCATGCAGAGAAACATTTCTTCCACAAGCCCCAAATGATATGATCAGGCAAATATGCCCTAAGCCTCGAGCCCAACTGAGCTGAGAGACAGAACCCCAGCCGATCGCTGATAGGCATCCTCGAGGCCGTCGTCTGTTTAAGGTCACCCTGCTCATGACGTTATATGGAATGGTACACCGGCATCACATCATAGCACGAGAACCTGACGTTTGATGATAGGACTGTCACCACTGTTTCAATATGTTGGGTACGACGGATTTTAATTCCCGCTGCTTTTGCTATATGAATTAATTTCCAAGACCTGATATCAAAAACAGTTCGAGGCTGCTACAAGTGTCGTCGTGTCCAAGCACGAACCGCTTCTGTTGACCACACAACTGTCGCGGTAGTGACTCACCCACCGTCTCCATGAAGCCGCTGGCCTGTAAAAATTGAACTTTTTGGCTGGGAAAAGAAGCTCGCTGGCCACTCGGTTCCCAATATAGCATAGCCTTCCCGCACAAGAATTCTCGCTTATTTCTGCATGCATTGTCGACACTTTATCGATAGAGATGGACAGAATATCTTGTTAAACAGGATTGCACTTGTGGCCGTTGATTCTTAAATCGGTATAAGCCAATCCTATTCTTTTTGAGGGGTCAAAAGTAGGATCCGATTCTTCGTACTGCCTGCCCCACCAGCTTTCAGCTCCCTCTGGTCGTTGACCGTATTACACGTGGCTATGCCAGTCAGATTCAGATATCCGTAGGCTTTCAGGTCATGTACCCCATATTTCATGCATGTTATTAAAAGATATCTGATATTCTTGGAGGCATTTCTTGTCATACCCTACTCTTCAATCTTGCCGCCATTCCCGAGCTTTCTCCTCATTTCAATAGCCGTCTTATATGGCGGGGCTGTGGGTGGCTGGATTGGATCCTTGCTTATTCTCTTGACCCCGTTCTCATCAGTGTCTGGCAGTTTATAGGTCGCATCTGAATCCCATTCCGACAGATCTCCACAAGCCACAAAAGGAGCCACCCATCTTCCCCCAGGCGCATCTTCAAGGCTAACCTCTGTGACCTGCCCCTCAATATCCTCTTGGCATGTTGGCCCCGTCCATATAGGATTCTTCAAAGATGGTTTAAACCCTTCTGGTGGGGTGTAGTTCTCACAGACCACAAATGCCTCTATACTACTTCCCCTACTGCTTCTAGGCTTCGCCACGGTGACCCGCTCGAAGAATATCCTTAGCTTGCAGTATAGCTCTGCTACATCCCTGCCCCGAAATATCTTTGCAACAAAATTTCCACCAGGACGAAGCACACACGTTGCAAGGTTTAAAGCCGCAAGAAGCAACTGTGCTTGAATGTACTCATCCAAATCGTGAAGTCCCGTAACATCGGGTGCGCCATCCGAAACCACTAGGTCCACATTTGCAGAGTCTGACTCTAGGTGCTTTAGCACAAGCGGCAATGTCGACGGGTGGGTGATATCTGCCTGAAGTGTTATCACACCAGGTAAAGGAGTCATCGGTTGCAGGTCCAGAGCTACAATCTTCACTTTTGGTTTTTTTAGCGTTTCATCAGAACTGGACACGTTTTGGTCTTTATCGTCTTGTTTGGGTATTAACGATCGTGAGAGGACTTGCGACCATGAACCAGGGGCTGCGCATAGATCGACGACTCGGGAGACATCTTTGAAGAGATTGAATTGTGCATCGAGTTGCAGTAATTTGTAGGCAGAGCGGGCACGGTAGCCTTGCTCTTTTGCCAAACGATAGTAAGAATCTCTTTTGTCTTTTGACCTATACGATGCCCATAATTGTTAGATTGCGTGCGTCAGATGCATCAACGGTCTTGTTGCCTACTTACGATTTTCCCATCGTGAGATGTAATTGAAGAGCGAAACTTGCGGTCAAAGTTTTTTGTTTGCTGCCAGAATGTGTAGTTTTGAATCTACCGCCCGAAACGGGAGCTAGAGCTCATGCAGGGCTTCGTACGCGAACAACGTCATGCCACAACGGTCTCCATATATTCGAATTCGCAATGGTTGAACTCAACCTCCATCACAGGACTGGTCGGTAGCCTACCATGAACCGTAAATTCTTGTACTCTAGCTCTTTCATGAATCAACCGAAGTATCTAACACACCCCTAGAGGTTCGTCCGGCATCATGGCGTCGCCGGCGCTGACCCTTGGTTTCGCCCACACCCCGGATCATCTCCTCCCCACATCACTGGGACTCCCGACCGCATCATATTTCATTCGTGATCTTAAGCTTCTTGCGGTCGGATATACCTCCGGCGTCATCATCCTTATCGAAACCTCGTCAGACGGCGTATCGCAACGCCTCCGAACCTACCTAAGCGGTCACGAGTCTTCCGTTGTCGCGTTCGAAACCCTGGCTCTTCGGTCACCTACAGGGAAAGACGATATAATACTCCTAAGCTTATCGCTCGATGGCAGAATATGCAAATGGGATGCTACCGACGGACGTTGTTTACAAGTGGCTGATAGCGGGTTAGATTGCCGGCCCAGAGGACTTAGCGTTATTCCAATTCCTGGGGTGAATGTAGAAGGGAAGCCGACGGAATTTAATTGGTTAACTGATTACTATGTTCTCGTGTTTGGCTGCTCTACATCTATTACCGTTCTATCATTTATCACCCTATCGGTAGCAACTCTATGGACGGGACACCAAGACTGGCCGATCTTGCTTTCGATTCCCGGAGCGTCGCACAATACCATCTTTACGATCCAAAATGAAGGAGAACTGCAGCCATGGATGTTGGTAAGAAAACCCCCGGGGACAATCGATTGTACAAAGGTTCAAGAAAGTCCATTATCAATTGGAGATATGCGCCTTGGTAATATAGTATCTGTACTGTTATTCCACGACTCGAAAGAAGAGGACGAGGACAAGGCTTTAGTCGTACAAAGGAACGGCCTGTCCGTGTACAAATGTATCAAAACCGGTGGTATAAGGTTGACTTTCTTGCACTCTGTTGATGAGGTATCGGCTATCAGAAGTGCCGCCGTGCAGGCACAAATGGTATTCTGCTGTCTCCAAGATGGGAGCATTTCCATTTATAACGAAGAGTTGGAAGCGCTGGAAAGAATACCGTCTTACCACTCACCTAATTATCGGGTCGTACATTATGCTGCAAGCGAATCACGAACCGGAAAGGCACAAGTTACCGGATTTATTGTGAAAAACAATGGCGAAAACTCCATCATCACAGGATATAAAGCGACAAAGGATGATTCGTTCAGCTGGCACGATTTGGGTACGAACTTCGAGAAAATCTCATCTCCTCTAGTCGGTTTGTTATTCTGATACATGTTTATTAGATATTTCAACTGCAACAGAAGACCCTACGAAAAACGTGGATTCAACTGCTTCCGCACTCTTTGAGCATAATATCGTCTACGCCATGGGAAATATCCTCAAAATGTACAGCCTGGATGAATACCTCCTCGACCTGTCATCGCCAAACTTCTCCATTAAAGTATCCAAAGCTAGTGACCGTGTAAATATACTCCAATCGATCCAACTTCCCAAATCGGCTGCATCGGAAGAAAGAAACTACCTAGTCATTGGCCTCCTCAACGGTTGCATTTATCTCATAGAACCAAAGAATTTCCAGATGTCTACCCGCCTATCACTGCACTCAAGCCCTATTACTGGGGCGGTGGTACTTCCTGCAGATCTTGCACCAAGAATACGTTCGACTTTGCTGGTGTATTCAGAGAATGGAAGTGCCTCGATCGTTGATATCATATTAGGGGTTAGCGAAACCTCACCGTTCAAGGTCCGAACGCTATTAACATTGCCATCCGGAATGGCGCCGCGGAAACTAGTTTGTGTGGCAACGCAGAAGGGCAAAAATCTCTTGTTGTTGATTGATAGTGATGGTCGAAAACGGCTTTGGGATGTCGATTCTGCAGATGGAGGAACACTGATGAATGGCACCGATTCTCCAAGATCTGCAACTTTTCGTGATGGCCCCAAGTTTGAGGATTTGGATAGCTCTAAGGAGCCTTGGCGAGAGAACTGGCTTGCCGGCCCCAAATCTGGAGCCGTGGGTTCTTCGAAATCAATCCTCCATGTCAGCAGTGCCCCAAGCATTCATGGGTACCCCACTGCCACGGTTGATATCTTCGGGATAATCAGATACCTGTATAAAAGCTCAAAGTCTCAAGGTTCGGACCAGGAACAGGTGTTGTCTCCGGATGATGAGGTTCTGATGCCAGCTCGGAGCCTTCTTACTGTTCTCGTAGACCATCTCGGTCTTGTCAACAAGAAGAGTAATAGAATTCCCGGTGAGAGCAGAGTTGAGCTTATTCACCTTTTGGTCCAAGGCTATACATCAAAAGTGTCCGTTGCACAGGTCGACGTGGAAGGAAACACCTCAGTCACGATTCGGGATAGGTTAGATGAAAGTCCCCCTCGGTGGGACGATATGAGCTCTCGAAGTCGAACGCAGTTTATGATGGCAGCGTGCTCTCTCATTTACACCATTGTGCATCTAACGACAGTCTCAGAGTTAATTTCGGATGGAGAAATATTATTGAAAAATACAGTGACTTCTCTACTAAAACAACAGAGGAAGAATGATGGTACTGGGTTAGATCTTGCGCTTCTTTCTGAATATTGGACGGACCTCAATCGTAAGTTGCCACTGCGTGGTATTTATCTGACGAACGCGCCTGATGCTTACTGATGCTGCTTTCAGCTTGGATTCGGGAATCCTGTCGGATATTACTTGAGGTAGAGTTGTCATTACTGAAAGAGGAAGAAATCAGAACAGCCATAGAGTACTGGCAGGACTTCCGTAAGTCTATCCCTTCTAATACGCCAAATTTGATTCTAACGACTAATTATACGCATAGTGCCAACCCAAATATCACCCGAACTATACTCTCTAAGCGACGTCCTTCGATCTGTAATCGTCTTATCCGTCATCATAATATCATTAGATGATAGCAATGCCTCAGGATTTAAGGTCGATCGAGGGTAAGCATAACTTTCAGCTATCATTTTACTGCTTTCTCTGATATTCTAATTACCGCTTCTAGTCTCCGCCGCAACGTCGCTCTCTCAATCGAACTATTCCTCACAGATAATGACAATATCTACCAAGAGGCAGCAATAGACCTCGTAAGCGAAGGCTGGCTTAGTTGGCAGAGCGAATTTGATGCCTTTGAAGTCATCCACATCCTCATGCGTCTACTAGCTGTTTCCAATTTAACAGCTGACCGAATCGCGAAAATAAATCAAGCATTCATAAAGATTGCACAGAAAAATGCGCCGTTACTAGCGTCCGGGCTGGCGAATTGTATATCCCATGCTTCGCCAGAAAAGGGAATCGCTTCGGGCACTCTTACGGAACTGGTAAACCTGAGCATCGCGGCGAAGAGGACCGTAGTATCGATCGTTCGAGCGGATCCGTATCTTTTCGCTGAACCGGAGATCATTAAGGTCTTAATGGATGCCGTTGTAAAAATTTTAGACCCACAAGGAGGGCAGATTAGAGACCGCGTGCTGCAAAACGTTTCTGAAGTTGTAAATGAAGTGGTGGATGCGTACCCCACTGTGGCATTCCATCGACCAACGCAGAAACTAGCAATATCCTCGTCCCCGCGAGCAGTGACGATTTATGATCTAAATACTGCCAAAGCAATAGCTAGTCTAGAGGGGCAAACTAAAACAGCCCAGTTTCTTACGTTTAGTCAAGATGGAAAGACGATTGTGGCGGCTGATTTGGACGATAGTCAGTTATTAGTTTGGAAGTTTGCGGTTAGCATATTTTCGACTTTTATGGGTGCGGCAGCGAGTGTTGGAGTGATCGGGGCAGAAGGAGTCGGGGTTCTGATAGTAAAAGGAAAGTATGGATTCAAGAATTCGAAGGGAGTAGGGTTAGTTAGAATCGAGTTTACAGGTGAGAAGACGGTGAAAGTTACTGCGGGAGCGGATGTAACAAATGTTAGTATTTAGAGAATAACACATAGCAGATGGAATAGAAAAGTATCTAGCTTGCAATTGGATTACTGGCTTGGGTCTCAACTATTATCAAATGAATGTGTAAAACATGGCCAGAGTATTTATACTAGAGAAAACTTTTGAGCATTATACTTCGGAAGACTTGGTATTTTTCAATTATGTGTACTAGTCAAATAGGTAGAAAAACTAGATAAAACTCTCGTTTATCAGGATATCATAAGGAGTGTAACATTCCAGAATCACGACGCCTCTGTAAATGAACAAAACGCCAGCAAAATGGGTATATATACCGGAAAGAAAAAACATATTAAGAAAACTGAACTAAATGGGAAAGGAAGTTGGAAACGTATGTACTTTGGCTTGCATCAGTTTTTATGTGAAGCCTTTCAATGAATGTAGTGAAGCTTTTGTGACCTAAATAATGGTAGCCTGTTGCATCTTCAAAAGTAAAGAAACTCATCCAGAGGTCAAAGCAGAATAGGAACTTCAACCAGTAGCTCTTCCCGTCCAAACACCGCTCTTCCAGAAGTTACATCTAGCAGAGTCGGTATCGTCATCATCTTGCATGCTGAAACCTAGAAGGTCCATATTTAGTACTCTAATTTCTGCATTCAGCTGTGCTTTCTGCCATTGTGCAGTGGCTGGGAAGCCACCCTGTTCACGATAAGTGTTTGGATCACCGCTTCTTGTGAAACTCGTGAGGTAGCTCTGCCAGCCCGTAGCCAAGTTCTTGGACGTAAGAAAAGAAAGGCTAAAGTCTAGTTGAATAGGGCCGAGGTTAATGTTTGGCGACCAAAATGTAAACAAAATATCTTCAGCATGGATGCCCGGAAGGACGGAGAATTGGTAGTTCCACGTTTTTCCGGCATACGCTTCAGAAATAAAACGAGTGTTGCAAGTGACTATGTACTGGCCGACAAGGTCGGCTGCTCTGAAGTAGTTTGTCAAGTACTTTCTGAATAGACCCGGCTCAGGGTACATCTTCAGAATTTGATTGATGGTAGATGAGGTAGCATTTGCGAAAGTGTTGGTGAGAAGGGTTTTGACTTCATTGTTATTTGTTGGAGCCGAGCTTGTAAATAAGAAGCCTTCGTTAGATGTGTGTCCAATAATCAGGCTATCCAAGTTTCTCCAGTAATTCCCTCGCGCAAATTCCAGTGGTGGTAAGTCCCTGATAAAGGTGCCGTCAACGGCGGGGCCAAAACCAAATGTGCCATAAGGTTGGGCTAAGATGACACCTCGACTTGCATTGTCAATTGCGTCAAGAGTTTGAGCTCGGAGGCAAGCAAGGCCTCTACCAGCACACCCAGCACGGGCTTCAAAGCTTGCATATTGGGTCTCGAGCTGACCGGGATCGTATTGTGGTAACCATGCAGGAGATGATAGGATCGCACGTCTAAACAACGGGTCTAGCGTACCACCGTTTCCGATCAAGTGATGGGTCAAACTGCCAGCTCCCGCGCTCTCGCCCATTGCCGTGACTGAGGTTTTATCGCCGCCAACAAGGCCAATGTAATCCTGTACCCATTGGAGAGCGGCACGTTGATCCCAGAGACCAGCATTTGGAACTCCTTGTGCCGCAACAGTTGGACCGGCGAGGAACCCGTACGCACCCATTCGATAATTTGGGGCCACAAAAATCATGTTGTTTTTTGCCGATTTCATAAGTGGTGTGCCATTGTAACTAGAATTTTCATTAGCATTGTTCAAACTCGGAAATCGTGAATTTCATCTGTAGTTATGCTTACATAAAGAAGTTCTTCGATCCCAACGCTATAAGTTTTGAGGTGAAGAATTAGCCTTCTATTTGGTATCACAATCGGTACAAACTCCGAAGAGTGATGGAGGGTGATAACTTACAATATCCACCACCATAAATCCAGAACATTACGGGCAAGTTTTTCACTTGCCCTCTTATTGCGGCCGCAGGTACGTAGACATCGAGGAAGAGGCAGTCCTCAGACTGTTGCTCGATTGTGAGCACGGGATACGCAACTAGTGGAGTAAATCAATCAGTTATTTGTCCGCCTAAACCAGGAGATATCATGTTCTTGTGGGTTTCGATTCTGCAGTTGGCAAATGATTAACTACACACCCTTGAGGAATTCAGGAGTTGCCTGCATGCATTGATATCCAACATCGCCTGTCTGTATACCAGCCTGCTGCAGAGGCGGTGCTGGTTTCTGCCATCGGAGAGCACCTGTCGGAGGAGCTGCAAACCGGATATTTTTGAATGTGTAGAACTGGGAGACCACACCAATGTTAGAACTGATGTTTCGGGTTGTAGATGTGGTACGAGGACGAAACAGCAGCGCAGGTCTGTTCCAGAACCAAACATCGCCGCCCAATCGGGACTGGCGACGTCCTAGACAACACGGCGTGTTGTTTCGTTTCGCCAGCAGGAAACTTGGGATGACTGGCGCACCAGGCACTACGCAATTAAGCAATAGTGCAAGGGTAAAAAACCAAAGTACTCACATCGTTCAAAACATCATAATTTGCAGCCCGATAGGTGGCGTAAGGTAGCTTCAGAAGTGGCAATGTTGAGTCAGGTGCAAAACTAATTCCAATGCCAAGATCTGGTCCCGGCGTTGCGACTGGAGCTGCAATGGCTAGACGAGAGATCAGTCCTAGAAGGACGCAAAGCGTCACTGCCAGTTCCATGTTTCTCAATTTCGCTGTCGGTGGGTATCAAAAACAAAAATGAGACGAGAAGAAAAACGGGAGGACAAAAAAAAAAGTATCTTCTGGCAAGTGGGCGCCAGTTAAAAAACGGGCTTCGAAGCTATCGATATATCAAAGGAAGAAACAATCGGATGAAGAGGATCCGCGAGAAACTATATACTTTCTCTAACCTTCAAACATCTCCATAGAAATAGTTTCAGAGCTGCCCAATTGGCCCCTTACCCGGATGCTGCATAAGTATGAGGAACCATGTTGTGCGTCTCCTAGCGTTGGAAGCTTCAGATACTAGTAAGAAGGGCCAGACAGTGCCCCTACCTAGTCGCAGGGCACTAATAAGGTTAACTCTGCTCTGGACATGGGGCCTGGTATGTGTAAAAAAGAAACTAGTTTGCCTAACATCCGGGGACCTTGCCGTTCTCCAAAAGACGAATAACATCCTGCCAATCTCTGCATCTTTATTTTGATCTGATTTTAGAGGCCGTTTTTCGGGGTTGAATGCTGTGGGGAGCATCTATGCCAGGCAGGGTAGGAGCAGTGCTAATAAAGCTTGGCGGATGAAGCACATGATACCCCTAGCAATTATGTTCACCGTAGCACAACGGCATGCGAGGTTTATGGGGTAAAGTAGGCGGCTTACAGATCAAGTAATGGAGGACGGTCGGAAAGTTAATGCCAGCATATTGCTCCTTCTCAATCCTGTTTTTGTGCGATTGTTGGATGGAGAGCCTTCGCATTGCAAACGAAGTCTCGACGGGACGACTTCTGGAACAGAAAAACGCTAAAGTGTGGTTGATCTCGTCCCGTCTCGTTTATTCTTCTCTCCAATAACAGGTCCCAGCAGGGGTATTGTCGCATGCACCATCCCCCCCCCAAAGCGCCACTCGGCCGCTGCGTCAAGACACCTTAACTCTGCTGTAGCTTAATTAATATCGAGCATACAAACTGCTTGTGATATTCCGAAATCAAATTTCTCTTGCATCTACGGCTCAGCAGGGTTCCCCGAGGATTAGCCTTTTGGGTCCCGTGAATATTGGGGAAGGCCACTAAAGTGCAAGCTCCTGCAGTGGGTCGCACGATTCATGCAATATTTCGGAGAGGGTTGGGTCTTCAAGCCGTTGACATGGAAAAGGGCAAAGATCGGTGGATCCAAAGGTCCTCTGGTCCGGGTTATGCTACCCAAAGTTGGTATTCATGTGAGTGAGTGGTGAGCTGGGGTACCATAGAAGCCATGCAAATGCTGATGGGTCCATGCATCGTAGACATCATGACAGGCTTCTGGCGCTTGTTCCGAATCGATAAATGATAGCTAGTTTTTAGTCAGGAACAGTTTCTATCCAATCATCCCACAAAGTTCCGACCGTGTGAAATTGCTGGCACATCCCCGAGCGACAAGCTCAAACATTATTAACCCAACGCAGACCAGGAATCAAAAGAGCCCGTCTATAATCCTGAAAGCTAGCGCTATAGCACGGATATCAAGTGAAGGACTCAAGCTCAGAATCAAAGCTATTCCTGGATAATCAATAACAGGGCTTATTTTGCAGGAACTGGAAAGACTCCAGGATTGAATTTCGCCTCCTTTTGTGCAAAATAGATACCTTTGAAGACGCGTGGCCGATCAAGCTTTTTGTCAGAGCTCCAACTTCTAATTTCGATCTCGGGTAGTGCAAAAGTCTGTCTGTTACCGAACTAGTAGTTCCGTATATTTTTCACATAACGCATGGCCGATTAGTCAGTGGAGACTTGTATATTGTCTAGTCGACACCTACCATGAAGATAGTTTGCCCTTGCGAATCGCGAAGAATTGGTTAACTAAATGCGGCACTGGCGGCCTGAAATGCATCATAAGTTTGAAAAGCAACCCAAAAAAAAAAAAATTGTCACAAGCCTACAGGAACGGGATTGAAAACAAACAGCGGCAGAATAGTATAACCACTCTGCATTATTTTAAATTTGTCCGTTGCAATTGCCGCGTATTGCTTTTACATCTATATTAGAGGCTCACCGTCGGGACCTGTACAAGGGGGTTGGGAGCCTGCTAAACTTTTGACCGATCGCGATCGATCATTCACTCATAATCTTAAAAATCGTGCTTGATGGAAATTGTACGTATCCTGCAGAGTTGTGCTTTGGCAACCAGAGCTTTACAGCCACCTAAATCTTTCATAAAAAATATTCTATTTCTTATACTTTCTGTGATTTTTCCTCATAGCTACGTCGCAAACTTGTGCCCTTGAGCAATCAAGGTGCTTTCCTTGCGTTGCTCCTGCCCAATAACGTATGGCACGACCTTTCGCAAACAGACTTTGAATATCTCCTAGAGATCTGATGCGTTTCGAACACTTAGCGCCGTACGAAAAGAAAAGTTAGTGCTGTTACTTGTAGAAGTCCTTTCTTCTTCCGTTACCCCAAGGAATACGCTCTCCGCAAGTCCGAACCGAGTCATGAATTTTTCAGTTAGAGGCTTCGCTTCAATCTATTCAAGTTGAACTGCATCTTTGCTTGGCCAAAATTTCCTGGGTCTTGTCCGTGAATTTGATTCAAATGTTTTCGGTATTATGAAGTCGTATCGAAGATTTTTGGCACGAGGTCGCAGGACAGAGATTTTTCTTTCACATGTTACCGAGTAGGCGAAAGAAGCCGCTATTTATAACTGCAAACTGTCGACGGGCTGCAGAATGGCGGTTTAGGTAGCAAAAGCCGGTGAATGCGTCGATAACGTAAGAAGATGAACATATATACGAAGCTGCAGAAATTCTAGGCTTGCACTGCACTGTAGCTGCAGATGCTTATCATCGACGGGTATTAGTTACCCCACAGATGCTAGATACGACTCCGCAATGTGTCGAGCAGCATGCCGGGTTCATGGGTCAAGTAAAAAACTAGCAAACAAGGGCCAGGCTCTGTAACCCCAGTTGCAGATACTCGTATACTCCAAATTTCGCACTAAGAGTTCCACAAGTTTGGGACGAATAAACTGAGGAGTTTTCTTTATTTGTGAGGAAATTTAAAAGCCACAAAATGTAAGTATTTTTTTTGGAAGAATTGTACCTTCCGTATCTGGTCAAACAAGAGGTTGGCATACCGTTTTAGACTGATCATCGTAATCGTGTTCTTGTCCACGAGATCTGATGGTAGGGAACAGGGCGGCTCATTCTGTGGCTAGCTAGCTGTCATCCTGCTACTTCATACCCCGCGCTCGGCTTTCGAGCTTCAATTCCGGAGCGCGGGGATATCAGATCGATTATAAACACATATATAAAACGCAGTCGAAGCCAATAATAAAATGAAGGATTGCATCGTAGATGAAACTCAACGGACGAGTTCCTTAATTAGGTTTAATCCAGGTGAGTAATTATATTATAGGCGAAGTGGGGCCTGAACAGGCATCCACGGCACATCTACAATGATGCATGCTGTTGTACCACGCGACCTTTAATCACGGAATATCCCTTGGAGCTGGCAGATCCAAGTCCTTGGGCGCAGTATTCCTGAGCTCTTCCATAATCTTTGGGAGTCGATTTTCAGATATTGAAGAGTACTGCGTCTTAAGAGGCTGATCGCTCCATGTCCATTGGACCAAGGATTCCACAGTGGAGCTCCCTCGTAAAACAAACTAAGAAACAATACGGCGGTTTGTAGGAACCTAACTGAGGGTTTGACAATTTCATATTACAATTCTTTGGGGATTTATCTTGACCTGCAAATCAGCTCGTTTGTTCTGTTTTGCCATTTCGAAGTTTCCTATATAGCTATATCAACGGAAATTGTAACTTGGCCATTGGGTCTCAACCACGAATCTGGATCACCTTATGCATAGTTGCATTTTATCCTAGAGGCTGATCACTTCTCAAGTAACACATCTGGTTAGTTGCTACTCATGTCCCGTATAGTGAAATACTCAATGTGGCAATGTATTAACAAGGTAATCCGGATGATATAAAGGTATTTATATTGAAGTTTATCAAGGAATCATGAGTGCATACTATACCGAAAATCTTTCTAAAATTTATCATTTTTCACAATTGACTATATTGTGATTGCTAACACCCTGGGAAATAAGCCGATTCCAGTGTGCCGTAAGTTCGTCAGCCTTGCCTAATATTCCGATTTATGCGTAGGCTACATTATCAGGAGAGAAGTTAGCCGAGGCAAATGTATTTCATATGAAAAATCCTGTTATGCTTTTTTTGGTTTGCTATGTGTAATTGCGAATGTAAACCGTCTCCGGAACCCATACTAGCGTAATACAGAGAGAGGCATATGCGAAAGTACACAAAACAACAGCTAACAAAACAGTCGAACTACGTTTTGGCTTCTATGGAAAAGGAACTACGACTATGTCTTGATCGTATCAAAGCTAGTTGCGAGCCTTCTGTGATTTCTGGGCGGGGACTTATCGTAAATGAAACAAGAAGGATGCCTAAATTGTTATAACCTCAACGAGGGTTGGGGCAGTTGAGAAATTAAATATTGGAAGGAAAGTCAGTATATTGTTAAGTAACTAGTTGATTGCTTTTTCAATGATATTAAGTAGTAATCTATGTTTCCCATCCGCAGATCCTCATATACACGTATGAAGATATAGATAGAAAAACATATATAGAGCTCTATTTCGGGAAATTATAGTATTCCAAAACCTTGCAATATCTATCCTATCATTCCGCCTGGAATTGGGACTTTGATACCTAAAATTTCGATTCTTAATGTAAATTTTGAAACTTGATATCATGATTTGTGGAAGATGTGTTACAGTGAGATTCTTAATTCTAGTGAGAATTTTCAGCGCCGATATAGAGAATCAACCATTATATAGTGACCTTAGTTAAAGAGTCCCCGAAGACTTGAAAAGTACAATCGGCATTGATGAACGCGATGGTCGTGACTTTTGAAAAAATCCAAAAATCCAAATACAAGAAATTGAACGCGCGTGGATTGTCTTTGACTACTGCTTCTCCGCCTCCTCACGCTGTAGACAGTTCTCGGTCGAATATTGCCGACGAGATATGGGTCTTCGCAGCTCACTGAACCCTTATAGAGAGCGAAGATGGTGTAACTATGGTGTATAGTATAATCGAGTGAAAAGTGCGTGAAGCTAAATAGATCCTGGATAAATGGGGTGGAATTGAATGATGAAGTATGTTGATCTAGGGGGCCTTGAAGCAGTCTGAAGCCTGGTGATATAGATCTATATATAGAGAGGGAGATGCGGTGATCTTACTTGATTACCAGGCAGAGCTTGTTGACGAAATATTGAAGGCAGTTCACAGCTCCCAGGTTACATATTAGATAGAACTCTTAGTATTTTCAGTAATTAATCCTTAACTCCTGTATGATTTTACTCTACTATGCGTATATACCTCATATTTGGAGCCAGGCGCACTTGACTAATAAATAATGGTAACTTGTATAATTAAAACCTAGTGCGCCACGTAGGATCATGATATAATTATGTGGATATTCTGAGTTGTAAAGAACGAATGAATTCGGATGAATTCCCCAATATGTAGAATCAGTCTAGAATTTAGAGTTTTGGGGATTGGAATGCGAGGACGAGGTAATTGGCCCCTAGTTTGTCTCGTAAACCAGACGCGAGGCACGAAGCCCTCAATACCAAGATGCTGGGTCTTTAATTACTGTCCTCTAGCCATAGGACGATCTAGTCTTTTATTATAAAAAAAAGCACCGGAAATAGGAAGGATTCTTCGACAAGTGTATTAAAGTAAGACAAGTCTCGAAACGAGAACCTAGAAAAAACAAGGAGAGTGGGAGAGTGTGCTTCCTAACTTGGTATGGCGAAAGCCTGAGACCAACGGACTTTTCATTCTTAGCTCCGAGATCGCGTTAAAATGTGCTAGGAGATTTAGCTATCATTTCATCACAAACGAGCCATATAAAACGACTAGGGAGATATGATTGCCGGATTTCTTACTGATTTTCAGAATTAAACCAAGCTGTTTCTATAGAGTGATTGTTAGTACGGGCTTACTCTATTTTTTTTTTTTTTTTTGAAAACGGATATTTGTTTCACAATCTGCGTCATTCTCCTGGCGGGGAACTATAGCGGTTATAGTACTAACGGAATTAGATATCCTGTATATCATTAATCCCAGAGTCGCAATACAGGAACAAAGGAAGAAGCGAGGTCTAACACGGCTGAGATATCTCGGCATATCTGGAAGCGAATCGTTGCTGTTGATTCTCGTTTGAGATCGAGTCAAGTGGCAAAATTAGTAAAGTAGAAAGGAAACTTTCATAAATGCTGAATAGGATTGAAACTGATTCAATTATATTCTTGGCGTCGCTTATTAGGATGCAGAGAGTCCATGCAACAGAGACAGTCAACATTTTGCAACGCATGAAGCAGATATTAGCGAAGAATCTCTTGGTCTCACGATCTCGGTGTCTGGACAAGTTGCAAATATCCGGATAACCTAGTCAAATTATAGCCACGAGGGCGGCTTGGACCGAAAAGACCTAAGTCTAGACTAGAAACTCGCACTTTCCGAGTGGAAGTTTACATCGAGCCGCAATGGCCTGGCAGCACCAAACAAATCCAACGGTTGTTTTAAATGTTCTGTGTTGTTTGGCGTCCGGATTTGGTTACACCAGGCAGGAGATGCTGCTTGGCCGGGACGGAGTTCTCGGACACAAATCGGGCCGGGCGCTCGACACAAATAAACTACGCCAAGTTCGTTGCATCAGGCTAATGCGATTTATTTAGCTTCGAGGCAGAAGTTTGCAATGGAAGTTCGATCGAAGACGGTGCATTCCTTGCGACGCGCCCTTGCCATCTCCGGCCAGCTTCATGCGACCATTAAGCGAGTAAATTGCCAGAGGGGAACCAGCTGCAGTAAGTGAATATTCTGGGATCAGAGCAAATGAGCTCCTGTGCGGTTGTGACGCCTTGTATGAGCCAAAATTGGCTTGGAACACGGATGCACTCTAAAAACTCAAGCCTTGAAAATGGAATTTTAAGAAATCTGCATTCATGCTAACTCTTGTTTCGGACATTATTCCCTGGGGCCAAGCAAAGCTTTCCAACATCCCCAACAAAGACAACATAGCTGGATCAGTTGCTTAATGAAAAGAACTCAGAATATACAATGCAGCTTGTTAGCATGTTTCTTCTCGCGAGCAGTTTAGTTGTGGGGCAATGACATGCACCCAGCTGGCCTGGAGGGGTCTCAGCGCTCGAGCGCTCCATCCCGTCACTATCGACGTCCAAGTTCTGTATCGGGCTGAATTAGATCGAACGTACGACAACTGGAGATCGTGCTATGTCGCTCTTCATCATAATTGAATAGAAATTCTACCCTAGCGGCTAAACGGCTTGGTTTGTCTTAAATTACTTCGTCAACTGTAGTCGCTGAAAAGTTTTATATATGGCATCGCGTTCCGTCCCTTTCGCACGACTCTGTGTAATGAGAAATCGATCTTTAAACTATCTCCAAAAATCAACCAATTGAAATATAGAGAGCTGTAGCTGCTCCTAAATTTTCGATCTGCTCCAATCGTCTTTCATCCGTCCTCATTTTCTGGTTTTTAGTTTGACTGTACTCCCGATTTTTCTGCCACTTCGACGGCTTTGACAGCGATGGACTACCTTCTAGCTTGCGAAAACCCCTCCGAAGTCTGCTATATTAGCTACCTTCAAGCGTATGCCAATGGCTGCCACATTCTCAATCTCCCATTCGTTGAGCGAATTGCCAAAGTCGATTTTGAGTGCATGATTCGAAAAAGATTTTTCGACACTAGGTCGAGCGAAGAAGAGGCAGATATTCTAGAAGTAGTCCTGGAAGCTGCTTATATTCCATTGATGCCAGCTTGGTTTTTTGAGGTATGAGATTAATCTGCTTGGTTGACAGTCCCAATACCATGGTTCGAGTTGTCAAATTACCCTGTCCACATGTGCATCCATGGGAATTCTTTTCTACAGAAGCGAGAATCCTAACATTCTATTCTGACATTTAGCAGATGCCCGTCACCCAAGACGTCCGAAAACGGCCACGGAGTCAGCGGATTTATGGAACACAGTCTTCCATTCCAACTGCGTCTGCCAAGGTCGAACAAACCACTACAGCCACATCTTCCCGTCTGCCCCCTCAAAACAGAAAAAGGGCTTGCTCTCGTACGGCATTCAGTGCGAGCTACCAATACGCCAATTCTATTTGTACAAACAAAAGCGAAGATGAAAGATCCGTTTACATTTCACGATCTATACTTCTACAAATAGTGAGTATAACGTAACTTCATCCCCTGGGCAGAACTTATCATGTCTGTGTTTTCAGTTGTGTCTAATTCTCAATCACATAGTAGGTCTTACGCTTTTTAGATAGAAAACCGAAAAATATCTGACCGAAAATTTACTCCTATCCTTCGTTTTGTGCGGATTATGTCGTACCTTTTCCTGGCGAAGAGATGGTAGCTATTTTGGCCACCCCTATATATGTTTATATAATGACCGTGATGCATATGCATCTATGTCGCTTGCTCTATTCATGTATTAACTAGCTTCGAGTAATTGTAATTTAATATCGAATATTATTCCCTTAGGCCTTGTCTTCCTACTGATTTTAGAGTGAGATCATTTCAGTACCTACGAGGGAGGTTTAATATAATTGTACAGACGAGTTAGAAGAAAGAAGAGTTCGGAGGGGTTGTTGCTATGCCTCACAGCCAAGATGACAAATGAGGTAGCGGCTATCTATATTCTAAAACTCCCAGGAAAGGTAGATTAAAACCTAAGGGGATGAATGTATTCTATAAGCTGCAAGAAAACAAAGTGCCCATTAACAGTAAAATCACAATGTAGCTGGTAACGCCATTAAACGCCTTGCGATGCAGGAAATACATATACCACGACTTAAATTTGCACACCCAAAGCGCCAAAAATCAACCGCTTATTTCTTTTTACTAAGTTGTTTAACTTTTTCTCGTAACTTTCTGTCTCTTTCTTACTCATTGCAAGCATCTTCTCCGCATCTTCAACACTCATCGAACTCTCTGTCATAGGCTTGCTGTTGAATGCACTTTGGAAACCCATCATGAGCATTTGTTCTAGTGACCCTGCTGCAGCCGCAACAGCCGCTGAAGCGACACTTGCAGGATTGACTGGTGCTGGAGGCGGGCCCACAGCCGTCGGCGGTGGAGTTTTGGCCATTTTCTTGCTACTAGATGAGGGCATAGCAGACTTAGACGACGATGGCTGTTGTAAGATGGGGGGCGGAGCTTGGAATTTGTGAGCCGTAAATTGGGTGTGTGCTTGGGCGAGCTGGCTAGCAGCCGCAGCCGCAGCCGCAGCTGTCTCTGGGGAGAACTCTAGAAATTGATTCAATTGATTTAAATACGCCAGTGTATCTTCCAAGCTGAGGTCCGCAAGACCAGCAGCCTTACTTGCTAGGGTCTCAGCGAGCGTCGTAGCGAGTTCCTTCTTGGCAATTGGCAGGCTTGCTCTTGCAAGATCGGAAGATTTGAACGGGGTTGGTGTTTTGGAAGAACGTTCCTCAAGTCTGATAAACTTGCCTTCTTGTTCGGGCGTGAGTCCTTTAAGCATAACGCCGCCAGGGGTAACAATCAACCTAGTTGTTGTAGGGCCACTAGTGTTTGCTGATATGGGGTTGGCATTGGTAGACGAGGTATTTCCGGGTGTATTTGTAGTGATCTCGACACTAATTTGATGATCTCCGACTTCGCCAGCAGAAGCTGCAGCAGCCATGCTCAGCCGCTTCCCAAACTCTGCGATTTCATGGGCAGCAATCTCAAAGCGGTGTTGGAGTCCCACAACTGGCTTGAGCATTTCGAGATCCATGAAATCAATATCGCCGGTTTCATGAACATCGCTGATAATATCGTTTGGGTTGATTGTTGACAAAACATCGTGCTTCTGAGGTTCAGCTTCCATCTCATGGTGACTTAGAATCTCAATAGGTTCGTGGTGGGTTTCGGATGGAGCCGCAACACTAATGCTGCCCGCTCGGCTCGATCTATCGTCCCTGTGATCTATTTCAGACATAGCACCCGGCGTCGCTACTTTCGGAGAAGAAGGCATATTAGTAGTAGTTTTCACGGTTTTACCAGAAATTGAACCTTTAGTCTTCTTTTCCTTTTTTCGCGCTCTTGCTACAATCGGTGCATGGTCTTCGATTGTTGGACTAGGAACCAGAGTCACATCTTTTTCCTTGTCCTTATCCTTGTCCTTTTCTTCCTTCTTCGCTCCTGCCTGACGTTCCTTCTTCAAAGCCGATTTAGACTTTGCGGTTTTCCCAGCAATTGCGATGGTGCTAGATGCCATGGAGTCACTGCGCACCATAGGACTACTAATACTACCACGTTTACTTGAGGTAGTTGAAGCTGTGTCGCTGATTAACTCGCTGGCAGGCGTAGCGGGACGGGTAACTTGCCGCGTAGTAGCTGTTGCAATCGACATGGAATGGACATCGTAGTGGCTTCTAATATCTTTTTCGACTTTTTCCTTGGTTTTTTGACCTTCTTTTTCTTTCTCTGTATCTCTGATGGTAGGAGTAGAAGTAGAAGATATTATACGCATAGTACGAGCACGAGGAGTCGGTAGAGGGACACCGGAGAGCGGCGTCGAAGGTACAGAAGAAGTAGCACTTGTTAGTTCTACTGGTTGATTAAGGGCGGGGAGCTTGATGATTCTGGGGCTGGAAATCGCCTCCGATTTAACAGAAGTAGGAGAAGGCTCAGCAGTAGCAGCAGCGATAACAGCAGAGAGGGGTGGCAGAGTAGGTGGTTTAGCTTTCTTTCCCCCATTTTCTTTAGATGTAGCCTTGCCAGTGCTAGCAGCTGGAGGAGGAGCCTTTGCCACAGCCGCCATCGTTGGTGGAGCTTGTGGTTTCTCATTGTTCTTCTTCGATTTGAATTCGGAGACGGCAGGTTGGATTTTTGGAGTGATAGGTGTAGTTGGTTTGGGGAGAGGAGATTTTGCTCTTCCAGGGACTGCATAGTTTAAGAGAGGCGTGACAGGCAAGACAGGAACATCTTGGGGTCGAACATGAGTTATAGATGGGGTGCTAGCCGCGGGAGTTGATGGCACTAGATCTGTTTTGTCTTCTACAAGTTTATCGATGTTCTCGAATTCTTCAGCGGATGGTGTGATCTCTTCGACTGGTTCGACTACACATCCAAATATGCGAATTAGCCTCGGGTATTATCAAATTTACACCAAGATCAGTTATCACCGAGGTCATAAGAAGATGGCAGTTAATTCTCAGAAGGCATCCGGTTGGTCACAATCAGCAAAGGGTTCGACGGCGATTCGGTCACAAGTTTGATTCTTGTTCGAAGCGATGCACAGAAGACAGCAACAATTTTTGAGACCCTACTTATTCTCCAGAAGTAAAATCAGAATGGACTCGGGTTTACAAGATGCGTAAAGAGGTTTAACATTCACTAGCAGCCTGTAAGGCTAGAAGTGTAGGATAAAGGATGGAAGGAGATGGAAACCAGGTTGAGGATTATTAAGGGTTGGCTACGTACTGTTTGAAGAAAATGAAGCATCGTCTTGGGTTTCATCATCCTCATTGAGCACTAAAACCACAAGCAGAAAAAACGTGGATAGAAACAAACAGGAGCGGTGCCAACATAATTATGCCAAACCAAGGTGGTATTGGATTTTCGGACAAGTGAAGAGAAACAAACATTTATAACTTTGGTTTAGTACCCGAATATGTAACTTAAACGCCGTATATATCCTTGCCGGTTGTCATATAGTCGTAAATATCGAAGATGCTAAGTGGTCAAGGTGCTGATTAGGTGTCGAAAGAAGCGGAGAATGATGCATGTAATCACTGCATCCCAATAAATAAAGCCAAATGCTCAACAAACTCCGCAAAACTCAGGAGGGGAAAGCTAGAAAAAAAACGAAGAAATATGAAAGTAAAGAGAGCTCCATGTGGGACGAAACGAGGTTTTGAACGTGTGTGTCCACTGTCTTCTGTGTGCGATTCGGAACCCATTACCGGCTTTAAGGAATTATCTCTCAAACCGAGCGATTCTATCTGCCTTGCCAACCACCGGCTGCAGTTTGGTGATAATGGTTCAAGTACCCACCTTGCTGATTGTGACCAACGAGACCGAGTTGATGCTGCAACGGATGCTGCTGAGGTCCAAGACGCGACTGGAGGATCGCAGGATCCGCATCTTTACCCATCGCCATTTCAGCCTGGCGCTGTAACCTCGGGACACCTAGAAGGGAGAGATGGGACTTACGTTTTCCAGCACCACTTCTCATCATCTGCATCAAGTCCTGGCTCTCGCTCTTAGCGTGACCGGGCATGTGCCCCATTTGCTGGTTCGAGTTTCCCATACCGCCAAGGCCAAAGGCAGGATGACCGTAAAGCCCCATCAAGTTTGGTGGCGTAGCCGCTGATTTCAATCCAGGGGGTGGCCCTTGGACGTTAGCATTGGAGCTGTTCAGACCATATATCTGGCCAGAGAGAAGACCCTGGCCAGGAAGATGTTGTTGCTGCAATAATTGCTGTGGATTTATTTGTTGTGGAGGAGCAGCCTTGATGCCATCAAAGTTGTAACGGCTAGATGAACGAGCATGGTGTTGAGTGTGATGCTGGGGAAGAGGTTGGCTCAATTGTGTTTGTTGAAGGAGGCCCTGCGTAGCAGTCATTATATTTTGATGCTGCTGGCTGATGGCAGATCCTGGAGTTTGTGTTCGTGGTCCCTGGACTTGGGACTGAGGTGTTTGGACAGCAAATAGTTGGCTTGTCGTTTGCCTCGCTTGAACTTGCTGGGAAATCGGTTGTAGGGGTTGCTGTTGCTGTTGCTGGGCCACTTGAACTTGCTGGAGAAGAGGTAACGGAGACAGATGCTGAACTTGTTGCTGAATCTGAGCTGCCTGCTGTAACCGGATTCGCTCGTCTTCAAGCTCTCGTTCCCGCTCTTTACTTAGCCTTTCTCTTCGCTTGACGCCTCCAAACTTATCGATTAAAGGAGGCATTTTCTGAATCTCTTCATAGTCTTCCTCACTCAACATTGATTTATCAAAACAAAACCTGAAGTTACTCGAGGTTATGCGCCTAACACAATCTGCGAGCATAGTTTCAATTTGACTTGCTGGGGTGAGTACAGCATTAACAGGGGTAGTGGCTGATTTTGGTTGTGGCGGCTTCGTCTCAGCGGTCTCAGCTTTACTTTTAGACCGGTCGCTAGGCTCTGCTGAATCCACACCATCCAGACCCGGTGGTCCTGCCGTAGAGGCTTTGTTGGGCTGCTCTTCTTTAATTTCTTTAACTTCTTTGATTTCTTTGACCTCTTTGACTTCTTTGATATCTTTGGCCTCTTTAACCTCCTTAGTATCTTTAGTCTCCTCTTTTGTTGCCTTCCTAGGCTCTGGAGTAGGTCGTTTTTCAGGAGGGTGCGTTCGTAATATGGTACCCCGTACTACTGGCTTATCTTCCGGTGTGTTACTCGATTGATTATTCACCGGAGTGCCTGTGCTTCTAGCAGCCCAACTAGCAGATGATGGTAAGGCCGAAGATTCAGTAGGCGACCCGTGGTCTTGAACAGCTGGTGATTTGGAGGGTTTTATACCCGGATGATTCTGGTAACTAGGAACGCGGACAGGTAAGGTAGGCGTTGATTGTGCGGTTGTGGGGGCGGCAGCCATGGGAGGTTGAGGTGGCGGAGCTGTACGAGACGATCCGGCGCGCTGAGAAGATTGAGCATTGAAAGAAGAAAGATCCTGTCGAGTGTACGAATCCACTTCTTCGCCTTGTTCGTGAAGGAACATACAGTTTTTGTTGGGGCACTGCTCGTTACGAAGATAGGCAGAACAGTATTTCGTTGTCCCATATGTGGCCCTCAATACGCGATCCCCATTCTGGCTGCCATCGACAGCTTGAATGCAGCTTGCTGCATCCTCTTTCCGCTGGAAAGTGACATAAACGCCCATTCCCGTCCCTTTATCCGAGGTGCCTTTCTCGCCGGTTCGCTTGTTTACGACAATTTTGATAATTTTGCCATATTGACCGAAATATTGTTCGCCGCGTAAGGTTTGCAACAGATCTTCTTCCCTAATCCGAGGACTGAGCCCTGTTACATAGACAAGGTTTTTCTGGACGACCCGAAGGCCTGAAAGGTGTTTGCGAGTAATCTGTTCCTGCTCGCGCTTTTGTAGCTCTTTTTGCTTCTGCTCTTGCTTTTTCCGCGATTGTTTCTGCTGTTCCGCTCGATATCTAGATACTCGGGATGCTGTTATTAGCAATGATGTTAGGAGCCACCATGAGGGATACAAGACAACGCACTCTTCCTGCGAAACCGTTTTGAACTCCAGCGTAGCATCGGTGTACTCTCGCCGGCAAGCTGGACACAAACCATTCAAATTTTTCCGAATATTGTTATAACAGAATTGACAAACCTAATCAGTCTTGCGTCAGCAAACATCCGACATGAGAGAGGCAATGCTAGAGTTCGAATACCTGATAACCACAGGGACAAGGCTTGAAATGCTTGTCGGAGAGATCAAATTCTTCGACACATAATGGGCTGGATAACTATGTCAGCGCACGTCCGTGGTGAAACATTGCCATTCTAACACTCGTAACCTACCAAAAGTCGTCGGAATCATCTATGAAGGTGTCTTGTTGTGTGGGAGCCATGGCGGGCCGATTATTAGGTGTATTCGGCTAGGGAGGATCAAACTGAGCACGAAATTCAAGGTGCGAAGGGGTATCGATATTGGGGACGAAATTGTAAATGATGGCGATGGGGCGGAGATCGTGATGTGGTGGATAATACCAGGTGGGTCCTTCGAGTCGACAGGAGGTTCGAAGCAATGAGGATAACGCCTGTCCTTGGCGGGAAGGCTGAGGGGTCCAGACAAGATACACGGATATCGGATCGAAGCAGAATTATAGGTTAGGCGAGTGAGATGATATAGGTGATGGGGGAAGGCGAGGGATCGTGACGAGATATAGGACGCTGAAGAGTAGGTTTTGGTGGTGGATGGCAGAACAACAAAATTGTGTGGACGTTAGCACAGAAAGATGCAAGGAATAGAAACTTTCAACCGAAAACACGGTCCCCACAAAGCACAAACCTCATATCTTAAACAACGTTGACTAAGCATATCCTACGACGCACCAAATTCTGAAACAGAGTCGCGAGTCTGTGGCGGCCCATCTTAGGTGCCACTTTAAGTGCGGAAGACCTAATTCTTAGCAACACGTGACACCTTGTTTCTCTATATCCTTCGGATAGAAATGGAATGTGGTTACGATATTGGATGGAACCCTGGAGAATTATCGATATAATCTCACTTTTATCGATCCGTCCCGGTTTTCGAACGGGCTAATTCAATATTATCTAATTTAATTTTCAAACATGGCAATATATACTAAAAAGGGGCACAACAATGTACAACGGAATCGCAGGTCCAGCTGTAAGCTATACTACTAATTTGTTTATTTCTTTGGTGCCGGCTCTTCCGGCTTGGGGGTTGGAAGTTTAAACTATTCGCAAAGTAAGCAAGAATTGTACTTATTAGCGGCGAGGATAGAGAACGATTACATACCGAATCAGGTGTCCTATCCAACCCTGTCCCAACTTGTTCCCAGGCGGCTGTCCCACCCTCGAAGTTCCTGAACGCTTGCGACAGTTCTAGTGGCTCGTATACTATTCTCTTCTTCTCTTCGTCCCATCTGATTTCAGTGTAGCCTGTCAATGGGAAATCCTTCCTCAACGGGTGTCCGTCGAATCCATAATCGGTCATGATTCTCCTCAGGTCAGGATGGTTCGTGAAGAAAACCCCAAATAGATCGTAGGTTTCTCGCTCGTACCAGTTTGCGCCTTCATATAAAGACGTAATCGATGGAACTGGTGATGTTTCATCCGCGTATGTTTTAACTCGTATCCGGGAGTTATATGTGACGCTCAGCAAGTTGTAGACAACTTCAAAGCGGTACTGGCGAGTTGGAAAGTCGACAGCTGTAATGTCTGCCACCATTGTATAGAGCGCGGCATGGTGGGTTTTGAGGAATGAGAAGACAGGGATGACGGCTCGCGGCGGTATATAGATGACGAGTTCATCCTTCCAAACAGAGTATTGCTGAATAAATTTCGGAAGACACGATATCAAATATTTGCCGTAGGCGTGTAACTGTTCCGACTGAGTGCCGTACTTGTCGGTGGGGTTAATAACAGGAGCTCGTAATTCCCCAACAGCTATGACAGAGATGTTAGGCTTTTTATGCTCTTGGAATCGATTGACAGAACGTACGAGGTCTCTGTGATTTTCTCATATTCGGTAATTCCTCGCCGGTCTTAGGATCCCTGCTTGTGAGTGGCGTAGCGGCCTTGACACTCGCAGACGATGTGAACTGTCGTAGTCCATTTCGCGGAGCTGGTTTAAGGGCGGCAGAGATTGCCGATAGAGGCGAAGACCTCATAAGCCGAGCAGAGAGGCGCAGGGTAGCCATTGTTGGAGTAGGAAAGATAATTGAGGTATCAACTTTCCGAGGCCCTCGTCATTCGTTTAACAGAGTCGATATCAGAGATGAAGGATGGTTGGAGGCTGGCCAATGGATATTCCTGAATTTCCACTAGATGCTTGGTGCAGTGTTGACGTCGAGGCTCACTGCTGGAATGGATAGCCTAAAATTGCCCCGCAGAATCTCCAACGCCCTCCAACACATACACCAGCATGTTTGGGAGTTAGAGTTGTCTCGCAAGGACGCAGTTATAGCTCTAGCTCATCGCAATGCTCTATTGTATGAAGTCAACCTAGACTTTTTAGAGTTTTTGCCTTGAACTAGAAGAGGCGGAGCAAATTATAGTTGAAAAGGCACTTTTGGCGATAAATGATATGAACGATTTGATACTTGCATAGCCTGGTTCATGAGACAATGTTTGAATACATGCATTGTGTATACAATTATAATGTTATTTATAATTTATATGTATAATATGCACCATAAATTTCGAAAAGTGTTAATTTTGTATTAAAATTATAGTGTGTCTAGCTCCTATACTATTAGATAGCGTATCCTTGAAAGACCTTGAGATGACAGTATACAGAACTTCCTCTCTTGGAGATTTAAACTAGAATAGAGTAGAATATGGGTGCCTCTCAATAATTAATGACTTTACAGGCTTGAAGCACCTAGACAGACAGAGATACTACATCCAGTTCCCCAGTATCTGCAAGGGGCTCCTTGAGAGGCTTTACGCTGGGTCCATACGTGCCCCTCTATAAATAGAGAACCGCGATGTGTTGAGCATGAGACTTTCTGATTGATCATCGACCGCGACTATGCACATACCAACTTACATATGCTCAGCAGTAGGCAGTGATAATTAGTTATATAGACAGCGCAGTTAGATTATATACGGCTATTGCAGTATAAATCATCTGAAATTTAGAAAATTAAGATTACAAGTAGTCAGTCCGGTAAATTATAACGGGGAACAATTAGTGGATTTGCATTTGCTTCGAGAGGCAGGTTTTACGAGACAAGATTTGCAAATTTGAACTGATAGCCGCTTCCTAGATGTTATAATTATGCTTAGTTTTATTCCCGGACCCCTATGGTGAAAAGTACACCTAGGTTTCCAATACTACTAAGATTGGGGATACCAATCGCCTTAATACTTCGATCGGGCTAGGGCCATGGGTGAAACAATCCAATTTCACGACGTTCTAAGATATATTCGAAGAGAGAATGGTCTTGAATTGCAAAATAACCATATTGAGTTCACGAATTTGGTACGATAATGTGCATGCGAGTAAACCGAATGCAAATTAGCGTAAAATAGCATCAACAGACTACAAAGAGCGATGTTTGCGCGATAGTTTCGAAGTGATGCACTTTATTAGAGCAGCGAGCTCCTCCAAGTTTATCGCGCTAACTTTCATCTATTTCACTCCTAGCACTATCAGCACCATTGCCCTATCTTCCCACCTTCATATCACAATCTCACGATATCCTCACCCTCATCATCGTCTTCACCTGAGTCCTCGCTCGAGCTCTCGTCTTCAGTCGAGTCCTCACTCGAGCTCTCGTCTGCATCCTCGTCGTCACCCGAGCTCTCTCTGTCGTCCTCCCTTTTCCCCTCCTGCTCACAACTCCGGATAACTGCGCCCAATACTTCCCGCTCCTCTTTCAATTCCTTTTTTGTCCCTTTGCGACAAGAACCCAAATCAATCAGCCTGATATGTGACCCAGAAACTGCGAAGTTGGGTAGCTTGATGTCATTATGAGCCATGCCACGAGTGTGAAGTGCGTCGAGGGCCTTTCGTGCTTTTCTACCGAAACTGTTTGGTATATTTCCAAAGGTAGCCGACTTTCCGCAATCTTCAAGAACCAGGACTTTTAGCATATCCCACACAGTTCCCGCAGCGTAGAGCTTGGGTATATATTTTCCTTGAAGCCTTGTAAGCTTTTTGTATCTATTATTATTCCTGTTAGCATCCTGTATTTGACGGGCAGGGCACGAAGATGAGTCGACTGTTCATGACAGAAACGTACGCTTTGATCTCCCTACTGGCAATTTTTAGCTTTCTGTCTGTAGTTACGTCGTAGATTTTAAAGACTGCCTTCGTGGGTGCAATCGGCGGGCTTGCTCTCGTTTTCCTTTTATCAACCATTACTGATCCGAGGACAACTGTGGCTTCGTTTTTCCAGAAAGGTTCATCTAACACGAGCTTCATAAGGTGCCACGGGACAGCAATACCTTTTACCCACGTGCCCTCAATTTCGAGGTCTCCACTGAATCGTAACTCTCGATTTCTCAAGGAGCTCGATGTAACTGGAGAATAGTAGAAACAATGGTGAGCCAGGACGAAATGACAGACGTATACCCATGCAGCTAATGGACTCTCTAGACCTTTTCCCGTCCATTTGAAAGCTGGCGAAACTTCTAAGTCTGAATCGCCGACTCGCCGAAATAGAAATGTTGACTCATATGTGCTGAGGATACCAAACTCTAGATTATTGAAACTCATGTATCCATAGAGTTGGTGGACAACATTGGTAAGCTTCTGATCTTCGGCTTCTCCCCTGAGCCTTGCGCGATTATAAACTTCAGCTAAATTTGGTGGAACATTGAGAGCCCATGGAGTTTTCCACTCGACCACAAGCCGTGATTTATTGGATGCGCCATCAGAGTTCGGTGGGGAGATCTGGATAAAAACGCGATCAGGATCACCAATGTTACTTGGCTGCCTGTGGTTCCTGAACCCCCCCCTTTGCCCGAACACCCGACGTAGTATATGAGCTGTGGGTTCTTCATAAACCTTCACCCCCAAGCCAACCACGTCACTTTCAGAGCATAATCCGTCATTGTACGAATCAAAAACCTCCTTGATTTCATCTCCTGGAGAGAGATTGAACTATTATTTTGTCAGCTTCGAGTATTAACGAATAAAAGACACAGGCTATCTGAAATCTACCTCTTGGTTCATTCTAGGTCCAATTAGGTTTCTGATATCATTTCTTATACTGGACCAATCATTTAGGTCCCTAAGACATTCCCGCGGATTCGCGGGTGTCGTGGTTTTAGCGCTTGTTAGTCCGCCCGTGCTAAGTTTTAAACGAGGGGCAGAAACTGCCTCGAAATATTCTGAGAGCAACATGTCATTAAGACCGTCTGGGAACTCGAGTTGGGGCCTGCGTCGTTGTTTCGCTTGAGGATAGTACAAAGTAGAACAAAGGTTGAATGCCAATGGTTAGAGACGTCTAGAATCGCTTATTGGGCGTTAGCAATATTGTAATGTTCAATTTGATCTGCTGAATCGTTGTGTGCACGGGAAATTCATTCGATGCCGTCTGGATACAGTGTGTGGCAATTAAATAGAAACCAAAGTTTTCATCAAGGGAATTTAACGACATGGTATACCTCTTTGTCACGAACGTAGCGACACGTTGATACGCCAAGTCTCCTTTTTCGATGACAAATTAAGCTATAGCCTTCCTTCCAGGTTTGATATCATATTAAGATATGGCCTAGCTTCAAATCAACCGATCTGTAGGTCATCCGGCGCCTCAAAATAGCCATGGATTGAAACTAGTAGTAAGATGGTTTTAGTTTTGTATTGCTTCCAATTTATTAGATAAGCTCATAAAAGTAACTTAATAAAGTTTCCAATAGATTCTACTCTATAGCTATGTAGCACTACGTATAAGTAGAATGAATGCAATGATAAACCCAGTAAAATGCTTTGTGCCCAAAATTCATGATCTGACGCTAAGATAGTCCACAGATATAAAAGGCAAAGAATGAACTAGATCCTGGTTTGAGATTATATCCCAACTGAACAGCGAATGGGACTTCTGGGATACTAATATAACTAATAAATCCTAGCTTAGACTTCGCTATACACTCGGATGCATGCATCATACACCGTAATTATGTGGGGCGATTCCTTCCCATCAATTGACAATGCAAAAATATATATTAATGTATTTCATTTTAATAATGGCGCACCGTCAAAAAGTACATCTACTTGGTTGGAAATGATAATCTAGGTTAGCATCAGGAAAGAGCTCGGATTAATTGCAGGGCAACAAATAACTCACGCGTCCCGAGTTCATTTTTAGGCGATCGATCACTAAAGACTAATAAATCTCGGCTATTAGATTTACGATTTAGGGCAAAAGTATGGGCATGAACCTGGTTCGATAGAATCCCAAATTTACGATATATATCTATATCTGGAGCAGACATGGCCTTGCTCTGTTGATTGATTGGCTTGCAGCTCTATATTAATGTTCTTCAATTAATTTATCAGTTAAAGGAATTTCGCCAGCAACCATTACCTAGTTAGGGCCCCAACCTTACTGGGCGCTAACTACTAGCGCAGCTGCATCCACGTTATAGAGTTGGCAATACAAAATAATCGCAAATATCATCCTAGTCTAGTGAATATAATATATCTGCGATGCCATTTCGATTTGTGTTGAAAAGGCACAGAATTCTTCAGCCTCCACCCACTCAGCGCACGCGCACGGCCATGCCCAAAATATCCACTCAGACGGTTTCGCCAGTTAAAGCCCTGGTCAATCAAGCTGTATACTATGCTTTTCTGAGACGGCTAACTCGCTTTAATCTAGCGGGTGCCATATACAACATTATTAAATATGTCACCGAGCTCTACTGCGGTCTCGATCCCTGAGGCTAGAGCTCACAAGGATTACACGATAGGATGGATATGCGCGCTTCCCAAAGAGCTCGCTGCTGCAACAACAATGCTAGATCAGAGACATCCAGACCTCCTGAAGCCCGCAGGGCAAAGAGATCACAACACGTACACCTTGGGGTCTATTGGGAAACACAATATCGTTCTAGCATGCCTGCCCAAAGGCAAAAGTGGGAATATATCCACGGCCACTGTCGTCCTGCAAATGGTCCAAACCTTCCCATCTATCAAGTTTGGTCTTTTGGTCGGTATTGCCGGCGGTATCCCTCCTAGAGTCAGACTCGGCGACGTCGTTGTAGGTACGCCTGTTGGTAGCTATCCAGGTGTGCTTCAGTGGGTACTGGACGAATCGAAAAGTCCAGCAATTGGTGGTGGGGAATTTAAACAGACTGGGGCGCTTGATAATCCACCAACGTCGCTTTTAACGGCTCTAGCGAAATTGGAGACAGAGCACGAGCTTCTGGGCTCAAAGATACCCGAGTACTTGGAGCAACTTGGTGAAAGGAGTCCGAAATTCGCGTTAAAGTACTTGAAGTCTAGCAAAATGGAAGATCTCCTTTTTTAGCCGGACTATACCCACGTTTCTAGCTCCAGTATGGATGTAAACTCTGGTATGCAGAACGACGTTGATGAAGTCTGGTGCGAGAGTAGTGATGAGGATGATTCTGGTTGTCGATTTTGTGATAGGAGTAGAATCATAAAACGCAGAACACGAGAAATACGTATCCAATATGGCGTTATAGCCTCTGGAGACCGAGATCTCCAGGATGCCATATTTCGAGATCGTTTGAATAAGGGCTTTGGTGGTGGCGTACTGTGTGTAGATACCGAAGCTGCAGGTTTTCTTACAAGCTTTCCTTGTCTTGTTATCAGAGGCATTTCAAGCTATGCGGACTCTCACGCAAACTCAACTTGGGACCGGCATGCTGCAATTATTGCTGCAGCATTTGCGAAGGAATTGCTAGAATACGTAGATCCGGGAGATGTTGATATGGAAACACCTATTCAAGCAATCCTAGCAAAAGGTAGTGATGGTTTTCTGCTCTCCAAGTAAGCTTCAAGGCCCATACTAATATGTCTGCCGTAGTTTCCAATATTGAGTCAACTGTCGGCGAGCTGAAGAATGCAATCAAAGTTAAAAGAGATCTTGAAATTCTGGATTGGCTAGGGAAAGATTATACTAATCAGCAGAGTGACTTTCTGAATGAAAGACACTGCGGAACCGGAGAATGGCTCTTACAGTCAGAGGAATTCAAAAAGTGGCTTCATAACGATAACCAGACGATATTCTGCCCCGGGATCCCTGGATCAGGAAAGACAATCTTCACGTCTGTTGTTGTTGATCATATCGATCGAGAATTCAGAACTAGGTTTGTTTCCAAAGAGCTCTCAATAGGACTTGGATATATTTACTGCAACTTTAAAGACCATGCCGAACAAGATATTGAAAACTTATGCGGTAGTTTGTTGAGGCAACTCGCACTAAATTTGCCAGCTCTTCCGGTTCAAATAGTGGAACTATATTCAAGATGCCATAAGAATGGAAGATCCGCAATTAGACCAACACTACTGGAGCTTTCGAAATGTCTAGACTTGGTCAGCAAAAGGTTTTCTAAAGTTTTCATACTCGTGGATGCTCTCGACGAGCTTGAAGAGGCTCATGGGCAACGTACCCGGTTTCTGTCCGAGATTTTCAAGTTCCAGGCGAGAACTTCTACAAACCTATTTTTTACCTCAAGATTTATCCCTGAGATTGAGAAAATCTTTCGAGACAACGTGACATTGGAAATTAGGGCTTCGGATTCTGATATACGCACATATCTAGACAGCCGTATCAAATATGTGCCTGGAATTTTGAAGGACGACTTGGATCTCCAGGCTAAAGTGGTGGAGGATATTAGTGGGAAAGTCGATGGCATGTAGGTACCCAGGTCTCAATCTCAGGTATCGTACAAAACGTATTAATGGGGCGATTGCAGTCTGATACTAAATACCTGTGCTAGGTTTCTGTTAGCAAAACTTCGCCTAGATTCCCTCGAGGGCATGGCGTCGCGCAAGGAAGTTTTAAAGGCGGTGGACAGATTTCAGATGGTCTCATCTACTGACAGTGGTGCAAAATTTGCCTATGGCGATGCATATGACGAAACTATGGTTCGAATACAGGGCCAGCTCCCGTCCGCTCAACGGCGAGCAATCAATGTTTTAGCCTGGGTTACTCTTGCTCGTAGGCCGCTCAAAATGATAGAGCTTCAGCATGCACTCGCGGTGGAAAGAGATCATGCGCATGAATTTGATCCACAGAACATTCCTTTGTCAGAACTCTTGGTAGGCGCATGTTGTGGATTGGTTTCGATTGGTGAGAATGGTGATGTTGTCCGACTCGTTCACTATACCGTTCAGGAATACTTCGAGTGTACAAAGGAAAAATGGTTCCCTGGTGCGGAGACGTATATCGCAGAGATTTGTCTCATATACTTGTCTTACGACACCTTCACAGCTGAAGTATCGGCTCTTTCTCTTATTACAGAATCTCTGCTACACCAAAGCTTCTTTTCATTCGAGCATTTGGGGCAGACACCCCGATGGCCCCTACATGAATACGCGGCACGAAATTGGGGGTATCATGCTCGACGGGGTTCCTGGGTAAAAAACAAGCTTTTGATTATGCACTTATTAAGCAATAAATACTTGGTTAACGCGTGTGCTGCGAAGCTGCCCCGTCAGATCTTCACGGGGCTACCGTCTGACCCGGAACCCTGGTGGTATTGGCACGAAGTTAATGTCCTCAAAGAGAAATCAATCACAAATTTACATCTAACGGCGTATTTTGGATTAACGGAGTGTCTGGAGGAGTTATTACTAGCTAATGATAAGTATGGTTTGAATATCAAGGATAAGATGTACCGTAACGCTTTGTTTTTAGCTGCCCGCGAAGGGCATAAGACTACAGTCGAGTTACTGCTTAGTAAAGGCGTTATTTTCAGCAATGAGCAGATATGCCCCCTTTCTGCCGCAGCTGAACAAGGCCATGAAGCGGTGGTAAGACTACTTTTACAGAATGGGGTTGATCCGAACCAAAGATCAGACCATCTCACTTATCTGACACCTTTACAATTAGCATCAAAAAATGGACACGAGACAGTAGCGAGACTTCTTATAAGTGCTGGCGCTAATCCTGAGTCTGGAACATATTTTAAGAAACAGACAGCTTTACATTTAGCAGCAGAACACGGGCACAAAATAATTATCGAAATCCTGCTTGAGAACGGAGCGAATGTTAACGTCGAAGATGACTATGGACATACGCCAATATTCCTTGCAGTCATCAACCGACATGACACAATAACCAGGATCCTAATTGATTTTGGGGCAGACATAAACGCTTCGAGTTCACAGACTGGCCGTAATGTTCTACTTGTTGCGGCGGGACAGGGAGAATTAGATTTGGTGAAAGTCCTTGTAGAAGCAGGGGCTAACATAGAGTACAGAAGTGGGAGGAAGAACAGAACGCCTCTGTCGCACGCTGTAGCTAGAGGACAAGACAGCGTAGTTGAGTATCTGTTGCGGATAGGAGCAGATCTAGAGGCGACGGATCGAGATGGTGTAACACCTTTGATGGAATCTGCAATAAACGGGTACGAGGAGATAGCGAAATTGCTACTCGAATATGGAGCGGCTGTAGATACCGAAAATCTGGATATTAAGGGAACAGCGCTTTCGTATGCTGCAATGTACGAACATGACACAGTTGTGGAGCTGTTGCTCGAAAATGACGCGAATCCCAACCACATAAGGCATTATTTGGTTGAAGAGGATGCCCAAGACAGGCTTTGGAATATGTTTGTGGACTAAATTCTAGACTAGATACTAATCTGACTTAGAAAGAAGCGATTAGATATAGAGTGGCTTACTGCGAGACCAGATTAGAGGTATCTATAAACAATATATTACCTCCAATTCCCCTTCCAGTGATGTTTCACAAGTGCTTTGCGATCCTGTGCCCCAGAAGGAGCAGGCGCCCATTTATCCTTTGAAAGCAGCAACAGCCCTCCATACTCCTTAGAATCTGTTATATTTACAATCTCTTCATCATTTACAACTCTGTTTTCCATCTCGTTGATATATTACCTGAGCACTCTTGTCCATAGTCCAGGTCCAGAGGTATTTAAAATATTCATAGTCTCATACCACAAACTGGCAATATCTTCGGCCATTTCCCCTTTGCTTTTTGCATCTGAAAGAACCTTTGAGACTAGCGCCTCAATGGTTCTATTGAGAATTATATGCCCCGGTTGCGCCATGAAGGTCCATGTCAAGAATTGGATTCGATTCGTAAGTTGAAAGCGTTCCATTTGCCAGTCAAGCGGGTGTGCTTCATCTGGGGTAAGAATAACCTCGATACCGGCGACGATTTCATATTTTTCTGTTCCCGGGAACCATTGGCCGATAGGAACAAGGCACGTGGTATCCATATCGCTGTAGATGCCTCCGTACTTGTATATTATCAGGTACCTGAGTAAGTCGAAAGCCATGATCCTCTGTTGTAGCCCAATGTAGACGTCGACTATATCGGGTCTGTGTGCGAATTCCTCTCTGACAAAGCGATCAGCGTCTACATCTGAAAAGATGGTATACTCCCATTCAGGATTGAACCCTCGCCAAGTGAGCCAACTCTCTCTAACATAGTCCTCCTCTACCCAGATATTATTAGATCCCACCATGTTTTTCCATTTCTGCCAGATATTCTTAGGTATTATAGTACCATTTAGAAGGTTGTTTGCGGCCACTGGCCGTGGAATGCCTTTGAATTTACTTTTGGGTCTAATAATTTCTGTTAGCAGCCACGTTTCACTAAATTTAACGACGCTCGGAGGGTAATTAGAGAGCGGAGAAGTAGTGGCGCTAGGGAGTCTTGAAGTTTTCGCGGCGTTTGTGTTTTGAGCCACAGAATGGAAGAAACTCTGCCCTTTACGTAGCGAATGTTGAGGTGCTTGATGGTATAATTTTGTTGGGCGTTCTTTGAGTCGTCCACGTAGTCTACGCCTTCTTGCCGATGCGTATGCCTCTCGGATGAAGCTAAGCATTTCTGAATTACTGCACAAAGGGTGAATGTAAGAATCGTGATGACGAGTAATTCGCCTTTTGTGCGTCGGATCATCTTTTGAATCACCTAGGTATACTAAAGTTTACTAGTTTTATCGAATTTTAGCTATGTTTACTTGCCAGTTAGCACACACTAGAAACACCTCTGGGATTTCGATTTTCGATGCCTCATCATATTGATATTTCATTGTGCCCCAGGAAATCATAATTTTATTTTTAGACACACTTCTAGCTGGGATGTAACGGTAGCCAAAGCTTCACATGTGTTTGAACAACAAGGCAATCACTTCCACGCTGGTGGGCATACGCGTATATACATACCTAGGTATGAAGGAGTAGTTGATTAGCGGGTGGTATGCTCAGACGCTGCCATATTTAATCTCAATACCGATCATGATCACAAGCTAGGCGCGAACATTAATACATTGCGACTATAGATTTCCAGTTTTGACGGTGCCCTTTTACAAAACAGGGCCCCAATTGGCTAAGCACCATATATATATCCTGATCGAACAAGCTGAAACGAGCAAGGGGTTTCTCACGTGCGAGGAGCCAGATTTTGTGGTCGCGAGTCTTTCTTGACCTGCATATGATATGACGTCGAGCCTTAGCTATCCTTTCGACATGATACCTGAGAGTCTGAGAGTATTTCCCCATTCGAAATTCGCTTCGAAATAGTTCTCGCATCTCTTCCCGATCGATCTACTGACCGACTATTCCGCGACAAGTTTCAACCTGTTTTGCTAACGCCCTTGCCACGGACCTTTTATTTGCTGCCCGAAGCTGTTGCTGTGATGCCCAGAAGTCTGGTTCCCGGAAGGGGGCGCAACCCACCACCAACACCGATTACTAATTATTAAGCGGGCCACAAAGCAATCCTCGCAACGGAGTAACTGAGCGACTACCAAAGAAGTACTTTGGAACTCTGCCCATTCGTCACATAACTGCCGGAAACATGTCCTTAACTTGCTGTTCATATGCCAGCCATAGCTCTAATAGTTCTAAATTACCAATTTCTCAGCCAGGGAGTCATAGAAAATTTTCACAAACTCGAGATCGTTTCGCCTTCCGGCGTCATGACTCAGATACTTGCCTTTATTCCCTATTAGACTCGCTGGGTTTTCGTTCCACCCTCAACTTCAATCCACCATGCCCAGCCAGAGAGCCAACTAATCGACCCGCAAACACAAAATGAACAACACCAAAGGAAAACAGAAGGCCGTTGCTGCACCACCAGCCCCTCCACCCCGCCTCGTCCGTTCTCGCACCGACGCTTCAGACATCCTCTCTTCCCAGATCTCCACCCTCCTTCTCGAACCCTCAAACGGCATCTCAGAAGATGACGAAAGAATTCTCGAAATCGCTACCATCGCCGTTATCTATCCCGAGTTCTCCAAAATTGGAAAGCTCGGGGGGTCCTTTGACATCGAAATCTCACCTTCCGAACCTATAACCACCACATTCACTCTCCTTGACGGCAGCGAAGATGTTACGAAAGAGGAAACTGCAAGTCTTACGCATCTACCACCTCTCACCTTCGAATTCCAGTTACCGAAGGGGTATCCCTATGACGTCCAACCGAATATCAGACTCGTGAGCAGCTGGCTAGAACCTATGGTCTTACACAGACTAAAGGCGGAGTTGATAGAAACATGGGAAGGTTTGAGAGACCAGGCTATTTTTGCGTGTATTGATACATTGCAGAGCTCGGCCGATAGGTTATTCGATTTGCCGTTACCGCTAGATGTCAGGGTAAACCAGAAGGAGAAGATTGAAATTATGGAGTACGACCGAGCAATGAAGATCAGAAAGTTCAACGAAGGGACCTTTGAATGTATGAGTTCAACACCTGCTCACTGCCTAATATGGCACGCTAACGAACAATTTTAGGTGGAATCTGCTTAGAACCACGAAAGGGAGCGATATGCCACCGGATCAACCAGTGCGGCCATGTCTTCTGCAAACCTTGCTTAAAGGACTACTTCACCGCCATGATCAAAGAAGGAGATGTCGGAAGTGTGCAGTGTCTAAACTACGTCTGCGGAAAGGATTTACCACCAGAAGAGGCTGTAGATGAGGAAGGGAGGGTTCACAAGATACCCCGGAAACCTGGCGCTATTGCCCCTGCGGAGCTTCAACTGCTCGTTGAATCGGATATGGTGGAGCGATATCTCAAGCTGAAGCGGAAACGTGCATTCGAGGCGATGAAAAATGTGGTTTATTGTCCGAGAAACTTTTGCAAAGGACCCGCGCTGCGAGATAGTGGAGAAGATCAATTGGCGATTTGTCAAGATTGTGCTCTGGCATTTTGCGCTGATTGCGGAAAGACATGGCACGGCTACAAGGCATCATGCAGAATTCCCGGCATTATCAAAACCCAGGAGGAAGAGAAAGAGGCAAAACTCACAGAAGAATTCTTACAGACAAATTGTACACCTTGTCCGACCTGTCTTATTCCGATATCAAAATCCGGAGGATGCAATCATATGGTATGTTTTTATTCTGCCCTGGAAAACTTCGAATTTTGCTCACAATTCTCTCATAGTACTGCTCGAGATGTTGGACACATTTTTGTCTGCTTTGCGGTGCTTTCTTGTTTCCAGATAACCCCTATGAACATTACAGCCAAACGAAGAGTTCGTGTTACAATAGGTTGTGGGAAGGAGTTGATGAAAACGGGAATGTCGTGGCGCCACCGCCACCGCCTGCTGCCCCAGAAGAGCCACCGCAACCGATGATGATTCAGATTGTGGTACCCGGCCAGGCTCCCCGAGAGGTTAACAATCCCCCTGCTGCAGCCGCTCCACAACCTCCAGCTCCACAACCTCAACTTTTACCTATCAATGGAGCACCGGATGCTGCTCCCGTGAATCTAGGTGTAGCAGGGGAGGAAGATGAGGAAGATGAGGAAGATGAGGAAGATGAGGAAGATGAGGAAGATGAGGAAGAAGAGGAAGAGGATATAGAAGTTAATGAGTTGATTCCTCAAGAGGAGGAAGATCTGCCAACACCAGAGCAAGAAGATGATGAACCTGTTACACCCTTGTCCGCTGATGCTGAAGGTGAATTTTGGGAAACTTATTCTCGTAATGAATGCTTTTCGGAAGGTTATCATATGCTCGAAAATAGTCTCACAATCAGAGAAATTGCAGACTTTCTCCGCGACTGGGCCGCTTCAATAAACGAGGGTCGGAAGAATAAAATGGGCTTGGGAGCGTATTGGAGACGGCTGATCGAATGGAGGCGCAACGTCAGAGATCCAAGATTAAGAAACAAACAGATCGATTTGGGAGAATACCAATTCACAGATGAAGCGCTAAAAGCTGCTAGAAAGGTGAATATGATGGAGGAACATGAATTGCAGGGCAGATGGTGGAATATTTGGAACGGTGGGATGAGCCACATTGCAGCTAATAGAGAGTGGAATGAAGATGAGGTTGACTGGGCGACGGTGAATGAATTTTTAGGACAAGGGCGAGCGGTATGGTAGCAGCTGACGTATAACTTGGAAGTGGAATCGCTATGCATTGGCTGTATATACGAATTCACAGAGTCTTTTAGCGAGCGAGCATTGTTTTTTGATGCCATAGCTTTTGCGAATACATAACTTTTTTTTTCCTTGGATTGCTCTCCGAAATTAGTCTTGCAGTCTGTGAAAACGACTTATCTCTGGCAAGGACAATTTAATGCGGCTCTGCCGCTGTGTTGTGATGGTGGTATCGATAAGGTGGGCATCGCGTAATAGTTGCTTTTTCTGGCCTCAAAATTTTGATATTGCAAACCTACACACCCCACAATTCAACCCGCTTCATCCCGCCAATCTCAAAATCCTCAACCTTCGTCAGCTCAAATTTTCCCTGCTGCGTCTCCGACTTGAAGGGTTCCGAGATAATCACATACTACAATGGAGCCAAGTCAATCTCCGCGAGAGGCCTGGGAACGTCTCGTCCGAACCGTCCAACAGCGAGCTCAGCAAGGCGGCCGCCCAGGAGGCCCTAGACTTCCTGGTGGACGCGGAGCGATTGGTGGAGGAGCTGCGCTTTTCTTGCTCGGTGGTATAGTGCTAACAGCTAACAATGCTCTCTTCAACGGTATGTATACAGTAATTAAACCATATTAAAATCCCTAAAAAAACGATATTATACGCATATGGTTCTTGTTCATGAGCTGACGACGACCTATCTTTCTAGTCGATGGTGGTCACCGAGCTATCAAATACACCAGATTAGGTGGTGTCAAACCGGATATCTACGCCGAAGGTTTGTCTCTAGTTCATTCAATTATCACTTTGCTTGTCAAAACTTGCCCTTTCCAACTAACATATCGCACAGGAACCCACTTTGTGATCCCATGGTTCGAAACACCCATAACATACGATGTCCGCGCTAAACCTCGCAATGTCGCCTCCCTAACCGGAACAAAGGACTTGCAAATGGTAAACATCACTTGCCGTGTGCTCTCTCGTCCTCGCGTCGAAGCTCTACCTTTGATTTACCGTACCCTCGGTATCGACTATGACGAGCGAGTTCTGCCATCCATCGTCAACGAGGTCTTGAAGTCTGTTGTTGCACAATTCAATGCTTCGCAGTTGATCACGCAGAGAGAGGCGGTTAGTCGCTTGGTTAGGGAAAATCTGGTCAAGAGGGCCGCGCGGTTCAATATCCTATTGGACGACGTCAGTTTGACACATTTGGCATTCTCGCCGGAGTTCACGGCTGCGGTTGAAGCAAAACAAGTTGCGCAGCAGGAGGCTCAGAGAGCAGCATTTGTCGTGGATAGAGCGAGACAAGAGAAGCAGGCTATGGTTGTGAGGTATGTTTATCATTCATCGAATGACCTCCCCGGGACTTTAGGCAAGACATGTGCTAATAAATATCGATAAAATAGAGCCCAGGGTGAAGCACGATCTGCAGAACTTATCGGAGAGGCTATCAAGAAGTCACAGAGTTACGTTGAATTAAGGAAAATTGAGAATGCTAAGACGATCGCTGGACTATTAGCAGAGAGCGGCGGACGAAATAAGGTTTACTTGGACACGGAAGGACTTGGACTGAACGTTTTCGAGGAAAAGAAGGACGGAAAGAAATAAAGTGCTATAGAGAGCTTATCCCGTTACTCACGACCGTTATTGGTGTTGAGAGAGGTTTGATAACGACGAAGAAACTCAAACTCCCCTCTGATGAAGCTTTTACTTGGAGGGCCTTGCTATTATTATACCTACTTGTAGGTCTAATTTAGCATAGTGAGGGCTTACGCCCACTGTATATATATTATTCCCTCGTTTCCTTTGGAACCAGTTTGTATTGTATACATTCTTGTATTTATTAGGTAATAGTCCACTCATGGTCTCGGCCGGCGTCATGCATTGCAACACTCTGATTGAGAACTGGGAGTAATATACCCAACCATCAGGAACCTGTAGTTGGCATTATGTGCAGGTAAAAGAATTTCGTTCATATACAGGATCAAAGCAAAGTGCGCCCTCGGAATAGGTAGGGAACAGATGCGATAGACCTTTTGTCTTACCGACGTCTAGCTATAGAAGTCAGCGATTGATATAAGACAGAGGTGCAAAAACATGGTTTTTTTTTTGGCGAAAACAGGCGGAAACATTACTGATCTGCCTTCTGCCATAGTGAATAGAAGTATCTCGTAGTAGAAATGACATAACTGTAAAGCTGCTGAAATCCACGGCCACTACCGGGTCCCTCGATAAACAAGCCATCAGCTACTTCGTCTGGTTCGGAATACAATGGTTCCCATGGGGTCGTTGAACAGAAAATTGAAATTGCAGCCAAAGTGAAAACTATAATTGCAGTGCGTTTCCTGTCGAGGAGTACGAGAAGGCTGATCACCAGTGGGAGATATGCCATCAATGCATCCAACCCTGTGGACAAAGTAGAACTGTATGCACGTTGTTGAAAGTTTGAGTGCGCATTTTCCAGTTTCTCAAGATACGCCATACCCTCCGAGAGAATGTTCAGGATTGTTTCATTAAAGCTGGCTGTAAACTCATTAATCGAATTCAAATGGCGGGTCGAGGATTCCTAACCAATGAACTTACCTTTAGCAGTGTTCTTAATACGATAGGAATGGAAAGTACCTGTTGCAAATTTATAGTAGATGAAATTCGTTCAGAGGTAGATGAGAGTTTATCGAAGTTTCTGTTTAATTCGTGTATCATCTTCCTAACCGTTAGTTGGATCATCGTTATCCCCGTAAAGCGCCCTTATTCAACGTACTGTTTGGCCTTGCAAAATAGATTCAAGGAGGGCATTTATGACGGATCCAGAATGGCTCTGGGCGAATTTGTTCCTCGTTAGCATTTCTTCCAAAGAGGCCAAAAATGAACTCTGAGAAGTACTAACACTTAGAGCCTCCATGGACTGCATTGAAGCCCTTATAGAGTCCAGGGTGTTCGCAGTTGTAGATTTAATAGCAATCTCCATCTAAGTAAATCCTACTATTAACACCCACAGGATTATCTCGGGAATTATAGTACTTACCTTCTCTATCTGCTCGACTCTAGACTCCTCATCTAATTTCATCCTAGCATTTAACTTTGCCTCTAAGAGCTTCACTGTTTCCAGAATCTGTTCTATGAGCGCTCCAGTCTTTTCCACCGCCAATATCTGAACATCGGCTCGCTCGCTAAGCATGGTGTTATGTTCAGTTAGTTTGACAGCATGCGTAGTCTGCAGCTGTGAGATGTCATCAATCATTGTTCGTATCTGCTGCAGCCGTCGGTCCATCGGTGTGATAGAGCGATCCATGAAAGAATCGAATTCTTCAACTAAACTGGAGAGCTTAAATCGAATGGTGTTAGAAACCCCATCCATATAGTCCATGTTATCCGAGAAGAGGTTTAGAGATATAGCCAGTTGATTCGTAAGTTGATGGTGAAGAACGGTAAGATTTTGGTGAAGTTTGAGTAGGTTCTCTAATAAATTTTAGATTTTAAAGTCACAAGAATAGTTGTGGGATGCAACTACTGTTCGTGCTATGTTGGGGTTTGCGTACCTTTCTCAGCCTCCTCTTTAACAGCTTGACAAAGGACGCCAATACTTTGAATGCAATTACTCCAGCTGGTCCACCATTGCGGTCTGCTTTCGAGTTTCTTAATACATCGTTGGACATCTCTTGATAACCGAAGATCTCCTCGGCAATCTCGTGGATAATCAATATTTGCAGAAGACAGTTCACAAATGGCAAGTTTCGTCGCAAAGTAGGTCTTTTCTTCTTCGTTCATAGACGTGGGCGAAGACGAGCATTTTAAGATTATGGATTCGGTGAGAGAACTATAGAGGCAAGAATGGGGTATATTAAGGGATTTGATGGTAGCGAGAGATTCTTCGTAGCCTTTTTGGAAAGCGTGCAACGAAATCAATCGTTCTAAAGGAAGAGATTTTGCAGCTGTTTGACTCAGGGATCCCCAAATCAGTACCAGTACATTCATTCATCCGAATAAAAGGTAGTTGATAGGCACCTTCATTCTTAGTGACTCTGTGAGTGACACTCGAATGTACACCCAATGAGACCGCCTGGTGGGCTATAAATGTGATGGTATAGAGGAATTTGCTGAAGGTAATTATAGCCATCTAGACGAGTGTCGTACTGAAGGCCGTCAATAGAATTTGCAGATTTTGTGAAGGAGCAGACAACCTAAGGAATATATACTTAGTTATGTAATCAATAGAGTGGTACTGGTAATGGCTAAGACAAGCAGGTGGTTGCGGTTTTGGCGATTTTGAAGGGAAGCATTCGAGGGAGGTTGGACTTCAGAATGGCGATGACACTTTGCGCCGAGTCAACAAGCGCCAAACTGCACGCACGCCACGAAAATACACTCCGACAGCACGCTCGCATGGTAGGTCAGGCCAGTAGGCCTAGAACTTCCTGCAACAAATTTAATGGACCTCATGATCTCACGATTCATTTAGGAGCTGCTAGTATCGAAACATGGCTCGATACTTTGATCTAATCTGTTCGCTATTCTGTGAGAGCAGGGTTCAACCTAAAACAAATATTTAAATTCAAAAGATGAAAATGACATGATGAGATTTGAGGAAAGTCATTTGGAAGCTAAAGCGTCAGGTCAAGGAAAATTTAAATGTAATTGCGTAGCGAACCTGTCTGTGTATTTACGATCTGACATAGATATCGATCTATAGAGCCAAAAACCTTAGCTCCCTTACGTTTACTCGTTTTGTGTATGACCTGAACATATTTTCTTTATTACATATATTGGGTTCGCTGGTAATCGATTTTCCTCGGGTTCCTATATTAAATGAATGGTCTTCTGACGATAACTGACTAGCGAAGAATGTTCTCGATTGAGAGGAGAGCTAGAACCAACCCAAAGTGTGCCTAGGGAGCGTGCAATACTTTTTCTTCAGAGTGGGAAGCACGTGCTCTGGTTTTCAATTTACGCGGTGTGTTGAGCAACGCGTGTGAACATCGACGTCAGCGCATCAACATTCAACAGGCGACTCATCCCTTCAACATCAACTTCCTCCAAACCTGACAACCATCGCAACCATCCGCTATTTGTCGCCCCATCTTCAGAGCGTCAAGAACTCGGTCGCATGGACCTACATCATCTAAATCTAACCAACTGATAAAAAAAATTAATTTGTTTTCCCTTTCCACTCATTCTCAAACTATCACAGCCTTTTGCAACGTTGCTAGGCAACAGAAATACATACAAACATGTCTAACCGACAGAAGAGACCGCTCACGAGAGACCCTACAAAGAAAGCTTCCAAAGATGCCAATGCGAAATCCCTCGGACATCAAATTAATAGATTCGATGATATCCCAGCGGAGTTCAAGCATATGCTGGCCGAAAACGTTCGAGAGAGCCGGCAAGCTGCTGCATCCACATCGTCTTCATCCCGAACCCCACACGAACCCATCATAGCCGAAACTTCAACCACTCCGAAACGGAAGAAGCCATTAACTCGGCGAACTGCAGCACCTAGAACAGAAGAGCCCACTACCGTCGCAGAAAACAAATCTAGCAGTCCTGAACAGCTCAAGACAGCTCAAGCACAACAAGACTTCTTAAATAACCTAGAAGAAGCAGACCTCTATACTACTACGCTTGCAAAGCCTACAAAACCGACCTCGCCTATCCAACAAAAACCAAAGGTGTTGGAGGATATGCATGAAAGCGACTCCGAAGAAAGCGATGATGCTGAATTTGAAGATGAGGATGATGTTGATTGGGAAAACATTGATCTCAGCACCATTAGTAAGTTGCCTAGACTAAAAACCCTGTATCAACAAACATATTCTAACAGACTCTCCTTTCTAGATACGAAAATAGACCTCCCGTACAAAAAGGAAGAACCGCTAATACTCGAACTCACGATTCCGAAATCCTCTAAAGCTAAAGAGCAAGGCCGCAAAGGTCCTACCCCAGTCGAACGCAAAGTCCGACTTGAAATTCATAAACTTCACCTTCTCTGCCTCTTAGCTCATAATCATCTCCGCTCCCAGTTTTGCAACGACAAGAAAGCACAAGACTTTCTACTTCCTATTCTCGAGAAAAGGGTGATTGCAGAATTGAATGACGACTCCTATCAGCAAAGCAAGGTCTTTAAGCAAGGTCTTTCTAACGCTGCAGCTGCTTTCCGTCGAAGATTCAAAGTTACAAGACCAGGTATCCGAAAAGCTTTATGGGGCTATATGCCACCTTCTTTCGACAGCATGTGGGGCGATGTTGCAGTTGGAATTGAAGAATTCCGAAATGCGGCAGAAAAGATGCAGGGATCGCGAGATCTAGGGGCTCAACTGTTTTGTGCATTACTAAGGTGTGCAGGGCTAGACGCACGAATGGTAGTTAGCCTGCAGCCATTTAGCTATTTGTTTAAAGCAAAGTATAGCATTGATGACGAAAAAATGGCGATGATGAATTTCACTGAAGAAGTCAAGGATGACTACGAGACGAGTGATGACGACACAGACGGCGTGTTTTCCGGAACCCCTAACAAGGCATTCGGCGGTCCTCCACCCCAGCGTGCTAACTGGAGACTCGCCCCAGTTGCGCCTTCTAGGACTGGGGTAGTACCGAGTAAGAAGAAGATCAAGAACAGTAAGTTTGAAACCCTCGAGTTATATTATCCAAATTCCACTAACAGGTTCAATAGAACGACAGAAGCAAATTCACATTAACGATCCTAGTCTTCCCGTTACATGGGTGGAGGTTTTCGATATCGTTTCACAATCTTGGGTTGCCGTTGACCCAATGGAAATGGGCGTTGTCCGAAATCTCAACCTTTTCGAACCCCCTCAAGCAGATTTCGAGAATGAGATGAGTTATGTAGTGGCATTTGATAACGAAAACTATATCAGAGACATCACACGAAAGTATGTCAAGAGCTATAACAGCCTTACCAGAACACTGCGTGTCGATGCTACGCTAGACGGACCTAAATGGTGGAGGAAAGCACTTCGTCTCTACAGAATTCCTTCTTTCCTTGCTCCTGATCGAGATCAATTCGAAAACGGACTGATGGAAGACAAGGTGTTGCGAGAAGGTATTCCGAAGAGCCCTAGCGCGCTAAAGAATCACCCAGTATTTGCGATCGAAGAACAGTTACGACAGAGTGAGGTTATCCACCCTAAGGTGCAGTGCGGTACTATGACCGGGAAGAAAAAAATTCAAATTCCCGTCTACCGCCGACAGGATGTCAAAACGGTCAAAACAGCGACGCAATGGTATATGCTTGGCCGCGAAATTAAAGCCGGGGAACAGCCTCTGAAATACAAGAAAATCAAGAAGGTCAAACGAGGCCAGGAATTAGATCTCGAAGAATACGATGATCAACCTGAAGATCAAGAAACAGGCATGTATGCCGAATATCAGACCATCTTGTACATCCCAGAACCATGCATGGGGCCTATTGTACCTCAGAATGCATATGGCAACATTGATCTCTACGTGCCTTCCATGTTACCAGAAGGTGGTGTACATATTCCGCACAAGATGGCACGCGTTGCTGCTGATTTCTTAGGCATCGGACAATTCGTTGCGGATGCGGTTGTTGGTTTTGACTTTAAGACTGGAGGTAAATCGACTCCTGTTATCAATGGTATTGTCGCGGCAGAGGAGAGTCAAGATGCGATCTGGTTGATGATAGAGCATATCGATAAAGAACAACAGGATGCGGCAGATGAGGAACGCCGATTGAAAAGTCTCAACATGTGGCGCAAGTTCTTGATTGGTCTTCGTATCAAGGAGCGTGTTGATGAGTATGCAATGGATGACGAAGCACCGATCTCGAAGGAAATCATTGGTGAAGACGACTCTGAGAAATCAAGCACTATTGATAATGACGATGAGGGATCTACTGTCTGTAAATCGACGAGTATCACTAAGGATGATTCCTACCTTGGCGGTGGATTCTTCGCGGACGATGTTGAGGAGCTTGCAGGACAAAATATGAGAGACAAGGTGAAAAGGGATCGAGAAAGCCTTTGGAAGCAGTACACGGAAAATATAGGACCACGAAAGGAAAAGCCTATAGAGTCTACGGCGAGACATATTGAACCTAAAGGTTTCTATAATCCTAATCAATTTGCAGGTGGTGGCTTTCTGGTTGATGATCCAACAACAGAAGGCGAGACGCAAAAGCCTCGCGGACCGGAGGAGAAAGGGAAACAGAAGGAGAAATTGGATGAGGGCTATGGTGGTGGTTTCTTCGTTGAAGGAGAAAATTATGGTGGTGGTTTCATTCCAGAGGATGAAGAACCACTTGGCGGAGGGTTTATAGTCGAAGATGAAGGACCATCTCCTACTTACGGAGGTGGGTTCATAGTTGATGATGAACCAGTTGGAGATCACATGGTCGAAAAGCGATCACGCACAAGTGCAGCTTATAGCTCAACTGCAGCCCAGCAGACAAACAGACTCAAGAGGAAGGGGTCTGTCTTTGAGGAGGAGGAAGAGGGTGCGCGCAAGAAGAGTAAATCAGCGTCGCCCCTCATTGACATCGCGAGCCCCTCAACAGTCAACAGACTAAAGAGGAAGGCGGGAGATACCGGTGGAGAGGGGAGAGCTCGAAAGAAGAGCAAATCCATGTCTCCACTACCAGAGAAGGAGCGAGAGGGGTCCAACGGACCAGCCCAATTTTCTTCCGGTGACGAAGATGACATCCAAGACGACGAATTTGAGTATGAGGATGCGGGGTGGACATCGAGCTAATCGACGCCACCCCATTTGTATAATTTGCTTTCTTTTCGTTTTTATGGGGGGTGTTTTTTTTATTTTAATTTTTATGGTTTTTTATAGGTGGGAGGAGGGTTTTTCAGAGATTAATTTTGTTGCATATGGGTGGAGTTACTGTTTTATAGGCATAAATAAAAGGCGTTTATGGTGGGTAGAATACATCTACGAAAGGCGTTTCCACGGAAGATGTAGCGAATTCAAAGCGATTATGTGCACAGTAATATGATGTTATTATATTGTTTATAAAAGCAGATGAGAGTCAACGGAGCGATAGTTTATAAATATCAAGCGAATACGTGGTGGACTGTGCGTGCGCGGTGTGTTTGTCGTTTCCCCGGATTTCGCGGGCCAACAGAAGCGGTTTAGTGCGCGGTGTACCCCGCATTTGCCCATTCCCGTTTGAAATGGTGTTGGCCGGGGTGCTCTCCAGCTGGGTCGCGTGGGTACCTCGAGACCGATTCCATGATGTCAAAGATAGTAGATGAACGAGAGAAGTTCAAAGTATGACAATATAGCAAATGCAGGCGGTATGGCTACAAAGCACGGCAGGCAGCTTACTTGAGTTTGATAAGCGCCTGGCCGACAGGGTGCTAAAGCAAGCCTAATAAAAGGTCCCGTCTGTTTACGACGAGACGGGCAGACATGATGCAGCGGTACAGAGGTATCCAATGTATCCAATGTATGTACGAGAACAGGCTAAGTTGGAGACGGGCCAGGAGGAGGAGCAGGATCACCAGGACAGCCCGCTCAATCCGTCACCAAAGTCAATAACCAAGCAAGTAAGTGATTAACTAAATACTTAATTAATTAGGTGGTCTGCATGTCATGTGCTCTGGCAGGTAACGCAACCGCACAGTTTCCGAGCGTAACGGAGTGCAACTTGGGTCCCCTCAGCACTAAGTTATAGCTGCTTAAATAGCTGCTGCTACCCCTCTTCTCGCTCTCGATTCCTTCCACCTCCATCATCATCATCATCATCATCATCATCATCATTGCTCTATTGTCTGCCTCCACTGCTTGATATTAACAATCTCCCTTCCGTCTTGCAATCTTTCACACACACACACAATGTCCGCCGACGTAACAGAAGCTTCTGGATCTGGCCCTAGCCATCGTAGAAAGAGCTCCGTCGCTGCTCCGGGTATCTTGTCCGCTGCTGAATTCGGTATGTATCCAATTCCCGGACAATCGTCCTCCAGTATCCCCATATTGAGCGCCATCTAACCGTCAATTCCGTTTAGAGGCAAATGAGGCACTGGAATATCTGACTCTGCCCAAGGATGCCGGCAAAATCAACTGGTAGGTTCCTTCATCATCTTCTTGCTCTGATCTCACCCGACTATGATGCCATCCGGCCGGGTACTCGTGGAAACCTTCCTGGCCATCCAACAAGACAACACATACTCATCCCCACCGGTGACTGTTTAGGAAAATCAACACTTCGTCGAGCACCGCTCCGGATCCGGATATGCTCAAGAAGCTCCTCACCAACCCGCCGGTAAAGAAGGTTGACCTGCAATTCCCAACGGGCATCACCGTCACCGCGAGAAACCTCAAGGGCGTCACTATCAAGGATGCATTGGATGCGTAAGTTCTACCATACCAGTCTCTCTCTTCCCCTGCACTCGCTCTTGCAATCACCCCATTCTCCCGTTTGTCACCAAAGCATCACACCACACCTCCAACCAAGCCCGGCTTCCCTGCACGGCATGGGTATTATGGCTCCTTCCAGCTAGTGATAAAACCGCTCGTTCTGCATTCGGAGTAGCTCGACTTGAAGAAGCGCTACCCTTTTGTGACCTCACAACAGCGCCATTAGCTCTTCCCAACAGCCGAGCATTCCGTCCTTGTTTCTCATATGCATACCCCGCACTTCCCACATCTATCCACAGAAGAAGAGAGAAAAGGTCACGCACCGAACTCTCGCCTCGGGATTCGAACGTTCTCACTTGTCCTTTCACTACAGAATACTCCCGAAACCTCCCGTTTAGAAATAATAATAAAAAACTAACAACACTTTCTTTCCCTTTTCTCTAGGATACACAAGCAATTCAAGAAGCGAGCAGACGACGAACTCTCGGAACCCTACCTAGCTGGCTTCTACCACGATGAAGATGAGAAGGGGAAGTGTATATTACGTGTTGCTCTCGGCAAGGAGGGTGCTCCTATAAACAAGAAGAAGAAGAAGGGCGGTGCCGACGAATAAGTCATCGCCTACAACCCACGTCCAGTTTTATCCCAAGAAGGAATGTAATGGATTGGATTGGATTGGCACTCGGCTCCGCTTCCGGGTTCTGTCTTTATGGCAACCTTTTGTTTATCTTGATTGACTGCAGGTGCAGTCTTCTTGATAATCCGCTCGCTACTCTTGCTTTATTATTGTCTTTTATTTTTATTTTTTCAATGGGATTATTCCTCGGGAACTGTTATGAGGACTTTGGACTTTTTTTTGTGAACTTTGGAAATTCCCCACTTACGGGAGATGGAGAAAAACATCAAAACCTGTATATTACTTCTTGTCCGCCGTACTTTACTCGGGGCGCAGAAAGCGAAATATAAATCAGGAAGCCACCTATGATTATAGGCAAAGAATTCATTACTGATGCCGTACATTTTTGCTTAAAAATTACCGGCATGTGACTGCTTTTTATCAATGCGATAACCTGGGAAAACGCGTCACCACAGTAGCTCAATATGACACCTCCTCAACTGATTGGTTTGAACTGTTTTTCTGATATATTTTTGAGACTTCTAATGATACAACGACAAAAGAGGAAAATACAAAACACTGCTTGCACGGTAGAACGCCTGTCTATCTTCCTTCTCTCGTCATGTCACCCTCTACGCTAAATTGAGGTTGGCGTGTGTGGCATTTCAACTGCACGCTGTCCCCTGACCTCGCGACGGCTAGCTCTACCTCCATCTTCCCTGCATATTCCTCTTTTGCCCCGGTGGCGGAGACGCCATGACTTTGGCAAAGCTTCTATGCTGCACGGGGGACGTCTGCTGCAGCCCCTGCTGGGACGGATGCATCCGCTGAATATCTTGCTGTGGCGAAAGCGGCTGCGGTGAAAGCGGCTTTGGTTGGATATACTGCGGTGGTGGAGATAGCAACAATTGTTGCTGCAGAAGTGGTTGTTTGAATGGTGACCCCGTGCTTCGAAGGCCTATCTCTAATGGCGTCATCGGCCTACTTCCTGTTCCATCGAGCCCGAAAGCACTCGGCGCTGGTGGAGCAGCCGATTGGTTTGTGGAATTGGCCTTAATCTCCGCTGCAGCGGCTGCCGCTAACGCTGCTTCGTTTTCCCCTGGTGGCTTGAAGTTTGTCAACTTGCCATCTTGATAAACATTGTTCAACATTTGTTCGAATACTCCTGCATCCTCGAACTCTAGGAATTTCTTATATAGCCTTAGCGCCGTGTTTGCATCCTCGATCGAGTCGTGGTTCCCCGTTTGAATATTCTGGCGGAGGAAATAATACGCTAAAAATCGAAGAGAAAGTTTACGCTGTCGCGCCTTTTTGTAGTAGATATCAACTGTGTCGATGACCTGCTCTCTTGGAACGTGTATGTCTGAAAGAAAGAAGGTTCGTCAGCATCGTAGCTATAAAAACCGAATAGGGGTAGCGATAAGACACATACTTATAATACGAAAGTCTTTCAGTAACCCATGACCAACGAATATGCATCCCAAATTTAGCAGGATCCATAGTTTCTTGTACGCTACTTTGAGAGACACTAGGGCGTGTCTTGATTGCATGGGATCCAAGTCTCCAGGCTCAATTCCGGAGAAGAGAGTCAAGTAATCCACCACTGGTTCTCTTGTGTGTATATAATCATCGATGAACGGGACACCTTCAGCTTCACCATTCCCTCTCAAGACTGAAACTCTCGCTAAGCTGAGGCGACTAGGGCGAATGGTCTCGCGTGTTCCATCTGCTTTAACTTCGATTTCCTCTTTCTGTAGCGCAACGAATTCCGCATCAATAGCCACAACTGTCCCAGGTGTTGGATTTTCATCGATGGAAAGTGGACGGCAGTTATTATTCACCGGCCTAGTTCTGGACGTTAGTTCAAGCACAGTGAATGTAGCCGGTGGCGTGTTCATCACTTACATATGTGCTATTTCTACCATTTCTCGGAACAATAAACCCGTATCAATATTGTTCTTCCAGGATTCGTCAACAATATTGCTATCCGATTTCTGTTGGAAACACAATATTGAAGGCAGTTTCCAAGAAGGCGCGAAATTCATCGCCTCTTCCTGCGAAACAGGCTTGACCAGGAAGTCATTAAACAGATGCCAGTTGCTTTCTTTAGACTGTCCAGGAGTTGTGAAAGATACTATAATCAACATTAGCTTCTGGAACCATGCTGTGCACCAGCGATTCATCCCCTTACCATCTATCATTCCTACCAAATGCGGCGGCGTGTCATGATCACCAGCAATCTCAGCGACCACACCAACCAGCTCATAAACCACGACGTTGGGATTCCGTTCCTTGACCTTGATAAGTTCTTGGCCCTGGTAGCACTGGAATTTCCTATCCTGTACCACAATTCCTATCTCTCGCGGGAGCCAATTTCTCTCGGCCCAGTACATCTTTGATTCAGGTGATATAGCCGCCGCGTTAAACATCAACACTTTGGGCTGTACATCTTGCACCACCTTTTTCGTCGTCAATGAAAGATACCTTCGGCACTTGTCACACCATCCCCGCGTTTGCCCATCGCGTTCTATGCTATGTTTCAATACAGTGCTGAAGCTTCCAAGTCCCTTCGATTTCTTTGGATAGGCAAGTTCACGGACGAAACTATTGCTCGGTCGCATAGTCTCAGTGCCACAGTTGGAGCATTTTATACAAGTCATCGAGGATGTTATTAGTGCGTTTTCGAGCTCGAATTCGTCTCGGCCCTCTATGGGGCAAGTCTTGAAGTCGGCAGAAATTTTCTCCATTAGGAAACGGTTGAGAGATTGAATCATACCACTTAGAGACTGATTGCTTCGGGGTATGCCTTCCTCAAATAACCCCATCGCTGAAGCTTGTGAGATGGAACTGAAAGTTTTCAAGAAATTTGTGGCTTGGCAATTTTGGCCATTCGCTTTGTCGAGCATATCAAATAAGAAGCCTAGTTCGCAGAGTAAACAGGTTTCCATGAAACAGTTTCTAGCGGTGTGATGCAATGCATAGTTCTTTATCAAGGGCGTAAACTTTAGGAGTTGGAGTAGAGCGTTTGAATAAGAGTTCGTGATGTGGGTTTCCAATCCAGAATAATTGGTTTTATTATAAAATCTACGTTCATTGTTAGCTAATTGGGTCATTTTTGTTCGTAGGCTTTACAAAACTTACTCGAAGTCGAAATCGTCCACACCAAATCTACTATATTTGATCTCGACCTTGTGGTATCGGGCTGGGACGTCAAAAGGTCGTAACTCAGTTGCGACAGCGCTCCATGGAGTATTTTCATCAGCATCATCATCAAAGTCTCCCTCTCGAGTTTTCTCACTGCGAAATTTTGGAGCTTGAACCAAACCAGGCTTCTCTTGCACTTTCGTTGATTCTACTTGGTAACGCCTCGTTCTCCTTGGATTTGGGGCGTAACCAACAAAATCGTGCATCTTCATTTTCGCCAGGATATCTGGGTCGAGCTTTGGGGCAGGCTTGCCAACTTCAAATATCATGTGCGATGGCCAGGCGGAAAGTAATTGTTCTCTATAATATGGTATCCCAACCGAGCTGAGCGGTGAGCTTTCTGTTAAGTCTAGGCTTGGCAACTGTGATGGAACAGAAGCCCATTCTACAGGATTAGAGAGCTCGGTAAATCGAATCTTATCCGGTTTACCCCAAAGTTGTAAGATTGCATCCGCATCAGCAAGAGCGAGGGCATCTCCAGAAGGAGCGAGCTCCAAAGATGAAATGTAATTCGCCACATTGGCCTGGCGGAGGTTGACAACGTTCGGGTTTGCAATATCGATAATTTGGAATTGGCCGGTTTGAGATGCAACGATACCTGTGGTAGACATCTTCGGGTGCATTCGACAGAAGGCTGCACCAGCCGGGAAAGGAACTGGTGGCAGAGAGCGGAACGTTCGCAAGTCATAAATGTTGACGAGTGGATCTAGTACATAACTAGATTGCCTATAAAGTGTCAGAATATATACGCTCCCCAAATCTTTGACGTTGTTAGAGCTCACCTTGGAGAATACCCACACGTTAGGAGCACGTTATTCTGGGCGTCAATATCCGAAACAGATGCGCCATGTGCTCTTATTGTCTTGATGATTTTGAAAGAGTTTGGATCAATAATATTGACGCTTCCATTTGCGGTTCCGCAGCAGATAAGTCGATCCCGTCGCATCACCACGATATCATCCTCCCAAGGAAGCTAACCAGAATGCGGTTAATAGGATATTCATAAATCATAGAAGATTCAAAGATTACCTCATTGATAACGGTTCCACGGTCGATATTGATTGTCAAAAGGCTTCTTTGTATCCCACCGGCTATCAGTTCAGACGTTCCCTTTGAAGTATAGCTCATGCAGCGCAAATCGAACATTCGATCGCTCCTACAACCAGAATCAGTTTCCCGATAACAGGATCAAATCGCAGCCACCACAAACACACGTGATATGTCCCTTTGCCAAACCCCTCCTCGCACTAACATGTAAGCTCTTGGGGCCCAAACTAACAATCCCTCTATCACTAAACAAAAAGTTCCGGACTGGCCCTTCATCATGGCCTCTGTAACTCGTGTATCGTTGTAGCTCCGATCCGTAATATGAGGTAACCCGCCCCTACACCAGTTGCATAAGTATCCCATATTAGATTCTCGGTTTTCAATAGACACGTGCCACCCACATAGTCGTTTCCAGTCCATATTAAATCTTGGTGAATGTCGAAGGAAAGTGCCGTGAGCGGCGTTGGAGGGGTGTGAGGGAGGGCGCCTGGAATAGCGACGCGGGACACCTTCCCGGTGGCATTAGCATAGATTATCAGCCAGTATGGAAGCTAAGCTTCGGCCATGAACACACCTCCCGCCAGTCGACATCCATTATTCCGTGGTGTGTAAGGTTATCGAAGGTCTAAGAGTGAGACGTGGACTGTATCGCATGATGGGGTAGTGTCCACTTCTGACATCCAGGCAGCAGAGGATAACGGCTGCAGGATACGATGGGCAATAGGATTTATCAGGAAGTCTTTTGCGATGGGCGGTGCGCTGTTGTGGGTTGGCGGGGATCCAGAAGGTAAGGAAGTTGTTGTGGACGGTGAAACATTGAGACAGGGTTGGGAAGCTTGTCGCCGATGGCAACACCAACGTTGCTCCAGATGCTCCATGGGAATCCGCCGCACGCCTGCCGCACAAACCTACAACAATTTGCTTAATTTGATTTTAATTGCTGTATGTTTGCGTGTGCGATGATAATAACTGTGATAATAATAATGATAATTATGAGCTTATTTGGATTGAGGAGACGGAAAAAGGTGTTCCTTTACTCTCAGTAGGATATATCGAATATCGTAACGGATCGACCAAACCCTTTGTATCCAAGCTGTTTGGTCTCGGAGACAAGAACACATATTGTCGAAATTCAGGATCTCATAAGCTTCATTAAAATCTAACCGACGTGATAAATATACACTATCTATCGGTACAAGCATTTGCATCCACAACTAGTAAACAGCGTAAGACTAAAACTAAGAAAGGAATACTACGTATCCCAGCTCAAGAGAGAAAGGGCAAACTACCAAAGTCTCCAATAAAACCTCTAGGAAGTTCCAAATGATTGTGATCAAGACCATCCGCTGAATTTTTTTGAATAACAAGTTTTTCCGGAAACCACGTTCAGATTAAAACACCTCAGCCCCGCACCCCAAAGGGAAAAAAAATCCACAAAGAAAAACGAATCGCCTACCGCTAAATAGGAAATCGAAAAAGCATAGCAGAGTCAATAAAAATAATAAAGGAAAAATATATCCTCTCAAACATCCCGATTGAATCCTTCGTCAAGAGAGCGAATGGGGGAGGAAGTGAAACTATCATCAGTAGCAAATACAGAATCCTACCTGGTTCCTGAGTGCCAATTAGTTACTAGAACTTAAATTATTCCCGCCCGGCTCATCTCGATTCCACACATGAACCAGCAGCTCACGAATCTTCGCCTCATCCATGCTACTTTCTCTTCTACCGCTCACAACACCAGAATCATCTCTGCTAACCCCAGCCATTGCTTTCGCCAGCTCTGCGCTTCTCCTGCCTTCCACATTCGCCCCAAGACTCTGACTTAAACCAAGGCTTCCGGGACCGCTCCCATCTCTCTCCAAACTCCTCCTTCCCTGATTCCCAGGTTGTGGAATCTTATTGTTCTTCATATATCCCTTCAGCCTGACCACACTCTCTCCTACAGGACTAACAAATCTCCTCACATTTGCATACTCTCGATTGATTCTGTCCACCTCCCGAATAGCCTCCCTCGGTAACTTCATCGCTGGAGTTCCAGGAGCTTCCACATTCATACTACCTCTCCTAGAATGACTAGTATGATAGTACAACTGCCCATTCTGGAACTGATTCATTTGTTGCAACTGTCGTTCCTGCTCCGACTCTGCTTGCGAACTCTGCCGTTGGAGCAACAACTTTGTTTGCGTACGATTTGGGTGTGCCTTGCCGGCAACGATATTAGGGCTACCGGATTTGCGTAGGATGGCTTCACGGTTGAGAGTGGATATTGGAGCAGCATCTGATACCGGTGGCGTGGCGTGTGGTGTTGGTGGAGACTCGAACGATGGCGTTCTTCGCTGCTTCCGCGGTGTTTCACGAACAGAGGATGGAGACGAGAGAGCTCCATTTGGGGAAGAGGAGGTGCTAATAAAACGAGAGGTGACAGGCTGGGGTGGTGGGCCGCTAGATGTCGATGACATGCTCCGTCTTCCTTCACTATGAGTAGTTGCCGTGATCGTGGATACTTGGGGGGGCACAACAGTTGAGTGATTTGTAGTATGAAACGGGGGCGAAGATCGTGGGAGCTTGTGAGACTGGCTTTCGGATTTTGGGGTCAACTGTGGTTGAGGAGTGACCGGTGTGTTCAGTTTTGTCGCGTCTGTACTGCTGGTGCTATGGGTAACGTCGGATCTTATGCCATTGGCCAAAGCCGACGTGCTAACTGTAGGCGGAACATGCTTCGCTGGTCCTGGTGTGAATCTGATGTGACTTGAGGATGCTGATCTTCGTTGTTGTAAAGCAGGGGCTTCTGGCTGTTTTCCTTCGGCTTTAGAATATGCCTCATGTGCGATAGGCGATGCAGACCGTTCTAGCTGCAATATTCGGGAAACATCCGGGACCTCACTCTCAGTCGGAGTTACTGGTTTCGACTGGCCCCCCAGATATGCATTCTTGGCTGCGTCCCCGTTCATAACGTCCTCTAATTCAGCTTGTGCCAGTTGATCGGCAGTATCGTCAAAACTGCCTGGCGCGCTAGCAAATTCGAATGTTGCCTTCTTCAAATTCGCGTTTGGGGTACTTAGCGATCTTTTTGGATGCGATCTGGATCGCCTTTTGAGCTCGTGACCACCGCTCTGCTGTCGAGCTGCTTCTTTCTCCTTGATACGTTCCCAAGGCGGGACTGGCGACGTAGAATGGGCTTTCGAACCTTGATTTACTGCAGCTTGTTGCGCTTGCTGCGCTTGCTGTGCGGTGGCAGCGGCCTGGGCTAAGGCAACTAGATCCCCATGGGAGCGGGTACCGGCGAGTTTCTTGAGATTACGGCCAGAAGGCACTCGGTGATGGCGTGAGTGGACAACGTATTGCTTGGCAGGCCGTTTGGGAGGTGATGTCGAGGGCTCTACGTCACCGTCTTCAGCGTCCTTTTTTGCCAGTTGAACAACTGATGATGTGGACTTGCGCTGCGACAGGTTCGGTCTCGATGCCATTGTGCGCGATTGGAAAAAAAGTGAGGGGTTATGCAGTAAGTAATGTGACCTTTGCTTTTTTTCTTTTGGGAAAAGGCTCCTGATCGAACTTAAAGCAGAACGGAGGATAATTTATTTCGATTACCGGCTAGGCTAGGGAGGGCGAGTGATGGTGCTCGTCTCGCCTGCCCGATTGCGAGGACTGATAGAGAGCCAACAGCAGTCACTAATTAAGTAATGCACCTGATGAGAGGGTCTTAGAATATGCAGGGAGCCCCCACTGGATCTAACAGGTGGAATGAGAGGGAGTTAGTTTAGTAGAGTTCCAGGTACTTTCGGTCCTCTGGGTCAGGAAAGGGGTGGTGTCTGCGGTAGTTGTGGAGGAACGTCGTAGGAATGTTTCGAGCTTGTGAAATTGGTCTCGCTGACCACGTCCCGTCGTACAAATAGGTTCTTTGATTTGTCCGCTTATTAGCACCATCTAATGAGCCAATGGGCCAGATCTCAAGATATCAGAGAAAGATAGCTAGGGAAGGACCTCGGGGGAAGCACCAGGTGCAGATCTGAATAGGGGTGGAGGGAACCCGATGCAATTCGGATTGGCGGAGAGGAAGATTGGAAGGACGCACCTGGCAATAGAGTATCCTGTGAACCGCAAACCGGGTCCACGGTCTGCCGCGATTGAGAAGGCTCTCAATGGAATGGCCGGCCGGGTCAATTGGGGTGCTGACTGGCTGCAGCGTCTGGTTTCCTGGGGTTGAGGTTTGATGCAGGATGGAAGCACGCCGACGTGGCAGACAGGGTCTCTCTCTGGCCGAGGTATCACGGCCAATTGTGACCGGGCCCCACGGAGTGCAAACGGCTGACAAGCTTCACGGTTGAGGGTATGGCGATGACGACGGGGGCTTTCGAGCGAACGGCGGTTTGCGATGGCGATGGTCCTCGGCGGTTATTTTCTGGTGATGATGGTGAAAAAGACAATGACAGACAGGTTCACAGCAAAAGTTTGTGGTACGTTACAACCACCAAATCAACACAGCCGAACGCAAGCCGTCCACCCGGATTGATTATGATAACAACGCCATCTCTCAATTTATCAATTCCTTGGAACATACCTACCTCCTTGTAAGAAACGCTTCGGTACTTATGTACTTAAGACTTAAGGTTTCTAGGTACTTAGGTACTTAGGTATTTAGAAATTACTAGTCAGATATAAATTTAACAGTTAGCCAGCTGAGCATGTATAAGTAGGCATAGGCTGGCATTCCATTGATGAAGTCACACGCCGTCGCCCAAATTCAATGTTGCAAAGTCTAGCCTCATCAGTAGCTTATCAATTCCCGCGCCCTCTGAGAACCCTCCTCCTCCTCCTCCTCCTCCTGCTCTCAAACCTTCGTTCTTCCTCTTTTCTTTCTCAGCGCCTTTCTTCCTCGCTACCTCAAACTTATCTCTTTCTTCGTCCATTTCATGTAACCTCCTCACCAATCCTCCCACCACTCCTCGGATCTCCCCGCAAACCCTATTCAATTCCTCCATCTCATTCAACATTTCCATGCTATCGTCAATCTCCACCAAATCTAAGACTTCATTTGCCCTCATCAACGTAGTCACGTGTGTAACCAATATCTCACACATTTCCAACAGCGTCCTAAGCCGATTCGTAAAAACTATGTCTGTGATAAACGTCTGCTGGCAAATATATCGCAGGTATTTCTGGTGTGCCAATGTCAATGTCTCTGGATTCGTAACTTTTGGTTTTTCTTCATCGTCTACAATCCTCGGAGTAGCTGGCGTCTCTGGTCTCTTTGAATATATTCCCTTGGGTGAATCAAGAAGTGGAAGTCTCTTCCTAGCGGGACTCGAAAACGTCGGAGTCTTCGGGCTCCCTGGCGTCTTTGGCCTGCCGCTTGTGCCTATACTTCCAAAGTTATTGCCTCTTCTGCTCCCAGGACGTGAGGAAGGCAACCCAGGACCCCTTCCTAGAATTGGGCTCCCGGGTACGATAGTGTCGGCTCCGCCTCCACTGGCAATTTTTCCAACCCCAACTACTCCTTCTAGTCTCCCAAATCCCTCGTCGATCACGTTTCCTTGAAAGTAGATACCCAAACTGTCTAAAAAGAACACACAGAGATTCGCTGTAGCCCATGCCATCCTCTGGCTTTTCTCTCTCAAGACTAGTCTCTCCCTTCTATTCTTTAGCCCTTCTCTCCGACCCGGGAGGGCCACACCTTGTACCGCTGTATTTCTCCTCGCCTGCCATAGTCCCTGTAGCTTCATTTGTGCTCTCCGAATAGCCATTAGATAGTGAAATAAAAATTGATAGACCTCCAAATCCTGAGGCGTCAAAAAGAGCTCTAGCGGCCACGTCAGATTGAAGCCGAGACTAATTGGCACTCCGAGAAGTAAATCTCCAAATGCCGTTTTGTCTATATTCTTCACAATTAGTGGCACTTTTATTGGTCCCATTCCCGGCGTGTAACCACCTGCTCCTACATCTTTACTCGTCAGACTTAAAAAAAGAACTTCACGAGCTCTGTCGAGCCGATCATCGTGCTCTTCTTCCGATTGTCGCAAATATAGCGCAGCCCAGGTTTTCTTGAGCACATTGCCCACCTCGCCGTCTTTTACCGTAATAGCTCCTAATGATGTCCCAGTCTTCGATTTGAACAATGCAGGGCGTGTCATTCGCTTCCGAATACTCTCCTCCGCCTGTTCGACCAATCCAATTGCAAACTCCCCCCTTCCCAGCAGGTAGAACTCTCGAAGGATATGCAGAACATCCAAAATCTGTTCCGAGGGCAGTAGTAATTGCAACGTATTCCTTGATAGCGAATCTCGGATTGCGTTGATTGCCGCTTGGAATAAGGCCGGACTCAGCGGTGTTTTCAAATCTTGTAGAATGCCCAAGTGTTCCTGTAACAACGCCTTCTCGGACGTAACGCTCGCGGCGGACGCAAACACCTTCGACCCAGAACCGACTTTATTCAACCCTCCTTTCCTTCTGATCTGGTGTAAAGCTCTCCCAACAAACAGTATTGATGTAGCTGTCTGCACAGTCACAAACTTCGGTATGTTGCTTCTCGACAGCGCAAAATCCATGGCCAAAGCTGCCTCCTCAAGGTCATTATCTTCATCGTCTTCAGCATCAGTAGCCATTTCCCTGATCATAAAATCCACAGCTCCAAATGTTGGCAGTCGGCCATAGAGCGTCCATGTGGAAACCTGTCGTAACCATGCTAGCTCTGCAGTGTTTAGAAGTTCTATAACGAGTTCCTCGATTGAAGGGTAGCCGGTGTGCATGTCTTCTCTTAGTTTGTCGATTATCTTGGCACCCTTGATACCTCGCTGTGATAAAAAATCTGATGCTTCGGAGTCAGAGATGTCTTCTGGATCGTCCTCAAGGTCTTCATCCTCTTCGTCCTCCTCTTCGTCCTCCTCTTCTGAGCCATTTACTTTGCGACTTTGCCGCCGAGGTATCGCAGGAGCTCCACCAAATAGCATCAACTTTGCCAGTCCTTCCATATACTCTAGGACCCGTCTCCATCCTGAAAATAAAGAAACAATCTTCGCGAGAGGAACGATATTGTAAGCCCCGACGAGAAGGTCATCGCGGTTTAATATGAGCTTCTCGGTGTCGGTGACTTGTGTTCGGAATTTTTGCAGGTGGTTAACGATACCACAGGCTACTGCCCGAGCTACTGTGGACGGATGGTGAGTTGTGACTAGGTCACAAGAGTAGCGTATTCGGCGGTGAAGGATACCGAGGCCGGCAATATCATTTAGAAGGGCGCGTTCTGAAGGTGAGACGAGTGGGAAGTTGTCCGGGAGGGATGGTGTGAATAGTGGGGAGGAGTGGCCAGCAAGGACCAGAAACAGTTCGTGAAGCATGCTTTCTGTACGTGGGGATGGCAACCGCAACTCCAGCAGTTAGTGAGGTGGTGTGTATTGAATATCAAGTAACAAATGCTCTCTCCTTCAGGGAGTGGAGATTGTGGATAACAATCGCATTAGGTTCTGCTTGTTTCTGTCCGGATAGTCGCATATTTGAAGAAGAAGTCCAAAACATGATGTTTACATCCTATTACTCGTGAACATGGTTTGTTTGGGCGGCTTTGCCAACCGACATGCGTTGAGTAGATAACACCAGCTGGCTTACCGGCTGTTTATCGATGAAGCCAGCAGACTCACTAGTGCATTCAGATTTATACTCTACCGACCGCCCTTTTAGTCAAGGCTGCAATAATTTATTGGATGACGCCTAGCAGTTTGCCAAATATATGCATGCTGGTATGTCTACCGCAGATCAAACGCAGGATCTGAGCGCGAATGGAAACGCAGGCCGCTGCCGGCATGCCACAGCCACGCTCTGCGTGCATATAAATGCGAAGCAATGCCAATGTTTGGACACACTTAAATATTTGTTTGTACAGACGATACTGAGAGTTTAAGAAGTCCTTGGAATACAACAGCCAGCCTTCTCTTATCGCTCTCTCAAGAAAGTTATAAATCGGGGGTGCCGGCTCGACGCATATATATCATATCGCGATGGTAAAGCTATAGAGCGCATTTCTACTAGAATACATACCACCCGGGCTACACTTCTTGGCCGTTTAGGGGTCCAAACTCATGAGCTAAAACTCCGGGAGAGCAGAAGCAATATGGCTATGCAGCAACAATTTCTCGAAATTTGGAAGAAGGCTGTAGACAAATATCAGACTGATTCTGGCCAGCTCCCGGGAACAACCCATATTCCAGGGATCCAAGACATCGAAGAGCTGAAAAAACAAATAGAAACCAGTTTGTTCAAATTCAAAGAGTATAGAAATGCTGAAGGGTCGTTATGGAGTTCGATACACGCTTTCCTGGTGCCAATAGATCGCTTAAGCATGATAATTGCGGAGGGTACAAAAACCGTACGTGCCAGCCTCCAATACCAGAAATATATATACGTTGTCAGGTTGAGAGTTTGAGATCCAAAGATGATACTTTGAATGAAATAAGACTTCAGGGATATCAATTCAGATCTGCGATTGCCGATTAGTCTAACAACATAATATTAATCTGTAGGTTTTCGCACCAGCACCAGCCATCATGCTGGCATTGTCTTTCCTCATAAAAGGCGCAGAAGATGTCAGCGAGTGCTATGACTACATTGAGGAACTTTTAGACGACATGAAAGATATCCTTGAAAGACTCAGCGTCCATGTCAAGAAAACAATGTACCCTCAGTTAATGACGATATATGCAGAAATTCTTGCTTGTATCCTGGAAACCATAGGCGTTTCCACGAAATATATAACAAAAAAACGCTTCAGTAAGTGTGGTTCAAGATTGTGAGACGACCTATTCCTACCAAATCAACCTACTAACCACTTTGTTGTAATATCAAGAGATATACATCCGAAAGCTGCTTGCTAAAGATGACAAGGTCATTGAGCTTAAAACAAAATTGGGCAACTTAGTTACAAAAGAAACTGCAATAGTTGGAGCATTGAATCTGGATACTACAACTGATATCCTAGTAGAGAGTACAAAAACGTCCATTAGTTTGGCAAATATTGATGCTAAGGTTGATAACCTGGCACAATCAATGCAGAATATATCTCTGAACTCTCAAGGTGTGTTAACTCAATGACAACTCCGCGGATAACATTTTGAAACTAGTGAGGTTGGCTGATGTAAATCATATAATATCATATAATATCACATAGGTTCAGCTGCCACAGTAATGCCTTCTTTCCAAGGGCAAGATTTGGCTCTGGTATTAAAATCCATAAGGGGCGTTCTCGAACCCCAAACAAGCGTCGAAGACGATCTTCAGAAAATCAAATGCCTCGAAGGAACCGCGCAATGGATTTTCACAGAATCTTCGGTTCAAAATTGGCTCGATGGCAAAGCTCCTATTTTGCATCTATCTGGTGGCCCTGGAACTGGGAAGACACACATTTCATCCCTGCTGATCAAGCACTTGCAATCTATACAACCACATCATCACAGTCCTATAAACATTTGCTTCTTCCTTTTTAAAGAGGGGAATGTCCGCAAAACTGATTTTTCCGTCGCTCTGAGAACTATGGCATATCAATTGGCAAGCGTCAACCCGACTTACCTTCAATATTTAGACACAATTCTCAAAGATCTTGAAATATCAGGATCCGACACCTTCGCATTATGGAAGCGCCTATTTCTTAATTTCCCCAAACAAGACCCGGCGGCCAAGATTTATCTCATTTTCGACGGCCTGGATGAAGCCAAACGAGCCGATCTTGATGGTTTCTTAGATCCATTAACAGACCTTTTACCTCCAGCAAAGCCAGAAGCCTCCCGCAATACAGATACTCCTCCACAACTCAGTGTCCTCCTAGTCTCGCGTCCCGATATCGAGGGCCGTATTGAGGAGATCTTTTTTGAAGATCCTATTCCTATGGTAAAAATTGGGCCGGACAAGAACAGCCACGATATCCAAAAGTTTCTGCTCTCCAGGTTGCAAAAATATCGTAACCTTGCGCGACTAGAGAAACTTCATGAAGTTATCATAAATAAGTTAATAACTGATGGAAATGGTATGTTTCTGTGGGTAGATCTAATGTTGAAAGAATTGTCGACAAAAAAATATGAAAAAGCGGTTCTCGCTGGCTTGGAAAACCTCCCTAAAGACCTCTCGTCGCTATATCAAAGAATGTTAGAGCGAGCATTCGAAGAGCTGAAGAATGACTCAGATCAGCTAGGGGCTTTGCACGAGCTTTTAATATGGGTTGGGTTCGCAGAGCGGCCCTTGAAGATGAGCGAAATGGGCCACCTGTTTTCTCTGAGATTTGAAGACCCTACAATAAATGCAACTTCATTTGGCTTGTACGAAATGGTTAGCCAGAGCTCCTTCTTCGCCTTGGAGAGCAATACTGAAAACTACAATTCGAAAAGAAATGAAACAGTCAACTCTGACGGGTTTGAAATCTTGATGGTACTAGCGAAGGATTCCACTAAACGCCATATACAATTCAATATAACCGAGTTAAATGACGACCCTTTGTTTGAAATTTTACCCCGACATTCCTCATTAAGAGAGTTCCTAAAAGATAAAGATAGGGCAATAAAGAAAGGAACAATCGGGATCACAGCTTCAGACGCTAAACTGCATATCCTGAAAAATTGCCTTAGGACTTTGCTTGATCTAGATCAAGTCCCCGCAGGAAATATATGGCAATCCGGTTTTCGCGCAGATTGCGACCCCCCCAATCTCGTTTTAGCGGAGTATGCGTTACGGTATTGGTGCGTACATCTCGAGGCTGTACCACCGCTGTCACTACCTCTTGCCGAAAGAATTAGCGTAATTAGCGCGATTCATAAAATTTTAACCAGCCCAAACATAACCATAGCACAGCTCTATAACCCACTTTCCTGCGGAGGGAAGCTAATGTTTTCCGTCAGCAGCGGTTGGGCCAGTGCAATCCTATCCTGGATTGCGGATAAGGAAGCACTTACAAGCTGTGGAACTGAAATTCAGCAGTGGGCATCGGCAGCTCTAGAACATCGGCAAGCACTTCTGGCTCCAATGGTCCTTGAGCTGTGTAATTATGCACTGCTTGGCGGAGTGAACATTCTCCAGGAGTGCAGTTACATTCCAAAACCGTTCTATCCTATCATGATCTTAAAGAGTATATTAACATATATAAGCGAGGTAGGTACTTGCTATGCTATCTGCTCACATAGACTCTCTTTACGAGACCGTACTACTAACAATCTGGTCAACGTTACATATTAGTTCTACCAGCAGTCACTAGCGCCGAATAGGTTTCTCGATCCGCCTTACCATCATTCCGAGTTTAAGATTCCTGCCTCCCAAGTGATCGTTGCTCTGAACTGGCCAAACTTGGTTAAAGATTCGGTTTGGCATGGGGTCGCCGCTGGGTTTCTCCGCTTGACAGATAACGAAACAGAGTCTATCGAATACTTGGAAAAGGCCCTAAACTTGGAAAGCAATGGTCACCGCCAACTTGTCTTCAGAACGTACCTTATACGAGCATATATCGAAGTAAAAAATTACGACAAGGCCTCTTCATCAATAAAAGATGCTTTGTTCACGTTAGGAAATTCCCTTGGAGGCTTCGACAAGCTCCTAGATCACTCTAATGATATCTGGATTTTCGATAAAAAAATGGCTGCAAATCTTATATGCTCAATATCTGTCTTTGAAAAGGCTATTCTTCCTCGTCACAGAAAATTTGCAATTAACGTCCCGTTATGTGAAGTGGTGACACACCTGGACCTCAGCGACGACAACATCGTCTACTCCGTACTCCAGCAGGCGAAACATGATCCGCTATGGGCTCCTGCCGCTTTTTGCCTCTTACAGAAGATGGCAAAAACAAATTCTTCTGGTATACAGGCACCGATAAATAAATGGAACGAATTGCGTAACTTGATGATTCGGTCGCTCGTGGCAGGGAGAGCAGCCTCTCTAGTGCATCCAATGCTTCGCAGGGCGGGCATAAGTCGTGACGACAGTCTCATCTCCTGGAAGTGGATTGTTAAAACCAGCACAATTACTTCTAACGATAATTTTTGCTGACTTATTCTAGGATGCGTCTTGAACTGGCAACAATATTTGCCATAGAAAGTCAAGCCTCCGCTGCAATAAAAACTATTGACGAAGTTCTAGATAAATATACCTTAGTAGCTTCGCCTCTTTCTGGGATTCATGGTTATCAAAAGGAGGATTTTGATGTATTTGCAGACATGGTCGCAATTGTCAACCACCAACTACGAGATAGAGAACAGCAAAAAGAGATCAAGAGCAGGTGCATAGATATTTTACTTTCTATCAATCACAAATTCGGCCAATTTCACACAGAGCTTGCCCTCATGGCCCTCAGGCCCCTCCGAAATTATCACCGGGATCAAAGAAACAATACTGAAGCCTTTGTTTGCTCCTTTGCTCTAGTAAAGCATTCCCTTGATAATATTTACTCCGGTCGCAATCCTATAACTGGGTGGACCTTCCTCATGGATGTGGCTATTGATATTGATGATGATCTTGCTTGTTCCCAGCACCGGGAAGGGGAACATAGCGATCAAATGTTCAAATTAACAATGTGGTACTTGGCAAATGCTGTGCAACGATCCCTGCCACAAGACGCACTACGAGGTTCGAAATCAGACAGCGAATACTACGAGAACATGCACGGACGGCGTTGGCCCCTTATATCGATAATATATTCATTGCGTGAATGCAAATTATGTAAGACCGCAACAATGGTACCAGGCAGTCCTGGAAACTTTTGCAAGGATTTCTTACCAGATTGTCTCTGCGATGAGTGCTTCACTAACCTACCTATAACGCCACGTAACGTCAACCACATTTGGAAGAAATTGGATATTGTAGAGTTTCCTGGTCCTAAAGAGAAGGATCTTAGCGATGACGATGAAGAAATCCGTTTCTTGGAATCAATTAGGAAAAGATATAGCCACGTCACAATCCTAATACCACGGAAACGAGAAGAGAACTAAGAATTCATATTTTTCTTCATCCTTTGTTTTTCTTACTTTCTTTTGTTGGCAGGCTTCACGACGTTCCCCTTGTTAGTCTGTTCCGGGGACCTGCACAGTATAGAGAGTTTATCAATAGGTACGAAAGCTGGATTAACAATATTGTTCGCATGGCTTGCCATGCTTTCTGTCGGGGTACTCAGGTTGAACTCGCGGGAAATCATTCGATATTCGCTGGCTTCTTGGTTAGATTGGATCTCTACAGAAAGTCTCATTTTATTATGTCAGAGACTTTTGATTGTGATTATAACCGAACTAATAGAGCATTATCGAGTTTATTGGCATGACAGTGCAGTGAAGGGGCCTGCCTAGTTGAATGAGTCGTTAAGATTTCCGAGTTGTCTGGTTGGGAGAGCGTGGTAAATGTAAGCGAGAGCTGTCATATTGGAGCAACATATTTTAACCAGTAACACCTGCGTAACATTATTGAGATATCAAATGTTTCGCTTTCGCAGACTGCTCGCAACAATGGCAGCTGCATCAAACACTCCGATGGAAGACCTCATCCGGAAGAAGGTATCAATATCAGCATTATGGTGGTAGAGATGCTGTTACTAACGGATCGTGCTAGGTCACTGAGGCGCTGAACCCGCGGACGTTTGAAATCTACAACGACTCCCACAAGCATGCCCACCATGCACCCATGCAAGGAGTTACTTCGAAAGAAACCCATTTCAGGTTAGCTGATTTCTTTGCAGAGATGTTTAGCGGTGGTTTTTGACCAAAGAGCTGTAGGCTAGAGATCATTTCGGATGCATTTGAGGGACAAAATCTACGGACGCGACATCAAACAATCTACAGCCTTCTGAAAGATGAAATGGCGATGGAAGGCGGCATCCACGCTCTCCAGCTTAAGACCAGGACTCCAGCCGAAGAAGAGAAACAAATGGCTCGTGAAGCAGAGCAGCATTAAACTTGTAGGATTAAGTCTTAAGCTTTTTAACTGTACATAAGATGAAACCAAAACAAATCCCCAGCGGTTAAGCAGAGACTTTGGCGGCGTACTTAGAGGCCGCCTTGTCGAACAACTCGCTCTTCTCAGCAATGTCTACAATCATTGGGTGGCTTGAATCTTCAGCTTCGAGAGCACTATCGTAAAGAGGTGTTAGCTTTTGCATCAAATAAAAGGCTTGAGATTCAGATCATGCCTTAAGTCCTCCGTAGTATCACCACCAGTCAAGGCAGTCAAGACTACTTTACTTGAAAGTGCAGCGATATCGGTCTTGTTCTTGTCTAGTGCCTGCTGAAGAGCCACTTCGGCTTCTGGTAACCTGCCCAAGTGCAGTTCTGATATTGCTTGACCGACTAACGATCTTGTGCTCGATGTTGAAGGAGCCTGTGCTAATTCCTCAAAGACGTAGTATGATTGCTGATACTTGTCGCCGCCCTATAGTTCACCCCAGTTAGCGCTACGTGGGATGAGAGGTTGACTTCGGATCACATACAACTCTTAAACCAACCCAAGCTTCCGCGATATTGATAACAAGACTATCTTGAGCCCATTTCTTTGCAGCCGTAACCTCTTTTACAGCCAAGTCTGTTCGATTCTGCGCTAATCGGATTTGTACGATTATCGATACCCTGTGACTGAATCTCAGTAAAAGTGTATCCGAGTTTTCTGCATAGGTATAAACTTACGCCTCCAAGTTGCCTTGATGTTGGGTCAACAGTGCCAGAGCTTCGTCCGTTTTCCCAGCTCTCTGTAGTATGATACCACCAATAACCTGGACCGTAGCATTGTCTGGCGACGTCTTGGCCAATTCTTCAATGTCTTCAACTGCAGCTTCGAGCTCCTCGGTATTAAACTTCGCAAGAGCTTTGACGGCCGCTAATTCGGGCTCGTCCTCCCCTTCCAATTCTGCGAGAACCTCCTCAAATTCGCCAAGGGCTATTCGGGATCGGAGCTGGAACACTCGAGCGGCTGTTTTGTTACTAGCGGAGAGAGTTTTCGTGTCATATTCTACTACTTTATCGTATTGACCCTGGCGCCATGTTAGAGAGAACCCGATGAATTGATGCCGCTACGGTGGTATACCTGAAAGAAGGCATTGTGGATGTTTAGAAGCTCTGTCCATCGAACAGTATTAGTCTTGAGTATTTGTATAGCTCCCTAGTCAATCTTAGTTCCCACGTACCTCCTTCAGCCGAGAACGGATCCATTATCTATTTGGTATATGCGTAGTATCGAATAGTATTGGGCCTGAGGGATAGTTGTTCGCGGTGGAGATTGTGGTGGTGCGAAGCTTTGGTGAACGTTAGAGCTTGAAGCCAGCTTTGAGTTGCGGAATGCCAAGAAATCCTCAATGCTTGCCAAAAGTCGCGTTCGTCTCTTCGCCGTTGATTCCAACTTCACCTTCAACATCAAGCCATTGTCGACACCTACTTCCCGTTCCTAACACCAGTACTATCATTCCGACAACCTCGAACTAATGTCGATATAAAAAATAAAAGAACAGACATCCTTATCTCTCAGCTCTCAATCGACCCATCGGCTAGCTCCTCATCGCGATGGCCTCGAGACCCGCCTCGTCCGGAGGCAGACCTAGTAGTGGACAGGAGCGCAAGTACCACCAAGATTTCATCACCAGAATACGATATCAAAACCATCTCCCGGCTCCTCCCCAACCTCCAAAGCTCCTCGAAATTCCGAACAATGCTGCGATAGAGTACACGAGCGCAAACTTTGCCTCGAGATTAGTCCGAGAACAGCCTTTAAACATCGAAGTAGATTCCGAACTGGGAATGCCTTTGGACCTGTTACCATTCGGTCCCGAGGTATTCTCGCCGAATCTCACCAGTATGAATAATCGCGTCCCTATCAGTTCAGTTTATCGGCCCAATGGCTAACGAAAGTTATAGATGCACATAACGCCCTCCGCGCTCCTGAAGTCCCGCCCAAAATCCACCCTCACGACCAACTCCTCCTTCGTCCTATCTCTGCTCTTGGAAAGCCTAGTCACTCCAATCCTGGTGTTTCCTTCCTCCGCCGTACCGAATACATTTCCAACGAGGGCCATCGCAGTACCTTCCAATCCACTACCTCTCGCGAACTCATCGATAACATCACAAAACATGCTAGACGAACAATCAAAAACCCCACCAACGATCCTGTTGCAATGTTGCAAGCCGTCATCAAGGGCTTTGACGTTGCGAATCCACCGGCAGGCAAAACATGGGCAATACCGAAACATCCTTCAAAACCCCATCTGAAGGCCGTTAATACTTGGCCTGTACTTCCTGATCTCGACGCACACCCAGACGGCTTAGGCTACGTTATCGTCAAGCTATCCACAAACCCCGTGGCAACATCGGATGTTCGAAATCCCGGTCTAGATTTTGCCCTACTACGTCCGTGGAACGACGAAGGCGCACCAGAAGATTCAAAGTTTCATTATTATCTTCCAGACGGGAACGGAGTTTCTAGCTCTGTAAAGCGAAAGTACGAAGATGTAGATACCTCGAACGACCAGTACACGCATACATCAGCTGAGGGTCGAAAGTTCTACCGCTTTAAACGACTCAGGGCGTACGAATATGTTGTTCCACCAGAGGTTATGAAGGATACATACCGTGAAGTAGTATTAGTTATCCGCGATGCGGAAGGAGAGAAACAGAAAGGCGCATTCTTCTCGCCGATATTCCAGAGAAACATACTACGACCGATGAGGTCAAAAGATGTGGACGAAGACGAGGCGAACAAAGCCGATATCGCAGAAGTGAAATTCAGAGACCTATTGCCAGAAGAAGACGAGCGGATACAAGAGCAAGTTGGACTGCTAACCGAGGGAGAGTAGGGTTCTTCCACTCGTTCTAGCAGCTCTACACTAGCAGCACCGATTGTTATTGACAACTAACAGGTTTTGTTTCTACCCGCTTTTAATTGGGAGGAGGTTTAGCAATCCCGTGAGGATAAACTGTATCGGTCAGAACCGTTGGTATATCTTCGGGTGGTGTTTTTAGGGAGCTATCTGATTTTAAGCTTGTGTACAATATACCATTTAATCATTTTGCATCTACCCGGGTGAATGTAAACCCATTGACTTCAATTCATCATGATTAAAGCTATGCCGCTCGCTAGCTAAATAAAAATCCACCCCGCTTTCGTGATAAAAAGGACCCCCGTAATTATATATAGGAATTCGAAAAACAAGAGAACGCAATCTATAGTAGAAAAGGACAAAACCCAAGGCGCAAATGGCTCATTTCTTTCATCGTACACTAAGCCTAATCTCATGGATAACTACGCGACGACAAAGGTCCTGACATCCCCCACATGACTCCGTCGCAGTCTCAGCCGTTCTCCAAGAAACCCACCAATCAACCCGAGCAAATTCTCTAATCGCCTGTCGCCCCTCTTCCTCATCCAAACTACCACTATTCCTAGTAGAATCGCATCGATAACGAGATGCTTCAGCACAATCCAAACTCCCCAACCAATCCACTTCCTCAGCCAATTCAACCTGCCCCTCGAGAGGTTTACAGTTCCCGTATTCAACGTCCTCGCAACATCCAGTTGCTCCCTTAACGCCGCCACCTCCGCCGTCATTTTCGTCAATGCAACTTCGACCCGCTGTTTCCACCTAGTATAGTGTAGACTACCATTGCCATTAGTAACTTGTTGCTGCGTGTGCGGCGACGAGGTCCCAGATGAAAACACAGCCGGCGTGGCAGATTTCTTTGTAGCACTGTATTGTGACACGCTCGTATTCTTCGCGTGCTTTCGTTTGCTCGTGTCCTCCTGCGGCGCTTGTATGCTTCGAACAACGGATCTGCTTCCCTCATCAAATGTAGCAGGTTCATTGATAATCGACATTTTAGGAATGCCGTTCTCGTCAAACTCGTCCATGGTTTCGTAGTGCTCGTCTCCGTCGTCGTCGTCATCATCATCAGCATCAGCTCCCGCAGCTGCTTCATCGTCGGTCTGGACACCCATCCCTATCGGTGGAAATGTCATGAATCGGCCTGCTGCTTCTTCGGTGGGACTCATCGGCGGCAGAATCTGCAGGCCTGCTGCTGATATACTCTGCGAATGGGACAGGCCGCCGAGAGTGTGTCTTCTTGGAGTAGTTGTAGCGGATGAAGATATGGTACTATGAAGGGGCAGTTGGGCAGTCGACGATGAAGAGGAGGTTTGGTTTGATTTTATCTGATCCCAGACGAATTCAAGTTCGGAAACGAGTTCACGGGCATCTGGGGTGGTGATGGCGTATCGGTGCATTGCCTAAATCTCGTCAGTCGATTCCTTGGAACCGGTGGGTTGAATACGAGGTTATAGGAGACATACGTCTATCAGTGTTGTGATGTACCGTCTCTTAGCTTCTGTCTTCGAAATACCCTTCTGCTCGTGCCATGAATCCCTGTCAGTGCTTTATGTTAGCGATCAAATATCTCAATGCCAATGTATTTTTGAAGGCGCAGTTATGGTATACCATTTTCTTGCCTCGGTGATATCCTCATCGGTCAATCCCGTGGGCCGGGCCATAACTCCATCCACATCTCCCTCTGTTTGTAGCGAATCCCACCAGTTAGAATCTTCCATACCAACCCAAGAAACCGTTTGGACTTGCTACTGTCGGACGAGGAGTTCGGCTTTATGCGTACCCATTGACTGTTTATACAATCCATAGAGTTTTAACCTATCCTCCGGCGGCGGCCGCGAGGACCCGGATCTGGGTAACTTTTTAACAGTGTTGAGAGCATGGACAAATACTCGGTCTGCGGAAAGGGTTGAGATTGGATGGTTAGCACGAGAGGTATGTAGGAAGGGGGGTTGCCGTAACGAATGAAAGTGGGGTGTGTATCGAGGGACAGAAGATCGTACCGACGGAGTCTGCCATGCGGAATGTCTGGTATCCCGAGGTTTATTAAGGTTATAGAATTAGTATCAGAATGCTATCCAGAAATTTGAGGTTAGCAGCCTGTTTGCGCATTCATGTTTTGTTGATCGTTGTTTGTTGACAAGGGCGAAAGGGTAGGCCATCTTACGTCTACAGGTTCGCTCGGGTTATAGCAACAGTAAGTTCCAGGCGAATATTTGAGCTGATATGAATGGAAAGCTAGCGAAGCTTGGAATCTGACTAAGATGCCATGAGACGGGATGAGAAAGGAAAAAAGCTTGAGAGCAGGTGTAGCTAGAGAGGTCTCGGTTGGACCGCGGACTAAAGGCGCGACAAGGCTCAAACTCGGCTGCGACAGGTCGTTAAAGCAGAACGTAACATGAACACTAAGACCGCGCAGGGCAAGAAGGGCAAATAAGATCAAGTCAACCGGTAAAGAGCTCTGTCGAGGTAAAGCCGGGGAAATAAGATGCTCGACGGCAATTGGAGCTGGGTGGCCGGGGTATCCGCGGTGGAGTATCACGATCTTTCTGCGGGAGCTGGCAACTGGGAACCGCGGCTTTGGTTTGTGGGCAACGCGAAAAATATCACATGGTGGTGCCACAGCAGCCTGAACCTGTTTGCGACAGCGAGAATGCGCTAGACAGGATGGAGGTCGGGATATGCTGGGTCAATGGGTAGATTCGTTTCCGGTTGCATATTATTATACTTGAAAAAACAATAACTGATATTTATATAATATGGGTTCGAATACATACATATCTATACTCTAATACCTCCGCCTTCCGTCAGCGGCGATGATGTCCAGGTTGGATTAAAAGTCCACCCTACTGCGCCGGCCGTTCGCTTGGCTGTTGCTCTACCTGCTGTGCCAATTGCCTGAATCCAGCGACTGGCCTCCCACCCGCCTCTGGCACAATCGCCAAAGCCTTATAGATTCTACCCATCCCCAATCCCCCCCTCTCTGTCAGTCTTTCAAAGCCGGAATTTAAAAAGGCTAGCTTCTCTGGATCTTCTGTGATCCGTACTATCTGATTATATCTTTCTCTAATGCCTAATGCAAATAAAAATTGGCCTTGTTCTGATGGCCCGTGCACTTCAATATTGAGATCCGGCCTCAGTGCTGTCTCCACTAACCCTCCAAAATCAACATCCGCAGAAAGGTCAACCTTGCCGGCTTGTACAAACGGCGATATCCTCCTATGCTTTTGTATCCCTCGTAGTGAGTCCATAGGCACTGTTTCCGCTGGTCCGTAATCAACAACCAGAGCGGCTCCAGCCTTTGCCTTATGTATAGCCTGACAAATATGTATCACTATTCCGTGCGAATCTGGACTCATTTCCGCAACAGCGTTGGGTATTCTCGACAAAGCTTCGTACCGACGCGACAAGCTATTAAGCGCTCGGGCGGAAGCCGACTGGCGTGGGGCAAGGGTAAGACAGAATTCAGGCTCTTTTTCTTCAGGTTCACCTGCTAGTATGATATTTGGATTCGGTCTTTTTACATCCACTAACAGCTCTCGCCAACCATCTGGGGTGTTTTGAAAAGCGTTGATAGGTAAGGCATCAAAGAATTCATGAGCAATAAAGAACGGTGCTTCATCTTGGGCTTTTATCGTGAAATTGCTCTTGTTAGCGACAGTTTAGTCTCGTGATAGGCTGTGGATGGCTTTTATTTTAAAGGTCATAGAGCAGCCAAAAAGAACACTCACCAATATCAATCTGTCGAACGTCTTCATACCAGCTCACTTGGGCATCTGAGTACTTGCAGCTCTCACCGTAAGTTGTCCCTTGCCATTTGGGCCTTCGTCCGTCTCCACAGAGCCGTGCGCATTGGATGTCTCTCAGTGGTCTACTAGCTTCCACAAGCTGTACACTCGAGATTTGGGCATTCAATTCTTTGAAGAAACCTATTGTCTACTAAGTTTGAAGCTGAATTTAGTCTATGTTGTACTTAATATCAGAAATTTTGATTTAAGGAGAAGACCGACCCGTAGAATATCATCCATCAATGTTCCCCGGCCGGGTCCAAGCTCAACCAGGACAACCTTTTTCCCCTGACATTTATTCTGAGCCAGCCACTCAGCTACAATCCATATCCCTATCATTTCTCCAAAGAGCTGGGATATCTCAGGAGAGGTCACAAAATCTCCCTGTGGGCCAAATTGGTCCGGAGACGATGTATAGTAGCCCCCCACGCTGCTAGTCATGCATTGTCTCATGTAGTGGACAAGGCTGATGGGTCCACTGGCCTAGCAGACGTTAGTAAATAGCTATATGAGAGTTTCTAAGGTATATATTTCTTGTACATACCTCAATGGCTTTGGCAATACTATGTCCGAGGGATGTACCAGTCGAGGAAGTACGTCGCGTGATGTTCGTGGGGTGTACTCGCCGAGATTGAGAGAAGAGGGCAGGACGCCATCGCGAAACGACAGATGAGATGGTATCTTTTCGTGAAAGGCTTGCAAAACGGCGGATACAAATATTCGATGTCATTATGCCTGGATTTTCGCTGCCAGGGTCGAGAACTTGTGAGGGAGGCTACATGGATATGTGGCTGATATCTTGCCGTCGAAGCTTAACGCTTTGTTGGATATTTCGTGCGCAACACAGTTTTTATTGTGAGGTTGCTCTGTCGAAGATAGGATATAGAGAGAATGCATATGGAGTAATTTGAACGATGAGATGAAGTATTCCGAGTTAGAGATAGTGATGTTTCATATGAAAGGTTTCGTTTTGCGCAGTCACGATAATGACTCCGCTTGTTATTACCCTGTGGGTTCCCGTAATCCCTAACACGTTAGATTTCTACCCGCAAGTGGACAAAGACATCCAATCAAGCACATTAGCATATCTCCAGCAGAAGAGGCACGGTCATGGCAAGGCCCATTCTGCAATTGATGATTTTGTACGGCAAAGCAACCGAACAAAGCCCTGTGATTGGTCTTCTTTCGCTTGTATAATTGTTGGCATAACCGCCACTGTGCCACGCCTTTTGTATGATGTCGATATCCAGCTGCCGTGGTATAGCAACGTCGCCACGCAGCAACGGGGAACTCATCTGTGCCCGGCATACGGGATCGCACATGTAGAAACTTCAATGAAAAAGGTATTTAATTAAAGCCTTTGTAATACATTTCCATTGGATCTGAAGCCAAAATGTAGCCCATCTCTAGTTTTAGCTCTTTACTCTTAGCACCAAAACTTCGTGCCAATCACCAAGTTCTACGACCTTCCGTTATCCCAGCTCGCAAAAATCAAAAGAGCACAAATGGATTTCTAAGCATCCTATTGATCTCTTGGGAGGAATTAAAGCCTCTAATTAGAAATCTTGTCGCACAGAAATAAAAACGAACTATTTTTTAAATAAGATTCGTAAAGTATTGTGTTAGTATTTTCTGGGGTATAGAGTACTAGTCGGAAACACCGTTCCGTTAACTTCAAGTCCTAACAATAAAAACACACACATCACAATCCCACTCGTAACCAGATTTCCCTTCTTCGACATACTTCCCAAGCTTACTCCTCCTAAACACAGTCGATTATCCGATTAGCTACACGTTCATCATCGAAACCCTAGTGTCGTGTCATCTCCGGGCCATCTAACGGCGTTTCGAGTTTTTGAGACGGCACTACGGTGTTCCTTCTCTTATATCGTTCCACTCCCCTCCAAGATTTATATTACTGAAATTGAGACTTCGCATGGTATCCGCCCTGGACATCATTCTCCCCATTGCTAACAAAACTCCTCTGCTCTAGCCTCGACAGTGCTCTCAGCGCTCCCATATCAGAATTCCGCAGGCATTGTCATTCCAGAAGGTATCACAAGACAACTTAGGGAACTTTGGACTCCTGACTACTGCAAGAATGGGGAAGTTGACATATGTTAATGTAAGCTCAACAGCCGTGTGACCAGTATGCAATCCTCCTTATCACAGCCTAATTCTCCTTTCTACAATAGAGGAAGATTACCGGTGTCAAGCTCGCAAAATCTATCCATAGAGATATCCAGAAACGAATACCGAAAGATGGAGAAGATAAGAGACTTGCTGCGGTCCAACGCGATCCAACTGTCGAAATAGATGTCGCGGGTCGTCAGCTCGGATTAGACGGAATGCTAATGCTGTGCAATTCCATCCATGACCTGGGGCTCACCAAACTCTCTCGGATTGAAGAATTAAATCTATCAGGCAATGCCATTGCAGCCTCGTCCCTTGAAGCTCTCCGCCGAGCCCTTTCGGTCTGCCCTGATCTTCGTGATCTTGACATCAGCAATAATCAGATCCAAGTTGTCAATGCTGGTGATATGAAAAAGTGGAAAAGCTTCTTGGAAGTTTTCTCCAACCTCAGATGCATTCGACGTTTAGATTTTTCCCATAATCCCCTCGGAGACTTTGGAGTCGAAATAATCTTCTCCACATATGCTCTTGAAAATGAAATATTCATACCATACGATTTCGATAGTGCGGTCAAACAAGGAAGCCTCGATGAACTCTCTGACGCTAATTACTCAGTTGAAGGGTTTGATATTCGTTCCCAAGGCGGTCATCTCTATCTAGCTTCTCACTCACAGCCCATCGAAATTGAGAATGGTGGTGATTCACCAAGTAAACTCATTCTTCCAAGGTGCTCATACTACAGTAAAAGGCTAATACCTTCTCTTAATCTAGGAAAATCTACCATCAGCTCAGCCCACGCAGCCGGATTTATGTCATCTAGTCCGTCTTCCTCGCAGGACACAGCACGAGACCCTGCTGATATACATGGCCTTCGTGGAATTCCCTATATTGTAATGTCTAATGTCGGGGCCACTGATCTCTCCGCAATGTGGATGAGCTATATAATCCCGGAGCATCCAATCCCATCGGAGTTACTGCCACACCTTCCTCAGTTGAAAGAAGGCACCATTGCTGCAACAATTCGAAAATACGATGGCCTTCCAAACTGTCGAGGTATCATCTTGGCTGAAAATCCAAGCATTACCGTACTGGGGCAAAGACTTCTAAAGGAGGCCGAAGAGCGAAGAGACGAGGATGCCGCAAGACTTGAGGAGCTAATTACAAATGGAGAAAGCCGTCGCCGGAGTTCAGTGTTTAGCGATATATGTTTAGATGAGATCAGACGTCGTGATCAACTTCGAAGAGGCAGCGTTGTGGATGATTCGTTCAACTCTAGTTCGTTCCCATACAAAAGTCGCAAAGCTTTGAATGATTCTCGCTACAGTCTAGATCGTACTAGAGCTAGAATTCAACTGAATATTTTGAAAGAGAGAGGTGTTGGCGCATCTTTGCTGTGGAAAATGGTTATGCGGATGGTTGTCGTCAGTAGGGCAATTCTATTGGACTACAACGGCCCGATCACGATTGACGGGTTTGAGCCCGCCCTTCTAATGAAAAGTAAGTCAAAATATCACTATCATGATGGCATTCTTCATACTAACGAACATTCTACACCAGATCCTTCTCAGAAAACCGGCGTTGAAAAGAATATCAAATTCTTAGACGACTCCTCCCCTCAAAAATGGCCTGCTGGTGAAGGTCCTAGTTACAACCAGTTGAAGGCCCACTGCGATGACTCGAGCACTCCAAGGAGTCCCATAACTCCAGCGAAGGATGCTACGCTATATAATGCAAGCCTTCCAGGAAATCTGCCACTGCATCTCTGGATGAAGATCATCCTTCTCGCAGAAGATCCCGAGGGATTGACAAATCGCACCCAGCGTCTTAATATTTTCCACTGGGCGCGCTCTCGAGTCTCGATCGCTATTGAACTAGAACACCTTTCTGAGAGTGCGGAGAGTCAGACAAGACGAGTCATAGCAAAGGTCAAGGGCCTTGCCTATGAACTCTGATCTACCACCTGTTATCAATCTCCTAGATAGTTCTTATATAGTCTATTGAATATTGTGATGGATAAGATAGGTATCTTTGGGACTAATTGGGGAGTGGATATTATCACTTCCGTTCTGCTGGAATTCAGATTTACACTCGCTTTATTATTTTGTTTTTCTACTGCAGTCACCTTTCTTCTTTTCTCCTTTATGCCTACTTTGAGATGCAAATCGGGAAGAACTTTTCTAGTCTCTACTAAAGCGTATTTCTGTGATACGTACGCTTGAATGAAATCCGCTGGTCTATAACGTACTACATAGCTAAGACCTCCTAGAGATTTGCATAGTCCGCTTAAGGTTTCTTATCCTTCCATAAATCAAATTATCAGGTGAACAAGAGACTCATTATTTCAAGTGATATATATTTTTTACGCATTATTACATAAACTTAAGTGCCTCTACCAACTAAAATAATGCGGTCCGGAGGAGCAGCATGTTTGCATTTTCACACAAAACAGCATTGCATAAAATCATGGATCAAAGTTTCACTATTTATACAATTGCCGGTTTATAGACCGAGTTCTCATATTAGGATACAAAGGATAAAGATCTGGCCAATAGTGTTCTTTCGAATTTAGGTGGTTTATTTGTGTTTAGTTATAGCGAAGATATTATTCACATGGCTAGACGTTCCTCCAGCCTCGTACCTTCGCTTATTTGCAGGGAATGCCGGGGTTTAATTTGGCAGCTGAGATCTCGACTGCTTGGCCGTCCGCGTTGTGGACACAGCCCCTGTTGCGGTACCCCTGGCGGCGCACAGATGCTCCTAATCGATCCCTGAATCCCACCTTGCTCGGGTCGTAGCGTCGATAAACCACCAAATCCCCTATACTGGAAATCGGGTATCTCTACGTCGCGTCTTCAAGCCCGTCCGGTTCCTTCAAGTTGAAATTTTACACCTAATTTGCGATTTGAACAGTTGTACTTCCCGAAAATCCCAGCAAATTAGTTTTTCAGTGGTACGACCGCAGAATCTCGAACCGAATACACAGAATCTCCCAATCCAATTCGATGATCCTGTGGTAGCGAGTCAAAAAAACCAATCCTTCCAAGCTCCGCAGACGGCTCCTTTTTATCAAAGTGCTTCGGCAGCCAAATCCCCCCAGGCTGGGAGCGGGAGGTCTCTCCCTTTCCGTCTCGAAGTTTCCGCGCTTCGAGTCCGACCTCTTCGCGACTTTTCAATGAACATTCTTAATTCGTACTTTTTCGCCAGTATCTCGGGATCCTCCTCGTCTGGCAGCAATATCAACTCGTCCAATGTCGCTCTTATAGCAAACGTCCTCCTTACTACTCTCGTAACCTCGATATATATCCCAGAACTACATTCGCTGTTAGTCTCCGCGATATCATGGTGCACTGTTGCTGTAATCTTGTTTTTCGTACAAGGGCAGTCTGTACGGAATGGCGAATTACAGGTTTCGATTGATCGGAAAACAAAAAGGAAAGTGACGGCTTTAGTGGGGTGTATTCTACTATCAGGAGTATGCGAGCGAGTCGTAGGACCGAGCTGGATAGGAAAGGCAGCATGGTGGAACAAGGTCTGTATACTGCCACAGCGATAATGAACAGACGTATATGCTTTGCTAAGAGTTATATTAACAAGAATTGCATTGTTTTCTTTCTTTCTTTCCCATAGGCAGGTTTACCTCTGGTTACGAGATTCCTACGAAACTATACACTCGGCGAACCTGGTATATTAGAGGAAGGCACGCAGAAAGGCTCTAAGCGATTGCTAGCGGTGACCTCTGGACTCGCATTTCTTGCCATGGCACCGGTAGTTATTCCCGATACTACGATGGTGCTCGGTGCATCGAGCATGATTTTTCAGTCGATGACATATGTGCTCATGGAGGATATTACTCTGGGATCAATGAAAGAGAATAAAAACTTGTCCGGTGCTGCTGCGAATATCAAGTCGCTCGCGCATAGCGGTTATCTTAGAGGTGCTGTAGGTGCAACTGGAGGGTTCTTTCTACTATCTATGTACTTCGAGAGGTCGCTCAAGGATTATGCAACTCCAAATTTTGCAGGATATTCACTGGCAAGAATTATAACGATGGGTATGGTTGGTGGCTTGAGATGGCTATGTGTGCCGTTGCTGGTAAGCTTTGCATTTTTCTACTATTTTGGCTTGATTTGGCTCTAACATGTTCTAGGTCTCAAGATTGTCGTCGCCATCCGGTAGCTTGATCGATTTGTCTGTAACACTAATCGCTAGTCAACTAGCTATCTGGAGCTCGACTTTCCAGGTCCTCGGCACGATTACCTCCCTTACCCTTGCTTCATTTTATTTTGCTGGGATACCAAATAATCGGGATATTCTGCCTCAGAGAATTGGTCCCACGCGGAAAATTGTTGCCTCAATCCTAGTAATCATGATTATGGTTTCACTCTTCGCATCTGCGATACCTCGCACACCTGCTGTGTCTGCACCACCAACTGTACCACCACCCCACATACATCCTATTGCACACCTCATGGAACACGGCTTGAACGAATTCGAGGCGATAAAGCAGCGACAATCGACTACCCTTCGTGACGCCGTTAGGAACTATAAGAGGAGATATGGTAGGTCGCCGCCACCAAACTTTGACAAGTGGTACGAATTTGCGGTTCTGCGACAGTCTACGATAATTGATGAATACGATACTATCTTCCACCAGCTGCAGCCGTTTTGGGGGATGCCGCCGAAAATGATCAGAGATAGAGCAAGAGAAGCGTTAAGTTACCCGAATCAGGCGTTTATTAGGTTATCGATACGTGGTGGCAAAGTCGCTGAAATCGCGGATGGGGAAGAGTGGCAGCGAGACGCAACGATCGGGATGATAGCAAACTTCAAGCAGTGGATTCCCGATATGGATATTGCATTTAATACGCATGACGAACCGCGAGTCGTTGTTCCATCAGAAGATATGGACATTTTTGTCGGTAGAGCTAAGAGTACACAGTTCACGGAGCCATCGAAGAACCTGTTTACTGGGTTTCCAAAGGGAGAACGAGATACAGTACAACCCACAAACAGCACTCGTTTCAATGAATTCTCGCATCAACCTATCTGGGGAGGTAGCAAATTATCTTGTCCGCCTGGGTCGCCAGCCAGAGACCCACTAGAGGAAACACCAGACGCTGTCGAAAAATATTCTCTACCTCCAATCCCCTTTATTACAAATAGAACAGCGTCTATGGATGTTTGCTTGCGACCGAGTTTGCGTAATCGATATGGGTTTTTCAAGCGACCGAATGCTTATCACGTTTCGCATGACTTGATTCCAATCTTTTCGCAGAGTAAAGTCTCTTGTTATAATGACATTATTTATCCTTCACCTTGGTACTGGATTGGTAAGGTTTCCTACGACAGCGAGAAGGATATGTCATGGAATGAGAAGAAGGACTTGCTGTTCTGGCGGGGCTCGACTACCGGCGGATACTCTCGACATAGTGATTGGAGACAACAGCATCGTCAGAGGGCCGTAATGCACCTAAATGCTATTGATGAAACTAGTCAAGTATTTGAGCTGGAAAATAACGATAAACAGACCGTCTGGAGGGTGAAATCGAGTAATAGAAAAAAATATCAATCGCTGATCGATGTCAGTTTCTCACACATCGGCCAGTGTGATGACAGGGACTGCGACGAGCAGCGTGAATTCTTCAAGCCGAAGGATTCAGTTGAGCAGCAGGACACTTGGGGGTACAAATATCTTCTTGACATGGATGGCAATGCGTTCTCCGGCAGGTTTTATGCATTCCTGCTAAGCAACAGCGCTGTCTTCAAAATGGCAATATTTAGAGAATGGCACGAGGAATGGTTGGTCCCGTGGGTCCATTATATCCCCTTAAGTTTGGAGATGAGCGAGTCGATCGAAGTGCTGAGGTACTTTACAAAAGAGAAGGAGGGTATTGAAAATATCAAAAAAGTTGCACAGCAAGGCAAATATTGGGCAAAGAAAGTGCTTAGGAAGGAGGATTTTGAGGTTTGGTTCTTCAGATTGCTGTTAGAGTAAGTGCATATCCCCCGTGAACTTGGCATCAATAAGCTAGAAGGGTTTACTAATCCCGCAAACAGATATGGTCGCGTTATCGACGACAACCGGGATAAGATTGGGTTTGACATCTAAGGTAATTTATGGTCAAAAGTATTTATTTTTCTTAACGGATATATGGACTGCATTCCTAGCGGGATATTGGTGCAATTTGTAGTGTCTTTCTGGCGGATAATTATGGTTTCCTGGCGGTCTATTCTAGAAACCTGCCCCCCCTTTTTTTTTTAGTATATATAGACTAGTAGCATTGCTCATATTTTTGTAAATATTAGCGTGGACATATAGAATCCCCGTCTCTGTGCACTTGAGCCCCGAGCTGAATTTAAGTGGCTAGAGTTGTTGTCGCACTAGAAATAACACCTATATCTGGGAACCAACCATCTTTCCTATCCAGCCTTTCCATAATCCATATCAACCAACCAACAATGACCGATGAAATCAGCGACGCGCTTGCAACTTCGCTCCTCAAGAAAGAAGCCGCGGAGCGGTCCCTTCGATACTCTGCGTTCGGTCTCGTAGCGTTCGCCGGAGACCGGTGAGTAAGTTTCTTAACCAAAATAAAGCTGAACCGGCGCGATGGGCAAGGGATCTCAGGACTGATTTGGACTTTCGCTAACCATATGATCATTGATCACATAGGAAAAAACCGGCATCTGCACCAAAACCAAATACCCGGTTTCTGAAAAGTTTGGTAAAAGAGGCGGACTCGCATAATTCTGCCCTACTAGCGAGAGAAGCGGAAGAGTCCCGATTGCGTTTAGAGAAGTTGAGGAGAGAAGAGCGACGGAGGGATCAAGACAGAGAAAGGAAGAGATCAAGATCAAGGGAGCGATACTACCGACGCAGCAGAAGTCGAAGTCCCGACGTAAGATCGAGAAGGAAAGACAGGAGTAGGAGCCGGAGCAGAGGCCCAGACCGACGACGACGAGATCGCGATGACGATGGGAGGGAAAATAAGAGGCAGAAAGTCGGGATAGCAGATATCGACCGGTTATTGCAAGCCTCGAGACGAGAAAAACGAAATGGAGACAAGTCTAGGGAAGAAGAGAAAGAGAAGCACCGGGAAAGGAGGAATGAAGGGAGCTCTAGTCGAAATCTAGAAAAAGATAGGAAACGACATGATAAGGACAGACATCATGCTAGAAATCCGGATACAGAGAGGAGGAAACACCGTTCTTCCAGGAGATCTAGAAGCCGAAGCATTTCTCGATCAAGAACTCTCTCTGCATCACCAGATCGGCGGAAACGAAAATCCCACCGACTCAATGTTTCTCGCTCTCCATCTCCTGCCCGACCACGGTCCCCACGCGGACATAGACGCTCTCTCTCCCCAGCGAGAATAAAATCAACCCGTCTATCACCCTTCCAAGATGACGAGGATCCATTAGCACCATACCTGGCTGCTGTTTCCACCCGTTCCTCGCCAGAAATTGGACCCTCGCTTCCCAGTGCGAGATCCCGAAACGGCACAAAACCCCGCGGCCGCGGCCTTCCTGGTGCCTCGGCAATGGACGCCCGCTTCGACCCTTCTTACGATCCAAAACTTGATGTAATGCCCGCGAATCCCGAGGAAGAAGACGACTGGGAAGCAGCCCTAGAGGCAATTCGTGACCGGCAAAAGTGGAAAGAGCAAGGTAAAGAACGGCTGAAAGCTGCAGGGTTCGATGATGATTTTATTGAAGCGTGGGAGACAAATACTACGAAAGATGAGAGTAGGATAAAGTGGAGTAAAGAGAAAGGTGGAAGAGATTGGGACCGAGGGAAAGTCATTGATGAAGAGACTGGAGAAATAAAACTCAAAGCTTCTTGGAATACATCTTAAGGGGGCCCAACCACCAGCGATGGCATATTTGACCCTACAACTCTATCCAGGAATGGCGTTCTTTTATTAAATTAGGCTAGCAGGAATTTCGGGTTTAGCTATAGAGGTATTATATTCTTGCGAATTCTTGAATACGATAGGATCGGATAGCACAATGCTTTTTGAAATCAACTAATACCCGTAATTGCAATGGTGTCTATGTACAATGAGTAGATACAGCACGGCTTTAGCCCCCAAGTCACTCAATAAAATTATAATATAAACAATGGAAATACACTAGCGACATAAGTCTGGCCTAGTTATATTTTCGCGGTATAAGGCGCCCTGTCTAGATCGTCCAGAGGTAAATCAGCATCTAGCTTCGGCCCAAGCATATCAAACTTGCCCTTAACCATCTCTCTGAGCATAAAATTCACTGCGCAAGGAATGCCTAGTTCTGCACCTTTCTTCACAATATACCCGTTGATATATTCCACCTCAGTTGGCTTTCCCGCCCTCACATCCTGTAGCATAGATGAGATATTTGTTGCCGTCTTCTTTGCCACTCCAACCACGAATCTCTCTAGCCTCTCTGGAGAAAACCTGACCTCTCTATCTATCAGGTTGTCGAGCTCAGGCATCGCCGCTATAACCTTAGAGATCTCAAACAGAATAAGACGTAGCATGCGGGATATAGGAAAGTTGTAGAGTAATTGACCGTTGTAGCAATTGAACATTACACTCAACGGATTGATAACAGCGTTTACCGCGAGCTTCTCAAGTTGTGTGGCGAGGATTTCAGGATAGCTCGTCAAGCCATAGCCTAGATCGTGGCATTTGAGAAGAAGTTCGATCATGTCGCGGGTGGTCGGCCGGAGGGAGTCTAGTTCTGGAGGAATATCGGGATATGTCTGGTCTGCTGGGGGCGGGTGACGCGGGACAACACTCATATCAATCTTGCCAAAGCCTGCATGTATCACACTGAACGGACGGAGAGTGTGGGCGCCATGGCTGGTGATTCCAATCACTATATTGGGTCGTTCGGTCTCATTTGGCCATATTTTGGTCTTGATCTCATCAAGAGCTCCCATGCCGTTTTGGATAATCATGATGGTGCTTTCGGCACTCAGACGGTCTTTGATGCCCTCTAGCGCGGGAACTGTCTGGTGCGCCTTGGTCGTGACAATAAGGCGGTTTATGGGCTTCGAGGCGCTTGCCGCCCAGGACTCAAACATGGCTCGATCGGTGATTTCATATTCGAAACCGGTGACGACACTTGCGATACGGTTACGTTCGACTCGGATACGGTTCCCGCAAGCGCGGAATCTTTGCTGGGAGGCAATCTTGTGGAGCAGGAGAGTGACGGGTGGAGGGGTACGCTGCGAGCGGAGGGAGTGGGCGACGAGACAGCCGATATTGCCGTGGCCGAGGATGTGGATGCTCGGGAGCCGCGAGGGGAAAGCGGTGGTCATGATGTACGTATTCTGCGTGTGTCAGATGGACCGGCCATTGTTTCCTCTGTCTATGCGGGGAGGAAGTTTCGTTCAGGTCGTGATCATGATGATTCTCTGAAGCTGGAAAGTAGTGGTGGATTCAAGGCGGCTTAAAACTTTTTTTTTTTCGCTTGCTTTGCGCAGCTTTCAATCTTGACTTCCAACAAACAAAAGTTCAATCGCCAATAACCCAACCACGCGACAATGGAGTCCGAACTCTGGCCCGCCCTCGACGACTTGGAAGATAACGTTGAAGCGATGGAGAAGGCACTAAAGCCGCTGCTCGAGCAGAGTCTTTCAAAACATGCCTCAATGCTGCCGCTCTTCGACAAGGCGAAACTCTACATCCTGACTACATACACCCTCGAGACGCTGCTATTCTGTAAGTCACCCCTTCCTTACTTACTAAGGGGCGTATTATATTGAGACTACCAAGCCTAACAGTTTTCGCCATAGCGTACCTCCAGGCCACCTCTACACCAACCGAAGACCATCCTATCACGAAAGAACTCGGTCGAATTCGCCAATACTTCCAGAAGATTCGCGATATTGAAAGCAAAGACGGTGAAAAGGCAAAAGAATCCACTACAGCACAGCATTCACAGAAAACAGATGCACGGGATAACCTCGTCCTCGATAAAGCGGCTGCTGGCCGATTTATATCTGCCGCGCTAGCCGGGAACGACAAGTACGATCTTGAACGTGCTGAGAATATAAGATTACAGAAAGAGAGAGCAAAAGAAAAGTTCGAAGAACTAGGAGAAGGAGTTAAGGACCCTATTGGCCAAAGGGCAGCTCGTAGCGACAGCGATGACGATGAGGACGATAGGGTTCGACTAGTCACTAGCGAATCAGACAATGAAGGAGTTCCTTTGGCTGCTAACAAAATTAGTGGGGACGAGATTGATGAGGAGGAGGAGAAACGCTTGAAGAAGGAGAAAAAAAGGAAACGAGAGCTAGAAGCGAAAGAAGTTGGCGAAGGAAAGAAGAAAACAAAGAAGGATAAGTCGAAGAAGGACAAGAAAGATAAATCAAGCAAGAAGAAACGGAAATAACAGCAATCACCACATCGGCAATCAATAGAAAGCCTGGGGTTTGTACGATACGAGATTTTGTTCAGCATTTGGAAGGGCGTATGTGGAGTTAATAAGGTATCTAACTTTCAATTCAAGCGTTAAACTTATCATAGCGTGTTCTAGTATTCCAAGGCTCCCCACCATGATAGAAGATCAATTAGCAGAAGACAAATGCCACGACCAATGATGCTTTAGACAATATTACTAGAGCATCATCATACTTCTGCGAGTAAAGCCAAAGTGTGTCTCGAGACTTAGTCTATTAGAGATATTATGTACAACATCATCTCAAAGAATATCCTAAAATGCAATAGTGTATATTTTCCACCCAAAAGGCTATCCACCTATATAGTGCCCTCAATATCAAAGAATATGTCTTCAATACTCCAGAAATATCATCATCCTTAATTCGACGGAAACTTGCGGACAACTGAGTCAATCGCGGAAGCAACATAATCAATATTTTTCGAATTCAGCCCAGCCTAAAAAGGAAGCAGAGCTCTCATTAGCAGCCAATCGGAGAAGGAGAGGGCTTGAAATTGCATGCATGCAACACAACACTCACCATTGATATTCTACCGTTCTTGGTCTTTTCATCAAAAGAATCACGTCAGCGTTCGCCCATTATTTTTTGCCAGTATTGACACTATAGTTATTCCGAGCTACGGAAGGGACGGAGCTAGCTTACCATGTATATATGAAACTAGATAAAGATTTGTAATTAGCCTAAATCCATAATCTCTCCGAAGGTGGAGCTTGGTTTAAAACACCAAGCTTAGGGTATAGCTTACCTCTTCACGGATCTGGAGGACCTGCTTTTCTGTCAAGCCGGTGCTGTAAGGTCATGAGCTGTCAGTTCAACCCTTGGAAGAAACAGCCGAGGCTTACAAGAACGAATAAGAAGACTTACAATGAAAACATGCCGATCTGGCTAGTAATGTGGTCCCAAGTTCCAGGCGTCTTGAGCTCGACTAGCTTATCTCGAAGCGCCTCCCTCATAGCGATAATCCGACCGCTCATAGTGCGCAAGTTATCCTTCCATTCTTCGAATAAAGCAGGGTCATTCAGGACCGTCGATGCGATCTTGGCTCCGTAAATTGGTGGATTACTGATTTCAGAACGGGTCAAGATGGCCAATTGAGATGCGATCCTCTTGGCCAGCTCCTCGGCGCCGGAGCTTGGTGCAGCTACGTAGTGGAAGCATCCAGCACGCTGACCGTAGATACCAAAGTTCTTGGCAAATGATTCCGCGATGCAGAGCTCGAAGCCTTGTTCAACAAAATACTGAATGGCCCAGGCGTCCTTAGCGAGGTCACCGGAGGCGAAACCTTGGTAGGCAATATCAAAGAACGGGAATAGATGCCTGGCCTTCATGATCTCGGCGATAGCCTTCCATTGCTCCTGAGTGGGGTCAACACCGGTGGGGTTGTGGGCACAGGCATGCAGCAGGATTATCGAGCCAGGTGCAGCAGATTGGAGAGAAGATGTCAAGCCGTCCCAGTCTAGACCACAGGTATCCCTGGCAAAATATGGGTATTCGGCAATTGGGAGGCCGACGTTTTCAAAGATCTGTTTGTGGTTGGCCCATGTTGGGTTGGAGAGATAGACAGGTTGTTTCGTGGGCCGAGGATAAAACTTTGAGAGAAACAAAGCTCCGAGATGTAGGGCACCGGTACCGGAGATTGTTTGCACAGAAGAAACCTAATACCATGTCAGCCTTGTATGGAATTTGCATAATGAAACTATACGTACTCTCTTGTCCTTCAGAGCAGCGCTGTCACCGCCAAGAACCAGCTTAGCAGCAGCGGAGGTCAGCGTAGCAAGACCAGCGATAGGCAGGTACTCGTGGTTCTTTGATGGGTCGTTACGAATGATCTCTTCGGCCTATTCTCTTACATATTAGTACAATCTCGCCGAGAGGCTCCGAGAATTGAAAGATGAATACCTTTTGAACGACAGGTAGAATCCAGGGTTTGGCGTTGTCGTCACGATAGGCACCGATTCCGAGGTCAACTTTGTTGTCCGAAGTATCCGCCCTGAAAGCCGCCATCATCCCGAACAGCGGGTCCGGGGGAGCCATCTGGACGGCCTCGAAAGCGGAAGCCATTTTGGAGGTAGGTGGTTGGACGTGATTGGAAATAGAAGCTAGGCGTTGTTGTGCCGATGACGATTGTGGGGAGGAGGAGGCAAAGTTTGAGGAATGCATCTTTCTTTATATATAGACGACCCGTGTGGACTGCAATTCCTGCCGCACCCAGCGATATAAATAAAATTCTCAGACAACTTCCTTCTTTCCTGTCCGTCTGTCCGGGGCTACAAACTTGCCCCGCGAACCCCGACTCGACTTGCTCAATCCAACGGTCTCGCTATGCAGCTGCTGCGACGTTTGTTACGCAACAAGGATAGCAGAGCAGAGCACCAGCAGAGCTATGGAGCCTGGCCGATTTCTGGTGTTCGTGTCCGGTGTCTGGGAAATGCGACAAATGCAAACGCGGGTAGGCTAACTCCACCGTGCTGAACCCGGGAACCAATGGTACTCCGCCTATTAAAATCCCTCAGACTGATGTTTGAACGATGCCGGTACCGCAATATTGAAATATGCAGTACTCCGGCTTGTATCGGTCTCTTCCGCTCGAGCTCTCTCGATGGACGGCGTGTGCAGAGAAAGAACAAAAAACAGGCACAGTTTGCTCAAGGTGTGACAGAAATTGTGACACAGGTATTTGATAAAAATTGGATAAAGAGCTCAGTGGTGAGAGGATGAGGTGTTTCGACGTCGAAGGGCATTCGAAATGGCATGAGAATGGTGCCTTTGCTTTTATATATTGACATCTTACGAATCATTTTTCACAGGTTACTTTCGACATCTGACTACCAGCACTTTTAGACCGGATACCCGAGATGCCATGTCCATGCAGCTGGTCAACTGACGCTGATTCCGTCATGGGAAAATGTAGTTATGTTTTTTCTTTCTTTCAAGGCTTCGAGAAGTCTGTCAGAAAGGTATGCAGGTACAATGACCGCGATCCCCAGCTTGTGATTCGGCCTGGCCTGGCTGAGTGGATGTTTCGGGCGGCGCTCGAAGGGCCCGGTCAGAATGCGACCCAGCTTTCGGCTCTTTCACATGCAACCCAATAGCGCCGGAGCGCTAGCGAAGGAATAACTTTACCTTGACTGAGCAGTTGCTAAGGATGAGATTCGTAGGGATCCAGAAGTTACGGTTAGCCTAATAGCTTTCTTCAGTTAAAAAGATCAATTAATTGGTTAATTTCTTAAAAATAGAGCCACAACTTTAATTCCCATAATTTAAATACATTTTTTTACTCTAATAAAAATAATATTTTTAAAGTTAATTTAGTGGTTTTCTTTAATTGAAAAGATTGATTGATTGGTTGGTTTCTTAAGAGTGGAGCCATAGCATTGATTCTTGTAATTTAAATATATTTTTGCTGTAATGAAAACAACACTTTTGAAAAACCTCCTCTGACACTGCTCTGTCTGCATGTCAAACAAGAATATTCTCCAGGTTTTTTGAGCGATAAGTGATAAACTCCACAGTTTTATACCCCAGTGAATGCGAAGGAATTATCCCTCATTATATATATATATTTTTTTTTATTTTTATTTTTTTTTTTATTTAAGGAAAACAAATTCGAGCATGAGAAAATTATCATGTGAAGAGAAACAAATGCGGAGTCGCAAAGCTAAGTTAGCTCGGAGATTTTCTTGCCCTTAACCTACTATAATATTAGTCGGCTTTAAAAATAACTTAATACTGTAACGCCTTATCACAACATGCCGTGTTCATAGTATAGAAAACAGGTGCTGTCTCGTAAGCCCGAAATTCTGAATACGAAGAGGATCGGTCCGAGTCGCTCAAGTCGTAATTCAGATGCCAGAGGGTGTAGAGAAAAGGGACGGAATTGATTAATCTACAGAGCCAGTCCTATAGGACGGCTTATATGATTCATACTCACGTCTCCACCCACGTCCTCTTCTATTCTCTCTATACGCTGATGGCCCTGTTGGAGCTGCGAGTGGACCTTGGAAATCGCCTCTGCCGCTGCCGCGACCGCGGCCTGGGCCATCGCTTTGGCCTCTACCACCATTCCGATCTCGAAATTCTGACCTTCCCCTACCGAATCCGCGGAAATATCTATCGTGTTCGTGTTCTCGATCTCGGGATGTCTCTCTTCTCCTCTCGTCCATCATATCAGAATCCATTCTCGGTATATGCCCCCCACGCGAAGTAGGAATGGAATTGCGTCTAGGGTCCGGGCCCTCTGAAGGTCCAAAGGGCGAACTCCCTGCGTTACTGCTGTTGGGGTTCACCCAAACATTCCACGGTTGTTTAGTATTACGCCCTCCATGCACACTGTGACGCCGGGAAGACGAGCCCTGGTCGTGTCTATGACGACTCGGACTGCGAGATCGCGATCTTCTATCGTACTCGTGTTCTCTTTGGAAATTCTGCTCGCTCCTTCTATATGATCCTCTGGGTCCCCCTCGCCTAGCTGAATGCCTCACTGGATGCGGCGGTGGAGATACTCGGCCGGCGGATCCTCGATGGTCACTAGGTGAAGCCACCGTAGTTTTATCGAGCAACTGTCGACTTTCGGGACCAGTATTATCTCTGCGAGGTAGCTCACTGGACGGTCGCCGTCCCTTCGCCGTGGGTCTGTCTCGTGGGTGCTGCGGATTGGGCGCAGCTGGTTCCCTTGATAGCCGACGCCCAGTAGGCGAAATATGGTCAGGTCCTGAATCTTTTCGGCCATAGTCTTCCCAAGATACCGATTTTGATTGTTTGGTCTCGATTAGCGTGTTCCGGCCGTCGTAAGCGGTATCTTTTGATTGCCTTCGTGAACTCGCTTTGTTATCGCTAGGCGTAAGTTCCGTTGATAGTTGACGTACTGGGTTCTGTTCTGCGATTGTAATGTCTCTGCGGGGAGAACGGCGATCGTAAACAGAATGCAATCTATTCTCCGGCATGTCACTTGTACCAACTCGCCGTTTCTCGAGATCAACTTTTTGAATTTCTTCCGAGTTTGACGGGAAAAGAAGTTTCATTCGTTCCAGTTCTTCTATGCGTCCAGGGAACCTATTAGCCGTCTAAAGTCCGCCAGATTGAAACTTACAATTACTTACCAGCTGATTTGATACCAGAACGCGGACTGGTTGGGGTGGCAGTCGGGTTTGGATCAACCAGACTCACTCCTCCCAGTTGATCGGCGGGACTATTAGTTCTAAGCGATAGAAGTGATGGTCTTCTGTTCACCGGCTCAGAATCAATCCCTGACTTTGAAGCTCGAGAATCAGTGTTGGCAGCCCCAGTTCTCTTCTGTTCTCTCTCTTGATCTTTCAGAATAATCTTATATATATTCTGCTTCTCGTCTTCTTGCATCATCCACAGGTCGAATTCCTCGTTTTTCCTCTTTCTAATCTCGTCAGACATTAAACCTTCAAGCTGGTGCTCCAACTCTACAATAGAGAGAGTCGAAATGTCTGGTTCATCGACATCCATGCCGCTCGCTTTTCTTTCTTCCGCTCTCTCCTTTCTCAGTCGTTCAAACTGATCTTTTTGGACGAGAACAGATCTGTACCGAGCAGGCAGTATATCAAGCGGTGTAGGCTTGAGAAATCTCGCCGGGTTGTTCAAGCTTAATCTTGGAATCTCACCAAGGAAGTGCTTGAATTCTTCTTTTCCTGACGGGTAGACAGACTGGATAATGTCCCAATCAACCATCTTTTCCAGATCTTTCCTGACTTGTTCCATTTCCCGTACGTGACGTTCTCTTTGCTGGGTCCTTAGATGACCAAAATTTATTTAGCGTTTCTATCCCATCTTTTAGTATCTAGATGGCGGCTAACAAACCTTTGAGCTTGGTGCATCCATTTCATATTTGCTAAGATCGTGTGAGACCTGTCTTCAGCCTTCACCACCTGTTCTTCACTATCTCTTTATCAGCCACCACGTCTAGAGAGCATAGCTAAGGCAGCAGGTAAGCTCATCTAGCTACCCTAACAGTAAGCAAGAGGAAAATATTTGATTTCATCTAAGAATTCCCTCGCAACGTACGTGGGAAATGGCAGGAGCACATCCTCGAACAAATAAGGCTAAAAATGAGGTTAACAACCATCGTTTGATAGTAAAGAGCGAATGAGCCGTTGAGTGATTTACCTTGATAGGTCGCTTTTTACCCCATGGTAGCTTATCGTTATCAATTTCCTCATCGTCTGCGTCTGGTTCTGGTTCTGGTTCGTGGACGGAACTGGTTTCCTTATCTGGTGTATCCAAATCATCATCGAATGGATCCCACATAGGCTCGTCTTGGTCTTCCACTGAAGTTTCCATGGCACTGATACTACAGGAGACGCGTCTTAGATGCCTATTATTTGTGATGATTTGTGACCGATCCCAGCACCCTGGCCTGGCTGTTGGTCTGTTGGCTGGCTAATTACTAAGTAGTTGGTTGGTGGAGGTGTTGTGGTGTGGTGACACTCGGTGGCACGGTAGCCAGTCAACAAGAGCCAGTCCAATGAGACGACAATGTCAACCAACGTTTTGATGCAAGCAAACAGACCTCCATCAACATCTCCACGCAGAAAGCCATCCCGTCGACGAAAGGACAAAGACGAATAGAACAAAAGAAAGAAAGAGAGGAAAAAGAAAATGCTACAAAATCCGGGGTAGCACAAGCGAGCTCGTCAAAACTACCACGCCAACAACACATCCCCGCCCATCGTTCGACCCACGTTTTTGTCGGGCAGTGTGCGCAATGAGCAAGGATTGACGGCAAGCGGTTGGGATGGGAGTGCAGCTGGGATTGTGTCGCGGAATTCGATCACGCAAAGCTTCTCGATATATTCGCCATGCCAGCCGCCATCAAAGCTGTGGGCGGGCCGACTTGCACGATATCCGGCCGTTTTCTCGGGCCAGAACATATAGTATTGAATTCAGTATATATATTATTTAGTTCATGGTGAAAAAAAAAAAAACCGCCCTTTGGGATTCTATTCTCCACTTTCGGATCCCGCTCACCAGAACTTGCAGAACAAACTAGCGACAAAATTGAGTTTCTCAATTGGAACAAAATACCATAATCCACTTTTTGCACAGCTGGGGTGATCAAACTTGCTGAACTCTTCTCCTGCATTTGATCACAAGCTCGGATTTCGTTGGTTCTTACCAGGACCTGCAATCGTTCTTTTCCACTTTGACACAAGCGTGAAAGCTTCGTTTCCAAGTCAGAATCTCGAGCTAACGTGGTCAGCTTGCAATTGAGTTGCGTTGGCGTGAGGGATATAAAATATATCTGGAAGGCTGTGTAACTGGAAGGGAAAGTGAGAGAGGGTTTCCCGAGAGCAGATATTCATTATATACGTGCTCTGTCTCCTCAAACTAATCCGCCAAACTCGCCCCTTTCATCCACGTTAATTCCCGACTTTTCTAGATACTCTGTGCCTGAAATGGGACCTGAAGGAACGCTTAGTTTTGCTCTGTCTATGACTTTTGGAACAGATTTTCGCAACATCTCGAGCTTTAGAGCGTTGAATTCGCCAATAAGCGACAGTGCAAAGCAAAGGGGGGATAACACGGGCTCCCTGTCCATGAACATAAACTCCGCAAATATCCAGGGCTCTCCTTTATATCCAATACTTAGAAGACACTCATCATTACCAACGCAAAATCCGCTGCCCAAACAGTAACGATATCTTCTCGGGTTCCTCATCTTATAAAATCAGCTCAATCAAAAAAAAAAACAGCATTGCAAAATATGTCTTTTGCTCAAACCCGAGCGGGTTTATTGCAAGATATGTATCTTCTTCCTAGATAACAGTTCTGGCGTGTTCACGCCGCACGGGCACGCTTCTTGAGCCACTTGTTCCTTACATTCTCATTCATAGATCTGTCGCTACCATGGAAAGTAAGTGCCCAGTCTAATTTCCACACTTCTTCCATCTAGGATCTTCGCTCTCTTACTAACTGGGTCCCGCTCGCACGCCGGTGCTACACCTGTTTGTGCAATGATAGATCCTCTTTATAATAATATAGTTCCCGCCAGCGGATATCGACTGCGTAATACCGAAGGCACGAAAGTTGATATCCATAGGTAAGGTTGCCAAATTACCCTTCTGGTTTGTAATTACACAGTACTAATGCGCAATATTGAAGTGGTATTCGGGAGAAACGGGATAACCAACGTATACCGGCCATCGCTGTTCCACTAGAACAAAAGCTTTCTGATGAGGAGTTCCCAAAATCGGCGCTGGTCGACGATGTCGGGAAGATATGGACACGACATGGAGAGGCGACTTGGGTTGAACTCTTCTATGATTTGTTCTTTTTAGCCAACTTGACTACATTTACAGATTCGCATCAAATTAACGACAGCGACTGTAGGTGCCTAAGTTGTCCATACCCCCATTTTGAAAAAAATAAAAAATAGATAAAAATAAAAATTAAGGTTACATGTCTAACAATATCTTTGTAGCTCTGCAATCTTATATCGGATATTTCGCCATTCTATGGTTTACATGGCTTCAAGCCGCACTATTTGACTTGCGATTTGGCAAGGATAGTCTTATCCAGCGAGTTGCCAAAGCAATGCAAATCGGTGTCATGGTGGGATTTTCAGCCGTCAATGACAAGTTTGACCCTCGGTTCCCTGATCGGTGCGTCTCCAAGGACCCAATGCGCTCGAAAAGCTATATACTAATATATTCATCAACGATAGAAATTGGCAAGCGTTCAAAACGTTGTCTCTCCTGCTATTCGCTTCGAGATTTGCCATTGCAATCCAATATTTTGTTTTATGGTGGACAGTAAGACAATACACAAAGACAAAATTACCTTTGTTAATCATGTCATTTTTAATGGTTATCTCTATGATTGTATTCCTCGGGGTAAGTATAGTTCTGATATATGGCCTCAAAAACAAAACTGACAATTCTTTTAGCTAGCCTTTTCTTTTGGGCCGAACAGCAATACAAAAGGGTATATTGGTTGGTATGTAGTACTAGCCTTAGAGGCTGCAATTGCTCTAGGGGTCTCTCTAAAGTGGAAGATTGTCGGATTCAAGGGTACCCATCTCATCCAGCGTATGGGTCTTCTCACCTTGATCGTGATGGGCGAGGGTATTATTGGCCTCTGTCGTGCCACAAGCCTTACAAACGAAGGAGTTGGAGCCAACAGATGGTCTCCAACCCTGTCTGGACAAGCAATCTCTGGGATTCTTTGCATAGTGCGTCACTCCTCCATAATTTCTCTCAAGAATGCCGTGCTAATCTCATGCAAGCGTAGTATTTTATATACATGCTGTACTTTGATGATGAGCCCAATTACGTCTACAGCACAGTCCCTCAGCAGATATGGGCAATTCTTCACTTTCCATTCCACCTCGGAGTCGTTCTATTTGTCGAGGGTCAACAGCAGCTTATGATTTGGCAAGGTATAATTACAGGACTTAATGTCTTGGGCGATAAGTTAAACAATGCCTATAATGAAGGCGGTACGAGCAATGGTGGCCTGATAGCAAATTCGGTGCTCGAGGTCATTGATGGCTTTTTCCCTGAAGAAACGGCTCGGATTGTTGCAAACGAACCTGCATTCGTGTTCAACTTGGCTCCAATGAGGGATAGTACCGATCCAGCTTTTATCTCAGGTCAGATTGATAAACTATGGGACCTCTGCGCCTATGCTCTATTTAACGGGTATCATATTGAAGCACCGGCAAGCAATGGGGAACTATACAATAGTGACGAGAAGTTTCAGGGATTTTCAAAAATCTATAATCTCGTCGTGGTATACTTTTTTGTTGCAGGCGGTGGGTTTTTGCTCGTCCTAGCAATGTTCACCTATCTTATGAAATGGCCCAAGGATAGATTTGAGTGGCTGCATATATCGTATCGAGTAATGTTTGGTACTATCCTAGCATTGGTTGCTGTGGTTGCGACAAATAAGAAGCAGATGGATGCTTTTGTGACAAGTCCGTGGATTGTACCGATGGTGATGTTACTACTGCTTTTCCGTGAGTATCTTCTACAATATACCCAATGGAATTGCTACAAGTTTCTAATATAAATTTGAAATAAAGTGCTCTTACTTGATAAATTCACAATACTAGCAGCATTTAGGTATTCTGATGGTAAACTACATCATCACAGGTGGCTTCATGGTGGTGAGGACAGTGAAGAACCTCAGCGAGAACTAATATCGACATCTGTATCTTCAATCACGTCTTCATCATCTTCTTCATCCTCGTCTTCTTCGTCTCCTCCATCTTCAGGCAGCAGTCTACCTGCTATGCCCGGCGCAGACAATCCAGCACCGGACTCCGATGGCGGCGCCCACGCTGGCACCAGTACTACCCCGTCCCCATTCGTAGGCTACCCGCACACCACCCCTCCCCGGTCACCGACTTATACTCCCACTTTCTCTCGCCGAAACAGCAGAGACTATTACGTTGCATGTTCCCAACTAGAACAAGTCGAAGAAGTCCTCGACGAGGATAACCCTGAAGTCCAGCTGAATACGCATGCCAAAGAAAACGGAAACCACGAAAGAGAACAGGTCGAATTCTTCCCTCGGTCTCCACCCCACGCTAGCCTTCACGTCGTAAACAGCTCAACCTCGGACGGCAGCCCGGAGCCCACAAGTGCTACTTCATCGTTCTTCCACGGACTCCAGCATATTCCAATCACCCAGAGATACTTGTACTCCCCGGTCCCCTCACACCTTCGAAATTACAATGAATTTATATCACCGCCCACACCGCCTCTCGGTACAACATACTACGAGTTTCGAAATAATTATCAGAACGAGCAAGAAGATGATAGATCACTAAAGTCACCAATCACAGTGGTCCGTCGTTCTTTCGACAGTTTAGACTCGTTTATTCCTAAACCGTTGAACGTGGCAAAAAGTACCAAAACTTCATCCATATTGTCGAGAGGTGATAGAGTCTCGACGGATATGCCACAGACACATAGAGGCTTTATGGCTATTCCAGTTGGGTTTGTAGAGGGTGAAGAGGGAAGGGTCGAGGTTGATGGGTTATCGAAACGGGGGAGGATTGAGGACGAGGGCAGAGATGAGAAGGGGGCTGGTAGAATGGGGAGATTCATGAGGAGCACAGAGAGCATGTTGGGGGTTAGACAGTAACTTTAGTATTCGTAGTTTAAAAAACCAGGGATAGGGCCCATTTTGATATTGCTAGTATTTAACGCATATGACAGAATACGGGAGTATAATATCGACTGTTCACAAAAACTTATATTCGTCCTAGTTCGTAGGGAATCTAGAGGTTCAAGTTGATTGCGACGTCTTATATTCTGCGGAAGCAAGTGTGCTTTCCGGGCGCAGTCTACCAGTTCGAAGCTGCTGGCGACATGCACATCATAACCCCGAAATTAATTAATAACCAACCTTTCAGTCGCTCTTTACAATTGAAACCGTAGAATCGATACCCTTGCAATCATTGCTATTCCGAATAACCCTCCATCCAAAAAAGTGGAGAGACCCTGCATAGAAGCAAGCCAATCGAGCAATTACCTCAAAATAAACCTGGGGATAATCTATAGCGAGTGAGTGGTTCGTGGAGGCCTCATCACGCCATTTAATATTATGAAATAAGCCCACCCACGTCGGGTTATCCATAACGTAAAAAGTTTGGAGAAACCCCCGGCATTTCATTCTAGAAGTTCCGTCCCTGTCCCAACCAATTGGCCCCAAATTTCGGATCTCGCCATGTCGGAAAGGAAAGGAAAAAAGAGAGAGAGAGGGAAGAGAAGATGACGCGCTAGCCACCCACACTCACAATTTCATCCAATATTTTAGTTCTTAATTTATGAGCTTCTTTTCCTGCCAAACCTGCCAACCCAACAACCCTGGAGACGAGACCCTCGACCATCTGACAGCTGACACGAGGGGTTTCAACACGGACATTCAGCAAGAATGTATTCTCTCGGCTTTTGCTGTTACATGGACATTCCTCAAGATTATTTAGGGAGGAGAGAGAGTACAAGGCGATAGGTATCCTTAATCCCTCACAGAATTTAACTAGGCTACTTCCTGCTTGTCGACACATGACCCTTCTTCTTCTCACGTTTTGCATTTTGGATTTGCTTGTGAGTGGTGGGTGCATGAAAATTGAAACAGCAATCCCGAGCCAATGGACGTGAAGTGTGAAATCGTGACCACGAACCGTGAGGAGTATTCCTTTTTTTTTTTTTTTTTTAAACAACGAAAGAAATCTATTTTTTATTTTCGTCCGATCTCAAGATTGTCGAATATGAAAAAAAAAAAAAAAAGTCTCACCCCGAGGACGAGAATGTGGAGATAGTTCATGCATCCAGTCCAAAAGGTCGGTTACACTTCCCAGAATAAAGCTAGCGATACTCATTACCTGCGGCAAGAGAAAAAAAAAACTCTACGTCGCAAATATTTCTGTATCACATCTTTCGAAATTTCGCACTTTTCACTCGTTCATATCACATTGATTCTTTTTAATTCAGCCTGTATTGGGAAAGAATGGGAAAAAATATTTTCTCTTCTGCCAGATCATCATACATCCATCGCTCACAAATGTAGCTTACACGCCCCTCACTTAGACCAGCCGACATGCACTTCACTTGCGCGGCTGCATGGCCACAAAGCAAAAGAAAAAGAAAAATATTAGAGGAGAAAGAGAGAAAAAAATCTGAATGATGATCATCCCGCTCCGAATGTACGCCCCGCTTCTTCGATCTTTGTCTATGTGTATGTATGTACAGTAGAAGGTAAAAAAATGCCCCTCCATTATATAGATGAACACCCCGGTAGAACCCCTCGCTCAAGAAAAATTAGGATAAAAAAAGTACGAAGAAAAAATGTGCCGCGCCAGAAAACAACAATATCGAAATAGTTAATGCTAACAGCGGGTATTCCAAAAATCCGAAATTCCAAACAAGAAATAAAAATTGATAAGAACCAAAAAGAGACACGGGAAGTGGTTAAAAATTTTTCCAAACTTAACCTTCCGCATGAAGATGATAATGCATAATTGAAGATAACGCCAGTGAATAAGGGTATGAGCAGCCCACAAGCAATGAAACCAAGAAAAGGACGAGCTCAAGCAAAAACCCTAGCTTTGAGCTGTTGAACTATCAACCAATGTGTTGGAAGAAAAAAGTGGAGAAGAGCGGGAAATCCTTGCAGAAGGATAGAAAATAGCCCTTTCCCGCTAGCAGGCCAAGTGAATTCATGTAATGTATGCCCAGGGCTAAAAGCAGAGATAAAAAGGGTCTTTTTGACGAAAATCATGTCGTCAATGGTGAGGTGTTGAGGTCAAAGTCCAGGTTTAGAAATGGGTATATTGGTAATGAAAACCATAAAGATGCGTTGTAATGACGAAAGCGAGCACCAGCATTTCCGGATCCCAGGGTATCGTCGTGTATAAAGTTGAAAGTTTAACGGAAAAAGGCAATAAATCGAGCATTAATGTTGTGTAATCGAAAAGGTGTCATAGGCATTTTTCCGGATGATGTTCTGTTTCCCCATGTCGTGTGCAAATCAGGCTCCATTAGAGACGGCGAGCTCGGTTGTTGGTGGTTCTTTGGACCCTGCAGCAGTTGGTTACCGTTGTTGCTCTCCTACCCAACAGATTCTGTCCCACTCTGCAATGAGGCCGCGCAGAGAAATCAAAGTGGCTGCCTGTGGAACAACAGGGCCACGTCGGTCGACGAAGATGGAGGAGAGAAAAAGATAGAAAAACTAGCCGTGGCGCGGCTGATTTAGTCGAAGGTGATGGGATTCCAGTGTTCGGGTCCTAAAGCTCTTAATTTTGTAGCTTGGCGTGGTGGCAATACGAAGCGGGCTTTACCCTGCGATGTATCACTCAGCTTCCCTTGACGTCTCATGTTCATTTCCAGAACGATCACTCGCAGAAAGTCGCTATTCTCGCGGACCTCGCGGGTACGGGTTATCGGCACTTCGGGGAGCGAGCTGATAATAGTATGCTTGTAGGTTTCGAGCTGAATAGATGCAACTATGCTTTCGTTTCTGTCGTTGAATTGGCCAAGTTCTCGTGAGAAAGTCTTCGGGGACGGGTTGAGGTATCTTCGGAGCGCTGCCGTCGGTACGTCATTGAATCTAGGTCTCTTCTCGTCCGTGTTGTATTGAGGCGAGATGGAAAGAATAGAGCGTGTCAAAAAGTCATCCGGTTGAGCCAAGGGCGTCGATAGACTAGAAAAAGTTCGCGCGGCGGAACGTAGGACTCGCAGTGAGGCTGTCAGGTTTGACTTGAAGGATAACCTTGCGAAAGCTCCCAGCTTCTTCTCCTGTTCGGTATAGAGATTCTGAGGATCTGTTTCTTCGTCAGAAGAAGGATCCAGCTGGTCCTGAGACTCTGGCAGCAGCAGAGGATGGTCAAGAACACACTCTTCGGGAGGCGAGAATGTCTTGTTAAGCTTGGTGGTCCGTCGTAAAGGGGAAGGTGTGATGGGTGCGCCCCAAGAAAAGGTGCCTTCGTCATCGTTGGCGAGCGATGGTATTGACTCTGTAGAAAGCGACCTGATAGATAGAACAGATCTGGGAGGACTATTTGCCACCAAGTAGTCGTCCAACAGGTCAGGAGGACCCAGCAAGACATTGAGAAAAGTCTGGGAGTTTGATCGTGTGATGGGGAACTTTTCATCCAAGGCATCGCTCAACGCAAACTCCAACAAACTAGATGGAGAGTCTAGAGACGTCGGGCTGAGATCCGAATTTTTTCTCTGCGGTAATCTAGGTCGCTGACGAGGCCCATTAAGAATATATTTCGGAGCACTAGGCCGGAGGGGAATAGCAGTCGCTGCGAGTAATTTGAGAGCTGCGACCGAAGGTACTGAATTGTCCCTGGTACGCGAAGAGTTCCTGGTGTCTCTGCTCCTGGACTGTCTCTTCCCAAACTCCAAAATAGACGGGGACAAGGCGGTATGAGTTGAAGATTTGATAGGGATGCCAACGGGAGCGGCAACAGGGTTTTGGACTTGAATCATCTTGACGTTTGGACGAGTCGGAGACGGGCGACCATGACTTGTCGACGAAGCCGGAGAGAACGAGAGCGAGAAAGTGTTGACGGCGTTTGCCCAATGTGGGTGGGCCAAGGGCGATTCCAAATTTGGGTGTCTGTCGTCCGCTTTCTGGGAAGGTTCGCCAAGGGTCGGAAGGGACGTCGAGGACAGAGCTGAAGCGGATGGCGATGGTGATAACGAGGAGGAGCGGATGGCAACGATGGAGGAAGAAGAAGAAGAGGAGGAGGAGGAGGAGGAGGAAGAAGCTGAGTCGGCCAAGGTGGATTTGTCCGGAGGCATAATCAGAACACCAAGAAGAAAAAAGGAAGGGCAGCAGAACAAGCCAGCGGCGAGGCCTGGAGCTTTTTATTGAGATGATCCAACAGCACAGAACAGGACAGGACAGGACCGGCTCTCTTGCTTGTTTCGGGTGCCTTCTGATAGGCCGGAAGCCTCCCACGCAGCCCAGAATATCCTCCCACACGACTACGCTGCGCTACAGCTGCTACGTAGCTGTACTTAGTTCTTTCTTCCTTGTTCTTTTTTCCTTTTTTTTTTTTTTTTTTTTTTTTTTTTTTCTTTTCGGGTTTTGTTTTACTTATTCACCTGCTGTGTGGTCTTTGCAGTTAGTTGTGAGACGATGATGTCGGGCTGGTTAGTGCGCTGGCCTGATGGCCTGCTGCTGCTGCTGCTGGTCCGAACAAGCAAGTAAGGGTCCTGACAGGGCTAACGAGAACTACCCGGGTCCCTCTTCAGACCTGCCCGAATCCACAAAAGCCGAAGAACCAAAAGAAGCCTCTGGCCCGAAGAAAGAGGATATCATAGAAGGAAAGAAGGAAGATACAACAAGAAGGTTGGCGGTCGAGTCACGACGATTCGTCAGAGCAGGTAGTATTGTTGATTGTGTTATGTTCCGTATTCCTTTTTACTTTACTTTACTTTTCTGCCCCCGGAATCTGTTATCTCATCGATAGTATCCCCGGCTTGCGGTTTACACCAAGAATAGCGGCCTAGTCGGTGTCGTCAATGTCATGTACTCTTATCTCTGATCTAGTTGCTGCGCTCTTTCCAGGGGCCTGCTGCACAACTCTGAACCGCCGGGTCCTCTTTTTCCTCAGCCGAGCTCGTTTACTCGCATATCATGAGGATAGTACAAGATATTATAACATGAACGTTCCTAGATAAACCTGCAGATGCCATGCCAAAAAGACGAGTTCCTTAGCTACAACTGCGCTGTTTTGGGGGAGCCGTTGGAGGCGGATGACTACGAACCAGATAAGCCGCCTGTTGCACAACGGTATCTTTGTACTCGCCGACGGATCCGGATGGCGGTGTTTCTACTCCTCTGGATTGTGTACAAGCCTCGATATTTACACCAAGTCGTTGACAATGATAATATAATCTGTTTGAAATCTTGATGGCCTTAGCGCCCTTTTTTTATACCGAGGGGATGGCCGATATTACCAGATCTACTTGACATCCCCCCAGTCGATGATCACAGCGATTTTAAGCAATTACCAGTCCCAAGCTGATCAGTTTGATCCCGTCTTTGATTCTTGATTCTTGGTTTCCTGGTATTCTTATTCTTATTCTTATTCTTATTCTTATTCATTTTATTTTATTTTACGTTATTTTTTTGCCCACAAAGCTTGAGCTTGAAAATTTGAGACTACTAAAATCATTTCACATATTCCGGTACCATCGGATGCTTTCTAATCCAGTCTTAAATTCCTAAAGTACACCAACTAGACCTAAAACTATAATTAACTATCAAAGAAAAGGTCTTGTGATGAATTGATATGTCCACAACAGAGATTCAAAAGTACCCTGATAATTCACTCAGCTGAATAAGTCGCATTCCACTATTCTCCCCGCCACACCGCCCTGCAGCTGTAAGCAACTCGAATAGAGATGGACATTTAGCCCCTCCAAATTAAATCCATCGCCAACAACACCCCAAAAACAAAACAAACCAAAAAAAAGTGGGATGCATCGATGTCTCTCCCCTCACATCTTACCCTCCATCGACGCCGATGCTCCGAGCTACAAACCGAAGGTGGGATGTCAGTAGATAAGCCCAAATTACTCGAACCGCTTAGTCTTCACCCAGATGATCAGTGCGCTGCAGATTAACAACATGACCTGGCCCTTGCCAGATTCTGCTCGAAAAGCTATCTTGTGGATGCCAAAGCCCGATTTGAATCGTGGGGAAAGTAGACGCACGCCCGCCGCATGCGTCAGCTTGAACGATGATTCGTGTGCCTGTTCGAATCCATTAACCCCCTTCACCGGCTGCCCCGTCCCCCGTCGGCGAATTGGGCTCCTGCTGAAGACAACACCAAGTGTTTGCTTGGTAGAGACTGGGGAACGAGACTAGGAAACCCCAGACTTTCGCTAAACGACGCTGCTCAAGTTAGTAGCTGGCTCGACTGGTCGTTGACCTGCGAGGCTACGACGGTTGTAGTTTGGCCGACAGGTTTAGTCTCGGAACCTCCTGTTCATGCACATCGTTGCGGTACCTCGAAGAAAAGAAAAGGAAAGAAGAGAGAGATCTTATGACAGCAGTTGGATCCAGTAGACAATCGATTCGTTGGTTTGTCCAGGTCTCACTCTGTGGCACCGCAGACTTTCTCTCTTTGGTGATGCATTTTGATATTCGCGGTATCAAAAGAGCAACTACTTCATCAGGAAGCTCTCCAGGTAACCCCAGTACATTCCATACGTACAATCGTATATCAAACCCGCTATGAAACCAAACTAGACACAAAAAGAGTACAAAAAGGCGATCTGAATTGAAGAGAAAGAGAGAGAGAAAACGGGTCTCATCAGATCGCTGGCCATCAATGCATCCACGTAGCCATCTCTCGCTTCCCTTATGCACAGATACGCCCTAAAAAGGGTCACCGCCGCATGCAAATTGCCGAGAAGAGAAAGAAAAGAAAATGGTATCATCGAGCCGGTGATTTTTTTCCCCTTCGGCGACATGCGGGCCTTGGCCTTAGCCTAGCGTCTCTTCAAACAAAGAAAAGCTGGAGAGTGAGAAAGAAAAGAGTGTGAAAAACGTGGGAGAACATGTTCACAAGGCTGCGAAATGCCTCCCGCCTTTCGGTTTCGGACTAGTCATTGGACGAACGAGGTGTGCAGTGTGGGGGGGCCTTCTGACTTTTGGCGAAACCAAGACACAAAAGAAAAGGTCTTGATTCTTCAACCGAGTGGCTCGGGATCCTAACCCGGGGAATTTCGAACATTCCATTCCACTCCGCTTATTCTCAAGGCTTGGTTAAGTGTTACAGATCTAATCATATCGTTGAGATTCGGCTTTGACCACTTTCGGCAGATGGGTTATAATCCTATTTTTTCTCTAAGAACAATACGGCAGCTGTAATTGTTAAAGTTCTACATCTACAGGCCTCTGATACTGATGTGTCCTCGCATTTTCTGAACTTTTTCCAGTATACCATGTGAGGCCTACAACCACAAATTACAACCTCCTCCCGTCATTGCATTGCATCTACGGAGACCACGAGGATACCCCCAAATACCAGGTTTTCTCAACCCTTCTCTCCCGCTTGCCTCCATGAATAAAATAAGAATACAATTCCTCATCTGTAGCGCCTTTGGCGCCCCGTACGAAATACCATAAAAATAAAAAACCCATAACCCGACGTTAAGCGCATTTCGACCCCATCAGAAAGAAAAAACCACCAATCCGCAATGTGCTGTCATATAAAAAACAAAAAAAGTTTTATCCCAAGCTCCGAAAGAAAAGAAAATCACCAAATGACCACCTGATACCTCACCAATTTCTGCTCAACTTTTCCACCCGTAAATATGCACACGCTTCTAGAAGCCATATTCACAATACTTGCCAAATGCCTCAAAATCCATATCCTAGCCCCAGAATTCAGGCTCCACTTTGATTCGCCCCTTTCGTATCGTCATCATTCAGCTTTCCGTCCAGTGTGCCTCTCACAGATGATTGTCATCTACGTAACACATTCGATTTGTTCGTTCTGCAGCTTCTCATCTAGGTATCTCGCCAACTGGTCTCCCAGAACCTGAATCTCGGCCTTGTAGCCCAAGTACAGAAGCATTCGAAGGTCGTCACAGTATTCCGCTGCTGTTGCAGATGCTTTGCTATTTTCACGCTGTAACATTGTTATTGCTTTTGCACGGTCGTGTGCCGTCATGGGTAGTAAACCCTGAAGCTCTGGTGCTGCCGGTTGACGGGAGTTGGAGTCAGGGCTATAACCATAGCGCGGTCGTTTACTACTCGGCTCCCACTCTTCAACAGTGGGCACGATTCCCGTCAGAGGCAAGCTCTCACCTGCCCCGTCGTTTTGGGACACGATATTGTTCTGTTGCTGCTTTCTCTCCGCGGAACAATACTCTACAATATCGGAAAATGTAACCCCTAAACGTCGTAGTGCGGGGACTGCCATCTGCTCCTGATGTATGCTTCCTCCCCCACCGGCTAGCAAACTGCCCATTTTGTACATAGTATATATATCCAGCCCGTGAGGATCGTAGTCGACGAGACAGTAGAAGTTGAGGTATTCACCCTTGGCATTCTTATTTAGGTAAATATAGCGTGCGAATTCTCTGGTCGCGATATCAGGATACCCTTTGCCCTGTTCGAATCGAAGATAAGCATGAGACATTATTGGGGTGAGCAACTTTGAGAAAGGAAGTATCGGGACAGAATGGACATTTTACCTACGCAAAGAAGTATAGGGCGGCCAGGGAGTCTCTTCCAATCCCCAGATTCCGCTAAAGTTCTGAAGATTGCCTGTTTTAAGATCGATACGGTCAGTAGCGTAAATTTAATATCCTGGGTACGGTTTGCCACCATTCATGCATGTTCTTTACCTCCTTCTCGATTATGAGAACCGTATCACAGTTTCCAATTCTGACCTTCTCAATATCGGACGATGCGGGGATAAGCACGCCCTGGAGAAAGTTTATGTCAACTTTATCATGGGTTTCCGCTAAATATGGTAGAAGGGAACATACCTCGCCTTCGATATTGCAGTTTATCGTGCTGAGATCGTTTTTGAATATTTTGATATCACCGCATACCAAGCCCTTAGCAGCAGCGGTCTACAGTCATTCACATGTGAACTTGTTAGTCTGTTCCTGTTCTGTCATTGGTTCAAAGCACGGAGGTGCCCGTGCGATTATAGTTTCTCACGATGTGTAGAGTACGCCTGGGTACTCTGAGAGCGGAAGCAATGTCGTCGACTAGGTTATTGACTGTCTGCTGCGATCGAAATAGTGCCACATCTTTATAGTATATATCCCTAGGAGTATCATTAGCGTTAGCTTCTCTTATTTACTCCTAAGCGGAAGCAAAAGGAATATTGCAACGATACCTTTTTGTGTATATTTTATTAAGCTTTATAGCTTCCGCAATTAGTTCAAGAATTCTAATAAAAGCACCTGTCAATAAACAAAATCATTAGAAAATCCGTAATGCCTTTGTGATACTTTTGTTTAAAAGTCTGATATTTCTATATGTACCGAATCTCTGAATATCACGATGGCAAGTCCCAGGGTACATTAGCGTTCTCCAGACCCATTTAGGATCGCTGCTGTAAAAATTTAGTTTGAAAATTAGAAAAGCCTGGCAGCAACAACGACTAAGCCATGAACTTCCAAGACGAACCGTAAATGTAGTATCTTTCTCTCATGCGCCCTGAGCTTAATGACTAGTTTCGCTTTGTTGATGACTACATCTACCCACTCGGCGAATATTTCATCAATCATTTCGAGCACCCAGGCAGATGGTCTAGACGAGTTGTCCGATTCTTCCCAAGTGATTGTTACCACGTCATCGATCCTACTTTCAAGGAACAGCTTGTGGAGACGAGAGTGGAGATCAAATTCCGGCTCGCTGTCATTATCTGGGCTTGATACATAGGCTTGGTGTGGTATTTCCGCAGATGCCTGTGTTGTGCCGTTCGCCTGTTCGTGAAGGCTAGGAAGTGAAGTTGGAGTCCGGGAGGACGGTATTGGAGTGGTCACAGTAGAGTCCGTTTTTGTTCCTAGTTCATCATAGGAGACAATATTTGTTGGTACTATTAGCTGCGGTGTTATCAAGTCGATTCGAGTTTCGGAGCATAAAGCCTCCTGCTGATGCCTTTCGGTTTCACTGTCATCGAACCAATCAAAATACTCTTTGATCAAATCATCGTGATCGTTATCGACTAGTGCACCATTCTTATAAAGATCAATAATATTAGAAAAGTCGGCTTCGTGCGGGTCGGTGGCCATGACGGATGTGTCGGTTGAATTCGATGATAGCAAGTTGACCATTGGTTGATACGACAAGGTACCGAGGTGCGTGCAAGTCAAAAGGCTCTCATACATTTTTATATTCACGGTGGTCAGTAAATTCAGTCAAAATAAAGATTGATATGCGGTCCAAATTATTCTTGATCGTTTACGAAGCTAAGCGTGGTATCATGAAATGATATTCTAATACAAAATACCCGAAAATGAAGCCCTGAAGGTAAGATTATCATGCGACTGGATCGATAGACTCCGCAACTTGCACGTATCCCTAAAAACCAGCTGTGAAAAACTGAAGTGGTCTCACAGGTCAGAGTCATTTCTAGATGACGGCCTCGGAAGCTTTAAGCTAAAATCTACATGCTGGACGCTTTGATGTATCGAGCTTGTTGATATGATATCGATATCTAAAGTTAAGAATCATGGTCAGCCCCGGTTTCCCATATGTAAGTCATATTTTTCTTGGACAGTGGTAACAAACCTCGGCATATAAAGCTTTCTACGTTCTCCAATGTTAGACCCCCGCTGCACTCTAGCAGTACGTGGGATTTCCCAGCCCACTTGCTTTTCAAACTCCTCGCTGCTACCTTGATCCCATCGCTGCCAAAGTTATCAAGCATAACAATATCTGCTCCTGCAGCAATAGCTTCATCGGCTTCCTCTTCAGATTGTACTTCTACTTCTATCTTGACTGCGAATCCACCAACAGCGCGGGCAGCATGAACCGCCTTCGTTATTGAGCCTATCTCAGCGAGCTTAGTAGCTGTCATCCTTCTGTAAAATTACTAGAAAAGCATACCTTTTGACCAAACATGGTTATCTTTTAGCATGATCATGCTGCTTAGGTCGTAGCGATGCGCATCCACACCACCGACTAGCATGCCGTACTTTTCGACTAACCGAAAACCCGGGGTTGTCTTCCTAGTCCCTGCAAGGATGCCTTCGTAGCCAGCTTTTCTGACGATGCGAAGCATCAACCGCGACCTGAGAGTTTCGGGTTAATTAATTTCGATATGGAATATTGATATTGATAGCATACTTTGTGGCAATACCAGAGCATCTGGCCAGAGTATTCAACGCCACCCTTTCACCCAACAAGATCTTCCGAGCAGGCCCACGCACTGTAGCGCATTTTTTGACGGGCTCAAAGAATTCACCCTCGTGTATATGCCATTCTACTCTGAATTTATTAAAACCGGCCTTTAGTGTGTGCTCCCCAAGACGAATAGCCTGGCAGGTCTGGTATGAAACTTACGAGCATCCGAGCTGCGTGAAGACTTCATTAAAAAAGGGCACTCCTGCTAGCACTCCCTGTTCCCAAAGTTAGAAGTCATATCATTCTCTGACTTTCGAATCCCTTCAAGGTGTAAAAGCTCACAGCGGTTTTGCCGTATAATGTTCCGACGCTCTCCTGCTCACCAACAACAAACCCGCCGTAGTCAAAAGAAGGGCAATCCTCCTCTAGCCAATCGCGAATGGTCTGTTTGTAATTTGTCGGTAATAGGTGCGTGAGATCACCGTAGTCGAGCGCCATGTCGAATAAATGGGGTGGGAAGGGATCTTGAGCAGAGCTCGACATTGTGCCCATTTAGTGTACCTGAAAGGCTGAAAAAGCTCAGGGATATCTGATTTATATAGCGTTTTTCTGGCGGTTAACTTCGGCTTGCGCGTGTTGGTTTTGATAGTCAAGGCCGCGAGGTCTTAGCTAATTTAATCCTATTTTCGGATCAGTTTATTTTTTCCTCGGTTGACAGCCAGCTTTACTTTTATAGTTGTCTGGTTTTAGGATTTTTATGTGTAGCAATGTCGGTTTTGGGATTGGCCATGGTTTTGGGATGGGGCTTGGCCTTTTTTGCTTGTGATGTCGGAACATGCGTCTGCATGCAGGGCGATGAGGTTCAAGTTCCCCGCGTTCATGCATCACAAGACAGCACACCGCGGCGGTTTGACACGAATACAGCCTTGCCGCTAGCTCGCTCTTTCCTGTTCCCATCGATCTATCGGGAATCGTATCTTCGGCTTCATTTGGGGATTGTTGTTCCTGCTGGGTAATGCCATGCGCCGTCAGCGCATGCAATGGCTGCTCGTGCATCTTCCAGGCCGACCCGGCTAGTCTTTCGTCCCTTCGAAACCCGCCCTGCTGCTCCCGCAACTGCCTCCAACACAACAACTCCAGGCCAACTGCCCAATGACGGGGACGAAAAGTCTGATGAGTACGGCATCGACTTTGAACTTGACGATGACGACACCGACGCAATTGAGCAGGTATTCGCTGAATACACCCTGAAACTCAACGAGAAAGAGCAGAAAGAGAAATTTCCGGTGGCAGGAAATTCTGCGATCCAAAGCATAGCAGATGAGCAACAGTTATCGAACAAGCATTCTCGCCAGATAGAGATTGAAGAAGAACCGACAGAACAGGAGGACTACCACGACTCGTACGCCCTTGATGCTCTTCTCGACCTCGAATACGATGACGCGGAATTACTCGCGGCTCTCGTGGCACAGGACCTGCCTAGCTCTCAATCAAAGCCTCGAGATGATAAATCCCAGTTGGTGCCTCCGTCACAGCCCGCTGATATATACTGGTCAAGCTCCCAGGAGGACCGCGATGGCGACGAGATTGACAAGCAGGTGCTTTGGGAGTATGAGCAATGGCTTAAAAGGACAGGCTACGATGAGACTGGAGGCGAGGCTAAGGGTATGGATTCTTCCATATTTTTACGTTACAGTTTGCTGCTTGGGTAGAAGGACTGATGTTAAGATATTTAAAAAAGCGTATAGATATTGTCGATGATACACCCGAAGCAAAAGCGGCCCGTCTAGGCGAGGAAGAAAAAATGAAAGCCTGCGACAGATCCTTAATGGATCTAGGTAATCTACCACCTATCGAGGAAGCAATAGAGGATACCCGGTCGCCTCTAGATCGTTGGCGTGCTAGGGGCGGATCGACGAAACTGTCAGTCTCCGACTTGCTCTCTAACATGTGGTGCGAGCAGCAGTATCATTATACCCTACTACGAGGTTTCAAACGGCGGACTGCAGAGATGCAGGCTGGAACGAAAATTCACAGGGAAATGGAGGAGCAGGTACACACTGTAGTCCCTGTAACTGTTACGACTTTGCATGATAAGTGGGGAGTTAGGATATGGAATATGATACAGGGTTTGGAGAGTCTACGGACTACGGGATTGACGAGAGAACTGGATGTGTGGGGTTGGATTGATGGCGTTTTTATCAACGGGGTCATTGATGAAGTCAATTTTAAGAAATTTGAGAAGGAAGAAGAAGAAGAGAGTAGCCAGGTTAAGAAGATCGATGACAAAAGAGAGGAGTTGGTAGTATCTCCAGCCAGTAATGTCACGGAGGCAATAGTTACGGCAGCTGCTTCAACAGAAGGAGGTGAGGGAGGCTTACCAGAAACCCCAAAGAAGAGAGGCCGACCAAAGAAGAAACTGGATGCAACTTCACCTGAACCCGAAACTCCAAAACAGCAGACATCTATACTGGACTTTATAACGCCAAGTCCAAAGAAATCCCGCGCAAAGGGTAAACTAGCCTATGTTTTAGATCTCAAAACAAGAAGAACATCGAGCATACCTGAACCTGGATCTTCGCAATCCAAATCTGTCCACTTCCAACTCATGCTCTACCGCCACTTACTCAATGATATGATTAAAGCGACACCCAAATCAATGGTCAAGAAGCTCTGTGATCATCACGGCCTTCCGGCGGATGAACCGTTTTCAGATCAGCTTATAGCTGAGCTAGGGGGAATGAATAATGAGATGGAAGCAGGCGCCGATGAATTAACATTGTTGCTTGAGAACAACAGCATCGGGAGGCTTTATGCTCTATTTCACAAGAAGCTGAAGCAGACTATTAGCAAGATTGCGCCGGAGTTGACGGTCGTGTATAGGTGGCAGCAAGACGGGGCATTCTTGGACTCTGCTGACTACCTAGCCGATGATAAGACGCTCAAAGAACACGTGGATAGTGTGATATCATGGTGGAAGGGCGAGAGAGCGACTATTGGGGTACCGATCAGCGAGGCGTGGAAGTGCAGAAAGTGCGAGTTTGGGGAGGACTGTACTTGGCGACTGCAACAAGTTGAAGAGGCTATGGAGAAGATGCGGAGCAGGCGGAGAAGCAACATGGTGTGACCCTGGCGTGTATAACAGAGCTGTATTATACCTTCCCACGTAGTCTTTCCATACCTTTTTCTGTATGTCCGTCGACGACTTGTTTTCTGGGGTTTTATAGCTCGAATTCCGGCGAATTTTTGGGTGGGTCTTGGCGTAATCTTCCCAATATGCTTATTTTTGCCCTGTCGCAAGTTCGGCTCCACATTACCTACTTCATACTCGAGGCCAATAGCTCAACCGGTTTCCCATCCGCTCTCCTGCTTTCCTGTCCTTTTGACATTGCTAATTGAGAACTCTACTCACGCTCGTTTTCTCCGTGGCCCTCACTACCAGGGCTCCACCTAAATCATGAGCGAGCAGGGAGAAGAAGCCTTTCCATATGCGAGCTTGATCGCCTATCTTGTAGCTGTTGTCGCGGTAGTTTGGTATGTTGTCATCTGGCTCGTTGGTTTGGTTGGCCATGCTCGAATGTAAGTTCGCCGTCCTTGAGCATCGCCCAAGATACCAACATGGACAAAGAAAAGTACATCTTAAAGCTTAGGGGCTAATTCTACATATCAAATCACCAGACGCACAACAATCACACGTCCGCTGGTCGCTGGCACACCAAGAGCAGAAGCCGTATCCGCGACCCTCAGCCAGCTTAAAGCACCAGGTGTCACCATACTTCGGCCCATCAAATCCCCAGGACGATTTCAAACCGAACCGCACCTGATCGAGTGCCTTCTCTCATCAGTACAACAGCGATACCCTCGATTCGAGCTTATTCTCACTGTCGCTGATTCGGATGATCCCTCCATCCCTGGCATTCGCCAGTTGATCCGCGACCATCCCGACAAAGACGTTAGTTTGATAATCGGCGATGAGAAGATTGGGCTCAATCCCAAGATCAATAATCTTATTCGCGGCTGGCGAAAAGCAAAATATGACATTATTTGGATAGTTGATTGTAATATCTGGCTAGATCCTGGAGCTATGGGAAGGACGGTGGATGTGCTGCTCGGACATCCGTGGGACGAGACGCCGGGCAAGAAACCCTCCCGCCGACCTGCAAAATTTGTCCACCACCTCCCAATATGTGTCAATACAACCGGTACCGAAGAATTCATGATACCCTGGACTAGCCGATTCGATAGCTACGGATGTGCGCTGGAAGAGGCGTTCTTATCTTCCTCTCATGCCAAATTCTATACCGGGATTAACACTGTTGCAATCGCTCCTTGCATTCTCGGCAAAAGTAACATGTTTCGCAAGTCGCATCTGATGGAATTATGCCCGAAAACGCCATACTCAGAGGGTGGTATCGCCTCGTTTTCGGAAAAGCTGTGCGAAGACCATCTGATTGCAGAGCAGCTCTGGAAATATAGTGTCAAGGACGACAGCAAGTATGACAATGAGAACGAGACAAGCACCGGGCTGATTAAGCACGCCTTGCTGAATGAACCGTGCTTCCAACCAATGTGCGGGATGACAGTCGGAGACTACTGGGCACGCCGAAGCCGCTGGTTGAAAGTGCGTAAGTTTTCAGTTTTGGGAGCAGCGATTGTGGAGCCTGGAACAGAGTGCTTTCTAGGGTCATACATGGGCGGGGCGGGGCTGAAGTACTTGAACCTCCTACCGGACGGGTGGACGGTTGGCCACTTCTGGTTGGCGAGCGTGGTGGTCTGGTGTTTAGGGGACTGGTTACTGTATCAGGATATTTTCAGGTATGCGACGGTCGACCGGGAGGACCCTAATTGTCCCGTATGGTTGAAAACGGGGAGAAGGAGGAGTGTCCTCACATGGTTCCTGCAGTGGTTCGGACGAGAGGCGTTGGCTCTGCCGATTTGGTTTAACGGGATGTTCGGGGGGGATGTGAACTGGCGAGGCAATGATTTTTCGGTTACCATGGGGGGCATACGGCGGGCCCAGGGCAGTCGATAATTATGATATCACGGTGGATGGCGACGGCGACGACAACGAATGGAAAAGCGCTGATGGCCTTATTGTCTCTAGTTGGGCGCTACGACTATTACACGAAGTTCATCTGTTCATGCTTTTCCGTTTCTTTTTCCCTCTTGAAGTTTTTCTTGGTTCCAGTTTGTATGCATTTGTAGAGCAGGCGTTTCTAGAAAGTGAGCATTGGGAGGAACGGCGAATACCAAGCCGTCTTGGACACGGCACTTGCGACTGGTTTTAAATACGTCTACCCCGCAGACGATAAGAATAAGAAAGAAGGTGTTTCATGTTTCACGATTGTAAGAACAGTCTGGGCGTCCTGACGTAGGTTGCAGTAGTTCTAGCAGTGGGTATGATAATCAGGCCGAGGAGAGCCTGTTTGGGGAAGGCCCAGCCGACGGGACTCGCTGCCCAGAATTAAACATTTGCCTAACCTTCGCCTCCCCGAGACCATCTCCAAATCTGTTCAAGCTAAAGGGGCCCACCTTCGCCGACGCGACATGACAGTGGCAGAACACCTTAGAAGGCTTAGCCATTTCATTCTAATATGAAACAAGAATCAGTCAGTGCAGGATGGAGCTTTTTGGCCAAACCGGGATGACATAAAGAATATAAAAGCCAGGGCCGATATTCGCTCTCTCTCTGCACCCCAGCCCAATAGACATTATTGTCGAAATCTCAAAGCTTTCTTGCATCTTGCATCTTATTACTATTCTGTTATATAATCATTCAATTCTGACTGGCCAGGTCCTCGCCCGTTTAGTAGGGCCTATTTCGGCTTCCAAGACTAGACGAGAACTATTCGGGTATTCATTATCGTCTAACTCTCAGACTTCCCATTCCATCTCTTAGATTCTTCACTAGATAAACCAAGAAAACGAAAAACCTTCAACCCCGCCAGACGCATACAGACAAGATATAATTCTTGAGATCGATACCAAGCAGCTCCGCATCCGTGCTGCTCGCTTCCAGACAATGGGTCGTCCAAGGGTACGTGACACACGCCACGCTGCAACACTACGGGATCCATGCTTCGAATTCCTCTCCCTAGATTCAACACACGGCTGCTAACCCTCTGCTGCCTCGCTCTCTCCTAGTTGATACTCGTCATCCGCCATGCCCAAAGCGAAGGAAATCGTTCGTCTACCTTTGCATTCTCTACGTCGCCGTTCGTGCTCCTAATAATTCTTTCCTAGAAAACAAAGCGATACACCAAACCATCCCAGACCACAGGGTCAAGCTCACCCAGTTTGGCCACGAACAGGCACGTGCCGCCGGACACCGCTTGAAGGACCTGCTGGTACCAGAAGATACTTTGCAAATTTACACATCTCCTTATCGGAGGACAAGAGAGACCACAGCAGGGATCGTTGAGAGTCTTGGCGAGGATTGGAAGCCCAAAACGACAGTTTACGAGGAGCCGCGGATTAGAGAACAAGGTTAGTAACCCTCTCATTAATATTTTACAAATTTGAGCACATGCGAAAAATAAAGGCACTGCTGACATGTCGATTCTCTTAATGACAGATGTAATTAATCCTCGTTATGTTTTACGTTACAGTCATCGTCCAGCAGACGATAGTTTTTCAGATCTTACTAATACATTGCTATTGTATAGTTTGGAAACTTTCAAGGTTGTTCCGCTTACCAAGATCGAATATGGCAGGAAAGAGCCGCATATGGACATTTGTAAGTGGACCAATCCGCAGGCCCGTTAAACGTCTATGATTACTAACCAAAGTCTATCTCGTCACAGCTTTTATCGAATCCCTAATGGCGAATCGGCAGCAGATGCCTATGACCGGGTGAGCGGATTCAACGAGAGTCTGTGGCGTCAATTTGCAGAACCGGATTGCCCGAGTGTTATTATCCTCGTTACTCACGGTCTCATGACTCGGGTCTTCTTAATGAAATGGTACCGTATGTATTTACGCCTTGCACAGCCCTCCTCAATACGAATCATGGGACCCTTTTGACTAAAACAATGATCGTACATAGATTATACCGTCGAACAATTCGAAGACTTGATGAACATTGAACACTGCAAATTCGTAATCATGCGCCGTAACGAACGGGGCAAGTACGACCTCGAAACAAAATTGCGCACATTCACCGAATATGGTAAACAGTTGGAGGAAGCCGCAAAGACCAATCCCGAGGTCGCAGCGCAGCGAGCTGCTAAACAGAAGAAGTTCCAGTCCACGAAGAAGAAGTGGGGCGGGTGTCCCGATGGCTGCACACACGGGCAACAGGCCTGGAACCAACCCCATAATCACCAGCATCCAGGTTCCATAGCCGCCGTTATCGATCAGAACGATAAAGACGCCATCGAGAAGGCGATTTCTGGAAACCTTTGCTCTAATTGCGGGCACGACATTGCGAGGAGTAAGAGCAAGAAGTCTAACAGGCCGGTTGTAAGAGTTGAGCCGCCACCACCCATGATTGATTCGTCCGATGATGATTCAGCACGCCACAGCCATGACTCGAAGCATCATTTGGGAATGATGAGCAGAGGGCGAGATGGAGGTGGGAGTAAGAGTGGATTTAACAGCGATTATGAGGCCGAAGACGAAATCGATAGTGAGAGGGAGAAGCAAGAGATCGCGGAGGAGAATTACAGGCTGTTACAAGCGAAAAACGATAAGCTAGGGGATATGAAGAGCGATTCAGATTGGTCAAAGGACTCAGAAGGGTCAGGTTTCAAGAAGAGTAGGATAACGCCAATGTGATGAGGTTCTGGATATGATTACGATTTTTTCCTTATTCTTCTTCTCTTGCTTCCTCTCTCTTCTCTCGAATACGCTGATACTCGCCAGACCGTGGGCTCGAGATCGTCAACACGGGGGTTTATCATATACTGGGGTTTGGGCATGATTTAAATGATATCCGGTGGTTCTTTAAGTGTTGTGATCTTTACTTCATTTTCGCATGCTAGACCAGATTTTCTTCCTTTTTATTGCAATTCTCTTTTGATTCCAGGGTTCTCTATTAGGTAGTTTTCCGGCGTATGTCTTTTTGCTGGCAAAGTGTCGTTTACTTTGAATCTGTTAATTTAGCACTTGCCATATTCACTTCGATAATAAAAGAATACAAAGCATCATTTCTGATTTCATAGCTTTCGGTGGTCCATCGCAAGCCATCCTATTGCTGACGACAGGATAAACTGGTATCTTGAGTGATAATATACATCCATGAAATATAAAAGTCCAGACATCATAAACGCCATTTCCGGCCCACCCAGTCCTAGCTCGTCAACATACAAATCCATTCCAACATCTCACTTGTTTTCAAAGAACTCCTCAACCCTCTCTACTAGATCAGCTTTCTTTCCAGCAGACGACAATCCCTTCGAACTCAACCAGTCTTTTAGCACAGCGACGGTCAACTAGTTACGACACCCCGTTAGCGCTAAATATCACGAAATATGCTAAAAATCCAGGAACAACAAACCTTGCTGAGTGTGTTCTTATCAAACGCGGTTTTCATTTCTTTATCCGTATCGGCTGGACCTGCGTTCCCATCGACCTCCTTCTTAACCTTCTTTGCCGTCACTCCGCTAGCAGGTTCCCGACTTCTCTTCGTGCCGTGGATCTCTACTTGAGCTGGTCTCGACAATCGTAGTTCACCCATACACTGCTCCAATGCCTCTCCCCAATCCTCTATCAGGCTTCCGGCATGCTATATTGTCCATGATATCAGTACCCACATATCCAGATCACTACAAATAAAAACCCATGAAACGCATGAAATGATGAGTGGGCCCACCTTCTGAATATTTTTATACTTCGGCAACGTTTTATCTTCAAATTCTTCTGGTAGTTCCTCCTCCAACGCAATCGCTTCCAGCACTTTATAATGCTTCTGCAGCGCCGGATTGGGATACTTCTCCGGCACGTAACCCCTGGGCATATGCAACTGCCGAACTATATCCTGCATCCTATCGATGAGAGAATTAGGCGCAACGATGTGCGGGACTTCCGGGTTTTGACGAATGTCGTCCACAAACGGGAGTGGAATGATAAACAACCCCTGAGGTTCAACAGACGGCCAAATGGCAGCCATCACGGGGGCGGAGTTGCGGCGCACGATAAACCATGCGATCCCCATGAGGTTACTGTCGAGTAGTTTCTTGCGCATGGCTGCAAATGTACGAGTTGAGCCTGTATAGTCGTCCTCGCTTGGATAGATAAACATGGAGGGCCTCATATTGTGCCAGAATTCAAGTTTCGACTGTGGCTTGAAACCTAAGATTCGTATCACAGGATCGCCAAAGTTTCGGAGCTGTTTTATTTCTTCCTCGCTAAAACTAACGGTTTCGCCACCGAACTTGTACGCTTTTCGGATCTGGTCCGGCGTTACTTCTTGAGCCGTTTCCTCGACCATTCGGGTAGTGCTACCTTTGACGATTTGGAGTGTTTCGCCACGCTCGTGGATATAGTGTGATCGCGAGGGTTCTACACGTTTATAAAGAAGATAACCTTTGACACCAATCGTGAGACCCTTGCCAATTTCCATTTTGGAGGTGAAGAGTGCTCTTCGGGGAGCTTGTTTTGCGGTGATTGCGGCTAGCATTTGTTCGTAGCGGCTTTCGGCATCGGTGTGACTAGCAGCTTCTTCGGAGCCCGGGAGATTCTCGGTATAATCACCAGTGTCGTACATGACATCAGCATAGAAGAGAGTTTTATCGAACTCGTGAGTTGGGGTGGAGATGAAGAACGGTTCGATACGGACACCGAGGTCGTAGAGATCCTTCGCACGAGTTTGGGCGGCGGTACGGGCCTTCTTGTCGCCTTCCGGGTTATCATTGTCGGTGATAATGAAGAGACGGCGTGAGTTGAAGTTTGCAGCTCTATGTCATGTTAGTAACTAGGTATCGAGGGCTTGAGACATTGGCTATGGAAATTTACTTTGTTGTGAAGAGGTGATTGGCTGCGAAGAAAACGCTCGCCATGGCGGCAGGCGATTCTGATGGTTTTAGAACCTCTTCCAGTTCTTCGGGATCTACAATACCCCCAAATAAGCCATTGCAATCCTGTTTGGATCCTAAAGCCAGAATTTGAGCATACTATCGAGAAGGTATTTCAATTCCTTGATGCTCGGTGCATCCGGGATATCTAGGTCCATCAATAAATAACAATTCGGATAGCTAGAGGCGTTCCCGTCTCCGTATTTCGTTTGTTCTGTCCCGAATAATAAGATTCCCATCATGTCACCGGGCGTTGAGATGATGCGATTCTTAAGAACGGCTTCTGCGCATCGGAGTGCGGCTTCGGCGCTGCTGTATCGGGGTTTCTTGTTCTTTTTCTTTTTCCCACCGCCATCAACGTCCATCTCATCATCTTCGCCTGGAGGGGTAACCATAGAGCTTGAGACCTCGATGGCGAACAGGGTTGCATCCTTCTGGGCTTGAAATTCCTATAGACTATTAGCAGTAGGTTCAGATTGAAGTCATGTAGAAACCTCTCACCGTCTCATCTCTGTTGTCGTCCTCGTCGCCGTCATCAGCACCGTCGGCGCCCGAATTCCATTTCTTCTCGGTAGACATTGCTTTAACTTAGAAGGTATGCGATCGTTAAACTTGTGGTCCGAGGGAATGAAGTCGACGGGAGAAGTAGTCTTTTTATTGCGTTCGGGAATTGCACAGCTGGAAGACGTGAATGCGTCACGTCTGAAATCAACACCAAAAGCGCAGTCACCAGGTCACGTGTCATGCGAATGACTCTGAGCTGTATGGGGAGAGCGCTCGAGATGCACGAGCTAGCATCGTCGCCACGACATCTACAGTCGATATAAAAGCTACTTGGTGTTTAAGCCGGGTCTTCCAGGACGTTGTTTCGAATATACTGAAGCCGCACTCTGTGGAGCCATGCGTGCGCATGCGCATGTAGCTATCTGTATGTTTGGCGGGGCTCAACGACCCACCAACATGACGTACGTAATCGGCCACGAAACCTCCAAAACGACCTTCTATGCGTATGCCGCAGCCGGCGCTGGATCTGGATATAATTCTCTCGCCCCCTTGACGTCCACTCCATATCACTCACGGTCTCCTGTTTGATATCTCGACTTTCTTCGTAAAACAAGATCTAAACCCCAGAGTTGCAGTTCCTAGCGGGTCACAGACTTTACCGAGGCGGACATCCCACCAGGTATCCCTGCCAGGCCTGGTTCCAACATCTTCGCTTTCCCGTTACCTCCCTTCAGACCTGGTTCCCGTGACGCTCTCGGAGCGTCAAATTTACTCAACAAACTATGGAAGATATTACGCCGACATCATGGCCAGTTGACGAGCCTTCCAGCAGCTCCCAACCGCCCTACGACCAGGAGCCTCAAGCTGGTCCGAACGCTGACAAGCTCGATCTAGCAGGTGTGCGTTCAGGCAGGCTGGAGTGTACTGTGTCGGATCCGCAGAAAGAAAACGATGGCACCAAAGATGTGTTTATCTCATATCTAGTTATGACAGATGTATGTTTGTTTGGTGTAGCATGTTCAAATCGGGGCTCCATTCCCATGTTACTAACATATTAACCCTATCGTAATTCTCAGACAGATTTCCCTGCATTCCAGAAAGGTCACGTTGGTGTCAGACGGCGATTCACAGATTTCGTATTCTTATACAAGTCTCTCCACCAGGAACATGCCAACTGTGCTGTCCCACCACTTCCCGACAAGCAGCGGATGGGTACATCTCCAAATCTTCCTCTTCTATCCCAGAATACCCTCAAACTAACAGCAATACAGAATATGTCCGAGGCGACCGCTTCGGCTACGACTTTACCAATCGGCGCGCCGCTTCACTGGGCCGCTTTCTTAAACGGTTAACTCTTCATCCTGTCCTCCGGAAAACCCCGCTCCTTACGATCTTTCTCGAATCACAAGACTGGAACTCACACATGCGAAACCGTTCTGCGCGTCTCTCTAATGCCTCCGATAATGGCGTATTCGATGGCCTCACGGATACCTTCTTGAACGCTTTCTCCAAGGTTCACAAACCTGATAGGAGGTTTATCGAAGTGCGAGAGCGGGCCGATAAACTCACTGAAGACTTAACACACGTATCCGGGGTTTTTGCACGAGTAGTACGAAGAGAAGGAGACTTGGAACTGGATTATGCCGATCTCGCTACGCAGTTTCATAAAATTGAGGATTTGGAACCTAATTTGCGGGCTTATCTAAAGATTTTTGCGACAGCAGTCGAAGAGACAGCAAATGGGGTGAGAGACCTAAAGGAGCACTCCGAACAGCATTATTTGACATCACTGAAGGATATGGATGCCTACATCATAGCGTTAAAGCAGCTATTAAAACTTCGGGAGCAAAAACAGTTGGACTACGAAGCTTTAACAGAGTATCTCGCCAAGGCTGCCGCTGATCGAGATCAATTAGCTTCGCAGCCGCCAAACTCATCAGGACCAGGAGCAACCGGATTCTTTAGGAGCAAAGTGGAAGATATGAGGGGCATGGATCACGAGCAGTCAAGAAGGGAGAGGATTAGAAAACTCGAATTAAAGATTGATGAATTCACCCGGGAAGCAGAAGATGCGAGAAAACAAACGGAGGCATTTGACGAGAGCGTGGTTAGAGAGATTGACGATTTCGAAAGGATTAAGACGGTCGAATTTAGAGATACTTTAGGGGATCTGGCGGTGGCGAATATAGATTTCTATAAGAGCCAGATTAAGGTCTGGGAGAAGATGTTACAGGACTCAGAGGGTTGATGACGGCTTTAGTTGGAGTTGATATATTTAAAGAAGGACGGCCTCTTGCTTTAGTATCCGATGGGTGGCACTAGCTTATAATTTTTCCTTTCTCTAACCGGTCCAGCCTGCGACTTGCATTAATTGCATCCTATGCTTATTGGAGGACTGTAAGATTCCACTGTTCATAATGCGATATAGCTTGGAATGAACTAATATTATTACAACCGATTTCTGCTCACACTCGCAAAAATATGTGGTTGAGGGCTGTTAACTGCTGTCTTCTGAATCAAGGAAGCGAGCAGCATGGCAACGCAAAATCTACCACACACCACGTCTTTGCCATCCGCTCCGTCTCATGACAACTCTCTCTTCACATCTTCCATTAACTGCGACCGTCTTTCTTACCGAGACCAATTCCACTGCCCAGGCTCGCCGATTCATTTTCTATTACCTTGGAACTCGGTATACTTAACTTGGTTTATTGCTTCTTTCATTCAAAAAGTCTCCTTGTGTCTCGGTTTCTTGGTTACCCTCTGCAATGGCAACTACCAGCCAATCATTCGCCATCGACAAGTACTCGTTCTGTGATGTTAATTTATCGCAATTCGATACAAAGCCAACGTGGAATCATCACCCAGCACGGGATCATATCTACTTATTATTAAGCCATGAAGGTCCCCTCGAGCAGCCTTCAGTACCGGGATTCCCATATATGAACAAGTTGTCATTAAAGATCATCTGGAGGGCTGAGACCTTGGTGAGTACTCTACATAACATTTTTAATTCTTCTCTCATTAAAGAGTTTCATCTGCATCCAATTCTAGGAGTCAATAAATGTTTCCGATATAATCAGTCAGAAGAAGAATTATGTGGATGTTCCCAATATTGTTTGCATGATTCGTTCCCCATCATTAGCTCTCAAATATGTAAATATACGAGGGCATACGGTGAGCTTTTTTTTAATCTAAAATCTGATTTCCTAAGCTCACAGAGCGCTTTGATCAAAAGTTACGGCGGATGCAGGTCCGATTTCTTAGGCAAGAGGAGTTTCAGGCTGCTATCTCGGCGTTAGAGCAGATCGGATGTCCTGTACAGCTTCATAATGTAGAAGCCGTGCCAACAATACAACCAAAGAACTTCAGCCAGCTCCGTGCACGATCAAATACAACTACTGCTCTATCTCAGTTTGGCGCTGTAGCTCCAGTCGAAAATCGAATTCCCCTTTTTCAGCAACTATCAAACACGGACACAGCTCAAAATCTACATAAACAAAACTTAACTCGCCAAATTACATCTCAACATCACCAAACATCATACAGCCAGCCCCATAATCAAATAGTCACTCAAAACGAAGCAAATCGGTCGCTGAACGAGGGGGTATTTCAATCAAGTCCACCTAATCCATTTCGCCGCCAGCGATCCAGCATAAGTATCCCTGAGATCTACTCGCGACATCAACATCAAGCTCCATCCGAAGAGTGTCTAGGGCAACAAATCCCCCTAACTTCATATCATCCTAACCTCCAGTTTGCTCCTTTGGATTATCCCAACCCATTCGATCGTGCATATCACACCCACCTCCAACGTGGGAGCTCAGCAACAGGCTCTCTTATATCCCGACCTGATACTAGTGCAAGCTTAATCGCATCAATTCCAGTTTCCCGTGGTACCTTAACCTCGGCGGGAACTTTATTTGGACCTAGTAGTCAAATTCAAGGCGGATTCCAGGAAGATATAATACCCGAGCCCCAACACCAAATTACTGGTGTCCGGCAGCAGCTTTTCTGTGATGCCATTACTGACGAGGAGAGTATTCCACCGCCTCGCCAACTCCCTGATTTCGAGACGATCAACAAAGTTTCTGGGAGCAAGTCGCTCCCTGACTCTTCCGGAAAGCTAACTAAAGTTCTAAAGAGCACTAAAAGCCGAGGTGCAGCTGCAAGTTCTCTAAAGCGAAAGGCCCAGATTGAGACTACAGAACCTTCAGCTACAGCAGCTAAAACAATCACCCCAAGCAGTAAAACAGGCAAGAAGAATAACGGGAAGCAAGCGAATTCCTCCCTTGCTGTTACCACTAAAAAGAAACTTGTTACGACAAAGGCCATCACAGCTCCTAGTCCGAAAAAGCCAAAAGTATCTACACAGACAAAGCAAAAAGCCCAAGCTCCCGTAACCGTAACACCTATCAAGAAAGGCCCGATCGGTGTTGTTACTGACAGAACACAAACTAAATCAACTTCCGTTTCGCCTTTGAAAGCTTTACAACCAACATCAACTTCGAGGCTCAATGCAAAGCCGTCATCTTCTAAACCCCCCAACCTACCACTATGTAACCACGAGCTCCCAAGACTGGAGGCTATTTCAAATCTTGAGATCGATATGATCGACGAGAATTTGCTGGCACAAATGATACATAGCGATGAGCATTTGAGAATGGTACAAAGGCTGGAAAAGACGTGGAGCAAACTGGGATTTGGCCTAAAGGTCAAGTCTAGTGGGTTGATCGGTGAATATTTATCAATTGGGAGCGCGAATACTGCTGCCGCTACTGGAAATGGAAGAAAATAGAGTTGCAGCCACTAGCGATCATTTTGAAGGCGTAACTTGGGGACTTGAAACACTAGATTAAATTTGCTGGGCGCATGTATGTATGGTGGGCACAAAGTGAAGGCAGATTGATACAAAAAGATGTGAATCTATTCAATATGGCTCAGATGGCGTCCGCGAAACCAAGAACCCTGTCATGTGGCTGAACTGCTTTTTTAAAAAAAACCCTCCATGTTTTGAGGAAACTTAAATACAAAATCAACGACGTTAAATTACAGTCTAATGCACATCTGACATGATAAAAAGTATTTCCTCCACGGCAAAGGGGTTTAAAAGTCACATCTCGGTTATAAACCCCTGTTGCTTTCGCACGCGCATTGATAAACTACATCAAAGGCAGTGGTAGGAAGATGTAAAGTTGAGGTACAATGCAAAATGGCTACCACATAGTCGTCTGGTAAGCGCACAATCATACCAAAGATCTATTGAGTTCAAGAGACACAAGAGGAGTGCATTAATGGTACAACATCACCGTTAATTTACCTAGAAAAATGTATTGATAAAGTTACAGTGGAAACACACAAGCTATCGCCATGCCGGCTGGCTTGATCTGTTTTCGGATGCGGTCCCCAAAACGGCATCCCCAGTCAGGAATAGGCCAATAGCAAGACAACCTCGTCGCATAACATCGACAACATCGGCTCTACAACACAAATCCTTCAAACTTGGGGTTACGTTACAACGCTCGCCAGACCCTTCGTGGCAATTTGTGCTGGAAAGAGCCACCCACTGGAACACTCACACCAGCTTGGCGCCAGGCACATAACTCCGACTTATCTGTAGTGTCAAAGATGGCCAGTTTCTTGTTAGAAGGCGGATATGATACCTGCCTAGGTTAATCAGTAGCACTGTTGATCTATTCGTCAATGAGCGCTAATATGGATCATTCGCTGTTGTACCTACCATGCCGGAAAACTAGTCTCTTCAAAGAGCTGGGTCAGGCATGGTAGTTAGACGGTAGGACATGGATGCATTTGACTTTTTCAATCCTAAATCGATAGACCGTTGAGCCGTATATAAAGAATAGGTCTAGCTAGGTAGTAGTTCGTAGGAGAGCCCGTAATTCCTTCGTTTCTCGACTGCTATCCGCTATTCCATTCATTAGAATTTTCAGTCACTCTCTTACCATCAGTTGGCTCTCCGGACAGTTAAGAATCTTACAGTATTCTTGCATTCACTCTTTCATACCCCAAATTAACCCATTGATATCATATCCGGGTTCATTATCATAAAAATGAGAGTCAGTGTACCTATTCTCTCTGCATTTATCTTAGGGTATGTATAGACGTACGACCTTTTTTCCGTGTTTCATAAACGCAAATGAGTAACTAACATCTCCCAAAATCCAGTGCCCTCCCTGGGGTTCTTGGTTACCCTGGTCCCCAAAAATGCTCGACCAAGACTACGACAATGACAAAGTGGGTCACTAAGACCAAAAACGCTGGGGAGAAAACTGTCTATAAGAGCACTACACTCACAAAAGCAAAATGGGTGACTTCAAATTTGCAGACTACCGTCACTGTGTCTATACAGGTTGATGAGCCGTCGTCTGCTTCCGCCGACGAGGAGAGTAGCACCACTCAAATGACCGCGTCTCTAGATATTAAATCCACTCAGGCAACTGTCGTTCTCGATACCGTTGTGCCTTTCGCATCAATCGATCCGAGTGGATTTACTCATTTCTTCTTCGTAACCAAGGGCGGTGGTACATCGACTGTTCCTTTTGTACCCCCTACTACGACTACTGACGCACCCACTGATACTGCGAGCTCCACTCTTACATCAACCCAGACCACTAGCTCCGCTGATGCAGAGATTACTAGTACTACTCAAGCTCCCAGTTCATCAACTGCGAGTGTAATGACGGCTTTCGATAATATTGCAGTTGGGCTCTCCGTCGATGAGGATGGAAGTACTCATATGATTTCACGCACCCTTACGGAAGATGTGATGACTACTCCGGCTGATGAGCCGACAGCAGCGGCTGCCCAGACAACCGCCACAGCTACTGATTTGGACAATGTCATTGCTGTTGGATTTTCCGTCGAAACCGATGGCAAGACTCTTGCGGTCTTCAGAACCGATTCGAGCTCCGCTACCAGTACTACTGATGAGGCCGCAGAATCAACGACTGTATAGATAATAAGACCATATCGTTTGCTTCTTTTATCGGCTCGAACGGTTAGATATCTGGAAAACAAGAATTCGAGTCTTTCTTTTGTACTGGGCTAAAGTTAGACATACGTTATGCGTATACGGATTCCTGTATATATTACCCATCATCGAAGCATTCTTTTACTTGTTCCGGCTGTTAATCTACGGGATTCAGTCGGGTATACTGTATGCTATTTGATCCTTAGCGCGGTGTACAAGTATAAAGCTTATCCTAGATAACGCGGTTGCGCTTATGTGCATGAGCGAACAATTTGTATCTAGAATGATTAGCTAGTCGACGAATAACGAATTAACAAATACCTACGAGCTTGGATTATTCTATTACAACTAAGTATATTTAGCAAGTCTTACTACGAGCTTCAGAGTAGGTTTTTGCTCTTTGCCTCGAGACCTTGTTTCAAAGCTAGTTTTTGCTCAAATGAAAAGCGTTGCTCTGCAGAATGCAACAGAGGACCATCCAGGCTCTATAGCTCTACGACCTATGAAAAATGCAGTATTCCATTTAAACAGCTCGCTCGGAGGAATAGTTTTTGAAGAACTAAGACGTAGAATATACTGGATTTCCCTATAACAAATATACCTCAAAACTTAATGCCAAATATAAATTCCTCTTGAGACCGTTAACACAATCCAGGAAATAACTCCGAAAAAGATGAAGAATAGGGAAACAAAAATGGGGATATCAAGATCTTTGACATGAAACAAATGTTGCTAGTATATAGGTATATCCATCCGACCCGGTTACAATCATAACCCGCTTGAACAAAAGAAACAAATGACACCCAAATGCGAATACTTCCTGCCAATCTAGTTACCGCATCTGCGGTGGTCTATATTCCTTGTTCCTCATAATTCTAGTCACTAACCATTCGACCGCTTCTTGAACACCAGTCCTAACCCCCGGTTCGTTAGTCTAGACGGCTTGCAATTCTAAGGAGCCACGAGCACCAACCCTGTTAAAGCACTAATCGGCAACACTCTGCTATCTCTCGCACTCAATCGTTCCGCAATCTTGTTGAACACCTCTTTGATCTCCTCCACCTCCAGACTTTCGTCCCTATCTTGTTTGTTTGCCAGCATCAATATCGGTATTCCTTCAGCGTCTTCCGCACCCACTACTATTTCCAGCACATCACGGCATTCTTCGATACGGGGCTTATCGGTGGAATCGACTACAAAGACGATTGCATGGGCGGAGGCGTAGTATTGCGTCCAGAGATTTCGAAGGGATTCCTGGCCGCCAATGTCCCAGAGTTTGAGGTAGATCGGAGGTAGCGGGGACGGTAAGGGGATTGTTGACATGTTCTGGCCGACAGTAGGTGGTTGGGCACCCTGTCTGGGAGCAGCAGCGCCCGGAAGGTATATTGACTTTATTTTTTCGAGGAGAGTCTATAAACATCGAGCAACCGTTATTATTTCTATTTTCTTTTCTCTTTCGGTAGAGTAACAGATACAGAGCAAGCTTAGCGAAAGAGGGGTCAGATACCGTTTTGCCGGCATTGTCGAGGCCGAGGAGACTATGGCGATGCCAGTCAGAATACTGTCTTCCCTTTCACGTTTCAAGCTATCCAGCAGCTGTGGCCTTCTCTCTTACAGAATCGAATACTCTGTTCCATGATGTTAGTTACAGCCTACTGGCGCAAGAGAAATGCGGCTCTGCCAGGTCAAAAAGGGGAGTGAATTGCCTACCTTCTTTAGTCGTAGCATAGTAGTACAGCCCCTTAAACAGGTGATACATCTTATCGAATATCCAGGGCGACCGTGCCCATCGGGGTGTCGAAAGCGTTCCGGTGGGAACCAGCGTGGATGGCGGAGAGGGCAGTGGAATGTTGGACGGAGATGAAGCTAACCAGACAAACTGCTGCGACAGGGCTGAACGCGGCCAAGCTGCCTGCGACGGTTATAACGAAAAGACCCCACGCTGGCCCCAAGTGCCTTTTGCCCCACAGCCGATGTCTATATAACCGGTCAGCGCCTTCCCGTCAGAACACCGTAACCATTTCATCCTCAAACAAGCTACTCTCCTCATAGACAGACCCTCAATTGACCAAAGAACACTTTCATCTTCATCTTCATACCATACCAAATAACTAAGAAATGGGTGTTACAAAGAAAATCATCACGCCTGGCACCGGAGGCATCCCTCGAAAGGGTGACACCGTTGTAATGCACTACACTGGCACCCTCGAAAGCGGCACTAAATTTGATTCCTCCCGCGATCGCGGCCAGCCATTCGAAACCCCGATCGGTGTCGGACGTGTCATCCGCGGCTGGGACGATGGTATCCTCGGACTCGGTGGCGACCCGGCAATGCGTATCGGAGAGAAGGCAACCCTCACAATCTCGTCTGACTTCGGCTACGGACCCCGGGGTGCTGGTGGAGTCATTCCTCCTAACGCAGTTTTGATCTTTGAAGTTGAACTTCTTGATATCAAGAGACATGGTGCTCCACCACCGGAGGATGCGCCAAAGGAGGACCTTTAGATATTTATCTAAAAAGTTATGTAAATAAAACTATGCTTAGGACGCCAAAAACAGATATACCCAATGCCTCGTTAGGTCCGGCATTAATGTCTAGTAGCTAGTCTAATCAACCACAGAATGGCTGAGCCATATATATATACTAGCAAAGAATTTCATTGTAAAAGAAGCAATTGTAGTCCTGTTTTTCTTTTCATAAGCCCATCGCAATCATCTGTTCAAACAGATTCTACGTAGTTGCAAATAGTCTGTGCAAATATTTGTACCCTAGCTAGCACCTTAAACATGCATTCGCACTCCATTAGTGGCATACTGTATCCTCTATTTTTCTTACAAACTGCCAATGCCGCCCATGCAAGTCTGCTTTCTGACGCCATAGCGGGTGTAAGTTTGACCAATAAAACTTGGGTTGGTCATATTATGATAGTGATAGTATATACATGGGAATGGAGGAAAGGAACACTTGAAACTTTTGCACAGTTTTAAACTACTGTAAGACTTTTGATAATTCCGCAATTTGTTTGAGCACGCTAGCCTTGCAAGTACCGCCTGTCGATTGTCTCAATTCCACGCTTCTCTCAAAATCAAAAACTTCCAAGACATCCTCTTCGAATCTCTTGTCAATGCTTTGCAAAACCTCCAATCCAAGCTGATCAATACCGCTCAATCCCCTCTGTTCTGCTTCTCGTACACAAGACCCACTGATGTGGTGTGTTTCTCTAAATGGAACGCCTTTTCTGACGAGGTAGTCAGCTAGGTCGGTTGCTAGCATATCCATAGTGAGCGCGGCTTTCATCTTTTCTGGGTAGATGCTGAGGGTTGCGACAACGCCTGTGGCGATTTGCAAAGAATTTTTGACGGTTGTAACGCAATCGAACAGAGGCTCCTTATCCTCCTGGAGGTCCTTGTTGTAGCTGCTTGGGAGACCCTTGACGGTGTACAGGAAGCCGGCCATCTGCAAAAGTTAGAGTCTGGGTCAGAGAATTATGGCGAGAAAGGTTTGATTAACATACCTGGCCGAATACTCGTCCGCTCTTACCCCTCAATAGCTCCAAGCTATCGCTGTTCTTCTTCTGTGGCATCAGGCTACTTCCTGTGCTGTACGCATCTGCCAGTGTCACAAAGCCGAATTCTGCCGTTGAGTAAATGATCAAATCTTCGCTCCACCTCGAGACATGATTCATCAACAGCGTCGCCCACTGTAAAGTTTCCACCACGAAATCGCGGTCCGCGACACCAAGCAGACTGTTTTGAATAACACCTTCGAAGCCTAATTCCGTCGCCAAGAATTCTCGATCAAGATTGAACGGATTTCCAGCCAGCGCACCACATCCTAGAGGGCTCTTATTCACTCGCTTCTTCAATTGCTGCAGTCTCTCGAGATCAGATAGAAACTCAAAAGCATGCGACAGTAGCCAATGACTCCATCGTATAGGCTGTGCCCGCTGAACATGCGTATACCCGGGCATCAACGCATCAATCTGCTCCTCAGCTCTAAACACCGTTGCTTTCAAAAAGTCCGATAGATGCTTCTCAATCTCGTTCAGTTCATCTCTTAGCCAAAGTCTCATGTCCGTGGCAACTTGGTCGTTTCTCGACCGTCCAGTGTGCAGCTTTCCCGCAATATGACTGCTAATAATCTCACTCAACCGACGTTCGTTCGCGGTATGGATATCCTCGTCCACATCTGGTTGGATCACAAATGTATTTGTCGCCCATTCTTGCTTGACTTTCTCGAGACCGTCGATTATAGCGTCTCGCTCGGCTTCGGTGAGGATACCAGCTTTGCAGGTAGCTTTGGCATAGGCTTGGGAACCGAGGATGTCCTGGGCGTACATGCGTCTGTCGTAGGAGAGGGATTCGTTGTACATTTGCATGAGAGGGTCGGTTTTGCCGGTGAAGCGGCCGCCCCAGAGTTTTAGCTTTGAAGGTTCAGTCATTTTTGCTGTCTATCCTTATTCCGATTGAATATCTATCTAGTGGACACTATAGATTCCTGTTAGTGATCGCGAGGTGCAATGCAAGGTCGGATTTTGGAAATGAAAGAAATCGAATAGCAACTAGACGAAATATATAATACCTTTATCTAATGGCAAACGAGCGATATAAGTATTCTAGCGATCTTGGACTGTGCGCAGTAGGAATTGGAATCCTTGAGAGAAATTTTGCAGCCTAATGCAGGAAGAATGTTTGAATATGCGGGCGTATCTGAAGTTCGCCGTCGCCCCGCGTTCTTTATCCGTTATCGGAACCGGGCCACGGTGAAGCTCCCGGTGAATACGGGGTGGGGTCAGGGGCTCCGGGGAGAGCTTGAACCTCGCGAACTTCAACAGCAAGCTTCCAGCGCACCGTCACCATTCACCCTTGCGCGACCGAAGGCCACCAACGTCCTTCCTTCTACTATCCATCGCCATTATGATAACAAGATAGCTTCCATTTTTACCAATCGTTATCCTCGCTTCTATAAGCTTACCGCATACTCTCGCAATGTCCTCTCGCGACCCAACCAAGCTCGCTCCGACAACGCCGTACAAAGTCTCCGCAGGCCGCACCTCTCTCTCCGCTAACCCAATCACTCCTCAATCCCGCTTCTCCGCCTCTGCTTTTTCATCTCCTGGTGGCTCCTCCCTCCACCAGGTCGACGAACCTCTCATATTCGAACTAGGCACTCGTTTCTTTCGCGCCGGTTTCTCCAACGAATCCTCTCCAAGATGTAAAATCGGCATTACGCCTGAAATGTACGGCCGAGTCGGCCTCAAGGGCCGCGGTGGCACTCGTGCGAACCGTCGAACCGGCGAAAGCGCGGGTCCACGAATACGCAACACTGGAAGCGAAGAATGGGAGCTATGGATGAATGACTTGCGGCTTAAGGACCTAGGTGTCGTTGAGGACTTGATGGAGCGAGTTTTACGGGAGGCGTATAACAAGTGTGCAAATTACTCCTTTTCTTTCTGAAATACCAATCTTTTTGGGGGCGGAGGGTTTATATAACAAAAATATAGGGACGGATGCTAAATGGAAGATGTTAAACATATAGGTATCTACTGATCGAATCGAAATCCAAGCGCCTCCTGATAATTCTGCCGCCCGTCTTTCCCCTCGCCATCCAAAACACACTCAGTCAGCTACTCTTCCTCCACTTCCAACCACCTGCTATAACATACCTCCCTTCTCCGGTTCTCAATTGTCTAGCAGCAGGTCTGCGCTCAGCATTAATTGTGGATATCGGCTGGCAGGAAACCACAATCACTCCAGTGTACGAACTTCGTCAGTTAGCTGCACACATCAAGTTCTCCAGTCGTGGGTCTAAGAGCCTTGTCGAGGTGTTTGGACAGCTGTTATGGAATAGCATAAAACCCGAAAGCGACGATGAGAGTTGGTGGAGAATTTTTAATTGGGCTGAAGTGGAGGATTTGCTATCCCGGTATGGATGGTGTAAGAATTCTGCAGACGCAAGAGAAGCGGCTAGGCAGAGAGCCAGGAGCGCTTTTGGACTATCGAACGATAAGGAGGATGGAGAAGAATTTAACGAGGATGGGGAGAGAATTAGGAAAACTTTGGCAGATATTAGGACTCAAAGACGGAAGGAAGCAATTGAAGCTGCAGAGGTGGATATGGTGTTCAAGACGCCATTGTTGGAGCCAAAAAAGACGAGTTTAAGGTTGCCATTTGAAGCTATGAGTGTGGCGGCTGAATATGCATTTTTCTTACCAAGTTGGACGAAAGTACAAAATTTCCACGGCGAAGAAAGCTATATTCCTGTCCCAAGCGTGGAGGATCTGATGGAGGGGTGTCAAGGACGAGTAGAGTACGAGGACGAATCGGAGTATACGCTGCCATACTTAGTCTTCTTGGCACTGCTACATTGCCCAGTTGATGTAAGAGCAGTTTGTATGCCGAGGATTGTAATCACAGGTGGAGCAGCAAATATGCCTGGGCTGAAAGCGAGAATTCTGGGGGATGTAAAGGAACTGGTAGAGGAAAGGGGCGGATGGAATATTGTAAAGAAAAGAAATGCAAAGGGTGAGGAGCGGAAGAAGGAACTCGTAGAGAAGAAGCCAAAGAAAGCGGAGGTGGAGATGCTACAAAGCGAGAAGGATGATTTAAGGATCAAATATGCGAAGCTGGGAGGTGTAGCACCTGGGACCATCAGAGGAGTCGAGACGATGGGAGCGTGGGTTGGGGGCAGTATCTTATCCGGGGCAAGGATCAAAGGTTCAGTGGAAGTTGAGCGGGAGAAGTTTCTGAGTACACACCGACTGTGATACTCTGACACGAACTATTAGATATAATTTAAGCATCGTGGAGCATTTTAGCGAGCCATTTCTTGGACAATTGAATTTTCTTACATTTTGACATCCGTTTTACATCCATCACATGAACTTGCGTTGAGTGTGGTCATATAAACCCGAATCTCTACCTCACAATTCAACCTCTTCGTCATTCATCCAACACCGCAACCACCATGTCCTACGTACCACACAAGCGCTCACGCGCAAACTTCGAAAAGGAGGATGTTTCGCCTTATCTCATATACGGCACACCTTTCGCCCCCCCAGATCCGAAATCAAAGGAACAAGATGCGACTCTCCCAGTTTGGAAACAAGAGGTGGTGGACGAGCGCGGTCGAAAACGCCTTCACGGCGCCTTCACCGGAGGCTACAGCGCTGGCTATTTCAACACAGTAGGATCGAAAGAAGGTGTCTGTCCCCATCTCCCGGTTCAATCTTTCTTTGATATTCAAAAAAAAAGGGAACATGAATCGACTGACACGTTATTTTGTTCAAACCCCTAGGATGGACGCCGTCGACATTCACATCTTCGCGCACGAACCGCGCCAAATTCACCTCTTTGAAACCGGAAGACTTTATGGATGACGAAGATCACGTTGAAAACGCGGCCGAAGAAGAGCGAAGGCTCGCTCGGGAAGCTGAAGCTGCTGCTGGCGCTGGGACTACTGCTGAGGAACTGGAGAGTAAAGGGTTAACCAATACCGCTGCCCTGTTCAACATGCTCTCTATTCCTGAGGTAGAGGAGTTTCCTGTTGGGAAGCAATTGATGCAGAAAATGGGGTGGAGAGAAGGCACAGGTGTTGGACCAAAGGTTAGGAGGAAGGTCAGGGATCAAGAAGGTGATGGTGACGACGATTTTAAAACATACCTGTTCCCGCCAGAGGAAATCAAGATACGGCGGCATCCCCACAAAAAGGATACGAAGGGTTTGGGATATACTGGCGAATTAAAGGGTGATGAAGAGGACGAACCTGTAAAGAAGCCAGCTGTAGCAGTCAAACCGCTGAAAAAACCTAATGTGAGGTTGGGTATGGGAGTAGGGGTTTTCAATGATGATGGAGAGGATGACGAGGATATCTATGAGATCAAGCCCAAATCTGCGTACAACAAGATTGTAGGTGGAGAGAAGAAGAAGAAAGCAAAAGCCGCTGGTAAAATTCCGGTTCCGACTACGCAAAAAACCGCGGTCAATGCACCGGGACGACACGTGTTTGTGTCAAAGAAGGACAATATGAATCGCCAAAAGCTGCGTAGATGCCGAGACGGCACGTTGCCATTACCTGGATTCATCTTGACCGAAGAGCCGTTCTGGGACCAGTCAACGAAGGAGTTTCCGCTGCCCAAAGTGCCAGAAGGCTGGGTTCCTAAAAGGTTGCTCGCTGACCCAGCCAAATATGCTGCTGCGATGACGGAGAAGCAGAAGGCACCTATAGTCCTAGATATCAAAGCGAGAGGCGCATTGCTAGGAGAAGAGCAGCTTCCTGGCAAGTCGATTTTCGACTTTTTAACACCTGCAGCGAGAGAACGCATCGCTGCAGCGTCTGGAAAGAAGAACCTACCACAGGCGAAAGGAGAACAGGTTGATACGGGCAAAGATGCATTGCAGAAAGCTAAAGATGCAATACCATATCTTGAGCAGTCGGTGGCCGAAAGCGCACTAAAGGGATTCCTGCCATATGCAGACGCACCACATAAACGGGTGCGATATAGGACGTTCTTGGAGATTACAGCAGGAATCCGACAAGGCATACCGATACGGGTACGTAGTTCACGGCTGCCGTTGTTTGTCCTGCAAATGCGCTAACAATTATGGGCTATTTAGGAGAAAGATGTATCACTTGAAGACTGGGCGAAGGAACTCCACGAGTTTGTCAATGCGGCAAGGATCTTCAAACCCGTGACCGGGTTGATGGCGAACAGATTTACATCTTCGTCGTCTGCGGCATCACAATTGCCTACTACGGGTGGAAGCAAGAACTTGGAGACGGAGGAGACGCTGATCAGTCATCCGGCAGCTAAGGTGGACGATCCAGCGCTTGCAGCGGCAAAGTTGGGGATGTACGGGGCAATGACGAGGAGCGTAGTGCGGTTTTACCCGACGAGGCTGCTCTGCAAGAGATTCAATGTGCCACCACCGGTGCACGTGGATCCTATCGGAGATGAAGAAGCTGGAGGGAAAGATGTGGAGCTAGTGAACAAGCGGGAGATGGACCGGCTGATGATTGAAGCGAATACGAATACGGAATGGAAGGAATCAAGGAGTATGGGGTTTCAAAGCTGGGGGCCAGAAGGCGGGGATGCCAAGGTGGGGGTTGGAGGTGATGGAGGCGATGACATGGAGGTGGACGAGAAAGTTGAGGGAACAAATATCGGGTTTAATTCTATATTGGAAGGGGCGAGAGCTGGGGACGAGGTCTTCAAAGCGATATTTGGGGATGATTCGGACGAGGAGGAAGACGGATAGTCTCGTGAAGATGGAGTCAAAAGCACGTGGACAGTTGGGACTCCATCAACGGGTGGAGACGATGTTGCAGATGTCAAGGACGAGAATACAGGTCAAGGAGGAGCATCTCAGCCCACGCCAAAGATATAGATACCGTTCCGTAATGTTTTCTTAAAGGCATCGGGATAGAGTAGCCTGAAGCGAGCAGAGGCATTAACTAGTTAGCGTGGGGTATACTGTGGAGAAGCCACAATATCACATGCAAACTTTTTGTACAGTATACGGGGCCAAGAATGCAAGCTACATACATAGCTACGTAGCTACGTAGCTACAATTACTTTGCGCTATAGCTACCGATCTGGCGTGAAGCGGGTGACTGAGACCCGAAGCGTCTACGGGCCCGTGATATCGTGACAAGTAGACATGTGTAGATACCAGCACTCGAACAAATAAACTCCCAATAAAACTCCCAACTAGTCGCCGACGAAGATTTGGAACTACAGTCTACCACCGCCCACGGTTCCTGCTGAGTTTACGTAGTCAGCTTCGTATTTATGCGCGCTGCGGGAATTTTCGCAGAATCTTCCTTGCATGGACAATACCCATGCGACGCACCTGGCTGCACCCTGGCTGCACCCATGGATCTGGTTTAGCACTAGTGCACCGCCGGTGGCACTGCATGGGATCTGGCATCTCGCCCTCACTGGCTGGCCGTCTTCGGAGACTAACGAGCCACCACCCAGCGACTCTGATTCATATTCTTTTTTTTTTTCTTCAATTTTTTTTTTTTCTTTGGCCTCTCCCTGCGGTACTTTTCGTCCGATAGCAACTCCCTCGCACCCGAATTTCCCGTCAGATAATTACACCTCAGCTATCATATCGACCTCTGGCCGCCCTCTGCAGGCCCTCCCCGCTCGAGGCACCCGTTCCGAAAAGTCAATCCTTCACACAGTCTCGTGCATCTGCGCTTGCATCTGCACTTGCATTCGCAGCTGGCCGTCGGTTGGTATTGACCACCTGTTGATATCTCTGGCCCAGTAGAAAGCATGCTAACTAATTTGAACTGGCTCGGGCAGACTAAACAGCATCCAGCGCTATTTTATCTGATTTATCCGTCCATCCTCACTCACCTCATAAATAAAAGACCGCTCACTCGCTCGCTCGCTCCCACCCAGAGATCATACATGTCTCAACCACGGCCATTCTAGCAAGCTAGTTAGTCCTAACAACCGTACGATACACATGGAAAACAGTTCCCAGAACTACTCGTCGCTCCAATTACACCCATTGCCTCCTTCTCGCCTCGACCTTGTCGCGGACGTTTCGCTTCCCTTGGACATCATCCAGTACAAAGGACACCCATTCTGGCCTAGATAACAGGCTCTCTGCTACCTTCTCCGTACCTTGAACTTCCACATTAATATTCTTATCACCCCACCATCAACCGTTACAAGCCGTTATCAACCGTTGGCACTCTGCCCAGCTAGGCATCAGCTGCATATTCGGACGTTCCCCAGATTTTCTCTTTCGGACGGCCATATCCGCAGGCAGTTGAGAAATTGCACCATCGGTTTCTCTTACGTAATAGAAACCTCTCCACGATCGTATACGGACGGCTTTCTCCAAACAGAAAATATGATTATGGAACAACACTCCCCCCCAAACTCCGTTAATGGAGATCATGGGTCTCATATGTACAACTCTGTCGAGTTATTACGGTCCAATCAAGCTCCTGCCGGGTGGATCATACAGAAGTTCGGTGGCACTAGCGTCGGCAAGTTCCCAGAAAAGATCGCAGAAGAGATTGTCAAGGTCTACGTTGCCCAGAACAAGGTTGCCATCGTCTGCTCCGCTAGGAGTACGGATACCAAGGCCGAGGGTACCACCAATCGGTAAGATCCTTCGAGTCTGTTATAGTCTCGAGAGCTTCATTAGCTAATATACTTCTCTTTTTAGTCTTCTCAGCGCTGCAGCTCAGGCTATGGTCGCCGACTCTACAAAATACCTAGATGTTGTTAACCAGATCCGAGAGGACCATATCAGCGAGGCGAGAAAGCTCATCAAGGATGAGGACCTTCTCGAAGAGCTATGCCTCCAGATTGAGGCCGAGTGTGGCAAGCTGGCGAGTTTTCTTGGCGCCGCACAGATTATCAACGAGATCTCTCCTAGATCCAAGGACGTCATCATCGGTGCCGGTGAGAAGCTCAGCTGCAGGCTCATGACTACTCTTCTTAAGGATAGAGGCGTGGACGCTGAATACGTCAACCTTGAAAACATTCTCCCCACAGGATACCAGATGAAGGGTGGTCTCTGCCAAACTTTTTACGACGATCTGGCCCAACGCTTAGGAGAAAGAATCCTTCTATGTGGCGATAAAGTCCCTGTCATCACTGGTTTCTTCGGTTACATTCCGGGTAGCTTGCTCGACGTCATCGGACGTGGATACACCGACCTCTGTGCCGCCCTCGTTGCCGTCGGTATTGACGCGGACGAGCTGCAGGTTTGGAAGGAAGTCGACGGTATCTTCACGGCAGACCCACGAAAAGTGCCATCTGCGAAGCTATTGCCCACAATTACCCCAGAAGAGGCCGCAGAATTGACATATTACGGCTCCGAAGTTATCCACCCGTATACCATGGAGCAAGTTATCCGTGCTCGCATCCCTATTCGTATCAAGAATGTTGAAAACCCAACGGGTCCTGGCACTATCATTTTCCCGGACACCCTGTCCACTAAGGGTCTCGATACTCCACCTCATCCTCCAAAGCTGATAAGATCCGAATCTGCACATCTCCTTCAACTTCGTCCACGCCGTCCCACAGCTGTTACTATCAAGAATAAAATCATCGTCCTCAACATTCACTCCAACCGGAAATCTCTCTCCCATGGTTTCTTCGCCAACATTTTCTCCACCCTTGACAAGTATCAACTAGTCGTCGACCTCATTTCCACTTCTGAGGTTCATGTATCAATGGCACTTCACGCTGAAGTTCGAGAGGAACACATGCGCGATGCGATTGAGGATCTAAGAAAGTACGGAACAGTAGACGTTCTAAAACAGATGACCATTTTGAGCCTTGTGGGAAAGGAGATGAAAAACATGGTTGGTATCGCCGGGAGGATGTTTACCACCCTTGCGGCGAGCGGTGTCAACATCGAAATGATCAGTCAAGGTGCCAGCGAGATCAATATCTCCTGTGTGATTGATGAGAAGGATGCCACAAAGGCTTTACAGGTTATCCACGACAAGGTATTATTTGGGTGGTGATAGTGTGAAGGATTTTTACATGTTTTTACTTCTTTCTGATATTTGTTCTATTTTGTTTTCAGCATTTTGATCGTGGTGCGAGATTATTAGATGCGGTCTTAGAAGGCTGATAGAGGCTTAGACTGAAGAGGTCTCACATGTGGGGGGTAAACGATAGAAGTAGATATCCATCAAGTACACTCTAGAATTGTTTCTCTGCAAATTAAACCGCCAAAAGCTCGCTGTTTCCGGTAATAAGTCACAAGACTATTGTTGTACATTTAGCTAGCATGATTATAAATTTTATACGTAATTTCTCAAATATGCCTTGATTTAATTGGTTGAAATGCAGGCCTTTTGCTTTGATCTCCTGCTCTCTGTCTGAGCTATGCAGCCCATGCGGCTGTACATTGCATTGAGCTCTAGCTGGGTATAGCTTCTACATATGCAGCAAAAGGGAACTAGTATTGCTGAGGTCTACGACTAGCCAGACTGCTACTATATCTACTACTTTATTTCAACTAGCTTCTACTGCAACCGCACAATCTGGAAGTAGAGCTAATAGATAGTCGCGAGCCTTGAGGCTCGGTTTAGCCATAAGAACCGACTTAATTTTCGGAACCCCTTCTCCTCAATTTTTTTATTATCTTCTGTGGCAATGCGATTATTTGGGCTATAGTAATATGTGCTGAGAATCTCAGATCCCCAAAACTCGCATTAAAATTGTAATGTTCGGTAGAGATTCAAAAGAGGAATCTTTAGGTCTTTGTTCCGACGCCCTCTAATAAACAAGTATATACATGAATTCCCCATCAAACTATTCTTACAGCCTATGATTAAACGCTACGTAAATATACAGCCTCACGCTTTAACTATCCACTTACCCACCTCCTCCATCCTATTCTTCTCATCATCAATCAAATCTTGTCTCCCCAGCAGATTCCCAATACACTTCCACGGATCTCTCGATCCACCCCACTTTAGCACCTCCTCTTTATATTTCTCACCCGCATCTCTACTCAAAGGATCGCCCTTGAACACATCTCCCCACACTTTATCCGCAATACACTTATCCAGCATGTAACTGTAATAGAAGCTGCCATATCCAACCAGATGTGTGAAATACCCCTGCCAGCTAGTGCCGGGATGACCCGAATCCGGATCGAACAAATTATGCTTCTGCTCGAGATTTTGATATATCTCCGTTGAGCTAAACGTCTTTGCCATAGCCTTCGAAGAATGTAATTCCTGATCTAGCAACGAAAGAACAATCTGGTGGTATGTTTCCGCGTGCGCGAGATTATTCGCCACTCGCAGTCTCTTCGCGATGAGCTGGGCGGGTAACGGTTCGTCGGTTTTGTAATGACGGGCGAATAAAGCCAGGACTTCCGGTGACTGGGCAAAGTGCTCCATGAGGATGCTGGGAAACTCAGCAAAGTCGGTTGCACAACGGGTACCCGCTACTTCGTGGTATTTTGTCCGTCCAAGTATCGAATGGATCGCATGGCCCATCTCGTGGAATAAAGTGGTGACTTCATGAAAGCCGAGTAAAGGCGTAGAACTACCCGGCGGGGTGGAGAAATCGCATATGAGAGCAATCGTGGGGAGTTGATACAGGACTCCGTCTTTATTCATCGCAGTTGCCATCCCGTCCCCGCCACCCTTCAGTAGTTTGTACTCTTCAATCTCCTCCTGGTCGAGCTCACGCGAGCAGCGAACTGTAAAGTGCGCTGGGTTGGGGCTCTTTTCGGGTCGCTGGAAAAGATCACAGTAGACGACTGCAATATGGCCTTCCTCTTCACTAATCACGTCTAGCCTACGGACGTCGCTGTTCCATATTTCTCCGGGAGCGGTTTCTCGCGGGACAAGTCTTACGCCGTATAGTCGTGTGAATAGTCGAGAGAGACCCTGCATCACGGTACCCAGAGAAAAATAGTCGGATACGTTTGGATCCCCGTTCTTCTGCTTCTGCCACTTGACGAGCTTGTCGAGGTAATAATCTTTCTCCCATACGAATAGTTCATTAGCAGCCTTGTAGTGCGTGTGTTTTAGCCTCCTAAGAACATTTATTTCCTTCAATGCCAGAGGTTTCGTATGCTCTAGCATTGAATTCAAAAACTTTGCAACAGCCTCTGGCGTTCGTGCCATCTTGTCCGCCAATGTAACGGCTGCATGGCTGCTACCCCCGACGAGTTCCGCCAATTGCCCTCGGGTTCGGAGAAGATCTTCCAGGAGGTCGATCTGACGAGGGGAAGCGGTATGTTGCTCGTGGTAGATCTTGTAGCGGGTGCCTAAGTCTTTGACCGTCTGAAGGGCGTGCTGGGCTATGGGCCCTCGAACCGGTAGGTATACCTTCTCTTTGTCCTGGATTGTCGTGAGTTGCCTGATGGTCCACTGCTCCATTCCTGCTAAAGTGGCCGGGTGGAAGTCCAGATAGGTCGTGTGCGTCGACGCCACATGAACAAACTCTCTCCCCAAGTTCGAAATATCGTTCGATAATGATACGAATCTGCGTTTCGATTTGTCTGGCAGGTTTATCCCAGATTTCTCAAAGTCTGCGAGCAGAGTTCTGCCTACTGCTTTTTCGACCTCGCCGAAATGCGCTACCACTTCGGGGTCACTCATTGCTCGTTTGAGAGTATCGTACAGTGCGCTGGTGGTGTTTAGGATATTCATGTACTCGTAGACTGTGACAAATGCCCTATTTGCTGTTTCCACAAACTCGCGGTTCGGATGAGTGTTTCGTACAAAATCTGCAAGGTCAAGGACCCTACAGAGCAAGTCTGAGAGCAGATCCAGATCTCTGATGACGCGGACAAGTTCATCCTTTGTTCTTGCGGCAGATACTCGGTCGGATACAACTTTGGCTTTCACAAGACAAGTGTTTGCAAATGTTAAAAAGCCCTGCGGAGTTCTGAGGTGGTGGTTGTGGAATAGACCAGTGGGCTTTTGTATCTTTGACGAGAAATCTTTATAGACATCGGGAGAGTCGAATATAGCACGGAGGAGTACATCGTCATGTTTGGCATCTGTGGTTCCAGAATTGACTGGCGTTGAGGGCGGCGGTATGGATTGCGATTCTATTGATGGAGCGGCGGTAGCTTCCTGCTGGATATATCGAGCGCCGGCGAATGTGCGATATCTACGCCGGCAATCATTGCAGACATACTTTGGCGCCGGAAAAGGTCGATGGATGGCGGACAATGGTATCCTCTGCCGCGAGAGGATACGAAACGCTGCCCGGCTCCTAATCGCAGGTTGCATAATGCCGGGTTTCCGCCTTCTGTGCTGGGGATATAAATGGTGTGGTTGAAGCGAGGTCAAAATTTAAAATTTAAAGATCCGAAGGATGGTGACACAGACGACCCGGAACTCGCCAAACACATCCGCCTCCAACTTCTAAGCCTTCAGTGTTATCGTCAATGTATCAGACAAGCAATGAAATCCAAGGCGGTTATTATTTCTTCGCTCCGGCAGCGATCATTTACACATAGAGAATATTGCTACATGAAGAAATCGGGTATCGAACATAGCTGTACATAAAACATTAGACATAAAATTTGAACATGCCATAACAACGCCTCCAGAAAATATCGTCCAAGGAAACCAGCAATTGCAATGAGAGTCCTATATCAAAAGTCCGCACCGCCGCACCCTTCGCTTTTATACAGTAAATGACGTCTCAGAAATCAAATAGCTGCACAAACAAAAAAAATATTTACTAACAGAATCAGAAAAGCACAGCAATCCATCACTCCTCGTCTTCTCCTACTAGGAAATCTTCTTCAGTCATCCACGCTCTACGTATCCCATCATCGTGCCTCACCGGGATCTCTTCCTCTTCCTCCTCTTCCTCGTCATCATCATCATCGTGTCGTAGATAACTAGCATGCAGCACCTTGGCCACAACTTCCACCATTGGTGGGTCTCGTAGCGGATAAAATACGGTTTCTTTGATGTCCAGTGAGCCATGCGGATATTTTGATCGCGATCCAAAAAATAAATTGTCGTAGCTTTCAAAGCCGAGGTATTTTGGCATGTTGACGCCTGAGGCGTAATCGAGAGATTCAACGGCAACCATGCCTTCAAATACGATCCGAAGGTCCCAGGCGCCACGCTTCTCTGATGGCAAGGGGGAATTGGATGGGAAATGAGATTGTGTGCTTCCGACAAGAACTTGGCTCGCTTGACGGGCTGCACTTAGAAGATCAGTCAGGGACTCGCGGTTCCAGACAAGACCCCAGGCTGGCGTCTTGAGAAGATATTCTGCATGGACCTCCTGCTGCGCAGCATCAGAAGGTCCCGGAAGATGAAAAGTGGATTCCTGAGAGTAGTCCCGACACCCCCGTGCTATGGATTTGTGTACTCGTGGGACTACAATGGTCCATTTTCGGCGAAGTGTCTTATCATAATCTGGCAGTCGTAGCTTTGTGGCTGATTCAGCCGTTGTCTCGGGTGTTGCCATAAGTTTGCCAAGATATGTCGGTGCTGTAGAGTCGGATAAGAATGCGCGGAAGATTTCAGGACAGCATACGCTGTATACGAAGGCGTCTGTTAGATTGGGAAACATTGCGAGAAGAGGGCAGGCGTGAGGTTGAACGGGCGCTCTGGAAGACATTGATAATTGAGGTATAGCTGGTGCGTATTTGAGAGTTCGTAGCGTATGCGCGGAGAATGACTTTTGCAGAAGCACAAGTGATGCTAATGAAACGTCAGAATTATGTAGAACGTATAGATTTATCGTGTTATAACTCACCTCCAAGGGAAATTTCCGCCGCCCAGCAACCGTCAGCTATCAAGAACCTCTCCACCCCTTCAATACCTCGACTCTTCGCGGTCCTATCGACCCCAGATGAGCTCTGCCCAAATACAAATTTTCGTACGAAAGCTTCGTTCAGCCACCGCCGTTCGTGTCCTTTGCCCACAAACCCTCCACTATAGTGGCTCGATCTCATCCAGCCCCTTCCTCTAACCTCAATCTCCTTGACTTTCGTCTCTGGCATAGTCCATTGCGCTTTATCCAAATCCAATCGGTTAAATTCATCATGCATCTTTTCTATCAGAAGATCAACCTCCAGATTCAATGCTCGTGAGGTAACATCCAAAGCATCCCACCAAACCTGCCGAGAAACCGAAGGGTGCTCCAGTTCCGAGAGTTGCGTCGCGAGCCTTGAGAACTGCTGCTCGTTACAATATAACCAATCTCTAAACTCAACAGTCTGGCAGGTTTGCAAAGCCGCCTTCAAGGTGGCCCACTTTGGTGCAGGTAAAACCGCTAGAGTATTCACGGGAACTTGTATTCGAGAACTCCCAGCAGCAGCCGTGATGATGTTCAAGATCAGCTCAGCATCCGACCTTATTATGGCTATCGTCTGCTCAATGATGAATTCATGCACACTTCTCGACAGCGCGAAGCGTTGTTGTATGCGGTTCGTCGGTATCCTAGCAATTGAAGGTCGCTGATAAGGGTTCATGATCCAGGATGTCTCATCGATACCCCAGTATTCACGTTCCGGGTTGTCATAGTATTTCAAAAAAAATCGTTCCTTCCCAAGTTCCGGGTCGTTCATGAGCCTTTCGAAGACATCAGTGTCCTCCCTCCAGGCGTATGTGAAATCCCAGAATATGATTCCTCCACCGTTTCGAAGCAATGAGCCTCCCCAGACGACAGCAAAGGTGGAGAGCATTTCATGCACGCTTTCGAGATTCCGGATATGTAGAGGTGAGCCGAGGTATAGCGTGACACCCCCTGATCGTAGATATGGAAAGGTCGTTAGGAAGTCTTTGTGAATTATGGACCAATCTACTTCCTTCTGGTTATGAGAATGGTCAGATACGAAGGAGTCTTTGGATTCTGCAGCCTCGGGTAGCAGGTAGTATGACAGGAAAGATGATATCCCCTTTTTTTGCTGCGGGGATCTGTTATCCCTTCGTCTACGGTGATAACTTCCACCCTCAGACTGCTCCTCTGTGAACATCGCCTCGTCCTCCGAAGGTACATTGCTGTGTCCCTCCCGCAGCCTCTGCTCTCTCATCGGACTCGGTCGTCGTTGTCTTCGCGGTTGCTCATCTTCATCCTCATGTAGCTTGCTATAAGCCTCTAGCCGCAACCGCAGATTGTTGATGTCGCTGAAGTCCACAACGACTCCAGCGCGATTGGGCGAAAAGTACTCCCTGCTGGCCCAGGAATGCCATCGTGAGCAGGCTTCTCGGACATTCCTCGTGTCTGCGAGTTTCCACCTCAGATATCGCCTCTTAAGCTCGGCGACCTTGACGCCCGGGTAGAAGCAGCGACAGAGTGTGTCGCTTTCGGTACTGGAACTGACTACTTCGTCGAGTATCTGGCCGAGGATTTCGACAGGTAACGACTCGAATAGTTTTGGAGAGTTTTCGGTTGGTCGCGAGATAAACCGGCCTTCATCGTCGAATTCCTCGTCGTCAGAATCGTCGGAGCCGAAAAGGTATTTCGTGAAGTATTTCGTGATTTTGAATCGGGGTGGGCCCGTGGAACCAGAGGCGGAGCGCTGAGGGTAGGGAGGGCAATAGCATTGCGGTCGCTTTGCGGGGGCTTCGCCGGGGAGTTGGGGGTTGGGTTGTTCCCGCCGGATTCTGTCTTCGTTTGAGTATCTCATGATTGGAGCAGCGTTGGAAAAGGCGAGAGACGAGTCCCTCTGGGTGAGAGGAGCGGTCCTGTGCGAGGAGTCAGGTGTCGGCGATGGAGATGTCGCAAAGCCGAGGTGAGTCGCGAGGGAGGACCAGAATGATTTCATGTAAGAGAAACTGAAACTGGGACCACAATCTGAGTGGTTCTCGTCTCGTACCTCGTTATCGATGGCTGGGCTGGCTGCTGGGCTGGTTGTTGCAGGGTGGGCGAACTATAATAATAATATCAGCGTCGCAAACGGGTTAGTTTGGTAAAGAAAACAAAGCAAAGATCGCGACTGGACGAGACAGCGAGCGAAGCGAGGGGGGAACGCATAAGGAAGAGTGGAATCGGAATTGGAAAGAGGAGAGAAGAGAGAAGAGAGAGAAAGAGAGACGATGCGGTCGTACATGCACCAGCGAACTTGTTATTTCGTGTGCGACTGGGGATAGACAATAATAATACTGCTGTCCAGCGTCTTCTCCTTGCAATCTCTCCGCTTCATCGCCTGCATTTCTTCCCTTCCTCATGCTTGCCCGTCAGACTGTCGCCCGGAATGGCCGTCTAGTTAGTTCGACCTGTGCCTAACCTGTGCCATCAGACTCCAAATCGCTAATTGACAGCCCAAAGCGTCCCTCCTGTCAAAACAAACCCGCCGCCCTTTTTGCCTTTCTACCCCCCGGCGTCCCCAGCCCAGCCAATTTTCCCGTTAGCGCGGTGCCTCTCATGCGAGTGAGCGAAGCGGAGGGCTCGGGTCCCTGGCAGGACGATACATGTGCGCACATAATCATAATAAGGATGCGGGTCTACCTTCGTGATTTGCATGCAACAAAGACGTAATCTCGATCTGAGGCTTAACCGAGCGAATGAGCACCTTTGCCTCTATCCATCTCTCGCGATCTCTCCTGTGCCTGCTGCTTCCTGCCTTTCCCTTTCGACGCGCATCGGATTTCAAAGAGTTTGAGATATCGCAGTTGACCAGCAGCCTCGGCCTCTCCCTTGCCTCCCCGCCGTGACTGCAGAAAAGTGTTGCCATGTCGTTTGCGTGCGTTGAAGCTGCACGCATATCAACGTCTATCGCTGCAACACCGAAAAGGGGCTGCTTTGTTTACCTTGTCGATTACCCTACTTTTACAATCTGCATGTGCATATTTTGACGCCCAAAGAAGAAATGGATATCTTATTAACTACCTATCTAACGCCAGGCCCCCCAGTATAATGTCGCTAAAATATTCAGCCCCAAAACTCCTCTCCTCTATAACTATAAGCCCGCCCAAAAAGGTAAATACCGAGCCAGAACCCGAATGCGCCCAAAGATAGCAGTGTTCGTGGGGGAACAAGAAAAAGAAAGAAAGACAAAACATAATCAGACAGGCGGTCGCGCATTGCCCCTCGCCAAAGGTATCAACACCACCGTCCCAATTGTCACAATCGCGCAAATCGCGAACGGCAGTCCCATCCCAAGCCCTGTCACGTTCCCTTCAGAATACGTAAACGAGTAAACCTTGATCCAAAGCGGACCGTTCAATATCCCGGACATGATTTCAACAATCACAAACGCCATATGCACCAACATGATATGCGATTCGTCGCCAATTCCTATAACGTGAGATCTTAGCCCATCAAAGAAGGCCCGCGCGGGAGAATTCACCACCAGCGACATGAGGAAAAAGAATTGGCTGCCCGTGAATGTGAGAATTAACGCTGAACCCAGTTGACAGAGCAGCGAAAGTGCTGCGATCAACAGATCCGGTGGGAGATGGATCATGCTGTAGAGAGCCTTGCTGGCCCTGGTGATATAACTTCGCATGAACGGAAGTAACAACAGAATTACAGCTCCCATAAGCGACTCAAAAGACAGAACGATACCCGTCTTTGATAGCGTCCACGAGTACCTCTTCGACACCCACGTTTGGAAAGGTATCCGAACACCCCTGGATATCATGTGTAGCAGCAAGATTATAAGAGCATTTCTAACAGCCCTTTGCTCGAACAGCAGGGCTTTGACCTCTGCGTACAAGTTTTGCTTCGATTGAGCCTGCTCGAGGAAGCGCTGGTACAGTGTCGCTTTCGGACGTGATGGCGCTGGTGTAGTTTCCTCATCGTCAACTTCTTCCGCGGACTCAGGGAACTGCCGTGGGTCTCGGACATCGTCATACATTGATTTTTTGGTTTTCGACGGCGGTAAAAGGAGGATTACTGGGACGGAGAGTATCACTGAGAGTGATATACCCATGTATAATACTATTACCGGGCTTATCAGACCCATTAACCCTGAGCCGAGAGTGGTACCCAGGAAAGTCGACAGAATATTGAAGCCAGTGAGTTTGTAGTAGACCCCACTCCTGTATCGCAGAGATAAAATCTTAGTGTCTATGTCTTCATATAAATCTTCTCCTCCAAATTTCCCCACTTACAACTCTTCTTTCGGTACATTTTCAGCAATTACCGTCCGCATCATAATGCCAAAGAAGGTGAATCCACCTCCTAGCAAATCGAACAGTGGGATCACCCAGAATAGACGGGGATTAAAGGTTAGTGGATGTGAACCTATCATCACCGCATGTTAGCCTGCAAGAAACTGTAATAATCGTTACAGAAAAGGAACAATAAACTCACCAATAAACCCCATGAGCGCATAGGCCACAGCGGTCTCCGAGATAGCTAAGAGCAGAAAGTTCCTCCTATCGATAACTTTCGCCAAATACCCAGACGGAAACATGACCAGCAAAGCTATCAACGGATAAAAGCATACGTTAGCCTCGGCTTTCGTTTTCTAACTCGTATAACCGACAATCCGTCAGCACAATTACAGGTCTACTTACCCACAACCGTCGAAATCGTATCCGACACTCCCAAAATCTCTACCACGCCTGCCTGAATCTCGTCCGTCTTACACATCGACTCGTCCGGCACCTTGCCATGCTCCAGCCCAGCATTCGCCAATGTTTGATTCACCCCGCCTACCCCGCCATGGTCTTCATACCACCGCTGACAGACCGCATTCTCCACAATTCTTGTAAATGGTAAAGAAGTTGTCGCAAAGCTAAAGATCAAAACGACTTCCAGCAGTATACATAGCAAGACTGTCTGTCTGTTTCGTTTTGTGTATATAATCGGCGGCGGGCTTAGTAACGGCGCATCCATTATTTCGAATGATTGCAGCCTAGTGCGAATTGGTGATAACGGTGCAGTTTTAAGACTATGGCTATCGTTTTCGTCGTTTTCAGTATCGCTTCCAACGTCTACAGCGAGGGCTAACGGTTCTGATTCGGGACCATTGCGCCGACGGTCTCGCCGGCCATGGTCCCTTTTATGGAGCTCCGTTGTATTCGACATGATTGATTTATTCCGTATAGTAATAATAATAATATAGATACTGTTGTTCCTGCTGATATTCTCTCCAGAGAGAATATAGCGCTATTTCGTTTTTGTTTTAGCTAGATATCAGCTTGTCCGTAACGTCGAATCCTCGTGGACGACGGGTACGAGTCGGCGAACGTGGGCCGTAAGATCACCAGAGTGCGCAACGTGAGGTATGGAATGCAATGCTGTGCTGCGCAAGCGGATGCTATCTCCTGTTCCTTCTCTTCCCTTTTTTTTTTTTTTTTTTTTTCGGGTTTAGTTGGTTTAGATGCAGGATGGCTGGTCGCGTGTGCGAAGTTGAGCACTATGCTGGAATCAACTGCATGATAAGAAAACACAATCTGTTGACAGTGTTACCGAAAGGGAAAGAAGCGATTGAAGGATTAAAGGTCCTTAGCTATAGTCCGAATGATATTTCTTCGAAGTGGCACTGCAGGGTAAAGAGAAAAAAAGAAGGGACACTTGCATTTGGGGGGGTGTGGTGAGGTGGGAGACCAGATATTACATTCTAAATCACAAGGGGCTGTGGGGGGTTATTAATGGACGTATGCTCATCGGCACCTTGCATGGCTGAAGGCATTCCAACCCGAATTCGAACAGTGCAGATGGGACATCACTCAGACCGGTCTAAGGAGAGATGGGATCAGTGAATCCGGAATTTCGTGGCTACTCCGCAATTTGATCTTGTTCGGTTTTAGGAGCCTGTCAAGTAATCCGAAGACCCATGGCGGGACTGGGGATTTCTCTTGCTTCACCAGGGTGTTACAGCTGCTGTTTCTTAATTACTAGCTGGGCCTGCGTTGCCAGTGTTGCTCTCCTTCGGCTCCAGAATGTGTCTATTTTTGCTCCATCGCGGCGCCAGATTCCAACTCTTCCAACAGTTCAAAGATTGCTGTTATGTTCACTTGGCGCCAGAAAGCTTAGGGTTGGGCGGCCGATTAATGTGCTCAGGTCTCTTAGTTGAGGCTTTTAATGTTTGCTCTTCTGTTTGAGTCTCAGTCACCTTCAACGGACTGTGGGGTTCGGATTGGACTCGTAAAGCGAACATAGCGAACATAGGCAAAATGGCGGGAACATGGTCCCTAGGCAGGTTCATCTACCAGCATACAGTACTTCCGTGTTCGGGTTCTGCGAAGATGAACTGGGTTTCAGCGAAGAAAATTACGTCCTCTTGTTGCACTGACGTCGGTTTGCAAGAGCTGTTACATAGGTGACCAAGGATACAATAGTACATCTCATAACAATGTTGGTCGACGAGAGACCTTAACCCCTCAACTTGAAATCACTAGCTAGCTCGAATAGAAAATCCGCCCTCCCGATTGACCGAACCTCATGGTATCACCTGTGCGAGCTTACAGACCTATTCGGGACATCAGGCTGGGCAAGCCCGCTAGCTAGATCAGCCTCTCCCACGAAATCAGATCTCCAAGGATACAGCTGCCATCTGGGTTTCCCCCGGTCCTCACACCAGTTCCACCCGCTGCATCTATCGGAGTATACGGCTTTTTCTCTAATTCGCTCGCTTCCTCGGCCTTGATCTGAATATCAGATGCCTCTCCCGCTCCCGCCCCCAGTCCAAAGCCGCCAACTGCCCCCTCATCATCCGAATTTGTAGGTTCCTCTTTAACTACCACCTCCACTTTTGATTCTTCAAAGGTTCCGTCATCCTTCTCTTTCTTTATAATAATTTGTTTCGTTTCTCGGACTAACGTTTTCCCATTTTGCCCAATTCCAAGATGGCGTCCTCCCGCTGCGTTGCATGTCGGACAGTAACGCCCGTCTGATCAATTTGTTTTCTTATTTTAGCACACAGTTACAATCTTGCATTTGCATTACCAAGTTTGTAAGACTGGAATGCAGGTTTCCACTTACGTCTAATCATCAACTGATGCAACCCATATTTGAGGTCAGGCGGAACTCTTGTATCCAAATGCAGGAATGCAGTATCTCGTGTAACCGGCGGGGGTTTCTTAATCTTTCGCTTGTTGGCTCGTGGCTTCCCAACCGATTTAAGCGCTCCAGTGCCCACGAGGTCGCTGTCCTCATTGCCATTATGATCATTCTCCTCTTCTTCGCTTTCATCGATTTCGAGAGGCGCGATTCTAGTTTCTTGTTCCATCACTGCCCTTTGATACTCAGGTGTGGGAACCCAACCTAGCAACTTTGAGATTCTAAAAACATGGGTATCCACAGGGAAAGCGGATCTCCTCAAACCTACAAGTTGACACAATTAATCAATCAAACCCCGACAAGCTTCCATCGCTCTACTTGCTGAACGGGAGACCAGGATGCCGACAATATTGCAATAAGGATGCTACTCACAAAACATCAGAACACATGTGGCCGTCTTGACCCCTACGCCTTTGAACGCAGTCAACTTCTCCATGACTTCTTCGTCGCTACTCTCGTGCAAAAAATCCAAACTTAGCTCGCTTCTTCCATTTTTCTCCCCATCCTCGTGCACCTCGTCAAGAATTCCCATTATAGCTTTACTTTTGACATTGGCCAGTCCACCTGCTTCAATTGCTTTAAACAAGTCTTTAAGGTTACTTTTTCGCACGGCTTCCCAATTTACACCCCCGTGTACCGGGTCGGAGCCATACTTGGCTATTAAGCCACGGAATGCACGAGAAGAATTTGAAGCCGAGGTATTGGCTGATAGGACGGTACGAAGGAGGGCGTCCAGCACCGATGGAACTTCACCACATCCCGCGTGAGCCTTGGATGCTGTAATTTTATTTGGACGTACTGCCGGGCCGTGAGCTCGTGTCAGGAGGTCGTGGACTACTTGGCATTGGGATGGAGTAGGGAATGGATGGTCTGGATAGGGAGATTGGCCGAGAGTTATGACTTTTGGTTTCTTAGGCTTAGATGGACCGGCCGATTTGGCTTTCACTTTGATGGCTTTTGACACGCGCGAAATTGTAGAAGGAGGTGTATTGTCCGATCGCTTTCGCTTATAGGGGGTAGATGATTTAGCTCGAGCAGACCGCCCTATTTTCTCGATTTCAAAAGTGGTAGTAGCATCGTTAGTGTTGGTCGTGACTGCAGGTGTAGACTTATTGGCAGATCGTAGTTGGCGAGCCATCTTGCGTTTATGTATACTGCCTTTCTAGATATGTCGCGTATGTGAAGACGTCAACGTTCGAGAGAATGAACTGACTCCAGCACTCTCAAGGTCTGTGTTGGTGGTGTTGTATCGCGAGATTGATACGGATGCAAGATCCATGATTATACCGGTACCGCGGGTTGGACATGTTTTATACTCCTTCTTGGCTTTCAAAGTCATGACGTCCACCGTTTTCCGGATCATCGCTGTGGTTCCTGGCGATCGCCTCTGATGCACGATGCTGCCCACCGGGGACGCGTTCCCGGGCCCGGGCTTAGAGAATGCTCGCATCGCTTTCGTCATTGCCAATTGCCGCGGCCAACCTCGAATTGGCGGTGGTACCATGGCGTGCAGGCCATGTTTTCTTTCGAAATTTCCAAACGCCGATTTCAGAGCTTGAGTTTTTGCGGATGGACAATAGATGTCATTATCTCCAAACTATTATGTTTGAATCGCTGGGACTCCTACTATTCCGATTTATATGATTGCCTTGCCTTTGAGCTTGCGGCCTTGCACCAGAATAGCCTCCACTACCCTCATTCATTCCCATTTTTCCTCTCGAGGAACATCGACGTTCGCAGAATTTTCTCCACTAAACAGCTTCAGAGCTAAGGAGACAGTCAAGATGGCAGAGCCGGAGCTCAAGTCAAAGAATATCGATATGATGCGTGGGCATCCGTCTACGGAGCTGTTGGCTACATACGAAATGCTGGCGGCAGCCAATTCAGTTCTCACAGACAAATACCTACCACAGGATTCTAATGACCAAGATAGACATCCGCTTCATTATGGACCCGATTGTACGTAGACGCTAGTAATTCACCTGCATTTACATTGATATAGTAAATTATCGAAATTCTAACTTGTTTGTAGTAGGAAACATTTCATTTCGCCGGGATATCGGCCGCTGGTCTGCCAAAAAGTACGGTTTGCACAATCCAATACCGCCGGAAAGGATCAACCTTACCTCAGGTGCCTCTAACGGCCTCGCAAAAGCATTGGAGTTGTTTACAAATCCTATTTGTGGTTACACTCGAAGAGCATTCGTCATTACTCCAGTGTACTTTCTCGCATGCCCAATCTTCCAAGGTAATCAATGCAATCTACCATCATATGGAACAAAATAAAATGTCATCACATTTCATGCTAAAATTATAATATGCTTATTAAGACTCCGGCTTCTCCAACCTTATGACCAGCATACCTATGGAATCCAATGACACGTCTCTAAACTTTGACGAACTAATTGACCACCTTGAAAAAGACAAATCTCACCCTCCTCAACCTTTTGTAACTATTGAAGCTGGCCTGTCCCATATCAAATCCATACGTCCCAAACATCTCTACCGCTACGTCTTATACTGCGTCCCCACGTATTCAAACCCCACTGGGACAACCTTGTCCTTACAAGCACGTACCCGTCTGGTAGAAATCGCAAGAAAATACGATATCTTGCTCATCTCAGACGATGTTTACGATTTCCTCGGATACGATATCAAAGAAACGCCAGTTAAGCGACTAGTAACCATAGACAAGGAAATGGGTGTAGCCGACGACGAGAAGGGACACACGATTTCTAACTGCAGTTTCTCCAAGATTATAGGACCCGGGGCACGCTGTGGATGGGTCGAGAGCGCCAGTCCAGTACTAGCAAAGGAGATGGGAGAGAGCGGCGCGAATCATAGCGGCGGGGCACCATGTCATTTTACATCGACGCTGGTGCACAGATTGTTAAGCTCGCCCGAGGAGGGCGGAAAACCGGTAATCGATAATGTTATAGAGAAAATTTCTGGTGCCTACAAGGAGAGGGTAGGAGTATTGAGGGGTGCCATTGGGAAGTATTGGCCAGAGGGAACACACTTGGAGGGCGGGGATGGTGGGTATTTCGTTTGGGTTAGATTACCACAAGGGTATGTTGCCAGAGACATTGCGAAAGTCGCACTCTCTCGAGGTGTCAAGGTCGGAGGAGGCGATGGATTTGAGGTTCCGGTTAATGATGTAACTGGGAAAAACAACTTTAAAGACTGGGGAGCGAGGCATTTAAGGTTGTCCGTTTCGTATTTGACGGCCGATATGATTTATAATGCAGTTAGGTCTTTCGGTGAAACGATCAAGTTATGGAAAGAATCTCAAGGGAAATAGATGATGTGGGATTGAATTTCCGCAAACATAACGGAGTCCAATAATCTTCTGGTGGCGGAATTTATATTAGATCTAGAACCTGCGAATTGCTACAAAGGACTAGGGGCGGGCATGCGTGTGGATTATTATATTTTTATAAGCAAATGTAAAAGTTTTTTCCCTATGATTCTCTGGTATCGATCGTTAACACTGAATCCAGCCCTCTCACTATTCAACTGATATGTCTCTAAACACCGCTTGCTGCTCAAAATTGCACCAAAACACCGAATTTTGAACTCCAGAAGAAAATTACATCGCAATACCAATATCGTACAGCTTGATACAATCAAGTTTGCTCATTTAGCGCCTTTCTTGTCCCTCTTCCCACCTGGCAGCAATTCCAGATGTCCAGCTTTTCCCGCCAAAGTTTTCTCAGTCTTGGCTGTGAGACCGCCAGTATATTTCTGTGGCAAAATTTAAGTTAGTGCTTGCACTCAAAAAATATGGTAGATGAGTCTGAACAGCCGGAAAAGTGCTATATCTGGGGCAAAAATAGGTCAGGTACCTTTTTTATTGCCTTTTGTTTGATCAAAATGCTTTTCTTAGGTGCGATCACTCGCTGGCCTTTCTTAGGCCCAAGGGTTTGTGGTCTGTTGCAAATTTTTTTATCTATGATTAGCTCCAAAACTCATGCCATTTGCGTAAATCTACCAACACCGCTATGAATCTCATAGCCGCCAGCCATAATGACGGTCTACTATATCTAGAAGAGGGGCCTGAGCGCAAAAGAAATACCTTTTCGAAGTTGTTGGCTTGGATAGTTTCTTGGTTCCCTGCGCCATTTTTGAGGTTGCTATAGCTGTTGGTTTGATGATTAGGTTTCGTTGGCAGCAACTCGCTTGGGTGGTTTTATGTTTATAAGAGCCTCCAGAACCAAGGAAGCGAGTAATTCCAACTGCGTCAAAACCATCCACAATCTCTCTACGATCTCCGGATAATGTTATCCCGATAAATGCCAACCAATGGGTATATATATTATTGTATAATACAAGCTACTCTGCATTAAGGTATATCCAACCGTAAGATATTTATGACTTGTCTTCTTCAGCATTATCCTTCACTGGCTCGAGATGGCTGAGGAGACCCTCTCTCCTGATATCCATTGCACGCTTGATCTCCATATCTGTTTCTCTCAGCGCCTCCTTCCCGCGAGCGATCTCTTTCTTATTGTAAAATTGCTCTCTCCGAACGGCTGCCTCACGATCCTCTAGTGCTCTCCTTTGCTTTTCAAGACTCTCCTTCGACGCAGCATCCGCTAGTCCTGCATCCTCAGGCAAACTCCTAATGTAACTTTCCACAATGGAATCTCTTCGATCTTTAGGAACCACAACAAATCTAATATCACAAGACACCGATGGAGGAAGGTTGTCGATAATAGACTTTCTTGACAAATCTTTCACGGTCTTCAAGTGCTTCCGGAGGTCATTTTCTCGGGTTTCCACACTTGTTTTGGTTCCTGCTTCTTGGTTAGACGCGATATAACATGTCAGAGAGGAGAACATTGAGACTTACGGCTGATATATTCTCTATAATATTTCTCACGGTCCTTGTCCAATACCTTCGGGTCCTTCATTTCAGGCTCTTTCTTGAACTTTCGCTTGAATTCTGGCCAATATAGTTTGGGCGTAGCGTTGAGCTCCAGAAAGCTCAAGTAGGCTATTCTCGGGTCCTTCTTGACTTCTTTCTCTTTCTCTGCCTTCAACACTGCTATACGTTCTTGGCACCAGTCGCTAAAAACTTGCTTCCGTAGTTTTGTAGTCGGAAGAGCTGTATACCTCCCATCCTCAACTAACTTTGGCATCTCGCCATCCCACGTGCTGTAAGGATTGATCTTGAGATCGGTCAACAGGTCTTTGAATAATAGAACACCATCCTCGGCCGCTAAATCGTCGTTGCCTTCCATATCTTCCTCTTCGAGGCCATAGTCCGCGGCCATAGCGCCCAATTGCCATGCAATATCATCTTCTGTAAACTCAACGGGTCCGCCCGCTTCCATACGCATCCGTTTCTCATCGTGTTCCTCATCAAAGCTCTCGTCGTCATAGTAGTAACCTTCCTCCCCTTCTTCATCCTCAACAGTCGCCGAAACTTGCCGTTTGACTCCCTGAGTACTGGTGCCCACGCTTTCACCTCCGGCTTCTCCGTCGCTTTGGTCATCGTAATACTCAGCAGGATCATCGAGTTCTTGGTCCGCCATAGCATCTTCCTGCTCTTGTCTTTGACGATCCAGGGCGCTCTGTCGCCGTCTTATCCGCTCTCTTTCCCGCTCTTCGCCCAAGGAGAGCATTTCCATGCTCTCTATAGCATCCTTGAGGCTGTCTGGCGCACTCCATAGCGATTCTTTGGTTTCCGGATTATGTATAAACGTGTTTCCTTTCTTCGTCGTTACAAATAACCATGGCTCGGCGTTTGGGATTGGTCGCTTGGTCTTGGGCTTGTCGGGTTTTTCCTGGGGACGCGGTCGTCTGAATGCAGAATCGCCATGTTGCTGGCGGCCATAATTGAAATTACTAGGGTAGTTCTGGGGCTGGAAGTGCTGGCCTGTCGGATACGCTTGCGGCGGAGGGAATGGCGACGGCTCGGCCGGCGCCGCGACTGGTCGCGTGTATGTAGACGTCTTGGTTTCCGTATGGTAGTAGTACATATGACCTATTCGTCAAGTTTCTGGGTATGAGCGAGAGTTAGAACAATTGATGAGAGGCAGTAGCCACAATGTTACATACCAGTAGGAGCGCGATGCTCAGTCCACCCCTGGGGCAAGGGTGGTGGTGCAGCATGGCCACCACGGCCAGCGGAGGATTGGTATCCGGAGGACATTTGCTCGATTATTCTGACTCCAATATTATGGCTGTCCGATTTTGGCGGGCATGTGAAATGTGTTTGGCAATATGATGATGACGAAAGACGCGAGATGAAGGAAGGATGCTTCTCTTCAGTGGTGTGGAATTGGCGTGACGCATATGTCACAACTTAACAAGAAATTTCGGTTGCCTGCCACCACAACTGTAACTTTTTTCTCAACTTCGATCAATTTGCAACACTCGTCTTCAACATCAGACGGCCGAACCTAGCGACGAGGGATGAGTGTAAGAAGAGTAGGACGGATTTTGAGCCTGAGGCCTGCTCTGGCTTATACCTCGATAGGGCCGCGACTATTTTCGACTACAGGCGCACGGTTTCAAGAAGGAAAGTTGGGCACAGAAGAACGAACAACACACTTTGGATTCCAGAATATCGCTGAATCTGTGAAAGAGTCGAAAGGTAGGTTTATTTGATACAACTTTGGACAAAACTAATCTAAGAGTCTCATGCTAACATATTCTGCATAGTTCGAGATGTTTTCAATTCGGTTGCGAAAAACTACGATACTATGAACGATGTCATGTCGTTCGGCGTCCATCGAATATGGAAGGACCAGTTCGTGCAGCAACTGAATCCAGGAAAGAAGAGCATCTTCTCCGAGCCAATGACCATCTTAGATCTTGCAGGTGGCACAGGAGATATTGCTTTTAGAATGCTAAACCATGCAAGAACCGTGAATGGCGATTCAGAAACAAGAGTGAGAGTTGTTGATATCAACGAGGAGATGTTGAAGGAGGGTATAAAGCGGGCACATAGTCTTGGGTACCGGACGGAAGGCGAAGGTATAACCCCAACCATCCCATCCAATGAGGTGATTTTTATGTGGATCCAAAGCATGGTGCTAGAGAGAAACCAGTTTATTGACAGATAACTGCTTGAACAATAGATGCCCCGATATCGTTCATGGTCCAGAATGGGTAACGAAAACCTGTATTAGTTATCAAAGCGCCAGCTCTAACGTGTGTTCTTTCTCAGTGAAACACTGGAAGCAATACCGGACAACTCCATAGACCTTTTGACCATAGCCTTCGGCATCAGAAAGTAAGTTCACCCCTCATCCTTACTCTCTCTCTACAAATTGCTAACCAAAAACTAGTTTTACTGACAAGGAAAAGGCATTGTCTACGGCCTACCGTGTCTTGAAGAAAGGAGGCGTTTTCGCCTGTTTAGAGTTCTCTAAAGTGGACAATTTTATCCTAGACCAGATATACAGGCGGTATAGTTTCAGCATCATTCCGATGATGGGCCAGCTGATAGCCGGCGATCGGGATAGCTATCAGTACCTCGTTGAAAGTATTGTAAAGGTACGTCTACGAAATGGCTTAATATCAAATGCGGTTCTAAGATGCAGTATAGTTTCCAAGTCAGAAGGATTTTGCCGGAATGATACGAGATGCTGGCTTCCAGCTTGCCGGCAAGGGATGGCAGGACCTCACTTTTGGTGTCGCGGCAGTCCATACTGGCGTCAAGCTGTAGACGTTCTTGCTTTTGGTACGCTCGATCTTGTATATATGGAGAGGGGTAAATACAGCCTGTACATACAAACTGTAGGTATCAACCCTATGATGGCTGCGCCGCCCGTCTACCTCTCCCCCCACTCTGAATATCTGTTTACCAATTGGACTGGCTAACAACCGAGAAGATCAACTTTATTGATCTAAAGACACAGTTTTCACTTTCTTCCCCGCTTGTTCGCAGTTATTCTGTCGGCTGTTTACATCATTGATGAGCGATCTCAGGTACAAGACCGAAGGGTCCCATTAAGAGTTGCTGATTGGACGGCAATTCCGGTCTCGCAGCAAAGAAACAACAGATGCATGCCTTTGTCGTCTAAACAACTGTCGCAAGCCAGTCGTTGACAAGACGGGGGTTCGTCATGGTTGCAGAGATTTTTACACGAAATTATGCGTTCGAGCGAAAAGCCATCGGTTGGACGAGATACCTTGCCCAACAAAATTTGTCGTGATCTTAATTTTAGGTACAGAGAGCGACCAAACATTGGAACCGCCCCCTAGCCCGGCAAACTGAATCACAAAGCTGAGCAACAGACATCGGGAACGTGTGTTTTAAAAGGAGAAAAGTTTCCTCCACCTGCGAGAACTGCTGCTTCTCGATGCTGTTGCCACTTTTTTTTTTGGATTACTCTCGACGATCGGGCCCTCGAATACAGCCGAAATACGGATGATGGCGATATTATTGTGTTGGCAGTGCATTTGCATACTCGCAGACAGTCACAAACTCTGCATGACAAACGGGAGGCAGTTGACAGTACAGTCTTAATGCAGATAAGGTATTATGCTTCGGCCCTTCTCTCAAGACGGGAGGGCCACGAAAACTAAGAGGGAGCAGGGTTATCCCGCCCGCTGCCTGTTCCCACCTATCGAACGTACTCGCTAAGTTGTTTAGGTGTCCCGTCGGTCCACGTAGAAAAAACCAAGTTCTGCCCAAACTACAAAGCTCTTGGCACCCAATTTTCTCTCCTCGATCGCCAACTTCTGTTTTTCTCCCATCTTCCCCTCACTTCCCAACTTCCTTTCCACAGAGAAAACCAGGACAGAACGACGCTCACTCACCTGGGCTACAGCTTACAATTTATTTATCATCTACGCTATGGATCTACTTATTTATCACCTTTACTTTTGGGCTCAGTTCGACAAAGCGGCTCCTGCTTCGCCCCAGCAGACAGGCCAGATCTATTTAAAGCAGCGCAACAAGACCTCCGGCGTCTAATTTTTTTGCTTATCACCCGGCATAGAAGCTCACTGGTACCATGGACGGCCGTAGCCGCTTGAAGTCATAATCAGTTTTGCCATTAAATCAATTATATACAGAAACAACATAAGAAACTGGATGACAGGGCAATTTGTTATCAAGCGCCGTGCTTTTCTTCTCCGGCTGGTCGAACGGTCGCCAGCTCGAACCTCCGAATCTTCACCAGGCCTGCAAGCACACTGTATTTTCGCAGATCAACGCTAGCTTGCAACACCGGGAATAGCGAAAACAAACCCCAAAAAAGCACATTGATTTTTTTCCAACAGGAGGACGCTAAATAAAACTCGACATGTGACAGTGAAGGTACTGTTAAGAGCGGGAGCGCAAACAAAGGGAAATCGTCACCAAAGACCGGTCTGCCGACTCGGTCGTTTGCTTTTGCTGAATAAATTTTGCTGAATGGAGAACAGGTACGCACACGGCTCTGAGCGCTTCGCAACGCATGATTTCAACCGATGCTCCTGAGCTTAGCCGCCTTTTGCGCATTAAGCTCCATGATCTCGTTTTGGTAGAGCTGGATGTTTGACTGCTCGTTTTCGGTGGAGACGGGGTTGCGCCCTTCGGCTAACCAGCGTCCGACCTTTTCCTTTGAAGCGTATAGCTTCCTGGTTGCAACATCAATCCTGCTGCAGATGGTGCATTTCCCTGGCTTGGGGACTGCCTCATAGATGAGCTTCATACCGCAGGTCTCGCCAGTTCGGTACTCCTTAGCGCAGTGCTGTCTGAAACGGCCCCACTTGAAGCAGTGGCAGTCTCGGAAAACGTTCTGCTCGTAGAAGCACATTGTGGATTGAGGAGATGTTTTGCGTCTCTAAGCGACTTTGAAGCTCAATATAGAAATATTGACTTGTGTATAACCAGCAATTGCTTCGGTTTACACAAGGGGTTTGAGGGAGAGGCAAAGATATGTTTCAGGAGCTAAAGCTGCGCAGGCTATTGTTGCAGGCTTTCAAGGAGGATGATCGAGAGGAGACAGTGGAGGAAGATGATGATGAAGATGCTGTTCAGTAAGGACTGAATGAAGAGAGATTGGTGAGTGAAGATTGCTTTGCTTTGGATCTGTTGCTGATGATGATAGAAGGAAGAGCATTTTCGAGGGTTAGAACGGCTCTATTTATGCTCTTTAGATATCCTACAAAGTCGAGCATCATGAGAAGACGGGAATGGGTCTGACTGTTTTCCTCTCGAGCTCAGGAGGGTGTGATAGTGGATGGTCCCATTGAGGTTTCGATCAATTGCGTTTTTTTGCGGTATCGAATGACTTTTCGTCACATATGATAGCAGAATTCATGCAAAGCAGAGTTCCGGCCATGAAGGTTAGCAACCTTTCCAACAACATCCCTGTCCATATCAGACCTACCTTGACGGACTTTTCGTTTCGAATGAACGCCTCCTCTCTGTTCTCGACTCGCACCCCGTCCGGTTTGTCCTTAGAGGAGGTGCAGATCCAAGCTTCCGTACCTCTAGGCCCTCGACAAAATCCCTCAGCATGATTGTCTAGATCATGCATATCGGGTACACCGGCTGTTCAAGGAATAGGAGGATGTCTTGTTTTTTTTTCGAGGGCTTTGATGCATGGAGATGGCAAATCCTTGACGGTTTTCACTCACGTGCTTTTCGCGGGTACACGTTTCGATCCGCCAATATGCAACTACATCCAAACACCCTGGTGGAACCCCTTCCTAGTGGGTATTTCTCTCCTTCGATAACGGACCCGCCTATTCCTCATACTCACGAGACTTTGGACCAAGGGTTATATCCGAAACTAGTGTGGATGGCGATGGAGGAAAAGATTGCATAAAAGACGGCTGAGCAAGACGGCATATCGAGCTCCCTGGTCCTGCAACAGAAAGTTTTTTTCCCTTGTTGCTGCCATGGATCATCGATGAACTGTTGCGTCAATTGCTCAATTGGCTGACGATCGGGAGGCGTCCTGTTCTCGACGGGCCTTGTTCTTCAAAGTTTCTCATGAACCTTGCTCGCCGTTCATGAACTTCTGTTCGAAGAGATGGTGGCCTGCTAGGATGTTGCATCGCGAATGCGTCCTCTGGACCGAACCATATTGTCTCGGAAACCTGATTATTCCTACCTCCTCGGCACGAGCTATCTGGCTATCAAGTCACAGGACTTTGCGAGCTATGGGAGCTACAACATAGCCCCTTCCAGGAGGCGTCGTATTTGACTCGTTTTGAGCAAGTTGCATTTACGAGAGGTTCTTTTGATTTCAGCTGACGAAATTAGATACCAACATCGAAGCTTAGACTAAACGTTATACCTCCAATTAACATGCAAGGCGGTCGATAGATCCCCAAGGAAGCCAGCCCCGCTCGCAGGCTTTCGATGAGATGATCATTGAGAAAGTTGACGTGGCGGCCGTCGATTTGATACGCTTTATGCCGGCCGCTTTTGTCTGTTATTTTATTTTTCGAATTTAATGTTTCGGACTATGCTGCACGGGAAGCGGACCATATCTTTTTTTTATCTTTTTCATTTTTTTAATACAAAAAAAAGAGCCCTATTTCCCGTTCAACTTTTGGAGTTATGGAGCTCACTTTTTTTTACAAACTTTACTCAGGACCAATGGACTTCGCAACGCAAAGTCAAGACACGGGTTATATCCCATTGGAGGAGAATTGCTCAACTCAAATCTTCGATCGTACTGGGAAAGCAGAAAACCATTTACACCAAGAGAAAAGTCCAATGTACTTCCAAAAGGTGGCAATCAGCGTGCAAAGGTGCAATGACAGGATCATTGCATATTACTTTTTCTATGTTGCTTTTAGGGCCATGGCCTCTCAACCGGCTTTCTCCTCACTTGCTAGTGGACACGACACCATCAGGATATATTGTCTTTTTTTTTTTCTTATTTTGGGGGACCTAGACGAGGGGGGCTAATCTGCCCACATGCAGAAAAATCTTTCCAAGCATACGATTTGCTCGCGGAAGGCAGGGAAGTGTAGGGGTCAGAAAGATGGCTGGAAGCCTGACTGCTTGAGAGGTTGTTTCTCACTGAGGGCATACGAATGTACATATCTTGGACCGAACTGTTTTAGTTTTTTCCATTAGACTACCCCCAACAATCAAGAAACCTGCCGACCTGACCCGATATGACCTGCACCAGACGGGGTCTCTGGAAACCGTCTTGCTTCGAATGCAGTTTGCCTGGAGGATGTGCTAGGTGCAGAGGAGAAGCTCCTCTTTCTATCGTAGGCTTTTTTTTTAGATTCTTAATTGCTAGGAACGCTTTTTTATATGGTATGGAAAAACGCATGTTTCTGCTTTAAAAACGGATATTTTTTAAAATTAGGCAACGTATATTTTCGACTCACGGGATTTCGTTTACACCGGGTCCCAGAGTTCGAGTCTCCCAAACAAGGATGGACCGGTCACGTTTCTGGGAGCCAACAACTCACATGAGTTGATGGCGGACGCAGAACACGCTTGGGCAGCCTTTAGTCAATGTACCGGACGGGGAGTTTGGGCGGTGTGTCTTCACGTGAGTGATGGTGTTGAGAGCCAGGGTGGTCGATTGGTCTGCAAAGTTTGTGTGTGCTTGCTCTTTGCTTTGGCTTTTGCTTAGCTTGGGTACTAGCATACGATAGCTTGAAAAGCAGCTAAAAGCAGGAGTGGTTCTCCGGTGGTGGAACCACAACCCCCCATTGGAAGATGGGGGCCAGAATTATTGGTCTGGCAAGAAACGGGATGACAGGAGGGAGGGAGGGGAATGATGATGAGGAGGAGCAGCAGCAGCAGAATGAGGTGGAGGAGCAGGCCAAGGGAGAGACAAGGGAGAGGAGGAAGAGGATTCGAAGAGGAGGAGCAGAAGGAACAAGGCGAGGCTGATCGGATGCTGGGACGAAAGTGTCATCGAGTAGAAAGAGCGAGCAAACGAGGGAAAACAGAGCTAGGAGAGTAAGAAAATTTTAAATGTCTCCAGGAGATCCACACATCCATGCAATACTCTGCATGAAACTAGCACCGTTCTTCCTATCAGTAAATTCAGAAGGTGGGGAAGTAGCCTTCCTGCCAGTGGGATCAATCCAGAGTATCTGGAGAAGACGGTGAGGGGTGTGGGAAGGAGACGGGAATCACGTCTGTTGCACAGCTGGGTCCGGCGTGGGCGTGTCCCTTTTTCATATAAAAGGCTCGCCCGGGGCTAGGCTCCAATTGCGGACTTGGAAATCAGATACACAGAAAAAATAAAATAGAAATGCATCGCGGCTCTCGTCCCGAGTCTCTGTTTATCTCTGTCTCGACTATATATAAAGGTTTATATTCCAGAGGCTGGGGAGCGAGCTGTCAAAGTAAACTCGAGGACGCAGTCCTGCGGCACAGAGACACAGAGATCCTCCTACGCCCCGAAGGCAACTGACGAAAGTCGAGCAGGGAATCGAATCGGGGACAGCCAGCGATGGAAATGAGCCTTCCAATCTCTGCCGCTTTAGGAGAAGCTTTGGGCATGTATTCGTTGTCACTTTCGACTAATTACGAGAGAGCATATGCAATCAAACCAGCGAGCTGGAAGGGGGGTTCGAAAGGAAATCCCAGGCAGGTTGAGAGTACGTACCGTCTGCTCGGATATTATCCCTCTCGAAGGGCTGTTATCAACAGGGCTCGGAAAGAATTCCTAGCTCGGACCAGCTGCCGGCCAAGCTTCTCGATCTATTCTACATCCTGAGAGAAACAGGGCTGGTACCAACCAGCTGGAGCAGCGTTTGGTGTTATGACTTATCTTTCGTGCGCGCGCGGAGGTGAGATACTGGGGACAGAACAGCTCATTGAGCTCTCTCGCAACTTTCCGCTGCTAGCCCGTGTTATTATTTTTCTGGGCTGCACCTATAACTTGGAAAATAGGGCGTTTCAGATGTGCAAGTCATCAGGACGTGCAGCAAACGATTGTTCAATAATTGGGTCCGGTTCCGCTTCACGCCTTGTGGCTCGTGTTACCGGCTATGGGAGGTATTTCCAACTAATTTTGAGGTTCAGCTCTCGCATTTTTGTTGCCAACATGAGAGCTAGCTTGGGTATATAAAACTCTTAATATAAGCCTCAAAGTGTTCACTTGCTCTCTCTCTCTCCCTCTCTCGTTTTGGCTTGCTCCGTACGCCAGAAAGTATCCAACAAACCCGGGCCAATTGTTGCGAAACTATAATAGCGGATTGCTCTAGTGCTCACCCGGCGTATCAAAAGGCCTTTACGCCAGAGCCATGTCCCATAATACGTAGTGAATGTCTCATATAATGTGGAACAAAGTGTAGTCTCGGCCTCCAACATCCAAAGCTATTTAGCAGTTGTGCTAGTCGCGCTGCATGACAAACCTTACATGAGGAGCCTGCAAGCTAGGCCCCCTTCAATTTTATATCAACACTTTTCAAAAGTCCTCACAGAAAACAGGCTGGCAGGCTGTGGAGTTAGTACGAAAATTTAGCCGCAGGTTCTTTTTCCAAACCGCTTTTTTTTTTGCCTTTGCCAGTGACACTAGAGCGAATACTTGGCCTATTTTTCCTTTTAGATCGATTTTTTTTTTTTTCAACGGCGCTCGTTTGAGTTGTTGCAGTTTTTGGTTTTCCTTGCTTTACCTGTCGCAATTTGGAGCTCACTAGCCGCCATGAAATTCGTGAAAAAGAAATTAATCCTTTCCGGCGAAAGAAGCATACCGCTCTTAAAATAGCTAGTGTCGTGGGCGGCGTGAACGACACCTAGGATGCACTAGTTCCAAGGGGTGTCGGAAATCACCTGATTTGAGAACTCGAGAGTTACACATGTTATCGTTTTTGTGTTGCGGCTGCAGTGATATAGGGACCAGCTTCAAAAAAGTATCCGTGTCGACAGCGAATGAAAACCCATGGATTGTTATATTAATTTATTTCTTAATTGCAAGGGAGCCGAACACGTCTTGATTATGTAGGATTTTCATACAAGACGATAATATATTCCTCAACTATAAGCAAGCAAGGAAAGGAAGGAAAGAAGAAAAATGCACAGTCATTACATATTAATACCGATCTTCTAATATATTCGGATCATATAAAACAAAACAGCTGACCTGTACCTAGGGGTGGCTGATGGGAAGGTCAAGGCAAATGGACGGGATATTTCGAAGAGATATCAGAAATTGCTAGGAATATGTTTTGCAGATTCCGACATCCTAGCTGACCCAGCTTCAGACTGCGTCGACTTGCTTATTCACAGTATGTCCGTGGCTTCATGCACATATGCACGCATAGACGAATGTCAGGATCATGCTTCTGGGAATTTTCAGCACAAAAGCCTAATGTCGAAATCTCGTCACGGCTATTTTTTTTTTTTTTTTTGTTGAACGTATTTAATATTTCTCAGAGTAACAGTGACATTCAGGACTTCGTGACGGTCAAGTGGAGCTTCAAGAAAAAGAGAGAAAAGGAAAAAGTAAAATCCTGAAATGTTGAAATTGCAAGGAACATTGCAGTGCGCCCACCGAACGTAAGATGGATATCCTGATCGAGACGAATACGCAGATCAGAGAACACAGCTTGTGGCATGGCTTACTTGTGTAGCTTCACCGACGATTAGCCTTGCATGCGATACCTCTCGAGATAGCGAATCGAAATTCAAAATATTTTTTTTGCCAGCGAATGCCTTTTGGGGCTTTAGAACCTTATTGTGGAGAGATCGAAGCAGGTGATACCACAGTTACCGACTACTCCGGATTCAGCTCGCCTTTGCACCGACGTGCGAGGAGGTTGCAGGTTGGCAGCGAGAGAGAGGATGGGGATCGAAGCATGGCATCCACACATCAACCCCCATTTTGCCCTGGTAACTGGTCGATTGCATGAGTGTTTTTGCCTGCATTATGTGTGTGACTAAAGTGTCAACAACTTCCGACATCTGTTCGCCTTCTGCCGCTCTACAGGAAAAAGAATCTGATAGAACCATGCAATGTCCTATAACACCGATCATGTTAAAAAACAAAGATACCACCGTGCCTCTTTTTTTCTTGTGTTTTTTATTTCATGCAAGATAGGTAATCGAGGCGAAGGTTACAGGATACACGGGAACTGGAAAAAACACGCCAGATGGAAAAAAAAAAGAAAAGGAAAGGAAAGAACGACAAGTCCGTCTTTTCAACAACTGGCAAAAGTTTGACGGGAAAACGAGCCCGAAGCAATGAAGGACAAGAGGCGGTTTACGGTGCTGCACATTTAGCCAACATTCCATGAGGATGCGGGTCATTGTCAAGGTATCCTCTCTCGGGCAGCGGACAGGCTTCCGAGACAAAATGCGATCTGGAGCGCACGCCTGGGCCTTTTGGCCTGCCGTCCACTGAAACTCTCATAGCTTACTCCTTCCGGTAAGGTAATTCGCATTTGTCGCCGACAGGAAGGCGAGGCGTGATACCCTCTTGGTGACGTGTCAGTGGATATTCATTTCCGTTTGCTCTATAGCTGGGCCGGGGCCCAGAGGGGATGGATATCCATTATCGATCCAAGGCAGGGCCGGCGGGCAAGAGGAATAAAGTGAGAGAAAAAAGGCTCGACCTGCACTGCGGCATTAAGCCTTTCCGGTAAGGAGCTAGTCAATGCATGCAACAGGTGCAGTAGTCACTCTCCACGAGCTCGACGGTACGCAAGTAATGTCCCTTGCCGGATCGCCAAGGTTGTTTTTTCTCGTCGCTATTATTTTTGTTTTGAAAGTAAGAAAACCAGCGGAGGGAGGAGGGTGGGAGGGGGAGGGGGTACAGGTTCATGCCGTGTGCCCCTCTCCCTCGACTTGGTGTGCATGGGACGGGGCGTGGTTGAGGATGTACCAGGCAACAGCTCTTCGGTGGCTCACGTAGCTAGCTGGGCTTGCAACTTCCATGAAGAGGCTCCCATCGCCGCCCTCACCCTCGCCCTTCACCTTTCCGGCATCTCTTCTTTCTTTCTTTTCCTTCCCTCCTCGGTGGAAATCTGGAAATCTCCTGGTCGCAATCGAGTTGCCGTCGTGCGAGGCAATTCCCCCAGAGTTTTACTTGCCTACAAGCTCTCATTCTCTCTATCCTTGCTATCGGTTTATCACCTGCGATCGTTTAGCGAAACATGCGCAATGGGGAGTACATTCCGCATGAACTCTTACGTGCAAGGCTGGGAAAACACCAAAGGGAACTGCAGGCTATACTTCTCGCCTTTTCCGATACTACTGTGAAGGGCTACAGCAAGGGCAGAATCCTTCATAATTTTAAACTCCCATCGTGCTTCTGAAACTTCAGAGGTAAGTATGCCTGTGGATTACGTATATGGTTCTTCTAGCTGAATGCAATGCTAACCGGTTTTGTTTGTTTTGGTCGCCAAAGCTAAGCAGCCAGTCAGCCAGCCATGCAGCTATGAAACTCTGGCTCTTCTAATGGTAGTACGGCATAATTATTTTCCAACGCCTGCCCACACCTCCATCTGGTGCCGAGAGCGATTCGGTTATGTATGACAAGTTCTGCATATTTTGCATATAATTATGCGTACCAGCAACTTTCCTTGAAGTTTGCCTGTCAAATTCAAAACACTCCGGACCGTTCCTTCGGTGTCAAAGGGGAGCCGCCTTCGTTCCGCCTTCGGCCCATGTGATTTGCGGCATTAACTACGATAAAAGAAGTGTGTATCAAGCATTATCGAATTCCTTATCACGAAGGTCTAATGCTATTTGTTTTTCTCTCCCTCTTTCCTTTAGGTCGCGCAGGATATTAAAACTGGTGCTTGCCCCCGCTGTTGGATTTTCGGCGCGACATGAGTTGCGGGGGGAACACTTCAGTCTTGCGATTGGAACGCGCCCCCGCAAAATTCTCCACTTCTCTGTCCAGATTCTATTCTTAGGAATCCCCTTTTCTCAAACCCAGCATACAAAGCAAGAAATGCGAAGATAAACTTTTAAACTTTTTACATTCAACGCTTAGGTAACGATCCTTCCATCCCTGTTTCGCAACCCGGAGAACAATAGACAGCACTAACGAACAATGCGCACAGGCTTTCTTTTTCCCCACCCTCAGAAAACGAGATCTTCGGAATGAAACGCTCACTCGCAAGTAATGCGGCACAAAAGGATTGAGAGAGAGGAGAGGCCTGTGTTTTGAACGGCGGACGTCAAACAGCCAACGTCAAACAATTCCCGCGCGGTGTCCCAAATTTGGTGAGCTCAATTACCGTTAGCGCCGGCTTTGTCTCAGAGAGGGTGTGCGGCGGCGCCTAACGAAAAACCACTACCTGTCAACCTGGTTCCCTGGCAATCATCCACCCTTCTTCTGGAGGTGGAGGGGAGGGGCCATAGCTGCGCTTGTCCAGGGTGGACCACTGAGTGTGGTGCCGAGGAAAAAAGGGCTCGAGTGTGGGTGTGGGAGTAGAGAGAGTGTGTGTGGACTTGACTTGACCCCCCCTCTCAGGATGCTCGAGGAGGGGCAGCCCGAGTCTAGTCCCGTCTTGGGCGGAGGTGGGAACCGACTCCGAGTGGAAGACGGCCACATGTTTTGCCATGTGGAACAGCAGGTTGGAGGGATGGTGTGCAGCGGTTTATGCACTGCTTACACCACAAACGTTAAATATATGGTGGGATTTCATAGGAGAGTGTCTGTGGCTTGGCAGGTGGATCTCGGTAGCGGTTGTCTACAGACGATCTGGAAGCGGGGCTTTTTTTTGGCTATGATAAATTGAAATCTATAGCAGGGTTCAAATACTTGCGATTGTATAATTTTTTTTATTTTATTTTTTAGCAAATGGGATGGCCGGTTCAAATATCTAGATTGATATTTAGATATTACTTGTTAATTTGAACCAATTAGCTGGATTAAGTTGCCAAAATTCCGTCTGAAGTTGCACTATAACGGTTCAGCTCGTCTGCTTCAGGCCGCTTTGGGACTACTGTTCTTGAGCTCGAAAGTATATTTTAACTGCGATATGGCTACCAAAGGAGGGGTTTAAGCATATGATATGGTCATGGGATGTGCTAGGCTGCATATAGCATATAGAGACCAAGTGTGGTACCCTATATCTCCACTCCCTTAGAAATCGAAGAATTTATCCAGGTACTCGGGACACAAAGGAAGAACATGACGTCTACAAGCAGAATCCCTCTCGTACGGATAATAAATATGCATAGTGATTGTAACGGAGGGGCTTCGGCTCCACTACGAACAAAAGGGGGGGCCAGAACATGGCTTGTGTGAGTTTTGCATATAAGCGATATGCCGGTCTACCGGCCACATTTTCCTATCAAATCTTGATCATATGAGAAGAATGTTCCCGGAAATGCTGAATGCTCAAGCTATAAGCTCGTGAATTAGACGCTAGCATTTTAACTTCTAATATCCATATTGTATCAACTGTCTAGTCTTCCGAAGGCTTCTCTTCCTTGCCGAGCCCGTGCTTCTTCAACAGGGCATCTATTTCCTCTGCACTCCAGATATTGAGAAATATCTTTCCTTCCCTCTGGCCAACCGTTGCAAATTCCACTATAAAAATGAAGATTTAGTTAATGCTCCCCCTGGATTAAATGGAATATAATATGAGCACATACGCTTCTCACTTGACAGTGTGGTACTGTCCATAGTTCTGCTAAGAACCTTAACAGCGATCTCGCAAGCCTCTTCTAGGTTGCAGTCCTCCTTGTAGTCCTGCTTTAGCAAGCTCTGCGCACTTGCATTGTTGGCACCTGCGCTAGTCGCCTTCCATCCACCGTAATTACCCGAGGGGTTCGATAGATAAAGCTGGAAGTTTCTTAACGAATCATAGCCGGCGTAGATGAACGAGACACCAAAAGGTCTCAGACCTGTTATCGATCGTGCGTCAATACCGATTCAACGATAATATAATCTTTTCCAAAACCAGGCTAAAAGATTACAAAAAAAACTTAAAACCAAAGAAGAAGAAAAAGGCTAACCTCCGTGCTGTGTATACCCTTGCTTCAAGTCACATAGTCTCTTTACTAGCTGCTCGCACGGGATTTCTTCGTCGTATGTGCGGAGATAGTTTTGGGCGGTTTGACGGGCATAGTTTATAAGGATGTTGGCATCGGCGGTCATACCGGCGACGGCACAGATCATGTTGCTGTCCCGCAAAAGACGATTAGCCCCAAGCTCGAACAGCTTTGCCGGATATTCCATCGGTATTGGAGAAGGGTTTAGACCTACTCGTTCAAGATGTAGAGCTTCTCAGCTGACGAATCTTGTTCCAACAGCTTGCTTGTGACTTTGCGTTCGGCGGCAAGGACGATTCCATCGGTGGCTAGGATTCCGATTGCGGTACCGGCGTGCGAGATGGCTTCTAGAGCATATTCGACCTGGTATAAACGACCCTCCGGGGAGAAAATGGTTGTCTGTTATATCGTTTATTAGCTGTGGAGTCTATAGTGGTCTATGGTGGGGAAAAGGAACATCTTCGTACTCGTGAATCGTAACGTCTTGACATCTTGAGCTATCTAGAAGAAAAGGTATCGTGAATAGGGAGACTGTGAATAGCTGGATCTTATCGGATGCCAATGCGTCAAGGTCGTTAGAGGTGAGAGAGGGAGCTATGAAAACGGTGCGGAAAGGTGGGATACGCGTCAAGGTTCAAGTTGAGTTGCGAAGCTGTCAGGTGGAGTGAGGCTGGTGCGTTGGGCAATTTGTGTGGCTGGTGATTCAAGGTTGTGGCGGCGCAAGTTCTCGCCAAAGGAAGAAAGAAAGAAAAAAACTGCGCGCAAAGTTTCAACTTTTCTTTTGCACATCATCAACGTCGCATCAATATCCGACCAAAGAGAACGCTGATCGCAATGCCTTCCACGCATAACGTCGATAAGCCGTGGGATACGGAAGACATTGACAAATGGAAGGTTTGTACTACCCTTCATTTCGCTTCTAGATATCTGAAATAGTTGCTAATGTCGATGAACAGATCGAAGAATTCAAGCCCGAAGATAACAAGGGCGGTACACTTCTTCAGGAATCCGATTTCAAAGTCCTGTTCCCGAGATACCGCGAACAATACCTCCGAGAAGCATGGCCGTTAATTACTCGAACTCTATCAAAACTGGGCGTAAACGCGATTCTGGACGTCGTGGAGGGCAGCATGACGGTCAAAACGACAAGAAAAACATACGACCCCGCGGCGATATTAAACGCAAGAGATTTGATCAAGCTGCTAGCGAGATCGGTGCCGGCGCCTCAGGTAGGATATTTACAATTCTAGGTCAACTTGGATTTCTAATCTAACTGAGACTATTTTTTCTCTAGGCCATTAAAATCCTCGAAGACGATGTCGCTTGCGATATAATTAAGATCGGATCACTAGTGCGGAACAAGGAGAAGTTTGCAAAGCGGCGGCAGAGGATAGTTGGTCCCAATGGGTCAACGTTGAAGGCACTGGAACTTCTCACGGGATGCTTTGTTCTTGTACAGGGGACAACTGTCAGTGCAATGGGACCATACAAGGGACTGAAGGAGCTTAGACGTGTAGTTGAGGACTGCATGAAGAACATTCATCCGATATACTACATTAAAGTGAGGATGTCATTTGTCAAACTTTAAAGCGATCTATAGCGCTAACGGAGGGTTAGGAACTCATGATTAAACGAGAACTTGCAAAAGACCCCGCCTTAGCGAACGAAAGTTGGGACCGATTTCTCCCGCAGTTCAAGAAGAAAACACTCTCAAAGAGACGGAAGCCATTCAGAGTTACGGACAAGTCCAAGAAAGTGTACACGGTATGTCGGATGACCCTTAGCGGTGTTCTAATTCTGATTGCTAACATTTTGTCGACACAGCCGTTCCCACCAGCCCAGGAGAAGTCCAAGGTCGATCTACAGATCGAGTCTGGAGAGTACTTTCTGTCCAAGCCGCAGAAGGAGCAGGCTGCGGCTGAGCAAAGGGAGGAATTGCAGCGTGAAAAGAAGGAGGAAAGGAGGAAGGAGCGCGAAAAGGACTTTGTGCCCCCTGAAGAACTCAACCACAAGGAAAAGAAGTCTAAGAAGCGGAAAGACAAGGACGACGGAGACAGCAAGGAGCGAAAATCCAAGAAGGATAAGAAGAAGAAGGCAAAGATCGATAGCGATACGGAGATGGCGGATGACTGAGACGGATCTTGGAGGCGGTCACTGTATAGTGTTTAATTGGCGTTATTGGAGACGAATCTATCGATACGGTATCTATCTGAATTCCCACACGGCTTAGCGCTCCAGCCGTCTGTACTATAGTGTTTTCGTTTTCTCTCTCTCTCTCTCTCTCTTTCTATCTTTCGATATCCATCAAAGCAAAACATGCCACGAGTGTTCCTGTTTACCCCTCCTTTGGTAGTTCGATGGTTCTGGAATTCCAGCCGACTCATTGCGGAGTTTTTGTTCAGGTGGAGGGACTCGGCTAGCCCCTTGCAGCATCCAACACAGCTCAGGAGGCTACTAAAATCGGAGAGTGCAGACAAAAGGTGTCCCGTTCGAACAAAAATGCAAAAGCTGCTGATAGCGAAGGGGAACGAAGACGTATCCGGGCGAAGTGGGCAGGAAAAGATAGTGCAGGACAGTGCAGATAGAATGGCGACAGGCGGGTGAAGCAACGGTGGATAACCCGGCCACGATCGAGAACCGAGATCTCGACCCGCAACGAATACGTGGTGGAGAGACAGACGCTTACTCGTCTGTGTACTATATCCCGCTCGAGGAACCTTCTTCCAATCCAAGGCGAAAACGTGCTCTGCCTTGTGGCCTGTGCCAATGGCAGGCGATGGCAGGGAGCCGGGCGACGCAGGTACGCCAGCCAGGGTGCAAAATTTTGTCACCAGGAAGGATGTTCATTGGCCGGTTCGAACAAGGAAGGCCAAGCGGGGGGCTGAAAAGGGGTGAGGCCGAAGAGGGACATATCCACACACACTACCGCGCCCACCACCGCTACCACCGCTGTTCCCACCAATGTTGCTACCACACCACCGCCCACCACCACCAAGAAGACTGGCTCCCTGCCCGCTGCTGCTACTGCTGCTACTGCTGCTGGGTCCCAGCGCAGTTGGGTGGTTAATGTGGGTGCCTGTGTGTGCGTGCCTGAGCGCGGTTATAAGGAGATGTCTTCCCTCCCTCGGCCTCCTCAGCGTTTGTTTCTTTTCCGTCTCCATGGTCAGATCTCGTCCGATCGCTCGGTTCCTTCAAGACTCTCCTTCGTCATTCCTTTTCTGCGTCTCGACATACGCTCTTTACTCCTTTCTGTTTCGACTGCCCAAATCAACGTCAGCGACGTCCAATTCCAGTCCCTATCCCATCTGCGACCGATACCAGCTATCGCCATTCCTTAACCTTGGACTTCAACGCTAGCAGCCAGATAAACCACATTTCCCAAAAAAAAAAAATATCGGATCAATCGTCAATCGATCAATCAATAGTCATCAAAATGAAGGGTCTCTTCCAAGCTTCTCTGGCAGCCGCTGCCATCTCTGCCGTTGTCGCTGGTCCTCTGGCTCATGGTAGACACATGCACATGCATCGTCATCTCGATCATCATCAGCATCATGAAAAGCGTGCCTTGGTCATCGTCACGAAGACCCAACAAGTCGTTGAAGTCGAGTATGTCTACCAGACTGTCTATGTCGACCCCAAGACCATCGTTCCAGAAGAAGTCAAAACCACCACCGTCAGACCTTCGACTTCGTTTGCAACTCACACTCGAGCGACGACTTCTTCCTCTCCCTCATCCTCTTCCTCTTCTACAACCCCCTATGTCGCTCCGCCGCCTCCATCCTCGACATCAGAGACCAGCACATTCACGACACCCAGCCTGCCAACCCAAGTCATTCCTCTTGTCGTCCCCCAAGTCGCAACCACATCCTCGACCACTACGACTTCTATCTACACCCCACCGCCTCCACCACCGCCAACCACAACTCCAATCGTCATCGCTCAGCCTGTCGTTGTTGCTCAACCTGTCACTACTACTGCCGCCCCTGCGGCAGCTCCAACTTCTGCAGCAAACGGTGGATCCGGAGCTCCTGGATCTCCCGAGATATTCCACGGCGAGGGTACTTTCTATGACTGCGGTCTTGGATCATGCGGTCTCACCGACACCAATGCCGACTACGTTGTCGCCATGAGCCAGCTTAGGATGACTCCTCTGGATGGTGGTAATCCTAACAACAACCCTCTTTGCGGAAAGAAGGTCCGTGTTTACAGTGCGATGGCCCCGAATGGCATCGTTATGACCGTCAAGGACAAGTGTCCTGGATGTGTAAGTTTTTCTTTCCTTAATTCTAACATTCGCACGAAACATGATTCTGATTCGAATTCTAGGCTGGTGTGAACGATTTGGACGTCTGCAAAGATGTCTTCCTTGCCAATTTGGGAACAGAGGCCCAAGGTCGCATCAAGCTCTGGTGGCATTGGGAAAACTAAGGGTATTCATCCCTTAGTCTTTCTTGCCTAGTGTGAAGACCATCTAATTAGATGGATCATACTTGACAGCTCGCGATGCCATTTATGAGGTTACGACATTTTTGCACTTCTATTTTCTCTGTATCAAAAAAACTAGATTCCCCGATGGATTCGGCGTTCTGTGGACATGTGGACATATTTTTTTCCCTCTGATTTTTTATTATAATTATTCACTTCATTTCCATGTTGGATGTTGGTCCGGGCAACAGGTTTTTCTTGAGGCCAACTGTTTTGACTGGCGGTTTCTTTGAACACACTCACATACACCTATGCATGCACCCTTAAGAATCGATTTCAAAAGGGGTGTTCAAAAGATCTTTGTACCATATACTTCGAACCAAAAAGAAATGCAGTTATTGCATATTTCCATACATCTGACATAAGATACTGATTGTAACATTGACAACACAAATCCTGTGAGGACGAAAAGGTTGGATCGCTGAATTGCATCCACAATCAGACTCGTCCCCATTTTCAGCAAAGCGATCACGTTGTTAAACGCAGGCAACTTGTCTATTACCGCGCCGACGAGGAATTTTTGGAGACTTTGGTCAGAAATCCTTGGTTGGCCCGATAGCCAAATTCCTATTCTTGAGGAAGATTATTTTATTGAAATTGCACAGTATGATTTCATGACCGAGAAATACATATCGAGCTCGTTGGTTGCACCGATAATGTCCGTAGCGTTCGCATATGCGACTACTGTCAATAACTGCCAAAACGGCATCGGTCTATTTTATATTCAGACCGGCCAATCCTCAAAAATTCCTGGCTAGAGACGTCTGGCCCCCAGCGAGACCAGGCTAGAGCGGGATATGACGGCGAACATCTGACTCTTTGCGTTGATAGTAACTGTTTTCCTACGCTAGCGTTAGGAATCCCTATAGGAAGCACGACGCTTCGAGATACCGAGTTTGTCAAGCTTTTTCTATTTTCCGGGTGTTTTTTTTCCTTCTCTTTCATGTGCCCTCTCGGCCCGTTGAAACATGGGAAGGGTCAATAAATGTATTTATTTCATGGCGACATTAACGCATGAGGGACACGAGAATGTAAAACCTGAAAAGAGGAGTTAGCCGGGAAGGGGTTTTTGGGAAAAAGAGGCGCAGCCACAAAAATGTTAAATTGCAATGTTACCATTTTTACCGACGCCCGAAATACAACGTTTTGGGTATATGCCGTTCTTTGTTTTGGTTTATCGATTGCGGGGACAACGTTAACATGGCGCATGATAACACATTTTATGGTTCATTTCAATTTATTGTTGGATTTGAGGACTGGATTATCGATTGGTTTAGAAAGTTTCAACTCGCTCTGGATAATCTGGAGGCTGGCGTGGAGAGACTGAAAGAAGCGGACTGGCTCCCTTGCATAAACATAACAGTCAGTTCTGTATATTTTCAAACTAGTTTCGTAAATTAAGAACCACTACACTATAGCCCTGTTATAACTGTTAGCATATTACGTATATAACCTACTGATACTATCAACCATGTTATAATTTGTAACTTTTTTTTTAATATAATATATACGTATATATACACAGGATTTATGTCGATGCTAGAAGCCCAGAAAATTATAAAGCTTGACTACTATACTCGTGATATAAGGGTCGTTGACAAAAAATGGAATATGTACTTCGGGGTAGCTCTAGTGAAAATTGCCCGTCCCGGGTTGAGATGTCACCCCTTATCCTCGAACTTTACTCTAAACTTCTATATTTAAAGAACCCAGATAGCCAATAACAGGATCAAGCCCTTCTACTACTACAGGGTGAAAATCTCGACCCTATATATAGCAGAAAAAAACATATAGACGTTGCTGAAAGAGAAAATAGTTTGAAAAATAAACCTGTTACCTACTATACACGGAAGTTAAAGGCGCGTGAGGAATATGTCACCTGCCGTTAGTAATTGTAATAGGTGATCCACGGCTAAGACCCTTGCTTTGGGTTAGCCTTGTTACCCCAGGAATCATAGGAAGCGAGAAATAATCAAGTGATAGCTGCATAATTGTCATATAGTATGCTTTATATGGGATGATGCTGTATGTTTATTCGGGCACACCCTTATAGTCCTTCTCTTTTATGCGAGATTTTAGAGGAAAGTAGAGGCCGGGAGTAGATACTAGCAATACAAGCTCGATATATAAGCACTTAGCGCATTTTGCATATTCGGGTATTCTTAATATCAGTTGATGCTGTTGAAGTGAAGCATATTTAAATTATTGAATCCTGTAGTACAGTACACACCTTTTTAAATTTCGCGACAAACTGATCTGGATTTCCCAAGCTGTAGCTCGATTGCTTCACTGAAAAATTCGCCCTGTCTCAAATTCTAGATTCTGTATCTAGTAGTTATATTATGGTTGATATATATCAAACTTTAGACAGATAATCAGTCGGATAGTGCGAGACAAATGGTAGCCGAATCAGCCGAGTAGTGTCTATTACTTTACTGTGCATTCTGTGATGGCAATGGTCTCGCAAGTCACGTCACATTACCGACAAGAAATTTCAAAATTGGCTGCATCATTCACTTCGAGATAAGTGCAATGCATGGCCCCGATAATGCCAGCATAATTAGGAAATGATATGTTGCGACTTGATCTCGAAACTATACTCTCCCAGACTTATTTAGGCTCCCGCAAAGTGTTTGTGTAGGTCTGGATTACGAGACCAGTTGCGACTTGATGTTATACGTTACGCAATTTGTGTTACCTTACTTTATAGCCTTTCAGTTTAGCCATTTCCAAAAAGATTAGTTTGTATATGATAATTACGACGCTCCCAATTTAAGATGATCGGAAACTAGTCCTCAGCGGTGATTAATGGGTTGAGCCATGTAGCCAAGCAATGTGAAACCTTCCGAATGCGGGTTTAGTCGCACAGATCATAAGTCCTTTTGGTAGCTGGGGAATCTGGATCTGGACTTGCAATATCCAACATTCCCAAGTTTAACATTACGAATTTCACCTTTCCAATTGGCATATCTTTTTCAACTAAGCAACTTGGAATCCCCGGTTGCAAATTGGCCAATCTCTGTTTACTTTGACAACGAAGCCGTAGGACCTTCGAGATTAAATGAAGAGGCGATTCATGACAATCCTAAGATAATAAAAATATCGAGTAAGGACCCAGTAAAATGTCAAATAAGCTGATGTGCAAGGTCCTACCTGCGGACAAACTTTGGTCTTGCAGTACGTAGCCGACAACCATTTCTCGCAATTTTAAATTATGCCCTTCCACACCCATCAAGGGAAGTGAGAGATTTTGGAATCATTTAAGATGGAATAGGCTGCAGGTTAGGTGTGCAGCACTGCGTGGATTGTATACTTTTTTGATCTTTCTCTACAGGTTGTCGACGTTAGGTGTTGAAGTCACGGCCTTGGAAGTTTACGCGAGAGCTATTTAAATTTAGCCCTGAAACTTCCAGTTCGACATCTAGCAGAATGTGGTATTTCGCAAAGATTCCCATTGGGGTTATGCTTTGGTTCTCAGACGGCGAGCCTGTGACTAACAAAAGAGGCGGGCATGGCGTGTCAGCAAGATTAATAGCAGCCGATCTCGGGTTTCTTGATATAACTGAAGTTCTAGTCGACACTCGCAGTTCATTTCTAGACCTCAATGGTGCCCACGTTTTCGCGGATTACTCTGAGCTAGAGTTTATGGGACCTATTACCAGATCTGGAAGTCAACATAACGAATCAGAGCAAATTAATGGTCGAGAAGAAATACCTTTGCCTCTCTATCTCGAGATAGATAAACTAACGGGTAGATTTTTGGTTGGAGTTTATGACATAAATGAGTCTACTGAGAGGTGTATTTATGTGAGTTCTAAGGAGCACAGATCGCATGTTACAATGTAATAGTATACCAGCTAACAAAAAAGAAACATAGAGTCCACATGTCGTCGAAAACTATGGTTCCCAACTTTCGAGCTGTGCATCTGGTGGTTTCAAGAATTTCCCGACAATCGACCCTGAGGATATCGACTTCCTCAATACTATGATTGCCGAAAAATATGTTCCTTATCAAAGCATACCAGATGCACCAATGAAGACAGTTGAGGAACTCAAGTCACTTGGTAGACAATTTTTCCCGTTCACTCCTTATTCATTCCAGCTTGCCATGGCGATATACGATTGGACTACCGCATCATTTGCCCGGATGGTATTCTTCAAGATATTCCAGTACACAAATATCGAGTCGAACCCTTTCCCCCTTGATCTTGGCAGTATATCAAAGGCAATTTGGGAGAGCAGCTGGCCACCATATACCCCAAACAATACAGACTACATGAACTCTTTCCTAATGAAACCGGCCTCTAGCCTCAAGGATGTGCAAGACCAGCTCTTCAAGGTTTTAGACCGACTTTATCGTTTCAGCGAGGTCGAGAATCGATTACTCTCTGCAGCTGCCAAATCCCTTCCTCGAATATCTATTTTCCAACACCGCCAGCTATTTAGTGGTCAGGTGGACATCAGCCAACTTGGATTGAACAGCTTTGGAATCGAGTTCCTCGAATCCCCTCTAAACAGTGGACCTGTTGGGACTCCTCTAATTTACGATTTCAAAACTGCCCTTTCAACCTATGCCTCCGCGGGAAAGACCGTTACTACGAAAATGGTTTGGAGCTTTACGGATAGTGTGGAAGATGCTATGCACTACTCGAACGGAATTCTGCTAACTGTTTACCCACCACCGTTTGCTGTATGGGAATTTATAAACTACATTACAACGCTATCAGATGATCCAGCCAAGATTGAATATATTTTCCCACCAGGTAGCAAATTTAAAGTTCTCTCGGTCGAACAAATTAGATACAAGGAGAGAGATCTGGTTGGGATTACTTTGATGCCAGAAGTTGTCAGCGGTCTAGGCACGCCTTTGCAGCCACTTCCATCTCTAGTCCTGAACTGTACAAGGACTGTATAAGTTGGTTCAGACTGTGCTGAAAATATTGTAAATAAATAGATTTATCTCCGGTTATTTCTGTTAGTATGTACATATGATCTGCGACACCCCGGCTAGCAGAATAGACATGATCTCCGTATTTGTGATCTTATGGGTATATATAATAACCGGAAGGTATCGTTGTGGTTTGAAGAGCTTGTGGTGTAATGGGTAACACACGGCTTCACATATCGAAGTTAGTGGCAACACTCCTTCATAGTTGAAAGGAATTCTTGGTTCGAATCCAAGCTTGCTCATTTTTTAAAGCGTCCCATATTCCTTTTTTACCATTTTTACACCCTATTTTGGATTTATTTTGCTACTTCAAGGGACTAAGAGACTAACATATTGACGTTTCAAACTTGCATGGGTGTGGGGTAGTTGTTCCCTTGGTTGCACAGTCCTGATATGTAGATTTAAGTCGCGATATTGACACCGTGGTGACCAAACCGCATTTTACATATCATTACGTAAACACGGTCCTCGCACCCGTGAACGAAGGGTACCTCGAGGAAGAGGACTTTTAGAAAGAACTATAGGTGAGATAGAAAAAAAAATCTGCTTATATTGGCATCTCAAGACTAGAGTCTGTATAGCTGTAATCGACCTATAATCTGATATTTTAGCCAACGTTTAATCCAACTGCTACCTGGTAGTTAGCAGGCGAGAAAGCCGAAGCTGATCATGTTACAACGACGCGCAACGCAGAACCCCTCGATTGAGCACGTTCACATTGGATCCCAGCCTCGCACCAGCAAAGCCTCTCTCCCGGTGACAGTGTATTCCTATAGCACTTAACCTGAAATCTTTCTTTCTGGGGCTCTGAGACTGATCTCCAAATCCTTCGCTTAAATTTTGCTTTTATAATGATTTTTAGTAGCTTGGAAAGACGGCCTAGTAGTGTAATGGCAATGCAACCACGTATAGAATGCGGTAGATGACGGGTTCGAGTCCGGTCCCAGGCCAATAACCTCAGAGTCCTTTCTGGTTGTGAAGGGTTGTTATTTTGGATATACATGCACTTGTGGCTACTCAATTTGATGTGTTTTGGCGGACTTGAGGGATGAAACATTGACGATGGAAGCATTTTTCATAGAGTTTTAGTTTTTATCGAGCATTGATATCACTGATAGAAAGATTATAAGGCGAGATAAGATCAGTCGGCAGTCATAAGTCTTAGGGGCTGGTAGAATACTTAAGTAGTTATTTAAGCTACTCTAGACTGGCATCAGCCAAACAATGATATGTGTATATATGTGTGTGTGTATCTTAAATGCTAAAATGTATTGATATATACTTAAGTAGTAAATATACTAGATACGCCTGTGTTCTAGAGTAACTTATTAAATAACATGCATAACCATCTAGCAAGTTCTTTCGAAGACTAGGCTATGTCGACCATCGGTGTTGTCGACGGACAAACAGTACATTCGATCTTACGTGGCCGACTTGCTCCGGCTGAAGATCAAAAACGACGCATTTTCCCACCAGATGGCTAGAGTTTCAACTGGGGTACTATTCTCAAACCCTGGAGTCACCGGCTGACATCTTGAGGTATAATAAAGACTTTATGAAGCTAAACTTACACGGTTTACAAGTGACATTCGTTCAGGGTCTTGTGGTGCAATTGGTGCGCGCTGTTCTGCTAAGTACAGAAGACGGTTCGAATCCGTACGTGACCAATACATGAATGCAAGGATCGGTTTGAGATTGGGAGCTAGTCAAGAGGTAGTCTAGGGGAACGATTGGTCGCGTATGGTCCGGGGGGGCCATCATAACACGCAACTGATCGTATCCCTAGTCTAGTAAAGAGCTACTCACGTTTCTTTCCGATCATTACATTTTGGAAAGACCTTGTAGTTCAAGTGGTAAAACATCCCTCGTTAAGGGAAATCGCGGTTCGAGTCCGTGCTTGGTCAATTTTCTTTTTCGAGAATGGTTACCTTTTCAGCGATCTCATCCACATGAATGGATATATATGAGAATTCGGTATATCCGAACAGAACTCTGTAAACTGTGGCTTTAGAGGTTTATATCTGTAACTAGAGGGCTTGTATGATACAATTCTTCCACACCGAATCTTCCCCATAAAGACCGTAAATTATATATATATATATATATTATACATCACTATCACATCCCAGCTACCTTTTTGCTCCTACGCCAGCCTTGCCACCCTCATACCCTTCAACATCATACTCCTCTCCATACCTCTCCAAAATGTCTCTCATCTCCTCCATCTGCGCTGTCTGATCTTTGGTAGGTTTATCGTATATATCCGCCCAAAGCTCACCGATCGCAGGCTTCTTCTCTCTCTCTGCATTATTAAACGACTTCAGCACATCTTTCCTTAGTTGTGCACGTAATTGCGTATCCCGATCTTGGTCCCACCAGTTTCTTAATTCCATGAATTTACGAAGACGAGTGATGGGATTGTCTCTCCGCTTCCAGTCTTCAACTTCAACACGAGCACGGTACGCGAACGAATCGTCGGACGTGGAATGGTGTGAGACCCGGTATGACATGGCCTCAATGAGTACTGGTTTCTGTTGCCTGATGGCGATTTCACGGGCTTCCTTTGTGACTTTGTAGACGGCCCAGGTCTGTTGTTTGTTAGAAGATGGAAGTGTAGTCTTTTACATGATAGATTGTACTTACGTCGTTACCGTCAACTCTGATAGTATCAATACCGTAACCAACTCCTCTGCTAGCAATGCCGTCACCCTTATATTGTTCTAATGTTGGAGTGCTGATGGCGTAGCCATTGTTCCTACAAATAAATAAAGTAGGGCAACCTCGAGTTGCTGCGATATTCAATGCAGCGTGAAAGTCGCCCTCTGAAGCGGCGCCTTCGCCGAAATATGTTACAGCGCAAGCGGGCGTGCCTTCTAATTTAAGAGCATCTGTTGAAAATTTAGCACCAAATGCCTAGCTGGGGGCTTAAAGAAAGCCTCGGACTTACATCCAGCGCCAGAAGCGTGCGGCAATTGCGTCGCCAGAGTTGAGCTAATCGGATGCTATCGAAACACTCAGTTAGCAGACAGAAACACATTTACTTCATGGACAAAGAAAATCTTACAAAGTTTAACTTCCTACTAGAGTAGTGAATAGGCATATTCCTCCCCTTCCCGTGATCACTCTTATTTGAGAAACACTGGTTCATAAACTCATCCAGCGAATACCCTCGATACATCAACACACCAGCTTCTCTGTATTGTGCATAAATAGTATCCTGTTCACCGAGCGCAGCTGCACTACCCACCGCGATGCCCTCCTCACCAGCATTCACAATATAAAAGCTGATACGGCCCTGGCGCTGGGAATCGTACATGATCTGGTCCATGATTGATACTGGCAACACCGAAAAATATAGTTAACTTTAAGTTAAGTTGTGTAGGTCTGGGAAAGCGAGCGGGCGAACAAACCAGTAACCATGCTGTTATACATCTTTAAAGTTTGCTCCTTCATGTTATCGAAATCGAGACCGTGGGTTTCATCAATGATCTGGCCTTCGGTATCCATAACACGATAGGTATCGATCGCATGATTCGGATCGGACTTGCTAAACACAAGTCGATTGGTGAATCTAGAATTCACGGCGCCTGGGAATACGAGCCTAATTGAATATATTAAGACTATTAGTCTACTTTTTCTACTCTTGGAGTATTGAAGAGATGCTAATTGGGAAAGCGTACCTGTCACTTCCATGTCGTTGCCTAACCGGTCGCACGGTTCCTGCTCCACCGTCGCCAACGGTCATTGGCACGTCTCTTGTCCCCTCCGGCTGTCGAGGCGCCTCCGAAGAGGACGTTGTAGTAGATGCGAAGCATCGGCGCTTGGGGCAGGGGTATCGCGACGCTATCGTCCGAGAAGTCCTCGTTATTAACGAGCGTCGAAAGGGAGCTGCGAAGGACATGCTGATTGGCTTCGACTACTGAACTTGAAGAAGAAGAAGGCAAAGATTATATTACAGAGGAGAAGAGGGAGCAGTTACATAGCGAGAAGGGAATTGGGACCTGGCAGGAGAGCTAAGCTTCCAGGTGGCAGGGGAAAGTGTGGAAATCTGGGGTATCTGAGTGCCAGTTGAGAGCTCGCAGGAATGCCAAGGCCGACGCATGCCGACGGGACATCGGCCATCCTCCAAACGACTGGCCTGTAATCTGTCGGCATCTGGTCGGTCTTTTTTTTAAAATAACGTCGCCAGTCAAATGCATATCTATAGGCGCCTTGCATCAGCTGACAGCTATTGTTACAAGATCCTACTAGAGCTGTGCTAAAAAATAACCACATTTTGTCACTGCGTTTTTAATTGTCGCCAATGTGCTTTGGCCTTCATCCATATCATTACCGAATATCAAATATAATATTCTATCCTGCTATTGAAAGAATGCATCTCCCCTCGCTGAACTCCCAAGAACAGTCTCAAAACCATATTACCAAACAGCGCCCATCAAAACCAATAATTATAAGACAAAACACGAAACCAAATGATTAGGATATGACAGCACCAGGTGGCTGCTTTGCAGGACTACCCGCACCACTTCCCTTATCTCCTTTCTTCCCACCCAAAATGGACATTGCAAACGACGATCCATAGGACTTCCTCAAGCTCTTAAGTCTCTTCCACCTGTTCTCGTCGTCCTTTCTATGCTCATCCTCTGTTTTATGGGGCGCCACTGCCACCGTCTTTGGGCGAGATGGAGACGGAGCCGCGACGAGATTTCCTGGAATACTGCTCTTCAGTATTCGCAACAATATCTCCCAGCCAGCGTGCTCTCCGGTTTGCGATGCGGCATTGATCCAGGGGCAGTACTAAGACTATGTTAGCAGGGTGTTGGGAACAAAAAGGCATAGGTAGGGGCATAGACTTACGTCGCGATGTTCATCCACCACATTAAGGCGGGACATGCTACTAAACTCATCTCCATCCTCTTCTGTATTGCTCGGGCGTTTTACAAAGAGCCATAGGCCGAGTCGGCGGAAACAGGCGTCGCACTTGACCATTTCCACAGAAGACTCGTTGTCATCTTTAGCCCAGCCAAAAAGCGCTAGGACCAGTGCGTTTTGCCTCAGCTGATCTTTCGGCATGTCCTCTGGCAGGTTGAAGACTGACGTGTCAACCTCTTCTGGCTTTGTAAGATTGATAACTTGTTGGTCGTCGGAAAGATTGGAGAGTGTTTTGTATCGGGCATAGAAACCGGATCGCGCTTCGGTCGCAGGCTGTAGGGGAAGTCGATAGATTGCTTCTATTTCGATGTTAGCTGGTTGTCATCCTAGAGATATTTTGTGAACAACCTACTATCACATCCACGTTTTTTCCATAGACACCCTTCCTCATGACCCTCCACGATGAGTTCTTCGTACTTGGAGATCAAAGCCTCAAGCTTTTCTTTCTCTCCTTGCACCACCTCATCATCTTCTTCTTCCTCGGCATCCTCCCCAGATGCCTCGAAGCCATCAAATTCTACTTTTACAACCAGCTCACCTCCACAATGACTAGTACATCGAACCCTGTTTTTCCCATTCTGCATGCACACCCATCCCCTCTTCGCCCAAGCAACTTCGTTGATCCTCTCCGGTTTCGAGGTCCAGCTCGAAACTGACCTGAAAGTCTCCAATCGCTGTAAAAACTCATTTCTGTCCCAAGGAGCGTATCGTGCTGCTGCCACTTTAATGACCTGAGAGGATATACTGCTGATGCTAGGAGCAACAGAACTTGCCCGCGAATCTGGGCGAGCGGTTGTCGGTCTCGACGAGGATGGTAGAGGGGTCATGAGTTTATTCTTCGCCATGTCCCTTTCGAACCTTCGCCGCTTACGAATGGACTCGTCGATTAGCGATGACAAGCTGCTGTTGCTCTTTGGCTGTTGGTATAGAGATTTCGTCGGCTCGCTGGAGAGATCTAAGGATGCTGATGCTGGTGTGACATCCTTCTCAGTCGCCTTCGCCGAGGGAAGGGGAGCGGCACTCCTGTTTGTGGCATTGTGTAGGAGATTATGGATCTTCCGCTTTGCAGTAAACATGTTGGATGGCGTGTCTCGTTATCTGCGCTCTTAACGTAGCAGCGAACGATTTAGGACTGATGAACGGGAGTATCGCGGGAATCTGTTCGATAGCGGCGAGGGATCGGAGAGTGGAATTCTCGCGGGACGGATCCACCTCCCCAAATGCAGCCGGCCGATATTGCAAGATTGTTATATATGCAAGGACGCGATTATGTGGAACATCAGAGTACGAAGCCAGGAGGAAGGTGATGGGAAATAGTTAAGCAACCAAGATAGTGGTCCGACGGGAGAAGTATGAAATTGTGGATGGTGTTTTGTTTGGCGTTCCTAGCTGCAGGGGCTCAGTCGCGGCACGGCAACGGTCCCACCTAATCTGATTTGGCAACCTGATTGAAAATTACTTCATCCGACTTCTCACCACAACTCTTCATCGATAAAACACCACTATCGCCGTCATGATAACCCGGAAAGCTTCATCGTCACTCGTCCAGACGGCCCGTTCAGCCTCCATCTGTTGGCGCTGTAGAGCCCCTCTACTCCGTCCTCTAGTCGCTTTCCCTCCGACAACCCCCCGATACTTCCACTTAAGCCCCTCCAAATATGCTAGCCCTCTGCCCCTCGGCGGGACCGCAGCCGGACCCCCTCCCGCCCCTCCAATCCCAGAATCCGAATATGTAACTCGTATGCGTACCCGTCTCCGCCAAGCTGCGATACCAAAACCCCGTACCGAACGTTTCTGGCAAGATGTTCACCTAAAGCTCATCGATAACCGCTTCCAAGTCCACCTCGACGCCCGTCCTATCAAAACGTCCTCCAAACATATCCTCTCGGTCCCCACCACAAAACCCCACCTGGCCCACGCGATACAAGTAGAATGGGCGGTCATGCGAAATTCAAAAGAGGCCCTGAAGCCGCATTATATTCCTTTGACGTCGCTCACTTCTCGGGCGATTGATCTGGAAGAGGCAGAAAGGGACGGAAAGGAGCTAAAGCCTGTTGGAGAGAGTGAAGAAGAAGTCAACGGGACACGCGAACGAATTGTAGATTTCGTCATGGGATATTTGGATACCGATACCCTACTGATGATCAGTCCTACGAGAGGAGGGCATATGGCTGGTAAGGGCGAGAAGCAGCTACGTGATAGGCAGCTGGATGCTGCCCATGAGATGATCGAATGGGCACAAAAGAATATCGTTGCTAATGATAGCGAAGGAGAATTGCAGTTTGTGTTATCAGACGGCGATAATGGATTGCTCCCCGAAACTCAGTCGGCCCGCACAAGCGACACAATTAGAGATGTGGTTTCCAAGCTACCTCCTTGGGAATTAGTGGGCTTGGAGTGTGCTGTTATTATAAGCAAGAGCTTGCTAGTTGCGCTGCGGCTAGTCATGGAAAATAAAAAGGGTGGCATGATCAGATGGGATGTAGAGGATGCCGCAAAGGCATGTAACCTGGAAACCGACTTCCAGGTCGAACAATGGGGTCTTGTGGAGGACACTCACGATGTTGGCCATGCTGATATACGGAGAGGGCTCGGCAGTGTCGTTCTATTGGTCTCCGAGATTGAATTCCCAAATCCGATACCAAACGAAGAGACATAATTTCGATTCACAGTTCTTCTATCTTAGATCACAAACTAGAGCTGATTGGGCCCTCCTTTTCTACCTCGGCGGCCAGCATCCTGGTTTCTTCCTCCATCTCCTCCATCCCTCTTGGCGACCGGTCCATACTATCGACTACTAGCTCCTTCTTTTGCTCTTCCACTGCTTTCCTCTGCCGCTGTATTTCCAAAAACTGCCCAATGTTGCCTTGTGGGTTTTCGAGATGGGTATAGACGTCATCTATCGACGGAAAATCTTGGAGCTTGCGCGGGATAATGTGGGTGTGGACGTGAGGCACGCTAACAGAACAACAAGAGTGGATAAGCAATTTGTGAATAATTGTAATTTTAACCCGATAAACATGAACAACAGAGATTGTAGATAAAGCAAAGGAAGATAACTTACCTTTGACCTGCCGACCCACCGTCTTGGATCGCGATCGTTGCGCCGGTAGTTTTGTAGACGCGCTCGATTACTGTATATATTGATAAGCATTTCTCTACACAATAACATTGGCGGCGTATCATTTCATATTATACCTTTTGCAACCTTCTGGACCGCAAGGGCATGATCGATAACCTGTTGCGATTCAATTTTCAGATCCAAGTGTGATTCGAGAGTTTGCAGTGTCGAAGGTCTTTTATACTTCTTCGCTAGTCATATCCTTATATCGAGCGACAACCCTTAATGGACACACGAGAACATGGCCGGGAAGGATGGGCTTGATGTTCACAATGGCCACTATTGCATATAAGTTAGAAAGATTATGCATAGATACTCTTTGGTAGTAAAACTAAGGTCAAATCATACTGGATAGCCTTGTCCTATAGAAAATCTATGCATTGAGGGTAAGTATCATTGGCTTGAATCCGAGGTTAACAAAGTTGGAGCTTTAAAGCGGTGAAATACTTACTTGAGTGGTAACCTTGAACGGTCCAAAGTAGATTTCTGGAGATGCCATAATTGCGGGTTATCCGTGATGTAGCTTCCGGTGAAAGTATGTTATTTGGCTGAGAGCGCGTGGAGCACGGTTTCTCTCTGGTTTACACGGGCTATGAGATAATAAGCCGCTTCTTTCTGAACTTGGCAGCTTCTATGGAATGATGTCGAGTTTGAATGGGGTCGAGTATTTAGCCGATCAACTCACGAACAACATGCAACCTAAGCCTAGACCAGGATATTCAGAGAATTTGGGGGGGTCAGCTAAAGTTAGCTTACTAGTTCTAGTAGCCAAGGCCTAGCCAGCCATGGAACGAGCTACTATGCTTGCCCACAGAATTTGCTAGCGTCTACCTACCTAGTATATAGATGGTGATCACGATATATATCCAAAAACCAGAAGCAAGATTCCAGAATGCAACGTACAACGCACTAATTCGAAGTACTAGCCAAGTTCCTTATTTGAATGCTCAGAGAGCCCAAAACATTATACCAAAAAAAAAGGCAGCATGCTCTCGTTTTGGTCCAGTCCTTCATGTCTATCTAATAGCAAGCTTACCTTGCGATTATTGGGTACGTATTAGACCTCAATTCCCTGTCCATTATTCCCAGAACATTTGGGTGTATATATATAATGTTGTTCGTATTTATTTAAACTACTACTATAGATAGTAGTGAGGTATTGAGATTTGTTGGCTAACTAACTAAATTTAAATTTATTAATATATTCAGGCTTATCTTCACAATCCAATCATTCCTCCGACAACTTTATGTAGCTGCAGTCGCACAGCATCGCAAGCGCTCATATTATGTATCTTCAATGCCTGTTGTTCTACATTTTAAAACTTTCTGATCGCGATTATTTTACCTAACACCTATTATCTATATCAGAGAAAGAATGTGCTTTTTAAAGATGCCGCCTTCTTCTTGCTTTTAGTACTATTGGTTGGATTCAACTTTCCCGACTTCTTCGGCTTCCTAGTTCCTTGCAAATTATTCAAGTTATTCTAGTTTTTGTTTTGTTCCCTGTGTTTTAAGATAGCTCTTCGTTCTTAGTCTCGGTCCCAAGCCAAAGAAACGTAGTTCCTGGGTCTGGTAACAAAGCCATGCCGCATGTTTACAAGGGAACGTTTTTTAGTCTAATTCCATTTTGGAAAAAAAAAAAATATATTGTCGAAATAGGGTTGTGACGTAGATTTTTACGCCTTTTCAGATGACTAGGAGCCTTGGGAATGTATAGAAGGCAATAAGCTGTGGGACCAGTCTGAATACTCATACAACAAGGCATCAAACTGGCTCCAGTCTATCGAAATTTAGCGAGCTCGTAGTTCGATTAACGGCGTTCTTTGCATTCCGGGCGAAATGGGGCATGGTGTTTTGGTTTTCTTTTATAACATAACTTTCTCTCGTTGTATCGTATGCATGGTGCCTCGACACCTTCTTAAGACGTGCTTCCTTTGATTTTCTATGACTCATATTTTAGTTGTAACGCCTAGAAATATTAGACTTGAGTCTGTTACACCCAGGATATCTTGGGCGACTCTAAATACTTGTAAGATAATAAAAATACAAATTTAGACTTGAAGGTGGCATAATAAATGAAAGTTGTGAGCAACTATTAAGACATCAAGAGATTCAAGAGCACAAAACACCATTTTTAGAGAAGATTGTATCTGTCATGTTCTCCGGACAAAAATTTTTGAAATGATAAAATTTACCACATTCAACTTCAATAGGACATACCAAGTTCCACTGGTCTCTACATTTATTTCCCTGTAAAGTATTATGTATCTAAGATAGCGCGAGGAATCTCGTTGTTCGGGATCCAGGCAAACACGGCCGGGGTGGGTATAAGGCCGCCAAATATAGATGTATTCAATCTACCAAGCATCACGAAATATCGCCAGTTTGAGGTCAAATGACTATCGGACAACGATAACGTTGCGGTGCGCCGTTAGAAAACCAAGCATTGGCATTACATAATTACTTTTGGAAGAGCGGCCGACAGCGACCAGAACTCCAAATTTCGCAGTGTGAATTCAACCAAACCCTGCATTATGCAGTGCAACCAAGCTTGGCTTGATGTTTTCCCGCCTGCTTGGAACCCCGCTTTCGCTTCTTTGCATGCTTTGCTGACCAAAAGAAAAAGGACTTTGGATGGCGTGTCGCGACAGTTGCGACAGGCAGGGAAAGCAATATGGATATGTAGCATCCGAGTATTATTAATTATAAAAACTCCTGAGGATGCCTAATTTTATCGTATGGGGGTTTTCTTGTTCTGCTGCTACCTCTGCACCTCACAATCGTTCGCGCCAGTCGTTCATCTCAACATTCGTTCGCTCCGAATTCTAGCTTTGTGAATTAAACAACATTCGTTATTAATAATGTCTATGAAGGCAACTATCCTAGTCCTGCTTGTGAGCTTGGTTGCTGCAACCGAGCTGCAGCCTTTGCGGCGTGGACCCGGATTTAGTCGTGTGCGACGCGAGGCAGGCTTAAGGCCAAGACAAATATCGTAGGTTCATCCGATTCTTCACATTTGTAGATTCATCTACCAGAGCGTGAATAATATACAAGAGATCTCGAAACCAGACCAGAGCTAATTTGTCTTGTAAAGATCGGAGAATACCCCGACCTACATCAGAAGCTATGATGTCTACCTTCCAGCATCATCCTCTATCTACCAAACTACTAGTACCCCCGAAGTAACAACGGTCTCTTACCCAACCTATGCAACGTATAATACCTCGGTGCCACAAAGCTACCATACACCACCTCCATACGGATCCCCAACAGATCAACTGCCTTACCATACACAAACATACCAAGCCCCAGAGACGAAATCAACAACGTCATACCCTACTTTGAGTACCCTGGAGGTAGTGACGACATACGTGTACACGGCCACGATTGATGTAACAACCACTTTAACAGTCAAACCGACTTATGCGCCTCCGCCACCTGTCAACGCGACTACTAGCACTACGACGACGGCTGCCAGTTCGGTATTGCCGCCGCCTCCTACTTATGTGCCATCCAGTGCTTTGGAATTGAAGCCAAGCTTCGGATTGATGATATTCTTTTTTGTCATGTTTATTCTTTGATTATTTATGCACGAGTTGTTTAAGGATGAGTAGGTGAGACTAGTATAAAATATTAGCTACGTTCAGAGCATGGCAGAGTTGGCTTATCGCGGTGATCCCAACATGAGAAACAAAGGAAAGACGCCAGTATGATAATTATAGTATATAATCTAGCTTATGAGACTTCTTTTAGTCTAGCCTTTTGATATAATACGAATCGAATTAGCATCACCTCATTTCTGGGAAAAGTGTTGCAGATGTACTCGTCCAGAATACATGCGTAATATTATCTATTTGTATAGTGTAGCCGCATTCAGCAAAGATAACGCTTGGAACGGTGTGCCATAGTCTTGAGGATCCCCACCCCGCTGGTCTATTTACCAGTGAATACTAAGAAGGTTCATTAACAAGACTGCACCAATTGATGATTCCGAGATAGAGTATGCTACCAGTATCCTAAGATTAGAAACTTCAACTTGTCCTCTCCAAAGGGAATTCGGAACTGTTTGACTTAAGCATCAAGAGCTAGAGCACGTCCCCTCCGAACTCGAGATAAGCTTTTTGCCGATCAGGGTTAGAAACTAGCCGTTTATCCCGGCACCTAAAGATTTATATGGATCCGCCAAGGTCCTGTGGGAACGAGCATTGTTGATAGATATTAATATTAAAAAGAAAAGAATCTACTCCGATGCGGCATACTCGAGACGAGGTGTCCAGCCTGCCGAAGACTTTGCATTCCCGCGTAGATTCCGGCTCCAGGCGACGGGTTAATGACGTTTGCAACGAGGACTTGATCACCGATTTGATTAGTCGGTTGCCGGGTTCGATAGGAAGTGGCCCCATCGAGATATGCCAAAAATACCAGAGATTCTTTAAATTTTCGTTCCCGCAGCCCCATTCCTTCGACTTGGACTATTTAATCTGCAAGCTGTCATCTTCACTTGCCATTGAAACCATCTAATCTTCAGAGCACTGCACTGAAGACTAATCGCAAATTATTTTAACACTCGCTTCAATTGACGTCACTACGCATTGAGCTGCGAGCTGCCCGTTTTTGTCCTACGCAGAAGAATACCACAACAAATACAACGCAAAATGGCTGAAACCACTATTGTTCAGTACCTCTTTAAGCGGCTTCACCAGCTGGGTATCAGGTCGGTCCATGGCGTTCCCGGCGACTACAACCTTGTCGCTCTGGACGGTCTTGAAGAAGCTGGACTCGAGTAAGCATAGACGCTAGTTCAGTACAATATCGCATCAATTGGCGAGAACTAACCTGCGAACTCATTTTGTGCAGCTGGGTCGGCAATTGTAACGAACTCAACGCCGGTTACGCGGCGGACGGGTATGCCAGGATAAAAGGAATCGCCGCCTTAATTACAACATTCGGTGTTGGAGAACTATCCGCCCTCGCTGCTGTAGGTATCTCCAATAACGAAGGCTATCCGAATCTATACTAAACGTTTGCAAGGTTGCTGGTTCGTACAGCGAAAGAGTTCCCGTCATTCATATTGTCGGCGTTCCTTCCACGATTTCCCAAAAATCTGGCGCCCTCCTCCACCATACCCTAGGAAATGGCGACTTTTCTGTTTTCGCACAAATGTCGAGACATATCTCCGAGGTTCTCGTTAACCTTACCGATCCATCAATTGCCTCACGGGAAATCGATCGTGCATTACGAAGTAAATATATTATGGAGCCCTGCGGTCGTAGCGGATCAGTGGCTAATAGTTAATTTAATTGCAGCGTGTTACGTCTCCGCTCGTCCTGTCTACATTGGTGAACATTGTCCCAATTTAGCCATTCTTAGTGTCGCAGTCTGAGCTAATTGATGATGATACAAAAGGTCTCCCGACGGATATGGTGCTTCGCAAGATTCCCTCGAACGGGCTCGATACACCACTTGATCTAACTCTACATAAACCGAATGACCCGGAAACCGAAGCCGACGTCATCGAATCGATTAAGGAACAAATCTACAAAGCTAACAATGCAGTAATTCTGGTGGATGCTTGCGCTATTCGACACCGTGTTATAGACGAGGTTCATGACCTGATTGATAAGTCTCAGCTACCTGCGTTTGCTACACCTATGGTGCGTCTGATTATCCAGAATCAAAACTCAATTATAGAAAACTAACGTTGGAATTGCGGCACAATATAGTCAAAGAGTGCAATTGATGAGACTAATCCACGTTTTGGAGGTGTCTATCTTGGCGATGTCTCCAGGCCAGACGTCAAGCATGCCGTTGAATCGGCTGATTTAATCCTGTCAATCGGAGCATTGAAGAGCGATTTCAATAGTGGCGGGTTCACCTACCGTACCAACACGAAACAGACTATTGAATTCCATTCGGATCACATGAAGGTGAGTTGCCACGGGAATCCGGTCGTTGAAGTCTAACTAACGGTCATAAAAGATTGGCTATGCCACATTCCCGCAGATTTCCATGAAAGCCGTCCTGCAAAAGTTGATTGCCACCTTGGATTTCCAAAAGGTTCGACATTCAGAGAGCGCTAAATCGACCCCGCCGGGACTTGTCAATGAGGAGACTGAGAAAACCAGTGGCGATGAGATCACTCATTCTTGGATTTGGCCGCATCTCGGGAACTGGTTGGAAGAAAAGGACGTGATCATCACCGAAACGTACGTGTGGCTTATAGTAAAGTCTATTGACAGAGGATAGCGCTAAACAAAAATGGTGTTATTAAACAGTGGCACAGCAAATTTTGGCATTCTCGAGACTCGCTTTCCAAAAGGCGTCACGGCCATTTCTCAAGTCTTGTGGGGCTCTATCGGTTACTCCGTTGGCGCCGCCCAAGGTGCCGCTTTGGCAGTCAAGGAAAGCGACCCGTCTCGCCGAGTCATCCTCATTGTTGGGGATGGTTCTTTCCAGCTGACTGGTAACGAGGTCTCAACAATGATCCGCCATGGGCTCAAGCCAATCATTATAATTATCAACAATGATGGCTATACCATCGAAAGAATGATCCATGGGGAGGATGCTACCTATAACGACATCCAGTCGTGGAAGCACACTAATATTTTGGAAACCTTCGGTGCGAAGGAAGGAGAGTATCAAAACTATGTGGTGAAGACGAGAAAAGAAGTCGATGAGTTGTTCAAGAAAGGGAACGAATTCTCAAAGGCGGGTAAGATTCAGGTGGGTCAAGAAATTCAAACCGAGCCAAGATCTAGATCTAAAGCCGGGTGCATATCCTCCAAAATGTAAGAATGTGGGCTAACCTATGACTCGTGTTCTAGTTGGTTGAAATGTTTATGCCGAAAATGGATGCCCCTCGCGCACTCAAGATCACGGGCAAGATGTCAGAGAAGTTGAATGCCAATACAGAATAGAGGGCTTAAAGTTAGGCTTGGATTGCATATTATTATTACTCTCTTCTCTTGTAATAAAACAAAATTCGTCCGCAATTCGAATAAAACTTGTAAAATAATTGGTTTCGAGGAAACTTTAGGAAGCGCCAAAGGACACCACCATACTACATTGTTTGCATTGAAGGCAGAGTGGGGAACAAGATTTGATGCTTACTTCGCCGCAGAAATTCCAGACCTGCTCGTTTATCAGGTGGCATGCTTGATTAATCGAGATTTTCGCAAAATGCTCCACTTCCAAAACAAAATCTTTTTAAAAAAGGATTCCATTGAGAAACTTCGGATAGACTAGTACGGTATCTATATAAAGGAAGGCCTGCGGATAATATCCGGTACTACCTTCCCTCGAAGAAACAGGATACCCGAAATTCGTATCCGAGATACCGAGAATGCAGTTCTCCCATGACGACACTTGGCACAGGCAGATGGTTAAGCCTTTTGGTGGGTGTTACAGCGTCGTTTTGCCAAGGCCTTGGAGGTGCGACAGGGCCAATGGCAGTGCGAGGCCCCAGCCGAACCCCGGTGCTGCTACGCGAAACGCCTCAAGGATGTTCGGCCTTTGCAGCTCGTTTTGACAGGTAAAGTTAATTGTATGAGACGAGGATTGTTTTCACAGGCCATGGTTCATGCGAGGAAAACATGGAGTCGAGATGTTTCGCCGCGTGGTAAACAAGATACATTTGCCATCAAGATTAAACGCATATTATTTCGTTCTACTATAGCGTTTGGTTTCTTTCCTCTTCGCTACATGCATTTCTGGCACGGCTTGTGATCTTTATTTGTTTAGTTTATGCCTCCTTAGCCGCCTGGCTATGCCATCGCTGTGCGTCGATAGGTTGATCATGAGTGTAACTACTGTGCTACTGTTAGTGCCGCAACAAGACCAGCATAGCATACAGATACGCCTTTTTTTTGTTGAATACGAATGTCATGCGACGATGAGGCTCGTAAACAGATGGTGAGAGAAACCCTGATGTATGCAATTGTCGACTTTCTGGAATCCCATCGTATGATATGCGAACCACCCGCCGCGGGAAAGAGCAGAATGATTTGAAGATGGCGGAGCAAACAGAAGGAGAAACCCCAAACGATTCAGTCCGCGACCTAACGGCCCAAGGGCAGCGAAACTTCGGGGATACCTCGTTAGGGCAGCCTGTTCTCCACTCGGGAGGTGTTTTCCGAGCTGGGGCAGCCGAAGATTTGGTGAGGAGGGTGCAAAGGGCAGGGGCTCCTCGTCACCCTAAACAGAGTCCTGACATGCTCAGACACAGCTTAAAACATTGCACACTACAGACAGAGTGTGTGGCCTCCGCGCACAATGACGGCCGCCTTTCTCTTTTCATTGAAAGGCCTGACCTCGATCTGGAATAATCGTACGACTTTGCTCCCACCTTGGGATCGAGTAAACACAGGCGACGCAGACTGCTTCAAACTTCCTGGGTATCAGCCTTGGCATTAGTACACCTTCCCCCGTCCCTCGCCCATTCCTAGCGCACCCAGGTTCTCAACTAGCCCCTCAGAAACGGCTCTGCTTCAGCTATGGTATCATCAATTGACAAAATCGCCACTGTTTGCACTGACTTTTTCTTTTGGACGGTCGTCTAATCTTTCCTGAGGATGAGGGCGTGGGATTCCGGGAATTATGGCAAGGGACCGCCAAGCTAGCTCCTGGCTTCAAACCTGCCCTAACAATATATCAAGAATAATGCTCCCACAACCCCAAACAGAAATCTTCCTTTTCCTTCCTTCTCTTCTTTTCTCGTCATCTTTTCTTCATTTTCCGTCCCAGGGATTCGGATCATCTGTTGGGCTAGTTACCAGCAGTTTTTTGTATTCACTTCTTCTTCAATTCTTTTGGAACGCTGCGCGTTCACTTTCTCTCTTTTCGGTTCTTCGACCTGCCTTTTTAGCGCTAAGCTTATAATTACTACTTTCAACCATCGACCATCTGGTTTTATTAATATTCTATTTGTATATTCTGTTTATTGAACCGCCATACCGACGACCGACGCATTTACGAACGAACACTTGCTGAGCAAGCAGAATCGAAGATCCTCCAGAACTGGTTTTCGGCTGGTCTTGTCCATTCCTTTCTTGTGCTTTCCGACCTACCGATCCATATTCGCATAATATACTCGACTAGCTCGACCCGAGACTGTCTATCATTACCCAAAGATATAATAAGCGGTTCAATAACACTTCTGACATATCGTTTGTGGAGGACTCCGATATATATAATTTACCGAACAGAAAAGAATTTCAAAAGCATAATAGAGGAAGGAGCCCGGATTTCCATTCTTTTCTTACGACTTCCCCCAACCTTTCTGTCCTTTGGGGATATCATTTTTCTGCTGCGGTGAAAAAGTGTCTAGTACTGCGACAGGAAAATTACCGCCAAGATGAACAAGTTACTCGGGTTCTTCATTTTCTTCGACATTCTCCAACTCGGCACCTCGATATTGCTCATCGTAGCTGGCCATATCTTCATGCAACATATGGAGACTATGAAGCTGACTGTTCAGGATTCGCCGTATGTTATCTTACTCTACTATCTTCCATGTGTTCGTAAGTACCCCCTCAATCTTGTGCTATTATATTTGGAAAAAAAACCAGACCTCCTGTAAAGACGAATAACTAACAATAGCGAATAGCAATCTTTATCAATGGTATCGTCGGCGCTGTTGCTTTCCTTTTCTCGCTACCCGCAATTTTGCTGCCTCAATCTGTTTTCTGGCTGAGATTACACGGATGGATGTTGATTGTTTGCGCCGTCTACTCGTTGATCTTGGGTCTCATCATCTGGGGCCACACCCTCACTGAGCGAGCCCAGATGTACGAAGCCTGGACTGACATTGGCCCAAGTGTTCAAACTCTCCTCCAAGAGAAGGTAAATCATCTTTTTTCTTCTAATTCCACCGAATTAATAAGTCAAAAAATGCTAACGGATTTTTTTTATTAAAACAGTTCCAATGCTGTGGTTATCTTTCGGCTATGGAACCTCTTTTCGTTACCGACAAGACCTGCCCGAACGCTTTGGCCGCATCCCAGACCCGCCCATGCGTCGGACCGTTCACCGCCTTTGAGGACGAGTTCTTCAACGGAATCTTCACCGGCTTGTTTGGCATTGTGGGTTTGGACTTTGTGATGCTGTGCTGTACAGCCATGGTTGTCAAGCAGAGGAGCGAGCTGAGACGATACAGGAAGATCGATGAGAAGAGGGGCTTGGGCTCAATTTAAAGAGGTGGAAGATATATAAAGGCGGGAAAAATGTTCGAAGTATTTTGGAGTTTTATTTCGAAGGCTGCGTTTTGATATTCAGCGATATACGCATTGCATGGCATAGCTTGGAAAACGCTAAACCGGGCGTGGAGATGTTTGGATGTGTAAAAAAGGGTACTATAAGAGTATATATACTGTACAGCACAATGGAGCGTCCACAGATAGGATGGACGAGTTTTGGCGCATCTTGAGGATATATCTCATTTTCCCAGGCACCCGTGAAGGACTTCCGGTCCACGTTGTTTGGATCCGGGGCTGTCTGAGTAGATGTATCCTAAGATTCCGTTTCATTTGTTATTTCTACTTGAAGGAATTCTTTCTTTTTTGTTTCTTCTTTATTATTTTATTTTTCTTTCTTATGTCTTCCATTGATATATGATACCCTTGGATTTCGGATTACGACCGACTAGCTCAGCTCTGAGTATAGAATGGAACAGAATAGAATAAAATGTCTATCTTGGTCATCTCGGATCTAATCGATCTCAATCGTGTTCGTTCGTCTGTGTTGTCTGATGTTGTGTCGACAGGCTGCGTTGTGTCGCCGGATCGAGCAGGTTGCTCGATTGGCTGCTTTGAAATCATTCGACGAGGAGCAGAAGCAGCAAAGAGCTCTGGTCTGTCTGCCCATCCCATCCGACGACATGTCATAAACTTCGGAAGGGACGGCCTTCATCGGTGTCGACATCCCCTTCGCAGATTCCAACTTGCTTGTTTACGAATTAGCCTTCAATCGCAATCTCTGAACCCCTCCCCCGCCATTCATATCGAATTGCTATCCGAGCTAGAATCGATTGAGCCATTCCGATATCAGAACTCATCCTCCAATGGCAGCCCAACTCTACCCGCCAAACCTCACCGTAGAACAACTCTCCCACCTCCTCCCTTCCTTCATCGACTACTCTCTCTCCCACGGCCTAGTTGTCCGCCCTGTTCCCGACTTTGTCGCCCAAAATCCAAACAATTCTCTCGCTACAGCGGCTCCTGTAACTCTCTGGCCCTCGCCTTTCCCCAGACACCTTTTCACAGAAGTCCGAGCTATACAAACCGCCTGTAATCTTCTATACGCCCGCGTTGCAAATAACGAAACATGGCTCTCAGAATTAACGACCGAACTCGCCAAAGTCGACGACTTTATCGCTAAGCTATGGGCCATCCACACCCGGTTAAAATCCGAAAATGGATACAAACATAAATACTCCCTCGGACTCTTCAGATCAGACTACATGGTTCACACGAACGGAGAAGGCAAACCCGTCGGTATCCGGCAAGTCGAATTCAATACCATTGCCAGCTCCTTCGGCGCCTTATCGACCAAAGTATCCAATCTGCACCGTTATCTCTGGAGAAGCGGAGCATACCCCCCCACCAACATTATCAATGATATATCGCTACCCAAAAACGAGGCATTAGAGAGATTGGCGGAGGGGTTGGCGAAGGCGCATGAGGTGTACATGCGCGATGTGGCACCAGAGAAGGATCACAAACTCTCAGATTCGGCAACCGGACCGACCTATTCCTTCGGAATCATGTTTATAGTCCAGGAAGGCGAGCGGAATGCATTCGACCAGCGGTGGTTGGAGTACTATATCACTGAGAAATACGGTATAAGGGTCTTTAGAATCTCGATGCCAGAGATCAGAAAGTATACGCACCACGTCCGGCCGAATTATGAATTATTATTCGTCCCCCCGCACGCCCTGAGTAGCCAGGGACAGGAGGTGTTTGAGATTTCTGTCGTGTATTTCAGAGCTGGCTACGGACCGGGCGATTATCCGACGCAGGAGGAATGGAATACCCGGTACTTTCTGGAGGAGTCGAGAGCGATCAAGTGTCCCACGGTATTGACACAGCTTGCGGGGTCGAAAAAGGTACAGCAAGTTCTGGCTGGTAAAACAAATTTGGAGAAGTTTGTCACAGACGAAAGTATGAAAGAGAGGATCTTTGATACCTTTGCGGCGATATACCCAATGGATACTTCTGAGGACGGCTTGAAGGCGAGGAAGTTGGCGTTTGACGATCCACACAGATTCGTGCTAAAGCCGCAGAGGGAAGGAGGTGGGAATAATATATATAGGGAGAAGATTCCGGAGTTTCTGGAAAGCATAGACGAGGATAAATGGCAGGGATATATACTGATGGAGTTGATTAATCCTCCTGAGGTCGAAAATATTGTAATGAGGAATGGTCAAATGATGCAGGGGAAGGTGGTGGGCGAGTTAGGCGTTTATGGGACAGTTATTTGGAAAGATGCTGGCGAGGACGGTGTTGATGTGGTGTACAATGAGGAAGCTGGAGTTTTATTGAGGACCAAAGGAAGCTCTAGCGAGGAAGGTGGTGTCGCAGCAGGGTTTGGATGTATAGATAGTTGTGTGCTTGTGGATTAGTATATTTACTGTATATATTTCCATATTGTGGTACGGCACTCGAGGACATAGTTTTGGGAGTTTGAAGGTTAGATACGAGTTCCATTGTTTTCAACATATATTAACTGTAATATACAAGCTTCTTAGCAATATGAAGCGATAAGCAGGAGTAATAATAATAATTAATGCCAGTCGAATGCCATTCTGACTTCATTTCATACCTTTGACTCCACAAACTCCTAACCCAAATGATAAAACAGCCATGCTTCTTCTTCAGAGAGCCAGTCTTGCCACTAAGCATCTAGTCGTCTCCGCCAACGCGTACAAAGTTCCTGCTCCCTTTCCCTCGCCTGACACGTTCTGCAAGATCCAGGTCTCCAGCATGCTTGTTTAGATTTGTAATAAACGTGCCCTTTCCACCCCATTTAGCATTGTTGCGCCGAGCGTTGTCGTCTTGGGTTTTTTCTTCACGATCACGCTCGGCAAGAGCGGCGAGACGACGGATACGAGCATCATCTAGATCACTAGCATCCGCTTGCATCGCGGCAAGTTTGGCAGCTCTGTCATCCTCAGCATTCGTTTTCTTCGGCGGAGGCGAGCGATTTCCGTTACGTCTATCACTAGGTCGTGGTGAACGGCGCTCGCGCCCTGCATAAGCCGGAGGCGACTTTTCTCGTTTGTGTGGTGAGCCTGATAACGAAGTAGGACGCGAATGGTGGATTGGGGAACGGCTTCTCGAACGATGTCGGTCTTCGCGAGATTTCCGTGGGGACCGAGATCGCTTGTGTTCACGAGAAGGCCGTGGAGACCGTGAACCTGATCTTTTCTCGTCGCTTCTGCGTGGCGACCGGGATCGTGATCGCGGGCTACGTCGGTGATGTCGGCTTCGATGTCGGTCCTCATCATCCCTGTCCTTGTCTCGATGCGACCTGTGGTGCTTCCGATCACGACTCCTCTCCCTGTGGCTGTCTCGATGGCGATGCCTATCATCATCATGCCTTGAGGACCTATGCTTCCTGTCTCTATCTCTATCCTTATCTCTTCCTTTGTCCGTTTTTTCTTCAACTCCGGACTCTTTGAGCATCATACGACGTCGAGCTGGGTCGTTCATAATTGCTTCCAGGGCCGCCTGTTCTCTCCTTTTTATCGCAAGCATTGGGTCTTCGCGAATTTTGTTTGCCGTATCTCGAGAGTTATTAGCATTCTGAATCGCCATGAAACTCCCTTCGCTGGCATCTTTCTTCAGAGCCGATGTCTCTTCCTCCTCCTTCGATTTCAAGATCTGATCAACCCTCCTCTTTCCCAGTAGATAGCCTTCTAATTCTTCGCTGACAGGGGCGTTCTCTCCAGACGAAGGACCACCGTACATCCAATCAACACGGTCCTGTCGCTTCTTCCCACCCGCGGATTCCTGGATCTCCTGGAGGTCCTGTAGTTGCCGCTCTTCCGCACGTTCCTTTCGCATTTGCTCGATGAGCTTACGCTCCTTGAGCGCTTTCATTTCCTCCTCCCATACTCGCTTTTGATTCTTGAGCAAGTTGGGATGCCATGACTTCTTCAAGTTGAGGTCGCCACCCATGATTCGAATTGGAAGACGTCAAGCACGTCTGGGCCGTCGTCCGATGGCAGAAGGATTTCGAGGGGTACTATAGCGTTCTTGTGTAGAATCGAGTATCTGGTCACCGATAATAGGCCAGCTAGACGTCGGTGGTGATGGCGATGGCGATGAGTGATGGTTAACGGGGCGGAGAGGTTGGTGATTGATGAAAGAGAAGGAGACTCATTCAAGAGGATCATGAAAGTTATAATGTGTTGCCAAGATTCATTAAACTTCCTAAAGCAGCAAAACCCAAGTTAATCGACTTTTACTACATCAGGAAATTTATTGCACAACATTTTTTAACCTCAACTTTCGATGCCCCATTCGTTCAAAGACTTCGCGATAGTCATCTCATAATCAGCTATTGCTGGTTTAGCCACGCCAATCTGCAAAGTCGCCCACCGCAGCATCCGGCTGGGCTAACATGATATCGAGATAGCACCATTGTATCCTAATTGACGACTTTTGGCCTGCACAATGTCGACATCACCGCTGCGAGCCCGACTATTACGGCTCTCCGTCGACCCTCAAGCATCGATATGCCGCCAATGCCTATCCTCCCTCCCTAAACGAGTATTCTCAACAACTCCATACTGTGCCTCTAAGGTTGGCAGTTCTCCTCTCGTTATCCCGCCCGGTGTGACGCTCAGCGTCTACGCCCCACCACCCCCAAAGTACTTCACTCGTGTCCTCCCAACCCGTACCGCAACCGTCGAAGGACCTCTCGGCCAGGTCACAATCCCTATACCGCATTACCTCACTATAAAACAAACCGGTCCGCCAGAAGGCTCAGACATTAAAACCTCGAAGGCTTCGATAACGGTTGAGGACGCATCTGAAAGACAGCAACGCAAGATGTGGGGCACAATTCGTGCCTTACTCGCGAATAACATTTTAGGAGTAACAGAGGGACACGCAGCACTCGTTCGCTTCGTCGGCGTTGGTTATCGTGCGATTATTCAGGATGGCTCTGGGAGGTTCAACAGGGGGAAAAAAGTGGTAAATCTGAAGCTGGGATATTCACATCCCATTCTTTTGCCTGTACCGGAGGGAGTTACAGCGTCGGCGCCGGTGCCAACGAGATTGTTATTAGAAGGAATAAATAAAGAAACTGTCAATACATTTGCGGCAGAAATTAGAAGATGGAGAACGCCAGAGCCATACAAGGGCAAGGGTCTGTTTGTGAACGACGAGACTGTCAAGATGAAGGCGAAGAAGATAAAATAGACGCAATCCACTTGGTTTTGGCGGGTATTACGGAGACTGTATATTATATTGCTGGAGAGAATGCTCTATTAGAGCTGTACATAAAAAACCCCCGTTTTTGGGTATCATGTCATGCAATTCTTCTGGTTGGGTTTCATACCTCTAAATCACTGAACAATGATATCTACAAGGAACTCTTCCATGCCCCATAATTTTCCAATGCAACTTCCCTAACAACTCTTATAACGTCCTCTGAAATAGATTTCGGCATCGCAATCACGCCTTTACTCCTTTTAAATGTCTTCCCAGTTGTAAAATCCAGCGGCTCGCCGTACATATCCCGTACCACGCCACCAGCCTCCTCGACAACTAAACTTCCCGCAGCATGATCCCATATCTTTTCTTCATAGGTCATTTTTACCGGCAATCTCAAGTATACTTCCCCTCTGCCCAAGGCTAAAGAAGCGTATTTCGCCTGCGAGTCCATGCGAACAGATGGTTTGGTAATACCCAGCGATCCCGCGATTTTTGCCTGCAAGTCATGTGCGGAGTGACCTGACTCAACTCCTTCACAGAAACTAGCTTCTGCTGCGCTGGTGACTTGATTCAAAGAAACCAGTTGTGGATCTGCTAACACCGATAGATTCGATGATATTGGTTTCTAGATTTGAGCATCGCTCTGTATTTTAGCAAAATAGATCTCGATAGGAATTTAAATGCGAAGTCGCATGCTTACCGCGACAGTGCCCTGGCCTCTAACCGCACTCACAATGACACCTTCCGGACCACCTTCCACTAGCGATAGACTTGGACATCCCAGCACAGCAACTTGCACGACCCCATCTACCAGCAATCCGAGAGCAATGGCGTATTGCCCACCTCTCAGGAAGCCCTTTGTTCCATCAATTGGATCCAAAGCCCATACTCTCCCTTTCGCACTATCTGTGCTGTTTCCCCAGTCGATCAAATCCAACATTTCACTTTCGTTTGATATAGTTCCTAGTTCTGTTGATGCCACTGTACCTTGCTCACCAGAAGACGAACTTTGACCGGCGGTTTCAGAATTCAGGGCGTTGGTAACCGCCTCGAAAACCAAGCCAGACAATTCGGCGTTAGAACGAAGATCAGCTGAGTCTTCTTCACCGATGACATTATCGTCTGGGAAAGATTTGCGAAGTGCCCCAACGACAAGCGCCTGGGCGCCAAAGTCCGCAACTGTAGTGAAATTGTTAGTCCATGAAAGCTGACATAAATCGAGAGGTACTAGCTGCTGGAGCTCTAGAGAAACGTACTGGTGACAGGGCTATTATCGTTTTTGGTTACCGTCCCTTTGACTTTTGAAGTATAAACTGCCTTTGTGAGAATTGCGGCTCGCTGGACCGCTAGCTCCGCGATACGCCGTTCCTGAGCGTATGGCAAGCTGCTAGTTGCCATTGTTCGAATAGTTGAACTAGAAATTTTGGAGCAGATGAAAGCGGTGGGTTGGGAGGAGCACAAGATGGTTGAGAAACGGGAGAATGATGTCCGTAAGCGAGGAATGATTTGAGGAGCAATTGTGACGATTATGCCGATTATGACGGGAAGGATTATCAGGAGGGATTTTATAGACAAGCTTTGGGGTTTGGAAGTTTGATTTCGCGGGGCAATTCTCATTGTCGGTCTAGCAGTTGGGCATGTGAGGTCGTTCGCTAGCTGCGTTTTTCATCGTTGGGATGGATTTGATTCGGTTCGGGGCGAAGGGGAACCTCGCAGGGCATCCTTGGTCGCAACAATGCGAATGCCGCAAACGCTGCGTCAGGGCTCTTAGCTCCATCCATCTCGCCACTTCATTCGATGCTGCAGGAAAAAAAAATAAAAAATTTCGGCGCTCCTGCATTTGCGCATGTAGCAGTCAGATGATTGTGTCACTGCTTAGCTCGAGTTTGCTCTGTCGGGAACGAGCCGGTAACCAGACGCTGGCAGCTATCTGCTGATTAAGTGACTCGGTGGTCGTTTACTTCAAACAGGCACCAGATTAACTAGGCACACCGTCATAACATGGCGTTACATGGTGAAGACATTCAACTAGTGCTTTAGATATGCAAGAACGAACATTTTTTGAGCATAAATGTATATAGTTTTGGACCAAAAGCTAAAGAGGATAGATCACATTCGATGCGTGAAGCTGCGGCAACTCGGGGTTTCTATCATCAGCAAGCATTGTTTCAAGTCGAACCACTGCGGGGTGTGGAGTAGAGATACTAGGTGTATGGATTCTACGAGAAGGAAGGCGAAGGCTACCTCCAGATGCCAAAAGACGGACCTTAGCCTCGCACGAGGAGTACAGCGCAGGATTAGCTGAAGCAATCGCCAACTCGAGTAGTCCCGACAGCCGGCGTTCTAGATCGCCTTCCAGGAAATATAACCCGAAAAGTTTTATACTTGGGTTTAGAAGACAACACAATGGCATTCTCCCATGGCGGTCTGCATGGGGCCCTATACATAATGTCCTATTCACTGTGGCTGATTGGAAGGTAGTTTTATCACATTAATTCTTGGTAAAGTGCTGGACGAGAGTCTCTTCTAAAGACTGCCTTATTTTAAATTCGATTAGACATAGCGTGGGTCCAACTGATAATTGTAAACCCCTTCGGTAATAAAGCTCTTTATAATAATGCACATGACCTTGAGAGTTGAATGAATAGGAAACCAGTGTGGCAAGATGGAGATATGTTGTCTTGCCTTTTTCATGTAAACGCCTCTAAATATCAGACAGAGAGAAAAAATATTAAAGGAAAGAGCTCGAATAGGCAGGCCGATATCGCTCCGTAGAAGAAGAAAAACAAGAGTGAGCTATTCAGAATAAGGCATGGCACTCGCTAAAATGATGGGGACATGCTACTCTCAGCTTGGTTTCTGATTAAATCAGTGTCAATAAGCATATCGTCATCTGCATTTGAGACATCTTGAATCGGGCTCGCATATAGGTTGTTCACGATGTCCGTGATGATCTCAGCTAGATACTTATTGCGGGTCATGGCAAGTTTCTCAAATAAGGCATATTTTAAAAGGTTGAGATTACCAATACCCTCTATCGTTTGTGTCGTGCTTAAATTCAGTAGGACTCTCGCGGCCATCACTGGTATCCCAGCTGTGTCGTCCTGTTGCTTGATCGGGATTTCTATAGTCCAATTAAAACCACTTTTCGGTTTCTTAGGTGGTTCCACTTTCTTGGTTGTAGCTGACGCAAATGATTTTGCATTTTCGCCCGGGATTGTGGATCCCTTGCGGTTTTTCACACCAGAGTCCTTTCCTGTGACGGGCATATGGCAAAGTAAATGTTTATAAAATAGTCGTTTATCCTCGGTTCCCGGAGCGGGGAATCTCTGGCAGCTTCTCCAACGGCATATTTGCATGGTCTCTGTATCGCCTTTCTTGAGAAATGTATGTTTGTCTCGAATATGGGTGAAGAGCGATTTCGCATCGGCAAAGAACTGACCACAGGATTGTAAAGTCGATGGCTGAGAATCAGCTGTACCAGCCGGTTTCTCCTTTGGGGTCTGCCAATCGCATTTGATGTAAACCTCGTAATCTAGGCCCATTGGCTCTTCACGAGGGGCAATACCATTGATGACAAACCGGGCAGGCTGTCCACTCTCGCTGGGTATCATCTGAGGTCGTGCGCTATTGAAGGCGACACTGACATTCTTGATAAAGTCATTAGCTTGAAGCAGTATTTGCGGACGAGGCCCGTGACTGGTGAATCCTGCAAACTGGCGTTGATAAGCCTGCCAAAGCGCAATCTGGGTGATCTCACTTTCTGAGTTCGCTTCAAAACTTGTGCGTATCCTATTTACACCGTTAGCACAATATAAGCGCAATTAAAGATGAATGTGTACATACCACCAGATAGCACGTTGGGGTTCAGCTAATTTCAAGATGTCGTTTAATAAATCAGCAGGCAATTCCGGAGCAACGTGCGGAACAGCTTTTTTGATAACTTGTGATGTTTGAGGATTTGGAGACGGTGGGTCTGGTGGTATGCGAACAGTGCCGTAAGATATCAAACGAACTAGCTGCGATATCTTTACGACAGCATCGTTTCTTTGTGTAAGAAAAGCAACATTCTCGGCCAAGAGTGTGCAATGGTATAAGAAGTCAAGACAAGCAGCGAGCAATTCTTCGTTATCGCTCATCAGTAGATCGTCCATATACTGAAAGACAAATGGCGGTAACTCTTTTAAATGATCGTTTTTGTCTCCGAGCGAGATAGTTACCATGATACTCAATTTGAGGATGATGGTTGTGACATCGTCACTTTGGAATGTGCCCCAGATAAGATCCACGAGTTCGGTCTCATCGTCAATCTCAATAATGCGGCAGATTCCATCGAGGATTTCGAGGCAGCATTTTTTGAACTCTGTGAAATGATGGCTGTTTGGAGTCTTGAGACCGTTAACTAGCACGGAGACAGCGTTCGAGTGAGTTCTTGCGAGATATGCGGCGTTGGCTTCATTTGCAGCGCTCGCTGAGTTATAATGGGTCATGTAGCGGAGAATATTGATTGCATACAACCCGATGTCCATTATCTTTCTCCACTCTTGTGTTTCCAAGCCCCCCATAGATGGGTTGAAAGAAGCAAGGCTCAATTGATTTGTTGAATTATAGGAATCCAGATTCCAAGGGGCGGTTTTATTAGTCGGTTGCTCGGTAATGATGGCCTTATTACACGCGTCTACTATCTCAAGGAGATCATGCGCCAGAGAAGGATGGTCTCTGAAAAGCATAGCTTGTCCTTGAAAGGTACTAGCCTGAAGGAGGCTGTGTAAACCTTCATGAACCTCTTGGGGGATCTTGCTCTGGATTCCCATCACAGCTCTTTTCACATCGGCAGCCCCATTTGTTCCAGAAGCGTGATCCATTCTGTACTGGGGTACCGTTGTTTTGGGGCGGATTTTTCGGAGAAATTTGCTAGGATGTGAGTATGGTGTCGGGATAGGTGTGATATTGACAGGAGGGAGAGGATGTTGTTCTGATGAATTGGCGCCGAAAGACATTCCTGAGCTCCCGAAGGTTGATGGTTTTCCGTTGGTAGTTGGTTGAGGAGCAGGTGATTGATTTGGGGCAGTGGAGGTGCGAGGTTTCGGTGTTGACACCTCTGGTTGGAAGAACTGTCTCTTTATCGGTGCTTCACGTAAAGTTCTACCGGACGGGGTTGTGGCGGGACTGGCTGATGGCTCCCCCGCTCCGCTTCTCCCTCTCGTCAGAAGAGCAGGACTACCCGCCTCTGTTGATTCTGGTGGTTTTCGGCCAAGCAGGTCGCTTCCGGCAGCGCTTTGGTGTTCAAGAGCCGCAGGTACAGGTGCCTCTCCCTTCCAATGATCTACACATTCCCAAGCGCTAACGAAGAATCACTTGTTAGTTCATAACTCCAGATGCGGGTAGCTCAAGTGCGCCTACCCGAGGTTCTTCCAATACATAGTCTTAAGGACAAATCCGATGTTAGTATTGTGCTGGGGTGGATTGAATTTAACTGCGAGTTCCTTCCAAAGACCTAGCAAACGCATAAGCATGTGAGCCGATATTATGAGAGGAAATGATCAAGGCCTGTAAGAGCAATTCAAGCGTACCAGTTACTTGAGAGACGACTGTGTACCCGCCTAATCCGATAATCGACTTGTATAACTTTAACAAGTCTACCTTCTTTCTTTGAATGTCAGGTTCAAAGTTTGCATACGGGATGGTCCTATTGGGACGGTAACATTCATTTAACAAGCATTAGCAAGATGTATTCAGATACGATAAGGGTAAGAAAAATATATTTTCAGGATGGGCAGTATGAAAGAGTCCATACCCTCGCTTCTCGTGGAAGGCTCGAAGCTGCTCAATGAATTCTTCATATTCTTCTGTACGATCAATGTCACTTTCGTCGAATTCGCGCGGATGGGCTGTATATTGATTTTTTGGGCCCATGGTGGCTTCGACAAAGGTGGGAGCGTGGGCTCTCCGACTTGAAGACACCACCAGATAGAGCGAGTTAGGTGCTGCAATGGTGCGCCTGGAGGTTTCGGGAAGGCAATTTTAATCAGGGATAGTGGAGCCGAGGTTGTTGATGTAGAAGAGCGTGCGGTGAGGTTGCTGCGATGAAATGGTTTTGAATGCCATCGACCAAATTACAAAGTCGCGTCGCAGACAAGCAGCGTTTGGTGCTTGCTTTTTAGCACTTTATCACGGCGCAATGCGGCAGCCGCATCTTCAAACAGTCACGTGATGGTTTGGAATGCCAAGATATGCTGGTTTGCCCTTGAAAGTCTCCAACATCCAACAACACTTGCCGCACATTCTCTACTTTTACTACCGTAACGTTCCATACGTTTCAAGGCTGGATGCTAACCACTTCGTTCGTAAACAAATCTTGGGGTATATGTCCGCCATAGGAGTGTAGCTAGATGCTTCCGGGCAAGGGGGATGACCATGAATCTGGCAAAACTAGGAGCTAAGGATCTTGCGGAGACATTGTTATTGTTGTCGGTTGAAATGCGGCTGTTCTCTGCGCATCCTATCCAGTAAAAGAAATTGTATAGGCGAGAGTATTTCAACCGAAAGACTTAAATGGACGAGGTGTTTTCTGTTTCGTTTTGCCCTCCGTTTTATCCTTCTGTGACCATAGCTATATTATTGATATCGGGGTTTTAACCTATGTGTAACGGTTCGTTGCCAAACTTTCGAATTCGTATTAAAATTACAGCCCAAAACTACTCGCGATAGTTTCGTACTGGGCATCTCAAAGAGAGTGAGTGCTACTTAGAATTGAACTGACTATTGCTATCAGGGTCACAAATCTCTAAAGCCCATCATATCTAATATCATTCAATAGGCCCAATAGCCATTATGGAGTTAAATGTGGCTTTGCATATTTGTGTTGCCGTGTGCCACATGTGGCGACAGCCTGAGGCTTGGATGCGACTTCTTATCCAGCTTTGGGGCTTGATTTGTGAGCAGAAGCCCTCCATGCCTTGCTGCATTATCAAGCTCCAACCCTTCGATTTCTATCTCGAGGACCATTCTCAACGGCCGGTATAACGAAGACTTCCAGCCTACAAAACACATAATTCAGGTTGCTATATCTAAATAGGACAACCCAGCAACATGTCGGACACAGAAGCTGGCACATCGCTCAAATCTCTCTGGGACAAAGCCGAGCGCCAGCGGAAGGAACTAGGATCATTCACGGATTATAACTCAGCGCTATACAAAGCTGCTGTTGCTGAAGCCTTATCGACGATCTCTGCCTGTAAAAATGTCATCACCAATCTCTCCCTGTTCAGCTCAAACGAGATTCTAGAAGATGTAGCTACCAGTGAGCTCAAGTAGGCAGCCCATAAGCATCTTGAAAATAGCTCGAAGATATACTGACAGCCTTTAAATAAGATATATGCTAGCAGACGCCTATCGCGGCGACCTACTATTGAAACAGCATGATCAAACAAGCCGACTATCTACCTTACAAACAGCTCGATCCGCCTATCGATCCTTCTTAAGTCTCTGCGACTCATACGCCCTACTTGGAGTGTATGAAAAGAAGGCGTACCAAGTATCTGATAATATATCGCCAACAGTCTTTTTTGATATCCATACAGATGCCGCTGCACGGAGGAATTCTAAAATTGAGAGATACAAGCAAGAGAAAGAGTTAAAGGCTAGGTTGGAGGTAGGAACTTGCCGTATTGTATACAGGGATTTAAAACAAAGAAATTATCTAACTCTCTGTAGCACTTATCACAGATAACCCAATCTCCGAATATTGATGACGAAGAAATCCGCTCACTATACTTGTCTCAAATCCAACTTGCCATAATGCAATCTCTGCAGCAGCTAGAGGGCGCGTATCTGGAAATCGATATTCTTGGGAAAGCACCTAGTGAGGAGGAGTTACTTGAACAGCGCAGGAGGCAGCAGGAAGATGACGAACGATCCCGGCGGCGAAAAGCCGACGATACCTATTCCGATCGAGTTGACCCTTCGGAAATATTCAGGAAGGCGAATGGAAGGCAACTAATAAGCTCCGATGGGAAACCGTTAAGGCCGTTTACACTGCTGTCCAATCGTGAGATGATCAAGGGACAAGTATTTGGACCAGGACATAGACTACCAACCATGACTATTGACGAATATCTTGAGGAGGAGAGGAGGAGAGGCGGTATTATTGAAGGTGGAGGGTAAGTTACTCGCTTCATGCACGTTATCATCGATCAGAGCTATACTGATCAAAACCGACCTTGGGTAGGGAGCAATCTGGAATACAACCGGAGCCCGATGAAGATAACCTAGATCTAGCAGACCAGGAAACGTACAAAGCGAGGAATTGGGATGAGTTTAAGGAAGCAAATCCAAAGTAAGTTATTCTCCATTAATTACTACTCAAGAAAAGACTTATCAACGACCGACTTTTAGGGGTTCTGGGAACACACTAAACAGAGGATAATAAGAAGTAATAGTTATTAGCATTGATTAGCATGTATTGGGCGTTAATGGCAACTTTAGAAATAATTTATTGTATCCCAATAGTCAAAAAAAACACATCAGAAAACAATTTTCTGTTGGCTCGCTTTATTTTGTAAATTTAGCTGGTCGGTAGCTTATAGCGATGTTCCGACACACCAGACCCAGCTGTTCGGGCCGATGGATCTTTGGGTCGCATATACCCCACAAACTCAATAATGATATCATGCCCACCACGATTGTAAACCAAAACCACCAAGATATTTCAACAGTTCTATCCGTAATAAGACGAAATAACAAAAAACTGTGCTGTAGTTTCAAAAGGGGGATATTTTATTAAACTTCGTGTTCATATGCATACGCATTAGTATCCCACAATGGTTCTTGGTATGAACCTACTCTGCCATACTGTAACTTATAGCAGCAAAGTCACCGATAGCCAATCTCGCAACCCAACTGACTGTCTGCGCTATTCTGTATGATCTTAGGTAAACATTTTATTAGCGACGTCAAGGCGCCGGTTGAGAAAGCCTTAAGATGTCTTCTCGAGGTAAATCCTACTCTAGGGCTTATAGAGTCACATAAAGGTACCAATCAATGTTCATCTCATCGCGCAGCGGATACCAACTAACAATACGGTTTCACTTTGGAAATACCCTAGTCGTCTACACAACTACCGGGAAAATGGATAAAGTTGTCCTAATTTCGGGAGGTATTGACTCTATTCTAGCCTTTTAGACATTGCGCAACCGCATAATGACAGCTCGTTGTATTTGCAAATAGGTGGCAGTGGTCACGAGCCGGCTCATGCGTCGTTTATTGGAGATGGTATGCTCGACGTAGCGGTCGCCGGCGACATCTTCGCTTCTCCATCCGTTGCTCAAATAATGGTTGGATTGGATGTTCTCAAGGGGCCTAAGGGGTAAGAAAAAAAAGCTTTCTGCAGTATTGGCTTATTTGTGGGACTGCAGTTCTCTGTCCTAACTATAAGATTTCATACTAGGACTCTCATGATTGTAAAGAACTACACTGGCGACAAGCTAAACTTTGGTCTAGCAGCGCAGAAAGCTCGCGCTAAAGGACAGGAGATCTCTGTTGTATTCGTCAACGAGGACGCCTCCCTCGACGCAGAATCATTGGTTGGTAGGAGAGGCTTAGCTGGAACGATCTTTGTGCATAAGATTGCTGGTGCTGCGGCAAAACAAGGTCTGGATCTCACAAAGGTCACTGAGATAGCCCAGAGCATATCTGATAACTTGGCTACGGTCGCTGTAAGTCTCGACCGGTGTAGTGTCCCCGGTCGAAGCGATCAGGAGGGACTGCCGTCAACTGAAATGGAATACGGACTAGGTATGCCTCAAGAGCCACAAATTTAGATATTTGGAGTATCGACTGCAGAATACTGAGTTTGGATTTGGCCAGGAATTCATAACGAGCCTGGCGTCCAGCGTGGGAAGCTTGGCGATCTTTCTTCGACAGTTTCCAATGTTCTATTGTACCTCCTATCGAAGACCTCGCCAATAACTCTCAGCCCCAATGATCGCATTGCCGTTATGGTCAGCAATTTGGGAGGTTTGAGTGTTCTTGAGCTTAATGTCATTGCAGAAGAGGTATTTCAACAGCTTTTGAAAACCAAGCACGACCTAAAGGTTCTTAGGAAATACGTGGGAAAATTTATGACGAGTCTTGACGGCCCCGGATTTTCAGTCACCCTTCTTAAACTTAACGATGAAACCATACAGCTACTGGACGAGCCAACAGATGCACCTGCCTGGCCGAAACAATTCGATTTGAGTAACGCAGGTTCCGTTGAATCACGAATTACGCAATACTCACCTCCTAAGAAAGCTCCATACACGGCCAAGAACAATCTCTTTGTTTCTCCAGAAATCCTTGAGAAGATTTCAACCGCACTTCTGGAAAGAATAAAGAACGAAGAGCCAAGAATTACCAAATACGACTCTTTAGTTGGTGATGGTGACTGTGGGACCACCTTGCTTAAGGGTGTAACCGCTATCCATGATGCCTTCCAGAGTAACAAGATTGACACTTCAGATATTTCCACTGTCTTCGAATCAATTTCAGATATCGTCGAGATCAACATGGGAGGCACATCCGGTGCCATATACGGAATATTCCTAAACGCACTGGTAAACAATCTTCGGAAAAATGAAGAGGCAGGAAATCTAGTGTCCGTTTTCCAAAGTTCACTTTCCGGAGCACTCCAAGAATTATGCACATATACGCTAGCAAGAAGAGGCCATCGGACTTTGATGGATACTCTTATTCCTTTTGTTGAGACATTCGAAAAGACCGGTGATCTGAAAGATGCAGTCGGAGAAGGAGCTAAGGGGTGTGATGCCACGAGGAAGATGGAGGCAAAACTTGGGAGAGCTAGTTATGTAGGTGCAGAACAGGTAGAAAAGGATGGCGGGGTGGTGGACCCTGGCGCGCTAGGGCTCCAGTGTATTTTGGAAGTTGTGAAGGAGGAGCTCGGACAATAGGCAGCTATATCGTCATCACGTTCTCGCATTAATCAAAGGCTGGTTTGGAAGACCAATATGGTCATGACATCGATAGGAAACGGTCACAGATGTATTCTATCAATTTTCTTTAATTCTGTGGCTGTGGAGCAAAAAATAGGGCCGTGACTAAGAACGTGCAGTCGGGTGCCTTAACCATAAACTTGTAAGCTCAAAGTATTTCGATAGTTAGCAGATTTGATCAACAGATTAATTATATTTCGCTACGATAGTTCATTAGCTCTTTTGGAATATTTTTTAGGCTTTAAGAGAGTCGATTGTTTGCAGGTGAAATTAAATAGCACACAGCCAAATTTAATAGTACATATCTGATTTGTTCGAATTGAAAATAAAGTATCCAATGTGAAAAGGAAAAAGTGGTATTATTGATTAGCTAATACACAATAGCTGAGCCCCTGTATATATTGCGCCGTTGCCCTATCCGATCGGCCGAAGAAGAATACGCATCCAAGCCGCCCCCGTGAAGTTTAGAGAGCATAAGCCATGGAGAATAGGACAAGAGCTGCGGCTCCACTGATAGTAATAGTGGAAGCTCCACCGGTGTAGGCTGGTGGTGGTTGTCCCGTTGTAGTGCCGTTACCGGTGGCAGTACCGTTTTGAGCAGAGGCACCGACAGCCAAGATGCTGTGAATTTGAAGTCGAATTAGTACTAATTAATAGAATTTTCATCGAAGGAATACTAACCTAATGAGAAGTGCTTTGGTAGAGAACTGCATTTTGTGGATTGTAGAGGGGGGTAGTTTTACGATATTGAGGTATCGGTACTGGTAATGGAGAATATCAGGGAGGGATATTAATGGAAATAGATTCGTAAAACGAATGTGCAAACTGGAGCTGCTAATATGCAATTGTTGAATGCCTGTGAAGGATGGGATTCAAAGTGATAGCAGCGATTCGAGACATATTTATACTCAGAAACCCGCACCAAAGCCACGCCATTCAAGGTACTATCGGATCTAACTCCATGCTTTGAACCGTGCTTAATTTTGAGCTGCTGCAGTTCCTTGCCCCCGGTGCCTCAATGATGTTCCTTATTAGCTCCTTCCTTGTAATCCCCGGCGATATCTGGAGTTGTTGAAGTGGAGATTGATTTCAAGCTATAGTATTACAGCTTGCGTTTGATGCATAACAAAAAAAGACCCACATGGGTTAGCATCCCAAGATTTACCGGCTACCAAGCACATGGTGGTGCTTACTGCGTTTTCGATATTAAGTTGGTAACACACAGATTGACAGTCCCTTCCAGCCTCATACGCGACGCAGCCACCTTTCCGTAACATGATGGAGTCTAATCTGTTTGTGGCTTTGATGATTGTTCCCACACGGGAGATCCTGAAAAGGCACATGGGTATAAAATTAACCTCCGACGGAAGTGGGGCATATACGTATCTACATCTCCATAATCACGGATGTCCCGTTGCCCGCATGCCGTTTAGGGAATCGCCAAGCGGGTTCTTCCAAACCGTCTCATAATATTAATTTAAATGGCTGACCCTTAATCGTGGGTACTGTTTATGCGAAGCGAATATTTCTCCATGGGATTTTGGGGCTTCAAGAAGCTGACAATAGAGGAATTAATACCTCCTACCTTTTGAAATTATCTGATGCGTCTCTCCTTTATTTAAGCTTTTGTGGTTGCGTCAATCTAATGATTTGAATATTTTAGCTGCAAAGTTCTGAACTTTTTCCATGATATATTGTTTCTTTTCCATTGAAAAATTATAGATGCTCCTTTTCTAATCTTAGAAAGTTGAGAGACAGATAGTCCATATTTCTTGAAGCATCTCTCTATTAACGATAAGTAGGGAACACATATTCTTCTTATTATATTTACTACTAAGATGTCTAACGAAAGACTGGTCTTGTCGATTAATTAAAATATTGGAGTTGTCCTATATATCGAGCTATCTCCTAATATAATCCTATATTTTTTAGCTCTACTATCTACGATGTATACCCCGACAGAACCGGATATATTACATGTTGTGGAGTTTCAACTGTCTCGGACTCAAATGATGCGTCATCATACCAATATCCCCTCGTACTTGATTCAGCTTCCCAATAGTGTAAATATACTCTAAGATTAGCAAGAGCTGGCCCAACCGCCCGCGAGATGTGAGAGTGCCTGGTACCTTGCAATGGTGGTTGGGTAAAGTCTTAAACATGGCAAAAAATAATGCCTAGGCGCCTTGGCCTCTCTGTCATCGCTTATCTTTCCTTAACTATGTGCCGCCTCAATATTCAGGTGGTTGGATTTAACTTTTCGGGATTCGGGATTAGAAGGCAACGCTCTGAGATCGGGGTAGATATTGGAACGTTAAGGTATTCGAAGAGATATACGTAACTATTCCAGCCATTTTAACATGAAGCGCTGATATCATGTACTATGCCAAATGAGAGTAATTGAACTATCCACCAGAATAATAGTTCGCAATACACGCATCTAGCACTATTACTAGATCTCCTTCGCAAAACTTACTTGCTTTCTCTCTCTAAGGAATTTCGATCTTACAATCTAAAGATTGGGCTGATTTTCCTCTTTTGTGTGTATCTGCCATATCTCCTATGTTGAGCGCGATCGTTTTAATCTTTTTTATTTTTTAGCAAAACGAAATCTTGTTATTTAATTTGCAACTAGAATACGACAAGAAAATAAGGGAATGGCATAATGGCGCCTTGACATAATCCTAGCAGCTTCTCAGTTTATTCATAGAGTCTCTATGAACGATATTGTGAATTTCTAGAAGAAGAGCTCTTTCTAGAAGGATATATATCGATAGACCCCCTTAGTAAATTTTGGAAACATCGAGACCTGTCTAGTTGTTTCCAAAACACATATGCATACTCCCCTGTGCTTCCTCGGCAAAAATCTTCTAGACAGTGGTGGCTATAAATTAAGAGACTCACTGAACCAATTTCTTTTCAAGACCCTTCACATTTCTCATCAGTTTCATCTCCTAGTCGACTCCCCGCCTTATATCTATAGAAAATCACATTATATTATGAAATGCCGGTTAAATACCTACTCTGCTTATATACATAGAACTCATATACACTCTATTCGGGGATTATTTTCGTCCATGCTTGAAATACGATCACACAGTCACAATATAAATGGGGGAAAGGGGGGAGCTTACGATATAATTACACAAACCTAAATCAGATCTCTCCCTCTAGTTCCGGCACAAAAGAGCAGATTGGTAAGGCTAGATTCGAACAGCACTATTATCCAGCACCAGACATACCTTACAAACTTGTACTAATACCTCTAGCTGCTAGCTTAAAGCTTATGGACCCATAACACCCTATGATACTTTAAATAACTCCTGAGGGTCAATCCGCTTCTTCGATCGATCAGCTAGTTGTATGTTAGATCATACCACACCTACCAAAAAAACCGTCCGATCAAAAGATCAAAACACCGCGCTATGCGCTGTATACCTAAATACAGCTATAGCTACCTTTGTACCGGAACTATCCATCCTGAACATATTCCTTTACTATAATATATAGGTATATATTATTTATAAAGTTCGAAAAATTTCGCTGCGCTGGAATCTAAATTCCCAGGTGGAAAAAGCCGGCGCATGTGATACTAGGACGAATCGCTGAAAAAGCAGGAAGAGTAGTCGTCAGGAGATGATATTCCCCTCCAAACATAAAATTACACATTTTCCCTTTAATTCGAAGAAGTACGACACAAAACTAACTGTGGCTAATATGACAACATACGATGAAATGGGCAAAGCCGGGTGAAGCATTCACAAATATATGAATTAAAAAGAACTAAAATTAAAAGATAACTCCCAAGACAAGCCAAAAAAATATGCTGATAGGAGACATACTTAAATACTATTACCTGATCCATCGCTACCCAATACCAACTGTTAAATGGAAGTAAGGAAAGACAAAAAGATTTCTCAAATATATCCTAGGAGAGGAACAAAGACAATAAAAGCTAAACCCGAGGTTGCACTGAAGCAGCAAAGATATTTATAAGATTGCGGCGCACCCACAGTCAAGTAGATAGGCCTAGAAGAAGAAGAACATGGCTGTTGATTGTTGATGGTGGTGTGGTGAGAAGTTTTTCGATATGGCAGCTTTGTGGGACTTGTTCACCACTATTTAGCAAGCTATTGGCGTCATCAGAGAGCCTGGCGATAACATCACGATGACTTCCGTGAGCTTTCAGGCTGTCCTAAAATTAGCTCTATCAGCGATATCTCTTCTCTTCAAGACAACGCTAGAATTAAATTCAGGGAGAAGTTACCGGCGAATTGTAATAGGATAATTAGAAGGAAAGAATGGAAATCTCCATTGGCGTTTAGATAGATCAAAGACGAGGATATTCTAATCGCGAAACTTTGAAAGTATTACGCATAGAGTCTGAAGGGAGCATAAGCATAGCTGGTATGCGATGTGGTAATCCACTCCATATCTCATGGTATTTCGAGAATGTCATAGCTACTCTGACAGAGGTGTGTCACCCATAGAACATGAATGTCTAATTATATATCCAGAAAGCGATTGTAATGCACATGCAGCCGTTAATCATACAAATGAGGTATATTATCTTTCCAATTTCATCCCATCAAAGAGGAAGGAAAAAGAAACATAATGTTAAAAAACAAAAAAATGCATATCGTCACACATGTACCGCCTGTACCGATAGTAGATACTATTTTACAAGTATGTACCGTACAAAATTGCACCGTTTACAATTTTCCTCTCAACCACCTGTTGAAGAACTCCAGACTACTCTCGGGCTGGTCCATGGGTGTCATGTGTCCGGCCTGGAAGATCCTCAAGAAGGTCAAACCCTTAGCACTCTTAACCTTACCGACAGTCTTGCCGCTATCGCTCAACTTAAAGTCGCCCAGTTCAACCTTGTTGAAGTCAGACTTGCCAGGCCATTCCAAAGCTTCGGTCCAGGCGTGGTTGCCCAACCAGTTGCAAATGAAATCGGCATCACCAGCATAGATCAAGACGGGGATTTCCTTCAACAAATCGGGAACGAGTCTGTGATATGGCTTCATCCAGTCACCAGCAAACAAGAAGTTTCGGTTGATGTCAAAGTTACAAGAGTCATAGTTGTCAACTTCAGCTCCGAGTGCGTTGATCACGTCCTTCTTGTTGAGGAAGCTGGAGATCCAGCCGAGATCTGGGTAGCACAGGTTGCTAGTATCCTTGCAAGGTCCACGGATATCATAAACGTTGGTACCGGTGCGTTGGTAGGGACCCATCATAACATTGTTGCAGTAGATGGATGCTGGAACGCAGGACCAGACGGATTCAGAGTCGTAGCAGTTTTGGATCATGCTAGCGCATCGGGGGTAGGCGTTCTTCATTTCTTGGCACTGGCTGTCGGAGAGAACGGCTGGATAACCGCCCTTACCGCAGGCCATGGGTTCGTAGTATTCGTACTGGGTGAGACCATCAGTAAGACCGTTTCCGATGAGGACGGACTTGAGGTTAATGTTCCTCTTCTTGTGGGAGAGGATCTCATGGGCAAAGACAGGGATGTAGTGACCAGCGTAGGATTCTCCAGCGATGTGGAAGTCCTGGGAGGCGTATTCGGGGAATTGTTCAAAGAAGAGAGTGAGCAGGGCATAAACATCCTTGCCGGCGGCAACGGTGTTGGAGACAGCGTTGCCCGAGTAGGAGTAGCCGACATTGACAGGTTGATCAAGGAAGATGACGGAGGCGTTGTTGTTCCAGGAAGCCGGGTTGAACTTGAGCTTTCCATCCTTTGTGACGGACGAGGGACCGAGCTCCATGAAGAGACCGGTGAGAGAAGAGCAGCCAGGGCCGCCATTGAGCCAGAGAACAACTGGGTCCTCCTTGGGGTTGGAGCGAGACTCGAAGAACCCTGAAAGAGAGAGGCGGTATTTTGTTAGCATGTTTCAAGTGAGACAGTTTGAGTACCAGTTAGATTGAGAAAACACGTACAGTAGAACAAGTGCTTGTCGTTCTCGTCGTCGTCAAGGTAGCCAGAGTACTGCTTCACGCCGGGATCGACTCCAAGCTTGGCCGGGTCGACCTTTTTGCCGCGAAGCCTGTACTGGTCCAAATCGCCCTCGAACTTGCCATCGCTGCCCAAGATGCCGACCTTCTGGCCAGAAACATGGTAGTCCCAGTGCTCATCTGGACGTTTGGTGTGCTTCTTTGGGGCAGATTTGATGGACATCTGGTCAAAGTTCTTGGGAAGCATGTTCTCAACCTCGGACCAGAGCTCGCGAGTGGCAGCGGGAAGCTGCTGGAGATGCTCCGCGACCGAGTCAACGACGGCGGAGAGAGGGCTCGAGGGAGTATGGTGGTGGGCATGACGCTCTGGAGCGATGTCGGCACCGAGGGGGATCTGGTTGCCGGTGCCCGGGTGAGCCAGCGTCAGCGCTGGGAGAAGCGCGGCGGCTGCAAACGAGTACCTCATATTGGGAAGCAAATGGGGATGATAGCTACGGTATGAATTTATTTTGCTGCTCTCTTCCGGGAGAAAGGGGGCAGATGGGGGGAGACAGAAGAAGGAAGAAGGAGGAGCGGGTGAAGGGGAGCAGGAAGGCGCGCCTTTTTAAAGGTGCGAGGCGACGTAAGTCTGGCAGTCCTGAACGCTCTCTGCTATGCTGCTGCTGCTGCTGCTGCTCGTCTGGGTTCCTCCGACGTGTGCGAGCGTGATCAGCAAAGATAACGCTGCCCCAACTGATTCCAAACTAACCCTCTTCCTGGCTAGCGGCCGGGGCAGACGATACCCAGCGGATACCCAGCGTCGACCTGCCGACCCAGTCAGACTCCGCTGGGCGATGAGGTAACCGCCTGGTATCGGATACGGGCAAGTTGACAGGGGCAGCTGCCAGCTGCTGCTTAGCTGCTGCTGAGCTGCTTCGCTACCGCCAAGGGTCACCATGCCAACAGCCTCTTTGGGATTTGCCCCCAGTGATATGGTGACGCCCTCTATTGTTCAGTCCTTGGTGCTCTCGTGTGTCCCGTGGTTAATCTTAGATATTATAAAGTATAAACAGTTGTAGAAACATTTCATCCCATGTCGTTACCGCCATCATCAAATAAAATAAAAAATTAAACAATAAGGATAGCTTTGAGTCGCACCAAACCCCGCCAAGAAATGCCAGCATAATGCTTAAATGCAAGCAGTAAACACCCGGACGCCGAAACCCTGGCATGGAAAACAGACAGGATCAAAAAAGACAAAACTGCACTCGTTCATCGACTATATCAAATAAACGGACTGATGCTCATCTTGCTCATCCCGTCATGCGCATCTTGTATATAGCTCGACCGTTTCGATCTCGTCCCACCACCGCCACCTCCACTCGTCACACTCCCGTCCCGATTATCCTTCGCCGGAATCGCAACCGGCGACGATAACAATATCGGACTCTGCGAAAATCCCGGCGAAACTGCCCGTCGCTTTATGATGGACGGTTGATCGAATTGCAGGTCGTCATCGTCACGTCTTCGCTTCAGCTTCCTCACCTCGGGGCTACGGCTTATTGGGGAGTTGACCATCGAATCCGTTCCCATCTTTGAAATGTTAGTGCCATGGAAACTACTTTTCGCGTAAATCTTCAAGAAGAAAAAAAGGCCAAAACGTACGATAATATCTCCATCTGGGTTCATTCTAAACCCCACAAACCCGCCCGGACTCGACGACTCCAGCGATCCCCAATACCCCGAGTTCCTCTGTGCCGCCGACTTGAACGTCAATCCTCCACCCAACTCATCTTCCGTATCTTCAAACACCAGTGGATTCTCCTCTTCCGTTTGCGCACCCAACACTGGTGTCTGCGGTACCGTCCGGATGTCGTGCTCCTCATCTTCTTCCCGCAACTGACGTTGAATCGCTGCCTCGATCCTCATTTCAGCATCCACAGGCGTAGACTCCTCTATCAGCGCCGCTTTGACTCGCTGAAAATGCTTGGGTTTCGGCTAATATGAATGTTAGCAACTGGTCTCGTTGAAATCATATCACACTAAATTATGGAAAACTCATACCAATAGATTCCCCCTCCTCACTACAGGCCGTCGCACCGCATCAAGTTGCTTATCAACAGGACCACCGTCACCTTTTCCATCATCGCTCGCTCCGCCACTACCACTCAAAAACCCAATCTTTTTCATTGCTTGTGATATCGAGTGTCGTCGCTGGACGAGCATATCATTCAACTGGCCACCGAAATACCCTGCCGGGTTACTGCCAGCCTTTTTTATCTCCCCATTAGGCGGCGTAGTGGGCGATGGCGATGCCAGCGAAGTGCTAGATGCCGAAGCCGAGCTTGAGCTTTGTCTCGACGACCTCCCTTTCCCACGGAGGCGGGTCATATGCCGTCTATTCAGAAGCGCAGAGCTGTTGAACAAGTCGTTCACGCCGCCTGGACCATGGAGGGAAGGTCCGAACTGCGAGTGCGCGCTGCTTAGCTCCATTTCATCATCTGATTCGTCTTCATCAGAGGAAGAGTCCGACTCCACGCGAGAGTCTGCCATCATAGTAGAAAGCACAGAGCCGGCACCAGTATAAATGGCAATTGGCGAATCGAGACCGCGACGAGGGATAGGCATGTTGGGCGTCAGAGGCGATGAGTCAGGTGAGTCGGCGACGAAAGAGTGGTGGAGAGAAGTACAAGAGCGTGTAAAGTCAAGACGAGGCCGTCTGACCGTTGAGAAGCCAAGAGCCGGATCCAGATATGGTGGAAGAGGCTGATTTCGGTTTGGAAGTTGTAGTGAGAGACCGCGAGGGATGGATGGACGGGTCGGAGTAAAGGGAGCGGGAGCGGAGTTGGGCGGATTGGCAAAGGAAGATGTCGGGGCAGATGTGTCAGCTGTAGACAGAGTGAGAGACCTTGGCACAGGAGGGAATGATGCTGATGTATCTACAGCAGTAGTTGCTGTTGCCGTTGCTGTCGTCTTATTAACGGGATGCGACAGGCTTCTGGAATGGGTTGAGATCATAGCCACAGGCGGTCCTGAGAGATGACCACCATCGCTCAACTTCCTCGCATGGTCGGAGGCGACATTAATGGCATTTCTTGAGGTCGTAGAAGGGTCGGTGGAGGAGGTGTTGTGGGAAGGAGGACGAGAGCTCTGAATGGATTGGGCAGCCGACGATGTTTCATCGGCCATCGTTGTGAGGTGCCCGTGGCCTGACTAATCCGCAGCTCGTCAAATCTGTCGGAAATGAGTGATCATAAAGAATGCAGCAGTCCTCGTTCGGTATGCCGGCCGACCACAAAAATCCTGATTTTGGTTTGGTCTGAGGGTTGGATGATGTCGCAAACGGCGTGAGACAGCGTGCTAGGCCCTGCCGAGTCTTCACGCTTGTATTCCTCTGCCGTCCGTGCTGCTGCGATTGGCTGCGATTGGTATCGATTGGGAGCTTGCTGTCGTGCGGGGAAGAACTCGAGAGGTGTCGTCGATGAAGCCAGGGAGAAGAAGAGGGGAGGTTTGAGCTTGCGATGGGGATGGCCTGGAATGGGATTCGCTGCGATGTTTCTTCTGCTGCCCGCGCTTGCTGCTGCTGCTGCACTGTGCCGAGTCCGTTCGCTCCAATTTTCTGCAGCCATGTTAATGCCCTCCTCCTCAACCCACCAAACCAGCTCCCATCTCTGTCCAGCTCCCTCCTCTCCTTCCCTTACCTTCCCTTAACTTCATAGGGTCACGAGAGACATCCCCAGACCGCCCAATAGCGTCCATCCTGCGGTTTGGACGCTTCGGTTATTCTCGTCTCGCACATCCCCCTTCTTTCGTTTGGTGTTGTTCCAACGTCGTCCAACACAGCAACCCAGCTCCCAACCAAGCTGGAAGACTCATTGACCAGGTTTTTTTTTTTTTTTGGATCTGAATGAATATCTCTGACTGTCTCCGGCAACTAATCCGGTAATTATCTCTTGCTGGGGCCTCTTCCTGCGGAAAACAGCCTGGATGCGAAATAGTACACCAATAACCCTTCCCTCCTATAAGTGCCACAACATGAAAACAAGTATATTTTCATTGAATTATGATTGTTGATTTAATATTATTATTATTATCATCTCACATAACATGCAGACTCTGACTGGCAAGACCATCTTTTCTCTTTGACTTGCGAAGCTAGCTCTGCCCATTTCCTAGTTTCATCTGCGCATTCTCCTCTCATTCATCACTTTTAATCTACATCTCGCCTGGCTGCCTTCACCATCAAAACTCAATGTCCATTCCAACGGCAGAGAAACCCGCTTCGCATACTGCGTATCCGCGGCGTCGCTACTAATCCAGCTGTATCCCGACTTTAATATCACATTTGCTCGAATGGTGAACGTACCCCATCCTACCCTTCGGATAGAGTAAGGCGCTCTCCGCTTAACCACCCGAGGAGGCCTGAACGTTTCGTGCTATAAAACGTTTATTTAGTCTACGCACTTGGACTTGATGCTTTTTCTTCTTAATCGCCCAAATAAGAAAACGATAATACGTACTAGTAATATCTCCACCTCGTTTATCATGCTTGTATCAGACACCTTGACGAAAAAGTCCCAATCAAAAGCATTGCCACCATCTCTTACATCGGATAAAAACTTTACAGTATTCCCGATATAGACCGTCAGATTCTCTACACTGATATCTCTGGCCGTCTGATCTGCCAAAAAGTCTGCTTCTCGTTGTGCGTATATTTCCGGGTATCTTTCCTTCACCCGATTCTCAAGTTCTTCGCTCTTTTGCGCCGATGTTAGAGTTCTACACATCGGGCATTTGGCCTGCAAGTTCAAGGCATTGAAGTCCTGCGGCTCTTCGTCCAACGGAACGATTGTCATCTGCGAAGTAACAGACACGTCGGCCCATTCGGCCATGCATGATTCGCAAAGACTGTGGTTACACTGTGTGATTACTGGGCGGTGAAGGAGGTGACGGCAGATAGGACAGAGGTCATCGTGATCGATTTCTGGTCCTGCTGGCTCATCGCTGCTGGTAGCGACCAATTCGGACATTTTATGAGATATCAAGATAATATAATACAAGTGCAGGATAGAAAAGACGGAAGTTGGGAGCTTTTAGAAACAAAGATGGGACCAGGTCACTCAGAAAATGTCTCAAAACGGTTGAATATTGGCAGGCATTTATTTCTTTAATACACGGTACTTCGCGCCCCTCTCCCGCTGGATCCTGTCGCCCTCACAAATCACAGCTGCCGTGGTTCGATCTGATGCTCAATATTTTGCCCCGCGTTGTTGTGGTCGGCATTGTGTTTGACCCAAAAATTACCATAACAGGCAACAAATATATCCAAATTCGGCAAATTTCAAAGTCGAAAACAACAAACTGATGTTCATTCGTCTGCGCAAGCGTTTCAACTGCCGAAGGGCAATAGCAAAATATCTTAAAAAGTCTGAGAAACCTATTTTACTGAATTGAGAAATCTATTCAGGTATACCTATTTATAACTCATTCATCCTGCATAATAAAATAAGCTATTAAGCTATTACTACTCGAAATTTGCGCTTATTCTTCTCTGATTATATGGATTATGGTTGCATAGCTTAACATCTGCATGAATTCATTCATGCACACGTTCTTAGAACGTACGCTTAGAAGAGATAATTGCAAGTGTTTATAGTTATACTTCCGAGCTCTCACTAATCTAGCGGTACACTAGCATATTTGTTAGGCAGCCGTTCTGGTAATCTTCCATGGATAGCTGAGCCAGCTCGCGACCTTCTTTCACCTAGCTCAGGGATCGATGGCATCGAAATTATATTGACGTATTCCCCTAGCTTCACAAATAGATCCACACACTGCCATTGGCAGCTTGATTTGTTTGGGCCCCGACTGCCGTCGAGCCAAGCCGACTTGTACCACAGTCATGTAATTTAGCTACTATATGCTGTAAAATACAATCTCATTTATTATATTTGTAGAAATTTGGTTATGAGGTGTGGTATTGTGATTCTTAGGAGTGGAGAGTTTTCGAGATGAATTGGGGATTAGCTAGATCGACCATGGGGCTACCTCGGAGAGTCGATCCATGGCTTTTAAGTTACATTTATCGGTAATTATAGCCAGTTACCAGAATAACAGATGTTGCAAATTTAACATTCAGTATAACAATACAATTCGGGAATTCTCGGGAAGAACTAGTCTTGTAAGTAGCAACGATTGCTGCCGTAGCAGTTCTAGCTAGGCTTGGTAATTTCGTGTTCCGAACTATATCTCGGTGCAGCGCCTTCAGAGGAACTTAAATTATCGACCGTGTTGGCATCTTCAACTGCGCCAATAGCTGCTCGGAAGACTGTTTCGCAATGTGCTAGCTTGAGAGCATAGGTTCGGAGTCCCCAGTTGGCTTGATCAAAAATGTGAAATCCGACAAGGTAATACTTGCACCCTGTACCCTCAAGTTCTTTGCCGTTATTGATCATATCAAAAGTCTTCACAAACGTCTTCATGGAGGAAGAGCAGCAGTTGCTAAGCTGGAACAACCCCGTTTCAAGCTCGTGCTTGGCTCCTTTGCCATACGGGTCTTCCAGGCAGTCAAAGATCGAAAAATATGCCTCATCGGGGGGAGAGGTCTCGTTTCTGCTAACCACCAGTTTGTATGGGGATGGGAATCGGACGTTTACTACGTTGATCTGTTTCGCCATTTTGAATTGATTCGTGGCTAGTGATCCGTTTTAAGAGACAAATGCGGGGTATGGATCTTTATCTGATATACAAGATTACCCGTATACCCGACGGATACGACCTATTCCTCTGGAAACGGAACCTGTAACTTAGCTTTGGACGCTGCCGCGATCCTCAGCCTCACAGGCTCAAACGTTATTTACACTTATATCGTGGATATGGATAGATAGTTAAATCTCTAGCTATATATAAGAGGATATTTACTGATTATTCCCAATAATTCACATTTTTTGCTGAGCTGTAACGTATCGGTCCGGAATTTGTGATGTATGTAGATTGACTATGTAGGTGTATTATGCACGTAGGAGAGTAAAAGGATTTTCACGGCAGTCGATTAGCCTGGACGTTTGAGTTACAAATCGATTGAAATACACAATATCGCATGTTCAACATATAACTTCGTGCATTGTGGATTGTACTGTCGAATGAAGTATTTAATTATTGTGTAGCAACTGTGATGTTACAACTAGCACTCTTGTAATTCTGGGGAAAAGTCTGACAGCGTCCATACACAAAATGATACTCATAATGTCGTAATTTCTTTAAGAATCAGAAAACAGATGAAAATGTTCATTTATCCCGACTTTTGCGCATTTTGAATCGTGTTTTCTCTTCTAAAATCAGCAGGGACTACATCGATTTCGTCTTCATCTTCATCGTCGTCTAGCGCATTTTCACTATCCAAGTTAACATTTCTATATCCGAAAAGCGAGCAATATACGAAAACCCCCCAAGATATAACAGAGGCAACGATATAGAAAATAGCAATCTATACCGGATGTCAGTAATTAAAAAAAGCGATTTTCTTTATAGGTTGGATTGTGAGATTACCTTCGAATTATCACTCCAAGCGGAAATCAGCGGCGTGCAAATGAGAACAGTTAATCCAATGATATATAGCAAAAAGCTGTATCCAACAGCCATCATGGGAATCTGCCACACAAAGACCATCTGCCAGCTTAAGCGCCAAGGATGCAGTCTAAACCGCCTGTCGGTGGGAGTTGTAGCAGATACACTGCTTCCTTCAGTATCCGGGCGCACGCGAGATGTGTCGACCGTGAGAAGTTGATTGAGGTAGCCTTCGATGAACTTCCTTTTGACTCTTCTCAAATCCTCGGGGAATTCGCCGAGTAAAGTTAGGAGGGTACTTTGCTGCGCGCCGAGAAGCATGCCGATAATAGACATAATAAGGGAGCCGTAGAAGCAGCCTACGCCGACCCAGTGCGACTGCTCCACCGAACCCCATGAGAGCGTCGCGGTAACGATGGCGGTGACAGCGACTCCCTGTGATCACAAAAGCGACGATGCTTTTGTTTAGTTATTAGAACTCACCAAAGGCATGAATTAGACATACGGCAACTGTTATAAACTCCAATTCAACCTTCTTGCGCTCACGCCAGTTTTTAAGAAGTTCGCATACCTTCTCTCGGTCTGGCGAACCATTTTCGGTTCCGTATGGGGCGAACTTTTCGATTATCTCAGCCGGTTTGAGGTTGTTGTATAAGAAAAATCGATGGTAGGGAAGCGTTACGAGCAGAACAAAGAGACGAAGAATCTGACTCGTGATAGGTTTCCGGGGTACATAGTTTGGGCGAGTAGTGTCCATCTTGCTAGTTATTGACTGGAACCGCAGCTAGATGCGAAGCCAGATACTTTGTTTTCACGGCGAAGGTACGTTTTCGAGATGGCATGGCAGAGCCCACTTATTTATCTAGGGACCACTTTAACGGGCGCGGGTTAGGGAAGAAAGCCCCACCATTTCGTGCATGATTTGTGGATGCATGGACCACGTCGAGGTGAACTGATTGGTGATGGTTTTCAGCTGGACGTGATTAATTGCAGATCTAGCGTGAGTCCTGAAGTGTATCAAGCTTCAAGCTTCAATTTGACTTCCCGCTGGAGGAAACAGCCCAGATGCACTCCAAAGCTGGAACAGCGGTGAACCTGGTCTGCAGCCGGCACCCCCGGTCGGATCCGGTTGTGCTGGTTGGCCATGTTCACAAACACCGAAACATCTTCTCCTCCCTGTACGTACATAAATCTCCGTATTGGCTCGGGGTTCTTGCACATTTTTTGGTCCTGGGCGAGTGTATGATCATTGCAAACGCTTTGGCCCGGAATGCTATTGTACTAGCTGGCCAGACGTGCCAATTACTGTCGAGGCTGTATCTACTCATAGATATTCGTGGCGAATGTATTATTTAAGCTGGATTGAATATAATCCAAAAGCCTTTCGGTGTAAAAGTACTTTAGAAGCTCAGATTGGACTCCAATACTTGCACCTTTTCAAAATTTCTGTCCTTGGCATTCGTTCGAAAATTACACTGCAGTTCCGATTGCGACTCAACAACATCCTGCATCCGGTTATCAAGGATTCGTTTCAATCGAAACCAATCACTATGGAACATGTAACTCAGTAATTATCATTACCAGCCTCGAGATTATGGGTTGGTCTCTGCCATCTGCCTCCTCGGCCAATGTAGCTCCCAGCGTTATAATATCTAGCAAGCAAAAGGCTTTATAATTAAAGAGAGTATGTACTCTGAAGGGACGCCCTACAAACTTAAACCGTGTATATGGATTAGTAGTATAGCTGTAGACGCTGTACAACTACCCGGGAGCTTTGTTTCCTGATACGTGCGAATATACAGTCAGTTGATACCATTCTATAGCCTGTTCCGTCTAATTCTTTACCCAGGCTGTTCATGAGGCAGGATGCATTAAGTTGCGGCAAGCGAAGCGAAGCGTTGACGAACGTGCCAAGGCTGTCGTCGCAATGGCTGGCTGCCAAAACAGGCAAAGTGAACGGAAACGCGCCTCGCAGCAACGCGACTTCCCTTGCAAACGCTCACCGGCCCCTCGGCAGCTAAGAAACAACTAATTAGAATATTGAACATCCAGCATCTTAAACAATAAATTTCTCAAAATCTAACCACACGGCTACGATGTCATAGCGATTCATCATATTTATTGCTTACCCTACATATCCTTTCAGGCTTCAGGCACAATGCCAAGGCCTCAGCGACATCTCGAAGGCCAAACTAGGCTCGCCGATCCGAACGTCTCGTACAAGTCGGTGCGATTTGGAGGCACCCCCATTACCCCGCGAGGCTCAAATGTAGACGAGCAAAGTACCCTTAGTCAGTTTGGATTCACGCCGTCATTTTCATCCGCCACCGCTGGAGCAGCGAAGAAGAAGAAGAAGAAGAAGAAATTGATACCATACGGAAAGAGGGGACAGAAGAGGAAGAGTATCAATTTCGATGATCTGAGAGAAGAAAGTCCAGAGAAGACAGACGACGAAGAGCAGGAAGAAGTTAGTCCCGCTGGGAAAAAGAGAAGGGTTGGATCAACGCGTCCCATTATTGAAGAAGATGAAGATGATCAAACTAAGAAGGAAGATATAGTAGCGAAAGAAGAGATAGGACAGGAAGGGCTCTTACTAAAAGATGAACCGGAAGAAGAAGATGAAGAAAGCTGGAGACCAATGTATGCACCGAAACGACGAAGGAGAACCCCGGCTGTTCGGAAGAAAACACCAAACTCGAAACTCCATGACAGAACACTGACACAGATGTACCCACTCAAGCGTGTGGTCCCTGATAGCGAATATGAAGACGAAGATGAGGATGAGGATGAGGATGAGGATGAGGATGAGGATGAGGATGAGGATGAGGATGAGAATGAGGAGGAAGGAGCCGAAGAAACTCGAAACCAGGATAAAGACCGAATCGACCAAAGCCAGGACGAGGAGCCATTGGGAGAGCAATTCGAAGAACAGAGGGACGGCATACGCATCAAAGACGAACCTAGCTCTCAATATGAGATATCATTTGGTCTTGATAATGACGGGTATATCAAACAAGAGGACGAAGACATTAGAAATCCCATTAAACATGAAGATGTCGAGAAGGAAAATATCCCAGATGAAGACGAACCCAGTGCAATACCAAACTCCTATGCATCTACACATACAAATCCTACAGAACCAAAAACTCCCAAAAAGCCTATCCCAAGTATAATACCGTCTTCATATACACCACCTGTTACGCCATTATCTCCTCTAAGACACTCACAGTTAGTTGCGATATACGCTAGCCCGACGGTCCAACGTCTTTGGCGTATGAAAGGAGTTCGTATGCCTGGTCTGAGCCCGGTGGTTGAGAACCAAACTAGGGGGGATGACGAGCTAGATATCGAAAATACCGAATCCGAAACTACACCTACACAACCGCCGAAGAAACTTGATTTCACAAAAGATTCTGCGACAGCTGATATAATCGATAAATCGCCAGAAAGCCAGCACGAAGACGACCGAGATTTTGTTAAGAATAAGATGGTACCAAGCAGTCAATGGTGGGAACGCGAGGATATGATAGACTATAGTTCGACTAAAGCTCTGGAAACCGTTTTGGAAGTCGATAGCCAACCCGAAGTTCAAGTTCAGAGCAGCGATGTCCCTGCCATAAGGTCAGCTACTACTACCCCTAAGGTACAGCGTGTGGTCAAATTGGAAGAGGATGACATAGAAGTCATTCCTGAAAGCCCTGTGAAAACTCGAGCTCAGCTTCCGTCCAAGCGTTCATTTGCCGCTTCCGAGTTCCGAGAGCCTTTGCTTCGCGACTCGAGCGGACTTCATACTCTCAATACATCCTTCTTTCGAAAAGAAAGTTCTACAGTCGCTCCTTTTAAACCCGTCCACAACGACTCACAGAAATCCGAAGTATCAATCAGATCTGTTGACAAACAGCTTATATTTGAGTCTGATGACTACAATAAGACGGCGGCCAAGCGAGTTGAAGGGACCCCACCTGAGGATACCGAGAGTTTTGATCCGGATGCGACATTGTCGCAAACCCCGTCAAGAGGTCTAGGGAGCACACCCCGGGCAAGCAATCGAATGAGGAGAAGTTCGAGCGGGAAAGATAGCCACATTCCACTCCTTCCACCTTCCTCGCCTCCTGCATCTTACAGCCATGCAACCCACATTACGGATAGTCCGCTGGAAACAAAAGTTGGATTACTTAGTCCTTCTAGCAAAATATCGACCTCTCCCATTTTGAACTTTACGAAGCAGTTTCCAGAGACATACGAAAGCCTAGCCCCCGAATCAGAAGACATGAATGAGACAATAGACCCGTTGGAGAACAACCAACGGAAACAGCCTGTGGAAACGCTTACTCAATGGAAACTAAGAACGTTTGGGCCGAGCCAGGCATTTCCAACCATCAGTCAGATTCTTCCGCCTAGTATGCTTGATGATGGCATTGAGGAAGACGATGAGGAAGACGAAGAATTGTAGCATATGAATATACAGTATTTTGTTTCATATTTTGGAGAACTGGAATACGGAGTTTTCTTTGCTTGGTTGTTATTTCGTTTTAGCAGGGATCCTGCAAGATACCTTTTGTTTGAAGCATTGCAATGGCGCAGATTGGGTCTTGTACAATACGACTACTTCTTTTCCTATCGATAGCTAAAGCTCCAATCCGAGCCAACCAGCCCGCCAACATGCGTGTTGCGTTTGTTAATCCCACACCACAGCGTGTTCACGCTGGCTGTTCGTGAACCCCACCATCCTCAACCTCCACGTTTATACCCACGCCGCCATATCCTTCCACAATGAGCGTTGTAGACACAGCTGCGTCTTTCATCGAGAACGCTCCCCCAGGAGAGGTGAGCACGGACTATTCCTGCCTAGACCGGTGTAGACTTCGTAGGTGATACACAACAGAAACACGACTGACCCATGTTATACCAACATAGCTATCCGAAGTAATAAACGGTACGCCTCAATATCTCAACCTAAGACCTCGATATTTCACGCACCTCGTGCCCATTTGCCCCGCTACATCGCTAACACCCATATCTGATCTCTCTGGTTAGACATCGGATCTCTCCTAGAGCTTGACCGCCTCAGTATCCAAGACAAAGTTGCCCCCGCAGTAGAAAAGTACCACAAGGAACAGTTTGTGACAACAAAACTACCAGGTGGGAGCGGATTGGTATGTTGGTATACTGTGCTTCATGATATCTCATCTAGCTCCTTTAGAAATAGTTCAATCAACTTTGGGCTGATTGTGATTAGGTTATTGTTAGCAGCTACAACGACTTGGGAGGCGGAAGATTCTTCGACAGTGAGAGCTCTAGCAGCTTCATCTACGACCACATAACACAGGTTTGAACTCACTGTCAGTGACATGAGTTCTTTGTAGGAGCTTACAAGAAATTTCCGAGTCTAGAAAGCTTCGGACGTACAATCGCACCCAATTGAAGGAGATAATGCCAGCACGGTGTAAGACTGCCTTTTGGAGCTCAAGAGTTAGAGTTCTTCGACAGCTAACAATCTGATGGGTAAATATAGGAAATCCCTCGTGCGCGATGTTGGAAACCACGTTAAAGAGCACTTTCCGTCCTTACCGGCACATGGTGTTTACCCAATCGATGAAGGCATTGCAATTCTTATCGTTGGAAACAAGTACAGCCCATCGAATTACTGGTAAGGCAGCACACTGATTGCTCGGGAATATGTGTTTTTTAGCCTTTCGTACTAAATCTTTGTCTATCCAGGAACGGTCGATGGCGCTCGACTTACGTTTACAACCCTTCAGCCTCAACCTTGACTGGCAGCATAGCTGTCGATGTCCATTACTATGAAGATGGTAATGTTCGTTTGGTAACCGAAAAGGTTGTTAATGAGAACCTCCGATCCAGCACTTCGGCGGAAATCGTCAGGGCTATTGGCAATGTGGAGAAGAGATACCAAGAAGAGCTCAACAAAGCCTTTGGAGCTCTGAGCGAGGGAGCATTCAAGAGTCTGAGGCGGCAGCTACCAGTTACAAGGCAAAAGATGGATTGGCAGAAAGCTAGTGCATATAAAGTAAGATCCCACCACATCACAAAATTTTGAAGGTACAATCCTAACATATCTGGTACTGTACAGATTGGACAAGATATTGGCGGCGCCGGACGATCGAGATGATTATGTGGATAGCAGCGAGCCTTTAATCCTTTTAGTTTACTATTCTTGAAACCGCAAGATGCAAGCGGCAGTTCAGCAGCGTGCTCAACCGACTTTGTCAATACCAAAATATTCCTAGTTCAAGAGAAAAGTGTGCATATCCGCTAGTAAAACCTATCACTCTCACTATATCATACAGTCATTTCTTCAACAACAAAACGTTCAAACGAGGTCCCAGGGAAATCGCAATGTACTGATCTCGCAAAAACCCCAATAGCTTCAATAAAATCATGGTAAACCGTGCGAGATAAAAAGAACGAAGGCAACGCGCCAGTAAACTCCCTATACCGAGTAGCAGATCGAACCAAAGCGAGTATCGATTCTTGCTATTGATCCCAGTCTCTCTGTAATCAAGTCCCCATGTACCCACTCAATCCACCCCGCGGATCAATACGCCTCCATGTATCCGCCATGGTACTGCCGTAGCCATCTAAACCCCCGCCAAAACAAGGCCAGAAATCCCATGGTTCAGAACAGCAAGCCCCAGATTATCCATATCACTATCACAACACCAATTATGATACCAGCCAGCCGAAAAGTTTGGATGTTTGAAGTATTCTTTGCCATTCTCGTTAATCTGTTCGCGGTGTTCTTGACAGATGTACCCATGTTTGCAAATGTATCGTTCTATGCAAAGTTAGTTGACCTGCTTGCTTCTCGTCTAGCCGTATTATCGGTTCAAAAAAAAAGAGCCGAAAAAAAGTGAACGTACGTTATCGTCGAGTAACCGCTGGTCTGAGGCTTGATTGTAGATATTGATCGTGAAGTCTCGGATGGAAGAGACCTAGTGTACTGACGTCAGCTTTTTTTTTATCATCATAAAAGTTGGAATATGGTGGGAATAACGGACTTTCCCCGCCAGTTCGTCCAGACGGGCATTGTTCTGCCTATAGATGATGGAATCGCTTGTTAGCTTCCTATTGCCGCTGGATCCGTAGTCTTGAAGCCGCTGAGGTATCGCACCTTTCACGTTCGTATGCTTCCGACATTGCGGTTATGGAGAGGGCGTGGAGTTGGTGGCGGGAGCCCAGTGGAGAAGTTGGAAAGGATAAGAATTATTCGATGTGTGTATAGTGGTTTCCCGGAGGTTGCTATGGCGGTATCGGTGAAGATTGGAAACGAGATTGTGAAAGGGGAAGGGATCAAAGAGCTGCGACAGGTTTCTTGAAGGGCCAAGGTTTCGAGTTTCCGGGTCAGGAGACTCGGACGAACTGCGTGATGCGCTTGCTGACTGGCTGGGCGGTGTCTCAACACTCAACGCGGACTGGGAAGGTTCCAAGAGTTCACCATCGGATGTTCCCGAACTTCTCGTCTTGAGCTTGGGGCTACAGTTTAAGGAAGATTGGCTAACGAACAAACATATATTATGATATACTGCTCATAAACCAAATAGCTAAAGCAGACGCATACAAATATTGTACAAGATGTTCAAATGCTAGGCGGAAATCAAAGGATAGAGCAAATGTTAATAGTATCAAATCTTGTTCTAGGGCGTAATCAGTAATACACATCTGCGAATGAGCAGCCAGCAAGGGCTAGCCGCTTACGACAATTAAAAATGCTGCTAGGCGTAATCCAGAATACTCAAACAAATAACCAACCAGTCCGCTTCATAAACCAAAATCTTAATGCATACAAGACCTCTTATGTACTCCGTGGTAAGCGTCGAAACCAGAAACCGTAACCTCACCAGCATCACCGCCGACTCCCATGGACTTATGGGTTTCTTCCAAGATTTCATCGAGGCCTCTGCCCATCCACTCAGCATTTACACCGCCCTCCCTTAGCTTTTTCGTAACAGACTCAACATCAACGTCCAAAAAGTTTCGAAGGAAGACCCCGATCTCGGTATTTTCATGGTTACCCCACAGCTTCTTTGCAGTCTCAGGTGGATATGCGTAAATATTGACATCAACGGCACTGTGACCATGCGTGCTCCAACCAATTTGTGCTCGTCTAGAGATCATGTCGGCCCAAAGGTATGCAGTAGATACCCCGGTCATCTTGGCTTTCACAAGCTTGGCGATTTCCGCATCATCGGCGTCGGTAATCTGCTGAAGTGGCAAAAGTTCGTTCTTAATATATTCGGTGATCGTTTTCTTTCCAGGCTCAGTAAATGCGGCGAGTTCCTTAGCCATATATTCGGAAGAGTGGGAGGCATTAGCAAGAACTCCAGGATACCAAAGGTAGTCTGGATAGGTCTCGTGAAGTTCTAATAAACGTTAGATTTGAGCTTACATCGAGCGGCACCGGATAAACTTACGTCGAGCGGCAGCCAATCCACCAGTTTCGTGATCACTGGTGCTGATAACGACAGTTTCGGTTTCCATTTCGTCAATTTTCTTCAAGACGAGTTCGAATGTCTTATCATATGCGCGAACTTCTCTGACTTGAGCAGCAGGGTCATTACCATGGCCAGCATGATCAATTCTGCTCCCTTCGATCATCAAGAAGAAACCCTTATCACTATCTCTAGTGGCAATATCAAGTGCGGTAATGGCAGTCTCAGCCATGGCAGGAAGACTGGGATAGTCCTCATCCTTTCGGTCAATATCGAATGGGATGTCAGTTGGTGCGAAAAGGCCGATAAGAGGCAAATCGGCGTGTGTTCCCATTTTGAGATATTTGAAGCCTGCTACATTGTGAATAAATTCAAAACCATTCTTTTTAGCTTCCGAAACAAGATCGCGGTTATCATTGCGGCAGGATCCACTAGTTGAGTTGGCCAAAAAGTGGCATAAACCGCCTCCGAGCATGAGGTCAGTAACGCGGCCAAGTGGGTAGTCTCCAATTTGTTGTTCGGCGATCCGGTCTTGTTCCCATCTCATGTTGACATGGGAGTTAAAGCAAGCGGGGGTGGCACTTTTAAATTGTTAGCATAAATTCTGTTAAGTCCACTATTATGCGTTCTTACTCTGTTATTGAAGTAGTGACGACAAGACCAGTCATGTATCCAGCAGCTTTTGCAGCCTCCAGAACAGTTCCGCAAGGGTTTCCATCGGGTAAGATCGAGATAGCACCATTGTAACTCTTCAAGCCACAAGAGAAAGCAGTAGCACCAGCAGCGGAATCAGTAACGAGCGAGTTTGAAGACCTGGTTCTGGAAGAGCCGACAAAGTGTTTATCAAGGGTCAGGATATCGTCGATAGGTAGATTCTCCGTGAACTGGCGCCAACTCCTGGTCAAGGACAGAGATGTAGGTCCCATTCCTGCATCCACCTTTTTGTTAACAAGGTCCATCCTTACAACATATATTTGGGTAGTGATCTTACCATCAGAGACCATAAAGATAAGATTCCTTTTCTTATGGGTTTTAGGTGCTTTGGGGGGAGTTGGAGACGATGGAGGTGTCGGAGTGATGGGTTCCACAGGTTTCGTAGGCTTCGTCGGGTCCGTCGGCTTAGCGTCATCGGGATGGTTTCGTACGTAGAGAACTCCGATGACAAGAATGACTAGAAGGCAAGCAAGTTAGAATATATCCAGATACCCGATAATATCCTTTTAGGACTTACTGATCGTTGCGATCGCGGCCCAAGTTACTATTATTGGGTTCTTCCATCTTCCAAAAAATCCCTTTCGACCATTAGAACCCTTTCGATCAACAGGTTGCCCTGTGAGTAGAGCTTCCTCTACACTGGCCTGGTCATCGCTGAGGTCACCGCTATGCCGTGCCGGCGATAGCAAACGGTTTTGCGGCATGGTTGGGTCGATGTCTCCTGGCTAGTTCGCGAAAGGGGCACGCTTGAATCGCGAAAATGGTTGGAATTAACGCTGGAAAGAGAGCACTATGGGCGGATTAGAAATTGTGGGCCTTGTACATATATCCAGAAAGAAAAGGCCAGATGACAGCAATATATGGAGGATTCGCTGTGCTGGCTTTTGAATCCGGGGAATCTGCAAGGCGAATTGTCGACAGGACAAGACAAGTCGGGAATGTGACGCAGGTCACTGGGCTTGTTCTCTTTTAGGCGAGTCGCAGCCTGCGGGTGCTGACTAAGAATCCAACACTAATCCTCATCTCGTCGCCGTAAATTTTCTGTGTCAATCTTTGAGTCTATCAAAGTTCCCAGCCGACTTCAATAAACCGATCTGTGGCGATAATTTCTCGAATCGCAATCTCGAAGAGCACGAGCGTGTATGCTTGCCCGGTCAGCATCTTTTAGGGGCCGATGCTTAGCCCATAATGCAGCAAGCTACGCCAATACAGCCCAGGCAGCTCCAACGTTCTCACAGCGACGGCAGATATCTGCGATAAATCCCAATCTTTCAATATTTTCTCAGCATGCTGCGGCGCAGAGAGCTCTCTGGTCCCGTGGCCAACCTTTATACGCACTTACTAGGTGGATAAAATCTAGAAGACATTTTTGGAAATCCTCATCTGGACCTAAAGATGACGAGCATGGGAATCCGTTCTCCGGTGAAGACGGAGGCAAAGGAATGGAGGAATACATTAGAAGCATGGGAGGGAATCCAAGGCAGATCCGAAACCTTTTCAATCAATTTGAACAGTCGCTTGAAGGGAAGAAGAGAGATGACGAGCCAGACAGCGTTGGACCATATGATGATGTCGACGAGGAAATTGACCCTTTCGAGCAGGATCCGAGCGAAGAACCCGCATACAAAACAGTATACCTTCCGAATGACCAGCTCGACGATATGATGCGGAGCGGATTCTTGAAACCATTACACGAAGTCGACCCGCTGGAAAACGAACCGATGGAGAGGGCAGTTGAAGCTCTCGAGCCTGGAACAAAAATATTTCTAAAAAAATTCTTTATGAGAATGCAATTTGCCAAAGCGCATCCCTCTCCAACTGCAGTAAACGCTTGCTGGCGGCTTTTTCGAGTCGTTTATAGAAGACCAACACTTGCCAAGCTTTTCAACGATGAAGCTTGGGCTTTATTGTGGTCTTTAGACAAGGAGGCAATACCATCTGGAAGGAAAATATGGCTTGGAGATCTCATGACGCACATCGAGGCGAACATGACTGAAACCCAATGGATCAATTACATCGAGGCCTTGTTTTGGCACGGACAGCGAGACAAAGCGATTCAGATTTGGAACCTCGGTCTTGAATCCAAACCTTCCATGCAGTGGTATTCGGTTGGCACGAGACTGCATGCAACTGAGGGCCAACCGGCGGCGGCCTTGAAAGTTATTGAGCATGTTATCAGAAAAGAAGGAAAAGCAATTCCAAAACTATTCCTTCCGACTATTGTGTGTTACCATACAATGGCTGAAGGCTCTAAAATGCAAAACCTCAAAGGAAAAGAGGAGAGATATAACAAGGAGGCACTAGCGGTTTACAACAAGATGAAGATGTACTGCTCCTCTATCATGCCGAAAGACTATATGCGAGTTGCTTTGTCATTCCTTGATGCTGGATATTTTAGAGACGCTATGAGAGTTTATGAAGATGCCCTGACGGTGCATCCACATATGATTGACGACCAAGCAACTGCCGCCTACTGGGATGCGAAATTCAAAAATGGAGCAATCAAAGCTCAGAATGATACCTCCATTGATGATGACGAACTGCGAGACTTAACTGTTAGCGCACTCAGACTTCTCCCAGAGACAGAGAAGGCTCGAATCGTAATGGGAAATTGGATGCGCAATCTTATTCGCCGAAATCGCATTGAGGATGCCCTAAAGGTTGCTAGGTTCATGCAGGTAGTGGGATTGCGGATGGACACTACGACATATAACTTGTTCATCATGCTCCTTGGTGAGCATGGAAAAGTTGGAATGCTAGAGTTCCTTGCATCCAAGATGATAAGGACGCTACTCGAGCCAATGTTCAAACATAATCTTACTTTTGAACAGGTCTTTGACAATCCAGAGGTCCAGCCTCCAGAGTCAACGGATCTCGCACTTTACGCTAGTGTTGATACAAGAGCTCTTCAGCGTCCGCTACAGACAGCTGTGAAGCTCCCTGACGAGATAGAGACTCTACTTTCGAGGTTTCAACAGCAGCCCCATGTGCAATTGCCTATAATCAACGAGATGCGACCCAAGCCACTTACCGATACTACCTCGATCGTATTTTCCGACCTGGTCAAATACAACGATTTGATTCCTCCTGCGGATCCAGCTACCTTTGGTCTCTTGCTAAGACATTGCACGCTAAGAAGAAATGTTCTGAAGGCAACATCAGTGATTGAACTATTTCAAAAAGCCAAAATAAAGCCTCACGCGAGGCTCACTAACCCCTTGCTTATGATGCTCTCGAGGCAACGAGCCCACAAAGCACTTTTCCAGGCCCATAATCACTTTCGTTCCCCAGAAGTATTTGATATACAGCCTAGCGCTCACACGTATCAGATTCTATGGTTTACGCTTTTAGCAGCCGTTAGGGATAAAAAACCATCTGTCCTCGAGGAATTGCCCACTCCACGGCAGTTGTTTGAAGAAATGGTAAACCAGAGCGGATCGGTCGCGCCAAATCGCGAAACCTATAATAATGTTCTCAGAACATTTTGGAGAGCAAACGACCCAGTCGGGGCGTATACAGCAATGCACGGAATGGCTTTGGTTTGGGAAATGTTTCCGCACAGACAGGATCTTCATATTACCGTTGCCGGAATATCCAGGCTCCTGACAAGAGGACAATCGCGCTTCGCTCGACGACACGCCATTTGGTACATGAAAAAACTTGCACACACCCAGTTTGGGAGCTGGGTATCAGCCAACCCAACCCGCAGAAAGCAGATCATGTTGCTCAAATACTGGTCTCGAAACCTTCGGAGACGACAGAAATTGCGGAATCAGGCCACGGCAATTTTGGCAGAAGGAGGGGATGCATCACGGAAACTTGAAGAATTGAAAACCCTGAACGAGGCATTGCATAAGCAAGGCGCGTATCTGAGGAAATACGAGGAGGGCTTGCAGAAGTATTGGGAACAGCCACCGATTGGGATGAAGCTGCCGAAAACTGAGGAGGCAAAAGCAGCTGTGTCAGGGGCCATACCTATTGACCTTGATAGAGGTGGTGATGAATACAACATGCCGGATAGTACTATAAGCGAAATTTCTAATTTCATAAGGTTTCGGTTGTTTGAAGGACCATGGCCGCAGGAGTGGAGGAATGAAGTCATCTTGGCGAGGTCCCAGATGGGGCTCGTTGATGAGAATGCGATCCAGGCGAGGAAGATGAGTTTATTTGATGTCGGTGAGGATTAGAAGGCCTTTGTCCTTTGTGCATTTGGAATTTGGGTGAGCGGCGTCAGAGGAGCGTGTAAATAAATATATATTACTGTGCTATAGATAGAGTTGTACATATGCATATAAGTTATATAAGTACCTACCAGCATTTATCACTCTTTAACGTTACACCTAATGCTTCCGTATATGGAATGAACAACTCGAGTAGGTTGTATCAAGCTTTGTAAATTTGCGACATTTCTTCAATCGAACGAATCAGCATATTATTATTTGTATAATGCTTGAATATGAATAAGAATCGCCTAAAGTACAGGCCTGCCAAGCATGAGACTGGTCACGGGACTGGCAATGCGCATCATGATAGCTTGGCTGCAGCGGCGGCAGGCAATTGAATTACGCGTTGCCGACACCTTCGGCCTCCTCCTTCTCGAACGATTGACCAGTCGAAGGAGGCCTCGGAACATTATTGCCTGGCTGTTGTGGCTGTGCAAGATTTGGCCGTCCTGTTTGGCCGGAGAAACATGAGGAATTGCTTCGGATTCTGAGTTCCTGTCGACCAGCTTGCGCATGCTCCTCAGCCCCCGTGATCTTGGTAAGCTGCTTTCTTGCTTGCTTGATTTGATTCGATTGCCTTTGGGGTATCGTCAAAATCCGGGCAGGTGGGTTGCATTGACCGCCAGGGCGCACCTTTTCCCTTCTCAGCTTCCTCTTCTCTCACAAAACCGCAAAACCTCACCGAAAGAACCGTCCGAACTAGACTCCACCACATCATCGCTTTCTCACAGCAGATTCATCAAATCGGCCCTCAATCCTTTTTCGCCCTACTGTAAAGCAAACCCCACCTTGCACGCAAAAGTTCTTCTTCCAACAGGCAGAATCAAATGGGTCTCAACAGCCCACTCCCAGCTAGCCTGGACAGTACGTCACATCCGAGAGATTCGACCACCCCACATGCACCTGAAACGGCTTGAAAAATAAATATATTAGAGAAACGTAAACTGATATTGGAATTCCTTTTCGCGTTTTCATAGGCGAATGTCGTAAGGCCAGTCGCGTTCTCGCCAGCTTTATCGATCCGCGACAAGCGTTTGGCCCGGATAAGATTATCCCGCCCTCAGTGTTGCAAAATGCAAAGGTACGGCACACGGCGCTTGAGCTCGGATTCCACGGCCCTTCGATATTTTTAGTGCGGGTCTTTTGGAATATGTAGAGCTAACTCAAGGTTATCGGGCAAATTATAGGGTCTTGCGGTTATCACGGTTTTGAAAGCTGGTTTCCTGTTCTCAGGAAGAGTTGGTTCCGGGCTAGTTGTTGCTCGATTGGAAGATGGATCGTGGTCGGCTCCCAGCGCTATCGCCACAGCCGGGTATGTTTTAAACAGATTTCGTATCCTGATAAGCTTGGAAGTTTAGCTTTGACTAACGCCCCACTCTTTATAGTGCTGGATTTGGTGGACAGATTGGTGCGGAATTGACAGACTTTGTCATGGTCCTGAACGACAAGAACGCAGTCAAGACATTTTCTTCAGCCGGTAGCTTGACACTCGGAGGAAACGTCTCGATAGCAGCTGGGCCCGTTGGAAGAAATGCAGAAGCTAGTGGTGCTGCTAGTTTGAAGGGCGTTGCTGGCATATTCTCCTACAGGTGCGTATATAGGCTGGCTGCGCTTCGGTTTGCGATCTCAACTAACAGCTATCATAGTAAGACTAAAGGGTTGTTCGCCGGTGTATCCTTAGAAGGATCCGTCATTGTCGAACGACGAGACGCCAATAAGAAATTCTATGGCGCAAACTGCAAAGCTGCACAGCTCCTCGCTGGCTCCGTCCCAATCCCAACACAAGCAGAAGCTCTGTATCGAGTCTTGAACTCTAGAGTCTTCAGAAGTGGCAGCGGTAACGATGAAATGTACAATGACATACCTGTTTATGACGACAACCACGACGACGATGTCTGGGAGGGCCAGCGGGGCCACGCTATGGGCGAAGGTAGAACCGACAGCCAAAGACGCCCTCAAAGAGCTTCCACCTGGCAAGATGACGTTTACGATCGTGGCATGTATAATGAAAACCCGAGCCGTCGAGACAGCGGGGCGGGCTCAAATCACAATGAGCGCCCCGAGCTCGAAGGTTTCAACTTGACGAGAGATGAAGCCTTCCAGAGGCAGCACTTCAGCTCTACATACTCAGACAGTCCCTCAACAGCCCCAAACAGACCCACTGCCCCAAAACCGAGCTTCAACGCGCCTTCGAGAGCTTCAACGCTGGGTGCTAACCAAGCTGTTGCGCTGTACACATTTGACGCCGGTGAGTATTATTCCCGACCCTGTTATGATACAATTGGCTAATATTACTAGACCAACCCGGCGACCTTGGCTTCAAGAAAGGCGAAATCATTACTATCGTCAAAAGAAGCGAATCCAAGAATGTAAGTAATGGCAGTATATATTTCTATATCTATTAAAACTGTGATTCTAACAGGATGTAGGATTGGTGGACTGGTAAAATTGGAGATAGAACAGGCATTTTCCCAAGGTATGTTTCTTTTCAGATACCTGCGGATACTATATTCGGAGATTTGATTAACATGATGTCCTTATCTAGCAACTACGTTGAATCTGTCTGAGCCTTCGGTAGTTTTTTTACCTTTTTTTCATTCGTATCCATTCAGCGGCTTTTGCTTTTTTTCCATCTTCAAAATGTAATTGGCCTTCTTGTGGGAAAGGATCATATATATGTCTCACGAGATCGAGATAACGATATAACGTATATTCACATCTCGCTCCTTCTCTGCTTCTTTGATACCGTTCCCCAATCAATGCAGTTCCTCCCTTCATTTTCTTGGCTAGCTACGGCTTAGGCAACAATCCCAAAACACTCCAAAACGGGACGGCATCTAAACTAGCTGGCGGTTATGCAGAGATAGTAAACCTTTTAAATTTCGAAAATAATGTTATTAATATATACTTTATTTTACATATTATTATAGATTGGCCTGAAGATTTTTTTAAACTTAGATTAATAAGAACTTTTACAAAATTTTAATATCAGCTTCACTATTACAAGCCCAGAGCCTCTAGGAATATACCAGTATCCGAATATCTAAATCTCTGCACTATCCCCAGCGTGCCTATTATCAGCTACCAGTTCCTGGAAGTTGATCAGGGAACAGATACCGATCAGAAATCTTCTTAACCCTGAGCAGATAAATCTTTGAGTAGCGGGTGCCAATACCTACTAACTCACGCTATATCAATAGAAAACCAAAGAATTGTTACAAGCATACCAAGGGGAAAAGCCCGCTGAAATGGGTGCCAAGGGTGGTCTGTTGTGGCCAATGCATCGTATGTAACACAACATTCTTCTATCAGGTTTCCCGAAGCTATGATTCCGTAATGGATGTATGGATGATTGTATTGCCGCTCCGGGCCAGAGTCTTGACCCCGAATAGTGAGTCTCATGTCCGCTTCTTCAACTTCCCGAGCTGTATCTGATAGTTTCTTGCCTAGATCTGCTTGATTCCTGACTTTGATAAATCTATGATACAGCGCTCAGCAGATTTGGTGGAGGCGCGTTTAACAAGCCGTCCGCACGAATTCCCCAATTTCTATCGCTTTTAGAATTTTCATGGCGTTGGTTATGATGTATGATCTGGAGTTACACCAACTAGATGCGAAGGCAGCATTCTTGTTTGTCAAAGTTAGGGAGCTCATCTTCATGGAAGTTCCCGAAGGATATAAGAACCCAAAGACAAAGAAATTCGTCAAACCCGCGCTGCGGAAAACCGAGCCCTTTACGGTTTTAGACAGTCGCCCAAGGCTTAGAACGACAATTTTAAAAACACGGTGAAGGAGCTAGACTTTAAGCCAAGTGGAGATGATGCCAGCTGTGTGGAGCTCAGTACTTTCAATATGATCGTTGCCTATCTTACTTCAAGTCTTGTAAATTTGATTCATATAAAAGCTTCGTCCACAAAGTGGGGTTCCAATTCTTGCTACCAGTTAGAGCTGTCATCAATATATAGCTCTTCAGAATCGGTAGAGGCACTAATAAAGCTGCTGGTAGTGGTTTGATTCAAAGTTCGATAACTCATTATCCAAGGCTAGCTTGAGTTCAGTAAAATAATTAAATAGTTCTGGGTTCTTCCGGAGAACCTCCTCTGCCTCAATTAAAGTCCGATGTATCTCTTCTGCTTCCAGATATCTACCTTGGTCAAAAAGATCAACCCAAAGATTTGCCATAGTTTTAAGTGTATCAGGGTGCTCTTTGCCGAGAACTTTTTGTTGTACTTCTAGCGCTCGACGATCCATCTCTTCTGCTTCCGCATATCTACCTTGGCCAGAAAGATCTACACGTGGGAAATACGGTTAAGTCTAAAACACTACGGGCGTTCCAGTAACAGTCTCAGTAGTGTTTTAGTCATAGTACTATTACTACTCAACCGATCAATCGTCTGTAATCTCTCGACCAAATAAAATCTTACAATGTATCTCAGCTGATCAGACGGCTTATAATATTAGCTAGGCTAAAACGGTAGCGACCGAAGCAGAAGCCAAAGCAATTTCTTAACCATGCCTGAACCCGGGTTCCGAACTGTAGCCACCGTGAATTCTGTCTCTGAATCTAGGTGTGTATCAAACCTAGGTAGGATACCTTCACATGACCAGATACGTTCCTATTTTACTATTGGGTTCCATGGTATCTACGTCCGCAACACCGGCACAGCTTCGGACTACTTCTTCGGGTTGTCAGCATTCATGGTGTTCTGTAAGCCCAATTCTAGATGCCACTTTCGCCTGTGGCTGCTTGGTCACTGGAAGCCTGCAGCTTTCGATCTGGTTCACGGGTTCTCTTTAACAATAAATAACCGCGCTTGCCAGTTTTCGATGCTCGTCGTGCACACAAATTAGAGGCAATTCGAGACTTAATGCGGGACTTAAAGACTACATCAGCAATAGTCCCGCTTAGCTATATCCCGATAGTGCAACCTCTTGCTATTTCTATCAATAAACCGTTCAGATATTGCGTTCAGAATGCCGCAAATCGTCATTTTGAAACAATATCGGCCAATTGGTGGCAGAGAATTCCACAGTAGGGCAAAGAAGAATTTTAATAACAAATTTTGCTGGGGTAATATAGTGGTGCATCCACAAATCTGCCCATTTTATTAAAAATCATTCTAGAAATATGGGATCGCCGTTGCCATCACAGCAGCCAGGATGATGGCATTAATATTACAGGATTAGACAATTATAAGATGTCAGATATATATGGGCACTTCCATAGTCACAAGCAAGAGAGAGTAAAAAGACTATCTAACTCAGTCTGTCATGTTTTTCATGCCTTTATTTAATAAATACCTACGATAATCGCCACTCTAATGTTAGTGATGGTAAAAAATGACGATGAGGGTGAAGATAAAGCTGACTATTGGGAAGAAAGTAAGATTGAGGATGATGAAGGAGAGTATCTTCTGTTATTATAATAATGAGCCAGCTATAGAGCAGGTTGGATATCTTTTTCAACGGTATAATCACCATAATTTCAACATTACAGTACAAAATAGGAGCCGAGCCAGCTAGAGATCACTACATTTCGGAATGTCAAGAACGTACGTAGGCACATATTGTGCAAACCTCGGGCGAATCGAGAAGCTAGGTTAGTATGCGAAGGCAAAAGTAGGCCGCGAACATGTCTCGGGATACTTAAGCGGTAAATAGTAACACCGAATTAAAAATAACAATTATTGAAAGATCTTTTTATTTTGTTTTATTTTTTTTAGAAAAAATCGATTTTTCTCCTGTCAAAGACAGCAACGAAAGTTAACCCTCGAGGGCCTCTTTGCTTGCGGAGACGGAGCAGGGTTGCAGCTTAAGCGGGCTGCGGGAACATCGTGAACCAACAGTTCGGCAGGCAAACGAGCTTCCAGAACTACCTTTTTTTGCCTGCAGCGGGGTGTGGTGTACTATCGTGGCGGGTTAGGTTGAAAAGGGAAATATCAAACCTCAACACCACATAGGATCAACATTCGGAAGAAAAAATTATTCTTAGAAATCAAAGCGCCCCGAAAATGCAAGCGAACGAGCGGTGGGATGGCGACGGCGAGCTCCCTGCAGAAGGAGAAAAAAAAAAAAGGGAAAACTTTTAATTCCCATTAGCAATGCAATAATAAACCCTAGTTGCTTTGAGGGTCTGAATAAAAATCAATCGGAGACAGCGTGCACCGCTCGAGTTCCATCCAGCGCAGCTTCGGCCAATCCGGGGGGGTTTTTTTTTGTCTCCGCGTGCCCCTCTTCGTTTTCTTTCTCTCCTCTTTTCTACCTGGGATATCTGGTAAAGATCTACGGGTTCTGTTAACGGTGTTTTGATAATATCTTCGGAATGAGCTCGAATTGTTTGGCTAGTAAACGGGACTCGAACGTCGAACCCTCCGCATGCATGCATCAAGCAAATACTACTAGCGAGAGAGATAGTGGCACTTCGCCACAGGCCTAGACGTTAATATGTTTCCATCTAACACAGTTCGACCTGTAAATGTATGTACAATTGTTTGTGATCGACAATCAGTGCAGACTTCCCCTTTAGCTTTGCTATCCTTGGTTCTGCCTTCCCCTCGTCTTCTTCCCGAATCTTGCATTTTGCTATCAAACGGCCAGTTCTCTGTCGTATTTTCTTTTTCTTTCTTCTTTCTGTTGCATATAGAAGGCAATACAGCAAATTTAGTTACTCGCCGCAGTCTCTTCTTCGAAAAATTATTCGCAGATTGAAGTTCGAGACCTCGAAGGCTCTGCATCGAATGGCACCAACTTGGGCATATAGTGCCGATTTCGTGTCTGTCGGCGAACAATGAGTTTAGGACAGTATGTCTCCGCTGTGCTAGACCTGCCCCTGTTTGTATGGTTCATAGGTATGCTTTTCGTATTTTTCCGTAGTCTCGATAGACATGCCTGTCTGAGAGCTCAAGATTGTGGTGTGGTGTTGAGAGAAAACGGAGGTTGGCTGAGAATATTAACTCCAGGCTACGCTGCACTGCATATGACCAACCTAACTACGGTTATGTAGCAACCGCTAATCTGCCGAAAGAAACTTTGGTTTATAACAGGGAGGGAGAGAAGAAGAAGAAAAAACTAAAGTTCTGATACGGAGAGAAAAGTTTCTAGGATGCTGCATTGTCGTAGTCTTCTTTTTGGTGTGTGTAATAATATTATGTATGTGCATACTATTGCAAGTTGTAATCCGGAACGGCGACTGCTTGGTTTGGTCAATTGCATTTGATATGCGTACGGCTCCGGGCTTCAATTAGGATGGATTCTTTTATCCCAAATCTTAAAGAGGAGAGAATTCAAGATATCCAGGAACGTATTCTAGCTTGAGGGATGGGTAAGTATTATGAGAATGCTTTACAGCCAGCAGATCAACTGCTCCGTTATTGCTAGAATTGCTTTACAATCGTTTTCCGACGGAAGAAACCGTGCATGCATGTATACACATGCAGCTTTACGTCGGAGAAGTAGCCTCGAAACCATTCGAGCTTTCGGAGAAGAGCGTATCTGATGATGGGTGAAACGTGACATCGATTGAGCATCATCAGGCGGAACTCACGATGCAAAAATGTACGAGAGCCACGATGAGGTGTTGCGGGACCCACGCATGGATCCATGGAACCGGCAGATAACGTTAAATTTGACATCGTCGTGCGTTTAAGCTATCTGGGCAACCGAGACCCTGTTATTGGCCCCCAGGTCGGATCGTGAACCAACGGGCAAGGCGTTTTTTATTTTATTTTTTTGAGCCGCACAGACATCGGTGGGGATCTTTTGTAGGAATTGCATAATTGCAATGGCTGCTGCCGCCGATGCATTTCCTTTGGCTACTAGCAGTTTCCCACGCGATGACAGAACACTAGGTTTTATTCGTTAGTATTAGATCGCTGGCCTTGAGTACGCAATCCAAGGTCTGATCGAGATGATGAGTACCTAGGAGCCCTAATCCGTCGGTGTCGATTGATTGTAGTGCGATTAGCCACCCACAAGGCAGCATCTGGCGACGACGAGACTAGCAAGAGTGAGAGAGCAGATCATCAGCTTCACCCAGTGTTAGCTCCTACAGCGGTCTTGCAGTTATTTCAGATGACGTTCGATGGATCGTAGCGCTCCATGGATCTATCTTGGTAGCATGCAGAATCGGCTTCTCAACATCACAGCAGTGCATGTCCACCGCTAGCTACATCCCATGCAATAGAAGCAAGTTCATTCCAGGTAATCCAAATACTAACTGGATACAGAGGGGAGCTTATGATCTCCAGCAGGCCTCAGCACAGGTTTCCCAGCACCAGTCTAAAAGGGTTTTCTTGGTCTGGACTCTGGTCAACGTACCTTATTGGTAGGGGAGGTAGAACCAGGATGCGTAGGCAAATGCCGGGATTTGCATGCCACCACCAAAGTGCTCTTTCTGGGGATCCCTTTTTGGGTTTCTCGGTGTCTGGCCATTGCAAGGGATCGAGTCTGAACCATCCACGGCTGGTCGCTGCCAAAGTCTGTGGAGGGTCTGTAGACGGGTATAAAAGACAGAGGTTGTTCCGCTGGGAATTGACTGACTTCTCCAGAGCATTCATATTCTCACAGTTAACAATAAATATAATCCTATCATCTCGCATTTTCCATTGGCTGCCGCATTAACCCAACACAAAACGATACTATCACCGACCTCATTGTTGTGCGCCCTTCTCTCAAACCTGTTTTCCTAGTTCGAAGCTACTAGCTTTCGACGCTCCTGCAAACAGGTCAAAGCATATTGGCATTCGTTCAATCAACCTATTGTGTTTGCTCGCTCTCCGGATCGATCACCTTGCAGCAGTCTGCGTCTCGCACCTGACCGCTCCCCGCTTGCGCTTGGTCCAATTGCCATTCTTAATATCTTGACCCCATTTATATAGCGAGTGGTCCGTCGGTCCTCTCCACCAAAATCCATTCACCGCTTCTCCCAGCTTCCCCGCTCTCTTCAAAAAATGGTCATGGCTGAGGCTGTTGTCGCCCCAACTTCACTTGCTCCTCAGGCCGAAGAAAGGCCCCAAATCGTCGCTCCTTCTCGCAAAAACACCCATGGTGTTGTCACTGGTCCTGTCCCGCACATCCTCGATGCGGCAACTGGTTTGACACCAACCCTTCAGAAATTCCGTCTCGATGGCAAAGTCGCTGTTGTCACCGGTGGCGCTCGCGGCCTCGGTTTTAACATGGCATCAGCTCTCTGCGAGTGCGGAGTAAAAGCTATCGCTATCCTCGATATTCTACAAGAACACGGCGACGACTCTATCGCACTCCTTCACCAAAAATACGGTGTCGCCGCTGCCTTCTACAAGATTGATGTTCGTGACGAAGAAGCCGTCCGTGATGTTATCGCATCTGTGCAACAGCACCTGGGATCTGTAGATATCCTGCTCTGCTCTGCTGGTATTGCCGACTCAAACATCAAGGCCGAAGAATACCCAATCGATAAATTCCGCCGTCTTATCGACATCAACTTGACCGGCAGCTTCATCTGCGCGCAGGCAGCTGCCCGTGCGATGATTGCTGAGCAGCACGGTGGCTCGATCATCTTCATCGGCTCCATGTCCGGACACATTGTCAATTATCCACAGCAGCAGGCCTGCTACAATGCTAGTAAGGCTGGTGTGATTCACCTGATGAAGTCTTTAGCTGCAGAATGGGCTCAGCACGGCATCAGGTGCAACTCCATCTCACCGGGATACATGGACACTGCTCTGAACCGCGTTCCTGCTCTTGAAGCGCAGAAGTCGATCTGGAAGTCCAGGACTCCTCAGGAGAGATTGGGCAACGTGGACGAGTTGAACAACACTGCTGTATTCTTGGCTAGTGATGCATCGTCCTTCATGACGGGTTCTGATTTGATCATCGATGGTGGTTACTGCTGTTGGTAAATCGGGGTTTGGTTCCCATACACCCCTTAGCTCTATAGCTAGTGTATTGCCTCTTTCATCTATTATTACTATGACGATGGACATTAAAACAAAAGCATGCAGATGGAGTTCTTTTCTTTTTGCTTCTTATCTATTCTTTGCTAGAGGGGATGCTCTAGGCAGTCCTTTTGTCGAAAACACTGGAGTTTTAAAAACAATCCTTTCTTGCTGTTCTAACGATTACGGAGGCGTTTTTCTTTTCTTGAAACGAGGGATAAAAAACACCCTGTTTATTGATGTTTTTCTTGGTCGAGTCTTGCATATAGCTGCTAATTCTGTTATTTTTTTTTATTTAATTTAATCATGATGATGAGAATTTCAAGAACTACATGGTCTCCAATGATCATAACTAGTGAATAAAATTAAGTTTGTAAGTTTGTGGGGATTGAGGCTAAAAAGCGATTGTGTGGAGATGCGTGATAGACAGAAGATGCCATTCAATGATATCATCATACCAAAGAGTATCTGAGATAAATTAGTCATCGCTTTCGAACGTGAAGGCCACATACCCAAAGGCATTGGTAATGCTAGTCTGTAATGTTCTTGAAAAAGGAGAAAAACACCATGATTAAGTAATGTAATGGATGGTTTACGTGGACAGTTAGCTTTCTGAATGTGCTCCGATAACTGCCCGAACAGCTGTTCGCGTCACAACCAGCGGCGGGTATTTTGATCTCGTCATATCGGAAGCAGCTGCTTTGGCCGATAGATAAACGTTCAAACCTCCCACGACAGCGATATCTGGAACACTCACTTTATCATCGTCACCATCCTTCTCCTCCCGGTTTTAACCTCGTGCGTCGACTTCTGTTCCCGTCACTAAAGCATCGGCCTGACAGGTACGTATTTGTATATTTATTATTTTTTTTTTTTCTTTCTTTCTCCTTCTTTGTTACTGGTCTGGTATGGCTTGCACGAGCGTCAAGAAAGAACCCCACTACCACTCCACAACCACTGCCACTACACCACCACCACAACCACCACAACCACCACCACCTTCTCTGCCTTTTCACACCTCATTCCTAAACCGAACGACATCCCGTCCGTGCTCCTTGTCCCCCAAATCAACGCTTGCCGCGGGCGTCACTAGCACTCTCGGTTTCACTACTCCTTCTTCTCCCTCTCTCGCTTTCCTTCCACTCATTTTCAACCACTTTTGATATCACTTTGTCCCATCCGATCTCCCTGCTTTCCCTCTCTCTCTCTCTTCATCTGCGTGTCAGATCTCCAGCTGTCTTGCATATCTCCTTACATGCGTTCTTTTCAACCCAACATATTAGGCCGTCCGCCATATTTCCCGGAGTCAACCACTCAAACTCCCATCCGCAGGCAAGCACGCAAGCAATCCCGCTGCAAGATCTCCTCGCTACTGCCAAACTCCCGTCTCCCTATACCATCGTTGCACTAAGAAAAAAATAACAATAAAAAATATCGTTCTGTCGGTGCTGTCAGAGCATTACAAACTGAGAGAAGGAACGTTTAATTCTCATGCAGAGTCGCAGACAGACCAGGTCTACAGCTGGCAGACACTCGGTAGATTCATCTCAGCCTCCGAACAACTCCTCCTCTTCTACTATATCGTCGACGCCAAGCCAGCCTTCGCTTCCTAGTCCCAGGTCCCGACGGCACCAGAAGCGGAAATCCGTCTCCATCTCTCAGGATACCGACGAAGCCCCTCCAACTGCAGCTGTCGAAGAGCCCGTCTCTAAGCGCATACGAACCCGAGCACTGCCAGACCCACTCTCCCCGCCACCCCAATCTCCTCCCGCTGACTCGCCTGCCTCCTCGAAGGTTCTCACGCGTTCCGCTCGTAAGAGAGCACGGTTCTCTGAAGACTTTGAGATGTCTGGAAGCAGGTCCGTTGCCGATATTTATTTTCCATCCTCTTCTAATTACTTCCTCCCCCCACTCCTCCTCAAAACGTCATCTTCTGAATCAGTTGCACTGACATTGAGGAACATGAATTCGATGGATTATAGCAAAGGGGAGGTTCCGAACATTACTTCACCGGTAGAGAACCCCGAAACACCTACGACCCGAAAATCCACTCGTTCCAAGAAACAATCGACAACCACGCCCTCTAGTGCCGGTAGATCGCAGAGTGCTAAGCGCCAGGCGAACGAGAAGAAGTCTGAACCTCAAATCCCTGCTACACCCACTCCCTCCTCGAAGAAGTCGAAAAAGAAGGAGAACAATGGCTCTAAAATTGATTCCGAAATAAAAGCTGGCGATACAATATCCGAGAAGGACACGCATCCCGACGAGGACGAAGATGAAGACATGGGTGACAACCCTCCGCCCGCAGAGCCGCCTGCAGAGGAAGAAGAAAATGGCAACAATGAGGATTACGAAAGAGATGGAGACGACGATGATATGTACGATGGATTCTCTCACCGGAGCATATCCCAGTCTATGAGGGCTTTAACGGGCATGTTATCGGGAATTCCAGGCCGCCTCCGGGATATCTTGACCAATCTCAAGAATAAAGAGGATATCACCATCCAAATGCTTGCCTTGCAGGAGCTAGCAGAGATCTTATTGATGGCCAACGAAGACAGTTTATCTGGAAATATCGCTACGGATCAGTTTGTGAAAGAGCTGGTTGTAATCATGAGTGAACCGGATATGTTTGGCGGTGAGAACCCGGAATTGATGCTTCTTGCTTGTCGATGTCTCGCAAATCTTATGGAGGCCCTGCCCTCTGCGACTTCCAACGTTGTTTATGGCGGTGCTGTACCCGTTCTGTGCCAAAAACTTCTTGAAATCCAATATATCGACCTTGCAGAACAGGCTCTAAGTGTTCGTTTCCATGCGCCCTGCGCTCATTTTTTTCGTTTTCGCTCAACAACCAAAGGATTCGATGATGCTAACCTTAGCTCTCCCCTCTTATAGACATTAGAGAAGATATCACATGAGTACCCTACATCTATCATCCGTGAAGGAGGCCTAGTCGCATGCTTAAACTTCCTCGACTTCTTTTCCACCAATGTCCAAAGAACTGCTGTAACTACGGCCGCCAACTGCTGCCGCAATATCCCTGAAGACTCGTTCCCGACAGTGCGAGATGTAATGCCTATCCTGCTGGGAGTTCTCAATAGTAGCGACCAAAAGGTAGTCGAGCAAGGTTGTTTGTGTATCTCCAGAATCGTGGAGAGCTTTAGACACCAGCCCGAGCGACTGGAAGAATTAATATCTAGGGACCATCTTAGGGCTATCCTCCAACTGCTCCTGCCCGGTACTACTAATCTGGTTGGCCAACATATTCATACACAATTCTTGCGTGTCTTAAGCATCCTCGCGAAAACTAGTCCTCGTTTGTCGGTGGCAATGTTTGAAATGAACATTACGGAGACCCTCTATCAAATAATGACAGGAGTTTCTCCTCCAGCTGCCACAAATGATTTTGCACTTAAAGTTGACCGAGTCATGATCATGCAAGCTTTAATTCATCGACCAAAGGAGCAGGTGACTGAAACATTGAATGTCATCAGTGAACTACTTCCAGGTCTCCCAGAGGGTACGCGTTCTGCCCTTTTTTCCTTCCCAGTATTGCGCTAATAACATTTATAGATGAAATCTTTAGTGTCCCCGGAATTACCGAATTTCAAAGCTATAGAGCTAGCCCGGATGACAAGACCAACGAAAACCGGATTGAACTACTACTAAAGTCATGCCAATCAGAACTAAGACGTTTCGTCATTGTCCTGCTGCCAACTCTCACTGATACATATCTCAGCACAGTCAATTTGCAAGTCCGACAGAAAGTTCTCAGCTGTCAACTGAAGATGATTGTCAATCTCGATGTTGAGATGCTCAGAGATGCACTTTCGAATGTTCAGTATGCATCATTTCTGGCTTCCATTTTCTCCCAAAAAGATCACCCGTCATTGGTAGCAGGCGCGCTTCAAGTCGCCGAACTACTTCTTCGACGGCTACCAGAAATCTATCGTTATCATTTCCATCGAGAGGGCGTTGTCTCCGAGATACGAAAATTAGCAGAACAAGAACTACGTCTCCCGGAAGATAGCGATGATAGTAATGACGACGAAGATGACGCAGAAGACGAAGATGCTATGCGAGATGACAAGGAAACATCCGAACCTATGTCTGAGCCAAACGTTGTCAAAAATATCATAGTCGAATCCGAGAATTCAAGCAAGAGTGAAGACGAAAATGAAGAAACTAATGACGACGACGAAGAAACCTCTTCCGCTTCCGAATCGTCATCAATTCGCCGCCTTGCTGCTACTGTTAGCCTGACAATCGACCAATGGATAATCGTGCGAGCTCGAAGCTTCATCGAAAAGCACGACGAAGATGTTGACAGCGCAGCCAAGAAGGAGGCTGAGAAGGTTTTGCAGACTATCAAAGATCTGGTGGAGAGTCTAGAGACCACAGAGAAGCCTAAAGCTGTATTCGAAAAGCTGGCGAAATACTTCCAAAACACCAACTCTCTTACCTCAATATCTAGCTTTGAGCTCTCTCACTCTAAACTAGTGGAAGGATTACTTGCCGTTTTGACTGGGGAGGCTGGAGGACGAAAGAGCACCATCCGACGAGAGTTCCTTGCGGCTTTCATGGGCCAAACGGACCCAAAGGATGGCAACTCCCCCTTCTCCGTCTTGATTGCGAAGCTTCAAGAACTTTTGAGCCGAAGTGAACACTTTGAAGTGAACACTGTTCACCACAATGCTTACGACGGTAGTAGGAGCCCGGCCTCAATGCTCGCCAAGCAGCTACGACTGAAACTTGCGGCCGATGAGAACTCCGAAATTCCCAAACCTTATAGGAACATTATGGTCTCAATCCATGCTATCGCTACATTTAAGGCGTTGGATGACTACCTACGTCCGAGAATAGCGCTTTCGGAACAACCTAGAGGATCTAGAGCCGAGCGGGGTGGTCACCTTTCTAACGCTCTCGCGGCTTTCGCGGCGGCGGCAGCAGCGGTCGGTGCTCCTAGTTCGAGTTCTAGTACTCCAACATTACCTGAACTCGGCCAATCGATCTCACCTCCACTTACTAGAACAAAGAAATCGACACGGTCCTCAAGAACAAAAAAGACAGATGAGCCACCTCAGGCAGAGAGTTCGGGTGATGCTCTTAAAACGCCAACAAAAAGAGAAAAGTTACCAAAAGCAACCCGGGATGCATTAGCAGCAGAGGAACAGCTCGAGTGTATGGACGAGAGGCAGATGAGCGAACAAGAAGAGCTAGATGAAATGAATGCGTTACTAGAGGATCTAGATCAAGAGATGACTGATTCACCCGCCCCTGAACTCGGAGCTGTCAATATGGAACTCACAGGCGGCAAAGTAACAGCGCGAAAGGAAGATGGTACTAAGATTGCCACTCCCATAGGAACGCCAAGTAGGGATAGAGGAGCGGGAACACCTGTTGGCGGCTTGCCTCACCAGTCGGTGGCCAGTTCTCGCCCAATCTCATACGCTGCTGCGGTTGGAACCCCAACGGATTGGCATATCGAGTTTAGTATTGGCGACCGAGTCCTTTCGAATGATACAACGATCTACGGAGCTGTCCATCAAGCAAACAAGCCAGAAGAGGGTGACAATCACCGATCGGTTTGGTCGTCGACATATACAATTAAGTTCCGCAGAGCGACAGGTCCAGCACCTGCTGAGGCATCTCTCTCTCCTACTAGAGAGTCTTCTCAATCAGCTTCTAGTATTCCTCTTTCAGTCGAAAAGAACAAAGTTACCGCTTCGATTCTTCATTTACTGAATATTCTTCACTCCCTGAACACTAATATCGATGATGTGTTTTCAGGAGAATTTGAGAGCAGCAAGCCACGCAGCCCTCCAGGGCTTAGCCAATTCGTCAATACAAAATTAACTGCCAAGCTCAACCGCCAATTAGAGGAGCCATTGATCGTTGCTAGCTCTTGCCTTCCGACTTGGAGCGAGGACCTTGCGCGCTACTACCCTTTCTTGTTCCCGTTTGAGACGAGATTCCTGTTTTTGCAGTCAACTTCTTTTGGTTACTCAAGGTCAATGAATAGGTGGCAGAGCGCAACTGCGAACGAAGGAAGAGGCGATAGAAGAGACGAGAACCGACCTTTCCTAGGCCGACTTCAAAGACAGAAAGTTAGGATCTCAAGAAATAGAATTTTCGACTCTGCAGTCAAGGTTATGGAACTCTACGGTGCTTCTCCTAGTGTACTTGAGGTCGAATATTTCGAAGAGGTCGGTACCGGCTTGGGACCCACACTTGAGTTCTACTCCAGTGTTTCCCGCGAGTTTGCTAGAAAGAATCAAAACATGTGGCGGGATAGCGATGGCTTCTCGGAGAAGGAATATACCTTTGGCGCACAAGGATTATTCCCCTCTCCTATGGACGCCAAGTTTGCCGACACAGAGGCTGGAAAGAAAGTGCTTCAACGATTCAAAATTCTCGGGAAGTTTGTCGCTCGTGCTATGCTTGATTCCAGGCTCATCGACATTTCCTTCAATTCCAATTTTTTCAGGGGTGGTGAAGATTCTGAAGCCGTCGCGCCATCCTTTGGAGCCGTCAAGACTGTCGATCAAGGTCTCGCTCAATCATTGAACCTCTTGCGGAAGTTTGCTGTAGCCAAGAGCGTTGTTGATGAAATGAAGGGATTACCATCTTCGGAGAAGAACAGGTTGCTATCCGAAATCCGTATTGACGGCGTTCTTGTTGACGACCTAGCTTTGGATTTTACCCTTCCTGGGTATCCTCATATCGAACTTATCAAAGATGGGGCAAACAAGGCTGTGACTATCAATAACGTTGGCGAGTATGTGGATAAAGTCATCGATTTAACACTGGGAAGTGGAGTACAGCGACAAGTTGACGCCTTCAGGGCCGGTTTCTCGCAAGTGTTCCCATATGCGGCCCTGAAGGCTTTTACACCGGATGAGCTGGTAATGATGTTTGGCCGTGTGCAAGAAGACTGGTCGCTCGAGAGTACGTTCCCAGAATTCATCATTTTTATCAATATATGTACTAACGGCTCTTCCTCTAGCGTTGATGGATTCAATCAAGGCAGATCACGGGTTCAACATGGACAGCAAGTCTGTTCGCAACCTACTCCAGGTCATGAGTGAGTTTACGTTACAAGAGCGACGGGAGTTCCTGCAGTTTGTCACTGGTAGCCCGAAGCTTCCGATTGGCGGTATGCATTTAGCCTTCAACGAGTTCTCTCTTATAGCATACTAATATATGGAAATATAGGCTTCAAGAATCTCACTCCCATGTTCACGGTTGTGTGCAAGCCCAGTGAGGCTCCACTGGTATCCGACGACTATCTGCCCAGCGTCATGACCTGCGTCAACTACCTCAAGCTCCCCGACTATACATGTGCTGAGGTTCTCAAGCAGCGTCTTCACACTGCTGTCCACGAGGGATCAGGCGCTTTCCATCTTTCTTAAACCTCCTTAATGTTTTTCGTAGCACACCTATTTCGTCCTTCCTAGGTTTTTAATGATAGTCATTTGTTTTCGAGCCTCAGCTCACCCATTGCTAAGGCGTTTTGTTTTCCCTTCCTTAAATTATGTCTATCCCGTTCTTTTATATCTCCTCGTCTAGTTTATATGGAATACATGAAAGGAATATTGACAATTTTATCAACTCCCTTCCCTTCTTCCTCTGCACAGGTCCAATGTGGTTAACTAATTAAGGGTGGATTAGGTGGCAGCTGCTTAATTTACCTTCCTTTTTCTCTAATACTCCATTCTACTTAATTCCTAGTCAATACGTGGGCCCCTTACTTTTTTTTCATATTGTCAAAACGTAGATAGATTCTTGTTCTATTACAATCTCGCGAGAATGAATAGCTTGTTTTCTAACACAAAGTACTTGCATTGGTGAGCATGAGCCTCATTTGGATGCTTGGCGTAGACTTTGTTCGACCTTAAACCTTGCCGAAATATTTTTTTAGCAATCCAAAATATTTCTTTTTAGTGTTGCGACAAAACCTCTCCTTCCTCGCTCTTCAACATTCTACGATTACTCGAAAGTGAGCTCAAGCGCCCTTTCGCCTTTATAGATTAAACAGAACTTATTCGATGTACATCTAACAAGACAATTGATTTCGTTCTCTTTTTTCTTTTCCCCTACTGAGAAACGATTCAAAAAAGAAACGAGGTTTTTGGCAAGCAAATGCACTGCCCACGATGTCTGGTCCGGGCCTACGGCGCAGTTATGGCCTCACACGGCTACCCTAACCCATCGACTATCAATGTCCTCATCGCTCGTCGACACATCACATCCGGTCAGCGGGGTAGAGGCGCAATCCGGCGGCCGACAAGGGTATTCGCTTCCCCGCCCTCCACAGTAATTGACAAGCGGGGCAAGTTGTTTAGCCGCGGTGGGGAAAAATCTCTTGTTGAACGACGGTATTTGGCGGCACGATCGAGAGATGAGGTTAGAGTTCGAGAATTGGATGACGATATTGGGGAAACAAGGGAGAGAAGCAGTGGCAGTGTTTGGGGTGATGGTGGTGGTGGTGGTGGTGGTGGTATTGATCGGCTGAAAGGGTTACTTGACATGCGAGAGTTTATATCACCAGCTAGGGAGAAGAAGATTGATCCGGCGAAGATTGCAGCGGCAGTATCGAAGGCGCTAGAAGGGACTACAGTGGAGCATGAGGCTGCGATCGATATGCTGAGAGAGCTGTCGAGTCGGTATGGGAGAAACGATTTGGTTGTTGCATGGAATAATGTTATCGAGTGGAAGTTGAAGAGAGGGAATATCAGTATGGCAATGAAGCTTTATAACGAGGTATGTTGGAAGAAAATATGTGTCTTTCCTTGGTTTGGACCTTAGGGAAAAGGTTTGGCAATTCATCTTGCTAATGGGTTTATTTTACGGGTTTAGATGAAAAAGCGAAATACGAAACCAGACTCGTATACCTATCTACGACTTCTTAACGGACTGGCAGAGAATGCCGCTAGTACGCCTGGTGCTCTCGGAAGGGCGTTAACGGTATACTACTCCATGACGGCGCCGTCTTCAACCGTCAAACCAACGATTATACATACGAACGCCGCATTGAAAGTATGTGCTCAGGCCAAGGATGTGGACGCCATGTGGGATATCGCAGAGAGGATACCAGATAAAGGAAGAGGACAGGCGGATGCCCTAACGTATACTACTTTACTAAATGGGATTAGGAACAGCATTGAGGGCAGCCCGGATAGGTCTATAACAGAAGGGAGAGAGCTGTGGGAGAATATTTTACTGAGATGGCAGGAAGGGTCATTAGAGATGGACGAAGGGTTGGGGTGTGCTATGGCCAGATTGCTATTGAGGAGTCTGAAGCCAGAGGATTGGGATGAAGTACTGAGTTTGTGTCAAGACGTCTTTGGGATTCCAAGGCTGCTTCCGAGGATGGGGACGAAAGCGAGAACACTGTTACCTGTGAGGAACGTCGCGGGTAAAGGAAAGAAAGAGGACCCCGTGGAACAAGATGTGGCAGCGAAGGATGCAGAGCAGATGGCAGCGGACTTGAAAAGTAGCATTGATGCTGCTATTAAATCCGTTGGTAAAGAGAGAGCGGTGACAGGAAATCCAATATTAGAGGCCGCTGAAGAGATGGAAGGTGAAGAGGAGGATGAAGAATCTTCAACGGGGGCTATGCTAAGCACGATGGATAGCACAACCTCCTTGATCACGTCCAAGATTCCTGCAGATAAACCGCGTATCGGAAATAACGGACTCTCACTCGTTCTCGAAACCTGCACGTCGCTTCGTGCTTACGAGACTGCACACAACTACTGGGATCTCATCACTGAAAGCTACAAAGTTGTCCCGGACCGCGACAACTACCATCACCGCATGCGAGTTCTGTCTGTTCAAGGCGATTCTGCCGGCTGCCTTGCTGTTGTCGAGGAAATGGTCGAGAAGCGCATCGAGCTGAATCAAAATTTATTCTTCATCGCTATGAATGGGTGCAGAAAGGCGGGTAATATCAGTGCCTTCAACGATGCGTTCAAGTTGTTGGATATCATGAAAAGGCACGAACTAGATGTAACCTCCAAGGTTATCATTGCATTTATCAGAACCGCCTCCGTAACCGAAGACGTCGAGGTTATGAAACGGGCATGGATGAAGCTCGGACCGGGGCTGTTCAACATTCACAAACTGATCGATCCCACCAACAAGTCGGTAGACAAGATTAGCAAGGACCTTGAGAGCTGTCAGGAGCTGGTGGCGATGTCTGATGCAATTCTAAGTAGAATATACCAGAAGAAATTGACCCAGGGGGAGACAGAGTTTGCGGAAATGGTCACTGGGTCGAGAAAGAAGATTCAGAGGTATATTAACGAGTATTTTACCAGTACTAAAGCCAACTCCAAAGCACCGTCATTAAGCCAGAAAATCGATGCGTACAGGGAAAATAAGAAGGTTGAGAAGGAAAAACCAAAGTTATCACTTGAGGATGGCGTAGTCGGCCGATGGCAAAAATTTGGAACGGAGGAAATGCAGCTACGAAAACCAAAGATGCTAGAAAGAGAACGCCTAGGCCCTGGCGAGCATAGCCTTGAAGGATTGACTTTCAAACCCAAAAGGAATCCTATTTCGGATGCCCTGAAACTTAGGGGAGAAGCACCAAGAACAAAACGGTTTCTGAAAAATAAAGATACGGACTATACGGCCCATTTCAGACCAAATAAGGAGAGAAAGAGACTCGAGAGGGAGGAAGCTTTCCGGTAATTCAGACGGGATATGCAAGTAGCCCGGGCAGAGGGTTTTGTAAATTTGTATTGTACATATGGGGCTACGGGTGTTAAAGAGATCTTGTACTATAGCTAGACATCACTAAAATTAGAAGTCGTACCTTCCGAAATGCATTAATTAATTCACCACAAATAGTAAATATAAAAAGGTAGAAGAAAAACGGATCGATCTGGATAATTCGATACTTAACAAATGAATATACTAATAAGGGGAATAATTGAGAGCATCAGCTCGTGCAAAGAATTCTAGCTCAACGGCGCATACACACTCAAGACTCAGCTTACATCGATAGACCCACCGGAAAAACAAAATACATGACCAACGCCTTGGGGATAAGGAAGCTTGATAAAATAAAATAAAAGAAAACTCCTTCCCAACCTTGCTTAGTTGGATATATCATTTGCCAATGTTGTACATTTCTATTCAATTTCATGGTAGAGGGGTTATTGGAGCCTACTCCCAGTCTTCCTCGTCACTCTCTTCCTGCTATAAAAGAGTTAGTATCATAAAATGAGTTGTATTCTAGGGATATATAAATACCGTAGCTTGTTTCTTGGGTGGGGAACCAGACGCATTAGATGGGGCGCCGGAGACCAGGTCATAGCTGGCCTCACTATCTGGTTGCGACATGATATCAGTGGGTTTCGATTTCGCGCGTAGAGTATCAGAAGATGGCTTCTGCGTTGGTTTCAGTTCTGGTTTTCCAGCAGTAGCGGTGGGCTTCTTGACTTCTTCCTCTTCACTTTCTTCTTCTTCCTCTTCCTCGTCATCGTCGTCGTCCTCTTCCTCCTCATCCTCCTCCTCTTCGTCGTCTTCTTCTTCTTCATCGCTATCCTCCTCCCAGCCAACCTCTTCCTCTTCTTTAGCAGCAACTATAGAAGGTAATTTTAGCATATAAAGTTGGTAGTTTTAGGAATCGGATTATAGCTACCCTTCAAGAGCTCCTTTCTCTTCTGTTCCTCGGCATCTAGCTCACCTCTCAAAAAGTAATATCTCTTCCAGAACTCCTCGTACGAAACTTCATCAGGTACAAGCTTCTCCATTGAACCTCGTAGTTCTGGATACTGCTCGAGATCTTTGGCAATTTGATCCGTCTTTTTTTCAGCCGAGAAAGAAGAGGCCCACTCGGAGCTGTACTTCGGTGGCCTTGGATCTGATTTGAAGTTATCCAAATTCGAGTGGAGGAGATGTAGCTGGGCGTCAAGTCGTGTCGTGCTACACTGACGTTAGGATCAATTCACATAAAACAACAAATATACGGTTTGATAAGCGTACTGTATAGGCCTCTTGCTATCGTCGGACCCTTTAGTCTCAAATAGCACGTCCTTCTGCTCACGGGCCCTCTCAGCCTCCAGCTCTTCCTCAGTTGGTGGAGCAATTGTCACAGCTTCTCTTAGGAAGCTCCCAAGATTCGCCCCAACCTTTGCCAAGTAGGCATCGGCTGCATCTTCTGCCTTTTGCACCTCCGTAATACCCTTTATAGCCTCTTGTTTTAATCTTGCAATCAAGCTAGCAGTGGTCTGAGCAGAGTTACCGGCCTGTTCGCCGGAAGCGGAAGATTCACCTTCCTCCTCCCCTTCTGGGATCCCCTCAGGTCCTGATCCAGTGCTCAGAGCCCTAGATCTTGTAACAACAGCTTCACGCAATCCAGTCCAACCCTTTTGAGCTTGCTCGCTTCGTGTGGCGTACTCCGTCTTTGTAGCGTCGTAGTAGACTTCTCCTTGTTTCTTGACAGTTTCGAATAAAGCTCCGAAGCGAGCACCCCAGGCCGTGCTCTGGATCGTCTTGTACGCTTCGTCAAACTCGGAAGAGAGTGATTGTTGCCGACGGTGGGGCTGGGAGGAAGTTGAGGCTTGCGTCGGGGTTTGGGCGCGGTCATCGTCGACATTCGAGTTCTGGTGTCGCGGGAGGTTCTCCTCCGTAATATGGTCGTACGCGAAATCCATCTTTTTTAGTCAAGCTGTCGGTCTTTTGCAATATCCCAAGAAGCTGCTGTAGCTCCTTAGCTAATCGGTAGCTGGGAAAGGTCCTCCGGTGGAGAGCTAATCCACAAACTAGGGAGCTGAGAGGAGGGTAACAACTGGTGATATCGAGATCCAGGTAGATGAGTCTGTCTACCACGAAGGTTCAAGTATCGGTTTATGATAGAGAGGTTTTCATCTAACAGCATGCCTTGGAGATGGGTTGGAAGAGAGGAAGAGTTGAAGATCAGTGGTGGTTGGTTGGCGTGCTTCAGGTGATTGGCGGGGTTCTCCCAAATACCCGCAAACACAAGCAACCACAATCTGACCACTCAGTTCTATAACTAGCTGGCAGTTGACCTCGTAACGAACACTCTACACATTAAGTCGCTAGGAACGGATAAATCTGTGCTCGACATTAAAATAGCCCACATTAAATGAGGTCGCTCTATTGCAATATGAAGTACTAAGAAGCATGAGCAGCAAGCTATGAAAAGAAGAATCGTATCTACATTTTTGTTTTTCACCCGTCAAAATGACACCAGACAACCAAACAGCCAACATTGCATAATCTCATATGACAAGTTATACCAAAAAAGTTTACTTCAAACCACACTGCCAGCCGTTGATGCATATCTTTCTACCCCCAGACGTTTTTGAAGATTTCATCGTCATACTTGACACCCGGCTTGTTAGCCTGTGATGTCGTATTGTTTGTAAATCCACCCGACGAGAAGGCCCCAAAGTCGTCGTCTTCCGCCACTGTTGCCTTTGGTGGTGGTTTAGAGACCGGTGGTGCACCCCAACCGAAGCCTGCTGTTCCGCTATTGCTGCTAGGTTGTGGCGATGTCGCCCATGCGTTGCCAAAGTTTGTATTAGCTGAAGTTTGCGGCTGGGAAACGGGCTTCGATTGGTAAGACGGAGTAGCATTCAAATCGAACAAGTCACCCATAGAAGAAGACGAAGCCGCCGGTCTGCTAGGAGCCGTAGAACTTCCAAAGTTAGAGAACGCATTGCTACTACCATTGTACGCTGACGTTGTTGGTGTCGCTTTCATCATTCCAGCGGTAAGATTCGCAAACGGTGATGGTTTCGCTGGGGCAGCAACCGGCTGAACTTGGGGCGGAGGAGCAGCGCCAAAATCCAGACCGCCAAACGCACCACTAAGATCATTCACCGCAGTATTACCAACAGGTGACTGCATAGTTGGGGAACCGAGCCCGCCAAATCCGCTGGAGTTTGTATGTTGATGGCGAGGGGCTTGCTTTGGTGCCGACGAATATAACGAAAGAATAGATCGGTTCAGGTCCGGCCTCGAAGATCCACCACCCGCATTGGCAGGGCTAGCGGTACCAGAAGCCGGATGAGGGCTTCCCGTGGGTGACGGTCCGAAAAAGTCAAGCCCGAGGAGAGAGTCTGCCGGCTTTGCAGCTGGTTTTTGAGCTTGTTGAGTAGGAGCAGGCGGTGGAGATTTGGTTGCGGGTGCTGCGATTGGATCGGCATCGAACAGGTTCGGCGGTGGGACTTTCCTGGCTGGCGGTGGTGAAGAAGCAATGGCTTCTGCTTCTTGTTTCTTCTTTACAACACCGAGTGGCTAGATATGCCTTATTAGCAGCTGTCCATAGATATAACCTTAATTTCATGGTCATACCGTATCTTCTGCATCCGAGTCATCCAATGTTCCTGGGTCCGGCATCCCACCATCCATAACCCATCGCTTAGACTCATACTTCGTCCGAATAAAGTTCTCTATCTTCCTATTGAAATTGTCAGTGTCCAACCTTGTACGAACAAGCTACAGGGAGAGCGGGTCGCCGTACGATTCAGATGGGACATGTCCCGATGCAAGTTTAGCTTCCCAATACCTATAACATATCAGCAGCCAGTATTAGGATAAGTATTTGTTCACAATGCCCACTTGTTTGCCCTCGAATTCCCCCATCTGAGCACACTTTGGAGCTGTTCGTCTGTCCATGCATCGAGATCAACGGATTTGACTATCATCTCTAAGTCAGTATGCCGCTAGTGTTCAGTTAAACTAGTCAAAAGGAGTAATACCTCTACTAATATGAGTACCCATTCCTCTATGTACACCGGAGCATCTATATCACCAAGCTTGTCAGTTCTACAATCTCGCCAGACGGCTCACAAATGCACGTCGGCGACACACCTTATACAGACAAATACTCCCAAATTCCAGCTAGCCCATCTCGGGTGCGCATTTCTCTTACAATCCGCGCAGTGCTTATTTCCCGGCAGCTTGAGCAGTTGTTTTATGGTTTCCTGGTTTTTCGCGGCTTTGTCTGCTGCCGAGTTTCCGCGACGAGCGGACATTGTGTGAAGTATGCGGCTTCAGCTGCAGGAAAGGGTGGCAATGTCCTGAGAGCTGGCGTCTTTGGAGACTTGGATTCCGGAATCGAGAGAAGCGAAGAAAGAGCAGTCACCAATTTGCTAGATAACAGGTTCGAGGGTGGAGTATTGCTTGTGTCTGTATCGATTGCTGGAAGTGTATCTCGCTAGTGATGATGATTCCTGATATGACGGAGTTAATTTGGGAGAGGTGTTCTTGCCGACACCATTTCGGCCAACCAAACATCATCATCATCAACAACAGCCCAACACATTTTACAATCACTAAACTGTTCCCGCCGCAATTTTATAGTCTCGGAGAAGACCCTCCGCTGTTGTGGCAATTTTAAAAGTGAGAAATGGCTTGATAGAAGGATATGCACTACAAAATATTATGAAGTGTTACATAGCTACATAGGCGCCATTGTATTTTATCTTTTTTACTTATTGGGGGAAGCAATCCCGAAAGTTCCCAAATATTGTTGGAAAATCCCATACACACCAAGCTTCGGCCCCCAATAAGTTTCCACGCCTATCGAGCTATTCCTCTTCTCTAAACGTCAATATCCCCAACTTCAGGGTTCAGTTTCTAGTTCCCGCCTTCTACACTCAGGAGCCCGGTTTTTCTTTTCTTCTTGGGAGTACCCAGTGGAAATAGAAGTATATCGTTGCCACTAGGACTACTTTCGTCAAGGGTTTCTGTCAGTGCAGCCTTAATCCCCTTAAGCTTTTTGAGAGCTGCACTCTGAGTGATACCCTCTTCGGCAGCTAGACCGCTGATATCAACCTTTAATGAAAAGAGTCAGTGTTGATTTCACTCCAGTGTTACCGAAGGATGTTCTAGCCCTACCGTGCGTGCTCTAATGTCTATGTGTTTTAGGAGTCTCAACAGGAATCTTTGGCTTCCTGGAGAGTTTGGATCGAACGAAGACTTCCCCATCGCACCTCCTTAATAGTTTTAACTCGATTGCAGCTAGCGTCAGAGGGATACCCGAGATAGCAGAGGGATTTCTTATAGAAGACCGTTGGTCTAAACCTCGTGAATAGTTAAGCAGGTAGTTCAATATAGCGAGAACTCGGACCTTTAAAAACAAGATTCGCGAGTGAAACAGTAATTGGTAAAGTTACAATCCAAGGATCATGGAAGATACGAATGTTTAAGGGATTGATTCCGGGAATCAAGGCGCCTTATACGGGCTTTGATACAAGGGATACAACAACTGCAGCATTCCTTACACGAATAGAGAGTATAGTAGACACACTTTAAGCGCCTATACGAGGTAGTCTGGAAACAATCCAACAAAGTGCTACATATGCCCAGTGACATAATACAAGAATTAGATCAGTCTAGACTTCCACGCCCCCAACTGGTGATTTACAATAGTAAATCCAAGATCTTAAGAGTGTCCAGCAGATGCTACAGATCGCCAAGAAAAACCACAGTCGCCATTGCATTTATCCAACGAACCTGCTAAGTCTGTCGAAATCGTGCCTGAAATGCAAATTTGGAAGGTAAGCGAATATATGCAAGGTCCTGGAAACCTTCAGCTTCCCAAAACAGAACAATTATCAAAATGCGTTCAAAATACGTGCCCTTAGGTTCTTTATATGCTGTGGAACCAAGCCGCCTTGTTTCGCACATCCAAAATCAGCTGTCCATACAGCCCGAATGATCTGCCAAGCCCACATTTTTCAGAATGGGTTACAATCCGTGATCCAAGGTTTCAAATCGTTGGTTCGGATGTCATATCCGTCCACTTAACGCTCCCACGCTACGAACGACGATCCTAGACCTACGGGCTCTCTTCCCGCCCCCGATTCCGTTTCCGTTAAAATCCACAATCTGGCATCTTTTCTCGGTCTAGAACCCGGTCTAGCCAAAATCATCACTTTTCTCTTTGTGGGGTTGTCCAGTAGGACTCAGGGTCCTAACTTTTTCCGTTCCCTTTCTATGAGTTCTGCGAGCGCCCTTTCAAGACTCACAACTCGTTGAATTGCTGACTGTTCATGATACTGACAGCTTGAACTATTCAAAACAGTAGGTGAAATATATATTCTCTCTGTTCTGGCTTTGTGATTTATCATCCGTAGGCTGCAGGACAAGCAGGCATGATTTTCGGCTCTCGACTGAAGTTGGAAACTTGGTTTTGGTGTGATCATTTCAGTTGTTCCAAGATGGATTATTGGATCTTTATAGGTTTTCGTTGACTATTGAATACCACCCAGTAAGCAATGTAGTACAGAGAAACAACATTCATAAAAGCTAGCTCGAATACAAAGACAGAGTGCTCATATCGATGAGACCTCCAAGAGGATCTATACACAAAAAGATACAATCACATTGAGCGTCTTATCTCCCTTGATAAATGCTTATATTATCAAAATAAAGGTGCCCAGGATCTAACCTCGAAACCAACTCAGAATCGCATAGATTTGCGAAAGGCCGTCCCGTCCATACATCCAGAGTTAGTTACCATAAAGTTCTATAGATACATATAGACCAAGATACATCTTTCTCACTTGCTAAGTTAAAAAAAATATCCGTTGAAAGATGCCATAGGATATTTAATCTCAGCCCTCAAAATACTTTAAGCTACTAGAGATAGGTGTTGTGTTGGTCTCGATAGTATATGTCGTTGAGCTTTGGCTAGCTCCAGTTAGTCTCCAGTCTCTCTCTACCAATACTAGCTAGAAGACTGTCGCATTCCAGCTAGCCTCGAAACGCTAAGCTTAGCAAAGATAGAGAGAGAATACCAATTGGCCAACAAATTGGCCAAGTGATACAAGCATCCCACCTAACCTACATTAATAACACCTTCTGTGCCAATATTCCGATATAATATTCTAACCTTTGACCCGTCTATTGGTTTTATTTGGGCTGAGAAAAATACCAAATAAAATCACAGAAAAGAATATTATATTGAGCCGCTAGCATCCATATGGCCTTACCTTTTACCCATATATCATATGAAATAACAAAGTCACTAGATAGATACGGGAACCTATTCTGCAGCCACACCATGTATGCAGATCACAACCGAAGGTATGAGATTGATTGATCTCTTGGCAAACCCGACCCCGCGAATTCAAAGCATGTTCATTCAGAATAAGACTCTTCTTTCAGATCACAACCTTCGTCAGAAGACTCACACTCTCCAACGCGCTCACAGTCCTCTGGCTTGATTTTCGGCTTTTCATCGTCTTCAACATTATCCATATTTTCCTGGCCCAGGCTCCGGGCTTTGTATCTAGAACCTATATCACTTTTCCCTGCGCGCACCGAAGAATCTAGAAAGTCCTCTTCGTCGTCCTCTTCGTCGTCCTCTTCCATTTCCGTAGACATAACCGTCGTTGGTTGCTTCACAATGGCAACAGCGAGTCTCTTTGGGGGTCTGCCCCTGCCACGTTTGATGGGCTTGCCGTCAGGCCCAACATTGTATAGTGGATACTGCGCACTTGCTGCCTCTATTTTCTTTTTGAGCCGGCTGTAGCGGCTTGATACAGCACCCACCGTAATTCCTAGCGCCTTTGCTGCAAGTTCAAACTTGGGCGGGAGCTAGTAGAATATATTTGTTAGAAACCACTATGGGCCTAAAGATCGAGCAATAGCTTGAGCGCGCCACCTGACCGAGCCAGATCCAGGAATGCACGTGTTCTGCACGATACAGCTTTAGTTTTGAGGGCGCTGACCTTGCAAGCTCTTGGCAGGAATGTAGCTTATTCGGGCATTGTTTGCTATACTTTACCCACACATTTTGGTGTCTTGTTCAAACGAAAATATAGTATTACTTACGGCATATGCGTTAATGATGGCTTGCATCAGAATTAACTCTTTCATCGTATCAGAATCCGGGGCTGGATGATGACGTGACATCTTGAATTATCAGGGTACAAAAAAATGGATGCCAAACTAGGAGATAATCTGGAGGCTAGTAGCACCCCTCTAGAGTGTCGGCAAGAGGAGATCGAGGAACGGCACAGTTGTGTTGGTTGTTGGATTTTTGAGTTGAATGGAGGCAGCTGAGAAACGTGCAGCAGGGTGTAACTTGGTGAAGAGGTAATTAATGCAGAAACCTGGTTGCATATTACGGTGAGTATATGAGTCTAGTAGAAGAGTATAGGTTCTTCTATATCTTTTGTTCCCGTGTTCTACAAGGATCCCGAGTCTACAGGTGGGTACACACAGTCAAGGTTTGGATACCATTTGGATGCCCGAATCTTGACATGTTCTCGCACATTTCATTCATGATGTAATTCCCCCTTGACATTAAAGCATAGAAGTCAGAGCATATAATCTGAACATTTATGAGCCTCCTGTTTCTTCCTGTTATAGGTGACACATCTGCATTTTCCATTGTCGTATGCCACCTCAACTTCTACAAAATACTTCGTCCTATGATCAAACAAGTACCAGCACAACAATACAGGGTGAGAACAAATACTTTTTAGTAAAAGTTCTCAACTTCTTTAAGGCTAATACATTCCATATTAACAAGGCCCATCTGCTTATAAGATACATATCATCCATCCAACATAATGGTCGCCGCTGCAAGCAATATCAGTGACGAAGAATTCCTTCTCAGTTGCCTCGAGCATGCTAAAGACGTAGGTCCAAGAATTAATATCCCACTTTCAAAACTCAAATAAGCGAATCAACTTACAAAAAATAGATAAAAATCAACTTTAATGCTGTCGCAAAAGACCTAGGCTATGCATCAAGTGCAGTTGCCTCCAACAGACTACGAAACATAAAAAAGAAAATACTCTCTAGGAAGGAGCCTGCAAGTGAGGATGTGGGAGATAAACGGCAAAATGATGAGGTTACCAAATCAGATGATAGCCCAAAACCCAAAAGAGGAAGAAAGCGAAAAATTGATATAATGAAGGATGAGTAGTAAAGATTTTGAGAGAGCTTCCAAGGAAATGCGGTGGCGATATGCATCCAGCAAATTCTTTTCACCTGAATTTTCAGGTTGGTTTGAAAAGAGTTTTTTTTTTCTTCTCCGATTGCGAAGGCCAAAGTTAGGATCTACTCGATCACTATTTTTACGCGTTCCACCTTGCAGCTTGAATAGCAATACATTCCATAGTTTATATTTTGTATTTAACAAAAATGGAAAAAAGAATCAGAATAACAGTTTCTGATATTCACTTATCATATAATTGATTGCTTTAAGCGTCGATAGACGTGGCAAATAACCGAAGCGAAACCGATATATCATAACAATCTCTTAGCGCCGCGATGTTGTTTGCATCGTCTAGCTAGTCAGCCTTATAAAATCGACTCAGTTCGCTCAAAATTGCCAAATAACCATCTTTTTATGATATTCGGTTTATATGCTAGGATATCATTTGTTCTAATACTAAAATTCTTTTAAATCTATAGTTAGCTCTCAGTGGAATTATCCGCCACCTAACGTTAGCTAACAGCAAGCCCCACCACTTTGCTAAAAATTATCGCAAGGATGCCGGCTAGCTCTTTCGCCGACGCTAAATACGTATTTTGCCTTGCCTTAAATCTGCAACCGGCGTAAGTTAGGCATTTCAAAGTTATCCTATAACCTCCTAGCACGTATACGTTTGTGGAGAGTCTTTAATAAAATGAAATTATCTCCACCTCAGCCAGCTTTAGCTAGAACGCAAGATGGATTTGGCTACTGCCTCGAGGCTGTCATTGATAGCAATAGTGACAGCACACAATATCGATTGAAAGAGATCGAGCTGATGGTAAAGACGGTGTTTCAAGAGCGTGAAAAATAACAAGCATGCCGAAAATAACCCCACATGCACAGCTGCACGTCCAAATACGCTGATGGAAATATCAGCCGAGACATCTGAAGGGCATAATTAAGGCAGGAGAAACGAGAAAATTGAGCATTCAACAACATGGGCTAGAGCTTTCAACGTCCAATGTCAAGAGCAACAGGGCAGCTTAGGAAAGAGGGCTCCAGAATGCTATTGATAACCGAAAAATATTATCAATTAATGCATTTTTGGAGTTTTTTGTTTTTCCCTTTTGAGCCTACCGTTTGCAGCAATAATTTTAAAGAGAGAAATATAGATATAGCGTTATATAGTGGGCATTTGATGAATAACCTCGGGTTTTATTTGCTAGTCTAGGCCATATTTGGTTATATTCTGCGGCAGAGAATGAGATTGAGCTCTGATAGCTATATAGCTATATATAGGTAATCCTTAATTTCACAGATGCAATAATAGCGGCAAGTAGTAGAGGCTAAAAGAAGCGACCATGGATCCTGTACTTTACATTTCAGGTACAGCCGTCCATATCATTTATACGCATAGCCTATTAAAAGTTTGATGATAGAATATTAACACCAGAACAATACAGGCTATAGGAAAGAAGAATATTCTAGCAGCCACGGTTTTCGGTTCCCGATTCGTCTTACCGTATGCGCAGCGATGTCATGGTTCCCGGGTTGTTAGCCAGACTGGGCTCGAAGCTTCAGATATATAGCTCTACCATTATAGACCGGGGTTGTATATCAGAGATTGTGAAAAAAAAAAAAAAAAAAAAAAAAAAAAAGCTTCTAGAAGAATGCCCCATGTGCATGCAGATGCGAAAGTCTTGAAGAACTGGTTGCTTTCCCCCTGAGAGCCCAGGGTGTATCAGATAATGCTAATGATACGTAAGTACTACTGTCTGCGAAAGGGAAATAATCCCACAATTAAAAAAGGCGCTTCGATTTTCGCCTACCTGCTTATCCGAGATGATACATCGGGTAGCCTGCAAACCATGCAAAAATGCAAGAAGTGAAAAATTTTTTATAGTCAGAAGACTAAAGATTTGGACGGAGAAAAAAGCTACGATAAAATGACTAGGGATAATTTTTTTGGAGCTAAGGGCTGAGAGGACGGATCACAGTTTCCGAAGTTATCTTTTGGGCTGAGGCAACAGTTTGCAATGCAACCGCCACGGCCTTGCCTTCAATCACACCATGTTTCAATATATTCGTTCGGAAATTTCCACTCAGGTATCAAGCCAAAATCAGCTGAGAAATTCTCGACTTGGGCATCCAGAGAGCTGCAAACACGTTTCTTCTCGCCCAGGGCGAGTCTTTCGGTTATCACACAGCATATTCGAGTGTCGCACTGTGCTGCACTCTGGGTGGGTGTTTTCGGGACGTCATAGCACAGTGGGTTCGTGAAGTTGCCATTCGTTAAATGTGAAACAGTTCCTAAAAAGGGTGCCTTCAATCGAAAAAAGATGGTGATTGAAACAGATTCCATCTGGAAGTGCACGTAGGTCGGTAGGGATTGCTTGATTGACACACCGTCGACGAAATACCTCAAGGATCGCTCCGTGTTCTCGTCGAGGTTAGTGACACCAACATGGAAGATACTTGAGATGACAGAGGGTAAAAAATCGCGCAAAGGAGTCAAAGCCCCCGAGTTTGAGGTTGATAAAATATATATTTATTTTTTTCGAAAGACTGAGAGGTGACGACAAAGCATGCGCAGTGTCACAAGACTAGTTGATAAATATGCTTCACCACGCGTTCGTCCCAAGTTTTGCATTTGGGGAATATTGCGAGAAGAAGCCTGTTTGTTTTGAGGCTCAACAGGTGGCTGGCTGGTTCTCCGTTTTTCTGATCTAGATTCCCCATCTAAACCGCCTCAAGCTAGCGGGAAACAGAATAATGGATCAAGACCCAATGGCATGGGTCCCTTTTCGAATCGGATGCCCAAATGGACGGGGTTTCAGAGATATCAGAAATTAGTGTGTATATTGTTGAGTCCCCAGGCTCGCTCGATTTGTCTTGTGATATCCAATGCAGGTTAGAAGTTGAACCGAAAGATTTCAGATTCGAATACGGACAAACAAGTACCCCATTTCCCTTTCCTTTCCTTTCCTTTCTTTTTTTCTTCTTTTTTTTATTGCAATTGGTCACTGGTACTTTTTCTTTTGCTTTTCTGCGACTCGGTTTGGAGCTGCAGATTTGAAATGCTGAGGTTCCAGCCGAGACCAGCACAGCAGCATGCATGCTCCGCGGGCTCTCATTGATCGAACGGTCTGCACTCCAGACAGTGGCTCCGGTGCACCGAAAAGAGAATCAGCATTTGCATGCCGCCGGCTTATCGAGGAACGTAACCCTTCGCAGGAAGGGGAGATCTCTGGGGGAGCCGACAGAGGGAGAGGAAGGGAGAGGGAGAGAGACGCAGAGATGCTTCAAAATATCGAGTCAGCCAGCCCCGGCATGGGAAGGGAGAACAGTAATTAGAAGAGGGTGCAGATGACCAAGCGTAGTATCGTGGGGTCCAGACATTCGGGCTTCAAGGAAGTCGCTATTTCACTATTTCATTACCTGATAGTAATTTATACCATATGGCCATTCCCTCATCCTCTCGGTCTCCCTCTCCCTCTGCCTCCGTCTCGCTCCCTTGGGAAAGGACTCTTGTGCCCGCCCACCCTCGCTTCCTCTAGCTCTGCTTCATTCTTTCTTTTTCCTGAGGGGCTCGACTAGCTCGTTCGCTTTTCGATTTTTAATTTTTGCTCTAGGTAACAAACTGGCTGGGTGCTAACTAGGTAGCCAGATTGCATGGACTCGGGGTCGACCGTCCCAGTGCATCATCACCAGGTGCAGACGAGGGAGCCCCAAAAAAAGTACCCGCAAGTGGCATGCATAGCTCGAGCTAATATAAGTTACGAACGACTCTCCGGGACGACAACCATTATCCAACAGCAAACCCGTCGTCCTCCCAGGCCTCGTTGCGGCTAAACAGGGCTCCTCGAGACCGTGTCCGTCTTTTTATTACGTCGAAGGCTTCATTTATATCATCTCGAGCTCTTGTGCAAAACGAAACCCAACTTTGCCGGACTCGACCCCCAGCCCGAAGAATTCAAACCTTTTCGGTTGATAGCTTTCTTTCTCTCTTTCTTTTCTTTCCTTCTCGAAATCTCTTTGCTTCACGACCGTCTTCGAAACCGCATGCCACTACGCCCGTACCGAATAATATTTTAGTCCTCAGAGATCCGGGTCTCACTATTCCATCGTCCTCCTCCAAATGCTCAAGACAAAGCCGCTAAATGCGCTGCTCTCTCAGTCGCTATCGGAGCACGTGTCTTCGGTAATGTAAGTGTGGGCAGGGACAATCTGCACAAACATCACTCCACCACCACCACCACCACCTTTTTTCATTTCTACTTCACCTTCCCTCAATCGGCTTATTCAAACCTCGTTATCCATACCTATCGCCACCAAAATATCACGAGATGTCCTTCTTCTTTTTCTTCTTGCTTCACCCACTGATCTGCTCGTCTTGCCCGCCGTAGACTTTTCACGCCATCTGGAAACCTATTAGCATCGTCTGCCACCCCGAATTCCCAGGATGCCAAGAAGGCGAGGGTACACTCTGCTCTGGCCGCGAATATATGGTCTACCTACGAATCCGTAGCTACAAACGGTCTCCTCCAAGGCGCCCTACCCTCTCAGGATGCACACGGCCGACCATCCGCATCCACACCGAGCGGACCGGCAACCGCTGTCGCGACACCGAATTCGAAACCTGGGTCCGGAAGTAGTGGCCAGGATCACGTCAAGACCCTCACCGTGGAACTAACGGAATACAACCTACACATCCAGGCTGTGTCGCCGAGGATACTATTGGGCATGATTGGCAGGCGGCAGACTACCGGCCATCCGTCGTCAAGCTCGAGTCAGCATTCGAATGAAGGTTCTGACCATGACCCTGGGATCGGAACTTCCAGAGGTATAGGACCAGCGCTTCGGCCATCAGTGCCCGGGACCGGGACCGGAGGGCCGACTTCAGCAACCGGCAGTGGAGGTGTTGGTGCAGGAGGGGCGATGGGAGTGCTGAAGGTTACAGCCCAAACGCTAGTTGAATATTTACAGAAGGAGTTAAAGGACTTTGAGCCGCCGGAGGACCTATGACCTTCGTCTATGAGGCCGTAGTGTCTCCCATTCATTGGAGAGTTAGACGGATGCTAGGCTCAGTTTTTGGTGGCACCTTATCATTCCTATTATTTATTTCTACACTTTATCTCTCCTAGGTTCTGAGCCTACACGTTTCTTCATTATGGTCGTCCCTGGCAACTATGATCCGGTTTATTTCGACAACTCCTGGTCATGTCGGATTTCCAATCTCTCAACGGTCTATAGCTCTTATATTTTAATGCTCCTCTTTTTTCGGGTGGGTTTGCTATCGGGACTCTGAAATAGCTTTTTATTAAGCTCTGGTGCTAAGATGGTCTTTTTTTTTACAATATTCTTTGTGTCCTGTATTTTTTGCGAGCATGTTACCCAGTAGACTTGCTGTTCATTATCGATTCACAGGCTTTTCTTGTCTCTCCTCTTTTCTTCTCTATTTTTCTTTTTCTCTGTGGCGATATCATCTAACGTAATCTTGATACCTGGGCTTGATCTCGTTTGTTGTGATTCTTTAATTATCAGATGGTCCGAGAACCATCAAGCGTCGTAACGTTATATTCCACTAAAGTTAGGAATCAAGAGCTGGTTCCTGCATTAATTTGCAAACAAATTAGTTCCGAACCGCAACTCTTACGTTCGAAGGTTTACCATATTTTTTTTAAAGATAATAATAATATTTTTTCTTTTAAAGAAAATGGACTGGAAATTGAGCCGTGGGAGCGCGGTGAATCGCGCGTCTGCGCATCTTGATATCTAGCGAATGAAGCATGAAGGCGCACATGCGATAACAAAAGTTCCCGGCGTGTCGGTTATCAGTTTCCCGAAACACGAAGAAGATACGAGCGAGCTTAGCTCCGAGAAAGCTTGTTGCTTGGCCCCCTTGTGAAACATTCTCAACGAATTATTTGCTGTTCTTTTCAAACCACATCCTCGAAAAGAGAAAAAGTGAGAAAAATCTTCGTCCTTTCTTCTTCTGCTTCTTCTTCTTCTTCTGCGAAAATACAGCTTCTGAATCTCTTACCAGCACGAGACGACCTCAAATTTGCCACTCCAATCGACTATCTATCCCTCAGCAATCAATCGCACTTCGCACAAGCTTCCATCACAATGGCGACTGAGTTAAAGGAGTTCACCTACAGCGACCTTTCTGGGTGCGACACCAAGTCGAACTTACACGTGGTTATTGAAGATAAAGTTTACAACGTCTCAGCATTCGTCGATGAGCACCCGTAAGTCCCATTCTTGTAGCCTCCGTTCCAGCCTGCTGCCCTTCCCCTTTCAGCGAATCACAAGCTAACATTTGTAATCACATGACAGTGGCGGCGAGGAGGTTATATTAGACGTCGGCGGACAGGATGCAACAGAAGCCTTCGAGGTACCATTACTATCACGCCACCTTGCTACTCCACTATTTCGCAGCTATTTTCAAATTGAGAAAGTCGGGCGAATCGCAATCTTACAGAAAGAGCGACTGACGATTGTGTGGGGTTTGTGATTCTAGGATGTGGGCCATTCCGATGAAGCTCGGGAAATTCTTGAGAAGTACCTCGTCGGAACGTTGAAACGAGATGTAAGAGATCCCAGAATAGATATACGCTCGACCTTCTTGGACCCCGCGCTCTAACCTTGAACCGATCACGATTAGCCAAACGATCCCAAGCCGGCACCTATCAACCGCTCGGCCGGCAACTCATCCGACAGTTCATCATCTGGAGGAATGTACGTAGATCATCCTTCCTAAGCATCCTCCCATTCACCCTTTACTAGCTTCTTACGTAACGGTCCGCTATCTCTAATTTCTACCAATTGCTAACAACCTACAGTCCTAGTATCGTTTATGCCGTTCTCGTCGCAGGGCTTGCCGCCGGTGGATACTACTATCTTCAATTACAGCAGCAACAGGCTAGTGTCTAGACTTGAGGCTATTGCGGGCGGTCTTTTCTGTTCAGGGTTAATATCCATTTTTGTGGGAACCTATTGCATTATCGCGGTGGCGCCTTACATTCCAAGATAGAGTTTATTATACACCACGACGCCTTTTAATCTATCACGAAATGTGATCCTCCAACCGGATTTTGGTTTCCTATCTAGTAGTTATCGAGGCTCTCTTTATAACCCAGTATACTAGTAATAATGTTTTTTCCTTGTTACGATTGATACACACATAAAGGTGTCGTTGCTCCAAAAAAAAAAAAGAAACGGAACCGAATTATCCAGCTCCAGGCCAATGCCAAGAGGTACAGTGCATCTTAGGGTTCGTTAAGAGGTATTCCGCTGAGCATTCACTAAAAAATGCCTGCAGAAGATGGTCAAGTACGAGCTAGTGATAACGGAAACATAAAACAGATAACAAGCTCTGCCTAGATATGAAAAAGCAGCCTATGCGCCTGAATATGGAAAGATTGAGCAAAGGGATTGTAGGGAGGTGATTGGCAATTGTTTTCGTCGGAGTTATCCTTTCAGGATGACGCTAGCGAATATTACTGATACAGCTAATTGTATCGGTCAAGTACGTATTAGAGCGGTTGTAGAGGAGAAGGGGCGGGTATCAAGTGAAAACAAGAGGTAACTGGTGTTGAAAAAAGTAGAGGACAAGGTTTGTTGTATGTTTAAGCTATTGCGGAGGTGATTTTCTATTGCTACCATTAGCATCCGTTCTAGTGAATTAAGAAATAATATATAAGCAAAAGTATTCGTTCTTACATTGCTCCCGCAGAATCTCGGAATACCCTAGATATAGATATTAGCCTCGCAACCTGGGTATCGAAGGAGAATTTTTTAAAAACTCACAAATGCGATTCATAGAACTTTAGCATTTTCTGAGGGCATCTCTGATAGATCACATGTAGAGGATGCTGACTCCGACGCCCGTTTACCCACTGGACATAACAGACGTGATCGCCGCGACCTCGTTCCAATGTTTCAATCATACGGACGTCTTCCTCCCAACTGCCAGCTGGTGGGTCCCACTCTTCTTCTTTTATAGGCGGTGAAGGTTCATCCTGCTTTATGCGATTCTTCTTGGGCACCGGCGTAGATGCACCGCCTGTAGATTTGCGACCTCGTTTTCCGGTCTGGGTCGGTCTGCCGCCAATCGATTCGAGGTATTCGTCCAGAGCCACGACGTCTCTTCGGGAGGCAGTTAGAAGATGTATGGTGCAGCGATTAGTATTCGAGATGCGGCTCACTGAAGTGTATCTTCTGGTTCCCATGTCTGGTCCGATTTTTTATCGTAACCTTGCCATTTAACCTTATACTTCAGTATCTAAAGAAGAGTAAAATGAAACCTTTAGCTTTCCTACTCATGTAGCAAGCTCTATAGTGTAGAGCGCGGTATCGTATCGCGGTTCTTGTACCTACCTCATCCTCATATTTGTGACCTAGGATCTTTTCGACAACGAACTCTGGTTCGCCGTCATCTTCTCCCTCGTCTCCTTCTTCGCCTCCTTCTTCGGCTTCGACCTGTTTCTTCTTAATCTGCTCCTTCTTAACCTGCTCCCTTGTTTCTTCATCTGACGATTCGTCTATATCCGAACCAGAACGACGGGTACCAGGCATCATCGGCATCCCGGCTGTTGAGTTTGTGAAGCTTTGCTAGCGAATGACTGACTGGTGATGGATAAAACGCGTCCAGGAGCGGAATGCGCAACAAAGGAAGCGGTCAAGGAGGGAAGCGAATATTGGCGGCCAATGCGACTAGTGATTCGAGCTTGAGGAACAGTCGTGTAAGCTACCAAAAGGTCAGCTATCAATAGCGAGATATCGTGCGATGCGACAAGATGGAATTGTGGTTGTCGCAGATTCGGGCACATAACAAAGAACTAAATAAAATCGGGAGGCAGGCGTCGGTCACTCAGCAACACAATATGGCTGGTGAGCTCTGGTGGTTGCGTGGGGAAGACGCGCGTGGCGCGACGTGGCGTTATCGATAAAAGCTGCACCGCCACACGCGACTTTTATCACAACGATAAATTTGTCGTTGCACATTTGAAACTTCAGACTTTTGAGCCCCACTACGAAAACTTGTACCAGCAGCAAATAGCTCCAGGACTCTTACGAAACTACAATATACGGAAATTCCATACAGATCTTGAGCTAATCGACCGTCTTGCTCCACCGACTTCAGATAAAACACCTCGAATACCAGAAATAGACCGCGACAGCTTGCTTGGAGAAGCTAACCAAGATGAATCAGTTGGATCTATCGAACGCTGCCTTTGTGCAGGATGAAATGGGCAGACCGTTCATCGTTGTCCGAGAGTATAGTCGTCCGCTCTTTAGCTTTTATCTCCTTCTACTATTCTTGTCTCTTATAGACATGCTAACGCGAATATGTATAAAACAGCCAAGGAAGGAAGCAACGACAACATGGAACTGAAGCCGTCAAATCCCACATTTTCGCCGCCAGAACCGTTGCCAATATCGTCAAGACCTCCCTAGTCAGTACAAATCCCACGATCATACGTATCTCCCAAAGGATACATCAGGAGAACGAAAATGTTGACAAGTTGAAAACGTTTGGAATAAACTAGGGGCCCAGAGGGTTGGATAAGATTTTAATATCCCCAGACGGTGACATCACGGTTACAAACGATGGAGCTACTATCCTCGGTCAGGTGCGGACATATATTACATCCAGTTACCCGTAAGGTTACACCGGCAGCAACAGAACCGAAAATCTAACTTTTGTGGGTCCACTCTTACCATAGATGGAAATCACCAACCATATTGCAAAACTTCTCGTCGAGTTATCGAGATCCCAGGATGACGAAATCGGCGATGGTACAACCGGTGTCGTGGTACTAGCCGGAGCACTGCTAGAACAAGCTGCCGACCTGATAGACAAAGGCATCCATCCGATACGTATCGCGGATGGTTACGACGAAGCTTGCGAGATTGCCGTTGCACACCTCGACAATATCTCGGATGTGGTGGAATTCACACGGGATAACACGGATAACCTCCTAAGATCAGCCAAAACGAGCTTGGGGAGCAAGATGTAGGTGTCTTCAAATCTCGTACGACTTTTCAAGCTTGCAAATCCTTTGATTTGAAGATGTGGAACGGACCGGTTACGATCTAGGTGCCTTGCACGCGGGAGGTTGTTGTTTTTAAAGATTAGCTAACAGAAATTCGATCGCTCTGTAGTGTATCGATAGCCCATGACAAGTTCACCAAGATTGCCGTTGATGCAGTATTAGCGGTGGCAGACCTGGAACGGAAAGATGTTGACTTTGAGCTCATCAAAGTTGACGGCAAGGTCGGCGGTGCCTTGGAGGATTCCGTATTAGTCAAGGGAGTTGTCATAGACAAGGACATGTCGCATCCTCAGATGCCCCGCGTAGTCAAGGACGCAAAGCTCGCCATTTTAACATGTGCTTTCGAGCCACCAAAGCCCAAGACAAAGCACAAGCTGGATATCACTAGTGTAGACGAGTTCAAGAAGCTCCAGGCTTATGAGAAAAGCAAATTTGAGGAAATGGTAAAGCAGATCAAAGATACCGGGGCCAACTTGGTCATCTGCCAGTGGGGGTTCGACGACGAAGCAAACCACCTTCTTCTACAGAACGAACTTCCCGCGGTCAGGTGGGTAGGAGGACCCGAGATCGAGCTTATCGCCATTGCAACCAACGGCAGAATTGTGCCTAGATTCGAAGACCTATCGCCTGAGAAGCTAGGTAGAGCTGGCATCGTCAGAGAACTTTCATTCGGAACCACCAGGGATCGCATGCTTGTCATCGAAGAGTGCGCCAATACTCGAGCTGTAACTGTTTTTGTGCGGGGAAGCAACAAGATGGTAAGCATGCCCCTCCTCGTCCTGCACAAGATCGCATAGATCCTTTCAAGTGAGATGCAATCGGCGCAAGGGCCTTTTGCGCAGTGACCTTTTTTTTTTCGGTTTTGGTGCCTTGCACAGAAACCTGTCACTTGACTATACTGGTGCAACCTTATTTCCCTGTTACATTCGCCCAGAGCAAGTACCTGGAAGCGAGAGTCCGGTGGTAGGTTACTAACTACCCTTTTGCATCCGGCTACATAGATCATCGATGAAGCGAAACGAGCACTACATGACGCATTATGCGTAGTACGAAATCTTGTCAAGGATAACCGCATTGTATACGGTGGAGGAGCGGCTGAAATTGCATGCTCCCTTCGAGTTGCTGAAGAAGCTGACAAGGTAAGATATTGATAGAACTGCACATGAAATTTGAAATCTGAATTGCCGATACTGGGTTTACCAAAGAGCTGGGAATGGCTGATCAAATGACCCTTCACTTTTCGAAACTCTCTAGCGACCCGGTTTAGAACAATATGCTATGCGGGCGTTCGCCAATGCATTAGATGCGATCCCCATGGCCCTAGCTGAGAATTCTGGGCTTTCACCCATCGAAACCCTAGCACATATCAAATCTCGACAAGTCCGGGAGAAGAGCTTCCGACTGGGTGTCGATTGCATGCAGACCGGCAGTAATGGTAAGTTCCTAATGGTTTGAAGTTTTTCCATTCCCCTTGTGCCTGATTTCCAAAATGACCGGGCTCCCCGGATGGCATGTGTCGTTCGCTGTTCGCCTGTTGGTTTTTCCACCATGCCCGTCAATTTATCCGAGCCGCTGTCCTTATTACTTGACATCTTATTGCATTCTCACGACGCCAACTCGACCAAATTTTGGTGTCCAGTGGAACTTTGGTTAACCGAAGTTATATGACAAAAACCCATCACACCATCTTTGAATTTGCAAAATCGAAATTTTCTTTGGACCGATGTTCGGCTGACCGTTTCGCTCGCTCACTCTTTTTTTCCCTTGGTGCCAGATATGAAAGAACACTTTGTTATCGATCCCTTGATCGGAAAACGAGAGCAGCTCATGCTCGCCACCCAGCTTTGTCGTATGGTTTTGAAGGTACGCTATACACCATCTTTTTTTGCCTAACGCTACTCCTTCCCCTTCAGCTCGCCCTTTGAAGCTTCAGATTGGGCGGAAACTTCGCCGCCCTGCAGACGGGCTTAGAGCGAAAGTGTTTCACGGCTGTATACCCGCTGCCTCAATATCACGAAGCGACGACTAACACGTGCCCTTTGCTTCTTCGATTAGATCAACAATGTTATAGTGTCTGGAAGCGGTGAAGATGATTTCTAAATAACGAGGGCCGCATGGGGGGTGTTTATTGTGTAAGAGGTCGAGAAAGGAAGTGAACGGTGCATGCAGATACGACTGTTTCACGTGCGGGTAAGGCATTCCCCGTCAGTTGCCTTTGGCTACCGGGGAGGTTTTTCCGGGTGCACTGTTCTCCTTTCGAATTATAGTTTTTTTTTTCCCTACCATCAGTAAGGTTTTGTGTCATCTGGGATGCGTATTTCTTTATCCATCCCGCTTATCATGATCATCATACCACCTGGCGTTCATAGATATCATCGCATTGCTGTTAGAATCATGAATGGTAATTAAAAAGCAAAGCAAAAGTCCAAAATATTTTTTTTGGTTTCGTGTGTGATTGACAGCCGGGTTTCAGCTTCTATCATTGGTAGATATTCCGTAAGGGAGACGAGAACAAGTAGAAGTGCGCATGCGACGAAAGGCGTGATCGAACCCTGCAGGACGGCGAACACTACATGGTCACGAAGATATTGACGCCTCTCACCTCTCTCTCTCTCTCTCTCTTTAATCTGCGCCTCAGCCAAACTAAAACTTTGATTATTTGTAGTAGAGGTGCGGGATGTCGTCTGGAAACTCTTTCCTCGGCTTATTTTTCAACGGTGATGCTTGCGATAGTTCATGTTCTGGGTCGAAGCATAGCCGATTCTCGATTCTCGTGCCGGGACAACGGGACAGCGGAGTGGGGATATCGATCTTGATCACGAAAATTTAACCAAAAAAAATAGCGAGAGCGGGGCGCGGCTATCCGGCCGGCAAGCGTTGGGCATGTGCGTGGGAAATTGCGTGGGATGCCGTTCCAAGATAAGCGTATCGGAGGGGGGCCGGCGGTGGGATGATTATCTGTGGGTTTTCAATTACAAAGAGGTTCGCTTTTTTTGCTGCGGATGTCTCCTCGCTCCCCGTGTGGTCAACGGGATTGCACGAGCCCGAAGGCGGGAAACGGAATGAAAGAGAGAGGAAGCACAAGCCATAAGGAAGAATTATACCGAAAAATTCTTCCTTGTCGGGATCTCGTATTTTTCATTTTGGGCAAGTGTGTGTGGTATAGTGATCATGATGGTTTTGGTGTAACGGTATCTTCAAAACAGTTGGAGTTGCAACTGCGGGTCCTTTTTTTTTTTTCCCTTAGAAAATTTTCTTTTGCTTCATACACAGCAGTTAACATAACATGGCCATGATATATATCCTATTACCGAAACATGTCAAATTTGCGAAATTTGAATTTTGGGTACCTAACTTTTGGGTCAAATGGTCCCTGGCGTCCGGGTTCAGAAGCTTAAAAGAAATGGCCCCATCCATGGCCATATGGCCAACACGTTTTCCTGGCTGCCTAATCCGCCCTTCGGCATGGGACGTTAGGCATCTAGAAGTCTACTGCTTCAGGCATCTCGTGATTGAGAAAGTTTCACCCAGCATTAGACATTTAATTTGTTATCAACACAAATACCAAAGCACGTTGTGATATGAATGGTTCTCAGCTTCAGCTCCGGGCAGAGAGCGCCGGGGAATGTTTATTTCCGCTCGCCGGTTCATCAACTCGTGAACACGGCCTTGCTGAAAATTACTCTTTACGGTCGCACAATCCAAATCAGATAATATTGTGGATAAAATTAAATACAAAAAGTACTGAGTTGGTTATTACTGCCATTGTTGTACGAGCTTACGGCTTGATACTATTTGGCTTATCCAGTATGTTTATTACTGCCACCAATCGTCACCGCTGCGCCGATGAAAATTGGCTCTCCCTCAAAGATCGTGAAGATCGATTGAAGATGCCACGATGACAGACTAACAAGCTGACAGCAGTATGTTAAATAGTATTATTATTACATCATAGGTATTCACCGGAAAGTTGCCCCTTGGCCAGATTCACGACAAAAACACGATATTATTAGCAGAATATATCTATCCAACCTTCAACTTGCCAAGGGCAAGGACAAATACTGGCATTCAAATATCCCCAAAATGTCAACCAAGAAACCAGAAGATAAACGAAACATATCGAGAACAGGCCCTGTGTATTGTTTAATTTGAAATGATGGACTTTTTGGAAGACGTCGGGGTAAATATTGCAGCAGTTGATGTTATCGGGATTGATCAATTGAGAGAGACAGGTCGCAACGCTGGAGATCGTTGGTTTATCCAAATCAGACGGTAATCAGACATTGTCCCAGCTCTAAGGAACATGTTGGTATCAAAGTCGAATACAACATTTTATTCACTGAGGGAAGCGTGCGCCGAGGATAATGCACTATCCATAGACGTAAGTACCATCGAGTGTATTCAGCCAGGCCGAAGTATTGGTATCGATTGTATCTCTTGTCCTGTTAGAAGCCTAGGAGGTCTAAGTAAAGTTGTAGATGAGTAAATAGAGGGAAATTTGAATAATGTTAGGATGCGGATGGCGAGTCGCCATGCATTCCAGCCTGCTCCAACATCGAAAGAGCCTCACTGCACTAACATCTTCGGAATGAGTTTTGAAAAAAATAGTAGAATGTAATATCAAAAAATGGGGTTATGGCAAAGTCTCAATCATGGGTTGCCCATACAGTCTTAATTCAAGCAAAATAGATACGGATCGTGTAGTTATATTACGAGATGGGCATCATAAAGCAATACGGCAGAGTACTGTAGCATCCTACATACATGATCATATTACAACCTTTAACCCCTTCGCGCCCAACGTTTATATTACGAGACAACATATCTACAAGCTACATTATGGCAAGTTCCAGTGAACTATCTGTAAAGAGAAGAGGCGTTCGAAGCTGAGCTGAGGAGTAAACTTAAGTGGGGAGACTTATGGCATCTTACTCATGGAATCAACCACCCCCATTCGCATTTGATTTCGATGACATAACAGCCAGACTGTACGGTCACTCTTACAACAGAACTTGAAGCCAAATTAAAATTGAATTGAATAACGCCATCCATCCAAGCACGTATCACGATCCCCGAGCTTTAGACTACTATGCGACCTTCCCTTTTGTGTTATTCCCGTCGCAGCTTTTTCCCCGTCCCACAAGTTGCATATATGTATATCGCGATGGTGAGATCGAGATTTACTAGTGTGAGCGTTTTCCAAGCTATTGTATAGTGAGACCCAAGCACATGCTTGGCTCCATACATGCAACAGCACTTTGAAACCCTTGTACCAGTCTACGCAACACTAAGCTTCAGCACGAGGCTAGGTACATACCCACCTTCCGCTTTCAGGCATCAGGGAAAAGAGAAAATCACGATACCACAAAAACATCCAATTCACATCTCCCTAGGTAAAATCGGGTGCTGTAACGCCTACCCCAGTCCCAGAGGCAATTATACGATGTTTGAGCATGAGCCTCTCGGCTGCAGACAATGTCCAGGTAACCAATTGCAACCCATGCTGCTTCCGTCAAAGCTGGAAAAAAAAAGAAGAAAAATGTACCGCATTTGCCTGTCACCGATTTCATGATTTTCCCTGCGGTGCATATGCAATAGACAACCAAGGCGAAAAAAAAAAAAAAAAGCCATCACGCGGACATCGCTTGCGGTTTCCCACTTTGGTCCTTGAAGCTCATTCCGAACACAGGTCATTATTTTTCAACTCTCGATGCAGAAATATAGGCGCCAGACCTTAGAGAAAACATGGGACAAGAAAGATTTTCCGATTGCATTGACACATCCAGAATTTTATTTATTTGTTTTTTAATTTGCCTTCAACAGCGCGCGGGGGGCAGCCGCAGCCAAGACCTTATGGGTCTCCATCGCTCAGAGAGAGGCGGCGAGAGGCTGATACCAGATGATCACCATTCCCGTCCTTTCGCATCTCCGACAGACTGCAGGCCCATTCAAGGCCAGAGCGAGCTGTCCAGCGATATTCCATGCTTGAGAACCACGTGCGGCATGAAGATCTTCTGGTCTGGATTAAAACGGTTCGCCTTAATATTGCATTAGCTTGCTTCAGTTTCAGTCGGAACAGGGTGAGCTAAAAGTAGAGGTATCAAGCGAAGGACTTTGACTCGCGGATTATGTCTCCGTAGCTGCAGTAGTACCCAAAATCGGATACTTCAAGGCATATCGGATGAGATTGCATCTTCAAATCTTGGTATTTTAGTCGCATATCTTGAATACTTGAAGAATTACGAAGAATCATTGGTTTTCCTACATCCTCAACCCCGAGGAATAGGTAGAGTCGCGTAGGGACTGATATCTCTAGGCTTTTACCGTTGGCTCTCCGGATTATTTGTTCAGTCCCCCGACTGAAGGTCACGTTTCGACTCGCAAAGGTTACCCACGTGTGCATGTTTTGAAATACAACGAGGGGAAAATAAACACCGGCGACCTTCTCGTTTAAACTTTCAAATAACCTCAAACGACCTGTTGAAATGGTTGGTTCTCGGTAATCATCAAGCATGCTTAATCTTTCAGCTTATATTTGGGGGTCAGTTTCTGGAGAATCCAAATTAATCCCACGTTTCGCTTAACGCCTATCAACGGGAAGGTCGACTCTATTTTCGATAGTGTACCGTCCCCGTGAGGCAAGAAATGGCGTCGAAGTTTGACTGTTCCAATTCCAAAAAAGAGTAAAGGCCTGCAGTTGTTCTCCTTAGACTTCCTGTCTGTTTGGTATCAGATTTTGCTATTTGGGTGCAAACCTACATTCGGCGACCTAAAAATGGGTTGGCTACCTGCGAAAAAGAATGGTTCATGCACAGCAAACCATTGGATCATGTGCGAGGGGGAAGTACAGTTGCCCCCACACACAGCAACTGGAGAATCTCCATCGGAGAAACACATTTAACACTGAATCCCGAGATGAGAGGAACCGCATTTTCTAGGAAGTGTTTTATTGCCTGACTCTTCTCCGTGGGGGAAAACCGTTCGATGTCTCAAGAAGGGGAGTTTTGTGAAAGGGTTCATCACTGGGCAGTTGTCATATCTGCGCGGGGAACACTTGAATGGGTGCACGGGTAGAGGCGAGGAATGCAGCCGTCTGGCCATTCTCTCTTCCTTGGAAGCCCCCCAATTTCGCCAATTGTTTACAGTCTTGGAGCTGGCACAACGAATACGAGCTGAACAGGCGAGAGAGAACAATGCGACACATACGTCAGCCAGCATTATCGCTTCATATCGCGAAATTCTGCACGTGGATGTGATCGCAAGCACAATGGCGGTTGACATTTTGGGGGAATCACTCGAGAATGGTTCGACTTGCGACCTAGAGGTACTATAGCGGGGTTGCTCGGTACTAGGCAATCACTATGAGTGAGAGACCAGATGAACCCTTTTTTGCACACATGACCTGCCGATCAATTCTTCGGAACTGTTCCAACGGCTCCCGTATTAATCTGCTTGCCAAATAGATGGCGAAAGGTTTCTAATAATGATCTTATTAGCCAGCAGTGTTTTTCTTTAATGTAACGATAGAATACGGAGCTGAGATCACGATCTCTGCCTAATCCACCCGCCGCCCAGCGCCCCTGGCCCAAGCACGAAATAGCCAAGCTATCGATACGGTTCTTGTGCCATCCCTAATGGTTGGAAACGATTAAAGATGGAGTCCAATTAATTGAGACATGGGGATCATCAGCTAATGAGAACGTGGGTTTTGCGGGGGACACCTATGATGAAGTGGATTTTTGAGCTTGAAAAGGAGAAGCCTTTCCGAGTTCCGCGAAGCTTGCGATCACATCATTTGCGACCAGTCATTTCAACAACCAATTTGTCGGGTCTGCACTCAATCGCCAAATAAACTCATCTGCATTGCCCCGGGGGAGGGTCTGGATCTTCTGTACTGTCCCGTGATGCTACTCAAGGCATTTCGTGACTAAACTGAATGCCCTGCGACTCGGGTCTCGTCCTAAATTCCCCAATACAGTAATATTGGGTCAGAATAAGAGATTGCATTTCTTGAAACCAAAGAGGGACCGAAGGCCAAGAATTCAGGTGGAGTAGTCGACGAAAAGAAACCTGGAATCGGGATCGCTTCCACGAAACATAGTTGGGTCCCTCTCATGAACACATCTCGTCTGTGGCGCTTGACTGGTCACGTTCACCAGGGCTGCTTATTGCTTGGCGCATGCGCATTGGGTCCGTGGGGGCAAACAAGGGTTCTAGCTCCTCCGTGGGGAGCCACGGCTAGCGTCCTTGGTTCCCCATGCTTCCGGTGGTCGAGCTCTGGTTGGTTGGTGCGTTCATGCATGATCGATGCAATTTTGAGTGCACGCCAAGACCCAAGAGATGCTAAAGTGTATCCGGTTCCGAGGTTTCGGGTCGCCCTCCTGAGCGCCACGGCATTTCGGGGAAGCTAGTGAGGTCGTCCGGTCCAATCCAAAGGTTCCATTTTGAGTCTCTGCAGGCCATTCGTGAGAATGGGGAAGGGGTGGGGCTTTGACCCACGTAGGTGCGCACTGACAAAATTCCAGGTCGCTGGCTTTTGGCCTTTTCTTTCCTACCATCATTCGCTGGGAAATTGGGGCCGCATCACGACAAAGCTCTCTCTCATGGTTATTGCACCTGCGTTATGACATTATCTTGTTTCCTTTGGGTCGCTCTAAGCTTTCTTTTGGCTTGCGCTAAAATGATACCGGAACTGTTCCGCTGGGACTTTAGCCGGAATCGAGATCGAGACCAGTGCCAATTTCTAGCTTGTTGTACTGAAAACCTTCGAACGGTGATAATTCTTCCGGGTATGCCTTGGACCGAGCGACACACACTGTTTGATGGGCCTCGTTTCACTTTACGAGAAAAGCATCGGCTGTTGAGAGCGGGCCCGGGGTCATCGCCCGAGTGCAACAATGGCGGGTTTCCTTTTAACTTCACCCGTTCGCCCAGGGGCTCGATCGCGGGGAAATGGGTTTTCTCCATCCCGCCGGAACGATATCCTCGGATAATCGACGTAAATTGTCATCAGTACGGGATTTTATGTTCCTCGTTTTGTAATTTATCCTGTGATATTTTTTTGAGGTAGGCTTTGGTTTAATTTTGATTTTGTTTGATTTTGACACCAACGATACCGTTCGCTAGACGGGACTCAAAGAGACGGGACAGCAAGACCCGAGAAAGTGGTATTGCCATGCTGCAGCAGTTTCGACATGCAGAGCAAACCTTGCTCGTCGAGAGTTGCATGAGGCCAAACTCCTGCCAGCATGCCCAAAGCTTGACTGGACCATGTCTGGAATAATATAAGTAGCTGCTGTACAACCGTGAGACTGCAGTCTGGCGCCATCTCATGACCTTGATGCCTGAAATCATGTTGGTCTGTATGTATGTTGATGTGGCCGTCCACGATGAATAAGGTTTGCTTGACAGAACATATTTTCATGATGAAACAGCTTGTAATCACGGCATGATAGAAAGGAAGTGCGAAAGACGATATTGCATAATATCCCGGTGAGATATAATCCTGCCCTCAACAGATGATACAGAATCGAGTTGAGGCGCCTGGAATCCCTGCGGCGTAATCGAATGGATCAGGAACGGCAATAACGGCACCTCTAAAAAAGGGTTAGAAAGGATGGAAGCATACCTTCCGGCTGCCACGCTTTTTCCTGTTCGGTTAATATACAAAAAAAAAAAAAAAAAAAAAGTCTCGCGATTTCGGTAAAATATTGACAGGCTGGACGGAGCACGAGGATGGGGGAACAGGGGAGCGGTGGGGAGAGCGATGGCCGCTGTCGGGGAAAGAGGGCAAATTAAAATGTGTTGCACCATTCGCTTCAGCGCCCAGCACTGCTAAGAAGCCCAAACTGGGTAAATTAACGGTTCGAGCGAGGTCGCTTCGTCCACTCAACTTCGTCTTCTCGTGTCGTCTTCGCTGCAGCGACCTCGTATAGATAAAAGTCTGCATACGCGTACATATCTGCAGACCCAGGATTCTTGTCTTTTCCAGCAGAAACCAGAAAGAAAGAAAAAAAATCTTTCCGTCCTCATGATTCGGCCTGAGAGGGTGGTGGCAAAACCAAGCCTTCCACGAAACGTTCTTCGTGTGATTCCGTGCAGAGGCTAAATTGCAAACGAAATTTCCCGAGGTTTCTGGAAGGTCACGCCCTCCGCTCCGAATAACCGTTGCTGCTTAGAGCTGACTCAGTTGAGCAGCCATGTTCGTCTCTCCGAAGTTTATCCAGCAGAATGCATGGAGATAGCCCTGCGGATGGTAAGGCTACTCTACGGGCCATTCTGCCTTTTGCGTTTAAGGGGGATTAGCTTTCAGACGAGCCGCTATATTTGTCCGTCGTACCAGGTGAGCCATATGATGCCATCTTCGGATTCGTTCGTTCGTGATCTGATGTCTGCCATCAAATTAGTTCATCGCTGCTCATCGACGCTGACATGCGCCACGACGCCTCTGTCCTCTCCATCCGGGTAAACAAGCACCAAGCTGGAGAGTCGGATATGGGAAGGAACACGTACTACCCACCGAAAATTTCTAATCGATCATGAGTTAAATATCAAACTCCAGTCTAAATGATTTTCCATCCACTCAGATGCTCCAAATGGCCCTTGCTTACCGGCGGTGTGACCGTCTCAGGGTTGTTCACAGGCGAAAAACTGTTGACATGTCGCTCGTATTCGACAGAGCTACTTGCTGCGTGCACGCCCTCTTCTTTTAAAAACGTGGGCTTCCATGATCACATCTGCTGAGGGTCACCGTCCGTATTAAGGGTCCACCCACTCCAATACCTTAAACCTGTCGATCCTTTAAGGGTCTGGGACCCTTACGACCCTTATTGCTTAGAAAAGGGTCTCTAGCTTGTGAAATATTGGTAGATCGTACGGGCTAATACGTACCGAGGACAACCGTTGCTAACAGTCTGGTCTGCTCACGAGGTGTCGGTTGCGCTGTTTTATTTGCAAGTCAGATGTCATTGTGACTTCGCTCGGTTAAGGACCCTAAAACCCTGAAGCGTAGCATGGTGTCCTCGAGATGTAGCCAAAGAGTTTGCACGGCAATTCTGACGGAGACACCAGCTACCAATCACGAGCGATATTTGTGTACGACAACTGTTGTCTTGACCCGTCTGAAACTAGAAGTTCCACCCCTCAGCCCAAGGCTGATATCTCGAGATTCATATTTCGGCTTTTCCTCTACTCTTTCCATATCATCAGCTGCTCTTATTTTTAGAGACAATCTCTTACCACGGAAACCCTGTCACAGCAACAAAAGGCTAGCAGGGCTTAGCTATGCGCTGTTTTTTTTTTTGTCTTGCTTCTATTTAGCCGGCTAATAACCGGCGAAATATTTTCTTTGGCGGCGTATGGTCTCTACAACCACGAGACTACAAGCTGTTATGCATTGGTTTCAATGCAGCAAGTCATCTTTTCAGGTCAAGCTTTGCTCTACGTCTGCTGCTTTAACCCTAATTGAGTGTTTACTCTGACTAGCATCCTCACGATCGATCGATCTAAAATACTCATGGTATTTCGTCGAGGCTAATGCATTGACAGTCAGATGTAGAGAGCTTGGGGGGGCATAGCTTGGATCCTGCACCAGAAACAACAAAAAGCCCATTGTATCATAACCTATCGATCCCCAGAACTTCACAAGAGCAGCTGAAGTACACCGCATATATCCAGCTATGATGTGTATCTCAAATGCCGGAATTCCGTTCCCGTGATTTATCCCCTTTTATACTGCCAGAGCCGATCCGTCGACTAACCTCGGGATCTAGGTCCTTGCCGCCTTGATTCTCATCAAGAGTTGGATCTGGCCAACCGCCAACAATGGCCTGTTTGAGGCCAAAGCACAAGAATATGGTCACCTGAAAGTTTTCCGATGAAAACAGTGTTGATCATTCAGTGTCCTCTTACGGATCGAAGGGCCAGTTATTCCAAAGTCAAACCGCCCTGAAGACATTGTGTCCGATTAGCGTTCCCGGTTACCCATACTGGCACAAAACATATCAAACTAATCAAATCTTTGAGTCCAGTTGTACCGCCTGTGCGAGCTTCAAGGGAGCGAGTGTGGAATACGGTAATTTTTTTGGTTTTTCATGTTCTCGACCGACATGGTTGCACTTCCAGATCAAGAGATTTGCGGTTCTAGGGTTGTCCAGATTTGGCCCCCACCTTTTTCACGCGACATCCAGGACCCCGCCTCAACGCAAGGCTACTTACCTTAAATTCGCTTCCCTGGCTCCAGCGAATCCAACATTGACCACTCAAGCCAGGGTCCTCAAAATGGCATCATGAGTTGTGAAAGAAGTAAGAAAAAAGTGAAATAGGAAAGACGAACTCCTTGTCTACCCACAGGATTGGGTGAGCTCGACCGAGCCCTATCACGTTTTTTCCACTCCTGCCTGAAACTTCAGCAGTCACCTGGTAATGAAAATTTTTCCCTTCTCAATTCAAACAGAAAAAAAACACACACCCCGGACCCGCGTGTTGCGAAGAGCGCTGCGGAATAGGACAATGCCCGAAAACATTCGACTATCCATTAGCAAATCGCATCAAGAACCGACAAGGAACAGTTGGACCCGGGGACTGCTGAGTTTTCCATCCGTGGGGAAGCAAGCAATACTGCAGTATGATGCAGCACGCGTGCACACGCTCTAAAATCTGGTGGAAAGCCGAAGCCGACTTGGCCACGAGGGTGTCAGACTGATGAGATTCCCTTTATCGCAATTGGATCATTGTTTTCAGTGATTGGAGCTTTGAAACGACGAGGGAGGTTGGGCGATTGAAATCTGGTCACGCACACATATCGATTATCAAATTTGAAGCAGTTTTTCGAATAGCATATTCTGATTCGATGTTTCATAAACACAGAGAAAGGAGAGAAGGAACAAACCACACAGATTCCGAGTGACCACATTTTCCTTTGTGCCACTTCATCGAAAGAAAGAAAACAAAAACCACGGTTATGTTGCACACCGATCTTCCCGACAGTTCCTAATTATGAAGGGAGCAGTCTGAAGGAGGCAAAATATTCTGTTGAAGCTTCAAGCCTCGTGTGTGTATGCACGTCGTGATTGGCCATTCAATTGACAACATTGCATCTCAACATGCAACCCCTCTTTTATTGTTCCTGGAAAGATCACTGTTACCCCTCTCTTCCCCGCTTGTTACATGTCCTAACGGGATCTTTGAATCGATGAGCTGCTAACAGGAATTCAGAAAAAGAACAAAAGACCCCGCAGCCATTCGGGGGATAGCATTGCCGTGAATGTTAAAATTTTCGAAGTTCGGAATAGAAGAAAGCGGTTTTTGACGGATATCATGTCGCTTCGAATTGGTGAACACAGAAGCGATGCCGAGCTGACGAATTGTTTGTTTGGCATGAAGGAAAACGTGGGGGGAACCTACCGTAAATTTAAAATGCATATGCAGCAAAAATTTTTATTCAACTTGCTTGCCTTGCCTGCTATACCTTCCAGATGATGCTGAAATGGGAAAAAAAGGATCCTCGCATGAGCAGTGCATGTCTCCTACGGCGTATTCAATTTTTGTGATTCGGAAAATACTTTTTTTTTTTTCTGGACTGAGCGACCTTTGTTTAATTACCCATCGGAGCCAGGGTCTCAGAGAGGCCGGCCATTAACCGTGGCTTCATGATTCTTTGCATATGCAAAGATGCAGATAGATTTGGCAGGAGATCGTTGTTGACGAGAGAGTGACAACAGGTGACTTCAGCTCAAAGAATGTGAAACAGTATTACTCGATATATTTTGAAATATGCTAAGCTTTTTGAATCCTCAAGGCAATACTATTATTTGCCCCTATCGATTTAATCTGGGGGTCTGTTTGCCTTTTGTTTGAGGCGAGGCGCGGGGAAATAAAACTTGGTGAGGTCAGCTGTTCAGTTGAAATCAAGTGATTTGGGCAGCCAAACGATGAGTTGTCAATGCAAAATGCTCACGAAATCTAGCCAGCTGGTGTCTTTGCATTCAGACCCTGAAATGTCTCCCCTACAATAATGTTTTTTTTCATTAGAGAGAAACATGACCTCTATTTTGTTCCCTCTTCTGCTCCCCGTACGATGAGACGCGTCTTCTGCAGCTAGCGTCCGGGGAAGTCTTAATAGTTTCTGGCGACAGCTGGTTGGAGTCACGAATCCACCTACATAAAAATCTCAACATGCGATTAATTCTATTTTAAGTCGGCGGTCTGTCTCTTTTGGGGATTGACTAACAGAACTGAACAACAGGCGGACTCCGATTTGGGGGGTATGTGTATTTTTTTGCTTCCAAATCATGCAAATGCGATCGAGTAAGGGATCAAAATGATCAAGCGCGTGGGCTGAATCTCTTTCGTTCACCAGCATGCTGAGTCCTCACAAGGCTGTGCGGGTTGGAAAGAAAGCCTGACCTGAAGAATTCCGCCACTGACAACAAACGATAATGTGGGTATCTGTGTGTTCACAAAAGATATATTTTTCCTTCAATAGGTCAAAAACTGCTACAATCACAGTCATTCGGCGGGAACTAATGAGCAAACACAAAGCGGGCGGACGGACGATTTTGACATTAGAAGAACCGTTAGACGTTTGTGCGAGAGGGTCTCATCAGGTTCAATGAGCTTTCTTTGTTTCGAAAACTGCTTTTTGCTGCCTTGGAACGAATAAGAAGGATGGACCCTTAAAGGCACCAACCCGTGACATCTTTTTCCCCACACAACAAAAAAACGTCAAAGAGCGTCTAGATAATAATAATACTTCCGTTTTGGAGCTGTATCCGGCGAGGGCCCCGATAGGAGAAGCCGCAGCCGCCCATCTGCTTTGATTGCAAACATGAATAAACCCCCCTGCCGTCGGGTTTCGGGTTCCCTCCACTGTGGATGAATTTTTTGGTGTCTCGTGAACGGCTGCCTCATGGATCGTGAGCTAGTGTGTGGTGCGTTTAAGAGAAGTGGAGCGGTTAAAAATAAGAAACGATCATGTTCGGAGAGCAAGAGAGGGATGGTGAGAGGGCACAGGGGAGGCTTCCCTGCGCCCCGAGACTGGTGCCCTGGCAAGAAATAAAAGTACCTAAAGCAGTAAAGCCCAAGGGAGTTGAAATGCATTTTCTATGAATGGAAATCTCAGCGACGGGAACAGGGAAGGAATGGAAAGATTAGGGAATAATTCAAATACAGACCAGGACCTTCTCATAATTCTCTATATTCCGTTCACAGCAATATTCATATAATTTGGAGTATCAGGATAATGGTTTCAATGGCAGAAACATTTCGTAACAGTTACAATTACATTTTGCGGAGAGAAGAGAGCAGAATGGGAAAGAAGGAAATTTTTCTTTCCGTCTGGCTTCGTATTTGATTGCAAACGGCTTTTGCGTGCATTTCTTTCGCAATCTGTTTTCGTGAGAATTTTTCTTTGGTTCGCCATAGAAGTTCACCTGCAATTTCCAGATTACGAATCGCTGAATGATGGGAAAGGGTGGGGGAGCAATGAACGAATGTCGTCGAGCAGCTTCTCAGTTCGTACGGGTCACTTGGTGGATGGGGGCTTTTCTGCGCGGATGCGATGCGACCAGCCATGCTGTCCACGGAGCGGATCGAGTAGCCATTAGAGGAACACCACAGCGCATACTGACGGCTTCCAACAGAATAGTCAGCGGTCATGGCAGCACAGCGCGGTGCTGTGCGAGACCAGATGACGGAGATCGAAAGCAGTTCGCGTTCGCAGTGGGAGAGACAGTAGTGCCTCAATACCTAATTGTGAAGTTAGACATTGGTGACGATGATACTAGGATTTGGTTGAATTCTGCCGTATATCAGAGATAAAGCCGATAGCAAGCAAGCAGGCAGACCTGAGAGCACATACTGATTAGCGGCGAGTGGGCATCCCCTTCTACCTCTCTCCGTGCCTGTCTCCTTCACACAACATACAAACAGTATTAGGCGACGTTCTCGAAGGTGCAGCGAGCCATTCAGGATTTCTCTGACTGGAAGGGTGTGTCCTGGTGTCTGGAGTGGCCCCATGCTCAGAAAAAGCACCCCTTCGTTCTCTCCCCTGGGAAAATCTTGATTCGACCATGACGCCCGTTTCTTTTTCCGCAGAGACGGTCAGGTGGGAAGACAGTTTTGAATTTTCTTTTTGTCTGTGAGGCCGAAAAAGAAAGTTAGCGGAAAAAGAAAGCGTGAGGAAGTGAGAGAAAAACGAATATGCTGTCCCCACACACACCTTTGCCCGGGGAAGTGATGAAGTCTGGTTAGCTGCCCACTCGACCAACGCCCATGCCCACCGCCGTCTGCTTTACTGATTCCAATCGAGCCGGCGAATAGCCATTATCGTTCACAAGAAAAAGAGAGGGAGAATCCTCGGGTATGATCAGTGGAGGGAGCGGTGATGTTGATGGTGATGGTAATGGTGGTGGTCCCCCATATTCCGCAGCATTGCTTTTTCTTGCCTTTCTTTTTCTGGCTCTGTCTTTCAACCGGGCCATACATAACAAACCCCTTCCTTCCACACACCACATTACTATACAATACACACCACACTCACACTCTCGTTACTGGTCTGCTTCACCGTAGCATCACTCCCACACACCCGATTTCATATAACACTCGTTCAACCTCCCTCCCCCAATCCCTCTGCCATCTCTCTCTCCTGCATGTCCCAAGGAAGCGGTCTATATCATCCCCTTCGCATCCCCCATCTTGCATCCTTCACCGTCATCATATCTTCCAACACTCGTCCAATCCTCGTTTGCATTGTCCCGAATACTTGTTTCGATTACAAGGGTCTTGGAATATAGCACGACGTTCCCACTCTTGCCCCGTTCACAATTCCATCGACGCTGCATCCTCTTTCCGTATAAACCATACAGTTACACTCGGGATCAAGGGTATTCCATTCACAAACATAACAAAATATGCCTTCCAGACTAGACAGCCCCGTGCTGTCCCTCAGCATCAACAATATCAGCAAGATCGACACTCACAATGTTGACAACCTGTTTGGCATGTGGACTAGTAAGTGCCTGCTCCTACTTGGCCATTGGTTTATTCAATTTCTAACCATATCAGTCTTCTCTCGTTGTGCCGAATCGTTAGAGAACGGTAGGCGACTAGAAAACCTCAGCTGGCGACTATGGAACCAGGAGACCTTCTACACCGGCACAGTCAGCAAGTTCAGGGCCTCAGTACATGGATCCGAAGCTCAAGTATCGTCATCTGAATCGACAAGATCGAGAAGCAGCACATCGAGCACTGAGGACGTTCCCGCCCTCTCTTCCAGTGTCGAATCGGCCTCCTCAAACGACAGATACCCACATTCTAGTGTCCACTCTAACCAGAGCACTCTCAGCCGAAGAGGTTCCGGTAGGGAAAGACACATCAATCCGGTTGGACTAGCCAGGTTGATGAGCAATCTGAATAACAATGAAGTTGAGCAACTTATCGAGGAGCACGCCAAGTCACCGACAAAGCAGCCCGCTAAACCCATCGACGTCCCAGTCGCCCCTGTCACAACCATCGCTCGTGAGATCCAGAAGTCTTCGACTGATTCGACACCATCCAACGACAGCACTGGTTCCCACTCCAGTGTAAAGAGCTCTCACAGTGTCGTCCGAGGCTTCGGCCCAGGATTGGTTTCTAACTCTTACCGATCATCTACAAGACTCGCTCCAGATGTTCCTTCCATCAAGGAAGAGAGGAGATCGGATGCCGTTGGTGAGCTATCTAAGCCCAAGAAGGGAGGTATGTTCATCGTCGGCTCCAGCCCATCGGATGCTTCTGGTTCCTACGAGGGATCCAGATATGGTAGCGTCCTCTCCAACAGCCTACGACGAGTTGTCAGCAGCGGTAGCAAGCGAGCTGCCTTCGTTGACGAGGTTCAAACAAGAACCATTGTCAGGGAAGAAGAGGACGATGACTACATGACCGAGGATGACGATGTCTCTGACAGTGCTATTGACGAGGAAGACTGGGATTCCGTTAGCGAGGATGGCTCCAGCTATACAGAGGAGAACATGTTCGCCAGGATCGAAGAGCCAAGGCCACAACTCACTTCTAGGAGGTCACTCCTCTCCACGCTCCTCCACCAGGATGATCGTGCAGCCGCTCTTGCTCGTGCCGGTACACGGTCCGCTCCTGCTATCCGATCAAGAACATCTTCTCCCAACGGACCTGCAATGCCACCATCACCGACCAGAGAGGTTACCCTCCAACAGGTTGCCAATGCTCGTGCCATCCCCATGGTCAAGTCCGCCTCCGCCTTCCCTCAAGCCCTTTCGCCTAGAACCACTCGTCGCAATATGCTCGCGACCGAGTTGACCGAGTCTCTTCGGAAGCACCTTCTCTGGGAGCGACAGCAGAAGAACAAGGTTGCCAATGCAGTCCTTCGACGCAGGCATACCGCTCATGACATGCAAAATATGACCCAGTACCCTCAGCAAGACCGTGCTGGGTCCTTGAACAACCAGTTTGAACACGGCCCTAATGAATACCATCTCGCCGGCTGGTAAATAAAAACCGCAAAAACAAAAACAACCTTTCTAATATACTATACCCTTCTCTCTTATTCATAACCAACATTCGCCTCTGTCGATCAGGACGTCGGAACAACCGCCGCGTATCTACTTAATTCTTTATATCTTTTCCACCACTGGTTCTTCTGGTTCATATCATGGGTACCGGAATCGTTTCTTCTTTCCTCTTTTACAACGGTTCTCATAGGTATGGGCGCGGCGCACTGGAGTCATCACCGACTTCGTTATGTCATTCATCACTTTTTGTTTTTGATATATTTGTTACCTGGGACCTCGGCCATGGAGTAATATGCCTTTTCTTTCGATTCTTTTTGCGAAGCTTTAGCGATTACAGCAGTGCTTAACTTTGGACATTCGGCGTTGGGTCGGACTGGGTTCTGCTCTTTTTTCTTTTTTTCAATATGTGCAAAAGGCGTTTCTGACTTTATTCTTTCCTACGCTACTTCTCACGACCTTCAAAAATTCCAAAAGGTACATCTCTCACGGTTTGTCTTCGTTCTTACGACCTTTTTTTTATTTTTATTTTTAACATTCTACTGTAACATATTTTTATCTTTTTCTTTTTTTCTTCTGTTTTTCGGCCGTTTATCTGTATAACAGTTTCTGCTTTGCGAACATGTCACATGTTACGATTTCAAAGAACACCAAAAGAGAGCAAAAAAAGAATGGAGAACAAAAGAAAGCATGTGTACTTAATTATAGCTCTTTTTACTGCCTCAAAATTAGTATTTAGCAAAACCCTACAAAAAGAGAATGAAAATTTTTTCGAATCCCGAAAACATCACTGTTCGTAGCGTTCGCACTCGCAATCAACTAGGGCCATTGTGAAGGTTGGTTACAATAGCGCTAAAAGAAAAAGTGTGGTTCTCACCGCCTTAGCTGCTCCGCAGGGCTTTTGCCGTTTGCTTTGGGCTGGCGTTGGTCTTTTAGGTCTTCCTCGTGATATGAGTGACTTTTGCTCCCCCGGCTGTCTGTTAGCCTTTTTTTTTTTTTTTTCCCCTCTCTGCTTGTCGGACGTGACCTCGGAACGAGCACCACAGACTGAAACCAAAAGCAGGAGGGAGAGAAAAAAACACTCAGTCTTCCAACATCTCCAGCCGCTGGTAAGCCTGAGGAGGATGAAGTCAGAGCCAAGATCCTCATCAATCTCCGAACAAGGGACTAGGACGACTTCACCTCCTTGAACGAAAAAACAAAGAAATCCAGGGATCCTTTTTCTTTCGCATCATCGGGGCTTGCGAAGCTTGTGATTCGAATTGGCAAATGGTATGGCGTAGCTGCCATACCATTTCGAGATTGAGGAAAACAAAAACCTGGGGTGACAACCACTCGCACCGTTTGATATCGAAATGCAGAGACGTTAGCCGACGGAGATTCGCACTATTGTCAATTCTCATGTCTATTTTCTTATTTGCATGAATTTTCCTAACATGTGCCTCATTAACGAGAAATAACCTTGTGCTTTGTTCTTACTTGAGTTTTAGAGTTTGTCAAACGCACCACTATTAGACTGGACATTGCATCACCCACTGCCCCGAGCACGAGAACCAAATTGAAAAGGGAAAAAAACCTCAAGTTACTAGACGAAAACTCAATCGTCCTAAAATGCTCTGGACTGATGGAAGGAAAATTTTTTCCGTCTCAGAAGAGGATGAGAGCGAGAGCCTCCGCCCCGAATCTGGTGGCAGGTAAAGTGGATTCGACAAAGGACAGCGTCCTTTTAGTCTTTTTTTTTTTTTTTTTTTTTTTTTTTTGGTTTTTTTTTTTTATTTTTTTTTTTCTTTTATTTTGTGGGATTTTTTTTTTTTTTTTTTTTTTTTTTTGGTTTCTTTTCTTGAATTTTTCTTTTCGCTCTAATTGTGCGGCTGCGCATGCTTGTGATCGATGAAAAAAAACAATGAAAATGTGGGGAAAGGATTCAAGACCATCCATCAATCGATATTACTTTTTTGTCTTGATATTCAGCTGAGGAATTGAGACATATGGATCCCCTCGTCTCCATTTAGGCTTTTCTTTCTTCTCTCACCGCGATACCGCAATAGTGCGTGTGAGCTTTGAAGACACTCGGCAATCCCAGTGGGGAGAAATACCGATTTGTTTGATACAAACTTACCGCCGCATCGACGGTCGTATGGCCGGCTCCGGTTAGCCTGTTTTTCACAGTTGTTTCTATATTATTTGCCTTGTCTGGTATATCACCACATGTCTCACGCGTCTCGGTATTGGGAAATCTTAGGATTCCACTTTTCGAACGACGTAAAGTGTCTTTCCTTTTTTCAAAAACGGTTCTCCAGGTAGATGGTGGCATCTTTGATTGCGGAGGACTCGAGCAAGTAAAACACCAGTTCTAACTGCTACCCGGATTATAAATCTGTGTTTACGTACGTATATGATACTAACACTCCTATATTGGAGATATTGCAAGCGGCTATAGTGCACTTATTCCGTATTGGGATCGCAAAACAATTGCCAACCCGAGTAACGCCATTCTTGATGGCGTGCAATTTTTTTTTTTTTTTTTTTTTTTTTTATTCCTCGTCACAGGATATACTGTCTTGTATGCCTAATACGATTCCAGCTCTAGCTTGTCGCATTGCGTTTTGATATTTATTACGAGGGTGAGGGTGAGGGGATCGCGAAAGAAAGAAAATAGCCCGAAAGCGTTATTATACTAAGAGAAATCCAAGGGATTCAAATTCTTTCCGTAAATGGCAGGATATTCCTAAATTGGTATCAGAAGGAGACGAGAAGTAAAAAAAAAAGACTTTCGAATGCGAACGAGTGAGATTCCGTGATACCCGGGCCGTAAATTAACGGAGGTGCCTACCAAGCCTTTCCTGCTTCCCCGGAGCGAGCTAACATGCTTAGTGCCAGGGTTTTTTCTCCCTTCCCGTGTGTTGAATTATGTGATTAGTAAGTTGATAAATTATGGAAAACCATGCACGATGTCTCTGTTGACGACGTTGGCTAGGAGAAAGTGAGATCGGGGACTTGTAAGCGAGCTCGAGGCGGTTGGAATATTTCAAGGATTTGCCTGTTGTGGATATGACAGTAAAGTATTACTTTGGGTTCATTTTTGTTGGACGGCCTAGAACAGACAGGGTGGACGGGGTTTCATCGTTAACGTCATATGCAGTGTCGTTGGGCGGGAAAACAAAATTTTTTTGATGGTGTCTAGCACTTTATATAAAACCGACGTTTGTGAGCTCGAACCGACGCCCTACATTCCGTCAGTGCTTCCTAATCCTTCCGTCCCGTGTCCGGGATTCACTGGTGTGACCTAACTATCCTTGAGAATACCTAGGGGAACTCCTTCGAGATTTCCGAAATGAGAAAGAAAATTTTCTTCGTGTGTGTCAGTGGGGCCTCTTTTGTCCTAGTGTACCATGTTTCGCCAACATGTTTGCACGCAGCCTTATAATAATATGTTACCTTTGGGCTCGCAGTTACATTGTCGATATTGCTATTGCAGCTACAAATTAAATTTCGTAAATAGTTATTCCCCAACCCCGGGAAATGTTGGATCGAAAACCAAACGCGATTATATTCACTGGGGCTGGGGCTTGTTCGTGTGGCCTAATTGGGCGATGAGGTGTTTTGATATCAAAATAGAATCGTGATTTAATCAATTGGATATCAACCCTTGAGACGTAGGGTGTGGTTATCAGCTTATCGCTTAGGAGTTTTTGATATCCAAGAAAAACACCTTGCCTAGACTTCGTTGAGAAGGACCAGAACCCTAGTTTATTCACAAAAGAAGCTTAAGCTAATGCATAATGCTCGGCCGATTATCAAATTTCGCCTATTGGAATACAGCTTTTATTGCAGAATATATATATGCAGGTGCTTGGGGGTAGCTCCGGAATTTCCACTATCCTGGCTACGGGCTTGTTTTGAGGTGAATTCAGGACTTTAGGCTATGTATTCGGCCCATGGAATTGTGACTTCGAGATGGCTTCCTTTATGGAAAGATCACCTTGCCGTAGGATCCGGTTATCTCTGAACCTTTTTTGTCTGGAATGACGAGATATTGAAAGGAGGCCGGTTATCGGAGTATATGTCGGGCTGTGGGAAGTTGATGCCAGTGGTCCCTGGGTTTGACAAGGACGGTGGTGAACGAACGCCCTGGCTTTGTGGCTGGCTGGCATCAGCGATCTAGATTTCAGCCACCCTTCTCTGCGGGATCACGAGATTGGCACCACACTAACGGTGTTGAAATTGGTGGAAGCTACAGAGCTGCAAAATTGAACTATCCAATTCTGGGACGCCGCTGACGGGGTTGGCGACTAAGTGTTATCTTAAAAACTGTTAGTACCTTCTTTTGGGGGCAGTTCCAGGCCGGTGGCATCCTGCAGTCCGAATGAGAGATTGTGGGATCTAGTGCTCCAGGCGAGCGATAAACCCGAGCCGGCCGAAGGGCAAGGTAAGGTTTGCAGCTTGCCGCCCGCAAAAGGACGGGTCGAAAAACTCGATGAGCGGGCTGCACGGTTGCCGGAGCGCACGATTCAAGGTTCAACCCTTCAAATCCGCTGCATGCAGAGGAATGAATCGACGGAGACACACGCTCTAAACATGTACAACGCAGAGCTTCTCCACGGGTGAGATTTAGTTCGACGAATATGAATTGCAGTGAGTGAACACCCAAGAATCAGGAGCTTTCCCGTTCACCCCCTTAGTGCCCTTCAGAACTCCTCACTGGAGGTTCCGGAATTGCATAATTCGTGCATAATGGTCAGTATTGCTCTGCTATGTTTGTTTTGCAATTCGCATGCGATGAGAAGGTCTAGTTCGAGCTTCAGAAGGAACGCTGTCGAAACGCATGCATGCATGCATGCAGTATGTTCGGTGCACTGCAGACTTAGATTCCTCTGCTTCCTTGTCGATATGTCATGAACGACCGCATCATGACTTTGACTACCATAAAATACTGATCTCCCTGGGTCTGGATACATGATTCCTTGGTGATTTCCTTTTTCGGTGATTTCGCTATTGCAGGATTCGAGGACTCCTTTCATGAGATGCCTCGTCGCAGCGGTAGTGAGGCTAACCGACTGGTTGAATCACTGCCATGTCATCAATCACTTGAGCTGAGTTTGACCACGAGAACCGTCATAAGGCTGGAAAATTCGACGATGGCTACCGGAAAGTCTACCATAGCCGGGACAACAACCTCGAGTCGTGACCAATGATGAAACAACGGTTGGGTGAGGCCAAGCGAGGCCAGCTGTGGAGCAAACAGCCTCAGGACTCCGGGTCTGGGTCCAAAATCAAGTTTTTGGGGTTTATTTTGAGGGGCGAATTCAACTTAGCTTGGAGCAGAAGGGACCTGCTCCTCGCTTGCGTGATGATGTGCATCCAGTGATTTCGCGACGTTCTTTGAAGGTTGGGGGATGAGAGGTTGGTTGACCTTTTGATTTGCGAAGTCTGCGGATAGATGGACAACTCATCGCTCATGTGCACCGGGGCAGGTTGGAGCTGCAGCCATCTGCAGGCTGCTGCGAATGGTTGCCAATATCTGCACCTAGCGACGAACTGCCTGCAAGCCCGCAGCTGCACCTCAGAAAACAGTACATGATCCATTACATACACAAATACGCAAAAACCAGCGAGAGAACCTATCACAGAGCATTGAATTTCCACAATGGGCCATCCAGCTTCTCGGACACCCTTGATCGTGAGCACACCACCTTTTCGATAGACTCTTATTTTAGGGTGCTGACGGTGCATGGGGGAATACGCAAATTCGAATTTATATGTAATATCAAATCATGCTACTAGCTTTGGTGGGAGTACAATTTTTGAGCGCAATCTCAAAAGAAAAAGGTTGCTACCTTTTTTCCTCTAGAGATTTGCGCCCTCACCTGGAAGCGGGACGCCAGATGTCCAATCGTGGCGGATGATATCGGCAATGAGGAGTTCCGATTAGTTACAGCCGGCAGCCTCTCCGATGGTTTGATACGGCGCACGGTTAAGGGGCTCTTCTTTCATTCTTTCTGTTTATAATGAGAACCTCGAATGTCGTTAAAGACTGGAGCATGGAGATGCTACCCCACGCGGCAATCTTGTGCTTATTTCGTTCGTCTCGATATCCCAAAAGGGCTTATCGGTTTGATACCAGCCGTAGGAACTTCCGAGAAGTCGGTGCACACCCCGAGGACAGGAAAAAAGACTGTTAAAGGAAGAGATTGGTTCTCCCAAAACGTGGACATGTCGTTATCTGTGTCACCGCACCCGGGTAATTGACGGGTAGGAGTTCGGAGAGATATGCATGTCGATGCTGCCTGACTGCTTTGAAGCTTCTCGGATGTTTTCCTAAGAGCTCTAGCTCTGTCATTTCTCGTTGAGCCAGCTTACCGGAGAATTATCCGGGCTTTGCAAACAAACAACCAGAGAGCTATCATCCAGGGTCGTTTGAATTGTTCGAATGTTCCATTGGGTACTGCTTTGGCCAGCGTCCTCCGGCTTTTGCCAGAAGGAGGCTTGGGTGGCAAAGCACGGCCATATCTGTCGACTGTCAAGTGACATTGTTGATCATACTATATCAGGCCGGCTATAAAGCGTCGCTGGCCAATCTCCGACGCGTTCCACAGGTCCCGGTATTTAGCGCTGCAGAGGGGCACGAGTAATCCGAATAAACTTATCTGGATGCGAGGAAAGACAAAGCCACTGCAGGCCAATGCGTGAGCTTCCCCAGATTGAAATGGGCGGGTTACGTTGCCTCCCCACAAATTTCGGAGGCAGGAGCTTGAGCTTTCTGGATTCGAGGTTGCTGAGTAGGAGGCGTGATCACTCGTTTCGTCCTTACCTTCTGGGCTGGGCGACGGTCACTGAAGCTAGCTAAGCCAACAGAACTAACAGAGCTAATCAAGCTAAACAAAGCCAGATGCATCTATTTTGAGGTTGATGTTGATATTGATAGTGATTGAATCGAATTTAGATGTGTTGCGAATGATCCAATATGATTCATTTGTATGAACGCCTTGCCACTTCGCCAGATGCAGCCGTATAAAGAAACCACTGCACAGGCTTGGACCGCCCGTATCAGATTAAAACCATCGCGACAAGAACCAGCTCAATCACGAGATTTCTCACAAAAGCGCAGTCATCTGGGGAGGAGTTGCTTATCCAGAGCTCATCAGAAAACGGGCTAAAACCCGGGTAGCGAATCGCTTGAATCAAACACAGCTGCAAGTTTGCGTTTAGTTACGACGCACCCCACCTGCTCCGCTATCGCTGACAGTCGGCATTTCCAAGGCTCAGTTGGCATCGAAATACGAAGTTCAGTCTCGGGAAAACCACGAGGTAAGCCGCTTCCCCAGCCCTCCTTCCAGCCGGCCGTTAGAACGTGGAATCCGACTATTGTTTCCGAGTGCGAAAACCTGGACAACTCCTGTCAAGCGAAGTTGGCTTGGTCCACCCAGAGAGGCAATCAGTTTGGAGGCAGCTGGCAGGTGACGGTCTGGCGCTTTGCCTCTCGTCTCCTTCCAATCATCCTCTCCTGCATTGTTTCAATGAGCATTGCGTGACAAAAGAAAGGTTCACGGACGAGTACGTGCTCTTCGAGAGAAACAGATTGCAGCTGAAGCCAGAGTTGCTTGCACTGGGACATCGATCACGTTGTACACGATCCTTCCGATTTGTGCGGGGAAGTGGGACAGAATTGGGGCCTGTGGCGCTAACCAGACACACATCACATTCTTGACACAGACATTCTCAGCCAGTCTTAGCTTTGACGCTCCAAGCTAATTGTTGGAAATCGAAGGACTGGTTTGATTGCATACCTTTCATTTCAATCCGCTCTTCATCTAGGCTGAAACAGCATGGCCGACTCCTCGAGGACAGCTGACGAGGATTTTCCTGTGACCTTCGAGCGTCCTGCCGGATTGTCCATGGCCGACTCTATTGCTGCAGGGGCCGCTACCAGTGCGGCGCCATCGTCATCGCCCTCACAAACGCATGCGCATGCACGTGCACGTGGACAGGCACGGGCATCGCCAAAGACTCCTCGGTCCTGCAAGTTCTACGCTACGAAAACCGGTAGGTTGATCCCACTTTCCGAGTTCCCCTAGTATACTCTCTCTTAGCTCTCTCGTCGAGAAAGGCAGTTTTATGCCGGCCCTTGCTTCTTCGTGATTAACCAATTTTCCATGTTGGTTAAGTAAAACTAAAATCTGCTCAACCTACTCGGTTTTAGCATGTTACGAGAACGAGTTGCGGAATCCTCATATCCCCGATATGTTTAACTCAAAGCAAATCTGGGGGAAGTGATCTCCGCGGTCTATTTTCGGTTATGCTATTTGCAAATCCGGGTCTCTCAGGTGTCATTTTCTCATGCGAAAGTCGAGAGATTGACACCTTCTGATACCCCGGAAATTAGCCTCGGATCTCACGTTTCGCAATGCATCTAACGTTTTCCCCTTTCTCTGACTTGAACTGTGTGCCAATCGCTTGTATTGTATTTTCACACTGACAATAAGCGATTGCAGGGTGTAAGAACGGTACTGCCTGCCCGTATTTCCACAATTTGGGCTTGCCCAAGACCAGTGACGACGATCACTCGCCGGGTCAGGTACCGGGGTCCGGCCAGCAAGGTCCTACTGGCGACCGGCATATACGTCATACGGCACGCGGCGCGACAAGCACCGACTCGCTGGCGACACGCCGTCACAATCTAAACGTCGATCCTTCCAAGGTGGTCCGTCGCCCAATACCTATGGGCGAGAATACTCCCGAAGCGCGAAGGAAAAACGAGATCAATCAGCTTAAACGTCGATGGGGGGACTTATTTCAAGAGGTGGATCCGGAGCAAGGCATCTACAGGTTAGAGCTGAAACAGTCTGATGATTTCCCATATGATCTGGATGCTTTGAGGATCGAAATCTTAGTGTCGCTGGGTTATCCTAAGGCTGATGCCGAACCCCCCACCATCAGGGTCCTTAACGAGGATATACCACGGGGCCACCAGTTTAATATCGAACGAGGCTTCTCAAATCTGGTGAAGACCGCTTCTGCGACGACAAGGCTGCTTGATTTACTCAACAACCTTGATAAGCATCTGGAAGATTACCTATCATCTGAGAAGGCATCAACGTTCAAAATCATCCCGAACGTGGCAATCGTCTCTCAAGAGGTTGCGAAACTTGATGTCAATGATCACCAGTTGCAACAAGCTAGACTGGTAGCTCCACAACCTCCACCGGTCAGAATACCAGATCCACCCAAGCCTGTTTATAGCGAAGCGGAAAGGGTAGCTGCAAGTACAAGACGGGCCTTGGAGACAAGACAGTTGGAGGCCAGACTTCGACAGTCTAATATTTTCTGGAAGAATTCTAGTGGTACAATCTACAAAGTTCCTCTGGAGCCTAGGATGAGGGGTTTGCTTCCTGCAGCCATGCTTCTCTTGAAAGCCGTTGAACTGAAGGTTCCCGAAATATATCCACTCGAGCATTGTACTGTAGCATTTGACCGTAGCTTCCCTAGAAGCATTGCTGCGAGCATTGAGAACAACTTCGCTAAGAGAGCGCAGGAAAAGCCTGAAGTCTCACTAATGGCACAACTTAACTACTTGGCTCAGAATCTACACAACATGATTGATTTAATAGCCGAACCAGGGGATTCTGGTGCAGAAGCCAGTACGAAAACTAGCACAGCCCCCGTACCAATGCCCAAGGACGACCTTGAAATGTCGAGCTCTACCAGCTTGACTATTGTGGCCGATAAGCCTCACATTATTATTGTAGAAAGGACTCGGCCACCGGAGTGGGACAAACCTGACGATTCTGAAAGTAGTTCCGAGGAATATACGGAATCTGATGAGGAGCTAGAAGAGCCCTGGGAAGCTGGTCAGGATGTTCAACAAATTACGCAGGCACCTGAGCCCGTTTCTGTTATCGAACGTGGAACATCCATATCGTTCCCCGATATCCAACTAAAGAATATAGAGCTCTTGGAACTGAAAACTATCAACATCACAATGAAGTGCACGAGGTGCAAGACGGTTGCTGATATCAATAACGTCAAGGCGAAGGACAACAAGCATGCTCGGCCTAAGTTGCTTGGCTGCGAGAAGTGTGCGAGTGTCATAGGAATAGGTTTGGTCCCTTCTTTCTCTTTTGTATTTTGTAGGCTTTATTCTATTGCATCTGAGTTCTAACATTTTTCTTGCTTTTTCTGTTCGATGTTTATGTCGAATACAGACTACAGAAAAGAATTCATTCACGAAAACCACACACGTGCTGGTTTTCTCGATCTTTCAGGATGTACAGTTGTAGACCTGCTCCCAAGGTATGTGATAGACATAAACCTCAGGCGGATTTATATCCCCCACGAAAAGCGTAATGATGCGCTATGCAGATAAGGCTTAATTATTGGGCTTCTGAAACTTTCCCATGTGCTGCATTGCGAAATTATGCATGCCCGATATCTCATTTTAACTTCGGCTAAAATAGAAATCTTGCATCACCCTAATATAGTGAATTCGTACCTACATGCGCGGCTTGCAGCACAACGTTGGCAGGTGGTATCCAAGGAGTGACCCGGTCGCAAACCATGTTCGCGAATTGCAGGTCGTGTTTTGCCAAAATGAGTATGACATGAACTTTATTTCTGTCCACTTCACATGCTTACGTTTGTCATAGGCTTGTTTATACCGGAAATCAGGTTTTTGAAGATATCAGAAGGGGATGGTGAGTTCTTTTTGTCTATTGGGGTTGTTTTCTGGGGCCTGTGATCCTTTGCGTCGAGAATGATGGTGAAATATAATAGAATGTTTTTTATTCTTTTGAAGTATAGCGAACACCAGGCTAATGATCACTGTCATCATATTTTATAGTTGATCTTGGTGCGGGAGGGCAGGTCCGGCGTCAGGTGAGCCAACATAAAGATCGCAATTAAATGCGGCATCTACCAAAAAAACCTTTTGGATGCTAACGCAAAATTAATGATCGACAGAAGGAAAATTTAGGTCTTGTGGCCGGCACAGAGTTACCCCTGAAAGGCAAGTGTAGTTTCCTAGAAGTATCCTTCTGGAACGTAAAATAGGTATTCTTGGAAAGATATGCTGATCTTTGTACGACTTTAGGGCGATGTGCGCATTATCGGTACGTATTGTGTACTTGGAAACATCGATTAGAGTGTTCGAGTGGACGGTGGTCTGGATCTTAGTTGAAGCCCTAGATCGCTCGTTTAACTTGACAACCTTATACTCTATTAGAGGGAAAAAAGTCAGGTGGACTAATCCGGATGTGTATATTTGTGCCTATTGGTGGAGGGTAGGAAATCCACTCGATGGTTCCGGTGAGTGCTGATCTTCTGCACCTCTCCCCGTCAACACCATCCTTTTTCTTTGATAAGCTGTCGAGTACCGAAGGTGGTGTGCGAGGACAGCCGCTCGTTCGTCAGAAAGTGGGGTTCATGGGCACAGACCACCCAAGTACCAAACCGTCGGGTCCCCCAGCACACCCAAACGATCAAAATACCGTTTTGGATGCTTCGATGACGTGAATGTGTTCATGGGGGTAACAAGTAATCCCGGGAGCCTAGAAGAGTGTTCTGTTGGTGTTCCGTGCTTACGAAAAATGTTCTGGCTAACTAAACATCATTGGTTTTCTTACTGCAGATTCTCATGGTGAGTTTAACCGAGCCGTTCCTTGTAACCGCACACATCCACCATCCCATTCCTTCGACATCTCGACCAGTTGGGAGAACGCCATCTCTATAATGTTTGCTCTTATCTTCTTGGTTGATGATGTTTGCATGGAATACATTCCTCGGACTCTCTCGGGGTTTGCTTTCGATGTTAAACCTCAAAGCACATAGCTGTATTCCCGTTACTAATAAACTTATTGCGGATTCTAGTTGCAATAGAGTTTTCCCTTGTGATAAGTAAGTCTGCTCCCACACGCCCGAACTTCCCGTGCTTGCAAATCCCCGGGACCCACCCCCGGGGTACTTAGCTAGATAATCTTCAGTCACGAAAACGTCGATCTTTCGATCTCCTATTTAACCGTTGAGCGTTTCGGTAAGGGGATGCGGCACTCGGCAGTGTTGCACGTATTTCGCCGTTGATGGGAGAATGTCCCAAAAATGCTATCAGCATGAGCGTGGGGGATATTTGAGAAAAAACAACCCGATGATTTGCTGCGGCTGCCTTGTTTCTCGCTTCTCATGCCGCTTGAGATTTTCTGTACCACATGGACAAAAGAAGCTCTAAGCCGCAGCCCGCAGCTAATGCAGCTAAGCTGTCAAAAAAAAATAATTAAAAAAATAAGCCGTTTTATTTGAGTTGGGCAATTGGGAGGGTACAATATCTAACCGATTTTTCCTTTAAAACCTAGATGCCACGATGCCTCTGTGGAACCAAGACACCCGAGCGAACATGCGAACAGAATGGTAAGCAAGGCATATTTTGAGTTTTTGGTTTACGAAAGCACCTCGTGATGCGCATGACGTGGAGGCAAGAGATGGAGAAACACCGTCTTTTAGCCGACTGTTTTATGGAGAAAGCTCGGCCCGCGGCATCTCTTCTTCCCTTCAACCCGCAAATCGTGAAACTTGTAATTTTATATGACCAGGCAGCACCTTCTTGATATTACAGAGTTTCGCGATCAGTTTTTATTACGTTTTTGCTTCATGTTTGCTTCAGAGGAATTATGCATCACGCGCGCATACCCTGAACCTGAGGCTAGCTCTTCCATCTAACCGAGGATGGCCATCTCAAGTTTCGACCGCGTTGTGGGGTATGGGGTAATGGAAAGTCTAGATTGCTAACCACGATGATGGGATCTTTTTTAGATTTGTGGAGCCTGCTCTCGCGAGCAGAATTATCGTCCAGATGACTGTGCATTCTGCGGTCACTCCTTTGTTTCGAAAAATTCGGGATTCTGGGAAGGCGGAAAAGGTGAGTCCGCTATCATTCCTTAACACGGTCGTTTCCTTCCTTGCAACCCTTTCAACCCGTATAATCCCTTTCGTTCAGCCGAAAGATTTGTCCGCTCTCACTCACGATATTTGTCGTTCTCTTGTCGTTTTCGTGGTGCAGGAGGGATTTTCTTACTCTTCGAAGCTATGGTATCCATGCATAAAAGCACATGCTGTTTTGATTCGAGGGGGTAATGTGACTTTACAGGGAAGTTTTTAACTAACGACCATTTTGGAAATTCTGGATTATTAGGAACGAGGGATAAAACGAAGATGAGTAGGAAAGACCCGAGAAAGTTTAAGCGGGTGAAGGCTTGATAGGCACACAAAAAGAAGCCTCCAATGGCGTGTTGTCTGACTGTATCCCGCGAAACTGGATATACTGGAAAGAATACCCGTTGGGATGGAGAGGAATGCTTTGGTTGGAATCGAAGGCAGAGGCCAAGCGCTTGAATAGAAGGGTGGTTTAATCTAAAGTACGGCTGCGGAACGATACGCATAAATTCCCCGCTACTTTCTCTCACAGTAGTCGAAACGTCAATCAAAAACGGGGATCGACGGGATCCCGGTGGACGAAACGAGGATCGACCACCTGGCCTGGCCGGTACGGGCGGGGGAAAGAGGCCAGAAAACGGGTTCGGAATGTTGTCGGAGTTTCGGGGTGGGAGAAGGGCTGCGCCAATGCATTGTCCTATTCTTAGGGTCCATTTATTGGTTGGCGCATCAGGTCTTTTTGTTTTTAATATGGAATTGATGGATTCGCTAGGCAGTCCCTTGGTCTTCGAGAAGGCGGAGTTGAGAAATACTAAAATGCTCGCGTGAATGTATCCCTGTGCGGTTTATTTCCTTTTTCGTTTCTTGGACTCCTCATTATCAACGTCGAGGAAGGGGTGGTGAGAGAATTACCCGGGGAGAACAGACCGTCACATGGATGCTGTGGTTGGTCAGGTCAGAGTTTCCTTTCTGCAAAAGGACTAAAAAAGATAATTAGCTCTTCGGTCAAAGCATAATGAGAGAAGCTTCGACCCCTTGTCCATGCTAAAACGTCAGATGATGCATGATATAAAAAATTGGTTGGCGTTTTGAATTCTTCCGTCTAAAAGTCGCCTTAAGGGTTCGATTTATGCGGCGGGGTAAGTTGCGCATGATGCATCAATTGGATCCGAGAAAAGGCTGCAACTCTGGAGATTCGCTGTGGGGTAGACCCTTGTGATCCCGTATCGATCAAATATACGGGTGATGTATAAACTATGTGGATATTGTGTCCTTAAAGACACGACGGGGCCGGGTGGCTGGCTCTTTTGCTGCGAGGGTCAGTGCTTTTTTCGGAGTCGTGAGGTGGGCGAATTTAGCCAGAATTGGTGATATACGATGGAAAGGCCATTTACTAAATAGTCCTCACCACATGTTGACACAAGTAGGGTTTGATAAAGGAGAAGGGCAACTCAGACACCTGACAACCATGTCTTTCTCTTATGATTCTAACGTGAAAAGACGATCTTGGGATCAATATACATGAAATCTGATATAGACAAACCTGGGCATTCTATAGAACCCTGGAATTAATGCTCAGTGGAACAGCTTTCCGTTCACCTTCTCCGCAATTTCCAGGAAAGCCTTTGCGGTTTCCCCGGATGGGTCCTTGATCACCGATGGACGACCAGCATCTGCGTCCTGGCAAATTGATGGGTGTAGGGGTATGTTACCTAGTAGCTCGATTCCTCGTTTCTGGCATTCCCGTTGGACACCATCCTGTCCGAAGATGTGAGTTGTATGGGAGCAGTTCGGACAAGTAAAAACGCTCATGTTCTGAACCATTCCGAGTATCTAACCGGTAAGATGTTAGAGATGGTCCTGGGGAGGATACTGGGAGTGAATTGGCGGGGCGACATACCGGTGTCTTAACCTTGGAGAACATGTCTATCCCCTTGACGGCGTCTATAAGGGCGATATCCTGGGGCGTGGAGATTACGACAGCGCCTATTTGGCGCATCAGATGAGTAAATACGAGCTGTGACTTTGATGAGGGCTGGAAAGCGCCTACCGTCTAACTCTACTTGCTGAGTAATCGTGAGCTGGGTATCACCGGTCCCCGGTGGTAAGTCAAGGACTAATATGTCCAATTCGCCCCAGTCTACCTCATGTAGGAGCTGCTGCAATGCTTTCATGACCATGAGGCCACGCCATACTACTGCATTCTCCGGATCGACTAGATATCCCATAGACATGGATTTTATGCCATAGTTTGATAACGGAATAAGTTGATTTTCTGAGAATGTGTGTTAATGGTAGTTTTGCAAAAGCGTATTCTTTGAAATGGGCAAGTACTTTCACTTAGTCTGGGTTCTCCGGAGAGACTGAGCAGCTTGGGTATCGAAGGCCCAAAGATATCTGTATCGAGAATACCAGTCCGGTGCCCTAGACTTGAAAGTCCAAGTGCGAGATTGACTGGTCAAGAATGCCACAATTATCAATATTATTCGTGTAATTAAATATACGTCAGCGAAGAGCCTATACCAGCAACAGTAGATTTCCCTACACCACCTTTAGCAGAGGATACTGCTATTACTTTGTTTACATTCCTGATCTTCTGCTTTTGAGGCAGTCCCCGCTGCATGCGAGGAATCGAAGGTGGAGCTCCGGACCGTGGGAGACCCTACACCACTGCTTAATAAATAAACATAACTCAAAGCAATTCTAACCAAGACTAGAGTCAGATACCAGAGGGTTTTCGTGCCATAACTGTCTTGCCGTATGAAATGACCGTCTGTACATAGTGAATCGATGTGGCAAGGTGACGAGGAAGTCATTCGAGCATGGATTGTGTTGTGTGGGATGTTTGAGCCCGACAAGCTTTTTCGGCCGACAAATATCAACTTCAAAAATTTTTTTGAACTTTTTCTTCTCAAGATTTCTCTCACGCGATAGCAACCACAACTGAAGTAACATCGCCCAACCACACTAGCCAAGATGCCATCGCGGTCGCTATCTCTCGCTGAACAGATTGCTCAATTATCTAATCCGGCGCCGGAAGGTACAGCTCTCTAGGAGTTTCCATAACCCCCCACTATGGGCATAACTTGCTGACCAATGTTCTAGAATTTGACCCCGAATCTGAGCGAGACCCTTATGCTTCCAATGGCGACAATAGCGACGATGGATCGGATGGCGACGGCGATATAGACGAGAATGCTGGTCGCGAGCACTATGTCGAAGTTGGAAAGAGCAAGCTTCGACAGAACCAAGACATTCATCTACATCCGAAATACAATGGTGCAACGATACGCCGCGATGATCTATATGAGGATGGTGAAGGGGATGCGGATGAAGACGAAGGAGGAGAATCGGAAGAGGATGAAGATGATTCAGACGATGGTGGCGTTAAATTATCGGTAACACCAGTTACAAGTCACAGAAATAGCACCAAGCCGAAGAAAGAAAAGGCCCTTAGTTTTGGAGATAGTGATGAGGATTTGGATGACGCTGAGGATATGAGATCCGACGAGGATATGGATGAAGATGAGGACACTAGCGGAGACGACGACGAAGAAGAAGAAGAAGAAGAGGGCGACGAGGATGAGGACGAGGATGAGGATGATGGTATGGATAGTGAAGATGCTAAAGTAGTTGAGAAGTCTAAAAGGGATGAACTTCGGAGCTTAATGGCCCAGGAACAAAAGAATGTGGTAGTCAATCTGTCACAAGCAGCGAAAGTTGATGCGGAGAAAGGGTTGGCCGTCAGGAGCCAAAGAGTGAGTTCGTTATAGCTGGATTTAGTGGTGGAAGCAGGCTGACTGTTGTCTCTAGGCTTTTTTCGATGAATGTCTCAAATCTAGGATGCAAATCAAGAATGCTCTTATATCCGTCAATTCTCTGCCGGAAGAACCGCTCAATTCATCCGACAATACTGTCCGCGCTGCTGAGGACGCTGCGATAACACTGTGGAACACGATATCCCAACTGAGATACGATCTTATCAAATCCCGTGAGGGTTCTGGCGGAAAGAAGCCAGCTGCGAAGAGAAAACATGAGGAAATATCGAGAGACGATAGCGTCGACGATGTTTGGAAGAAAATGAAGAAAATGGAAGCCGATAGTGCGGTATATCGGAGCTCAACACTGGAGAAATGGTCTGCAAGGGTGCAAGCAACCTCGAATGTTGTACCAACATCAAAGCGGCTTAACCAGTCCGCTGTAGTACAAACGGTATCATCACAACTGCGAGAGCATCTCACGGATGTATCTGATGAGATCGCCAAGAGCCGCGTTCCACAAGAATCAGCTCCCGTACAAAAGGCACGGAAGATCGATGAAGATTCTAGTATCTATGATGACACGGATTTTTATAAACGACTTCTGCTGGTGCTACTCGAGCAAAGAGGAAACAATGCTACGAATGGAGGAGTTGTACAACTGGCGCCGACAGATCTTCAGGAACTGAAAATTAAGAAGAAGCGAAGCAATGTAGATACAAAAGCTTCAAAGGGCAGAAAGTTAAGATATCATGTCCACGAGAAGATTCAGAATTTCATGATGCCGGACGATTCGTTGGAATGGCACGGACAACAGATAGAGTAAGTTGATATCTCTCTTGAAAAATATATATTATATAGCTGGTCACTGACTGTTACTCAGCGAGTTCTTCTCGAGTTTGATGGGCCAGAAACGCAGGATGTTAGATGAACATTCCTCAGATGAAGAAGATGAGATGGTGCCTGTGGCCCAGCTTTTCAGGAAAGCTGTTGTCTCGTAGAATAAAATATTGTAATATATCATGATATCATACGTCTAAGAAGTGTAAGAATATGCAATTGGAGAAAAGTTGAGATCTTATTTGTGCAGGGGCGGAGATGATAGTAAAAATCGTTGAGCACGAATTACGCGTTGGTTAATTTGAGTTGCTCACATATAAAAACTCTGAACTTCTACCACAACCTCGTGCCGACATCCTGATTTCAATATCTCCGACATGCACGCTAGAAATCGGATCGTATGGTCCGCCCAAAGAGCGCTGCAATGTTCCTGTTCTCTTAAATACCCAAGACTAAATAGAGAACATCCATTGGCAATTGCTAGAGCATATGCAACGGAAGCATCTCAACAAAATTATAAGCTCACGATTGGGCAGCCAACTCCAGAGACCCACCCACATCTACTAAAGGCTGGGGAATGTGAGTGTCTAAGTCTTTTAGAATATCGGATTTAACAACTTGGTAACAAATAGGGGTTGGATTTAGTAACAAGGGGCATACAAGCTAGCGAATATGTAAGCCGGAGAACAAAGCTTGCGAATCTATTACCCGAGGGTGGTGTTGCAGTATTCCAGGCGGCTTCTTTGAAATATCGATCTGGACCGGTATTCTATGAATTCCACCAAGATCCGGATTTCTTCTACTTGACAGGTTGGTAATAAAGGTCTATAACTTTACTTATGTTTAGATGAGTGCTAATCGTAGTTGCCCGATGTGTAGGATTCTTAGAACCAGACGCTGTGGGCGTTGTAGGTACTTCTTAGTTGATATAAACTTCCAATTGACCAGGTGATTTACTAAAATTCATGTATTATAGAAAAAACTGGTCCTGAGGGGGATCACCTATTTCATTTATTTGTGAGACCGAAGGACGAACACTCTGAAGCATGGGAAGGCCCGAGATCAGGTATTGAAGGGGCCTACGAAGTCTTCGGGGCGGACAATGTAAGTGGACGCTGCAATGTTGCTTATATTTAGATCTTTAAGGGGGCTGGTAACTGAACTACAGAAAGGCGGGAGACTTTGAGCACTTCCAGTCTCACCTTGAGAGCATCGTGAAACGCGCAAGTGTAGTATTCACAGATATGTCAAAACCAGACAGTCTCAGACAATCGCTCGCCGGAATGCTCGGCAAAATCAAAGGCGAATCGAAGCTATTTGATAGACCCCAGCTGCTGAAACCGAAAATGCATGCTCTAAGAACCTTTAAAAGCTTTGCTGAAATATCAAATATGCGGAGCGCTGGTAGGATATCCGGGAGAGCATTCAATGAGACAATGGAAAGAAGGTGGAAGACGGAAGCCGACCTTTGGGCGTTTTTGGAATATCAATTCCGAATGGGAGGGTGTGAGAAGTCTGCATATGTTCCTGTTGTGGGAGGAGGAGACAATGCCCTGAAAATTCACTACACCAAGAATGATAAGGTACTCAAGAACGGAGACCTGGTGCTAGTCGATGCTGGTGGGGTGCGTATTTGCTCGTGCCCCGAGTCTAGATATCTCTGGTCTTGCTGACTAGAAATGCAGTCGTATGGGGGATATGTTACAGATATAACAAGGACATGGCCAGTAAGTGGCAAGTTTTCAGATGCTCAGCGAGATCTTTACGAACTGGTCCTCGGTGTACAAAGGAAGTGTGTCGGCCTTTGTAGGCAAGATGCGAATGTGTCACTTGATGGGCTCCACGCGATTGCCGAGGAAGAACTTCTGGCTGGATTGAAGTCTCTTGGTTTCGACATCAATGGCAGAGTAAGATATCTTTGGGTTGGGACCGGGTGCACGAAATATTCTAATTTTTCATATTATAGGATCTAAGAAAGACTTTGTTTCCTCACCACCTCGGTCACTATGTTGGAATTGATGTGCACGACTGCAATTCCTACGGAAGAACGAGTCATTTGAAGGTTGGGCAGTGTGTTACGATCGAACCGTAGGTCTCTCATATGCCTTTTTCTGGTAAATCTCGGGACTGACTATATGGTTACAAAACGAAGAGGGATTTATGTTCCAAGGGATAACAAATATCCGCTAGCTTTCCAAGGCATAGGGATTCGGATTGAGGACAGTGTTTGTGTGGATGATACCAGCCCAATCGTGCTATCTGTGAATGCTGCAAAAGAGGTAAGGCCTTTCACATTCTAAAATTTGCTTCCCATCGTCAGAAGCGGTATGCGATAGGATAATAACATAAAAAAATTTCCATTTAGGTCGCGGACATCGAGGCCCTCGCGGCTGAAGAGTAACAAAAAACACCCATACTATGACAAAACTGCAGTTGGATCTAAGTACTGGAGTTTAATTTAGGTTTGGATAAAGGGATGAGGGAAAGGCAGTTTTGTCAGCCTTGAGGTTAACCAGTTGGTTTGCCTGTTGCTCATCTCGTCTTTGAGTCAAACAGATATGCCGCTTGTGTCCATGGATGGATCCACCGTTCCACAATTTGTGTATAAATGCCAATGCAAACTTGGGAGTGCAGAATATTTTCTCTCAAAATATCACTATCTTTCTGTAACAAATACTTCAGTACTTAAGCAACTTTTCAGGCACTAATGTTACACCGATTGCCCCAGAAATTGATAAAATGTTAGTTGTAAAAACCCTACTTACAACGGAAAAGGCTGCAAACTTGTGCTTTTACAAAAACCGCGCCACCGCTAAAACTCCGCCGTCACCTCCCGATTGATCTGAAAGCTCCTGATCGCATGAACATTTACGTTCACCCCGGATCGATAACGCAGGACTCTATATTCTACGGCGTAATGATTACTACCGTAATACAGCGAAGGAATGAGTACAAGCCAAGCACCAAGCGACCCTACGGGTCTGCTCATAGTATGTACTCTCCACTCCTTGCGCCTTTTTGTTCCTAAAATCCACCCCACTGACAACCTCTAGAGCGAATATTGCCCACCGCTCGACAGCGCTATAGTCCTGGCAATCTTACTTGATTATGATTCAATCGATGAAGCCCGTGCCGCCCTCGACATCCTTAAAGCCGAAACAATCGTTGACGAAGCCGATGGGGCTGACCTCTCTGACTGGAAGCCCGGTGTCTTTTCCGATGAAGATACGAGCACTACCCCCACCAGCGCTAGCAAAAGCGAGAAAAGCGACCGAGAAACCGCAGTCGACGACCCGATTTATCCATTAGTTTTGATGTTCCCGTTGACAGCAAAGTTCACTTTAAAGCATACCCTTCAGAAGTGTGGGGGTGATGTAGATCGAGCTATCGATGAATTGCTGAGTCTGGAGTTTCTAGATGGGGAAGGAGAAGGAGCCAAGGGAATTGACGGGTTCTCAGAGAATACAATTCTACAGAATAAGCGTAAAGGAAAGAGAAAGAGTAAGAACTTCTCGCAGGTCGGGAGCATATGGGAAGAACTTGATACAGCTGCTGGTGGCAGTAATGGTGCCTCGCCCTCAAAATGGGAGCAGATGCAGTCCGAGATCTCGTACCTGTCGACCAAACTGAACGTTCCAATTTCAGTTGTTACTTCGGCGTATCACAAACATGGTAGCTTGTCTACGACACTCATTACACTCATCGAGTCCCTCGGAGAAGGCGAGAAGATCCCGGAAGATGCCTCACACTTGGAAACCATCGACTCCATCGTGGAAAAATATCCGAGACTGACGCAATCTCATGTTGTCGGGTTGGTGAAGATGTGTAAGGATGATATTGCTAGTGCCTTCAAGTTCGCAGAATTGCTCAATCGACGACAATTGCATAAGATCACTGTATCTCCGAATGGCCAAAGTCCAGCATCTTTGCCATCACCGACGAGATCAAAACCAAATGCATGGAGTGTTGTGGGGAGTCCCAAAAAGTCACCGACTTCTCTCACATCTCCTACAAGCCCTACGTCGCCGAGGATGTCCTACAAATCAGCTGCAATGGTTGCCAACGATCATGCAGTTGCTCGGAATGACGCATATAACAAGGCGTCCGCTGCCTATCGTCGCTCTAAGAGCGACCATCTTATGGGCGCTGTGGCAACCTACTATGCTGAGGAAGGCAAAGCTCACGGTAACCGGGTGAAAACATATAGTGACTTGGCTGCTGACGCTCTCGTCAATGAACATTCAACCGAATATAAACTTGATTTGCATGGCGTCTCCGTTCAGCAGGCCCTCAAGATCACGAATGAACGGGTTACGGCCTGGTGGGTGAAGACTAATAGTACCGATTATAGAGCTATTACTCCCCTAAATATCGTGACGGGTATTGGCACCCATAGTAAAGGTGGACAATCTAGGATTGGCCCTGCTGTATCTAGGATGTTGATGAAGGGGAATTGGAAAATAGAGATTCGGCCAGGTAACATTACAGTCTTAGGGATCCAGAAACAAGTAAGAAAGAAATGATGCTTCTATGCGGTGTTTTTGATTTAGTCAGTACAACTTAAGCGGTTTTGTTATTTATATACATCAAAGGTTTTATTTTATTAATGTACATAGCTAGTTATGGTGAGCCAATTACCTGTTAAAGGCTGTTTCTGAATGGTAGCAGCTGGTTGCTTTGCTATTGATGCTAAATTTGGTTGCCTCTAATATATCGGATCAAGACGATCTAGATTTATTTCATCTTTCACAAATCTAATACGTTCTACTGGTATCCTTGCCCAATCCAAGGCATCTTTTCGCTTCTTCCCTTCAATTGTGATATATTCTGCACATACCCACTCCCCTTTGCTTACCTGTAAAGCTATGCTTCCTGGTTTCGATTTCCCTCCGGATACTGATGTGAGATATGGGACATGGACCCATTGTTTTGTTGGTTTTTGGTCCTTTAGGTATTTATCATATTGTGCGGGTGTGGGCATACGGAATGGGCCCAATACCGCACGCTTTGTTCCTCTTGACACAAATTCTCCATCAAGAATTTGTTTGCTGAGCTTCTCTCTATGTACGTAAAGGTGGTCGAAGACTAGACCTCGGCGAAACACGTCTATCGCCTTCATTTCACCCCACTCTATCTTTGACATTTCAGTTGTTAGTCTTGGGGCGTGTTTCCTCTTTTCGCCAGTTTCAACCGGGGGTAAATCTTTCTGGACTTCCGAGTCGTAAATTTCTTTGCTTAGGACCTCAGAAAGCAGATTTGCACCAATTTCACCAAGTTCATATTGTAGTCTGCTGTACGGCGATTTCGGGTTCTCTATGGGTGCTGGAAAATGTGTTTTTTCAACTATGATCGGATGAGGATCGCTCTTAGCTAGTATCTTTCCTTTATCAAAGCTCTTGGGGTCTAGCGTCTGAATGACAACCCCGGTGGTTTCATCACCGTTCAAGAGGGCATGGTGAATTGGTGAAGCTCCCCAGTATCTGTATAGACGGTTAGCAGAAAAATCCAGGCTACCCTGCTTATAAACAGCAAGAGTCGGGTAGGGGACGCCGTACTTTGGTAAGAATGACGGATGGACATTGAGCCCTCCATATCTGGCTTCATGAATAAGTCTACCTGGGATGAAGAAACCAAATGATACCGCGATTATCAAGTCTATTGGTCCAGGGAACTTTAAGAAAAGATAGGTCAACCACCTAATCAAGAGACTGCAGTTTCTGCTCTATTCAAAATCAAATATTTAATTAGGCAAATACCTCCCAGTTCTTGATAGTGTCCTTGTCAACTCCATGTATAGTCAGAGAATTGGCTATGGCGAATTCTACGACTGGATCTGTTGACAAAACATCTTTTCAGCACGTGAATCTCACATGGGAGCCTCTAAGAGGCTTGTAATGGAGCCTGCTTACTTGGTCTCTGTTCTTTTAACCCTCTGCCCCTTGGTGGTTCATTCTTAACTAGCACATCGATGGATTCGATGCAGTCAATCTTTTTTTCTTTAAGTTTGTGAATGGCCTCAAGCGATTGGAGGCTGAAGTTGTCAGAGCCACAAAATAGAACTTTCAGTCGGTTATCGAGTGTACTACTGGCATGAAAACCCCGGGAAAGCACTGGACGCGACCTGAAGCATGGCCGCAAGAGCAGGCGACGTACGTGCAGAACCATGTTGGAGGATGTAGTGTGTGTTGATTGATGTTGGAAATCAAACCTTTAACTCAAATAGCTTTGGTCTGGAGCCCTCCAGGAAACTATTAAATTCCAGATTCTATGTAAACATGGAAGTCCTGGCGCGGTTAATTCTGCCAAACTTGATCTAATATTTGTGGCATTCAACCAGTAAAGTCGGGTATCTTCGCATATAGTCATTTAATATACAAAATCATCTTAATAAACTCCAATTCCTATGATAATGATCACTTGACAGAAAAACAACCCAGAGAAACACCATCATGTATCTAAGACGCCTTAAATGCGATAAATATATTCTAACTTTTATTGAGCGTCTTCAAGAATCGGAGTCCGAGTCATATCCTACCAAACCCAAGCTGACTTCATTCTGTTCCTCTACCGGCTCAGCGTCGATTTGATTATGCTTGGATTCGTTATCATCGTCCGCTCCTGAAGCCGCAACTTCTTGAGGCTTTGGTCGTTTTCTTTTTAGCCAAAGCCCAACCTCTGTCACGTCCTGGTCTTTCTTAGTGGGATCAAAGGTATCATGGAGAAACGGATCGAGTTTCTGCCTCGTTGATCGCCTTAGATCCTTCTGTAATCGTTCCCTGCTCTGTTGCATCGTGATTTCTTTCTTTAGCATTGGCTTTCCACCTTTCCCTGTAACTTTCGTTACAACTTTCTCAGCCTCTGCGAAAAGCGGCCGTGAATGTGCTTCGTCCACAGCTTTCTCGTATTGCCCATCTGAGAAATTTATCATCTTCGCCAACCGAATATCCTCATTAGTCTCTGGCAAGATAGTTATCGCAAGACTATGCTTGTCCCTTAGCGCTTCTGACTCTGCCTCAATCTCCTTCCTCACTTTCTTATCTTGCCTAAATATCTTTCTGACTTTCTGCGAGTGTGTATACGGATCATCCCACATCCTATCCGATAGCTGGTATAATTCGTCTAATCGTTTTGCCTGCTGCGATTGCTCAATCTTATCTGTCGCGGTCTGTTCCAGCTTTGCGAACGGGTTTTCGAGCCTCTCTATCTCTTCTGGGTCTTTGATTCTAATAACACCTTCTCTGTCTGGATCTGCCTCGCTCTGCCGCTTGCCACCTTCGACGACTTTGTAAGTTGTATTCTTCGGGTCGGTATGAATCTCAATCCACCCATTGCAAACACTGTGCTTGACTCGAAACGAGAATACCGGCGTCGTGTAGTAGTTTCCAATCTTTTTCTTTTCGGCGTTGAATCGTACACCTTGTGCGATATGGTTGTTGCAGTGTTCGCACCATATGTTGAAAGGTGTTTCGAAACGAACAGTTAGAACTCCTTGCGAGAGCTTCGAAGCGCGGTTACCGAGGGCGTGGGATTTTCCGGCTTGTTTGTTCCAGTCGATTTTGGACGGATCCCAGTCCGGCGGGAGATATCTATGGAGGTAGAAGGTATGATGGTGTCAGTATCGGAGCCCTTATATTGAAGCGATGAGGAAGCACTCGTAGGGAGCGGGGTGGTCAAGGACCGACCATGATGTACCTGCCCATGTTAAAACCTTGCATTGTGACGGTTGGTAGTGCTAGGTAACCTAGCTATCGATGGAGTATCGCGGAGTGCGTGCGCAAGGCTGCCTTGGTGATTCTCGGCGTGTCGTTATGGTGAAGGATAGTGTCGCGGAAAAGGTTTAGATCGATGGATTTCGGTATGACACCTTCAACTGCCATGGCCATACCAAACCGCAACACATATAAAGGCTGGAAGTCGCCCACCTGCTGCGCTAGCTGCAGCTGAGCTGATGACCCTAATACTCTATGGACTGTCTTCGAAACAAAAACCACGCTACTAAAGATATAACTCTAGCTCTTTCTTCACGAATCTGGAATTAGACGATAGAAGACTATTGCAAGACATGCAGGAATTCCAAGAATGGACTGGTGGGCAGGTCACCTCTACCTATCGTGAAAGTTATGTCCAACGAAGAGCGAAACTTGCGGATTTGTCGTATAACGGCAAATTTGACAAGGTTCTCGATCTGATTGAGGCCGAAGGAATGGCAAATAGCTATCGCCTCAGAAGTGTGTGCAACTTGTCGCCTGTTTTATCGCTCTCGTCTTGACAGATCTAACCGAAGTGTTCTCGTATTTACAGCGCCGGAAGAGTTTGATGCCAGGCCTCCAACTGGCTGGACCGCCCTACATCAAGCTGCAGCTCAATCGCTTGGAAATATCTCGCACATTGAAAGGCTCATTGCTCTGGGTGCATCACGTAACCTACGAACGCTGGATACGAATGAAACCGCCTATGATCTTGCACAGCGCCATGGCAGATCCAGAGATATTTTAGATGCCCTAAAACCAGAATATCGCCAAAAAATTGACGAAGAGACCATCAAGAATTTGCAAAGGGGCCTAGACGAAGTCGTAAATAGCCGAGTGAATAACTTGGTATGTATAGGTATCTTTGCAGTTTTGTCTATGCTACGCAATATATATATATATATTAGAACCAATACTGCTAAGTAGACTGGCTAGGACAAGGCGCTAAAACTATCCTGAACTAAACTGTAGATTCGAGAGAATAAATTTCGGATTCCGCCTGTTGAATATCTGCTCGAGGTTCCAACATTGCATATCTGGTCCCCAATTCCTGGTTTTTACGGAGTATGTACCTCGAATATACCTCGAATATATAGATCGTAAAAATGTTCTCACGGATGCTAATTCGAGAACGCGGATAGGGTTTCCATATAAGGCTGCTGCCTGATAACAGCATTGAGACAGAGAGTTTCTGCCGTGTGGCCGGAGGCTCTGAGCAGACTCATGTTATACAGCCCGACGGAACTTGGAAGATTACACAGTCTGGACGTTACTAATGCATAGATTGAACAATAGAATGAAGGTTCCAGCAAAGAGAAACTACCCATATGTCAAATTAAGAGGGGGTATTTGAGAAAACTTGTATCTACAAGCAAATAGCAACCCAGGCACCGTTCCTAAACCAAATTATCAACGCCTATTATTCAATGAAGAAACATAAAAGAGATCAGGTGCACAATTTAAGACCTATTTTTCTTTCTTCGGACGCTTTGATGATCTCGAGGCGTCGCTGAGGACGCTAGCGCTACGCTTAGTCCGATTGTCTCCCATAGCTTCCTGCGCCTTGAAGACCTTTGTCTCTTGCTCGACCTTCTCTAGTTGTTTCCTGATGTCCATCAAGGTCGCTATCTCCTTAGCTAGCTGCTCATATTTGGCGCAGGTCTTGGAAGTTGGCATTGTTAATATCTGAGGAATGTTAAGTTCCGCCATGATGGCAGGGCTCTTGTTAAGAAATGAGTTGGCCTTTGGTAGGTTCATCTTCATCGTTCTAAAGAAAACGCCTGGTTGTAGCTTATCGTGATGTGATAGATTGTACTGTGCCTCCTCAGCTTTGGAAAGTTGTTTGATATTGCTCTTATTCTTATCCTTCAGAGGCGTAGCAGCTGACGCGCTAGCCGTTGAATCAGTTCTTTGGTGAGCATGAGCCCGGGCTGGTTCGGCAATACTGCCTTGTCGAGATACAGTTGGACTAGCAGCAGTCGCAGTAGCTGCTGCCTTGGTATCTTCCTTCTCTGCCGGCTGTCCAGACGCTGCTGCGATAGACTTTCGCTTTTTGTTTCGATCCGAGTTTAAGATATTCTGAGCCAATGTTGATAAGCCTTGAGAGCCCTGGTATGCCGCGATAGAACCTGTTGATTGAGGGTAATCTAGCCTGTTGAATAGTTCCTCTCTCTCTTCGAGTAGTTGTGAGTGGCTGTCGTGTATTCTCTTCAATTCGGCGATAAGATGCTGTTCATGTTCCACCTCTGCGGGTGTACGGTATAGCTGCATGTGGACTATTCTCTTCCTCTCTATCTCTTGGTCCTTGTTATAATGCATAGCATTATACAGAACCCCTTCCTCTGCCGACATCATGTTCACTGGTGTCCGCATCTCCATAACATTCCTACAAACCGAGTAATATCTCGCCTTCAAATCCTCCATAGTCCTTTCCTTTCCCTCAAATTCATATCGATCGGCAATTACAACCCATCTCAGATCGTAATCTTGTATCAGCTTGAACAAGTAATCTGTCTCTTGCCGCGACCAGTCGTCATCTTTTAATACAGTATCGTACTCCGCATCCGAGTAAGCCAACACGTTGACTTTGATATTAAATCTTGAAAATTGGTAATCCAACTGTACACCATCGCCTCCATCTATCTCCATAGTCTGCCCGGGGTTCTGTCTCACCCAGTGGCTCAACTTCAACTCGTCTTTTCGCGCCGGGTTCTGAAACTTCTGTTCCTTCCACGCTGCAACAGTCCCTAGAAACTTCGGTTTGTCTTTGAACCGATGCTCTACGACGGCTACTGGTGGGGCATTCTCTCCTAGGAGCGCGTACAATTCTCGGGTTATACCGTCCGGACGCTTTTCAACGGTTCGTTGCTTCTTGAGAGGTGGCTGGCGCGGTTCTATCGCTGTAGCGTCGATGCCGAGGACATCCCGCACATCCGACACGGCTCCGCTCATCTTTTCGGATAAGATATATTCCTATTATCCGGTTGTTTCGATGGTGCAGTTGGTATTGATGGTGGGGATGGTTGGGTGTAGCGATGAGGGTTGTTTGCAAGTTGATGGTCTAGTTTCCTTGCTCTCGGCCTAAAAGACATTTAAAAGTCTTGGCATTCAAGCTCCCAAGAAAATTTCCTGCAGATGCGGCTCCACACTCGCCAAAAAACTTGAACTTCATATTTCCACCTTCTCCTCAAGCTATCTTCAAATACGGCCGACAAGATGGGGCGCGAACTTCAGAAAAAGAAGAACCGCTCTTCAGTTAATAAGGTTACACGTCGGAAACAGAACATTAGAAAGCGACCGAATGTCACGGGTAGTCAGCTTGTTGCCGCGAAATGGGATAAAACGCAAACGCTGTCGCAAAAGTAAGAGGCTTATCTTTCAAAACTTCAATGCGCTGGCTTCGTGGCTAATTATTTGACTTTGTATCGGATCACAGTTATGCTCGTCTCGGACTTGCGCACCGTCTAAAAAATGCCACAGGAGGTAAAGAGCAACACCCTTCTCAGGTAGATAGCACCAATACCTTCAAATCTAGCAGCCTAGGTCCCCAAGAGGCACGGATAATACGAAACCACGATGGCTCTATAGAAAAAGTAGAGTATTCTAAAGACCTACGGCATGAGACTCTGGGTGCGGGTGAAGATGAGGAGGAGGAGGAAGAAACGTCTATCCTAGAAACAGAAACCGACCTCGTCAGGGCGCTAAAGGAACGCGCAACCCTGGGTATAAAGAAGGAAAGAGAGCAGAGCGACCGTGAGAGGGACTGGATACAGAGGCTTGTAGAGAAGCACGGCGACGATTATCAAGCAATGTTTTGGGACAAAGAGTTGAACATACGGCAGCAAAGTGTTGGTGATATCAAAAGGCGAGTCAAGAAGTGGAAGGCCAGTGAAAAATCTGCCTGATCGGGCTGATTTGGGCTTGTATAGATTTACGACGGTATTTATTGTAATATAGAGGCTACAGCATGGCGTTTAGGGGTTCTAATTGGGAAAAGTCAATCTGCGATCTTGGAGTTTCCAAGGGTGACGCGATGCAAATGTACAGTTTACTCGAAAAGCCTGCAACTATTGATGCTCACACATGTCTCTTTCGTTCAATGAGGATTTTTTACACGACTCCAACAATATTAGAAATGGTAAATTTGTCTAATTTGAGACTTGGGTTTTAGACTTGTGTGATGAGCCTCAATGCCTTCAAGAGAGCAGAGTAGAACTGAAATCAACCCTACAGAAGTTTGAGGAGTCACAATTACTTTTAAAAAACTGCATAAAGTCTGAGTTATAGGGATCTATATATATGCTAGTCTCCTAACTAGAACGTTGTTGAATATATATGCAAACTGGCGAGTCATTAAATGGGAGCAAATGAAAAATACGGAACGTAAATCGAGTATGTTGACGAACAACAAAGCGTAGAAACGGTAGGCCTATAGGTATATTATATCCACTATCAAGAAGCTAATGGATGAGAGCTCCCAGTGTGTCATTGATTGGAAAAGTGGAAAGGTTTTCTAAGAAGAAGGAGGACGGGACAGACACTAAAGGACTCTTTGGGGTCTGACTTTTGGCGTCGATCCTCCATCGTATCCCCTACAGTTGAGAATAGATGCTAAATGCTAAATACCATACATGTAATTTTCCATAATTCATATTTATATCCAGAAAATTCGAATCCGGAACTCCATTTGAAACCGGAATTGTATATCGCAGGGCCAGCGTTGTCACAAGTATTCTAAACTTCGACTAACAGGACTTCAATTAATTCTTCCCTATTTTTCTTCATCTCTCACAAACATCTTCTCAGGCTGTCCGCCCAGTCCACCCCATGGTGGTATCAGATAGTATAAGATCCCATGTGTTATACTCGCAAGTATTGTTGAAACCCAATGAACCCAGTGCCATTCTGGAAAACGACTTCCTATAAATGCTCCAAAGCATCTTCCAGGGTTCATTGATGCACCTCCGTACCCGGGGCGAGTAAAAGCCATGCCGAAGATCACTGTACCCGCTCCGAGTCCAACGAAAATAGGTCCAAGGGAAGGTCCAAATATTTGGCCCTGTCGAGGATCCAGACCAACCCCGAAAGCGATGAAGATGAGAACCAAGCTTGCCGCGAATTCATTAGCAAACGCTGATGAAGTTGAAATTTGTTCTGGATTCAGCCAACATCCTCCAACTTTGAACTCTGTGCTATCATATGAAGCGCGGAGGAGTAGACCGGCCAAGCTTGCACCGATAACTTGAAAGGTCACATAAAGTATGGTGCGAGGTAAACTTGTTAGCCGCGCGAAAAAGGTTGCAATAGTGATTAGAGGATTCAGATGGCCCCCTGTGCCGGCTCCAAAACAGAATATGAACATTGCAATGAAGATTGCTGAAGTGGCGCCGCCAACCAGGGGACCTAGGAATGAAGTCGTCGAGAATATTCCTGACGCCGATGTTGGATCTGGAGGCGGTGGATAGCCTGCTGGGGATAGTCCAGTCCAAGCGGTTGCATATACTAACAACATTGTACCTGTTTCACACTTTGCATAAATAATGGAATTCAGCGTACGAGATCAATTGGGACAAGACACTTACCTACGCCTTCCATCACAGCCGTCCTCCAGAGTAGCCCTTGTCGGAAACCACGCAAATCCAAAGCTTGCCTCAGAGTCATATGCGGTGCGGCATCGGGAATTTGTTCTAATACCGCTGCATTCTTTGGATCGGCTCTGTCAAGAACGAAGCCCTGGTTTCCTCCCAATCGCGCAGCAAATGGTGTAACTGGCGCTCTTAGAGACTCTACTGTCGATTTTGTATGCTGGAGAGCTAGGTCTCCTGGGTCTTCGTCCCTGCTGGCCTCAACGCGCTTCGCTTCAGCAGACATCTTGTAAAAACACGCAAATATATCACGCTCAAGATTCGATAGGCGATTAAGATCAAAAGTGGTTTCTCAATTGCGAGAGAGTCCTTTTACAATTTAAACAATAGCAAGCCACTCGGATCGGACATCCCCGGCTGGCATTGGGAGCACCTCTGAAGGGGCATAAGTAATCAAAAGTGCTTCCTGAGCTCGACGACACGATGTGATAACGTAAGAACGTAGTCCTATCACTAAGAAAGCTGACTAACAAGAAAATTCCACTAAGGGTTTAAACCAAAACCATCTTAGTCTTGCAGACAAACTCGCCTACGCGGGGTGTTGATTATACCGTTTCGGGGGAACTGCTTACCCTCAAAGCAAGCTTGCATGCATGCTGACTCTTGTGCCGCCAATCATGTTGTATGTTGAAAGGGGTGGAACCGGGTGCTAACACATTCGTCCAGAAAACACCGGCCTCCAGAACGCGAACGGGAAAGGATAGACAAACCAAGCTCGTGAGAGGCTCGATCGTGAGCTGGCATAGCCAAATCTATTTCAGTAGTTATATATACACTGATAACAATTCTTTTTTTTTTCACTTCGACGTATATATATCACAGAAACTATCTTTAAGCCAATTATCCTAGTTAAAGTGGGAGGGCTGGAGGATATATCCAGAAAATTACCACTTTAAGAAAATTCGTAAACTATTATTTAATGCTTGTGTAATCATTATATTTGAACCACTCTTATATGGTAGCCTAGAGGTGATAGAAATAGCGATAGAACACAGGCTTACAAAATGTCGGACTCAAATTCCATCGAGTAGCACCTTGTAAAGACAGAATCTGATAGAGAGATACTTATCTCAAGATATGAACTCAATTTTTAAGCTCTACAAGAGAGAAACGAAAGTGTCAATCTGCGTGTGAATTGACCAAAGATACCAATTTACCCTCCACACACCGGCACTACAAGCAGAGTGATATTCTGACAGGGCGGGTCAAATTCACCCTGGCCAATCCCGTAGATATTCTCTTCATCGCCAAGTATTAACCCTGCATCATAGAAATCCACATACAAAGGACAATAATTTAACAAATAATTATTATATACGATAATGGAGCCTACGCCGGTACTACAAGATAACTCTCGATAACTGCCGGCGAATCTTCCCGATGGAGGCAAAAGTGTGCAGTGCCAGTAATTCCAACCATGCAAAGAGATGTCCGCTCTTGACATCAATCTTGCGGTTTCGAAGCCGGGTACGAAGTAACTTGCAACAGCAAATAAATCAGCCTCAATATTCGGTGTGCCTAGTCTATTATCGCTGGTGAGATGAAATACGGTAGCGCTAGCTTTATTTCTTGTAAACTCAATCCATTTATGGGAAGGGATATCAGGAAGCGAGGGGGAATAGTTAATCCATTGCCCTTCGACAGCGGGAGCCTCGGTGGCACGTAGGTAGAAAGATGTGTTAGGAACTGAAGGCGTGCATTTTACAGTCCGGGTATGGGTTGAAGTCTGGGTAACAATATCGGTTTCTTCGAAGCCAGCGACTGATGTTGCTATATCTCCATAAGTCTCAGTGTCGGAGTATGTATAGGAAATCGTGGTAGCCTAAGTTTTTATTTCAAGTAGTTAGCGTAGCCCGAATAATTCCAAGCACACTCTATCTATCATGATAGAGCATATATCTATCTCCTTGCACAATGGTCATACAGTATATTCAACATAATCTGTTTCTGTTTCACTGTATAGCTTCCTTTTATCCTTAGTAACAATTGCTGGGCATGCAACTAAACAAGAACAGGCCTGTGACTCCACCGCTGTCGGGCAGACTGAGGTGATAGCTGCACGTCCGAAGAGGTCTTTGGGGTGGGTTTCAGCATCGCGCTTTCCGGCTTTGACAGTAGTGACAACGAATTTCCTAGCACCTTTATTAAACCATATCTTCAACGCTTACGACTGCAATGGTAGTGGCTAGGCTTACTCTACTGGGTGGGTTGTGGATACTGTTACTGTGCCTGTCGGGGTGAGGTTTGTAATGGTAAAAAATATCACAGAAGTAGTCTTGATGTCTGATGCCACCTGGGTTTTCAAGGAAATCCGTGTTAGTATTGAAATCCTAAACAAGCGAAACGGAGATGTCTCGAGGTGGTGGTTTTGCGAGAGACTTACGGCCTCGCTATCAGTCTCAGTTATAGTAAGAGTAGTAGTCGCTGTTAGGGTCGTCGTTCCAGTCAAGGTTACTGTCGAGGTTTTCGTGCAACCAAGAATTGACGAACAGAACGAAGACAGAGACTTTGTCTTTGTGAAGCTCGAGTTGATGGATTTGATACAATTGGAGACGCTCGGAACCGCAGTGCATGTTGGAGGTTGCGCAGTTACTCCAAGAGGAATTACGGCGAGAAAGGAGAGCACGAACACAAATCCTTGCGTCATTTTGAATAGCTCGATATTCCGCAATCGTGCCAAAAACATGGGGAAACCTAGGTATAGCGTGTGGATTTTTGTGCAACCATCCCTTAGTCTCAAGAGAAAGATCGTGGTCAGAGCGACTCTTTTTAATAAAATATTCGGGGCATTAGAAATATCTATTCATTCTTCGATTTGTCGCGGGCGAAATTTGGTGGCGTTCCTCAGCTGAATCCAGGATCACAGGCTTGATCCAACTAGTCTTCTGGCCTACTCAAAATCCTGTGGAACCCGAAAGAGATCTAGATCTGAGATTTGGCTCCGCACGCGCATACCTTTTATGAGAGAATTACTAGTAAGTATCGGAATTTGCCGCGGATGGATTGTTTTCTTGCAGAAGAACAATTAATACAATTGAACAACCTCGAACTCTCATGGCTTCAAATGTGAGTTTGAATGTGTATCGCAAACCGATCGCTAGCGCTCAGCAGTTATTAATCTATCTGCGACTGGTACTGTAAATCAAAAATCAACAGGCCGCGAAATTCTATGATAAAAATAGATATTTTTTGGATACCACGGGTTTCGAGGTGCATCCTTAATCGCCCATAATTGCCAAGAATTCTTAGCTGAAGCTTGTCTTGCGCCCAGCTTGTCCTGCTGCAAAATGCATTTCTGGTAGCCATGCAGCCCTCGGCATTCCAAACCCTGGGGCTGAAAAACAACGGCTTGCTTTGACCCGCAATATCAGAAAAATTTGCTTGTTTGTCCCGATTTCGAGGCTGCTGCTCGTCGAGACTTATGTTTGTTGACACTAGAGTCTCGTTTTAACGTTTTGGTATTGAAAAACGATATATCGAGGGCGCAATGAACATCGGCGGTTGGTCCTTATCAACATATATTATACATACTTAGTAACCGATTAGGAGGGGGCCAGAGCTCATGCATATGAGACTACCCATTGAATTTGACAGCTTGCAAGAGGGCCCGGCGAACTCTCAAATTTTAACCATCTCTTCTTTTTATTCCTTTAGAAAAATTCGCTTTTGTGTTTCTCAATATGCGCGTGTTTTCTCAGTTGGACCCCGCGGGCCCCGTGTCTCCTTGCACGGAGTAGGCTACCTCACCGACCCAGAGTTATAAAGCTACGGCTATTTCAAATATGGAGGCACATATGGAGCACACTTACGTAACTGGAACCAGTCCAGTCACTATTATTGTATAATTCTGGGGAAATGGCGCACAGATTCAAACTATATGGCATTGAAGGAATTGCACGTTAAGCAGAATAATAACTCTAGCCGGGTCGATCTGTAATATTCGACAATAAAATCCTCTATAAACAGGAATTATGATTATCAGCCCTATAGCAATAGCAATATGGTCATTGTTACTATTAGCCCCATGGAATGGTATACACCAAAAATGGCCAGCGAGGAGCCCAGCGATTTCGTGGGAGTAGGATACGGTCCTCCCGTTAGCGTATACGAAATGCTGATAGTTGTAATCGTTCCACCAAGAGTAGGCTCACTAGTCCGCTCGTCGCTATCACTAGTCGTTTCAGCATCAGGAGCGGTAGAGATGTGAATTGATATTAATCGATCGTTGGTGGTCAAGCCGGGCAGAGTCTCTATCGCTTGTGAATCCCCACTGAAAAGAGGGATCGCATTCTTATCATTCGCAGCTGAACCGGCTGTTGGACTTCCTGTTTTCACACAGAAATATCCTTCTTTCACCGCCAGTAGACAATCTTCGTCCGTCGCCGAATGTCGAGTGATCAAGTCTGCTTTATTCAGGTTCGGGTACGCAGAATATAATTGATCAACGGTGGTACAGCATTTGTACTCTCCAAATCCGCTCCGTTTGAAGAAGATACAATTCGATGCGACATCAACTTGAAACGGTAGCGGAGCGTACTTTCTAGACTCGGTGCTAATACAATAACCATTACCTGCAGCAACGTTATTGCAGTCATCGTAGAGAAGAGGATTCTTGGCTTCAGTTAGTATACTCGAACGCTTTTTACTTTAATGGGTTTGCATTTGTCGGATGAACTGAGTATTTAAATTAGAAAACGGTGTGTGCTTACCAATTTTACCATGTCATTGACCGAAGCATGTCCGTGTGATGCTAATGATATGCAATCGTCACCTTTGAAGCCTTTAATCCAGGCATTACAATCCAAGGCTAAATTCAAAGATGATTAGAAACTAATGCTAGACTTGACAAATAAAGGTGCCAGAGTAGGCTATTTGTGGTATATACTGACCTATTTTTGGATCGGACGGAAATGGTGAGCTAGGCACAAAGCAGACTAATGACACATATACTGTTAACTTTCTATAAAATCTTTATTTTTGTAGTTTTCACGTGAAAGAATTGGAAACTACCATTACCCTCAACGACAGCTAGGTGAAGTAGGAGGCCGAATACGGTGAGGGTTTGTTCCCTCATCTTCTGTTGTCTAAACGGGTTTTCACCTTCCAACCTGCGACTAAAGAAGAGAGTTGGCAGGGAAAAGTATATGTCGTTCTTTGGGTAAAAAAATCCGCTTCATGGGCTAGATGAAGCAGTTTTATATGGGAATATTTGAGCCGGTTCCACGGCAGTAATGCAGTCTGGGGTGGACATCAAATGACACTAGCACTGCGGTTGGAAGAAAAGTGGATACCAACAGCACACCTTTGGGTTGTCCTCGTGCCTGTGCCTGCTGCGGGGGATGTGAACCACTAGCCCATATGTCTGTGGTTATTCAACAACATGGTGCCCTCCTAATAGTGCTCCGAATCGCGCATACATTTACTTAAGATCTCGAATATTTTTTGGACGTTGTCCCGTCAATTTGTTTTTTCCCTTGATCCTAGGCATGGAATGTCAATCGAATGATATAGCGTTATAGCCAAGAAAGCAAGCTCCACACAACAAAAATAAGGTGTCCTAATAACTCCAATAAGAACCTAATATGCTAGCTGCTGAGAAAAAATAAAGGGAAAGGGAATTAGCTAAACAGTATTAAAATGCAATATGCTGATCGTCATTATATGCTATAAACCCATTGTCATTGACAACATGCCTTCGCACCGTTCTCAACCACCTCCTTCTTCTCCACTCCCCGGTTCCTCTATACCCTTCCTCCCCAGTCAAAATGTCATAAACCCATCTTTCCTCCGCAATCTCCACCTCGACGCCCTCTAAGTATCGCTCCTCAACCCAATCTTGACTCGCCAGATCCAACATCCACTTCTCATCCTGCCACTCCCATCCTTTCGGAGGCACTACGTCCTCTAAGAATCTTGTCCCCTTCGGTTTATCTCCAGCCAATCTAGCAGCTGAAAGTTTTTCATATGGCACGGGCGAAAACATCCACGCTTCCCATTCGCCATTGGAATCTTTCTTCTGCAGCTCGAAAATCTCAACCTCCCGTTCATCCGGCTTCGTATCTAAAATGATATCCTTCGCAACCCACTGTTTGAATCCCTTTCGAACCTTCTTTTCGTTTGGCAGGACATGTTGTTTATGCGCATCTTGGATTGGTTGCTGCATTCGCGGGTGACACATGATAGTGACACCCCAGCCGGCTACGAGCATCACTGGCTGCCACGGAACATGCCGTGCGCCGATAAAGAGCGTAAGAGTGATGAACGAAAGAATTAGGAATACGCCGGAACTCAAAGTCTCTGAGCTGAAGTTCGTGGGTGGGCCGACGAGTTGGATTACGTTGTCGTGAGCGTTTGAGAAGTCATCCATGCTATTTTGGAGGTCTCTGAGGTTTCGAAAGAAATCTTTAGAGAATTCGGAGACGGCTTTCACTTCTGGTGGGATGGCGCTCGGTGGGCCGCGAGAAGGGTAGGGGTCTGTGGGGAGACGAGAAGGTGCCGGTGGATGGCGGGATATGTAGGCTGGGACCATGACGAAGAGGAGGACCGAGGCTAAAGGAACGCTGACGATGAGGTAAGGGTCAAGGCAGATGAAGGAGTAAAGGGCCAAGGCGGAGAGCGTATGAGTTGGGTGTCGCCAGGTCATAAGGCGGATTATACGATGTTGAAGCACAAAGACAACGCCGATTCTAAATGTTCATGGTCAGCAAGGTGGTGTAGGTTATAGAAGTGAAATGGAGACAGGCCATGTACCTCTGGTTGAAGCGCCGAAAGTTGCTAGACATCATAGTGACGCTGAACGGTGGCCGTTCGGAGTCCTTCTTCCTGTCGCTGGCATGGGTGGAGTAGTGTTCCACAGCATCTGCCGGGAGGATGCCTCCGATCATCTTTGCGAATAGTTTATCCTGCAGCCCACTAGCGAATCCACCAAGAGATTTGAAGTCGCGAGAGTCCGGGGAAGCGATAATGTTCTCGGTTGGGCCAGCTGCGAAACCCGTCGGTCGTCCTTCTTCGTCTCTATTTTTAAGGTCCTCGCGGGCTTCTTTTAGACCTTCTTTGCTGCGCTGGTAGTGTTTGGCAAACTTAGTTGCTAGTTTACGGCGCCGGCCGCCAGACTCTGGGGTGTCATCCGGGTGAAGATGACGGCTGTTAGAGCTGTTAAGGTCAGAGTCGGCGTAGGTATAGTTATCGTCGTTGGAAACATCGGAGGGAATGCTGGCGTCTGAAGCCCGGCGCATCGTGGATCTATGACAGCCTGTTCTGGCTTGTGAAGAGGGAGTATGCGATCGTGGAGGAAGTCAGGCGGCGGGAGACATCGGATGTTCACCGTGCGTCCAATAAGAGGTGTAGATGTTGTGAGATGGAGGTCATGTAGTAGCTGGACGTGGTGGTCTCGTCAACCTATCCGGCTGCATGTTCTCCGGCACGTGAAGGCGAGTTTCTTCAGAGTTGCATCTGACGGCGACAAGCGGGAGCCAAACGGCCGGTCGAGATGCAGCTTTTTCGATTCGATTCTTCAGATTAGGTGACCCAGTTACACATAACCAGACATGTATTCCTGGTGGAATCGGATATCTGACCGATCGCGACCATGAATATAATAGCACACGATACTCGAAGAATATACATGCAATGCACGTAATGTCCATGTACATACATGAGCTAGAATATGAGATGGTATGATGTAACCGGGGAGGGCCTCCCCCACCACGTTCTATTCGCCAGGGTCGCAGCGAGCCCACGAAAGAGGCAGGTTCGCCGAAAGCCTCAGGCTGTCGTCGCCAAGGCGCTCAGACCAGTTTTGGGTCTAGCTCTCGGTCTCCCTCGTCGAGACATTGCCTGTGGGTGCCTAGCAGAAGTCTTCGACTGAGACCCCCAATTCTGATACCTGGCGTCTTTGTGTACCCGGATTGAACTTGTAAAGTTGAAAGTAAAAAAAAAATTTAAAAAAAATCTGGCAGGGTCCATTACATCTATCCTTCTCCTTGTCATCTCCTATCGTAGATGGTAGACGTCAATCATAAATTCTCTCCTGTTCCTTAATTAAGCTTACTCTCATCGCTTGGAGCTTACCCGCGCAGTGATATCATATCGCCACACGCAAACGTACAAACCCACCGAGCCCCTCAATCGCTCCACCGTAACGCTCACTTTACAGCCGATAAGACACATAATCTACACAATGTTGGGAGCTTCGTCGTTCTGGACATATCTCATCGTCTGCCGTAAGTTCTAGAATATGCACTTCCTTGTGGTTGATGGAATGCGTCTATCACCGTCGTAATAGTCCGTGCTGACATCGCATCTAACACCCAGCGACGTCCTTCGCTTTGGGCATCCTCTTCACGAACTGGACCTATGACTTTCCGCTGCTCTGGACCTCTAAGCCGCTCACGCCGGAGGTGATCAAGGCCATCGAAACACACTATGTGATGCTTTACGACTCGCCGGCTCTCATCGGCCGGGTGCTGCATGCTATCATCCTAATCGCACTTGGTTCGTTCATCATCAAGCTCTACAAACCGAGTGAGAGCAATGCCCTCTTCGACGGAGCTAGCTTGGTGCTGTTCATGGTGGCTGTCATCGTCTACGGGAGCAACACAATTAAGGGCATGCAGATTATCAAAGCTGGTGACTATGTATGAACCCCGCACCGAATCTCCCAAATATGAAAGAAAGAAAAAGAAAACGACTAATTGCAAAAACAAAAACAGGGCGAGGAAATCCCACAAGTCCAATCGCTACAAGTTGTGGCAGCTTCAAATACCATCATGGCGCTTGTCCTTATCGGGGTCCTGTTACTACAATCCGGCCAATGGTATGCCGAAAAGAAGGAGAAGGAGGAGCTAGACAAAATTAACAACGAAGGGCTCAACAATGCTGATTCGCCGACAGTCTCAAAGAAAGAACTGAAGGACAAGAAGAAGAAGGTATAAGGCTGGGTGGCTGGAGGAGGCCGGGCGGCGAGTGCTTGTGGCGCCGTTGTAGAATTCACGCTCTCATTCTTTTTAAAAACTAGCATTATCTCAAAGAGGAATAAGGACTTAATTTAATCAATATTGACGAAGTTTGACTGTAAAGCCATGTAACTCGGATCAACCCACAAACTTCGGAGAGCAGAGGGCGAATATCGGGAGGAGCAGCTCGTTCTAGAGGAACAGTGGCTGGTCTGGTGTTTCATACACTAGATGAAACACGTCTTTAAGAAAAATAAGGCCTGGCGCTAATGACGATATCGGCCGCTCTGTTCTGGAAGATTGCAAAGATAGGTAGTCGGTAACAGCTCTGGCAGGAAGAGAAAAACCTAATGACCTATTCCGGCGGGATGATGCTGCTTGGACCGGTTTCACTGACCAGACTAGGTTGAAAATTGCGGTTGCTTCAGAGCTGCGACCCCCCCAGTTAAGCCTCTGACCGCATGCATGAACAAACATACAGAGAGAGGGCATGGGATGGCATGGCACCTCCTCTCCCCTTTAAAGGCCCTCATCGAGGCCCTGGCTTCCTGCTGGCCGAAAAAGAAGAATACGATTCGCCTGTTTTCTGCATTCACCTCATTTCTTTGTCATCGCTAACTGCTAGCTGCTCCTTTCGGCCTGCTGGTTCACTTGGTCCGGTCACGCGCCCGCCATTCCTTACGCTTTGGGCCACGCCAGGCCAGTCGCCACAACCCATCGACGTACCAACCTCAACCGCTTCGACTAGCACTAATCTGAACGCAAAGTTACGTTAACTCGTCTCTTCGTTCCCAAAAAATTATTCCTCCGACTTCAACGACGGAGTCCTCCACCTCTCCGTCTAGAATGTCGACATCGTATACATACGCTTCCACAATAGCAGCCAGAATGCTGGCTGCCAGAGACCCAAAAGATCACGATCCAGATGGCGGCCAGTGTGAACTCCTTGGGTCCTTCGGTACGCTCAGAATATTCTCCCCTTCTTCGCCATACCTTCTAACCACTATGTCTACCTTTCAGCTCTTCTGGTCCAGGCTGCTCTTGGAGCCCTTGCTCTCACCTCGCTCGTCTATAAACGATGGCGCGAACGTCCACAGCGTCCCCTCAAGATTTGGTTCTTTGACGCCTCGAAGCAAGTCGTCGGCTCGATACTCGTCCACATCGCCAACCTTGTGCTGGCCCTCCTCTCTTCCGGAAGATTTGACACAACACCGCACTCGTCGAGGCTAGTACGGAGGGATGACGACTATCATCCTAATCCTTGCAGCTTTTACCTGTTGAATTTGGCGATCGATGTATGCCCACTCATCCCCAACCTTGGTGTCGGATAGTTTTGGTTTTCGCGGGGAAAATTCTTATAGGGATCATGATATTAACGGCGAGATACTTGATCAGACTACAGTTGGAATCGCAATTCTTATCTACGCTCTGCGACTAATCACCCGTCTCTGCGAGATGCTTCCACCCGACAATGCTTTCAGCCACGGCATTACCTCTGGCGAGTACGGAAACCCGCCAAAGGCTTCTAGCTGGATCAAGCAGTCTAGTAAGCATTTCTTCAAATTCATGAGGTTTTCAATTTACCGAGTGCTCGAAACTAACTGAGTCAATAGTAATCTACTTTGCCGGTCTCATGGTCATGAAATTTATCGTCGGTCTTCTCTTCGCAATATTTCCCTTGGTCCTCGGTAAATTCGGCGACTTCTTACTTGGTTGGACCGAAGGCAACCGAAAAGTCCAGATTGCCTTCGTTATGTTCATATTCCCGTTAATCATGAACGCTGTACAATATTACATCATCGACATATTCATCAAAAAGCAGGAGGCAAAATCTCCCCATCTGGGCGATGACGATGGACTGGATTCTGAAGAGAGAACCCCAATCACTGGGCCTAGAGGCGGAGACGATAGTGACGATGAGGAGGTCGGAAGGATAAGCCACGATATAAATGCGCCTCAGATTCAACCTAGTAGTGCAGCAGCAGCGGGAGCCGCTGCTGGCTCATCAGGGAAACACAAAAGCACAGCACGGACGAGGAGTTTTGAAGATAGTTCATATGTGTACTCGACGGACGAGGATAATGAGCATGCTATGATTGCTTCCACAGAAGGCAAATCGCTATTGAAATCGCAAAAGAAAAAGAAGAGCGGGAGAAAGCCAACTGAGTCTTCATCGAGAGTGGAGTATGACCCAGAAGTGGATGGGGAGGACATCGGTACTAGATAGCGTGCGATGGGATGTGATCCTGCAGCCCATGTAACTCACATGGACATTGCATAGACGCATGCATATTGCAGTAGAGAAACGGGTCCTTAATATAAAGATATGGGTTGACGGGGCGACCAGCGGTTTCCTTTTTGAAGGTGTAGTATATAGCAGTTTATACAGAATCCTTTGAGTCCTGCGTTTTTGCGTACGTTTTATTCATACGGATGGGGCATGAGTATGTTAACATTATTGTATTTATCTTCTTTTATTGTTTTTGGGTAGCTTGTACGTTAGAATGTATTTTTCGCATGGCCACAGTACGTTTTGGCGCGGAAATGATAACTCTCTATCACTTCTTTCGACATGATTCGTAAATAGAAAGATAAAGAAATTAAAACGAAAGATTTAAATTGTATTCAAGAGATGTCAATTCTCATGATTTAGGGCGCCACATCGCATTATTTGCGTACGCTAACTTCTCCCTGGCCATCGCATTTGGCGTGCATATATATTGAAAAGGCAGACTATGGATTCTTTAAATTTTCCGCGGGATGGATTTTCTAAATTCCTTCACACCCTATCTGATTGGTTGGCCAGTTACTTAGCTACCACAAGCTAGCCGATTTCTGCTACGCCCATGCAGCCTGCAAGCTGGCTGGCTAGGGGCAGTGTCTATACCATTTGCTCGATGCCAGTTGGCCAATTGGTCAGAAAATTTCAGCTTGCAATTGCTGCCCCTACGAAGCTGCACAAACAACCGAGCTGGCCATCTGCAGGACTGGTTTGTTGGCAACCCACTGCCTCGACGAATTGTCAATTGTGGCCATGCGAATTCTGCATTATATAACAATACAATAGAAGAGCTCTTGGATCTCGTGAAAAGGACTCGATGGCGTCCAAGAGCCAGAGATATTATATCACACAGCCAATATTCCCTCCCAGAATCTAAATCGTTCCATGGATTACCTTGCAAGGTAAAGGATCATTCCATTGAATCATCGGTGCCACAGTCAAACATTCAGCAGTCGCACGCCAGAGTCGACCGATACCAACTCCGCCCAGTGAACCAGAACCCGAAAAAAATGGCGGATGCATGTCAAACGCTAGCTACCACAATTGCCATGGCCTTTGCAGGGCTTCATGGCGCCGGGACGGACCCTATGAGTGTCGCCTGTTCCCGATACGTGCGAAACAACAAACTAAACCAGAAGGAGCTCGCCAAATACCAGTTTGCCACAGCAGAGATGCTGGAGCTTGAGGTTCGACAATTGGAGCGCCGTCGCTCGAGATCCAAAACGATCAGACTTGGTAAAAGTCTTGACCCGCTGGTCGGTTGTCTGCGACGTTACTCAGATGTCATGGATACCATGGTACAAGCGAATCCTTATCCTATGGCGTTGGTCTGGGGTAGCTTGAAGTTGTTGTTGAATGTGAGATTTTTCCCCCCCCTTCGAGTTGCTGCTCTAGCTCTTCGTATCCTTCAAGCCTTTTTGTGTTTCCACAAAAAAAAGCCTCCCCGCCAGATATTATATCCTCGTGATGTCATAGATGGTGGGGAGCTGCGCATCCGAGCAGACCTGTCTTTTTACAATGCGCCTTGCATTTTATTATGCTCTTCGCAGAGCTAGGCGGAATGGGCATTTTCTTAGATCTAAAGGTGCGATAGCTGACTCCGCCTCGGCAGGTAGCTTCATACCACATCCACTACTTTGAGAGCCTCGTAAATATGTTGAGGGAGATTGGCGATACCTTGGATATATATAGGAAGTACGAAGTCGTCCTTGAAAAATCTCCAGAAGTACAAGACAGACTCGCAGACGTTTACTACCATATTCTGGATTTTTTACACAAGGCAAGAAACACATTCAAAACACGCAGTAAGAGACCCTCCCGTTTTCAGGGTATTCTATTTAATTCCGCCTATTTCTCCTCCACCAATTAGAAAGCTTGAATACAATATCTGAATCTATTGGCTCGAACTAATGATTGGCTGTAAAATTGCAGGCCCTTTATTCTTTTGCCGATCAACTTGGATTTCGTTCGAAGCAGATTTCGACGGCATAATTAAGAACTTCAAGCGGCATAAAAATATCCTGGATCAAACTATAAATATCGCAGAGATATTGCAAGCAAAAGATATTGCGGTCGACGTGAAAAACATTAAAGCTATCGTGGAAGAGATAAAGCAAGTTCAAGGCCAAGCGCAAGTAAACAATTCGCAATCTGTGCAATACAATTTGAACGTCGATATGAGGACCGAATATAATCTCCAGGTAAGCAATGGCATTCTAGTTGTCATTAGATCCAGATGCTACTAAAAACTATTCTGCGTGTGATTAGTATGAGGTCGCATACTAATATGTTATCTGATAATCATAGCAAGTCAATGTTGACACGCGGGTGTCACTTATGAACTGGATTTCTAAAGCCGACCCAAAAGAAGTTTTTACTCGGGAATCTAGACGCAGGGTTAAATACTCTGGCCAATGGCTCATTCAGAATCAGATCTTTAAAGATTGGCTTGTCTCGACAGACAAACGTCTACTAAAGATCGTGGGATGCCCGGGCTCTGGTAAAACAGTCTTGAGTACGACAGTTATAGACAATCTCGAACAGCAACATCCAAAAATCATCAATCCAGCAGACATTAGACCGATCTGCACAGCATACTTCTACTGTTCCAAATCGGAGCAAGATCAGAATATCTTATCCATTCTCTCGGGGATAATCAAGCAAATTTTATCTCAATTCCCTCAGCTACCCAGCTGTGTCATAGACTCCTATGAGCAATCCAGAAACGCTGGCCGAACTGCACTTTCGATGGCAGACAACCCAGAGAATCTCTTCAAGTCGATAGCCAAAATTTTCGAGAAGCTCTATATCGTGGTAGACGGCCTGGACGAAGTGTCCGATCCTAATATCTCGATCAAGGCTCTTTTGGAATTGACTGAAGCGTTGCCAAACACCCGGACCGTCTTGCTCAGTCGCGACATCCCAGAGATTAACACTAGGTCACCTGCATATCCAGTCATCAAACTGGATGGTCTCAATACAAGCAAGGATGTCAACAGATATCTTCAAGAAGAACTCGACGAACTCCAATTTGAAGATCTTCCTTCTAGCGTTTATGACACACTTTGTCAAAGAGCAAATGGCATGTTTTTGTTTGCAAGCTTGATGATCAAGTCTTTGAGAGAAGCCGAGAACCTGGAAGAAGCTCTCAAGATCGTCTCATCTATGCCCGAAGGCCTAGATGAGTTCTATAGTTCTGTAGTAGTCCGTCTTCTCAAGGAATCAACCGTCAAGCAACAGAACTTGGCTCGAAGAGTCATCATGCTGATGTGTGGGGCTTCTCGTCCTCTGAAATGGGCAGAACTGGAGTGTATGCTGAACACTAAGGAAGATGAAAAGGCTACGTCGATGAAACTGTTCAAGATTTCGATAGTGAGGGCTTGTAGTCCTTTGATTGAGAATGTGCCGGAAGGAGATATATTCCGATTTGCACATTTGTCCGTCCGAGAATTCTTCTTAAACGCGACAGTGGCTCAATCGCCCATCACAAAGACCGGATTTGCATTCCAAGAGATTGATGCACATACAGAAGTTGCAGGCATCTGCTTGAATTACCTACTTCGTTCCGACACCGGCAATAGCTCTCCGGGGGGTAATAAAACCGCCTTGGGATCAGCCGCCACAAGCAGCCATGCAATGCATCCTTTGTTCGAATATGCGTCTACTTTTTGGGGGTTCCACATCGTCCGTTCGACATACAGTAACCGACTTTCCGGGAAGATGCGGGAATACCTGTCTGTTCAGTCACGCCGGATGACATGGATTGCAGGACAGCTTTTCAGAGAATCCTCCGGATTTCCACTTCAGCATTTGATCAAGATGCAGAAACGGCTTCACGAGTGGGATATTGGTGAAAGCACTGATACCGAAAAAGAAGATCGCCTCGATTGGATTCAGGATGTCGGTAGAGTCTTAGTCGATATTGATACGACGGAGACAAATACACATGGCCTGGCAGCTGGCGAGCCACGCATCACATATTTTGACAAGCTCATGGTCATCAGAGACCTTTCTCGGGAATACACCATTCGCCAACGACTCGATGAGGGAGAAAAGTGGATGACTGATGCATTGAAGAGGAAGCAGAGAGCTTTGGGTGAAAACCACGTGTCTACTGTCTGGCTGCTAAACAGCCTTGGAATAATCTACGACCAACAGCACAACGTTAAACTCTCCGCAGAGACCCACGAGAAAGCCCTGAAATTGCAAGAGCTGCATTTGGGTCGAGAGCACCTTGAGACCGTATGGACAATCAATGAGCTCGGAAGGGTATATCGGCACTTGAAACGCTATGACGATGCAGTCAACATGCATCTACGAGCATTTGAAATCCTCAAAAAACTTCTCCCAGAAAACGACTTGCAGCTTGCATGGACTCTGAATACCCTTGCACGAGCGTACAGGAAACAAGGCTCTATATCAGAAGCTCTAGAATGTCACCAAAAGGCTACAGATATCCAAAGAGTAGCCTTGGGGGACGATCACCCCCACCTTTTGTGGGCGATTGCAGATATTGGGCGGTGCTACAGAGACAGAAAGATGCTCAGAGAGAGCACTGCATGTCATCTTCGATGCCTTGAAGGAAGAAAGGAAGTCCTGGGACTTGATCATCCCGATACCTTGTGGGCTATGAATGATTTGGGGCTTGTATTGTCGGAGATTGGTGAGGTCGAAGAAGCAAAGGACCTGCATAGTCAGGCACTCGAAGGGCAGACTCGGTTATTAGGAGAGACACATTCACATACCGTGTGGAGTAAAAAGCAGATCGAGCTTTTATCGTAGGAAAAGATCGGTAATCGGTGCGAGTCGGTTGGCATTGAGTGACGTGTTCAAATTTTGGAGTTTACATTTTTTATTATATCCGACTTATTACTAATGCAATATGAATATTTACTTTGTCTATCATTAACCGCCTTGTTCTCAGCCTTGTTAATTCGTACTTTGTTTTACTTGTCAAACTAATACCGTAATCATTGATAACCGTGGACTTGACTACCTTTAAGTTGTTCTTGATCGGATGGCCGATCGGATGGCCAATCACAATTGCTGGACGTTAGGCTTAGCATGAAGTTCGAGGAATATGCAAGGCATCAAGTTGGCAGACGCTACCTTCTGTTGCACAAAGCAGGGATGGACCCTAGCCAGCTAGCTAAGCCTCTCAAGCAGGATGTAAGGGTGTTGGTCGTAGATGGTGTACGTACATTTCCTGACTTCATGTTCAGGAACCTTCAAAATAGTGAGAGACATTCGGAAGCCCTTATCATTGGTTATGTGTAACATTTTCTTTTCTGGAACTTTAATCCCGTTACTTTCGTACTATTATCACGATTCTAAATGGGGTTTAGAGTACATAGTATTAATGCAACGACAAGCTTGATAATTCTGTTATTTTCCTCTCAATTTATAACGAACCCGATTTATTTGACATTTTAGGTATACAAAATCATAGACAAAATGAACCAGCTCCGTTGTTCTCTGTGTCTAAATAGTATATTACTCATATTATTTGGGGTAAAATGCCGATATGGTTCGCTTGAAGATATCTAGATGTCGGTGTTAAAGACACAGCGTGCACCATCTGTCGAAGAAATGGTGGAACCTTTTGATACAACCACTGGCTGTACAGGGTTTATGACGTTTACCAACAACATCTTCCCGGAGGTGTTTTCCGTGGCATACAAATTACCAGTGCTAGTTGCAAAAAGTGCACCATACCCAGTACCGGTCAGCCCCGTGAACTCGGTACCCTTGGTGTAAGTATGGCTTATTGGATCGAAGCTCACAAGCATTGGGTGGCCAGCTCCGGTCACGGTCAATGACCATAGCTTGCCGCCACTGGTGGACGGAATATACGCCCAATCAGCAACGCTAATCCCGTTAGTAGAGGTGGTACCGGAGCTGACAACTTTCCCATACGTGGGCGAAGATGGCTTCAAGTCGATTTGTGCCCATTTTTGCTGAGATGTGCTAACGCCGATACCCACGTACATCTGTCCATTACCGTCGATGTCGCCGATATTCCAGTTCACAAATTGAGAGAAAACTGTGAGCGCTTGTACGACGCCGTTTGCATTGATACGGAGAAGGGTGCCTGTCTCAGTAGCCAAACCGTAGAGATAGTTGTCCAGCACGTTATACCCAATAGCGTTAACAGTCTTTGAGTTGTAGAGGTTGGACTTGATTACTGTAACGGTCGAGGTCTGGATATCTATCTGCTCAAATGCCAGATTGTTGATGCGGTATCCATACTTGGAGCAATTGAACTGCGGACCGCCAGTTGGAGTTGAAGTTGGAGAAGTGGAAGTAGAAGTGGAAGTGGAAGTGGAAGTGGAAGTACTAATCAGTGGCTGAGTAAAGGTGTCTGTCTCCGTCACTGTAACTGTGATATAGCTTTCTGTGGGGGGTTCAGTCGCAGTAGTCGTTGTCGTCGATATCTCAGTGGCCGTTATAGTAATGAAACTCGTTATCACCGGCAAGGTGATGACATCCGTGATTGTTAGAGTGATGGTAGTTATGACGGGCACAGAGATGGTATCCGTTACCGTCACCGTTACACTGCTTTCCACGGGAACCGTAGCTGTAGTTGTCACAGTAGTTGTTGAGGGGTCACCGGTAGGGCAATCAATCGCAAGTGGGCTAGCAAGAACCAAATTTGAACCCTGAAGTGTTCCTAAGATCGCTACGAGCGCGAAGAAGAACCGTGAAAATTTAGGCATGATTAAGAATAAAGCAGTAGATGTTGAGGACTTGGTATAGAGTATATGTCCGAAGCAGACAAGATATTGAATTGGTAAGGATTCAGCTGATTGCGTACTCTGGAGAGCGATGTTTAATATTTTATATCTTAGAATTGGGTCTGGAAATAGGTCCATTTATACATTCATCAAGCTGCCGTTCATCAATATGCAATATGCTTCGGACTCAAAGAATGATAACCAAATGAATTTTTTCTCACGATACCAAAATGTCTATGCTATTATATCATCTACCTAATATATTATATCTTAGTATATAATATATATAATATTGTAAGACCTGTTTTGCCAGAAAAAATACAACGAACAAGCACTAGGAAGACTCGAGATACACAACTTTCACCCTTTATGCCCTAGTCAAAGATTTATAGCCTAGTTTTCTTTCTTATTTTCTATAGAAGCTAGCTTAGTTAGTATTCACATATCAACAGTAATAGCTTATATATATAAATAATGAAGCATGTACATGTTGCCTTAAGACATAGGAGTAACTCGACAGTGTTTCTCAAAGCTCCTTGGTGTCCGTGGACTAGCTTAAGCGCCTAGATGCGCGACGGAACCTTCACCGGGGTTAACCGAGTGGGTCCCCTTAAGAATTGCTAGGTTTGCTGCTCAGAAAAGACATGGCTTTTTGGTTTCCCATTCATATTAATCATTTCGGGATATAAATCAGGCAAAGTGGAGGCCTCTCTAAATATATTTTATATACCTATATAGGCCCTTACATTCACATCACTTTTAATATACGTATCAACCCAACGGTACATCATAGGAGAATATTCCCGCTAACTGCAGCATGAAACGACTTTCTTAGTAGAGTTTGTATGGAGAACAAGCAATATATTAGTAAATATTTATGCCATGAATATTTGATTGGTCATACACCCTCCATGGGCAAAATCCGTCGTGGGCTGGGTCAAGCAAGTGCTAGTGGCTGTGACAAAACAGTATCAACGGAAGATAGGTATGTAGTTTTCACCAGTTTATTTACTATTACTGAGAATGCACAGTCTCCTAGAGATTGCGATTCCAGTCAAATAGCCTCTCAAGATATAATCTTGAGCTTCCTATCGCAACCAATAATATCAGACAGGCTGTGTATTCGAATATTTGTGAAATTTTATACCCCTGTGTCATTTGGGTCGCTCCAGCTCGCTTACCAAAAGAAGAATGTTGCAGATTTAAGTCATCAACACAATGCAGTGCACAAGCCCCGCCCCACTCAGCTGGATAATTCCGGACCGCAATCGTCGGAGGGGTCTCTGACCCCCGCATTGCATCAGCTAAGCAGCTAGCAACTAACCCAGCGATTTTTCTGGAAATTGTCTGTAAGATGTGCTGGCGTGCGTGTGAAGAAGGCGGTCGGAGGGTTTTCAGTCCAATCTGGGCAGCCAGCAGCACGGAATTTTCCAGCCATGACGAATACTCACGACATTGCCTCGAAGAAAAAACGGAAGAACCAGTCTGCACTATTGGCAATTATTGGATACTATACCCTGTCTCCGAGCGCGAGAATTCTTTCTCGCTGCAGAGATTCTTAGTGGTTACTTCTACACCACCTGTCGAGAAAACGACCGTGTTGCATTTTATAATGCAAGAGAACTGCAGAGATAGAAAAGAAATTACCGGAAATCAACTCCGCGTGGGATAATAGGGGCCCTAGAGGTATCTGATACATCGAACAGCTCATCGTCTGAAGTTTTGAGAAACTACCCTAATTTTTGTGGGTCTCTCTTTGCGAGCCAAGAATATCTTTTTTTTCTTTTCTAGAAGATCAAGATAAAGTTATTAGAGCTCGCCGGAACAAGGTCGTCCGGCTATTCTAGAATGGGAACATTCACAACAAACACAAGCACGTGCAAACCTAGCCTAGTCTGCAGAACATTTGGATCACTGCAAGAATTCCTGGCGCCTCCGGATTGGTTGTATCTGAGATTACTTGTTGATATATCTTCTAAAGTTCAGATATTATCTGCGGAAGCTCGGTGAGTTGGCGAATCATGCGTACAGGTGGGCCGGATCCTGCGGTGTGCGAACATCTCCATCACACTGCGCTGCGCAGCTGCAGAGACTATCTCGCTGTCCGACCAGACAATCGCAAAGCCTTCGCAGAACTTACGCGAAAGAATCGCCTCAAAGCTAGGCGGACTTTAGACTACCCAATGTGGCAGATCTCAAGGCAGGCTTCGGATGCCCAGCTTATGCTGGGGCCTTGCAGTTATATTTCCTGATATCAGGGAATTGTCATTGGTTGATCAATTAATCTGAATGTAGGCACGATCAGTATGCAGTTAATTTGATATATATTAATATCGTGCAACATAAATGTCGGCATCACCATGTAGGAAACTCGCATCTACCAGACTACCACTGGCTATCTTTCTTGGCTGCACAGCAATCTCATCTCGCAATTATTTTTCTGAATCCTATCCCATCACCTCATAGACGTTTGTTGAAGTCTGTTGCATAGACGTCTCCCTCCACAATGGCTGCTGAACGCGATATCGCGGAAGATTTGGCCAACGAAATTATCAGACAGCTTGCCTGGAAGCTTGCTGAACAGGAAGAAGTTCATGATCTGAGTGAGAAACTTATTGCCAGATTATCATCGGCAGATTTTGACTTCGATCCCAGCAATGAGATTGCAGAGCTTCTTGGTCAGGTTCTTTCTGGTTGCGTGGAGACCCTGGCAGAAGAGTTCACAAATATTGATGATATCCTGCTCGACGAAGCTATCAATGAAGAGATAGAAGTTGCGGCTGGGTTAATTGAAGAAGAAGAGTCTCAAAGAGAAGCTGGGGGGCTTGATGAGATTCAGGAGGTCGATGAACACGTCGGGGAAGACATCAAAGAAGGCATCGAGGAAGAGGTCGAGGAAGAGGTCGAGGAAAGAGTCGAAACCGACGTAAAAGCCAATGAGACGGAGCCTTTCACAAGAGATGAAAGCTACACTATTACTATTGATAAGTTGGACGCGGAGGGGTAAGCCTTCTCTACAGATCTTCCCCTTCACAGTGTTTTTACCATACTCAGATTACTAATTTAATTTATATATAGACAAACCACAATAACACCAAGTCATGATTCCAGAAGCACAGAACAAGTCTCAGAACAAGGCGGCCTTGACCCGGTCAGTTCCATAACTCTTCTTACCTCAGGGAAGATGGAACCGGAGAACACAAAGAATATTCATTCTTTAATAGACGATGAATCTAGGGACACAGCCTCATCATCTGTGCTAGGTTTAGTTCAAAAGTTTGAGAGAACTTCAGGCTCAAACAAAGATGAAGGAACATCTGTAACTGCCAGCAATTTGGACAGTAATTTAACCACGGGTGCCAGTCAAACTCAAACCTCTCAACCATTTTCAAAACAAGGAAAATACGGAACGGGATCTTTTACAAACTCTGAGACAGAGGATAAAGATTCTGAGCAGACACCAACGCCGGCAGTTCCGAATATACTGCACAATGCACCATTCACTGACGACGATGTTCCCAGTTCGCCAGAACCTATAACTCTCTCTCTTACAGGCACTGTACCTAGTCTAGCAATCCCTAGCCTCCAACCTTACTCGGCAAACCTGACAAATCTGACAAGTCAAACTATCGATCACGAAGCAAGTTTGCAAGATAACTTCGGGCATATTGATGGAGTATCAGACAAAGACGCCAATGCATCTGATACTAACCGTCGCCCTGGGAAACAATTGGATACACACAGTAATCCAGTTACCTCAAATAATCAGGGTACACCTCCAGTCGGTAATATAGAGATCGCTGAGAGCAACCGTGGCACTGAAACCGGATTTAATGGATCGGATTCAGATTCATTATCGGTACTAGGAATCCTCAGTGGAGGTTCTGTAAGCTACACATCTTCCCCCGCCGAGAAAACTGGATCAGAAGAATTTTACCAGGATACCCCAAAGGTTCTTTTCGCGGAAACCATATACACAGACAACGATTCACATGAGGCCGCCGGAGCTGCCACGGACCATGTGTTGAGGTTTAATCCCACCTTATCGGAAACGGAATTCAAGGGCGATCTAAGTCCAGACTTAAGCAATAATGTCCAGAATTCTGCCTTTGAAACAGAGTCCAATAACTCAACAACCCTGGTAGAACCACCAAGCACTAATACCAATCATGTCCATGACGATTTACCGACATTCCCTGTGCACCTGAAAGCTGATGAGATCGAAAAAGATAGTGGAGGAAATAAATCTCCAATTTCTTTGGATCCAAAAGTATCCCTCGGAACTTTTCTAGAGAGGGTGAATTCTTCGTCTCCAGAAGAACTGTTGTCCAACACCAGTGTGGGCGACGGTCCAAGTGATAGTGTAATTGATGGCGCAAGTGTGCAGCAGAACTCTTACAGCAACGACAACGGCAACAATTCAGCATCCCCTTCCAGCATACAGAATCAACCAGAGACAGAAAGGCCTGAAGTTGAGTCTAAGGCCAGCGGAGTTGATACGACTGCTTTACAGCACGGTGGTTATGGTAATAGAATTCAGAACGGCAAACAATCAGATGAAATCTCAGGCCCTCCGGAACATTGTCCCGCAGAGTTGCCCAAGACTGATGTTCAGAATAAAGAGCCTAATTTGAAAGATACTCTACAAAATCCTTCCTCGTCTTTGGATTTACAAGACGAAACTCTGTCTGAGGGAACGGATAGCCAGCCAACTATTATTACCTGTAACGACCGAAGAAATACCCAAAGAGATGAATCACTTCACAGCATAGAAGAAAATACAGAGAACACCATTCAGCAAACTGCCAATGCTACAGAGTATCCTGTGAGCTTGCTTATGGGGGGCAATAATTATTTGTCGAGTTCGGGACCACCTGATTCAATCTCTCAAGAAGTCGAAGATCCTCTCTGTGAACCTCTTCTTCCATCTATATCAGAGCAAAATCATCAGAGTACACATTCCAAGTCAAATACAGATGAGATTTCAGGACAATATAGGGATACTATTTCAAAAGATCCTCAGAATTCCAGGGATACAGACGGAAATCAAATGGAAACTAAAACCTCACTATCAGACGAAAGACCATCACCAAGCGATTCTACTCTCGAAACTGAGAACTCTCCTCAGAGCCAACAGAAGCAGAAATTGAACTCCAAGAATTCAATTGCAGGAACACCAGGCAGCGAGCCCCAAGAGCAGGATACAACGCCTTCAAAGCACCAAGATAGCAATGTTCCCGTATCAATGCCCCAACTAAGCGTTAACTTACCAAAATACGAATTCTCTGACCAGGGAGACACGGACTCGGACTTTTCAAAAGATGGGCGTATGTCACCGTTTTCTGATTTACCCTGTCATGAAAACGGCCCATTCCTCGATGATGTAGATCCAGATCCAAAAAGTCCAACCTTTCTACATAAGGATATCACAGGGACTGATACCGATTCGAAGACGCCGAACCCTTCAACTTCAAGTCGAATAGCAACGGAACACAGCTTGGAACAGGAATCCCCTCCCTCCATGATCTTTGCTCTTAATGAAGCACCTCCAATCTCTAAGGAAGAAGCGCCTTCTGCATCGAAAACAGACAAGGCATCTTCATCTTCCGACAGAAATGTTACAACTTCACCTTCGGGGAAAGATAAGACGGTTTTACTGTTAGAGGAAGTCAAAACACACCCAACTAGTTATTCAAAACATGAGAAGCCAATCTTTGACATAAAAGAAGCTCCCTCAGATTTGACAGTTGGTGAAGCCTTCTTGGCGCCTGAAAGCAAGGAGTTACTTTCAATGCCTAAAAACGAAGGTGCACTTTCAGCTTCTAACAGGGGGGAAGCGTCCCTAACTCTCCCTTCAGAGGAAACACAACTAGCCTCATCTAAAGAAGGTTCTTCGTCAACCCCAATTCTAGGGAACCCTGAAAAAGAGTCCTCCGACAACGAAAAGTCTGTTGATAGCCCACAGGGAGGAAAGAACCCCAAGTTTCCATCGTCATCCAATGCAGGTGACGTCAGTGGTCCTATTGAGGGAACCCCAGACCCCGAATGCAAACCCCTTGGACAAACTGAGAAACTCGATTCTCGCGAACGAGAGGACCATCTTGCCGAAGTGGCCAAATCGAAGCTGGAGTCTACAGGGACATCCCTGAGTATGAGTGGCCCGGAATCAAAATTGCCTCTAGATCCAGATGTTATACAACCTTCGCCAAAATTCCCCAAAGAAGAGTCTCAAGTGTCCGAGGAAACATCAAAGGAAATACTCAAAGAACCATCTCAGGAAACATCTGAGGAAAATTCCGAAACACCCAAAGTATTATCTGAAAGAGTGTCTGACGAATTATCTGACGAATTATTTGAAGAAGTATCTGAAGATATATCCGAAGATACATCCGAAGTGGCATCTGAAGAAGAACCCAACCGAACTGTCGAGGAAACATCTGTGAAAATACTTGAAGAGATATCCAGGGAATTATCTGAGGAGATAGCTAAGAACACAACAGAAGAAACACCCAAAAAGGCACCCGGGGAACTACCTGAAGAAGCATCTGAGGAACAATCTGCGGAAACATTCGAAGAACGATCCGAGAAGCCATCCGCAGGAACATCTTGGAAGGTATCTGAGGAAGTACCCGTGGAAATCTCTGGGGTAGCATTTGAGGAATTACCTGAAGCAGCGCTCATAGGGGAACCTATGGAAGAATCTGCAGAAACCTCCATAAAACAACCTGCAGGACAAACTACAGGATCCCCATCAGATAGTTCCACGGAAAAGTCCGCAGAACCTGAGGAAGAACCTGACGAAATATCTAGAGAAGTACTTGAAGAAGCTTCTGAAGAAGGACCAGAAGGGAAACCCGAGGGATTCTCAGTCTCGGAGGATCCACCACAAAAGTCTCAAGAGATATCTCAGAGTCCCTCGAATAGCGGGAAAGGTCCAAATCCCATCAACCCGAACGTCGAAAATAGTGACCGTGGAAGCGATAAAGAGCATGAAAATGAGAAGGAGCGCAATCACGACGACAATAGCAACGATTTTTCAATGAGTTCCCCCAACGAGGGCTCAGATTTTCCACATGATGATACTTCAGCATCCAACGGAGAGCCAGTGTCGCCAGAGTCACTATTCAATCTATCTCATATGCAATCAGCGACACCGACTCGCCCATCAATCGTAAAGCCCATCTTACCCAAAGCTCTTGAAAATTTAGGGTCTTTGGGTATTCTCTCAATAGTTTCTTCCTCCATTAAATCAATATTTCTAGGACCGCAACTGGAATCTGATGGTGAAACTTTCCTCGACCCGACCATCTCAATGCCTGGAGCATTTCCACTGTTTGAAATGATCCTCGATCCAAAAGATACCCCATTATACAGCAATTCGGATTCCGTGGTTTCTATATCAGATGAGAAAACACCTAGACTGACCGGTTCCAATCCATGGGAGGCGCTACTCTTAACCTTTCTCTCCATTTTCATGTACATATGGATGCCTATCCTTGAGACCCTCGAAGGTGTTCTTAACCCAAACATTCCAGTACAAACTTCGATGGACTTTTGCAACAGCGTGTTGCTAGAATGTTGGGAACCAACTCTAAATACCCTTGAGATTTCAGTTTCGAAAGTGGATTTTTTCCTAGAGGACCTAACACAGCCACCTCCGGTTATCAGAGCTGCCATCGCGGAGACTTGGACCCCGGTACTCGAAACTCTGGAGCTCTTAATGGTCGTCCCAGCTTTCTTTATCCAAAGTTTCAATATTCTTCAACCATATACCCAATCTTGCAAAAATTTTGTGAGAAAGATGAAGGCTTTTGCTATGCGCATTAGATCCACACCTATTAAGGAGATTTGGATCCGCGCCTGCAGTCTAGAGTGGCTATCTCCAGAGCCACTCCTCGGACTTCTAAAAGCCATGGTTAGAAGCTTAGAGGACCTACTCGTTTATGCCTCTAGGAACTTTTCCATTCTCAACCCAGCATTTCCTGGTCTTACTTCAGACATCTCCCATTTTACACCAACAATCTCCAATTTCACTCCAACTATTTCCAATTTGAAACCAGACATTTCTGGTTTCAAAGGAGATATGCTAGATCTCAAGACAGGTCTTTCTAGCCTCAGACCTGATTTTTCGAACTTCGCACCCGTTATCACTAGTCCTAATCTGAACCTCCCTTATGAGCTTCAGGATATTAAATTGTCGCCCTTTTTTTCGCAAAAGAGTCGATGCAAAAATACTTTATGCTCTTATTCGCATTTTTACATCTATCTCTTACTGCTAACTTGTCTTAGTGAACCATCTCAGCAAACACAGACATTGACTTTCTTACTTCATTCTAGTCTGTCCATCTTTCTGCCCGTCCTCCTTTATCTTAATGCATCGCTAGCGCTTCCTATTTCTGTCCCTCATCTATTCTACATCACCTATAGATTAACTTCCAATATTTTTTTATAGTTTTCTTAAAGTCTTAACGGTCAGCAACACTGTGTTCGCTTTTTTTGTTGTTAAATTAGTGTTTAAAGTTCAAGCAAGTTGTTTTAGTACCATGGTACAAGTTATATATTTCATATGCACATGTATGCTTGTGGTTGGACAAGGGTTCAGTGGGTGTCTTCAAATGTAAGACCTACGTTATTCATGGATGATTTAATGCACCAGTGGCGTCAGCTGCTATGGTCTATCCGATAATACAAGGCTACTCATCTCCTCCTTACATTTACTTTTGAAATTACATAATACTTTCAGCTTTTCTTCATCAAATTTTTCTTGGCGGTTCTGAAAATCATGCATGGCGATTTTGTATATCGCCTTGATATTGATAATCACAGATTACAATTAAAATGTTTGCAAAATTCAATATGGTTGTTCTAAAACCCATCAAATTAAATATATAGATACTTCTTACGTAGTTTTAGAGATTTTCTACAAGATACACCTCAATATTTCGACACAAACATCAGAGAAAGAAAGAGGAAGATAAAAAATACATGCTTTACAATGAGAACTAGAAAATGAAAATTAACTACTTCTTTGGCAATTCCAGTCAAGTCGATTATTCAGTCTGCTGATCAAGCGCGGCGATAAATATTTTTAATAACTTTAAAGATAAAATATTTTGTCAGCTCATAGTTATAGCATCATAATCAAAATAATTCCAATAAATTAAAGATATGGTGTCAACTTACTTTTTTTCCATATTCTCTATCACCGTGTGCTTCACCTGCCATTCCGGCATGTCTCATCACAGCTGTATTCGGTTTTAATTGATCCATGGAGCAGTATACCCATTCCTCCAAGTCATCGCTTCTTTGAAGCTCATGTAAAAACTCCTCTGCGGCCGCGTCGCTGCCCACTCTAGAGATAATAAAAATGACTGCAGCCTCACCATATTCCTGAACCAGCTTGTGGTTCTTGCATTCTATAATTGTATCTTTGAATGCATCTCCATCGGTTGGCTAGGGATTGAATGGATTATGAGTATCAAGTCTAGGTATTCGTGAAGTTGTGGACAGGTGGTTTCTACTTACGTCGCCATCAGTTATAGTAACCACGATCAGAGGCTTCGTGAATTTGTCAGCCTTCATCTTATCTATTACCATTGGCTGAACAATCTTTTCATTCAGCATTGTTCCCAGCTCGGTAATGCCACCCCAAGTCACATTTTTCAACTTATTCTTAAGAGTCGGGATGTTAGCAATGTTGTCGAATAAGCCATTGCAGTCCCGCCGGAAATTTAAGAACCTGATAGATATCCCAGAGGGCTCAATCAGGGTTGCCAGCTCCGTCATTCTCTCCAAAGTTGCTTTCAATGGCTCTATGCGGTCCTCTTCCTCGTCGTTCGCATCTTCAAACATAGACCAGCTATCATCTATAACTCAAAAAACATTATTAGTTTCTAAATAGTATGAACCGAGATATCTGCCAAACTTACCGCAGAGTATAACGAAGTCATAGAAAGCAAGCTTGGTGACCTTCTTGATTTCCTCCGGGGTCAATCCATAGGTTTGTCCGATGCTACTTGCTTTCTGGGCTGCTATCGTCATAGTTCCCTCCACATCAAGACCGTTTAGTCGTTTAAAATTTGCATCGATAAATCTAATTGCATCTTCGATGTATTCTGGTGCCAAAACTTCAGGAGAAGGCAGAACATTTGGTGGTAAAAGTGATTCGACATCTGTCATCGATGATCCATTTGGCTCTTTGTCAAATATTGACGGCTCTCGTGAAGAGTTTGTATCCGTATCTGCAAAGGAGTCGGTTCTAGGAGTCGGTTCTGGTCCTTTCGCTTCTCCTGGGGCTTCTAAATTTTAGTGCCATCCAGGATTTTGTTCCAAATCTTGGGCGGGGCGCGACATTATACCTTGGGACTGTTTTTTATTACTCTCAATCTCTTCTTCTTCAGCTTCTTTGATCGCTTTAACCCAGCTGGGTCCAGCCTTTCCAGCTACATTCGCCACCATTTTGGAGGCTAGCCGCGAGATCATTTTTTGATATAAATCATCGTCATACTTGTTTCGAAGAGGTGCCAATTTTGCAAATTCTTTAAACTTGCCGATACGCTCTTTCACAAACTTGGAAAAGTTTTTTGTCTTGAGAACTGATTGAAAATGAGGAGAAAATTCCTCGTGCCGCGTTGCTCCTTTTCGGGGTAATGGTATCTCTGCCTTTGAGGCCATTTTTATGAATCCCGACTGTTGAATATAGGGAGCTAATTGAATAGGTTAAAGATAGGACAAAGAAAATAAACAGTAATAAATAAAAACAAAAATAAAATAGCCTTGAAATATAAAGATTAAACTCTATTCCAAAGGGATAGGTGCGCTCAAGACCTCCTCGGTGCATATGATCAATTTATTGACGCCGAACAATCATATTATATCCACTCTTCCGAAATACATAACACAAAACCTTTGCGGTCTATTTTGCTAGCGCGCTTCGCATGCAAAAATTACAACAAAAGTCTGTCATCAAAGCCCCAACTGCAAAGATAACTCTGCCGACCAGGACACCAGACAACCTCGCAAGATAATCCACGGTCGCCTTGGTAGTAGCCCCGCCTGTTGTGGAACACATTGTTGTCACACTTAGGCGTCCCAGGCTGCGAGTATAGCCCCTCACCTATAGTGACGTGGATGGCGGGGTGCACAAGTCTTCTCGAAGCCGATGCAAGTACTTGTTGGCCAGGCATATGCAGATGCATGCAAATGCGTGCCAGGATACACATCACCAAGCAGTGTCTGACCGACCGAACGTTTGAATCCGCGCCCACCAGCCACCACCCTGCATATAGATCCTTCATGTGAGGGAGAAGTAATCAGCAGAATAAATAAAAGTATCACCTATATGTTCAAAGTTTAGAACAAAATTAAATTGTCAAACGTTCTGAGGTTGGAAAGCTTCTCATAAGAAAAATCATTTGGGAATCTGCATATCAGAGTGCGTATACTTGTGTACGCACATATGCCCGTGTTGGCAAACCTCAACTACGTCTGCTGAGCAGTTATTCAGAAATAGACAACAACAAAAAAGGATATCTGGACCAAGAATCGGGATAATCGTAGAGATGGATAAGAAACTTATAAGGCCGCCGTTTTTCTCAAGTTTATGTCTAACTGATTAAAACGACATCCGTGGGCACTCGCGAGATAAACATTTACAATACATATATTAATATGGCAACAATTAAGAACGGAAATACTTACCGGGCTACCAATGTAGCAGACACTACAACAGTGGATGATCTTACGAAGCTACTGACAGATCAATTAACGGCTGAAGAACAAGGAAGGGGATACAAAATCACAAAAATTAGCCTGGCTCCAGACCCGTGTAGCCAGGGTGCCAGGCAGACTGCGATATTCCGAATATATCTCCCGACTACAGATTCCCCAAACCCATCCTTCCTCTCTAAAATATTCTCTACTGGCAAAGTACATGTTTTCGATAGCAAATCAGAAGAAATAATCGAGATAGATGCGGAATTCTGGGGACTCACCCAATTATATCACGCCGAAGGTCCAATCCGCATTGAGTAAGCTCCCCTGCGTTTCCTTCAAGTATTCGACCAAAAGTAGCAACAGTTATATAGTTCATATCCTGATCACAATGAGTCTTGGTAGCATTGTTGCCCTGACAGGTCTCAATGCACATGCCTTTAGGTCATGGAGCGGACAGACTTCAGATGGCACAAATCCAATGTGGCTTAAGGATTTCCTTGTCAAAGAACGTAACCTAGGCCAGAATTGTCGAGCAATGATATATGGTTACAATGCAAAAACGAAAGCCCAAGCGAGCAATACCACAATGAGCTATGTAGAAAGATTTTTAGAAGAATTGAGTAAGGCAAGGAGTAGTCCAGAGGTAAGTTGTACATATCCCTGATTGACAACTAATAATTACGTACAGCTAGAAATAACCAATTTTCTCCCTTTCTCTAGGAGCAACTGCGACCACTGATACTCTTAGGACACAGCTACGGAGGTATCATCATTTCACAGGTACGTCCGTACTCATTTTCTAGCAGAGAAATTAGAATGGGAGCTATGGCCCCTCGATAAGCGTTTCCGCAGTTATTAACTTCAAACACAGGCTTTTGCGGTGGCATCATACGACGAGCGTTTCAAGCCAATATACTACTCGACGACCCGTATACTCAATTTTGGGGTTCCGTATAGAGGCATTAGCCTAGAGGATGTTGAAAAAATGCTTGCATCCGACCCAAAGGCATATGATCAGGGTATAGCTCTGCTGAAGAGTATATCTTATGAAGCCTCAACGATTACGGCTAGCACAAACCATTTTAGGTCATTGATTGGAAAAACAAAGATCCGTCTGATGACGTTCTACGAAACCCTTAAAACGAAAAAAGTTGTAGCTGAGGTAGGAAACTGATTGTCCAATTGCAAAATTAACACTCCAGCATCGCAAGTGTATTTCCATGCCACGAATGGCGTTCACCGAGCTATAATCACATACAATCTAGTTTAGAGTAAGCTTGTTCCGAAAACACAAAGCTAACGTTCATAACCCTTTCCAGGGCCAAACGGCAACAGGCGAAACCAAATTCGGGCGCTCTGGTGATGCTGTACTAGTTGTCTCCAAAGAGTCAGCGGTTCTTGGTCTCGGCTCTAGCTTGGAGGAAGTTATTCCAACAGATGGGGATCACTCTTCCCTCGTCAAGTTTACCAGTCGAGCGAATTCCACTTACACTTCTATAATAGCCGTATTACGCCAGCTTTTAGATTCAGGCAACCTCGATAAAGATATTCAAGCTAGAAAAAGTATTTCGTCCCTTAAAGATGCTGCATCAGGAATATTAAGTTGAGTTAACGTGTGTTGCATCGTAACCTTCTAGGGGCGGAAGAAAACTTTGATCAACGGCTTCAGGAATACTCGGCTGCGAATGCTAAGAAATTAAAACAGCTGGATCTGGAGAATGTCAAATATATACAAAGCCAATTGCTTCGCGTAGCAGTGGATGCAAACCTTAACACGCAAGTTAATATTTTGCTATTGCAGGGAGCAGATCCCAACTACGTGAGAGACCGCAGAGTTGGCCATGACATGTTTCTCAATTCGGAATGGTAGTATTCCTTCCATTAAATTTTGAATTGGGGAGGAATAACTAAATCAAGGCTCCCTCTAGGCTATTCGACTCTGGCGTCCCACCAAACAACCCTGCTGCGGCGACATCAGCCAAAGCTCAGAATCAAGTAACCATTGCTAAGTTGTTGGAGAGTGATGACACAGCTCTTGCTCTAGCAATAAAAAGAGGAAACTCCGGCATCGTTAGGCAGTTGCTTGACAAGGGAGCAGACCCCAATTTGAGGTGTTCAACATTCACAGATGACAGAACTCCTCTCCATGAAGCATGCAAGTACGGTGCATCTGAAGTTGTACAATATCTGCTTGCCAAGGGCGCCAACCCGAATGCCACTACCGGCATGTTTGAATCAACACCACTCCATGACGTTGCCGAAGCCGGGAACTATCTTGGGGACTTGTTGGTAGATAACGGAGCGAATATCAATGCGAGGCAGCTGTATAATGAAAATACGCCTCTGCATGTTGCGGCGAGTAAGGGCAATACAGGAGTAGTGTATACCCTGCATATGAAAGGAGCAAACATAACTGCTCAAAATAAGCGTGGAGCCACTCCAATACACGAGGCCGCGATTGGAGGACATTTATCATCAATTCTGGTATTACTACGGGATGAGGAGGGTACGGAAGTTGTCAACATTCCAGATAAAAAAGGCCGAACCGCCCTTCACGAAGCTGCTGAGAATGGACATCAAGACATAATAAAGTTCCTACTTCAGAAGGGTGCAGACCGGACCGCTATGACGAAACTCAAAAAGACACCCTATGACCTTGCCATTAAGTATGAACGTGTAGATGCTGCAAAGTTACTGGAGGTCGCCTAAACGTCTTTTTACTCATTCTTCCCTTCTTTGGGAGATAGGAATATTATAGTCATGATCATGTTACTGAGCTACGTAATCAAATTTTACGCGATTATATTTCCCCCTTACCAGCCGTTGAGTGGCAGCAACTATATGGGCCGTAAATTCTCAGACATATGTGTACATGTAGTGCCGGCCATAGCTATACCTATCAGCAGGACTAGTCACTCGTATACCTTCGTTAGGGGATCAACTACACTTCGGCAATCCTTTCGACTAATAGGATGATCGATCTGACATTTTAAATAATAAAATATCGGCAACCTTTGACAAAATCTGCCGGTAGCCTCGACTGTTCAAAACGACGGGACCCGTGACTACAGTTGCAAAGCTACCAATCTAAAACCATGCACCTATCATCTGCAGACTTCGAACAAGGAATATCGAGCTTTAACCGCCATTGCGTTGTATTGTCCTAATTGGTTTTGCAACCATATGCCGCAAATGCTATGCCGCGCCGAACCCAAGTTCCTTGGTTCCGCCGCATCTGCATGCACTTTTGGTTCCAATTTCGGTTCATTTACCGGAGACAGATGGAAACCGCGAGCTCACATAATCACAGTTTCCCCTTTTTGCTGTGCCTCAGAGCCGCCGCCAGTCACCCTATCACACCGAAATGTATCACTTTTTAGTTTTGCTGACGGGTAATCGGAACTTCTCGCTATCAAGGTCGCGATGTCGCTTTTCGTGCGAGAGAATTTAGCAGCATGAGTCGCTCCACAATGATGCTCCGAACATGGGATCTCAAGCCAATGAATTCATTTCGCAGTTATAAGGTTTTGCAGAGTCACAGTTAACACTTCCAGAAACTTACTCACCATCATGCATCATGGAATTTTCCCGTTTTACGTAAAAAGTTTAAACCCTTTTGTGTACGTATACGCGTGTACGGGTCGCTTTGTTTTCAATACCAGAACGCCGAATCTGAAAATTAAAACCCATGCACCAGGTCGAGATCAAAATGCATATTTTGCGACATAACAATTCGGGACGGTGCGATCGACTTTTGCAATCGATTGGTTTCGGACCTTCCCCAAAAAATCAGCTTACCGAACAAGTCTACCAAAAGATCGAGGGTATTTCGAATGTTTTCCATTAGCCTCAGTGCTAACAATCTCCTTGACACTCACCAACTACCGAATCCAACCAGATCATACCCGAGTAGACTCATAAACTCGTATCATGGGGCAATCAGAAAAGCCTTTAAACAGAAGACTATCAAAATACGAGTTTCGACTAGGGGTCTGTTTGCAAGCCAATGCCAGGAGGCAAATATTCCGGCCGCGACCGGGTTTGGAGCTTCTTATTGGCCCGATGCGGTTTGATAACTTTTCTTTTGGGACGAAACGCGACTGGTGGAGCCTCAAATGCCCCCCGCCAATGCAAGGCACCAAGAGCGCGGGCCCTGCCACACCACACCGCAAATGAGTCCCTTTTGCTTACCATCCCATCCCCACTACACCAAAACCAAGTATCGTGGCAAGCTCCTTTTTATCCAAATTGCTCTGAAAACAGGAAAAGTGGTCCAAACGGTGAGCAAAGACAGGAAGAAGGAACACGCAATGCAGCCACACTTGTCATAAACTCCGCGCGACTGTGCCAGGTGGTCGCTTGGCTTTGCAAGAAAAATGAATTATGCTGCACATGCAGGAATCAGACAACTGGAGGGTTCAGGACCCGATCGCGAACAGGATGAAAGCCGCCTTATATAACGGCGCCTCCCTTTCCGCCGCTACGGTCCTTTTCCCTTTTTAATAAGCTATCGGTTCTATACGACATTCTTTTACCTACGATTTTAGTACTATTTCTGGAAGGGAATTTAATCGGTTTTAGAGAGGCTCTTTTCGCTCTCTCTCTATCGATTAACCATCCACTCCGTCCATTCCTTACCTTGCCGGTGTCTTTCATCACGATTAATTTTAATCAAGCTCAACTTCAGTCACTCCTTTCTTGACTCGTGCATGTTTTGTAGCATCAAAAATAACAATACCTAATCCATCCCTATATACAAAAACAAAATTCACTTTAAATATCTCCGAGTTTAAAGATGCTGTTCAAGTCGTTCGCTTCTGTCGCCGTCCTGGCTACTTCTCTCCTTTCTCAGGGAGTGGCAGCGCAGTACAATGCCAACTGGAAAAACATGACCGCCGTCTACTGGGGTCAAAACGCTGTCTATGCCGCCGACCCTACCAAGCCTCTCCAGTACGATCTCCTTACGACTTGCAATAATACCAATATCGATATTGTGATCATCAGCTTCGTTACCAAGTTTATTGGAAAAGCTGGTTGGCCAATTGTAAGACATATCCCAGATCGTATACATGCATCCAGGTTTGGAGAAATAGATCGACTGGGTCCACAGGCATATTGATATATGCATATATCCTCTGTTATAAATCGATATTATCCTCAATATTTGAATTTTAAAACACACTGCTAACCTCTACTTGCCAATAGCTCAACCTATCAAACCAATGCGGAAATCTCCTCCCATATGCTGAGAACCCCAAGAACTTGACCGACATCCTGTCATGCCCCCAGATTGGTACCCAGATCACGCAATGCCAGAAGCTTGGAAAGAAGATTCTCCTGTCGCTTGGTGGAGCTACTTATAATGATCCCGGCTGGAAAGACGTCAACTCGGCCCGTGGCAGCGCCAATGCCATCTGGGCCATGTTTGGACCTCCAGGCAGTGCTCCGTTCAAATACCGACCATTCGGTAACGCAACCATTGACGGATACGATTTGGTATGTTTTCCAGATTTGCAAAAACCAAAACCCCCTCTGTTCAATAATATAAGACGGGATATTAACAAACCAAACTAGGACTTTGAGAAAGTTGTCAACAAGCCCAACTCTGATGCTTTCGCCATCCAATTGAAAGCCAAGTTCAACCTCAACAAGTCCCGCACCTACATGCTCACCGCTGCCCCCCAATGCCCAAACCCAGACGCAACTCTCGACCTTGCCCTTTCCAAAGCCGAGTTTGATGCCGTATTCATCCAATTCTACAACAACCCATGTCAAACCACCACCTGGGGCAAGGGTAAAGCGCAGACCGCAAACACCTCCTTCAACATGCAAATGTGGCAAACTTGGGCTACTACCAAGAGCTTGAACAAGAAAATCAAGCTCTTCGTCGGTTTAATCGCTGGTGGTCTCCCCGGAACAACAGGATATGTGCCCAAAGCAACTGCACAAAAGATCATTTACGATTCCACCCGCTTCCCGAACTTTGGAGGCGCCTCATTCTGGGACTCGTCTATCTGTAACGGGAACGCTGCATTTTTGCCCGGCGTGAGAGACGTGTTGACCGGCAAGGTTGTTCCAGTTCTCAAGCGTGACGAGGAGAGCGCTGCCAGCGTTGAAGAGCGTGATCTCAAGGCTCCAGTTGGAGGTGCTACCACACTTCCCGCTGAAGATTACTCAGAGGTCAAGGTCCCAGCTGAGGCTTTCCACCAGTTCAAGCGAAGACACAACCACCATCGCCGTGGAGGAGCCAAGTTCTTGTAGACAGAGTTAGGAGGGAGACTTATGGAATTTGTATATATAGGCTAATTTTTGGATTTATTTTATTTTTGTGATATCAAAAAGCAAACGTTAATATCATGCATGGATGTGTACCCAATTTTTAATCAAACGCCTTATATGCCTACCTAGATTACCATCCCATTGTGTCTTTGAGTAGCAGTTACACACGTACACGCACATACACACGCTAGGTTATAAGACCGCCCGAGATTTGACTTCGTCCACCTTGGATCTCGCTAGGGATATCGCAGGTGTAACCCACGATCCGCAGCTGCACTTCATCCCATGCCAGGCGTAAGAGCCAACTTTGGCGTTACATTTCGGGCATTCGAGCCTGCCTTCGAGTAATTCCTTTTCCAGCTCTGGTTTCATCCATACTACCGGATCAACAAAGATATGTTGACAGGAGGATTGTGACTGTGATGAAGTTGATGGTACTACGCTCTGTGATGTAGCTCTAACCGTCGGCCGTGGGTTATGCTCCACGAAGGATTTCGAGAGCGCAAGTGTACGTCTACACACGCTCCCAGTTTAGAACAAGGTATAGATAATCGAGAAGAAAGGAAACCCCAAATTTTTTATAAAAAAAGTGAATCTTACCTGCACATTTTGCATTTCACCTCTGTATCGCCTGGTGTCTCTGCGCTGTCCTCTGCATAATGATTGATCGTAGGAGCTTTATGCGCCAACCGACTTATCTCTGCTTCTTTCCTATACAGGTATCGTCGGTATGCCGGTACATCATCGAGATTCTTGATAGCCTGTTCGAGGTTCTCAAAGTAGAGATCCAGCTGCTGTCTAAACCCTGTATTCGGGTGGACTATCGGTCTTGTTTGCTTGATGATGCTGATAGCTGTGTCTGGAGGGATCTGCTTCTTATATATAAGATATGCTGCTGCTATAGTCGCGGAGCGAGAGATTCCCATCGCACTATAATATCACGATGAGCGATTGGTCGCGCCGAGCGTAAGGACGATAAAATACAGATGAGTAAAGTACTGACCAGTGTATTAGTACGTTGCCACCAGTATTGACCGCCTTGTCTATAAACTTGTTCGAGGTCTCGAAATGCTCAATTAGATTCTCGTATTCGTCATCGTCGACTTCGATATGTAAGTGTCTTCCTGTGCTAGAGTAAGGATTGAAGAGGACAGGATCTATCCTGCCGCGTAGCACCGATACGACGTGCGTAATATTTTTGGCTTGGAGTTCGTCGGTGCGACGCATGACGAACATGCTATATATGTACAGAACACAGTCGTTTCACTATATTAGAAGTTCTGAAAATACACAGTGTCGTTACAAAGTTCGGAGATTTTTACGCACCCGCTGATGTACAGCTGCGTATCTCCAATTCTATCCATAGCTGCGTTCTTCTCGCGAAGCTTTTTGATCTTTTCAAGGACGGCGCCAGCAGATGCTCCAGTTGTTAGTTCGAGGAATTTGACGTTGGCGGGGTGAAGGGTCATCGTCGTGCCTTTTTATTTATAGCTCCCACGGATGGTGGTTCGAAACTAGAAAAAGGTATGGCTTGTATCGTACCTAGAGGACCCAAAAAGGCTAGCCAGCTGTGGGGTTTGGACTCTGACTGCTGTATGACTCGATGGCCTCGGTCAATCTCCAAGCCGCGGACTAAAGCTCCGCCCAGATGGTGCACAAAATCTTGTTCAAACGACCATGCTTAACCGAATCTGCACTTGTGGCTCTGTGGAACACCTTCGTGATTCCACGTGATTTCGCAAATTGAGCTTAGATGTATCAAAGGGTTTCTTTCGAAAGGCAAAGATAATACTCCTCGGATAGATCTATGACTATGCGATTATCGCGGCCTCACCTCGAGCTTGCAAGAAAAATGCAGGTTATTGCCATCAAAAAACGCCGTTCTGGTTTGATTGGTGCGTTTTAAGGTTGGCCTTGCAGGCCTGCTATGTGCCAAGAACCTCGAAATCCGGGTCTCGGCAACTTTCAAGACATGGATGTCATCAGTCTTCTTTAATTTTTCGAGGTTGGGGGGAAATATCAATCGCGCCGATTAGATCGCGAAGTGGTGCAGACGCCGGAGGTGCCAATGCAATGGCGGCGACGACAAACGATGGTGATCTTAATATCAACCAGGCCGTACGAACACCATCCCCAAAATCTGGACTCCCAAGCGATCTCAGCGAACTTGGCGGCGCCGTAAATGCTGGAAATGACGAACCCTACAATCTACACAAAACTTCATCGAAAGGCAGTAGAGCCTCCCGCCGAATATCCACCGGCCCACATCGATATCCCATAGACACTACGAACTCGCAGGATGGGCGCCTCTCATCCAGCCGCTCCCACCGCTATTCCGGTGTCGCAGAAGTCGATGCCCCAGAACCCGTACAAGATGAAACACAGGAAGGACTCTCATACCGTCGATCATTCCTCGAGGACTCTCGACGCAAAGAGCGCATCAAAAAAGATGATCATCCTCCAAACCGCTTTACTAGAAAGGAACATATAGATCTATTCACAACGTTCTGCTGGCTGATTCTCTTCTCGATCTTTGGTGCTCTCGCACGTGTCGGGCTCTCCGCTCTGACAACCTACCCAGGCTCCCCTCTGGCAGGTGTCATCTGGGCAAACTTTGCAGGCAGCTTCGTAATGGGCTTTATGGCCGAAGAAGTCAGGTTCTTCGCCGCGGTAGTCTCAGACAACGGGGAGACATCAAACGAGGAAGCCAAGACGGTACCAGAGAATAATCACTGGAGTGTGGAAAAGAAAGCCATCCCGCTCTACATCGGCATCACCACGGGTTTCTGCGGCTCACTGACGAGTTTCTCGTCATGTATGCGAGACAGCTTCTGGGCCATGTCGAATACCATGCCTGCGTACCCGCGACACAGAGGATACAATGTCGAAGCCCTCCTGGCAGATATCATTGTCACGGTGGCGTTATCGGTTGGTGGATTGAAATGCGGCGCCCACACGGCATTATTCCTACGACCGGTGATACCCACCGTGCCAAAGGAGTTTAGACCACATCTCGATACAGCGGGGATGATACTCGGCCCCGCCTGCTGGATTGGAGTTACGCTTATGGCGATATTTATCCCCAAATGGAGGGGAGTCGTGTTGTTCGCTGGTGTGTTCGCGCCTCTAGGGACCATACTGAGGTTCATGGTATCGAGGAAATTCAACCCTATGGTACCGACTTTCCCGTTGGGCACATTTATCGTCAATGTCGGAGGGTCAATGCTGGATGCAACATTTATACTTTTGCAAGGATACAGTGGTGTTAGTTTTATCGGGTGCGAGCTACTACAGGGACTGGAGGATGGACTCTGTGGGTGCCTGACGACGGTAAGTACGTGGGTTGTGGAGATTACTACGTTAAGGCGTAGGTATAGCCCTTTTCGGCGTATAGCCATTTGTACTTGTTATTTGTTTTTTACTAATTTGGGCTACAGGCGGACATGCATACAAATATGGCATAGCAAGTGTTCTGTGCGGCTTTGTAAGTTTCGTGCTAATCCTGGGGACATATGTGAGTACCTTCCTTGCATCATGTGTGTAATTACAAACGCGAAAGCGGGGACTGACTCTTATCGACAGACCTGGGATCATGGGTTGGATTCCAGAAAGTGCTAGACTTCGGACTTTTTTAGGGGAATTCCAGAGATGGTGATATTTAATCAGCAATTAGTGTTTTTCAATGCAATGTGACATGCCAGATAGAGGCTGCATCTCGTCGCCGCTCGGAATGGCCTAATGGGACTATGGAACAGAGGCTCAAATAGACTATGAATAGCATCTCGAAAAAGAATTTAAGGTTAAAAAAATTTTTTCCTCCATGTCCTTTGCGGATAAGCCATCATGATGTCACTTGAGTTTGGTGAAATCTAGCGCCGTGGACGCTGGAGCTCTGTCTGAGACTTTTTCTAGAAATACACTTTTCCAGAAAATAGTCGCTTGTGTCTGCAAGCTTTCACTCGCGAATGCGCCGATTGGACGAGCGACGGAGCTCGAGATCTTAGCTTTCGCATCTGGTTATTTTTGGGTGCCCAGCCAGGGTTTGTTGGCAGGCACTAACTCATATCGATGTTGGCCGATTGCGGCTGTGCAGTACCACTTGCTGAGCCATAGTTGTACGGCAAGGAAACAGACAAACCGATTCAGGTATCGTTCCATTTAACGAGAGCCCAGGCTTTGCATGCGACCTCATGCTCTTGGCTGCCTTTGAAGACTTGGGGCACGGCATTCCCGGCACATCGTTGTCCCTATTTGAATTTTTTTTTTTTGGCTTCCGGGTAACCGATTAATGATCATATCAGGTGGAGTAAACATGGGCAGAACCCGTCAATGGCGGGGCGGAAATTGCAAAATCTCTTTGGGGTTGCGTGTTTGTCTTAGTCAACAGAGTGTTGTAATTCATGTAATCGCTTTCAAATTTGGGTTCCTGTAAAAAAAAAAAAAAAAAACTTTCGCTAGAATTCTGCAGCAGTTGCATGATCCTATCAATCGGGCTGTACCTTCTCAAACGAATGGCCCGGTAGATTCGAGAAAGCCGAGGTGTTTGATACGGCAAATTTTCGTAGGCATCATGTCAATTTGGAGATGCGCAGTCATGATATTCCGGGGTCACGTAGCAACGATTTTCAAACGGTAGAACGAACAAATCACCTTCCCAGATGAAAGGTGCCCGGGAGCATCATGCGGACAAAAAGGACTTTTTGGTTAGATCTGGTTTCAGTCACCACATACCCCTGCCAAACAAAGTGTAAAGGCACAGAAGGAAAGGTTTTGTGGTTGCATTGGGGCCGCCGAAAACAACCCTTGCTGGCGTGAGAGAGAGCCTAAGGCTGCTTCTGTCCGTCGAGAGTGAGAGTGAGAGGAAAGAGCATTGGTTGGAAGCGCATTAAGGGGTGCGCAGAGGGGGATTAGCCAACGACTCTTCAACCTTGGGTCGCTCTTGTCGGCCAAAAGTGTAGCGGTACGGGCGAATCAGAGGCCAGGACGGTTTGCCAGGCGATCTCGCATCCTTTAGATCTCAGGGGCATCCCGGGGGCGATTGCCTTGAAGGGGACAAGTTCGCGATTTGGAAGAGAGAGAGAAAGAAATAGAGGCAGAGAAGGGGAAACGAAGAACGGGAAGAAGAAGAGATGACAATGCCAATTCAGTGTCGATGCAACGTTGGCACCTGCAGGTTGATAGTGGGCTGGCCGCTGGAAGAAATTCAGATGATAGATGGGAGAGGTTGTTAAGATTTGGCGTTTCTTTTTTTCGGGGTGTCGTCAAGCCGCCGAGTTGGGTAGCTGCAGTTTCGACGCTCTGACAGGGTCTCGTAATTCTCAGGGCCCACACCACACCACACTCCAGCCCTCGTTACGCTCGCGAGAGTAATTGAGCCCTCTCCCCTTTAATGCCCTCGTCTGTGTAATAATAAATACAGCGACTCCAGCTCGTCTGCTCCTTTCTGTTCAGCCCTTTTTTCAGCCTTTGTTCATCATCCATTTAACGTCGTCAGTGTTTTGCTGGTCGTTTTATATTCCCTCGCTTCAAACCCATTAGCTTTCAGCCATCCTTTTCTAGTCACTCGTTAACTTACGGACATTTTCAGCCTCGAGCTTCCCATTCTTCCCATTCATTTTCATCTCCGTTTGTTTATCTGTAGCTGCCACCTTCGTTAGTTGCTTGCTGTTGATCGTGATACTATTTTTTTCTTTGCTTGAGAGATTTCTGTCAACCCCATCGACAGCGACGACAATAATAACAACATCATCATCACCGGCATCGACGTTAGATTCACGAACGTCTCTGGACAGATATTCGAAAATATATATAATTGAGGCCCTCAAATCCCCGATAATTCAATCACAATGAAGGTCACTTCCGCCGTCCTCTTCGCTTCCGCGGCTCTCCCAGTTGCTTTCGCTCAAACCTGGACTGCCTGCAATCCTCTCAAGAAGGACTGCCCCTGCGATGCCGCTCTGGGTACTACCTACTCTTTCGATTTCAGCAAAGGCGAAGGTTCCGAACTCTTCCCTCCTGATCAATACTTCAAGGTCCAATATAAGAGCGACGGTGTCCATCTCCCCGTCACCAAGAAGGGAGATGCCCCCACTATCAGCTCCACCAAGTTCATCTTCGGAGGACGTCTCGACTGTGTTATGAAGATTGCTCCCGGAAAGGGTATCGTCAGCTCCTTGGTCTTCCAGTCTGACGACCTTGACGAAATTGATTTCGAGTGGATTGGTAGCAAGCCTTTGGAGGCCCAGTCCAACTACTTTGGCAAGGGAAATACCGAAACATACAACCGTGGTGCCGTCCACCCAGTTTCTGACTCTGCTGCCAACTTCCACAAGTTCTCCATCGACTGGACTCAGACCCAGATCACCTGGTACATTGATGATGTCGCTGTCCGAACTCTCACCCCAGCAATCTCCAACACTCTCTACAACAGCCCTAACTACTACCCCCAGACTCCCATGCAAATCAAGATCGGTGCGTGGGCTGCCGGTGACCCGTCCAACGCCGAGGGTGTCGTTGAGTGGTCCGATGGCCCAATCGACTACTCCAAGGGTCCATTCGAGATGGTTATCAAGTCATTGACCCTCACTGACTACTCCAAGGGTGCCTCCCAATACTGCTACGGTGACCGCACTGGTTCCTGGGGCTCTATCGAACTCTCCAACAAGCCCGTCTCATCCAGCACCTCTCCTGCTAAGCCATCCACCACCGCAAAGCAAAGCACCACCCTTGCTACCTCCTCCACTCCCAAGGAAGAAAAGACTACCACCAAGTCCACCACCACCAAGAAGGTCAACACATCCACATACGATATCGTCCCAGCCATCACTCAGGGTCTCCCAGACTCCATTGGCGGTATGGAGGGACCCCAGAACAAGGGCGTCTCCTCTACTCCTACTGCTGATTCCCAGGCTGCCCAAACAAGTGCCGCCCCTTCATCCTCCCAATCCGTTGTTCCAAACTCGGCTTCGAGTATGAAGAGCACCGGTTTGGGTTTGGCTATCGCAGCTTTCTTTGCCGCTATTGTACTATAAGCATGAGCATATAACAAAAAGCAAAAGTATTGGCTGAGGAGAGGTGTATTTGCGCGTTCTTTTTTATCGTCCTGTATGTCTCAATTGTAATAACCTGGGCATTTGCATGTGTCTGTTTTCCTTTCTGGGTCCATTTTCTTCATTTCATGTTCATTTTGTTATTTGAGCGCTTTTTTCACCTTTCCTTTAGTTGTCTATATATCATACTAGAATAGGGTATTGCTGATAAATATTATCTATATATTCTCCTTCACCAAGAACTTTTCCGGTTAGATTTTTGATACGATACGTAGATTCTTTGTGCTAGGTCAAACTGTTAATTTTAAGTTTAATGTTGGACACATGCTGTCGACTATGGGAGTCGGCCGCTTCTGGACATTCGAATTCAGGACTTGCAATTGACCATTTTTGGTGTCCTTGTCAATGCCGCTAGTGTTTTAGATATCGATAAACGGCTTCTTCAAATTCTTAGCTCTTATCTTGGGAACCGCGAATACCATGTCAATTAGGATATATCGCCCGTGGCTTCGAGGATGTTACAGCGAACTAATGCGGCAGAATACCATTGCCGCCGCATGCGCTCAAGTCTTACCATCTCGAATCCGAATGTGGGATAACGCTGGCCTCGTTCCCAGTCTCCACCAAGCAAAACAGTTGGTGTGACGATAACGCCGTGAACTGTTGGGGTTCGTTGGAGGCCATGTGTTGATGTGTTGAAGCGTTGCCCGTGTCAGGATTATGTAAGAGGAAGTGGCAGGCGACCAGGGGCTACTGCGCCCGGTTTCCAAGTATAGGTCGCCCATCCAGCCATCTGACAAGTGCAGCCTCATCACCATCAACATCATCACCACCGAGATTCTTTCCTCAACAATACCCTCCCCAGGAACGATAATTACAAAACAACACCGACTAGGTTTCGCCACTACACACTCTTAGGATCGAGAGAAGGACCTGAAGGCGGAATATCCAATATGGGTGCCCTTCTGTCGTTGCCGTTGATGGCCGTGCCCAGCATGGGTTCCGTACGTCATCCGCGTCGGCGGTTACATTCGCCCTGTCTAAGAACTCCTAACAGAACCCGAGTTTTGCTAACATGCCGTTTAAACGAAACTAGATGCTCGCCGTCGGAGCCTCATGCTGCGGAGCAGCCACCTGTTCCGCCATCTTCAGCTCATGTGGCAAATGCCACAATTCCACGGCAACCCGTATCGTCTACGCCCTCATACTCGCACTCAACTCTATTTTCAGTTGGATTATGCTTACGCCTTGGATTATCAAAAAATTACAAAAACTTACACTGGACTATATGACTATCAAATGCCTGGGGGAAGACTGTTTCGGATTCGTCGCCGTACACCGATTTAATTTCGCATTGGGGCTATTTCACTTTGTTATGGGTTTGATGCTGCTCGGGGTTAACAGTACAAGAAACGGACGAGCAAACATTCAGAACGGATACTGGGGACCAAAGATCTTGGCCTGGTTGGGGCTTATCGTCTTGACATTCTTCATACCTGAGGAATTTTTCGTTTTCTGGGGTAACCGGGTCGCGATTGTTGGAGCCGGACTCTTCCTCTTCCTCGGACTCATACTTCTCGTCGACCTCGCGCACACCTGGGCTGAGACATGTTTAAGAAAAGTCGACGAAACCGACAGCAATGTATGGAGATTCGTCCTCGTTGGGTCAACTCTCGGGATGTACCTCATATCATTGGCTATGACTATCGTCATGTACATTTTCTTCGGAAAGGGCGACTGCAGTATGAACATCTCGGCCATTACGATAAATATGCTGCTTGCTATCGCCGTCAGCGCCATGTCGATCCACCCGGCTGTGCAAGAAGCAAACTCGCAGGCTGGATTGGCGCAAAGTGCTATGGTTGCCGTTTACTGTACCTATCTGACCATGTCGGCCGTCGCGATGGAGCCAGATGACAAGTACTGCAATCCATGGATCAGGGCTAGGGGTACCAGAACTGCCAGTATTGTTATCGGCGCATTATTGACGCTGTTGACGGTCGCATATACCACTACGCGGGCAGCGACACAGGGTTTCGCGATGGGAAGTTCTGGCCCGAGTGGGTATGGTGCTCTCGGAGACGACGAACATGGACTTGTGACTCAGCAACCGGGAAGACATGCTATGAGGCAGGAAGTTTTGAAACGGGCTGTTCTAGAGGGTGCGCTTCCAGCTAGCGCTTTGGATGATGATAGCGATGACGAAGAGGGTGGTGATAATAGTGTCGATGATGAGAAGGGCCGAGTGCAGTACAACTATACCCTGTTCCACTTCATCTTCATGTTGGCTACAGCCTGGGTTGCTACACTCTTGACCATGAGTCTGGAAGAAGACAAGGAGGGAGACTTCACGCCGGTGGGTAGGACGTATGGTGCCAGCTGGACAAAGATCATCAGCGCTTGGGTGTGCTATGGTCTGTACGCTTGGAGTTTGATTGCGCCCGTAGTGTAAGTTGGCTCGATTTTACATAATGACAGTACGACCCGTTGAAGAATGCACGCTAATTTGTTTAATCTACAGTCTCCCAGACAGGTTCGGCTAAATATAGAACTATGATAATATATGCCTAGCGTGGCATTTCTCTTTTCCATGCGGGTTCGGTGAGCATTTGGAACTTGGTGGTTAAATGCTGTGTTTGAGTTACTTTAAGCTAAGAGGATACCATAATTCTTTGCGTTCGATCGTTCATATTGGAATTGCATTTTTTTGTTTGTCATTTTTTGGTTCATATTTTGGTGAAAGCTTTGAATTTTGCCGTGTAGAGAGGATTTGCTCTTGTGGCGAAAGTGGTATTCTGTCCTGATTTCTATCATACCATTCATAAAATATATTATATCCTCGTATTTTTGATCATATTACCAAGCTCAACGTGACAAAACGTTTTATTATGCAGTGCTCGAATATTCCAACAGGGGTCTACGAGAGATGTTGATAGTATAGTATAGTGGTGTATGGTGTAACTATCATGATCCTGTTTTCTGTGCGGGCCAAGGCAAAGTCCGCGGCAGACTGAAAGGAACATGATGGGCGAACCCAGCTGAAGATATCAAATCACACCCCAAAAATTCAAGCCGCAGGCAGTTTGCACAGTGAAATTGGCCGTGACGCGTTTGAAGGTGGCTTGTACGTGGGCAACGACAGGGAAGGCCTGAATGCCACCGCTAGTTAGCTGCTTGAGTGCTCTAATGTATATTATTATCTTTATCTCGCCTCGCACCTAGGAAACGGCTCTAGCATTCCAATCTTTTGCCGCATCTTCCATAACTTCTTTATATTTAACGGACCGAAACTAAAAAAGGCTCCTCGAAGAAGCGTCAATATCAAAAGACATCGGTACGTAATCCTACTTTTGGCTGTGGAGTGGAGTGGAGTGTAGTCATTCTGCAGGACAAACAGGCAACAAACCCCGCCATTCTTTCTGCCACACATCTTACTAAAGCATCCCTTCTCGTATCAGCCATATCCTATCGCCATCCATCGACATTCATACTACCGCAGAGCCGCCACCTCAAAAAACCCATCGTTCTCTATTCTCTCGACTTGTACCAGCTAAACTTCCGAACTACCGTACTTTTCGTCGTCTTTGATAGCTATTAGCAAAGCTTAGTTAATTAGCTCCCACGACCCCTCTCGCCATGTTCCGAGGCGCCCAGGCCAACCCCTTCGACGATGTCGTCGGTACGTCCCTTCTTTTACTCCGCTATCTCTACCGGCTGGCTCTAGGGCTTAAGCGCCTAGCTTTCTGAGAAGTATATTGACAGTAGCTAACTTTTACAATGGGTTTTATATAACTACAGCCAAGGCTACCGACGAGAATCTCACGTCGGAAAATTGGGAGTTCATTATGGAGGCGGTTGACAAAGTTGACGGCGGTGGAGAAAATGCGTAGGTGCATCCCGAGAGGAAACCTTCTCTCCCTACCAGAACTATTAGGGTAAAGCCGACTGACATCTTTCCGTAACCTGTATAGCGCAAAAGATGTTGTAGCCGCCCTTATCAAACGGCTAGCCCATCGGAACGCCCAGGTTCAGATCTATACGCTTGAGACCGCAAATGCGTTATCACAAAACTGCGGCTCTAAAATACACCAGGAACTATCATCGAGAGCCTTCACGGATGTCTTGTTACGGTTGGCTGGAGACCGGGTATGCTTGAATCCCTTTTGAAGACAGAGTCGGGGATCGGGGAAGAGCGCCGTTGGTAGACTAACTATGGAATCTTTCGGCAGAACACACATCAAACGGTCAAGAGCAAGATACTGGAGCGCATGGAAGACTGGGCAGAAATGTTTAGCAAGGATCCGAACCTGTTCATCATGGAGCAGGCGTTTACCCGGCTGAGGTCTCAAAGTATGTCTGATTTCTGAGTTTAGTTTTCTTTTTCATTACTACCAACGGTGATTCTAATAAACCAATGTCTAGATCCAAGCTTACAGGCTCCCTCAAAGCCCACTAAGAATGCCATCACGGACTCTGATAGACTCAAGGAGGAGGAAGACCTTGCCCGTGCTCTTGAAATCTCGTTACAAGATACCCGGCGGCAAGCTTTCCCCACCGCATCAGCCTCCAACTCAAACGCTGCGCAAAAGCAACCCGAACAAAAGCCGGAACAGCCACCTGCAAATGCTACGGCTGCTACCGTATCCCGTGTCAGAGCTCTGTACGACTTTGTACCGACTGAATCCGGAGAACTGGCGTTTAGGAAGGGTGATATTATCGCGGTGCTCGAGTCGGTGTATAAGGATTGGTGGAAGGGATCCTTAAGAGGCCAGACGGGTATTTTCCCGTTGAACTACGTTGAGAAATTGGCGGATCCCACTGTTGAGGAGCTACAGAGAGAGGCGCAAACCGAGGCGGAAGTCTTCGCGCAGATTAAGAATGTTGAGAAATTGCTCTCTATGCTCAGCACATCGAGTACGGACCAACAAATTCAAGATAACGAGGAGATAACGGTAAGACCAGTGCGCTAATTATATCTGCAAGTGTGCTAATCTAGATATTTGGGATAGGGCTTGTATCACCAAACTCTTTCGATCCGGCCCAAGTTGATTGATCTGATTAGCAAGTACCAGCAGAAGAGAGGTATACCGAATTTCATAGGATTTCAATTGCAAAAACAACGGCTAACATGAATGATCACTAGATGACTTCCAATCTCTCAATGAAAAATTTGTTAAAGCTCGCCGTGACTATGAAGCCCTGTTAGATTCATCCATGTCCAACCCCACCGCGCATGCGTACTCACGACAACCATACAGCCATGGCTACGGCCCAGGACCCGAATTCGGCGCTCCCGTCTCAGGACCCGTTGCTGGACCGCAGGGATACTACCCACCTCAACCGCAGCATCAAATGCACCATTCCCCCCCACCGCCTCTTAATACCAGCGGGCCATATGGTCCTCCAGATGGTGTTCAGCAAGGTGGTGTGCCGTACCCCGTTTCCACAAGCCCAATTCCACCCCCGGGAGCGAATCAGGCCAACTACTATGGTGCTCCAGTCGGTCCTGTAGGCAGGCCGGACGGACGTAACAAACCATCTTCTCCATTGACAAGCCATCCTCCCGGCGGCCGAGACCGTATCCCTTCGATAAGCAGCGGATACCATGATGTCGCTGGTGCCCCACCACAGGAACTTGCCACTACCTCATATGAATCCCCACAGGACACCACAGGGCGTCCAATTTCCCCTTCGCACCCACCTCAGCAGGCGTATAAGAGCTATTACACCTACAACCCGCCCACGGCTGCAGGCGGCGCTGCACCTCCACCACCGCAGCCGCAGCAACAGCAGCCGGCAGGTTACCCTCCTGTAATTACTAAAACTTCCCCAACTACTGTTAGGGACTCGACTGATACATATCAGCAGTATTTGAACAATCGGCCGCAGAGTTGGGTGGACCCAAATGCACCTGGAGGACCAGCAGGTAATCCTGCCGACTTTTACAGGACCAACAATGCCGAGTTGTTTTTGCCACAGGGACCTGGCGGAGCGAGAACGAGAGAAGCTTGAATTCTGACTGTGTGCGTGTGAAAGATTCAGAGGGGAGAAGCGTGGAAATTTGAGATGTAGGTATAGCTCGCTTAGTTGCAATTTTTACCCGTTTTGCCTTTGAAGTCTTGGTCAGGGTTTACATTTTCGATTTACCGAGCTTATGAAGTAAAGATAATGGTCTTTTTATGGTCTCTTTTTCAGATAGCATTACATTAATTCTGTTGCTGCTTGGAAGTATTATTGATAACAGAAACACCAAAGAGATGCGTGTGATTCCCGAGTGCTCTACTAGCTTTCGTTTTTTTCCCCAAATTTCAAAATGGGGGCTCCTCTGTTCCTTCTTTGAGTTTTTTGTCTTGTTTTCCGGGTTCTGTTCCACTTCTGTTAGTTCTTTCTCTTTTACCATGCTGGTGTCTCTTAATAAGCCTTTGTCGCATTTATTGATGAACGTTCGTAGTTAGTTCCGGCCATAAACGATAGCGATGTATATACGGCATTTATTTACATCTTTTTTTTTTTTGAAGTATTTGCAAGTTTTCTAGATGTGTGAATGGATATATTGGAATTTGCCTGAGACTACGAATAACAAAGTTTGAGTGTTGGAAACATGGTAGTTAGTCCGTACTGGTGATATACATGGATCTATATGTAGCTGGGATCAAGCTTTGTACATCTCATCTGTTTATAATCATGAATGCTGTAAACATAATGCTAGGCCATATCTCTACTCGCTCGGTTTTTACGTGTAAATTAAGCTGCTCCAACTCTACAGATTGTCAACGGATTATGGGTATCCACAGCTCGCTATACCCTCATAGAGGATAAAGGGTGTGTGATTATATTTTACAGTACGATGGGGTAGAACTGGGCAGAACCAGGCAATTCGATTAATTCCGAATAGATTCTGGAATAATGAAGTGGAATTAATGGATAATCTAGGAAGCGTAAAACCCATTGAAAGAATGCAATATAGATCTAGATTAGGGTATTATTGATCCCGATATATAACCTTATCCATTTGCCTAACGAATTAACATCCGTTTGTTGTTTTCCCATATCAAGACGGAGATACTTTATACCTGATATTGTATTAGGCCAAGATGGAGCCTCAATGCCCGCTGGCCTAAAGAATACCCTCTGGCACGGATCTGGTCACGACAATCTGGCTTGAATTTGAATTTGTAGTTTAGGAATCTTAAATCTACTTTAGTAGTCTTAATTTTAAATAATAAAAGCTATAATTTTCCTGAAGCTGTTTTGATGCCTTTGTTTTCCCCATGGAAACTATCGGCTTGCTAGCTCCTATCGAAATTTGCGTTGGTGGCTATCGTCGAGACTAATCGACTGGTTACAATTTTATAAAGTTGAGCAATGGAAATAGAAAAGGAAGCCGAGGAATGGAAATGGCGCATGACTAGGGTTTCCTGATGCAGTATTTTGGAAATGATGATAGGTGAATTTTCGAAAAATAAAGGGAGAACTTATGCGTTGTTTTGATATTAAATAGATATAGATCTGGGATAAAGGCCTTTGTATGAAGGAAATTAGATGTAGACCTCGACTGTGAGGCTAAACGCTTTTTGCAGAGTGTAATCCGCTAGTTTTTATGGGGGATTTTATCGGATTAGATTAGTCTAGTCAGACGTGCTAAAGCATGAGATCCCACTCGTCTGTTCGGACAGATGGTTTAAAGTGTGGCTAGCAGCAGGTACAGGAGTCGATGCGGTTGGATCGACGTCGGAAGCCGGCACTGAAGGTTGGTTGACTGATTTGGCGAGTGCTGCACGGATGGCTAAACCGCTCTTGCTCTGTACGCGTATGCCTTTTCTTTCTTTCTTGTTTGCATGCTAACCTAACTCGCGCAGATGCTGGCACGGAGGCTGGAATGTAGCAATCACGACGTCATGGTGGTAAAATGGGACCACTAAGGAAGGGGATTCTGGATTCCTCTTTGCCTAGCACGGGCATGGATGCTGCTGGTCCGGTTGCGCCAATGCGATTGGGCATGTGGGGGCTAAGAAAGCCAAGTTTTGGTTTGGCAGGCTAATTTGGGGAGCTGGCAAGGGGTGTTTAATTGACGATGTCACCTTCAGAGCCCGAATGAGGTCGCAGATGTGCGTTATCAAAATTAATAGCCGTTGATGGGGCAATCGTGAGCCGCCAATGAGGTTTTCTTTTGTGCTTTCGAGACTTCGTTAGAATGCCTGAGGAAGCAGCAGAACGTTCGAACTCAGGAGAAGAGGTATCGACGGTCAGCAGTGAAGTAGTAGAGGGATAGGACGACACCCTCCGAGAACAGTTATACTTTCTGTTCGCGAGCTAGCTAGCTGATTAGGACCCCCAAATGCCCTGTCGGGTAGGAATTTATTAGACACATTTCTGGGATGGGCAATGACATGGGATGGGATACGGAGTAGTAGCAGCAGTAGCATGGGTGGCGGCCAGGCTTGCATATGAGGCCCAAAATTTCCGCTTGCATTCGCAAAGGAGTCGACGGTCCTCCTCTGCTTCTCCTTCGTCTTGTAAACAGGACTTTGACTTGACGGCCTCCCGTTCAGGCGCCTTACTTATCCCCCTCCTCGCCCGCCGTCACGCTGGTGAAAGAGGAGACCGTGCAGCTCGATCTCCAACCCCGTCGCTCGTTTCTTCTCAGGCGAGTATCGTTTGTTAGTGGTGTTTCTTTGGGTAGCACTTTCTCGTTTGCAGTGCCGATTGCCCGAGTAACGCATCCCACACCGCCAAACCGCCAAACCGGTTACTCTGTTTACCGCAACACATCCTGCCGAGCTCTCGAGCGTCTCAAACATCTCGAGCATCCCACCCTCGTCCTTCTCTCCAATTTAAGCCTCTGGCAAATACAGTCATTCTTGCTCTCTGACGGCAGGGCCTTCACTGTCTGATTGTCCACCTATCACTTACCAATCGCTGTCCGATTCGACATCATCTCAACTCTCTGGAACATTCAAGTGCAATATACGCTGCGTTATTCCTGCGTGTTAGCAGCGCCCAAAGGAAAAACCGGCCTGGTCTATCCGATAACCACTTTCGAAAAGAAATTTTCTCAGAATGGCCGGCAGGCATTCCCGCGAACGCTCGCATTCTCGCGAACACTCCCATTCGCATTCGCGAGAGCATTCCCATTCGCAAACTCGTCGGCAATCTCGGAGAGAATCTCACGAGCGATTCATGGATTATGAAGCCGTAGACGACGGATACACCCATGCACGGCGAAATTCTCGTTCTCACCGACGCCAGTCTTCTTCTCGGCGGGATTCGTACACTAGAGGCGCATCAGGAGAAGACGTTCGGCGTTCCCGGACGTTGCAGAAACCGGCGCCTGTACCGCCTCCTCGCAATCCGAAGCGCATGTCGAGAGCGACTACCTCGGACGGCGTTGTGCCGTTGAGCGAAGAAAGCCTGGCGGCCTTTAACAAAGAGGAACAACATAGGCGGAATCGCCATTTGACTCGCGAAGAGAGGAGAGAAAAGAAGGCGATGGCGGGAGCGGACAGAAAACGGAAGAAGAGATTATGCATCTGTGAGTTCTTTTCGGGACCTAAGAATCTGGTTAGTGAGAGTTTTAACTAGAATTGGTGGCTGACCGCTTGTATTATTGCAGGGTGCATTATCGCCATCATTATACTACTAATCATTATTCTTGTTCCTGTTGGTGTTTTGGTTATTGGGAAGAATAACAGCTCGCCGGCAAATAACGGTGGAAGCTCAAGTGGATCAGGTGGAGGCACTGGTGATGGACTGGGGGATACTCCTGATGTCAACCCAAATACCATTCCAGTAAGCAATGCTCTAATAGGCGTGGTGCGAAAAATGTCTATCGAGCTAACACGTGATTTTTTATATAGACTGCTGCTAAAGGAACGTATCTTGACCCATTCACCTGGTATGACACCCGCGACTTCAACACGACCTACACTGGTGAAACTGTTGGGGGACTCTCTATCATGGGTCTCAACTCAGCGTGGGATGACAGTGCTCAAGTAAATCCCAATGTTCCAGCCCTCAAGGATTCCTTCGGATATGGAAGCAAGCCTATGCGTGGAGTCAATATAGGAGGATGGTTGGTCCTGGAACCCTTTATCACGCCTTCATTGTTTAACCAGTATGATATCAACTTGGGTGTCGTTGACGAATACACGCTTTCGGCACACCTTGGCGCTAAGCAAACCGCTCAGATCATGGAGAAGCATTATGCTACTTTTGTTACTGAACAGACATTCAAGGATGTTGCCGCTGCTGGGTTGGATCACGTTCGCATTCCGTATCCTTATTGGATTGTCGCTCCTGAGCCAAATGAGCCATATCTTCCTAAGGTAGGGTGGAGATATCTTCTCCGAGGTATCGAATGGGCTCGTAAATATGGTTTGAGAGTCAAGCTTGATCTCCATAGTGTACAAGGTGGACAGAATGGCTGGAACCACAGCGGTCGCCAAGGTGTTATCGGATGGCTCAACGGGACTGACGGAGCTGTTAATGCTCAGAAGAGCTTGGATATGCACGACCAAATATCCAAATTCTTCGCTCAACCCCGGTACGCCAACATTATTACGATGTACGGCCTAGTCAATGAGCCAAGAATGACTGCTTTGCAACTAGATCCCGTCCTTAACTGGACCGCAAATGCATACGAGATTGTCCGAGGCAATGGTTTGAACGCCAATATTGTCTTTGGTGATGGTTTCTTGGGCCTGGAAAACTGGCACGGCAAGCTTTCTGGTTACAAAGGACTTGTCCTTGATGTTCACCAGTACGTTATCTTCAATATCGGTCAGATTGCGCAGACACACACCGGAAAGATTCAATTCGCCTGTTCCGGATGGGGTGCCGCAATGACTCAAAGTAATGATCCTTCTACTGGATTTGGTCCAAGCATGGTTGGCGAGTTTGGACAAGCGGATACGGATTGTGTGCCATATCTGAACAACGTCGGCGCTGGGTCCAGGTGGGAGGGCAATTTGATTTTCCCGGATCCCTCGTCAAGTGTCACAACTCCGAGCTGCCATGCCGGCGCTAATTGCTCCTGCACTATTCCGAATGGCGAACCAAGCAAGTGGAGTGATTTGTACAGACAATTCTTGTTGATGTTTGCTGAAGGTAAGCCTTATTCTTTCGCAATACGTTTGAGTTATCGTTTCGTCGAACTAACTGAATTTTTACAGCACAAATGGAATCTTTTGAAGCCGCATGGGGATGGATGTACTGGACCTGGGATACCGAAGACGCCTACCAGTGGTCGTACAAGAAAGGAATGGCGGCTGGCATCCTGCCTGCCATCGCTTACGAGAGAAACTTCACCTGCACAGATCCAATCCCCGATTATGGTCTTCTCGGTCTTGATGAAGGCTTGTGATGGATGAACCAATGTCTATTTCTTTTTTTCATTTTATGATTCTGGCGACAGCCTTTGTCCTCGTCCGAGCTTCAAACTGAGGTCGGCGAAGGATGGATCGATCGCATTACCGATAATCTTTTAATCCTCCACCCCTTTTTTTGGAGTGTTACCATCATAATTACCAGGTTGACATAGAATAGCTAATTCTCTCTTTTCTTATTCTTTTCCTTTGGAGAACTTGAAGGTTTGACTATAACATATCCTTCTGGCGTTCGGGGAGTTTCCGTCTTCCTCCTCACCCTCATTTTCTACTTTTTTTGGTTTTTGCACTCTGGTGGTCTTTCCATCCAATACATATATGCTTCATGTCGAGATCAAGGTGTCATAATGTCTGTTCAATGTTTTTTTCTTCTTATGCATTCACGATTGGCCGGTTGCTCATGTATATAGACGGGAAATCAATAGAGCTGGAATATACGTGATCTGATCCCTACAAGCAGACTTCTCTGTTGGTTGAAACGAGTTGGTGACACAGATCGCTGCCTTGTGTTGCCGTGCCAACCAGATCAGACGATCGGCAACGCAGAGGGCGCTGAAGGCTCCGGTTGGGCGAGGCCTGGCCCTTTGTAAGACGTGACCCCAGCCTCCTGGCTGGATGATATCACCGCCTGACCAAACCAGCTATTCTCCATTCCTCTTAATCCCCTTTTGCCGTCTCATCGATACCGTCGATAGCCTTCAAAACAAATGTACGTTAAACTAAATCCTTCGGCCTTGCTACCATTCGGGCTCCTTGCGACCTCTGCGTTCGCCTCTCCAGCTCTCCCACAACAACAGCCGCTCGCCCACAACAATGATATTGCCGCGGCTATCCGTCTGCACTCTCGCAAGCCCCCCGTGAGCGAGGACTCCCTCGCCGGCGAAATCGATACCAAGAACCTTCTATCTCGTGCTAGAGATCTTTACACCATCGCTAAAGTCTCCGAAGCGGAATACAACCACCCAACCCGTGTGATCGGTTCGCTCGGCCACTTAGGCACCATTAAATATGTTCAACAGGTGCTAGGAACACTCGGTGGCTACTATAAATTCCATGAACAAATCTTCCCCGCGGTCTCGGGTACGATCTACGAGTCGAAGCTTGTTATTGGAGATAAGCCTGTTCCCGCTCTCCCCATGAGCCTTACGCCGCCAACGAAGGATAAAGAACCGGTCTTTGCAAAGTTTGTGGCGGTGTTGAACGATGGGTGTAAGCTTGAAGACTACCCGCAAGACGTCAGCGGCTCTATCGCCTTGATTAAACGCGGACATTGCTCATTTAGCCAGAAGAGCGATAACGCTGGTAAGGCGGGAGCTGTTGCCGCTGTGGTTTATAATAACGAGGAGGGAGGGCTGGGTGGAACTCTGGGAACACCGTTGGAGCACCATGTTGCCACTTTTGGCGTGTCTGATAAGATTGGAAAGCAGGTCTTGGACGATTTGAATGCTGGAAAGGAGGTCGATGGGTCTGCTTATATCGATTCGACGGTGGATATCATCCGGACGAAGAATGTGATTGCTCAGACGGTTCTCGGAGACCAGGACAACTGTGTTATGCTTGGCGGGCACAGTGACTCTGTTGAGGAGGGGCCTGGCGTCAACGATGATGGGTCTGGCTCCATGACGGTTCTAGAGGTTGCTGTTCAGCTGGCGAAATTCTCGGTAAACAATTGCGTCAGGTTTGCTTGGTGGAGTGGAGAGGAAGAGGGCCTGTTGGGTAGCACGTGGTACTCGCAGCACCTCAGCGATGAGGAAAATGTGAAAATCAGGTTGTTTATGGACTACGACATGTTAGCGAGCATTAATTTCGCTTATCAGATCTATAATGCCACGGATGCAGAGGGCGACCCGGAAGGAAGCGAGGCTCTAAGGGATTTCTATATTCAGGGTTACAAGGATCTTGGAGTGAACCATACCTTTATTCCGTTCGACGGACGTAGCGATTATGTCGGGTTTATCGAGGCGGGTATTCCGGCTGGTGGCATTGCGACTGGCGCTGAGGGTGTTAAGACCGCTGATGAAGTCGAGATGTTTGGAGGGTGGCAGGGGGTTTGGTATGATCCTTGCTATCATCAGCTCTGTGACGATTTGACGAATCTGAACGAGACCGCATGGGGGGTTAACGCAAGGCTTGTGGCTAAGAGTGTAGCCAAGTATGCGAACAGCTTTGAGGGTTTCCCAAAGAGGACGCTCGAGATTCCAGAAATCAGGGCCGAGAGAATTGAGGAGTCGAAGAAGAAGTGGAAGTATAGAGGAAAGAAGTTGGTAATGTAATATGGATCGTATGGTGGTCCGGGCTAAGGTCTCCTCACGGGGACTCTTTGGTTTCGTTTCGTTTCGTTTATTTTGGGTTTCTTGCACTATTAATATTCTTTGAGCATGCATGATTTTGGTGTTTCGAGTCTGATACCTCTTGGATGTATGAATAATGGCACTTTCGGCAGGAATAGAATAACTGATGCGAAGACTTGGGTTGATATGATAATAGAGTATCCCCTTAGGGATTATAGACCGTATATTATGATCTGGCATCGTACTAGATTTGCAGCATTTGTAGTGTAGGAAGCTATACATCATGGTGATCTCGAATGTACAACGTGCTAACATAATTGGAGCCAGTGTGAAGCGGATTTTTATTTTTGTTTTGCCATTCATCCCTAGGCCTGAGAATGCTAGTCGATAAAATAGTTACATAAGAGCGCTATAGCGTCCAAGTTGACAATCGCAGCTAAAAAAACAGGAACCGATACTTGAGTCTGGCTTACTGCGAGACCAAACGATACCGAAGGTTCAAGACTATGCTACCCGGAAGGAAATGGAATAGAGAAGTAATGAAAAACAGGCAGAAAAGAACTAAGATCCGTTCCAGCACCTGTTATAAACGCAGATGCCCAATGATGGGTCTGATTATCTAACTTAGCCATTAGAATTCGCTCAGATACAGGCCTCAGATAGTGGTTCGCACAATCTTATGCCTTTATAGGAAACTTTTGCTTCTCACCATGCATCGTAGTCATGAGATCTGGAGCAATATTATGCAGAAAAGGAATACAGCACCTACCTCATTTTAACTTTTCAAGCTCTTTAATAATCCACTCGATCGCTCCCGGAGTCTCATGCCAGGCGTCGAAGTTGGCGTCATTCAGTGCACGAATGACCGCTGGTGCACCCCGAAGCTTAGCTTCTTTTGAAGTTTCAGTAGCCAAAACAACCCAGATTTGATTTCCATACACGCTGAGGGCCATACAGTGATGAAAGAGGAGCTTCAAGTCTTGCTCCAACGTGGCGATAATATCTTCGTACTGTCTGAGACTATCAAAACGACAAATTTCACGTTTCTTACTTATAATATCGGTAGAAGCGAGATATCTCTTCATGTAGTAGATAATATCATAAGGCAGCTTTGCTGCAAGAATTTGAAGATTGTAAAAGTTCTTCACATCCATCAAAATCTTGAACTTTATCAGTGTAATGGGAATAATGAGGGACAAGTAGAAAGGTTTAGCTTTCTGAGAAGCCGTATGACTGATAAGACCGAGTTCGTCGCAAGGTTCCAGGGCATCCGCTTGGCGAATATCGAGAAATGGTAGTGGTGGTCGCTTCCTGCAGTCGTAAACGTCGCCGTTGAGTAGCCACCATTTAGTGAAGTCATAGGCGGTTTGAAGACCGCCAGTGCGAATCATAAGATTGATTGTAATAGGAGAAGTAGCCATATTATCGCAGCGGGCAAGATAATGGCTTTCTATCGCAGTGTTGCAGGCGTTGACAAGAGAACGAGACGTGTTGGCTGACAGATAGGCAGACATAAGCATGAAGCGGGTGTACATGTAGTTCTGGGTGCTGAAGATACAGTAGCATTGCGTGTTAAGATCTGGGTGTTCGTTTCTTTCAATCTGGGATATAATTTGGGAGGGAAGTTTGAAACCATCGCAGTTTTTGTAGTATCCGATGGCTTTTTCTTCGATTTCGAGGTCTCTTAAAGCCACGGCGATTTCAATACACATGTCATCATGTTTTGCAGTATGTGCATCCTGATGTTCTTTTGAGCAATAGAAGAAAACTTTGCACCTCCCACAACGTTCGAGATTGTCTTTGCCGCCACATTGAGCGCACTCTCGGCCGAGGGGTCCAGTGGACATATTTGGATGCTGAACGGGAAGGATGATTTTCAAGAAGCGGTTAGGAAACTCAGGGTATGATATACGTGTTAGAGACACGTCTATCGAAGACTGCATCGATACGTGGCTGGGGAAATAACCAATGGGTGTTTTGGGAGAAAGGTTTTGATGGCGAGTGAGCATATATATAGATATATAAACGGTATACCGGAAAGAAGACGAGGGTCTAGAATGGTATCAGAGAGATTCCTAGTACAAATAGAGATCTGATGAAACTTTTCAAAGACCTGATGGTGACGCTGGAATGGCTAGATGGACTTGGTTTGGCGGAAGGAGGGTGTTGATGAATGGTGAATGGTGGGAGTTTGGAGGAGAGTGTTATGCTTGATAAAGAAAGCATCAAAGATCACTATGCGGGCCGAAACTGCATGCAATCCAAACCTCCCAGCTCCCCGCCACTCAAAACCACAACTCCGAAGTTTGAACACTTGCTAAATAGATCCACAAGACCATAGGACTATTGGTGTACAAATATTTCGAAAGTTGAATATATCCTCTGGATCTTCGAGTTTTTATAAATGTCAGAGTATGACTGTCTATACCATATTCCACGCGAGAATACGAAGAGAAAGGTCATAAATGCTCACTCTATGAACTCTTACTCCACTTATAGATTATCTTCTGACGAGAATTCTCACTAGACTATCGCAAAGCAACCCGGTTCGCTGAATATGAAAACATCGAAAGACATATCAAACGATTGAGGACAATCAAACCTCGATTACCAGTATTTATGTCTCAAGGAATCAAATTATGGCCCAAGCCATCCATATTCAGCTGCAGATATATGTTTTCACAAAATACCACACGTAGATGCGTTGCCAACCAGAGACTCTGCCCAATGAGAGCCTGAGAAAGGATATCCCATGCAGCAAAACGTCGATATCTGACCATAACAGGCAGGTCCTGGTCTACAGCCTTCCGCCGAACTCCGTCTTCAAAATATTTTCCTGCGGATACGATAGTTAAAGTGACTCAGGGCCAAGATCTTAGACATTTCGCATCTTCTTTCTGAGGCTGGATAAGAGTCCGTGTGGGGATCTCGTGCCTGCATTCGAGGCACCGAAAGCGTTACCTAATCATTGATGATTCCTGGTTGTCGAGCTCCAATATCTGCCGACTACTCGTATTTACAGTCTTGAACGCTATCAGGGTCTATAAAAGAGCCGATACCCCATCTGAAGACTTCTGATTTCCTCCTCTCATTCAAACTGCTTAACCTTCTTGCTCGGTCTTGAAGTCTTTAAGAATTTTGCAACAGCGTCAACGCAAAAATCGATTCATAGCATCATGGCTTCTCAATCTATTGACGCGCTTGTCCGGGAGCACATCAGCAGCCGAGCTGCTTTTATTGCTAAGGAGAAAGAAATCCGTCACGGTAAATATTTATTCTTAGTAAATCTACCTTTCCTTGCTTGGTAGCTTATAGTTTTCTAGATTATGCCTTTCGCCAACGCATGTCCTCAACAGCTGTTGAGGCTGCCAAGGTTGTCCAAGAGATCAGAGAGATTGAAAAGGCAAAAGTCTGGTCGAAGGTTCCTGAAAGCGAAGATGAAATATATCCTGGGATGTCTTTTACCCTTGCAAAGGAGCGTATGGAGAACAGCCTTCTCTGGAAAGTCGTCAAACGCATGCCCAAGGGCGCTTTGCTACACTCGCACTTTGACGCCATGTGTGATAGTATGCTCACTTCTTCACCCATTGTATTTTTGTGACTACGGTGGTAGATACTGATTACGTCGAAATTAGTGAGATGGATGTGTGAGGCTGCAATCGAGACTCCTGACATACTTGTTAGCGTCCCGAACCCTCTTTTAAAACCTGAGGACTACGCTGCCGCATCTACCCCTTCCTTCAAAATTGGAGAAGCATCCTCCGAATTGACACCCTTCACCTCACCTTGGTATGAGCCAAATACCTTTGTCCAACTTGGATCTCAAATCACAGACTCCAACCGTGAGGACTTTATCAAGTACTTCATCCGCCACACCACGATCTCTATCCAGGACTCTCTAACCCACCACAACGGCCTTCATGACATATGGCGCCGCTTCTCTGCCGTTTTCGGAGTCATATTGGGCATCAGCCAACATGTTCCATTCTTCCGTAAAATGGTACATAGAGTTCTCTCGCAGCTAGCTGCGGATGGCGTCCGATACGTCGACATCCGTACTGTATTCTTCGTCCCCAAAGATCCTGCAGATAGGCACAAGGGCGCCTACTCATTACTTTCCGCTTTTAGAGAGGAGTTGGAGGTCTTCAAAGCTACACCTGAGGGGAAGAACTTCTGGGGTGCCCGTATAATCTGGACAACACTCCGCATCCACTCACGTGAATTCATCGAAGAGAACATGCGCTACTGCGTCGAAGTATACAAACAATACCCAGACATCCTTGCAGGCTTCGACCTGGTCGGCCAAGAAGACCTGGGCCGTCCGCTCGTCGACTTGATCCCAGAACTCAAGTACTTTGAGACCCTCTGTGCGAAGGAAAATGTTACGATCCCGTTCTTCTTCCATGCCGGAGAGGTGAACTCTGATGGTGACGTTCATGACGAAAACTTGTTTGACGCGATCCTTCTGGGGACTAAGCGTATCGGACATGGGTTTTCAATATATAAACACCCCTTGCTTATCGAAGAGGTTAAGAAGAGGAACATCTGCTTGGAAGTCTGCCCGATCTCTAACGAGGTCCTCCGCCTGGCGAGTTCGATATTATCGCACCCACTACCCGCATTTATGGCCAATGGGGTCGCGGTCGCACTTGCAAACGATGACCCGGGTATTTTGGGACAAGGAGCCACTGGAATGAGCCATGACTTTTATCAAGTCTTGCAGGCATTTGATAATGTTGGCTTGGAGGGTGTTGGTGATCTAGTGGAAACCAGTGTCATGTTTGCTGCTTTCGAGGGAGAGGAAATTGGTATTGCGAAAGAGGGTGGGTTTAGAGAAAAGTGCCTGAATTCTTTGAGAGAGGAGTGGGAGGAGTTTTGTAAGTGGATTCTAGATGAGGTAAAACCACAAGTTGCTCTACTCTAGAAGGTTGACTGGAAGCGCGGATCGCGATGTCAAGCGATCGCTCCGTAACTACGGGTTTCCTTTTTTTCATTGCTCTTTTTTCTTTCTTTTACATTTTTTACTTTCATTGAGCAGGAGTTGATTCAACATGACGGGAAAACCGGGAAAGGCGCACGAAAGTATTCAACATTTTTAGGAGAAATAACGACGGTTTAACATATATGAATATACTGTATTCAACAATGGGTATCAAGGGCGGTAAAGGAAAAAGTTCAACAAACCAGGATTGCATTATGCTTTGCAGGGGCGATTCAACCAAGCCTTGCCATTTACATAAATTTCGTCTGTCAGATTATATCAAATAAGAAGCTAGTCTGTCTAGCCGTGTAAACTTTCGAACGTATTTCCAATGCGAACTAATCAAATAAACCTTTCACCTATAATACTTGTCAATATCATTCATCACTATTTTGAAGATTGAGCGTATATATTTATTCACTTACCACATTCCTTCTCTGCGTCGGCTCCACAAAGCTGCCGGACTCATCCTCCTTCTCTTTCTCCTGGTTCTTCCCGACTAAAACAATGCCTTTATCCGCATTAACAGCCCGCTCTTGCAATTCGACAAACGAAACCCTCTCGGAACCTAGCGAAGCGTCCCATCCTAGCACATCCTCGTCATCGTCATCATCCAGCAGTCCTTCAACCCGGTCATCTGCACCTCCCGGCGTCGGGCCAAACAAATCATCCTCATCATCGTCCATAAGGAAGAGACTCTGGCTCGGCCTTGGCGGTAGGGATCCTCTCAGCCCGAATGACTGAGATGCAGACGACTGTCTCCCCGATATTGACGGTGTTTCCCTATTGCTATGATTAATACTATTAGATGCTGTCGACACAGATCCAACGCGAGGAGTAACTCGCGAAGGTGGCGGCGGCATATCCTTTGACACCGAGCCAGCCCTCGGTGGCACTCTGCTAGCAAGGGGTACAATGGATGGTGGAGGCGGCATTGAAGGTGTTGGCAGTGGTATAGGGCCAGGTGTTGCAGAGCTTTTTCTCGATGCTGGCCCTGCGCTCCCTGGCTGTTGCTTGACCGGAACTGCGGAAGTCTCTCTTGTTCTTGTCCCAGCGCTGGCTGCACCAGAAGGTACTTTATGCGTTAGGATCTTCGCTATAGGCTCCGCTTTACCTAGGCCGGCAGGCCCAGCAGCGCCCCTTTTACGCGTCATAAGTGTAAATTCGCAAAACATTCCGCTCTGGTCGTAAGTCACCTGCATAGGTTGACCGGCTTCACCATAAGCGGCTAGAATCTGTACCTGATCTAGAGTTCCTGCGTGGGTTACTATTGATTTGAAGTCCTTGACAGCGACAGCGATTTGCGTTTCTGATGCTACTTGGAATTCGTTGAATTCAATAAGGTCGAGTTCTACTGATGTCTGAAGAGGAGTTTTGAGGATTTCTGGCAATATAATTCATTTTTTATTAGCCAGAAAGCACTCTTCCTTGTGACAATAAGAAGAATGAGTACTCACGCGCTCCGTCAATAATCTTTTCTGTATAACTCGTTAATTCCACAGATCTCTCTTGAGGCGATATCTGCAAATGTTCCGTCTTGGGTCCAAAATGCTCCATCCATTTTTTCAGTTCGCCAGCTCGAATAGCCCACCGGTTTATAGCCCACTCTTTTCGAAAAGTCGCATTGATGATATCAGCTTCTTCGTATTGGAGCCGAAAAGTTTTCAAGACACCTTGGTGTTTCATCGGTTAGCACACATGAGTATGAATTCTAGATCCCACAAGGGAAATTATACCATGGCGACAAAACAGCTTTACCACGAGTCTGCATTGTACCTTATCCGGCTTTTCATGAAGACTAATTTCGCATTTTTCGGTTCCTTGAACAAGGTTCTCGTCTCGTTCCTTGTTAACTACCTCTGGGACATATCTTCCCCGGAAAACAGGCAAGAGAGCCTAAAAAACCCCCATTAGAAAGAAGACACCTGGCAAGTAGTACTAAAACAGGGCTTTCTCGAACATACCCTAATATTCATCTTGCACTTGAACGCCACTTCGTCCAATCTGGCTGAACTTTGCTGGCTGCCATTGCTACCAAATGAAGACGTACCCGACAGCTTGCTCGGGTCGGGAACAAAGTTGTAAGCATCGCAAAATGTATCCCCGGCAATACAGATGAGAACGTGCGCGGAATGGGTTTGGTTCAATGTTCTCAGATTGAGCTAACAGACAGAGATGTGATTAGATTATTCATTGAAAACTTCTATATATGCAAGATGGAATTAAAGGCTCATACCTTATTCCTTTTCGCCTCGATAGTAACGTATTCACCAAACTTTGACAAGCAGCTCAAAGCCTCGTACAGCCGATCAACCGCGAGCGGGTTGAGGGTGATATTTAGTGTCGACATGGTTTTGCGTTGGAGGACGTTGGATAGCGTACTGTAAACAACGCGATATCGAGAATTCGATAGGAGCACGAGAAGAGCTCGACTGCTATACAATTACGGGAAGACTGCTCTGGCAATTGGAGTGAAAGGAGACGGAAGGTGCTTCATAGTCGGTTCTATGTGTAATAGTATTGCTCGCTCTCTGCTATCTTTAAGCAATGTACTGGAAGATAACCAGTCGCCAGGGCATAAGAACAGGATGTTGATGGTGAAAAGGTTCATATCTGCAATTGGTGGTGCAAGATATCAGTTAAATCTGCCTCTTTGGCCCACCAATCCTCACAATTTCGCAGAAGAATGGAAAGAATATGGTTACAAAGCGATAAAAGAACTCAAATAGAACTAAGTAGTCGAACTTAATGCACGGATGATTAAAAATACAGACTCTACTCAAAACAAAAACAGCCATGACTGGGTCCCAGACCGAGAATTGACCAGTGAATAGCAGTAACTAAATTAATTTTTTTTGTTACTATTACATGAAACCGGTCGAGATTGTTTGGGATTCCTAAATACACTATAATAATTGTATACTCGCTAGAGAGGAAGTATATTGCCATTCCCTTCCAACCTCCACCAAAGATACAAGAAAAACGAAGAGATAAACAGTGCCCTGACCTATATAAACTCCGGGTGAAAATGTTGGGGCTAAAATTGAGAAGTGTAAACAGAGGAGGGGAGGGTGCCAGGAAACCCAGGAACAAGAATCAGGTCCCATGTAGTTACCGATTATGAGCATGCCTGCTTTCCATTCGGCACGGAATCTGCAGCATGTGTCTCATAAATTTTCCAGCTGTAAAACATAAAGAGAGAAAAGCAACTGGGGACGGGAAGATAAATTGGGGAACCACTTCCTAGGACAGTCGGGGGAAGAACAAAAGAGGAAAAATAGCTTATTGGCCACAAAGATATTAACACGTTCCTTGCTCCTGATAACACGAAAGAAAAGGCATAGGAGTAAAAAAGAAGAATGACTAACGCCAGAGAGATCCATCATAGTTGACGAGCAAAACATAAATTATACCTCCATTGTGCTTGCAGGATCTTCATCACCAGAATCATATGAGCCTACGGAACTCATCTCCTCGTCGCTTTCACTCTCGTCTTCGGCGGCGTCAAGGGCCTCGTTTGTGGCGTACTTGTTCACGTATTCTATATATTATAGGAAATTAGTCATCTAGAATCCAGCAAATAATGATATGCGGACAGAATACGAAGTTTCTACACACCCTTAACCTTAGCAGAGTAGTGGTCTTTGTTTCTCATCATAAGAGCCGCAGCTTCCCCATTCAACGGGTCATTGGCATTCGGGTAGCCAAGTAGCTGTGGTAGGAAGACTTCAAAGATATTGATCATGTCGAACATTGGTGACCAGGTTTGGTTTATGACGTCGAGACAGACAGAGCCACTTCTACATAATACATTTTATTAGAGGTTAGACCTATAGGTATTGCAAAGGAAGCCGGAGGAAACGTGGGAGATAAGACGGACAGTTCATCAATGTTTGGGTGAAATATCTTGTTGACAAAGCCAATTGATGGGGACTTGTATGGATATTGATCGGGTAGTTCGACGTGGACTTTCCATATTCCACCTTCGAAGGGCGCTGTAGCAGAGGAAAATGGTCACGTGAGCCAATAATCTTATGCTGGATATTGAAAAGGGGTGGGGTGTGACATACTCTCTTTCGGACCGTTGAATCGAACGTAAAATTCTTGCCTATTACGGGATTATACGGTAAGTCCATGGTGTGACATGCGACCTTTGGAGCTCTAGCATACACTGTTGAGTGTTGGGAATTAGCTTGTTATCGATAAATATTGAGGGAGTTTGGTCTGCAAGGGTGGGGTTATACTGTTATCGTTGACCAGTGTGACTTCATAGTCGCTCATTAGCCTATCCGCGGTTTGGAAGAGTCAATGTAATCATTCGAATACCGAGTACGAAGCTACCCGTATTGCATTGAGTGGCAAATTGAGCAATTTTGTAGATACGTACAGCCTAGAAGAACACGCCACGTTAGTTATCCATCTTCAGCAAACTTGTACAGTGGCATATTTTTTTCTCTCTCACTTCATGACCTAGAACCAGAAAGACACCACAATCAGTATCTTGGCTTCCAGCCTTTTCTACTTTTTCTGAGAATAACAAGCGGCGGTGCTCACATCCGTCTCGATCCTTCTCCTCGGGGAACTCATGTTGCTAGTCTGTCTTGCTCAACCTCGCGGTTGACGAACTGCTTTAACTGAAGTGTGCCGACAAGCGAACGGGCGATATCGATATGTATGTACGCGGATTGAGGTGATGCGAAGCAGAGATTTCTGCAGACTCGCTTTATTTATCGCAGAGCTGCTATCAGAAACTGATGAGCAGGAAAACGTGAGCGGATCGGCAATAGGTGGTTAGGCGAACGTAATCGGAAAAAAGCCGTAGTTTCGAGTGTCGAAGGGCTGGGTATGGTGAAGAAAGCCTGAGGTGAGGGCGCACTGACAGGAGAGTTATAAAGCCAGATGTCTTCGAGCAGTGTCGTCGGAGAGATTCTTTGAGGTATGTTGTTGGTGGAGGAGAGCTGTTAGCTTAAGTAGTGCTGCTGTGCTGTGGGCGGGGTTTCCCGTCGTCCAGCGAGAGAACAAACGAGAAGAACGATAACAGCGCTCTGCCGCATGACCACATGTTTCGGCCACCGTTTAATCCCATTCCATCAGACGAGTTCCCCTTGCCTGCCAGACCAGCCTACGTTCCCGGTATGCTCTAGCTCCGTCAGTCCTGTCCACCCCGGTCCGTGGGCGACTTCCGATTCGCGTCATCGCGGGCTGGCTGGCTGGTCGGGCTTTGTCATCAACATCCCATCGCGAAGCTGGAGCGCCAACAACAACCACCACCACGGCCAACGAGGATGGGCCGCTACCTTCCCTGGAGGGACGATCCGGGGGACCGCCGGCCTGTCAAGCGAATCAAAGTCGAGGCGACTGCACATGAGGTGCTATTGAGGCAGAGGGGGGACCTAGAGGATGACGACTTTCGTGAGGACGAGTTTGTGCCCCTTGCCTCGGTCACTCTGCATGTGGACGAATGAAGCTAACAATTGGGGAATGGCTGCAGATATATGCGAGATGGCCTCAATTGTGACGACAAGTACATCATGGTTGAGGACGAGTTGCTCCAGGTTGCAAAATCGTATACTGCCAAACTGCACTCCGCTGAACTCGCTCGTCTCAAAGAACAGCTCGCTCGTCACAAAGTGCTAAAGGCCTTATCCTCGCAATCTTCGCAACCGAAAATCACTGGATCTATGTCCAAATCTCGGCAGGTAGTCTTACACAAACGAGCCCACGATATCGCTATCCAGAAGGCCGCCGGCATTACAACAGCTATGCGAAAGGAAGAGGCAGCATACAACCCACAGTTCTCATCACAGTCACTGGGACGGTTAATGACGACTTCTGCACCCCGACTTGAATCGGTTCTGCCATTACCACATGTCTTAGGAAAGGGAATTAAACCGGCAACTCGCGCGGCTGCAGGTTTTACAAAGGCGAGTTTTAAGAAACCGTCTTCGACACAAACCTCGCCCTCGCAACTTAGGAGAACGGGTAGCCAGATGATTCGAGATGAAGATGACGAAGATGACGAAGATGAGTCGGAGGACGATCATAGTTATGAAGACGATGATTTGGACATTGTGTTAAAACGGCGGCCCGCTTCTCGACAACATAGCAAGCCCGTCCTCATAAAGAAGAGAGCAACATATCACAACCTCGACGGAAGGATCCCCCCATCGAAACATCCTCCACCATTCTCTTCTGGGTCTAGGCCTGTTGCAAATACCGCTCGGTCGTCATCAATGAAAGCTCCCACATCATCCCCAATATTCAAACCACCATCTAAACCTCCAAATCCTATAAGACCTCTCACCACGCCTTTATCCTCAAACACAAGAAGAGAATCTACTTCAGCTCCGGACACATCAAAAACGAAATTAATTATATCAGACTCAGACTCAGATGACTATGCAGACCCCGAGCAAGCGGAACGATGGCGGCGAAGGAAAGAATTAGCAGATGCAGTAAAATCTGGCGCAAAGAGCTAAGACAAAATCTATAAAACACTTGATCAAAATTTTTTGTTCTAGGATGGTTCCAGGCCTAGCTTACGGAGTTAACGGGAGGAAAGAGCTATTTTGGGAGCTCTGGGTTTCTTTTAAATTAGTAATTTTAGCAGGGTGCTCTAGTGAAAGCGGGAACGAATGGTTAGGCATGCAAAAATATACAATATTCAACGATGCTATGTATTGAGCAATAACTTTCTTGAGGGAATCCCCTATCATATCGCTCGTAGTATCAGAACGAGCTAGATAATTTATGTTACATGCGCGTCTAATGAATGAGGTTTCGGATCGAGGTTTCGATCCTATCGATCAAATGTAAATGTACCTAACTATGAGACCTCGTGTTTGATTTCCTCATCCATCAACCAATAGAATGGTGGAGAATGTAATGTATGGAAAAACCTCAGCTCAAAACTAAATCTCCTTCGCGATATCCGGTATACCACCACCCACATGTGATTAATTGTCTCACCTGCGAGAGCCCGATACTAGCAAACTACGCCCCCTCCTTCACTGCGTACTCGCTTGCAATCCCCATCGTAATTCAATACATAAAAAAAATAAGCTACCTGTCACATTCGCTCTGCTGGATGGGAACATGTAATAGTGCCTCGGAAGACACACACGCTCCAGCCTCTCTTCAGTATGACAAAACGCTGCAGACGTTATGTTGTTAATGGCTCATTCAGTAATACCGAATACCAGCCAGGAAAGTTAGCCTTTTAGTACGAGTTTTAAATTAGAATTGTAGTGTATATATGCGCACCGCGGCGGTTGTGTCTTGTCTCTTCGCCCTCCTCCAGTGAAAATACAACCATCGTAAACAAACAGAAGTGAAATAAAACTACCAATAAAGAAGAGGAAGAAGAAAAAGAGGCTCTCCATTTCATTTTAGGGGCCTGAGCCAAAAAAAAACAAAACCTTTCTCCTTCTTTTGCAGTGATGTGAATCCGAGTTTATAAAAAAGAAAGGGCCGCACTGCTAAAGGTACATATAAAACAAACGAGGCATAAGAAATTCCAATAATTTTTGAAACGGAAGGGACGACAGACTGAGGAGAGAAAGAGAAGATAATTTAGTAGTAGCTATATCACAAATAAGAGAAAGGTGAGTACGAAGCGTTAATACGAAAAAAGAAAGTCACTATAAAAGCACAAATTGCCCAACTCCTTTAGTAATGTTAACAATGGACCAAGTAGTGAGCAATAGCAACAGAGAAAAACAGGTGATCAGCAATGTGAAAACAAAGTAGGTCGAATTATAGAGCGTTTACCAAGCAAGGTGGCAACAGCTCACTTAAATGGTATTTGTAGAAGGTAAATGCGGCTAAAAGTGGGGCCTTAGGCGCAGGGCCAAGGAGAGAATGGTAATGTTCTTTCAATCAGAAAAGAGATTCGTCGGTAGTAGAGAGCTTGGTCCGCATTGTCTCTTCGTGTGATTATAATGATGCATTTCAAATCATAAAGACGTGCCAGATAGTAGAATGAAGCAAATGGAGGCATAGAAGGACCAGAAAGTAACCAGTTGAATATCGCGGTCAGAAGCCTCAATATTTTCGTATTTTTCGACAGGGGCGAGGTACCCGCAGGAGCCCTTCAGGCGGGCAAAGTGGGCAAAGGCACAAAGAACATGGCATCTAACCAATGATCTGGCGTGCGCCTTCCCGTCCCAGCACACCACGTTCCTGAGGTTTGGGACTAGCGCCCCTGCCTTTCCTCTTCGATAAAAATCCGAGCATGCCAGACGGCTTCTTATCGCCTTTGGCCATCGATGACTGGACTGCTTCCTGGTTGTTGATGTTGCTCCACGATCCTGTCTGATTAAGGACTACCTGTACTCCTCCAGTTGATGATTGCGTTCTTCCGCCACCATTTGTAGAGACAGCGTGACTAGGAAGTGGTGGCACGGGAGGTACAGAATGCGGGCTTGTATGCGATCTCTGTAAGTCATGCATCGAACTACTCGTCGGCGGCCGGCTGGGCTCGTCTTTTACATTTACAGTTGTTGGTATTGGTGGCGAGCCACTCGGGGACGGGGAAACAACTCTCGATTTGTCGTTCTGACTGTTCTCGCCCCCGGACGCCGCTCCGATTACAACTGGACGCGGGCGGTCTTCAGAAGCTGGTTTTACCCAGTCTGGTACTGGACCAACCGATTTGGTCACAGGGTCAACGGTTCCAAGATATCTTCTAAACAAGTTAGTATCAGCAAAGTTTTACACAAATATTATAATTCACAACAAAATCCTTACTTGTCATATTGCGCTACTGTGTAATCGAATGGCTCGAACAGAGTTTCTATCATCCGATGGAGCTCTTCGTGCCGGACCTCTTGTGGTGTTGCGTCATCCTTTAGCTGCTCTCTGGGCTTTTGTCTTCTCGCTCTGGCTTCCAATGGTGCCTCTTCAAGCAGCAACTCTTCCAAGTCGTATGTTGCGTCAAAGTTAGTCTTGTCTCGTGAAGGCACGAAAACTGGGTCGATTTCTTTCCGTAGTAAGGCATCAAAGTCAATATCTTGGAAGAAAGGATGGTTCGTGAATGTGTCAAAGCCGGCAGCTCCTATCCGATACTTCGGGTCTGGGTTCAGCAGACCCTTGATCGCCGTCATACATTGTGTCGAGACAGGTGGGTTCGTGATTGGAAAATGGGGGCTGGCTCGCATGATTTCTTTCCCTAGTTCTTCGTGGGAGTCGGAGATAAACGGGCGCTATGACCGCGTTAATGGAAATCGTGCGCTCAGGGGGGAGGGTTAAGACAACTTACCTTGCCGTATATACATTCATAGAACACAACGCCTAAGGACCACCAATCCACGCCAGTTCCGTACCCCTTACCAGAATAAACCTCGGGTGCTAGGTAAGCCAATGTTCCCGATTTGCTGGTTAGGGGTTTATTTTCCTGGATATCGGAAGCAACGTTCTATAGACGTGTATTAGAAAACCAGACAGATCCACAGTATCATATAAAGCATAAAATTACTCACAAAGTCTGCAAGATGGACGTGCCCATCCGAGTCAAGCAAGATGTTGTCCGGTTTGACGTCTCTGTGTACAATCATCCTCTTGTGTGTATATACCAGTGCACAGGCGATTTCAGCGATCCAAAACCGAACGGCATCCTCTGTAAAACTCTTCCGATTGATGTGAAATCTCAAGTCGCCGCCATTCATTAGGTCAACAACAATGTACCTAGATACCTGTCAGTAACTTGTGACACTGGAGCGGGCACTAGCGGCGGTATCATACAGATATTCGACGTCTTGAAAACTGTATCTTAAGTTGCAGATAAAGGGATGATTGAGATGCTCCAGCATTCGTCTTTCTCGAATAATATTTCGGACGCTTTCTGATCTGACGACTATAGTTTAAGGCTAGTTAGCGGCCTTCCCAATATCACAACACGTGTTGAATTGCCCACCCTCATCTTTTCTTATGTATTTGAGGGCAAATGTAAGGCCCGTATCTTTTCGTTCGACTATTCGGACTTTGCCGAAAGCTCCCTTACCAACTACTCGCAATAATCTAAAGTGGTTCAGGTTGACTATTGATGACGATATAAGATCAGCAAAACATCCCGTCATGTCCCCGCATCATGGTCTTTTCTTAAAATAAACCATTTTGCAGCAGGGATTCGTGAGCCAAGCTTGCAAAAACACTCGCGGTCAAAAAAAAAAAAAAAAAAAAAAAAAAAAAGCATACCTTCATCCGTGAAAACCACGGGTTTCCCATTGTTATTGCCCATTTCTACAACACCAAACCACAGACGTGCAGTCCACTTTAAACGTAAATTGAAACCGTAGAGCCAGCCAAGTTAAGGAGTTATGAGAGAGGTAGGGACGTCCGGGGAACTAGCTCGCACGAAATAGCCAAGGGAACTTCGAGAACAATCAGTGGGAATAACGGAGTAAGCCCTGATTCCCGCTGCTCTAGAGCTGGAAGTTGAATTTCGAAAGAATGGATAGGAAGTTGAGGGTTTTCAGAGAGAGAGAGGGAGGGAGGGAGAGATGCCGAAATGGGGTTGGACTGGGTTTATTTGATGGGAGCGATGTCCGGCAGCGGCGTGAAGAATGATTCCACAAATGTTCGTCGGGTCAGGGTATTTAATGCAAGTCTAGCAGAACTGCAAAGGGAGAGAAGCAAAATATAATAGCCAGTGAATCCAAGAATACCAAGCAGGAAGGCCAAGGAATAAGGTTTCTTGGGGACGAGGAGGGAAGGACCGCGTTGGAAAGTCTTGAAGGTCGGGTTCGGAGGAGGTTGAGACGACGCTGTAGGGTTTTTTACGTCGAGTGATAAAGAAGGTTTTCTTCGGGTGCCAACACCAAGCGTTTCAAGTGGCTAGCGGCGATGAGAGCAGCAGCAACAGCAGCAGGTTTGGCGGTGGCGAGAATCCGATGCGAGAAAAGAGTCGCTGGGAGGTGGGCAATCTTTAACCAGAGCGAAAAGAGTGATGATGAATTAATTGGATTCAGAACAGGAGAAATCGTCGAATGGGTCGAACAATGCAGCGAGCGAGCAAGCAGCAGCCCTGTAGCTTGGTCCTTTATTGCCGGTGTTGTTTCTTCAGCTACATGTACCCGACGTCCCTGTACACCTTGGTTCCTATCTGGGCAAAAGAGCGAGAAAAACCCCGATCCAAGGGGCGAGAGACAAAGAACAGGGCAGGATATGGAGTCGAAGTCGAAGTCGAAGTCGAAGTTCTTGGATTTATTTCCCCATACGCTTGCAACGTCGTAACCGTTCGCCTTGTCTGTATACGTGCGAAACCCACCTAAGAGCTTCGAGAATTCTGCGCAAAAACCTATTGACGAGAATGTCCGTTAAAGTAGTAAGAGCAGCAGTGGCCGCAGCAAAGATGATTGGAAAGAGCAGAGGTCTTGGAGGTATGACCAATGGTTTTAAGAGGGACAGACTGTGACAGTCCCCTGTCCGCAACCACCAATAATCGGGTCCTGGCTGTCTTCTCCAGGCCTTCCTGGAAGTTTGGCAGATCCTTCTTTCCTGCCAGTTGCCACGTTTTTCTTCTCTATCTTGGCTTGGGCCCCGGCAAATTGCGTTCTGGGAGCTGACTGTTTGCTGCGGTTGGGATCTGATTGTTTGTGTGATGGAGAAGGTTTTGACGTTCCAGTCGACGGGGACCAGCTGGGTTGAGAAGTTCCAACAGAGAAATCAATCAACCACGAGGCTTCAGGGCTTGCCCTTGACTCTGCAGCAGCTTCTTGGGAGGTGCCAAACTCTTTCTTTTTTTTCTTTTCTAGTTTGAATGAGGGAATAGATAGTAATAAAATGTCCCCACAAGCGAATTAATAACCTGATCATGTATGTAGCTCGGACATGGAAACAGGAGATGCTCTGCGCAAAGGCACCCGACCTAGCCGACAATTCTGACGAGCGAAAGAAGACCTGGGTGGAGATGGCACTAGTACTGGTTTAGCGACGCCGCAAATGGGAACAGCGTGCAGGGCAACCTTAAAAGCGCAAGATGATTGAGAAAAGGAGATTGGAGTCAAGGCCCTTGGAAAAGCCTCCAATATAGGCCTCCAGTTTTATATTATATGTTGTTATTATTATTATTATTATTATCGCATCTATATTGACAGGATGAGACGAGGACCAAATAATCTTCCAATCTCTCTCCCCCAAGTTTTAACAATGGGCACGTAAACTCGCGTAGCAAAAATAGAAACTCTGGCCCTCAGGGTGAGTGTGTTTAATTGATCTGTGATGCTGTTGGAAGATGGAGAACCTCATGCGCACATGGCACCCTGGCAAGCGATGCTGATGATGAAATTATGGTAATAAAACATTTTCGGCTTCAAGCCACTGGGTTTGGTTGCTTTTACAGCAAGAAAAGCCTACGTCCTGTCAATTTGACCGCATTATTCATCAGATTAGAGACAAATATTCTCGTGATATCACAAGGCATCTGTCTCTCCAGCAGTTCCGTTCGGCAGGACAAAGCGCTGCCTTTAATGTACGGATCCCCGTTTCTCTCTCCAGATGATAATGGTCCTTCTCTTGAGATCAAATTTATTGCCTGGCGATAATTTGACAGTTGACTGCTCTGGAAGCGAGAGGGTGTCCAAGTATCCGAGCACGTTTCTAGGGTCCGCGACTTTTCCCCCCAAACAAGAGGCTAGCACACTAGTTAGTCCCACAATTGAAAACCCACGAGCTCCATTGAATTTTCGCCCCCAAAAGTCTAAACTAGCGCACAAGCATCAACCCCATTTCCTCTAACTCCCGATGCAGCTGCGAAAAAGGTTGCATGTTGAAATTCGTACCGAGGATCTCTCTAGCCCACGCGCACTGGCGTGGTCTGGATTCGGTGGCCATGTCTTTGGAATCGGCAAGCACTAACGGGATCTAGTGAGCCGTGTCGAAGAGATAAGACTAACTTTGCATTCTTAGATCTAGCAGAGAAAAAAAGATCGATTTGAATCTAATACCATCTTGTTATGTTATCCTGTTCGCACGCGTGACCGAGCGTGACGGTGCATATGCAGATGCATTCAATTGTTACACAGACGAGATGCGCAGGTTTTTCTAAAGTAATCCAAACCGCAATTCTTTCAATAGAAGTGTGTTATTGGATTTTTTGGTCACGTCAGCAATTGCACCTGTGCATGTATAATATACACCAATCTCATTTAACATGTGGTCACTATATATAGAACCCACACATGGAGCTATTTCCTAATAAACATACTGACTTGGTTTTAGGGTTTCGACAGTATCCTTACAGCATTAAAGCAACGATTATTAAGGCTAATACGTATGGAATTGGCCTAGCGCTAGCCATTCAATAAATTGCATGCTTCGCTGTTGCATCAATGATACAAAGGTGTATTGTGAATGGGTGTACCGATCTTCAAAAGACGCACCCACTCTCACTTCTATCCGGCATTCGGCCCATTCAAACACTGCCAAAGCGAAGGTGCATGAACAGTTCCTCCTGCATCAGCCGTGTCTGCAGCTTGATCAATTAAACTCCTGTCTGGGCCTAGACGCCACCAGTGCTTTGCAGCCAAAACACGAGGCCCGCTGATCGAAAAGCGTGTTTTCCACGTGCGCCCAGCCGCCCTGATGTGAGCAACCTTCTTTGCTGCAGCTTTCCTTCCTAGTGGTGGTGGTAGAGACATGACATGGGCAAAAGGGGGTGTGCGTGGCCAAGAATTATGAAACGCGGATCGGGGCCCCTGCTTCGCAAACTCCACCGACGTCGATGTGTCCCATTTGCGAGACACTAGCATGCAACCTTTCATTAGCTTTGGATGCAGGATACCTGCATTTCATCCTGTCATGGAGATTTCGCGCCCGTATTGGGGGCAGTGGGACCCTTTCTCACGAACCCGCCTTGATAATTCTCGGGGATCGAAAAAGATCTACAAACTGCATCCAACCAGTCCATCGGAAAGGTTAATATTCCGGTTTGTTTGCTCGCTCGGGCTGAACCTGCAAACGGCGCTTTTTCTTGTCACATTCAGACTCCGGCCCAGTGTTTTGTGCATATAGCCATGTGGTCGACGGGATCACAATCCCCGCAGCTTGCAGCCTCAAATGAGTTGATATTCCATTCGCGACAAATTCGGTTACGAACGGTAGCTGAGCTGCATGGAATCTACCAATCTTCGGTCGTGTTTGCTCTATGTCATGTTGGCGAATCAGGTCGCTCAGAGTTCATTGAGAGTTTGTTCAGGTTGCCCATTTAGGTATCGAGCTTATCAACAGATACCCGAGTTTCTGGTCATTGGCCATGTGAAAATACATCGCAAATTCGGCCCGAGACCTGTTCAGGCTTTGAGAAGGGCTTGAACAAGAAGTATTCAATCTTAGAGCAACCGCCAGGTATTTTTTTTCGGTTTTTGCCTGTAAATTTTTGTGGTTTCGGAATCACGAGTGCAATTAGTTTAGTCTACTGTTTTACGTATTTTACCCTGCCTCAATCTCAAACTCGAACAGGCTGAGTTCGATCAGATGCAGTTGTACGTATGCCTCCTCCAGCGAGACCAAACCTCTCTAATTGTGTACTTAGTTACTACTTCGATTGACCCTAGTATTAGCGTACGCTGAGCAACTACCTCTCTCGGGTTTTCAGTTTAAGACCAACATCCTCAGGCGCCAGCATAATTTCATGGTCTCCAAAGCTGCTATGATACCCAACACCACAACGCCTGTTTCATATTAATAGCATCATGTTTCCAAACCTGCAAAGAGTAGTATGAGATCACCATAGCAGGCACCACGCAGGTCCACATGTGAATGCTTAACCCTACTGTTTCGCCAGTTCTAGACAGTCGGGTGAGGCTCTTTCAATATTGATAGAAAGCATTCTTGTAATGACTGATGGTCGAATACTAGGATCTCTCTCCTGTTAAGAACATCTAGACTATCCCGACAAATGCGTTCATCTTTTGCCTTTTCAAAGTGCATCTACTACTTCAAATACTAGCTAGCAAACCCCCTTATTTTCAAAGAAAACGGCGCTCTCAGTACATACTACGGCATTGTCTGAATCAGGTTTTGAAACTCAAATTTTGTCAGGTTTTGCGAAACCAATACAGCTAACGAGATTGGAATAATAACTGATGCGTCGTTAACCGTAACTCGAAGGGAAACCCCCAGTCTTGTAACTTGACTCTCCCACAAATTGTTTGTGTAGGTCTGAATTACGAGCAGGAAAAACCGGACCTTTAAACAAAATACAACACATCTTTGATCACGCCGAAACCGCTGACAAGGTTATCATTGAACTTCGTGTTGTCTGTTGACCGAGACCAGTTATCATCAAGCTGACCAAAACATTCGCCTCACTATCCTTGTGGAATGTGATATATGTATTTCAGTCCCCACTCGCTCGGAGGACCGGCCAAATCCTATCTTTCCACGTTTTTTTAGCGTGCATAAGAATGCACAGACTTAATTTATTCGTTTGCCAACCGAAGCGAACCCACATTTAAACATGAAAGTCGATTGGCTCCGTCGGCTGGAGGGTATATCCCGTTTATCGAGCCGCCCCAACTAAACCCACGGTTCCATGAACGCCGTGATATCCCTGTGGTTTTGTCTGGTATATATTGAACTAAAATATACGTGCGAGGTTTATCTTGAAAGATATTCTCAAATATGCCACCGAATACCTAGACTTGGTCCAAACTAACTAATTGGTGTGGGGTACTTCGTATGTATGTACCGTTTTTGTTACAACATACACATATTTTATACAATATTTTCATCCAATTGATTCCAACAGAGATGACCGTGGGTTTGTCTATCATTACCTTATGGTTAGAGGAGAGGGGCAGGCGGGATGTTTGCGCGGCATTGACTGGGCCAGACACTTCGCGAAACTACTGTGCCATATTGGCACAGATCATCCATGAACAGTCTAGTGATCGGTATGGAAATATCCCCTCAAACGAAGGTCATGTTACCCCAACCAAGCACCATAAATCTGACGGTGTGGCAGAGACTATATGAAAGAGACATGTTCCTAAGCGACAATTCGTACGAAAACCCCGCTAGAAATCGTATTCGATGTCTTTACCCTCTTATAGCCCAGGTGTCGCAATCCAGTTTGACAGATTGAGAAAGACTTATGACTGCTAGGCCGTCTCCTCTATTGGCGGATCGGTTTTCACCTCCAAACGAGGTGCAGCTAGAAGCAAACATTGCGGCCGGCACAGAAACTAATATTTAGTACGCTAATCCATGCAATCGCCTTTTCCAAATGGACTGGTTATCCCGGACAATTAAGACACCGGCATATGTGTCCACTCAACTGATCCCATATATGCATAGGATTCCAATGGTCAAGTTTAAATGATACAATGTGATCACTTTCGAACTCAAGGCACGGGGCCAAGTTATGCATGCAAATTACAACCTATCAGGTTCGGGCAGCCAGTAGCCGTCGACGTCAAAGACAGCCATCTATGTTATGTCCATCCGAAGAAACTTAGTAACCCCGCCTTTTTCTTTTTGAAGATCTCCTCACACATTCCGCATACGCACTGCCGCCCCTAGGATCTCCAAACTGGTTGGCTGTTCTTCGAGATCGCTCCATCTCACATTCAAGGCTGAACATCGTCTCTTGAATAAAGCAAGATAACCCGGAATTCGAAAAAACAAAAACGAGGTTAAACCAGTTCGTCCACGGCACAGACATGCATATTCTGACACGAGGGAGTTTGTTGAGCTATACGCTAAAGGCAGGTCTTCAAGGCATTGCCGTTTCGTTTCACTGAGGTTCGATACGAAGGTACTCCGAGGAGTTGGAAAAACCACAATACTAAGAAAAAATTTTGCAAACTGCAAACATCGGATCATTGAGCTCTGCTTTATCCGTGGCAAGTCTGAAAGAACTAGCATTCGCAACTGCAACTCCGTAGAAGGAAGTATGCAAACCTTAGAGTGGCTAAAATTTGAGAATCTAACTAGATAATTATGCAGACGTGGACATCAGCTGTGTATCCAGCAGTCACAAAGGATATGGATAACGGAGAGTCGCCTACATATGAGTTTTTCGCTCGGCGCTGAAATTGATGATTACCAAGTTTCAGCACTAACTACAGCTTTTCTTCGTTCTGCCAGGCCTAGTGGTTTCTTCACTTATTCCATTTGCATGAGATTGAGTTAACTAGCATTATTTAACATTTTAGTTGATATTCTTCGAAATCGAGGTATTTCGTAAGTACGTTGTTGCATTTTCGGGGGCTCTTGGGCAGGAAAATGCCATCAATATTGTGCCATATACGATTTTCGGTTTTCTCTAAAAAAAAATCTAGTGTCATAATTGACTATGTGCATTCCAATGGCAAAATCGGGTTTATTTGTATTCAAGTACGCACTCTGTGAAATATCCGTATAGACTACCTTTAGAGGTATGCCAATTTTGTAGTGTGGGACTACCTGTATTCAACGGGTAATAAAATGGAAAATACTACGAATTCATGCATGAGGATTGGCCAAGATAGGATGCCCCACTCGAACAGACCCCGCTCTACACATAGGATCATATCAACTTAACTCCTTTGCTAGCAAAAATATAACGAAAAATAAAACTTTCTATCAGAGCCAAGCCTAGCTGTCAGATTTGGTCGAAGGAAAGGTGGTTACGCAAATATTGTGAATCCTTTCCTTTTCCTGGCAAGTATTGTTGCGAGCCTGGACTAATTCTCCTAGTGGCAGGTTAGCGGCGTATTAGCGTTTTCGATAGATCCAGAGAGTGGGGCTCGCCAACATGGATTCTATACCATTTAGTATAGATCCAGACATGGTCCAGGAGATAAAAGACATGAACTATGAAGATCTGTGCGGATTTTCAGAGATCCAAGCTGAGCTCACAAGTGATTTAGATATTGAGCTTCACGCTTACATTTGCGCGGTAATGTTCGAAAGATCGAAATCGATAGACCAATTGGAGCTCGCAACTCAACGGGTAGAGGGTTGGGTCGCGATTACGCCTGAAAATAGCGTCGATCGGCCACGACGGTTAAAAATCTTTCAAATGCTTTCAGTTAAAATATGGGAAGCTAAAGCGATGAAAAAGGCTCCTGAAGCAAGGCAAAGGTAGGATTGCCATTTAGTTTGCGACTGGAAAAAAAATCTATGCTTTTGGTATTTATTAAGAACTATTTTATTGTGTGAATCTTTTGCGAGGCATACCGATCGCTGATATATCGGTCTGCTAGGCTTAAGCCTACTAGCGAGGGGACTGTCTACAAAAAAACCGGGCTTCAGAGGGGGTCTCGCAATCTCTATAACGAGTCGATATTACTAGGGCAAAAATACCAGCAAAGTAAAAACATCAGCGACATCGTCGATGCAGTTGAAGCCGCTGAGAGTAGTCTCGAAGGTGTATACCCAAACGACCCGGACTGGATTCCTTACCAAAGTAATCTTGGAAACAGGCTCCGCCAAAGATTTGAAGCTCTTGGAAACATTGAGGATCTAAACCGGGCTATAAAGGTTTATAACACTGCATTGGAGGCAACACCTCTGGACGATCCGATGAGACTGGCTCGTATCGGAAATCTCGCAAACTACTTTGATATGCGGTTCCAGTATGCAAATGACATGAACGATAGCGATCGATCAATTGAACTTTCTCGCAATGCACTCAAGGCTGCACCAGTGGACAGCAGAGACCGATCACATCATTTGCAAAATCTAAGCACATTCTTCGGGACTAGATATGAGAAGTTAGGTTTACCCAGCGATTTGCTCGAAGCGGTTAAATATGTGAAATCAGCTGTGAGTGAAACACCTTTGAGTGATCCGAATCGACCGGGCCGTCTTCATAACTTCAAAAGATTGCTTTCTCTCTCGATAGAATCGGAGGATTCGGTAGAAAACCTTAATATCTTAATCGAAATTGGAGAGATAGCTGTGGATGCTTCTGAAATCCTGAATCTACAGAAAGCCTTCACACTAAATATACTTGCTGAACTTCTCCTAAAACGTTTTCTGCGACTGGACGCCTTGAGAGACATCGATCGGGCTATCGACCTTGGAGAAGATGCTCTTATCGCCGGCTCTGTAGATGACCCGAAATTTCAGGAATACCTGGATGCGCTCTCAATTTATCTTCACTTCAGGTTTCAGAGGAGAGAGAGTATGGAAGATCTGAAATGGGGAGTAGAAATTGCCGACACTGCAATGATGATTACCAATACTAGTCATCCGGCCTGGAGTACTCGGGTTGGCGCTCTGGCGAACTGGCTTGGGATTCGATTTGAATATACGGAGGTTCTTGAGGATTTGGATCGAGCTATAGAACTCTTAGAACTGGCACTAGTCTTCGAAGAAAACCCGAGGGCACGAGCAGCAGCAAATACGAACTTAGGGCTATGGCTTGAAAAACGGTTTAGAAAGACACAGCTGATAAAAGATCTTGAGCGTGCTATCGAAATCTCCGAAAAGGCGGTAAATGAAACGAAGTTGGATGACCCGGCCAGACCGATGCTGCTTCACCATTTGGCATGCAAATTTGGTTCTTTGTTCAGTCGTACTGGAAATTTTGATTATTTAAACAAGTCAATTGACGGAATGACACAAAGCCTAGATCACGCCGACATTTATATCGAAAACTTTAAGGGAAACGCCTTATATAATCTAGGTGAAGACCTTGCCATCCGGTTTGATTTTTTGGGTGACATCGCAGACCTCAATGAAGCTATGAGAGTAGCCGGGTTGGCTCTTGACATGACACCCGTTCAACATCAACGGCGACCGGAAAGGCTCGCCTTATTTGGAAGCTTGTTTTGGAGTCGATTTCAACGATTTAGGAGACTAGAAGATATAGACCACGCCATAGTTGTTCTTACCGAAGCCTCCTCATTTGACGCACCAAATAGGAATGGGATATTAAAATCGCTTGCAACCGCCTACTATTCCCGCTTTGATGTGACAAAGCACCTACCAAGTCTTGACAAAGCTATTGAGATAATGGTTGGTGTTATCGAAGACCCTAAAACAAGTGCCTGGACTCTTCATCAATCACTAAGCTCCCTTGGACGGTTTGCTTTGGAAAGATACGAAGAGACTAAAGACAAAGACTCTTTGGAGCTTGCAATTCAGTCTCTGAGTAGATGTCTTTCAGTCATATCCCCTACCCATCCGAAAAGATGTAACGTATCGGATCTACTTGGAGACTCATTATTTCATCGATTCGGGCTCACGGGGAACATGGAAGACTACTCGCAAGCAGAAACAGTGTACCGCAGCGGATGGAATTGCTTAAATGCACCACCTGATGAACGAATAAGACTAGCTGGACACTTTGCGGACTTTCTGGCAAAGAGTTCGAAATGGGGAGAAGCTGGGGACTTGATGGAGGAAGCAGTACGTCTCATCAGCTATCTGACGCCCAGGTCGTTAGGGAATATAGACAAGCATGCGAAGCTAAGGGAACTGTTCGGACTCCCTACCACCGCTGCTGCTATCTGTTTAAGGGCAGGGAAAGATCCTGCCGATGTTCTAGGGCTTCTAGAACTAAGCCGCGGAGTGGTTGCAGGCCTAGTCTTAGAGATACGCATCGATATATCTGACCTAGAGACTAGCCTCCCTCAGCTCGCGAAGGAGTTTATATCTCTTCGAAACCAACTAGATACACCTGTCGATAGTGAGAACATCTCGTCGGCTCCTCAAAATGCCTCAGCAGTCGAATATCGCAAAAGACAAAGACTGGATGCCGCGAAAAGGTTCGAGGCGTTGGTCCGAGAGATCAGAATAGAGCCTGGCTTCGAATATTTTCTTCTGCCGCCTACTGTTGATCAGCTCAAAACTGCTGCTGCGTCTGGTCCAGTTGTGGTTGTCAACGTTAGCAAATATCAGTGTGACGCGTTGATTGTTGAGAGACATCAGATTCGGGCGATAAACCTACCCAAGCTGCAATTGAGAGATATCGAAGATCGAGCCAATCAGATCGCAGGAGGTGGAAAAGAAAACAATCTGTGGGCAATTCTAGAATGGCTCTGGGACGTTGTTGTTCATCCGATTTTGGATGCTCTAAAAATTAGCGATGATAACAATATTAGCGAGCAGGAGCAGGAACATATTTGGTGGATTCCGACAGGAGCTCTCACATTTCTACCTATCCACGCAGCAGGGAAGCATCTTAAGCGGTCTAAAGAGACACTACTGGACCGAGCAGTCTCTTCCTATAGTCTGTCTTTGAAAACTTTGATTTACGCGCGACAAAGGACTCCAAGATGTGACTCCAGCGATGGTCTTTTAGTCTCCATGTCCAAGACCGAGGGCCAATCCTCGCTTTATTTTGCCAATTTGGAAGCAGAAATGCTACGGGGCTTATACCCCTCTCTTGGATTAAATCCCGTCACACCGCCAAGTAACCGCAATGATGTCCTCTTGCAGCTCAAGAAGTGTAAAATATTTCACTTCGCAGGCCATGGTCTTTCTGACCGACTCGATCCACCTAAGAGCTGCTTATTATTGGATGATTGGAAAACTTCCCCGCTAACTGTTGCAGATCTTTGGGAGCAAAATATCCAGGAGACTTCCCCGTTTCTCGCCTATCTTTCAGCTTGCTCGACAGGTGCGACTAACGACATTACCTTCTCTGATGAAGGCATCCACTTGATCAACGCTTGCCAGCTCGCCGGCTTCAGACATGTTATTGGAACTCTCTGGGAGGTCAATGATCGTTACTGTGTCGATGTATCAAGAATAGTCTACGAAACGATCAAGGAGAAAGGGATGACGGATAGAGCTGTGAGGTTGGGACTACATCGTGCTACTAAGCTCATTAGAGACTCTACAATCAAAAGCGGACTTGGAAAAGCCCCCGGTCGTAGTATCGGGAACACTGACGAAATAACCAAAAACGAATTAGCAAAACAGTTAGAGGAAGTTCGTGTTTCAGCGGGGTCAGAGGCAGATTTTGGAGAAGAGACAGATCTTGGAGCAGATGTTCCTGACACCGAGGGTCTTGGGAGCAATGTGGTTGAAAATAGCGAGTCCGATATCGAGATAGGGGCCTCGAGGAATTCCAGGCGGACCCAACTAAAGAAACCAGGTTTATTTTGGGTACCTTACGTTCATTTTGGGGTTTAAAAACTAGCTAGCATATTTTGAATCTGATAAATCTTATATTTTCAATAGCAAGCATTAACTAGCAAACCTTTCAATATTTCTTAATACGCTTTTGAATTTCTGTCATCATTTTAAGTTTCCTAAGCTAAATATGTACATCTCTCCCAGGCCGCGAGACCACTCCCAGGGTCTTCGGCGGTTTAGCCTAGCGGTAATGTATGAACAACAATGTCAATTGACCCCCAACTCTCCTCATCTACTTCATTGTCCTCTGCCATGAAGTGAGCATTCCTCATGTCTCTACTCTCATTTCCAGTGTCATCTGCAACCCCGACATTGCCTCTAGCTCGAGTAGGAATAATTGCATGGTCCAAGGGACAATCGACCATTGCTAACTCTTCCCACGATGCCTGGGAATTAGAGAATAAAACTCTTATAACATCATGAATATCTTCTGGATCTTCTTCTGTAGCACAAGGCGGTATCACCATTTGGATGCCAAACTCTTCTGGAGTGCCTTTTGAAACTTTGAAGAATGCCTGTCCTGGCCCTGGATGCTGTTTTTGAATACCCCAAGTCGCATTAAAGATATATACGCTCGCATATACATAATCAAGAGGGCATTTGCTTGTTAGTTCGAAGGTGAATTTTAGGTTTGCCCCGTTGAGCACATCAACTTTTCCGTCGGAATCCGAAACTAAGTCTTCACTTTCGTTAGGTTCTACATAGAATGAAAACCAATCGGATGGTAAATATTGCTCGGCTTCATTGCTTTTAATATTCCAGAGGGCCCGGAATCTTGCAAGATGGCGGAGGAGAAATCCAAGTTTTTCGGCCCAGTTGCTGTCATCGATTGAGATTTTTGGTACCCTTAACACGCGTTTTCCAGCTTCCTGAATTTCGAACCGATTACTATCTGTAACTACGACTGTGAATGCAGGTACAATAGATGTTTTCTCTTCACAGAGGAATAAGCCTGGCGTTTGCTGAATTTCCTCGGCTAGTATTTTTCTTTTGGCATCGGAATCCTGTTTACTGAAGTGCTCTACTTGGATATAGGTCTCAGTTGGAATAGCCCAGCTCTGCAAAACAGCAATGCTTTTCCCGGCAACCACCGTGTTTAGCTGTTTTGGGTCGTCCGAAATAAGTTCAGCGGTTGACTGAAATGGTGATAGTTCAGATACCATAATTACGCGGGCTGTAACCGTCGCAACATCTTGTCCAGCCGTCTGACCCTCTTCATAAACGTCGTACATAGCTCCAACGGCAACCCCTTGAGCCCATCCAACATCTAAATCAATCTCATTACCATTGCGGCTAAAAATATGAGCTACCGGTCTCTGGAAAACGACCTGGTTCCTGAAAAAAATGTAGTCGCCGTCGCCGTGGAGAACGGGAGACTGATCTCTTCTCGGAATATCATATTTTATATGGAAATCCGCGCGGTCTCTGACCGCCGAATAGCTCGGAAGGGACACTGAGGGGCTTCCTTGGAGAATATTAAGTATCCAATATGTAAGGACACCATGCGTCCCCTCAGAACCGAAATCATACTCTCCTGCCGCTTCATCGGACTGACAGGCGGTCAGAACAGTACAGCCTGTTGGGTTTGACAACCAGGACCGCCTAACTGTGCTGTTTCTAGATGCCGAATCCGCGTCTGGAATATCTATGTCCGCTATAGCCTCATCGGCTGCGTCGTCGCTTGGCAGCACCGAGGTATCCAGATCGCGGCTACCACTCCGGATGATGTACTCGTCCCGGAAACCCTGACCGGAAGAACAGCTGTCAAGTACTACTGTTACCCGCAGTCCCTTTGACCTAACCATGTTTTTCACAAGGACACCTAGTTGATAACCTGTGAGATAGGAGCCCCCCGCCATAACGTCCGCAAGGGCCAATGCTGTTCCTGTGATTGTATCACCGAATTTCTCTTGATCAGGCCCCAAAGCTTCGCGGCGAACCCCATGCCCGGAGTAGTGAATATACACTAAATCTCCCTCAACTGCATTCTGAATTATGTGGCGGACTTCGCGTAGAATATTCGCAAATATTGGTAATTCTGATTCCTCCTCGAGAGGGGCTGCTGTTGCGCCTTTTGATGAGGTGAGGAGTTTGATATTTTGGACGTTTAGACTGCGCAAATATTTTTCGACGGCTTTCACATCATTGACACAGCCGCTCAGGTTACTGTAACTGATACCGGGCCGCTTGTTTCCTGGGAGGTAGTAGTCAATGCCGATCAATAGGGCCCAGGTATTACAACTATAATCCATGTCTAAATTTTGACATCTAAGATAAGTTCTATGACAGTGGTGTGGAAGCTTCTGGTGTGAATTTGCATACCTTTGAATCAAGTAGGTGTAAACGAGTTTCGAAAACAATCTTCAGGTTGTTGCACGTTGAATTAGATGTCTCTGGTTGAGAGAATGCTAGAATAATATCTACTCTCGAGCGGGGTATATATACAACTGCAAAGCTGAGTCTCAAACATTTCAATCAATTATTGCATGTTATGTGGTAGATATTATTGGTCTTAATTCGAGGCGGCTCCGATCACTACGCGTTCAGAGCTATAGCTACAGGTATTCGGATATATCTCCTCAGAAGTGAAGGATTCATAATATTCATGTCACAACGCCAGTAAGATCGATGCTTTGCGATTCTAATACGCCAAGAACCCGAATTCCTCGTTGAGACTTTTAACTAAAAGACAAGGAAGCGACTCCACTACAATTCTGTACCACCATAACGCAGAATTGGATCCTAGCAAGACCAGATCCTCCGCTAAACCAACTCGGCTTAGAATACTGTGTTGCATGTTGGGGCAGCCTTGCGACTAAGATGTGTGTTTGTGTTATATGTTGGCTTCGGAGCTAGTGGCTCACAAACGGAGGCTAGACAACTTTGGACGCTACAGCTAGACAGCTCGTAATGATTAGCCTCGAAACCTAGGAGGTTCGATCGATTTAGTAGGTTTGATGTCTGAAAATTTGCCCACTAAATGACCAGTTATCTAAGCCTATATTAGCTGAGTATTAACATGTTATTATCCCCTGCTCGAATGCATGTTGTGCTTCAAGCTACAAAACTGCCAAAGTGATAGATGAGTAAGGCAATATCATTATTATACCATGCTAAGCTGCCTAAAATGCTACAGACTAAAGTAAGCATTATTGATATGTACACCGCTTTTCGCCATACCGAAAAAAACCCTAAACTTCAAAAAAAATTTACAAAGAATAGATATATCTCTAGAGATCGAGAGAAAACTGTAACCCTTCCTAAGAACGCTGACCAGAAGATACGCCTATACAAAAACGCTTACGACTGACCTATCCTTGGCTTCTTTGCACCATAAGCCAAAGCGGTCATCGAATCCATTGGCTCATCGTGCTGAATTTTCTGTCTTGGATCCGGTCCTAAACTTGACAATTCGCCTAGACTTCCGAAGCTTGGGTTCCTTTCTGGTGTCGATGTCTTCATGACGATGGATGTGTCATCTTCGTTGACGGGGATGGTAACGAAAGGAATGTAGGTAAGAGCTCTTCTCCACCATGGAAGCTTCTTGTACTGGTGAATATATGCTGTTTCCTTGGGATCTTCCTTTGGTAAATCGGTGTGGAGGTCAACTTCGGCGGGCTTGACGAAACGGGCTTTGTTACGGCGGAGGATAATGAAACCGGTGACGAGAATGAACCAGGCTGGGATGGGAGTAGTAGAGTTGAAGAACGATTTTGCAGATCCCGCGCCGTGGAGAGGAGAAATAGCAACGTAAATTTGGCCACCGAGCTGATTGTAGGAAGTTAGTTAAAAGGTACATTCTCAACATTTGTGTGGATTATAGGAATTTAAAACTTACCAGGAACCAGAGTATAGCGGAACCAAGAGCATCCTTTGGCAAGTGCCATCTCATAGTGTACAAGAATGGAGTCTCGGTGTCGGGATTTCCTTGGATGGAGATGGCTCTTCGGTACATCAAATGGGAGAAGAGTATAGAGATCCAGACGATGAAGAACACCATACCGGTGTTGGAAGCCAACCACTCAAAGGCCTCACCGGAGAAAGCAGATGCCATGACGACAGCAACACCGCAAACATACGAGAAGTAGATTGCACGAGCCGGCTTTCCGTGGTGATTCTTGGCGCTGAACCATCTTGGGGCATTGCCATCTTCGGCCATGACGGAAAGCATTTGCCCGCAGACGTACATGCAACAGTTGGCAACAGAGAGAACTGAAAGCATAATGCTCACGTTGAAGATGTGGCCGAGTGCTGGGTAGCCGTAGCTGGTGAGGGCGTAAACGAAGGGAGATAGCAGGACATCTTCGCGTTGGAGAGCTGGATCATCGGACGAGATGAGGAGTGTGAGGCAGAACAGCGACAAGATATAGAAAAGACTCATACGGAAACGATAGGTGTTCAAGGTTCGCGGGATGGAGAAACGAGGCTTGTGGACATCACCAGAAGCGACAGCGCCGATTTCAACACCACCGTTAGAGAAGGCAGCCAAAATGGCGGCGTTGACAAGACCTTTGATTCCCATATTGAATGGTCCCGGAGTGCGATAGTATTGCCCGAAGGAAGGTGTTTCGTGTTTATCACCTCGTTTGAAACCGCAAAGCATAAAGATAGTCCAAATGATGAACGAAGTCACGGCTATCACACGAAAGCTGCCGATAAAGAACTCGACTTCAGCGAAAATGTGAGGCGGCGACAAATGAATGCACAGAATGACAGTCAGGAATATCAATGCCACTGCCCAAAACGGAATTTCGGGCAGCCAGTACCGTATAGTATAAGCGATGGCGTTAGACTCAGCCCCAAAGGTGAACATGTCTAGAGAGTTTATTAGCGCACTATTCTCGCGGTTTTCAAGAACGATCAACAGCGAGAATATTCAACTTACAGGCACAGAAGTAGATGTATCCGAGAGCGAAACCGTGAGCAGGGTGAATAAATCGTGCGGCATATCGAATGAAACTGCCAGAAACAGGATACCTCATCGACATTTCGCACATAGTACCTGTCTCAACAATGAGTAAATGTTGCGCTTATAAATTAAATCCAAAGCATGAGCTTGCTTACAAGAGACAAAGTAGAGGCAGATAGTCATCAACAAATTGTTGATAAGCAGAGAAGCTGGACCACCGATAGCCAACTGTCGGCCAGATGTCACGAAAAGACCCATTCCGATACCGGAAGTCAAGTTGAGCATCTGATGGTGTCTAAAGTTGAACGGTTTCGACTTCTTCTTTTCGCCTTGCTCTGCACCGCCGCTCATACCCAAGAATGATGGCAAGCATTTCTTCCATCGGGGCGATCCGTCGGCCGCTTCTGTTGTTCCGACGACATTTGAATGGGCAGAGTGGAGGTCGCTAAGTCCCTCGGATTTTGTAGATTCGTCGCGGGCTGGAAAGGTAAAGGCTGAAAGGTCGTTCTGCGAGTGGCTGCTGCCCACACCCGTCTCTTTGTCGTAAGCCATGCTGGGCTTGATTGTATTCCTCAAAGTCGTATGTATATAATGTTTATATCTTGACTTTTAGGATACAGTTAATTGGGGAGAGAGGTTGAATTTATAAAAGAGGCCTGGTCGGAGATATCAAAGGAATGACTGAGGGTAGAGGTAGGCCGAGAGAGCAGAGGTAAGACGGCGGGATTTGTCAAGATCTATATACAAAAGCTTAAAATAAGCTTCCTTCCTTGGTCTTCCGACACTCGTCGAACACTAGGCTGATAGAGGTCTCACCCTTTGCTATTCCGGACCGGCCTGGGAATGCATGTTCATCATGCGACCCTTTACGCTAAATCTACTACATTAAATCGCAATCGTGAGACCAGGGCAAGAGCTGGGAGATCTAGCCACCAATTTGGCCAGTGCATCATTTCTGCTTGGTAAAGATAAGATGCTCATTTACTTGATTATACTGCGCAGAGTAGTTTGAGAATGGAGGGGACCAGTACCTCCGAAACCTTAATGCATATGGGCCGTCGTATCGTTTTTTCACTCCTGGAGAGGCGCGAAAAAGTATCAATTCGGGGTCAAGAAACTCTCAAAACGGTGAGACATGGCATGCACCGAAGGTTCTCAGCTTCTTCCCTCGCCAATTTATTTTCCGGTGGCCACCGAAACTCTGGTCAGGTACAGCCAAGTAGGGTCAAGCGGCCACCCTGATGAATCGCCAGAGCAACCTGGAGAAGAACGTCGTTGCTGTTTCTGCAGGTAGGATGGGCGCCTTGTGGGGGGGGTTCCATGTGGCACCGTAGCTAACGCAGCCGGGTTTCGCTATTTTGTGACATGCACAAGGCCTTCGTTAAACGTAATGTACCTGGTAAGCTCGCACACGACTTGCTACCGAATTCCAGAATGCCAGAGCCCATGCGCCTAGAGGCGACGGTGAGTAATTCGATGCGAGACAGAGTCTTCGCTGTCCTGGGCAAGAGTTGAAAGTTACCGCTGGGCGGTTCAATTGGCATTCATTCCCACATACCTATTTCGCAATCTTGGATCGTTCTAACGGGCCATTAGACTGAGGTGCTGCGTCAGAACGAGGCAGTTTGCTTGTTTGGGGAGGTGCGCAACGCACAGTTCATCCAACGCGGGTGCTTGCATGACGTCTCCAAAATCCAACATTTGGTTCTCTCCAAACGAAATCGCCCACGCGACATTGGTATCCTCGCTACTGCCGTTCTGCATAAAATACCGTTCTATGACAGATGAAATGTCAATTAATTGTCTTGAGCACCATCCGTTTTGAAAGATTTCTAACGGTAGCGAGCGCGAAGCATAACGAGACCAGAGTGTTTTGGAAAATTATTGAAGAACTTCCTCATGCCCTAGTTTTGTACAATGTCTACGACTGTTGCCCGCAGGGTAAGACGATATTTAGGGAACTGCAGAGCTCGCCGATGTTGGAATTTTCCCCCATAATTGGCATGTACGACGAGGTGGAAACAATTTGGGTCCGTAAAGCCACAGTATATCTATCATCAGGTAAGTCGGATTAAAATAAAAAGGCTAGCTAGAATTCTTATGGAGGATGCATTGTCTACACATCTACATAGACTCTTGACATTTGCCTCATTTCGGCTGCGCGATGTAAGTTCCAATTAGGACATCGTGACGATGCCGAAAGAGGGACTGCGGGGACCCCGTTCCGTGTGGCCGTAAAGCATGTCTTTCAAGTAAGCCGATACAGAAATTACGGTGGCGAGAATCAGGCTATCCGAAAAGCAGTCCGGATAACACAAAGATGGCGAGATCGGAAGGGTTTAGATCTGCCGAGAAGGAGACAGGCCGAGATTTATTTCGCCATCTCCATCGGACGGGAGTCCTGGCATGTGCGTCGGCCTTTCTGTACTCTCTCTCTGCGGGATTCGAATTTGAAAAAAAGAATCGGTAGATCGGCCTCCTTATCAGTGTGCGCCTTTTTTCTTTCTAGGCGGACATATACCTGTCGGTAGGGATACCGATGCCCACAGCAGGACTTCCAATTTCATCCGATATCTAAATTGGAGGGTTCGAACAAATTTCCCGAGATAAGAGACTCGAGCCGGGAGCTGAAAGGAAACCTGAAACTCATGCGAGAGGAAATTTCGATATCTTTGTCTCGATCCTTGTATCAGGTCATCATCGACAGGCGCAGTCGAGAAGTGGATATCAGTTCATGCAACACGAAAACTGCAAGTTTCAGAAACAAAATTTCTTCACCGTTAAAAGATAGACCCGAATCGCGCGAATTTTGCTATCTGGACATTCCTTTGGATCCTTAATCGTAGATTAGTATGAGTGATAAAAAAATAAAAATAAAAAAAACCTGCTTCTCTAGTCGCTTTAGCTTGCATGCTCTAGCCGTTGCGTAAGATACACTCTAGATTACTTAAGAATTATTCCGTTCTGAGGCATTCTTGCAATTCTTGCAAAAACAATTATTCGAAAAAGAACGTAAATGAGAAAATGGGGTGTTGCCGAGCTGAGACTCTCGTTCACATGTTCACGAGGTAACAGGCCGAGTCGCCCCGGCCACACACCTAAATATGCTGCCCAGCCCCGCTAGCCAACCAGAACCTCCAAAAGTCCTTGCTCCTGCGCCAGACGCCCTCCCAGATCCCTAAAAGCCTCACACGGCTACCCCAGATTTCGGCTACTCACGCTTCATACTGCAGCTGGTTTCGACATCAGCTCTGGTGAGGTTAGCTTTGTGTTAGTCGGGCTGGGATCGGGAACTGTTCGTTCTTAATATATCCCTCATGCCTCAGTTTGCTGGAATATAGGTCTTCGGGTTGCCCGTTTGTTGCAACATTGGCTGAGTTCGCTGTTGCTTCATTAGGCCTGATTTCGACCATTTTATTTGTTTCTTTCAGGGAGGAAAATTTTTTCGGACTTTTACCTGTTACCACTGTGTAAGGATTGTGAGCTAAGCTTTGAAGCTCCTCGTGGACCACCATGGTACCAGCTCGTGTGACACTCCAGGACAGCACTCAGGAATGTGAGAAAGAAGAAGCTGCGAAACATTAAACATTCTCGGTGAGCATGCGGCCCATGATGTTGTATTGATATCATGATTGGGAAAACATGACGTTTCTATCACGAAAGGGCTCTGGATTGATAGAACCTGTGACCCTGTGTTAGAAAGCGAGTTCACGATCGATCAAGGCAAGTGGATTTGGTGATATGACGAAATGTACACCAAGGTACCCGATAGAATCGAAGGCCTTCGGGTGAGAGGACCCGCCTGGAGATGACATGGTTTTTTTTTTTGGGACGATTACTGTTCGTCATGTTTGTCGAGTCTTTTGCCATTAATCATTAATTCAATCAGAGATGCTCCACTGGGGCCCTTCCCACTTCCCTGATCAATGCAGCATGGCAACTTAGCCGTCGTGGGAAAGGGAGAGAGGACATGCAAGATTAGAGAGATAGGACAAATTGAGATTTCGGAACGGTCGCCCCTAGCTATTTTGGGAGCTAACCAGCAACCCAGGCCATGTAAGCTCGGGAAGGGGTTTTGCGAGAGGCCTTTGTAAAGGTTTCTTCTGCGTAGACGGTGTCTCTGTCCACCTATCTCCGCTTTCAACACTCCTTTGGACCACGACTACCAAAAGCAAGAGATTCGCCTCCCTGCGCCTCTGTTTGGATCTCCTGATATCGAAGGCCTGGCCCTTCCTGCGAAGCCTCTCCAGCGAGCTGAATGAGGGATTCCGAATCTCTCCGATGCTGCTGCACAAGGTACTCACTCAGTCGAAAAACTCCACATGTTCTTGCGTTCCGTATATTTCCGTATTGCGGGGACACTTGGGCTAACTCTGATGGCAAAAATACAAAGATGAATCGGGTACGAATTCGCTAGCCTTATCCCTTTGTCGCAAGCTGTCTTTTCAGCGTGGGCTCCGGGGCGATGTAGCCTTTGGCCTCCCATTGGTCCAGAAGGGGGGAAGTTGGGTGTCGTGCTTGGTCGGGTACCAGAGGTACCTTTCCTCGCTGTCTGTCCGACGGCCGGTTTCCATGCTGCCCAGCCCAAAACGCTGTGTCGCATTTTTCGCCCACACAACGCGCCCGAAAATGGTAGTTTTCGCTAACGAGCCCGTTCGAGGTGCTGGAATTGTCGCATGGCTTAGAGACTTGTGTCGACCATTCGGAATAATCTGGGACATGGCGAGAATATTATCACCTTCAGGGGCCACTGGTCGGGTCCAACCGCCGGACGAGCGATATCTTCAGTCTTAGATCCAAATGTTATAAAGTTCGCTGCTTCTCCCCTTTGATGGACTGCTTCTCTCTTTGACTTCAATCACAGTGATCATCATCAGCATCTGATTGCATTGCATTCTAATTTTAATCATCCTTCCGTTCTAACAAAGACGAAAATCTTCTGCGTCAATCTATTATTTTAGCGTTCGATCTTTATTAAAGAAAGACCAATTCGCCCACCAAAACAGACTTCTTCACACGCATCCTCGACAGCTGTATCGAATTTCTCCAACAAACTCCATCCAATTCACTTCCTCCGGATACCCATATCGCTCGCACCTATCGTGCCAGTCTACATCACAAAAACACAAAATGGTTTCCTCTAGAGCTGTCAACAAGACGACATTACACCCCAAGGGGGTTGCGTAAGCATCTCTTTCTCTATAATATTTGAAAATAAACACATGTTGTTCTGCAAGACAAATATAAACTAACAGGCTGCCGCAGTCCTATCACAGAGCATACCGAGATTGAAGAAGAACTTCATGATAAGGCCAACATTGATTACGACCGAGTTCAAATCATCTCGAATGCCGCCGTCTCCACCCTCTACGAAGACGCCCTCGTCTTCGAGAGTGGCACTGCCATCACTTCATCTGGCGCTCTATCTGCCTACTCTGGTAAGAAGACCGGTCGCTCACCCGGTGACAAGAGAATAGTCAAGGAGCCATCGTCGGAAAACGATATCTGGTGGGGACCTGTTAACAAGCCCATGACCGAAGAGGTACGTAGCCGGATGAACCCATAATTTCCATATACGGAAGGAGCTTCAAATAGCTAACACAAAAGCTTGTGACAGACATGGAAAATCAACCGAGAACGTGCTGTCGACTACCTCAACACCCGAGACCGCATCTACGTCGTCGACGGTTACGCAGGATGGGACACCCGATACAGAATCAACGTCCGCGTTGTCTGTGCCCGCGCCTACCATGCTCTCTTCATGAGGAACATGCTTATCCGCCCAAGCCGAGAAGAGCTTGAGCATTTCCACCCCGACTGGGTTATCTATAATGCCGGCAGCTTCCCAGCCAACAGATACACCTGTGGTATGACTTCGTCGACATCCGTCGCTCTCAATTTTGCCGACAAGGAGATGGTTATCCTTGGTACCGAGTACGCTGGTGAGATGAAGAAGGGCATCTTCACCGTCATGTTCTACGAGATGCCAGTCAAGCACAACGTCCTCACCCTCCACTCTTCCGCCAACCAAGGCAAAGACGGTGACGTCACTGTCTTCTTCGGCCTCTCCGGTACTGGAAAAACCACACTTTCCGCCGACCCTCAGCGTGCTCTCATCGGTGACGACGAGCACTGCTGGACCGACACTGGTGTTTTCAACATTGAGGGTGGCTGCTATGCCAAGTGCGTCGGCCTCAGCAGAGAGAAGGAACCTGAAATCCACGGTGCCATCCGCTACGGATCCGTTCTCGAGAATGTTATCTTTGACGAGGACACCCGCGAGGTTGACTACAACGACACCACCCTCACCGAGAACACTCGTGCCTCCTACCCACTTGAATATATCCCCAACGTCAAATTCCCATGCATCACCGACTCGCACCCAACCAACCTCATCCTCCTCACTTGCGATGCTTCCGGCGTTCTTCCACCAGTCTCCAAGCTCGACTCGAAGACTGTTTCCTACCACTTCATCTCCGGCTATACCTCAAAGATGAGCGGTACCGAGGAGGGCGTCACAGAACCACAGGCCACTTTCTCTGCTTGCTTCGGGCAACCATTCTTGGCTCTCCACCCCATGCGCTACGCTGAGATGCTCGCCAGCAAGATCTCTGAACATAAGGCCGACGCCTGGCTCGTCAACACTGGTTGGGTCGGTGCCTCTGCCGCTGCTGGCGGTAAGCGCTGCCCACTCCGATACACTCGCGCCATCCTTAACGCCATCCACGACGGTAGCCTCAAGAACGCCGAGTACGAGAACTTCCCAGTTTTCAACCTCGCCATTCCAAAAACTTGCAACGGTGTTCCCGATGAGATCTTGGATCCCCGAAAGGCCTGGATGGGCGACTCTGAGAGCTACGACAGCTCTGTGAGGTCGTTGGCTACCAAGTTCGTTGAGAACTTCAAGAAATACCAGGATGGTGTTACACCTGAGGTCTTGGGCGCCGGTCCCGAGATCTTGTAAATTCCTTTTCATCTCTATCCATCTCTTTCTTTGGCTCCGGTCTTTTTTTCCGTTTATATAGTGGTCTTTTGATTTTTTCTTTTCTTTTATATAAGGATACCACGCTTAATGTCTTGTTTTACTTTTAAAGTAATAACCAATCTGTTTCCTTGATACTATTTTGCATCAAAGGAGTTCTTTTTATTTATTGCTTACTGTGGTTTTTCAGCGAAACATTTTTTTTCTGTCTTCTATTTCTTTTGTTTAAAACCAAAAATTAGATAGATTGCTCTGATAAGAATTTACTACTATTCCTTCGTCAACAACCAAATTGCATCTCTCGTGAAGTAATTGTGGTACACAAATTTAAATTGCACAAGACCTAGAATCCACCCTTTCTTATCCGGACCAATTATTTAAATGATACTCTTACCATACATAGATAGGCAAAATCGAAAGCATATATGAATAATCCAAATTCATGCAGACGCCTTGACCTCTATCAATTGTGTGTTACAACACAAAAGATAGAAAAAGAAGGTAGCCAATTCGTGCGGTGTTCCTGGGGCGGACCAGGTTACACAGCAGCAGCATCTGCCCTTTCCGTCCCGAATCCGAGCCTGTTTCGGGTGCGTGATTTTGGTGTGAGGAGCTCTCTAGCTGCACAGCTCTGCATTCTTTGTCGTTTTCACATGCATCATGTGTATGTACATGTGCTCGCTGTAGCTTTCGCGGTCCTGAGTTAGGGAGAGAGGGACACGAAGCTACTTTGAGAGACTCGGACTAGAATCTGGTGCTGAGGTTTGATTATGTAGAATTAATCATTGGGTTGGCATTTTTGATCACGATATATATCCGGGATCGCGGAATCGGGGAGAGAGCGAGATCTCTAGAAAGAAAGAAAAAAGATTACAATACAGTACAATGGAATGACCGGGTAGGTATCACGAATTTGTTTTCTTAGCATTCCAACCGGCGTGGTGCCGTGTAATTAGAATGCACTAAAATCAGGCGACATCCTTTTTGTGATACTGATTCTCGCGATATCTTGGAACCTACTTCTTCACTGATACTACTAATATTTTTATTTTTATATTGTTTCTTTTATTTTATTTTATCTAATTTTTTAAAAGCAAAAGCAACGATGCCTATAATACCAATCCATATATATGTATTTACACATAACGAGCTAGCAAGAACCTACGAAGAACGATTAAAGTAGACATACATACATATATACATACATACACTTACGCTCTACCCACCGCCCCCATCTCAATATCACTCGGCCGCCTAGCGTGCCCTTCTCCATCTTCATCTTCTGCACCTTTCAGCCCTTCATATCCATCCCCTTCTAAAGGCACCCTGTGCGGTTCGTTACACCTTACACTCCACAAGGAAGGGAAATACCGCCGGTACGAGAAATAGGCGCACAGGATCCCAATCCACGAGCCGACAGCTACATCCGCGTAGTCATGTCTGTAGTCTTCGAGACGGGAGAAAGCGATAAAGATTGCCAGGAAGACGGAACTGTTCAATTATAGTTATCGTTAGTAGAATGTTAGAATTACCTCACTTAAAAATAAATAATATTAGGATATTTCTTCGTTTATACTGGAAGACATACGAGAAAGCGACACACGCGCGAGCCAGATCCGCACCGGGACGGAAGACGAAAAACTGCCCAGACAGGAAAAGCGATAGGTATAGCAGTCCGCCGAACGCAGTGCTGCTGTGTCCACTTGGGAAGGACCGGAAACCATCGTGAAGGGTGTGATGGTTGGTCTGGTAGCAGACTTCAAAGGTTACTAGTTGGTGATGAGGGGTGTCTTCTCGCTATTACACCTTGAGCCAAAGGTCGCATCATTAGCCAGCATTTCCTTGTGTAGTTCTAGCTATCTGTCTATCGCTAGTTTTGAACAACTTCAAATGGAAGAAGAGGAAGAAGAAGAGACATACCGGCAGACAGCGACTAATTAGGTCAGGTCGCGGCCGTCCAACTCCCTGCTTGATAAAATCGGTGACAAAGCTCGCGAGTAGAAGACTGTTGCCCAATCCTAGCAGCGAAACCTGTAGGAACTGCTTGCCCTTGGCGGATACGCCCGTCCATGCTAGTATGGCACCCGCTGGCACTGCGACCGCTAGTATGAGGAGTAATGGAACAGGCACGTGCTCGTGTTCCGCATGTGGGTACTGCAGCCTGGGGTCGTCTATGGAGAACATTTTGTGGAACGGCTCGACGATAAAGAGGGAGGCATTGGAAAGGGCGAGGATGATGAGGCCGAGGTAATCGCCTGCATAGGTTTGCTGGTTGAAGCGCTTTTTGGTTAGTATTAGAGGTGAAATTATTTGTAGCTAGAGCATAAGTAGCAATGAGATAGAGGTGTCTACCCGCCAGAGCCGCGACGCGGAGGAGAGGAAGCTTTGACCCATGTCGTGGGAATGAGGAGGCTTCGTCCGGGGTAGAGAGGGAGAGGGGGACGATGGGATAGAGCTGTAGTAGGCGCGGAGTGCGGTGCCAGCTTGGAGGAGCGGATTCTTCATGGGACGACGGTCCAGCCACACATGCACGCGGACACACACTCGCAGATGAGGCGCTGGTCGGAATGGTCAAGACTGTCGATTGGCAGGTGCGATTGCGTCACGTCTGGCCCCCAGCGAGACCAATTGCGTCGCTTTCTGTCCGTCTCCGCTCGATTGGTCCAACCAACACCAAAAGCTGCATCAACAACCACCACCACCACGATGGCTGACGAACAGCAACGGAACACTGCCTCGGCATTTCCTACCCCGCCACCGTTTTACACGAACTTCACACCGGAGAATCAAGCGAAACTAAAGGAAGCCCAGGCATCATTATTACCATCATCATCAACGTCAACGTCGAACCCATCTGGAGACGATGAAGATAGCAAGGACGCGTCGCAGTCGTTACCACCCGAGCTTGCGTGCTTGATCCCACCGAAACCACCGACTGAAGGCCAGTACAGGAGCTTCGGGGACACATGGAATGTACGGGATTCGCATATGCAAGGGTTTATGGAGATCTACGAAGCTCGATGCTGATGGAATAACTCGGCTGCGATAGATACCCGACAGGCTACCAACGCTGAAGGAGTTGAATATACCCCAGCTCTTCCCGGAGCCGAGCGGTGAGAGCTACAATGTGGACAGGGCACAGGAATTACGGCGGTTGTGCAAGAGCTTGTTGCTGAATTACTTGGAGTTGGTGGGGATCATGGGCATGTCGCCGGAAGAGGTACGTCTGCACCTTGTGGATTGGTCTATGAGAACGTATTGCTTCGGATTGTACAGATATTTTGGCTAATATGGTCGGGTTATAGTTTGAGGAGAAGGTTTACCATTTACGGATACATTTGATCAACATCCATCAGTTGATCAACGAGTACCGGCCGCACCAGGCAAGGGAGACGCTGATATCGATGATGGAGGAGCAGCTGGAGAAGTCGCGGCAGGAGACAGAGGAGAACAGGAAGGCGTGTAAGAAGATCAAGGAGCTGATGGCAGGGTTGGACTCTTACAATGCGAACGGACTTTTGGGTAGTTCTGAAGAGTCGGGGTCCAGCGAGGGCAAGAAGGAAGCGGTGAATGGGAGCGGAGGGGTGGCAGAGACGAATGGCGAGGTGGGAGAGAAGGCACCGGGTGATGAGAAGAAGGATAATGCGAGCTGGGAGGCGTTACAGCAGGCAGGACTTGTATAAAACGATGAATATATCTAAGAATTCTCAACGGCCATGATGTCAAGATGAGATGAGATGCACATGCCACCGCTACTTTGGTAGCTATGTCAAAGTTCTGTAACTGTGAGTGATGGTATTATGTAATCCGGGGCGACCAGCCGACCCGACTAAAGGAAGCCAGCCCTGTCCGACTTGTCCGACCGGGGCACTGCGTGCAGCTTCCAACAATGTGTTGGGGGCAAAGGTGCAGCAACGGTGCAGCAGCGGCCAGCCAATGAGAAGGCCCGCCGGTTGCGTGATTGAAGCTCATCCCCTTTACTGCTCGCTCCATCAGACACCTTTCCGAACCATCTCGACCGTCCGATACAAAGAAAATTTTAAGTCCCGCCGTCGTCGGCGCAGATGCCCGTCCGCCCCATCGTAGGCATTATTATCAATCGATCAAATCCTCCCGGCCTGAAAAATAAAAATAAAAATCATTGAACTGTCCCGTGTCCCGTGGCGGGTTATTTCTCCCAGCCAATATCATCACACCGTGTTCGCAATTGATATTACAATTACCATATCGCAATTGGAGATGCAGCTGCCCGTACCTGTGTAGACCTCCCCGCAGCATCCTGCCCATTTTTCGCCGCCTCTCCGCTTCGAGCTAGGACTGAAAATTTTCTGCAGACCCTGAGTCGAGTCTCTCCGTTCATATCTATATATATTATAAAGCATATCCAGTGGAGGGTGGTGGCCAGCTTAGCAGCTAGTCCAGACCGCCATATAACCCACCGCCCAACCTGGCGTCCATATCTCGAACCCCTTCACCATCCCCCTCCCCCACCTTTGCTGGTCTTCGAACCAGTTCCTTTTCTTCAATAAACACCCTCGGCCGCCCCGGTTTGCATTCCCCTTCGGCTGCGAACTTCCTATTAAAGAACCCAATGTATCTTCAAGCGCCTGATGCTACTGGCGCTGCCGGCGCCGTCAACGCTGGCGAAACTTCAAAGTATGCTCTCTCGCATGACCACAGGCCCGAAAAGCCCCATTTGAGCATTCTCAATGGTTCTGCTGCCTTCCCGTTCGGTACTCCACACGATGTCTCGAAAATCACCGGTCCCGCCTACCTTACGTCCCAACAGCTCGTTCAGCAGGTTGGATACTCGATATCGGACAATATATTCTCGTATTCGCCGGAAAGCTTTGATCTCGACAATGCTGCAAAGACATGGTCCGAAAAGGGCCAAACGAATGCCTACAATCGATCTACGACTATCACAAGCTTGGAAACTCGAACTGGCGCAGCATCAGTCTTGCTAGGTTATGTCTTCTCGACGGACAGAGATTTATCCAAGAGAAACATTCCTCAGACAGTCATTGCATCTACCGCTACACTTCTAGAGATGCAGAACGCTCTCGAACAGCTTTCTTTGCTCTACTCTGTTTCTAGTCCGTTCGTAGCTCACGTTGCAGCTGTCGACTACTCGCCGTTCTCCTACACGCTCGTTTCGGACTACGTATCTGCGTTGCAAGTCGCTCAAGATTCTGGAATCGCATTGGTAGCCTCGAAATCCGCCCAAGATGCTCAGCATATGGCTCTCTTTTCGACCTTGGTGTCCTCAGTTCTTCCAACGGTACACATTTACGATGGTGTCAAGGCTGGTCGGGAAACCGCAAAGGTTGTTGACGTTTTGGACCAGGCTGGTATCTCCCAGACCTATCAGTCAGTTCTGGCCGAGCAAAAGTCTGTTGGCAAGAAAGTGGATTCTGAGACCAAGGTCGCTCGAATCCTCGAGAACTTGAACTCTGAGCTCGGAACCTCATACAAATTGTTTGAGTACTCTGGTCACATCTATCCAGAAGCTGTACTTGTTGTTTTTGGATCTGTTGAGGCTTCGGTTTCCTCTCAAGTCGCTGACCGTCTCGCATCCGCTGGAGAGAAAGTCGGCGTAATCTCCGTCCGTGTCTACCGTCCGTTCTCTGAGCAGCACTTCCTGGACGCTCTGCCAAAATCGGTCAAGCGTGTTGCAGTTCTCGGTCAAGTAATTGACCAAGCTGCCGTCGACGATTCATCCGTTCAGTCGGGCCTCTACGGCGATGTCCTAGCCGCTTTGACCATGTCCGATGACTGGACACTCCCCCCACCCATCGTAGATGTAAAGTACCCCAGAGAGCAAGGTTGGGCTCCTTCGGATTTTGCTTGGATCTTTGACCAAATTGTCAGGCGCAACTCTGCAACTACGTCGGCTACGCAGGCAGTCTTACTAGCTGAAAGCCCTCATATCGCTGGGTTTGAGGTTTTTGATCCCAAGGACGTCTCCCAGTACGCCTTCTGGGACTTGGATGACTCCACAGGCAGCCAAGCCCCCAGTAGTCTCACAAGATTACTCGCATCCGATAGTAATAGAAATGTTACATACTCCACGATGTACGACAACTTGTCGCAGGCTGGCATTACTTATAGCTGGATTCGAACAGGTAACAAGACCATTCAAGCACACTACGATGTCACTCAAGCGGATGTTGTCATTGTCAACGATTCTAAAGTTCTCCTCTCATACGACGTCGCATCTGGTGTGAAGGGCGGTGGAATTCTGCTGCTACGCAGCGATCTTAAAGACGAGGACATCGAATCCAAACTCCCACCCCATCTGCGGAGAACACTGGCAATCAAGAAGGCCAAGTTATACCTTCTCAACGTACCGCAAGACGCTGAACTTTCACCAGAGAAAGAGAACTTACTACTTCAACTCGCATTCCTTCGATACTCTGGTGAAGACGATAGGATAATCAATATCAGCGAGAAACTTGCAAATATTGATAAAGGACTTGAACCCCAGACAGTTCAGGAAATAGCTGCTCTCGTCGATACCTACATCCGTGAGATCGAAGTTCCTCAATCTTGGCAAGATGCAGAAATCGATTATGATGAATCAGCTCTCCCATCCTCTTTTGATCCTAACAGCTTCAACCTCAACGGCGCAAAACACGAGGAAGATCCCAAGTACCTTCTCAAGAAATCGATCCATTCAGCTATCATTCACTCTTTCCGTGAAGCCTACGAATTGCAAACCGCTCTTCGCCCGGATCTCCCGGTTACAAACTATATCGTCCGAGTCCAGGAAAACAAACGCCTCACACCGCTCGACTACGATCGCAACATATTCCACATTGAGTTTGACCTCCAGGGAACAGGCATGACCTACGAAATCGGCGAGGCACTCGGCATCCACGCGCAAAACGATCCAGACGAAGTTCAACAATTCATCAAATTTTACGGTCTAAACCCCGACGATGTAGTTGAAGTCCCCAGTCGCGACGACCCAGACCAGCTAGAGATGCGAACAATCTTCCAAACACTCGTTCAGAACATCGACATTTTTGGCCGTCCGCCGAAGAAATTCTACGAAGCGCTCTCCGAATTTGCAACCAATGACAATGAAAAGAAAGATCTGTTGACGCTAGGGTCTGCGGAGGGTGCTGTGGAGTTTAAGAGGCGCGCAGAGGTAGATACCATAACGTATGCAGATATCTTACTGGAATTCAAGTCTGCGCACCCAGGATTCCATGATCTAGCACGGATCGTAAGCCCAATGAAGCGGAGAGAGTACTCTATCGCTAGCAGTCAGCAGGTGCACCCTAATAGTGTGCATCTGTTGATTGTGGTTGTGAAATGGGTGGATCCAAAGGGCAGGGACAGATTTGGTCAGGCGACGAGATATCTAAGTGGATTGAAGCTTGGAAGCCAAGTGACGGTCAGCGTGAAGCCAAGTGTTATGAAGTTACCAAAGTTGAGCACACAGGTATGCTTATACAGAACCTTTTATTTTCCCCCTCTCGTACTTGTGGATATGGAAGCTAACTTGGTTCTCTTTTCTTTTTCTTTTAGCCATTGATTATGGCCGGTTTAGGTACCGGTCTCGCTCCCTTCCGTGCTTTCGTGCAATACCGCGCCTGGCAGAAGGAACAAGGAATACCCATTGGCGCTGTACTATTGTACATGGGTTCTCGCCACCAGCGAGAGGAGTATCTCTACGGCGAGGAATGGGAAGCCTACGAAGCCGCAGGGGTTGTCACTTATATTGGCAAAGCATTCAGCCGAGATCAGCCGCAGAAGATTTATATTCAGGACCGGATGCGGCAGAGTCTAGAAAGGATCATCCAAGCGTATGTGGATGAGCAAGGTGGATTTTATCTGTGCGGGCCGACATGGCCGGTGCCGGATGTGCAGGAGGTGTTGATGGAGGCGCTTACAGTTGATGGGGGCAGGAAGGGTGTGAAATTTGACGCGAGGAGGAAGATTGAGGAGCTGAAGGACGAAGGGAGATATGTGCTTGAGGTTTATTAAAAGGAGGAGTATTATCTACCAGGTTTTTTCTTTTTTACGATTTGAGACATACATAGACCGTTATTTTCCAATTTGCTTTTTCAAAAGGGCTGGGAATAGTGAAAAGTATGGGACATTATTTTGGCGGAAGTTGGAGAAGGGATATTTGAACCGTATTACAGACGAAATTTATATCTATCTTGACATGGCTGCTGCGTAAACAAACACCACCAGTTTTCTCGAAATTCGGAATCTAGCTATAGATTTAGAGCAAAGACAGACAGTGTCTAACAGAAGATCATATTTGGGCTAGAGGTTTAAACAGATTCCAGATTTGGAGGATTAAGAAATCTCCAGGACCCCAAGATTACGTTGCGGTTTCACAAAATCGAATTTCTTGAAATCCCGATATAACTTACCGGCAAGGCAAGATTGGCGCATAGACAGCAAGATTACTAATCAACCCAAGATCAAACGAAGAAAGCCCGGTATTATTGAACATTGAATGGTGAGTGCGGCAAATTGTTAAACATATAGGTACACACTCTCTGTTTTGCTATTAAAGTTAATTATAATACTGGAAGGTCTTATTACGTATACTATTTGTTACGATCGGGTTCTACCGGTTTTGTAACCGCCACACGTCTGACCTTTTCTTAAGAACAGGCATCATTGTTATGTAATGTGGGTTAGTTATGTATGGGTTTCCTTGGTAAGTAGGCTGCGCACGGTATACATTTGTTGGGCGTATGGTTCTGTCTTTCAGGGTATCGGATGGTTTTGAATAATCCCTAGCTTGAATATGCAATGCGGCCACGTATGTATGTATGTACATGTATGTATATCATTTAAGTGCCGAATGTATAACGAATAACTACAATGTTGCTTGGAGTACGCGAATAATATGATACCTTCCCAAATGAAAAAAAAAAAAGTAAGAAGATTAGGTGCGAGAACCGTTAACCGGGTTATATACGGTGTGAGTTAGAAAACAGAATTTTTTTTGGGAAAGATGGTACCTGTCTGTGCGCGCCCGCACCGGTTATATGTTTTACGCTGCTACTTTGGGATCCCATGCCGGTATTTTGTTATAGCTCTTTGCAGTCAGAGCGTCGATTATATTATCTTAATACGAAAAAGATATAGTACCTGCATAATATACCCCGTTCAAAAAGCATGACCGTTGCATGGCCAATAGGCAAATTCCGAGGCAGGGTGAAAAAGAAAAGGTTCAAGGAGAATTTTTCTTTTGTTTTTTGCAGAGGAAAAGTCGCGATTTCGGAGTGGGATGGTTAGGGTGTTACCTGTCTTAATGGCATCAGTGGAGCCATGGTGCCAGGACAGCGCAGAAGAACCCACAGTTCCCGGAACTTGGGTATCAAAGAGATCTTATCAGTTAGATTTACATCAATCGATCCCTCTTTACGTATAGACCGCCCAATCCAACCATCTATTTTATGCCAGCAAGTCGCGACGACGAGCGAAGAATTTGCTCTTAAATTTCGGGCATTTCATGCCCTGTGAAGTCGATCGAGTGGTCTTTCCCTTGTCCAAGTGAAGGGGTAGGTTTTTCCGTGTCCAAGGGTCATCGAGCGTATGTCTTACTGGGTTCAAGGGTCACAAAGCGATGTCATCGCACACTACCTTGCAACCTCCTAGTTCCTCAAAAACTCCACCGAAAGGGGAGAAGGAAAAAAAGATTCTTTGAAGGTGTTACCCGGATAAGAGCCCGGGTTATATTGGATACCGTCATGTCTCACAAGAGAAGGGCTTTTAGAGTTATCTTTTCTGTTGGACACGTCCCGGCTGATATAATAGACTCCTTGCTATTGAAACAGGCTTGAAACACCCTATGGGCTGGCTAGGGTGCATTGATCTGAACTGTGGTATTTACAGCGGATAAAAATGCGATATTTGTGTTGCAATCTCTCATGCCTCTTTTCCAGGTTAATGGAAAAGGTGCAAATAACATGCATCATGCATAAGAGCTAGAAGCCAAAAGCTCTTCTCTTTTTTTCTTTCCTGTTTAAAGCAGTGAGAAAAGGAATGGGCGGCATAGTGGCATGCAGCAGCGGGTCGAAAAAACAGGGAACTAGGAGGACAAAGAGGGCTATGCTAAGATTCCTTTGCTGGCCAGGATTGTGCTGGGAATCGAAATATTGGTTAGCTTGAGCACAAGGGGACTCGACTCCGGCTGCGCAATGTATGTTTGCAAAATACGTACATGTAACTATTGTCGCAGATACTTGAGGTGGAGAACGGTTTTCGACGGGCCGTAAAGCGAGCGTATAAGGGTAAGTAGACTAGAGATTGCGAGACAACTCTAGTTAGCCCATGCACTTTATGATATTAAACTTTTCCTTTTCTGTTTCTTTGTTCTTCCTCTAGTCTCTTTTAACTATGAAGAAAGCAAGATTTAGAGAACGCACAAAGAAATAGAGTTGGGCAGCTCGCAAACAGTGAATAATGTGTGGATCCGAATTCCACTTTCATTCCCCCTGCGTCCCTCGCCCAACGGACTTGTATGTTTCACCAGTATAGGTAGAGGTACGGGTAAAAACATCATACCGTATCTCCATATGGCCAGGCGGAGCTAGAAGATCCGGCTTCGGATTCAGATTCTGCGTCTGAAGACGATGTCGTGCCAGTAGTGTTCACCCCTATTGTGTTGCGCGAATGCTCAAGAAGGATTGAGCGGGTGCCTTGGGAAGAGCCGTCGAGGTTTCCGAGGGCTTCACGGTAAAATCCAGAGAGACGGGGGAGGTATTCATCGTTTCTGAGGGTGATGATGGTGCTGACTTGTTGTTCTAAGTCTGGTGAGGCAGGTAGAGAGCCTTCGGTACGGACGGCGAAGTCGAGTTCGAGAATCGTCCTGAGAAACTCGGGACTGTCTGCTATCATATAGGTATTGTGAGTCTCGAGGGTTCTAAGCCACGTTACTCGGTCCCTCGATGGATGGTATTTGGGGTAAGCGGGAACTAAGATTTATATTGAATTTTTTTTAGTTGAGATGGAGGCTTTTTTTTTTAAAAAAAATTTGACGAAACCATGAAAGTGGACAATACACGATACCTTTTACTCCAGTACCTCCATTTGAAACTATCTCCCAGTTCGTAGAGGTCCTCAATGGAAGTCCGGAGACAGCTCTGACGGTTTTCTCTGGAGTCCACTCGATGACAGCGTGGCATTGTTGGTCTCCGACTCCGACTCCTGTGAGATAATGTCTGAACCAGAGTAGCCACATCGATCCGGAGATGTCGCTTTCGTTCAGAAGCCAGTTTGAATAAACCGCTTGCTGGATGTGAATGTAAGCTCGAAACCATCCTCTAGGTGACTCTGAAAAAGCCAAATTCGTAGGCTGAAGAGCTAGGACATCCATCATTGCTGCATGGTTGACCCATTTTTCGAGGCATTTTGACTGCCAGATACCGTTCGAGGAAGCCGTTGAGAGAAGAGACCTGCTCGAGAGCCTCAAGTTGAGAAGCGAGCTCAGTTCCAGATAAGAGAATATCTGCAAGCATACTGTGTATATAAAAACTCCAGGCCGTTAACATACAAATAGCTTACGGGTGGCGGTTTGTTGGCCAAAGCTTGCTAGACTACCCGCTGCACAGCCCCAATCCCATCCATGGGTCCAAATTTTAAGAATGTGACGGACGAAATAGGAATAGATATACATCTCATCGATATCGGGAGGAATGGGGAACTAAAAAGACAATCATCACTTACTTTCTACTGGAAGTCGTTCAAAAGCTGTTGCCATAATCCGGAGGCTGTGCAAAATTAAGGACCAAAAAGGGATATAGTGATTGACTTCCCTCAGCGTTTGGGATTTTGTTAAAGATTTAGAACATGTAAAGGTATTATAGTAAAGTGGGGAGTCCAAGAGAAAGCCCTTTTTTCGGTTGCTCCCTCTGCAAACCCCAGCTGCAAGGTATGGGCCTGAGGGGCAGGTAGGTTATGCGCTGAACTAGTGCTATTGGTATCCCAGTCGGCGCACAAGGGTCAGATTTACTAGAGGGTATTGCGACTCTGCACCATTTTCCTTTTTTTATCTTATTTCATTTATTTTTTATTTATTTTTACTTTTAGCGTGCAGGCCCCATGGCTCGTCGTCATGACACATGGGCTTATAAGATTGGGATATCGAGCGTCAGTGTCTATCTCGGAATCATAGATGAAAAACAGTGCATGCAGGATTCCAAATCCCTTGACCGACAAGCCCTAGGCAAAGCATGAGTGTTTCCGAAAGAGGCCATGACGGAGACTATCAGTCAGTATCGTGGGCTGCTGAAAGGCTATACTGCTCCGCTATTCGCTGCATCTCTCTGGCCAGAGACTAGACCACCCTAAATCTTCGCGCTTGGGGGCTTAAGAACCTCACACCATTCCGATGGGCATTACCCAGAACTTCACGGACTTTTATTTTCCGTTATATAGCGATGCCTTCGAAAACGCTCGGTCGTCGGTATCAAGAAGCGGAGCCGAATGCTCGGGTCGTTCTCTTGGTTTTTCGCTTGATCCAGTTTAAGAGAGTGAGACAAGTCTGTCTGATTTATCTTGGTGTTGAACCGCCAGTTTGGGCTTCACACCATCATTCCTTTGAACCGATTTGATGTACGACGCATGTACGCTGGCGCCCGATTTTTCTTAAGATCGTCAGAGACAAATTGCCACCAGCAACCCATTTTATTCGGGTCAACAAGGTCAGGTGAGGGGGGGCCCAGCAAATGCGAGCCTGGGTCAAAAAGTCATCCCGTCTCCAGCCTTCGGAAACATAATGAGGAGTAACTTGGACCTTGCTCTGGCGTTGGAAACAAAAAAGGTTGTTTAGGCCCAGGCCGTGGCGTCCACCATAGACGGCTCGGCCAAGGCCTGCCAGCCTTTATCCTCTTAAACCGCCACGAGGATGCCCCCGACTTCCATAAACAGCCGGTTACTTCCCGAGTTCCGAGCCTGGCCTAGTGCCATGCTAGGAAAAAGAGTTTGTTCAACGAAATGTTTCTAACGACTGCATTTCCATGACGTATCTATCTCCTAAAACATTCGGCCTCTCCGCCTAGTTCTTACGAGAAGGAATAGATTTGCAAGTCAGTAAACTAGAATGAGACACCACTCGCAAGGAAGGCTCTTTATGTCTCCCTTTATCGATATCACCGTGGGCCGGATGGAGAAAGATAGTGGACACCGGCAAGCGGACAGGTTTTGGGGTTAAAACATATATTCCTTGGCTTGAATTCCGAACCACTCTCGTTCAGGCATTCCCTGTCAACGGCGACTCTGCGGTGCCGCTTATTTGCTTGTCCTGCGTATTCACAAACACGGTTGCTCAGCGGCTCGATAGAGATAAATAACACTATTTGACAGCTGGTTATCAATACGTCTCATTTATCCGATCAAGAAAACACTGAAAGCTTAGGGATAATAGGTTAGCAGGACCAAAGTTGAATAGCCAAAGGCTTACGCAAACCCACCCGCTCTATCCCCAATTTTTCGGCCTTTTTCAAGTAGCTTTCAATCTTCCTTTTGGTTGATTTTAACAATTTTTGCTTGTTCAAAAAAAAACGTTCGACATCTTAACGGTATGGAAGAGGTCAAAGTGCTTAGGGCCAAGGTTTGTCTAGTCTGTTGGCCGAATGGAATTGATCCGATTAGGCTGCTATCTTTAAACTGTGGGTATCATTCCCTGAAGGAACAAGCCGAGGAAGATCCAATCTACTATGGAGTAAGAAGGAGCTTTGCAACTTTGAGCCGACTTACAAGATAGAGGTTGACGCCAAGAGCAGCCACGCATGTGTGGACAATGAAGCTGACTAACTGGACCACAGTAGCCAGGGATAGTGATTCGACGGCACAGGATCTTGAAGTCGGCAAGTGCTTTTACAGGGACAGAGCTCCCGCACCTTGCGTGATTCTCAATGGAATGTCACGATAGAGCTCTCCCGGGCGCTACTGATTGGAGTGATTGTGTCGAGCGGGAGTAAATTGAAACCAGGCGTTTAAAAGTTTGCAATCAAGCCCACATGTGCAAACTTTGAAATGCATTTCGTCGGATTGATGATTTTCAATTTTTTCTCTTTTGGAGGATGGGCAACCATTTGGGACGGTGGCTGGTTGGCAGAGAACCTGGTTCGGTTGTGGAGCAAGCAAGCATCTTTGCGGACAGGATTGCCGAATGGCTTGGAGTATCAAGCCGGATAGTGTGCCCAGCGATGATTAAAATGTAAGCACTATAGCCGTAGCGCCGTAGTTTCTCTCGATCCTCGTAAGGAGATTCCACAACTGACGGGGAGAAGTGAATAGTTCCGCGAAATCAAGATTCCGAATCGTCGGAAAGCGTGAATGGGGGCCTAGGCTGCAACTCAGATGATCTCGTCAATTGACCTTCTAAGATAGAAACCTTAAGAAACGTATACGAATCAGGACCCGGGGAAAGGGTAACTACCATGTATAGCTAATATCTGGTATTGATGCAGCTTTTTTCCACATCGCCTTACGGTGCAGTCAAGCTAAGTTGTTTGAAGCGCTGGGCTGGGGCCGGAAGGGGGTTTCTCAACGTCTGTGCAGATATCCTCGCGGTCTCGTGTTGGTGTGACCCGCAACGCAGAGCGTGATTCATTATAAATCACAATGTCAAAGGTGTCGGTTCATGCTTGATCTTGAAATACCCCGCTGTCGATATTGATATTGATATTGATATTGATATCAATATCAATATCGTTATACTCTATCTTGCTATTGCGAATATACCCTTGTTCAAAAGCCTCCAATGCAACCGACTAGCGACCCCGCTCTCGTCGTTTATATAGCCCCCAAACTTCATATTAGTAAACAATCTATCAACATCAGCTGACAGGCTAGGTTTCCTAGCCATTGTGGCCAATTGTTGTCCCAAGGATCAGATATAGATAGGAACCCAGGAATAAACCAGCTAGGATTAGATATAGCATTGTCATCTTATATAGCTTATCACGACTCTGCTCGGTACAACCGTGCCCCCCCACTTTCTGCTCCTGTTGCAATTTGGAAGCACTGCAACGCAACAAACTTTGGCATTCCAGTCTGGAAGACCAGATGAGCCTTGTTAATTACAATCCGGACCGAATATTGTACTTTGGCAGCTTGGCCGAGTGGTTATGGCGCAGGTTTTAGGTCTCCATGACAGATTCACCTGTTTCTTTGATTCGTGGGTTCGAATCCCACAGCTGTCAGTAGACGCTTTCTTTTTTGGCTGTTGGAATATCGTTCCCGGTCATTTTCTTTTTCTCTCTCGCTACTTTCTCAAAATGGTATCGAAAGATACTCCTCAGGTTAGCGAGAGTCGTGGAACCGTCTTTTCTGAGTTAGCTCGAGCTTGTTTAAAAAACTCCTTCCCTAAGTTTTTATAAAACCGGATGCAAACGTTGTTATGGCGCTCCTTTACTACATATATATTATTTACATATATATTATTTACATATATATTATTTAAATAATATTATTGAACGACAAATTATACGTAGCGTCCTGTGCGAGTTTTCTACCACTCTCATACTTAAGGAGTTCTCCAATCAAGGGGGAAATAGGCCCAATCTTTTGAATCTATTGGCGCTAGTAAACCTGCCGGATACGGTTCTTCGAGCCTGGGTCGTTCTAGATCCATGGATCCAGGCGAGATATAGACCAATCGTCCCTAGAAAATGGCCAACCTGCTCCTAACACTTTGCCCTTTGCTGATACAAAGGATCAGCTGGATTTCCGAAAAGGTCCCTCTCAAGCAGCCCAAAAGGCCATTTTCGACTAGGTTACGGCCTTGTCATGCGTGGAATGAGGCAGTGCTCGGAAGGATGACCCGTCCGCACCAAGCTTATTTCAACCACAAGCGACAAACATCGTGGGTCTTTCCCAGGAGAGCTCAAGATTCTTGACCCTTTTTTCGGACTAGTAATAGCGAGTTTCGTCTGATGTTCCAGTTCAGACCTTCCTTGAGCGATGTCTGATTCGTTCGTGGCAGAACAGTCGAATTTTATAGTGCACAGCCACAACTGACGGAAGTGTGGCTCAAAGTGTGGCTCATTAGCGGTAAATACGTAACCGTTTTCGCGTAAGGCTAAAGCTCAAGGAACAGCGCCCACAGTTCAACCTTTGTCCAAGATTCACTTTTAAAACCATGGCCAGGGCAGTAAATTTCTTCCAATTTCTTTACCAACCGTCTGTATAGCTGAATTTCCCATTCATTTCACCATCAGGCCGCTTTAACTCAACAAATCCTGCATCAATCCGCCTGTACATCGCTTGCGAAAGCACAAGCCGCAGATGCGCTTGTTCGTCCTACCACTTACCCCTCGAAGGGCATTCGTCTACGGTCATCGCGTCGTACAACAAGTTAAAAAACCGTCTATCTTTGATCGGGTGATTACGTACGTTGGGCTCGGCGATTTTTCCGGTATTTCAATTGGTGGTTGGAATACTCTCTAACTCGGGTGGTGGCGGAACATAGGAAATCTAGCGACCTCTGGTTGCAGTGGGAGAAACACGACAAAGGTTGGCAGAAACGGCTTACAACCTATGGAAATGGAGTAGGTCTTCTTCGATACTATATGCAAGTGATTATTATTGGACTAATAAGTTGTCAATAGTTGCTCCGCCGGATATCGTATCAAGAATGGTAGATGGCTGACAAGTACCAATGGCTATTGTTGGATATGAACTGACGTTTTCAAGGTCCCTTAAATCGATACCAGCGCTTTCTCGGAACATTCCCGATTCGGAACGCCAGAAAGTTCCCGTCATATACCCTCCATCGGTAATGACACCGAGCGAAATTCCTAATCTTTTACAAAAACTTGGGACGGAAAAAAGCGGAGCGCATAAACGACTTTTGACATGGTGTCTTATTGGAATGCCAATTAGTGCTCCTTTTGGGTTGATACCTATGCAAGTCACCTTGAAGTATTGGATACGTGGGAATGAATAGCTTGCTGACGAGTCTTGGGAATAGCTAGAATACCGAATATACCGTTCTTTTATCTTGCATTTAGAGGTATTTACCGAATCTATTCTTCGAGTCCAATCAAATACCATGAACTAACCAAGAGACTTCAATAACAGCCTATTCGCATTGGCGAGGTGCGTCTGCTCAGTCTTGTTCGATATCACTGGAGTTTTACTGACTCATCATACAGCTCTGCAGGGGGGCCGCCACTTGGAATTCTTGGTCAAAAACAACCTTCTCGACCCACAACCTGACACTCGACTTGACCGAATTTATAAGACGAAGATAGAGACGGTGGTAAAAGAGGTTAATCTTGACATAGAAACAATAGTGAAAGCAGCTGAAGCCGGGGTTATGGACGAGGCTGCTCAAGAGCATCTAAAAGGAGAGTTTGCCTTAATAGAACAGCCGAAAGAAGTATGTATACTTTCCTCCTAACAGGCAGGTGTTTTTCAAAGTCGCTTATGCTTTTATTAGATCGCAGAAGTGCTTGAGATACCACAGCTAGCCGTTGAGTTGGAGCGGGCATGTGAACAGGTTCAAGGGCAGCTGGCCGAAGAAGGGAAAAAGAAAACTCAATAAGGGCTAAGGCCTCTTCTCAACCTAACAGGGTTTCGTAGAAGTAGCTTCAAGGTAACACATACTTATTTTAGATCATATAATTATTCCTAACATGTAATTCATACTCCACCCTTGTCCTTGATCCTTGATCCTTAGAATAGGAACTGTATCGGCCTGCCTTTGTAAATAGCTGTTCCTCGGACCCCCCTTCTAGACTCCATTGCATTAGCGGAAGCGGAATTTATTTGTCTTTGCATGGAGAATCGCGTTATTTGAGGCAGAATTGCGAATATTAAAACGACCTCATCATAGTTTCTTCATACGAGCTCAAGGGCCCCCACATATGCATGACAAACATTCAAACCACCTGGCAATGCAAAATTATTATACAATATTAATAGTTTAACGTTATTGAATACTCAGAGTAAATTCGGACATGCGTGCATAGACCCTCTGCTATACCTGCACCCATCGCCGGTTTATTCGTTGCTCTAGCTCCATTATGACATCCACGGGGAGCTCACCACCAAAGTCGTTGCTGTTAGCGATAGTTACCGTTTTCGCCCATCTTGTTCTGAGTCGTCGTATCGGTACAGTTGAATATAATCCCGCCAGTGGGGGTAGTGATCTCCAACAATTGGAGTTCTCCGATTGGGCGTCGAAGGAATGGTGGGAGCAAACATGTATCGATCTTCCCGGAAGAGCAGATCAGAACAATACATTACGCGAGATCTTTTACGATTCAAAGAATCCAAATCGTAAGTCCCTAGAATGCTTAGAAATTGTGACTTTGTCATAAATTTGGTTTAATAGCTAGTCGCATACCGAAAAATACTAAGTTCCCTGATGTTTCTAGCTCAATTCCCTTTTCTTGTCGCCGGCGTATACATATTTCGAGGACACGGTTGTCACGGACATAACGTCGCCAGGTTCATCCATATAGAGAGCGAAGGTCCACTTCGAGGACAGGCTCACGCCGACGATGACGAATTAGATTTTGAAGATCAGATGGCCGTGAGCCTCTACACCGAAGGCTCCCCTAACGGAGAATTCTTAGATATCGACGAAATAATACAAAGGCCACCTCCGGACTATGACTTGTTTGCCACTTCTCCTGATGCTCTGGGCACTCAGCCACCGAGTCCGGCTGATTTGGATATAGAATTAGAAACGGAAGAGGAGATTGATAACTTTTTCGCTGCCAAAGGTCCAGATTACAGTTCCATCGTGCCGGGATACACCCACGATATTAAAATTGAGGACCCTGAACATTTCGTGAGTTGGGGCGATGTGTACCCTGGATCACCGGACCTGTTTGGAGAATATAGATCGGATATAGGATCGCCTGGGTCAACAGTTGTAGCGGAAAAATTATTACATGGGCAACCCATCAATATGGTGTACATCAATAACAATGGCCAGCGAGGTAATCCCGATGAGCAAGCGGTGTATCGATATACATTCTGGCTTCCACCAAACTTCCAAGAACGGTGGGACTCACCTTTGAGCATAAGAATAATAGTAGATTGGTATCACCGATATAAATTTTAAGCGGATACTAGACTCTCCTTAATTTCTTATTTTTTCTCTCTCTCTCAAAACTTTCGTGATTTCATACTGCACATACCATACATGATCATAATGAAAACCTAGAGTTATATCGCAGCTGCTTTTCTATTATATTTATACGCCTTGCTAAGATCTAGCGGTCTTAGCCTTGGTATTATCTGCATTCGGCAGTATTTGCAAATTTAGTGTGAATGCGTACTCTAATTTATAAATATCTCGCTCAGTTTTCATAGTGCAGAGCGAGTCTGCTAGCTCTATGGTACAAATCCCGTCTAAGATAGCGCATTCGAAAATTCATAATATATATTTCTTTCGACCCACATGTCTTCTAGATCATAGTTAACCTTGTTTATTAGAGGCTCAAAATGAACCCTTTTAATCGGATTTCAATATCGTCAACGCCGATATTTGGGCTTCTTCTTGTTTTGTCACAGTTTCAAGGGACAATTGGTCGGTATCTTGGAGTGTACCAAGTCAAAAGAGGCCTTGATCCATTCACGGGGAAACCTAATGAAATTATAGATGAAGTGTATACGGAATACACAGACTATGGTCCTGAGTGGAAACAAAAGTTGTGTGTGAATCTTCCCGTTAACCACACTGATTGGAGTTTGGAAAAGATAGATTACACACCTTCAAGGGTTAATCGTGAGTCATTCATACCTATTTTTTCGCCGTGTCGTCTTATTTGAACTAAGCCTAACAATAATATTGCTAAATTACAGCCGACTTTCGATGGTTTCTTAAAAATGTAATCATCTATCCCGGAAATAACTGCAAAGTTAGTTCTGCCGTAGGACCAGACGCTCCAGTTCGAGTGCCTATTGAGGATATATCTTTAGGTGGAAAATATAAAAGTAATATACCACAGTGGTTGCAATTGGAGAATACACCCTATTGGGGAGAAACGTATGACCCGGAGGTACCGACAGGAGCAATTCAAATCCAAGATCCGGAAGGATTACGAGGGAAACAGCTCAGTGACGAAGAACAATTCAGGAAGAGTGAGCAACGTGGAAAGGATTATATTGATCAACTTGCGTTACAAATGCATCGTGATGAGATTGAAAGGCCGAGAGAGCAGCTCGTGAGCCACATCGATGGCGACTTCGACGAAAAGCAGACAAATATAGGCCTAAAATTTGCGCCAATTGAAAGAGAGCACTTAGGGTACGCCAAATCTGAATTCTCTGATCTTCTGAAAGAGCATACGACGGAATACCCGATCTGGCCCTACCGTAAATTCTCTGGGCCTGTCAGTATAAAATTCGAACCAGATATGCGTCGTTTCCATGTAAAATATCAATCTGAAGGGTGGAGGAATAGGGCGGACATTGAAGGAGTTAAGATTGAAGAGTAGAACATGGAACTCGAATTGGACTGCTAGGACTTCCGGCCAGTTAGACCTATCTGACTTGACAAAAGGTTAGTGTTGAAATATCGATATCTATATAATATCCTTAATCTTCTCTTTCAATATTGGGTATGTTCTCAAGTGAATGCAAAACACGGTCACTATCAAGCTCTAAATAGGTCTTATGGATATCGATATATCAAGTATTTGACTAAATATACAACTGAATTTGGAAAAACTCCTGCGTTTTATTCATCAAACGCTAAGATCGTAACTATGCATGGTTGACCAGGCATCGCACTAGGATCTAATCGTTTATGCATTACCTACTTCGTATACCTTACCTGTCGAACTTTTGCTCCATACGCCCGAGCCGATCGCGATCTCCTGAAATATAATTTCTCACGCGAGTATGGATATCGGATGTTTTCGCCTTAACACGGAATTAATTTAGCTTATCAATCTAAGCCTAGATCTATAGATCGAAATATAACGACTAGCACTAGCTATTGGTTTTGTAATGTAATGTAATTGATTCTTTTTTTGTCAGAGATTCAGTCTCGTAACCAGACTTGTGTTGATGCTATCCCCAAGACCAGGGTTCAAACTCATGTGTTGGCTAGCCGGAGTTGGTATGCGCTTATCTTGCGAAAGAGGTCAAATACCTCAAAATTATATCAAAATCACCCATGTATATAAACCGGTGTGTCGAGCCGGCAAATATAAACCCTGGTAAAATGGTTGAAAATCGATTCTCCAGCCACAAACGTCAGCTGGTTCTATTTTATTGGTGGAGCGTAGCAGTGCTAGAGTATTGGAAAATGGGGAATCATTAATTTACCCTAAGGAAAAGATTGATTCCTTGAAATACCCATACGAAATGACCAGGGTTATCTTCACGAATGTGCTTATACTAGACTTTTCGTCAAGTAGATATTCTCGTGCTACTAAGTGGCACCATAAGCCCTAGTTGTCTCTTGGGATAGGCGACAGGCACTCGGATCCAAGATTTTTGGGTGGAGATTCGGCCCGGTCAAGGGAAATATACCTGTTCCTGCATAATTCTTCGGAAACCTAAAATTCCTAAGCCTGTCTGTGATTTCGTGGGCCTAATGCGACCGAAATCTGTCTGTATAAACTCGAGATCTCAACTGCCGTTACAAGGGACTATGGCAACGGTAGAATCAAAAACAGTAAGCACGCATATGACGGAACATCGGCCCTTTGTAAGTTATATTCGCGTGACATGAACCAGAGTTATCTCTAGTTTCGTGATGATTAGGTATAGTTATTTATATGGGCTGTAGTTAATAGTATTCTCCCTAATGCATAGGAACCTAGGATGATTAACCCGAAGCTCTCCCCGCTTCGGTAGTTAAATTGAAGCCGAGCCACTGACTATAACTTAATTGAGGTATTTGCATGGAGTGGGTGAATCACGAGGAGTTGAATTTATTTATTTATAAATTGAAGCAAATCTCCCAACAATGATGTATAAGTTTCCTTTAAGAAGCTCACTTCACAGTTAATTCTGCAATCAGCGTAATTATCGAGATTCCGGTACAGCTAATTGGAATTAGTCCGAATTGTCGAATCTAACATTTGACAGTGCTGTATAGCTGATTAACTCCTAGTGTGTATCTCAACCAATAAACAATATGAAATACTTAGCTATCTCTATACTACTGGCCTTGCCCGTGAGTGCGCTCGCGATTGAGCCCCGCGAGGAAATTAAATCTGTGGTTACTAAACCCCTACCAACCTACCCACCACCTCACCCTACGCCGCCTGTCAAAACCACCAAAACCACCAAAACCACTACTACTAAGACTACCAAGACGAAGAAGACGACGACAACCAAAAAAACAACAACCACAAAGACAACTAAGACTTCTCCGCTGACCACCACCACCACCACCACCACCACCACCACCCTCACTGCAAGCACCACTACCCCAGTTATAACATTACCTCCCACGAGTACCACAACTGGCACTGCCCTGCCAACAACCACTACGTGCGCTGTTCCCGTCTGGGGGCAATGCGGTGGCCAAGGATATACTGGATGCACACACTGTGTAAGTACACAATTTCCTGAGATATTGAAGCATAACCGATGAAATGCGTATATATCTAGTTTTGTTGCTTTTTTCTTGTTCACAAACTAATATTACATATCAGGTAAATGACAATTGCGTCAAGTATAACGACTATGGTTCTTTCTGTGATCAGATTGGTAACTTCCCAGGTTGCCGTCTTCCGCCTGGGGGACAATGCGGTGGCATAGGATGGACAGGGTGCACTAGCTGCGTAAGTTATCTTGAGCAACCAAATATAAACGTTAGAAATGGCGAATACTAATTCCATTTTCCTATGTAGCTTGGCGCTACGTGCATTGTTGTAAGCGACACCTTGTCTACTTGCCAATAAACTTGAGGGAGCATTTTTATCATGACGCTTGCAGGCAAAGGTGTGCATTCGGGCTATTTCTTGGATTCTTAAAAGGCCAAATCTACACACCCTTGATCCACTTATAAACCCTTCAAGATTTTTTTTATGTTTGTACAAATCAAACAGCCACATGGTAGTGAAAGTCATCCCATAAAGTGGAGCACTTGGTTAATTGGCTGACTACGGCAGCTCACATGCCGGCTTGATCTTGTATTCTTATTGAATCTTTTGTTCAATTAGTGTATATAGTCTATTCTGAATTTAAGAGCGACAATCGCCTCGTGATCACACTTGTACTTCATCGACTTACATCACATGAGACTTGTACCATACGACCTGGAGTAATTCAACAAAACACTCTATACTTGATTAGCATATTGATATTTAAACTAAGCTCAATTTCTCCTTAGAGGAAAATTGCCCCATTTAGCGTCAGACTCAAAAAGCCTTTTGGTTACGTGCGGCAAGCCGCATCTCAGGCTACACTGAAACACAGCGCCGTGTAATGGCGGAGCAACCTGAAATCAAACAGGGGGCGGTCGCCTAAGAATCTAGTACGCTCTAAAATATACACTAGCTCATGCAACATCAGGAGTATTTGATATTGTGGTGGCCATATCAGGTACCATAGACGGTCTAAAGATATATTAAATAAGCGGTGTATCTCGTATTTTACGTATCTGATCATTTTAATTTCTCTCTAGACTTGCGAACTTGCTGGCCAAGTTTGCCAACGCCTTCTATTTTTACGCTTGCTGGTCGAGCTTTTTTAACTACACTAAAAAATTAACTTTGAAGGGCGGTTATATATTTACGGTTTTCTGCCTTAACCAGGGATTCGAAGAAATGTGTGGCTGTTTCGAAAATGATACTGAAAATAGTACCGACTCGCCGGTAGCACTTAGGGACCCGACCCATCTGGAAAAACGAAACCCGGAACCGGCAATGAAAAGATATCCTGATGAATTTGTATTCCACTGGAAAATTACTGGTGTTCTTCGAGGTTTCAACCTAGGCAAGATGGAAGCCATTTGCAGTCGTGCAGTATCCAAATGGGCCAAAGCCTCTACTTATAAGTTCCAAAAAGCGACAGGAACACCAAACCTTATCATTCGAGTTCACCCGAGCCAGGACTTTAAGGGGCGGGGTAGTGCCTGGGCTTACGCCTTTCAAAGTAAACCTAACGTTGTTACGCTTCACGGGCAAAAGCCATGGTCAGATTGGAGTTTGCATGACTTAATTCTACACGAAGTTGGTCATGTGCTTGGGCTTCATCATGCTGGTGACCGGAATGCAATTATGGCTCCCGTTACAATGAGCCATGGAAGGGACCGGGAGCTTACCAGGACGGATCTTAGGATGCTCTCCGCTCATCTTAACGGACAACGGAATCCATATCCGGAACTTCAACAGCGTCCACAAACACAAAAGAACCGATCCAATAAATACAAACCAGTCGAAAGGGGCCCCAGAAAGCAATACCTGCAAAATTAAAACCAAAATCAACAAAGACCGCGAGATATTCGACCTTTGTTAAAAGATCTGAAAAATATAATGACGGTACCAAAGCACCTCGAATATATAGTAATTAGAATAACAATATTGATTTCTTACCCCATACCTCACTTGCTAGTAAACTTTATGATTTAACCAAGGAATAAACACCTAGTGGCTAGTATTTTCTTTTATTTATTACTCTTCCCTCTGTAAGCTTTTTGATAGGCAGCTATGCGGAGCGAGAACGATATTCTGCCCCCAGAGTCTGATTGGTGTGGATCTGCATTATGCTTCAGTAATGCTTTAATACAGTGAGATGACTGGGCGCGAGCACCAAAAAAATCAAAATCTTCTATGAAAATGACACCCTCGACAACGATACCCCAATATCCCTGCCGCGCTTGGAGCACCAAATCCAGCTTCAAAGAAAATCCACACCCGCTAGCACCGCCTCTTTCTATTTAGAGATTAGCCATTATGCGGTAAAATTGATGCTAGCAATACCAGGCGCGTGAAGTTTTCTCCTCGATAGCAGCTAAAACATCTATTGTGTTGATTAGCAAAGTTGAGCGTCTAATCGCTCCCTTTTGATATTTCAAATCCTGGCTGCATACAGACTTGTGTCTAAGCAGGGGACCCAAAAACAAAATGGGTTTCTGGGAAAGCTATTCTACCTATCACAGCCTGGGCAAGGTGGGCTTAATATTCCTTTTATGAATTCTCGCTGATTTTTACTAACCTGGCAGAGGGAAGTTTGTGTCACATTTCCCTACAGCGTTGCTTAAGCGCTTGCGTTTTAATGAAGAACGGCTGCCTCCCATACAGACGGCTCGCGCTTGGGGTGGGTGGTGCATCTTGCATTGTATGTTCTAATTTTGCGGCCGGATATCCGGGGCTGCCAGGGGCTGCCAGGGGCTACCATGATGAAGGCATCAATACCGCAGGAATCTGAGATCTTACAGCATCCGTGAATTTTCTATATAAGCGGCCGTCTCGAGCCTTCGGAAAGTCTTCTAAGTTGCAGATACATCTAGACCCAAATCACCATTTTAAATAAATACAATAAAACTCTCTTCAGATTTCTATTACTCCACCATCCCAAATGGCTGAAAAATCGTCGGCTAGGGCTTTTACACCGCCCTTTGCTGCAGATTTTACGTTTGAGTTCAAGGAAAACGAATCTAGGTCTCCACCCGCTTCAAAGCGTAACATCTCACCCCAGGCATCCCCACCTCCATGGAAGATCATTGAAATTCTTCCCAGAGACACTGCATCAGCTGGTATCCCGACCAAACTCCTCATATCAAATATCCAATATCTTATTACCCTTCGCAATAAATATCTGCTTGCTCACAATTGGATAGCTGCCCAACAATGTACCAGAAAAGCGCTTCAGACGTTAAACAAGCATGGCAGGAACCATGATTTCAGAACAGGATCTATTCAAGGTATACCCGCCACATCGCTTTCCGGGATACTAGAATATCTTCGTGCCGACCTCCTCTGCTCGCATCTACGGCTTGGGCAATACGATGAGGCGTGGGATATCCTAGCACAGTTAGATTTCAAGGGTAGAGATCATACTGGCCTCGACCGGCCGGTTTACAGGCAGTCGGTATCTGCGGCCGGGCTCCTCAACGAAGCATCGAAAAAGTCTACTTTAAACGGTTTGCGCGAAAACATAGAGCATGAAACCAGAGAGCGGCTACTTGATCAGGCTGAAATATCCTGTAGGAAGGCTATAGATGTTGTTGGTGATGAAAATGGTGTTCTTTGCGGTCGCCCGGCTCGGTATGGGCTTTATGCCTTAATGACGATTATTAAATCCGAACGCGGTCATACAGAAGAGGCTGTGTTCTGGAAGAGTCTGATAGTAGCCGAAGGGATAGAGATAGAGAAGGATTTGGCTTCATATCCTTTGCCTACTAGGTGGATCGAGAAGTATAAAGAAGTTCAAGACAGCATTTTACAAGTAATGTCGAGAGCTGAAGGAGAAGATGGAGAGAAAGACGGACAACAGCAAAAACCCACATCACGAAATGAAACAAGTCAAAGGTTGGAGGACTTGGAGGCCGGATCGCCGGGTACTCTACATCAGTTGAGAGAAGAATTCAGCTCAAAATTTGATGAAGTTAAGACACTTTTGAAGCAAGGTTTTCGAGATTTGAGGGATGAGTGGGAAGTGGAAGAATTGGAAACCGAACTACAAGAGCTGAAAAGTGAGCTGGACGAAGACATCGATAGATTGAGGGATGAAATGGAGGAATTGCGCGACAAATTCGAAGATAGAATACTTGAAGATCTAGAGGAAGGTCTAGATCCAGAGTTGGCTATTGACTTGAGATTAGAGTCTGTTTCAAAAGCCAACAGACGAGTGGCACAGATGAATTGTCAAGTAGAACAGAAGTTGGACGAGCTGAGGGCGGATCTTTTGCAGCGGGGCACCCCAAATAATCCGCAACCCAAAATGGAAGAGGAGCGAGCTGAACTGCAAAGCTAACTACCTAGGTAGTTCATTATAAAGACCAAAATACCAAAGTCTATACTCAGTTAGCACAGATTGGGCCTTGTTTACAATCTTGCTGAGTTTCGGCCGATCGAAACCAAGGACTTAGTTTAACACATTTGTTTGGCTTAGTATGCTGGGGAATATCGATTATAACTGGTCTCGCAACGATTCAACGAGACCAATTATAACCCTGCTTTTTGAGGTTTCATATATTTGTATATCTTTTATTTTTAATTAACGCCATAATTTGCAAACCATTCTTCTTTTGCTGAATATTAATTTTCTTCTTCTAAACGATACCTTACTCGTGCTGAAGCAGCTAACCGTTGACAAGTCCTCGAAATAAGCCGGCTCTCACTTAAGAATTCAAACAACCCAATGATTCAAAACGGTTCTCTCCTGGCGGTTGAAGTTCTGAGGCGTAGGCATTATAGATGGAGTCTGTCCATACTCTAGATTGTTCACGAGTAAACCAAACTCACATAAATGATATGCTTCAGGACTGAAATCTGACGTTTATACCAAGTATAACAGGTATATATCCACATAGCGCCTCGCACTGTGTTGTCTGGTTTTTACGAGACCAGTATATATTATTAGCCTTATATTATGGTAAAAAAAAAAAAAAAAAAAACAGAAAAGCACAACGCTGAAGGATGCCGCTGAATCATTTAATGACGAGACTGTCAATTATTGGTCTCGAAAACAAGCCCCACAAACAATTCTTTGTGTTCAATTATCCAAAAATAGCAAAGTCTGACCTAATCGGGCTCGTACCCAGACCCCACAAAACAACACTCTATACGCTAGTACCAGTTCTACAGCGAAATGGCGGGTATCTTAACGACTAGCTGTTCCCACCAGATCAACGAGTCAGTACTGAGCAACTGACCGATCTAGCTTTATAACTGCGCCTTCTACTAGTACTTCCGAGTCTGCTTTGTTTTTAAAGGTTCCTTTCATCTACGTATATCGTTTCAAGTCAGCGGCTCGTAATCAGGCCAGGGTTATATCTGAAACTTATGAGGAAAAGTGGGGACTGAAGCGGCTTTGCCCTCTGATTTCCAAATTATTTCATCCAGGATCCCTGCAAGCCCTGTAACAGGATCTGACAGAGCCTCGGGGGAGTCCCTCATCCGAAAACCGCCTACATATGTAAACAAGCTTTTTCCCTTGCTCAGTCGCAAAATTCATAAGTATTTTTACTTGATAATTGGCGATTTGCATTTACTACTGCCAAGAAAATCAAAATCCCATTTTTCTACCACATTCCGATCCAGAGCATTATCGGCCGACACTATGGCTTCTTGGCAACGGCTTGAAGACACAGACGACGATACAGACTACTCGCCAACGGGAAAGCGGCATTTTAGCGTCGGTTCCTTACATACGAAGGAAGCCGACTTGGAACCACCTACGCCACCTCCTCCTGAGCATCACGACCAAAAACCGATCGGTTCCGAGTCAAAGGCAAGTACATCGAAACTGTCAGCGAAGCACACGGGTGGAGATCATGGCGGTATAATTTCTGACTTTCACGGCGTGTATGGACAAGGTAAATAGGCGCCCTTTTTCTTCATTCCGTCGTGTCGCTAATCCCGAGACATGCGTTTTGTGCGATGGTGATACTAACGATTTGGTTATGGCAAGGTACCAACGCAGGCGGCATTTGGAAGCACAGCTCGTCCCGGCAATGGTACAAGCTCCTTCGGAAAATTGGATGGCGGGTCTTGGGATCGATGATATTTGTTGGGATGATCGTCTTATTATTCGTCCTCTTTGAAAGATATGCTGTTATGGATAAAGATCAGAAATATACTTTCAACAGTTTATCGCTACTGTTATTCCTGCTTTTTGGTATCCATCTTCTGGTAGGTGGAAAAAGTCGAATATTTAGCCTGTGTTGCTAGATATCTAGAGCTAATAACTGAGTTGCTATGCAGCTAGCGTTCAAAGAGCTAGCCGAAATGGTTAGATGGAAGGTTTTAGCTGTTGGGTCTCACAAACTAAAGGATGTAAGAAAATACTATCGGATCGCCCCAAAACGACAGATGAGCTAAAAAAGGAAACCACGAGCAGATCGACCTTATCTTTGGTTTGGGGTCTATACGATCTACAATCAAGCTTGGAATCAGATCTCTTACTCATGGCGACACTAGCAACTGGATTTTGAAGGCTGCCCTATGCTTCGGATGGGTTGGACTATTATCGGTATGAAGTTTATCCGCTTTCAGTACAGCTCTTTAACTCATACTAGCCTCTATATAGTCGGCGAATGTTGCAATAGCGCTTCTTGGACTTACATATAGGTATGTTTGACTCCTTTGATCCTTAATCTCTGCGTCAGCGTCTGATTCCAGCGAAAGTGTTGACGACGGCACTGCAATAGGCTTGCATCCCGGCGAGGTGTCTGTTGCAAGTCTGGAGCATTACTACTCGAACAATAATACTGATCTAGATAAGATGAGCACCACTGATAAATATGCAACCGAAGTATTCATTGCAAATCTTTACGGGATCACTTCTTCAAGCTTCAAATCTGGACCTGCCTCTGAGAATATTCCGACCGACGAATATTGGCTCGAACAGTACACAAACGGTTCTTGGAAATACAACGTATGATATCAGCCTAGGCGACGCCGAATAGGATACGCTGAATAGGATATGTACACGATGGCTAATTATCGCAAACAGTTCCGCGATCTCAACTACTATGGCGGATTGGTCCATACCACATCCCGTTTTGTCACCTCAAATCAGACCTGCAAGTCCTGGAAACTTAAGAATATAACCAATGACTGGGTTGACTTTTGGTATGAGCTGACACCGGAAGAAGGCGGTGGGTACATGAAGTGGAGTCTTCAGAATCTCCTGCCTAACTTCACAACGTATGCCTTGCCTCCTTATCTTGACTGCTACGGTAAGCGTTGCAGAACAATCCAGGCCGTGCAACTTACTTACCTAGCTCAAAACTTCAACCCCAATATTACTGGTGATCTGGGGTATTATTATTCTTGTAAGCTTGAGGTTGGACCAGTATTCAATACCAAGGTTCTCGACCATTCGATCGACGACCAGCAGGCAAGTATAGCTGCCGGAGCTATAGCATCCTCAGGCTTTGTCAATCGTATGTTAAGTTCGAGTCTGCTACGCTTTGATTTTGCATTTTGCGGCTAATTCGCTCAATACATCAGGAAACGGATGGTCGTATTTCCATTACAGGGACAGTGTCGAAGCGGGAAATTATCTCGCGGGCAACACATCACGGATGGAAAGTTTGATGTCCAAATTTGCCATTGGTTCCGTCGCAGCTATGGACCAACTGAACCCTAGAAAATTTATCTACGATGACCATCAACCTTTCGCTGGCAACAAGTTGAACGTCAAGTGGTGGCAATTCTACGGTATTTATGCTTCCGTCTTCGCTTTACAGAGGAACCTTTTCTCATCAGTGCTGATACTTTCCCTCAAATAGCTCTTCTCGGAGGCCTTTTCGCAGTTCAAGTTATCTGCTCGGCCATAGCCCTCTTCTATGCAAACACAGTAGTGGTGAAAGACGGCTCGTACGTCTCAATCGCCAGACTATTGCGACGCAAGTCTCATCTCTTTATCTTAATTATGCGAATATATGCTAATGACCATATATAGCGGCCTTGGACACACTTGGTCCTTATGGAACCATAGCTTCTGGAGATGAGGTCTCGAAAGTGTTTAGATCTAAACTTGTCTACGGCACAAAAGTCACGGACGACGGATTAACGCACCTGGATCTCAATGTTGACATCTACCCGAGTAAAAAGTTCCCTGACGGATGGTATAATTAGAATGTGCGATTCTGAATATAGCCTATGCACTGGGATGGATTTGGAGTGATATACGAGACAAATCGTGATAACTTAGCCGCTATTACTTTCTGGTAGGTCAACTACAGCAGAATATAGAACATTTCTCGGGGATAAAACCGGTTTTCTAAAAAAAGAAATAGAGTTTGTATTAGTATGTATGATAGTGATATTCCAAATTTGACGCATCTTATCACAATCTGTTCTATTGAGCAAAATGAACTGCCTATTAGTACGAAGTTTACTAAAATTGCTAAGCGTGGATGGGCATTGGTATCGACTTCTGAGGGCTCCACGAAAAGAGTGTTCTAACGAAGTGTTGCGTCCCTTCTTAGAGTTTGGGAACGAGACCAAAGAGTGTGTACTATTCTAATTTGGGCGTATCAGAAGGATTATTCTATTTGAAATCAAAGAATCGATAGTCTTGCCTTGATTTACTAGCAAAATGGATATTAAAGCAACTTTTTATGTCATGGAAGTCCCGTCTCAATGCTTTTCGTCAGTTGCTTTCGATTACCTAGGCTATCCCTTTCACTTTCACTCCACCAGAGCCGCTTGCCACCGTTGTTTTGGACATCCTGCAGCTCAACGGTATTGTACTGCGCCCTTGCCATTAATTGAAGAATATCAGCCCGAGCCTTCTTGAAGCATCGATAATGGCACCGCTAGCCTGCGCATTTGCTAGCGCGATACATTCTTCATGAGTATGTTCAAGGATATCGAAAAGAAATACTCCGATATCGTCGACGTCCTTGTTCAATGACTTTAACTCTTCGGGAGCATTTTAAATTTTGATCAGGCGAACAAGGCCACAAGTGGTGTTAATTAAAGCGTCTTTATCTAAAGGTGTTGTAAAGATAGACCCCCCGACGCATGTGCATGGGCCGGATACAGAAATGCATCTACTAGATGATATTATAGGGCATCATGCATCACATATGCATACCTCTTTTTGCAGGGCTTCCTCTTTTTCCTTTTCTTCTTTTTTGTGTTGGGGGAGCGCTCCGAAGCGCGCATCCAATCATAAGAGATAACAAGAGACATGGGATAGTTAGTATTGGGAATGATATCCTCTTAAATATATATGTCCGCTAAGCGCTCGCATGCACAATCTTGAAGCAACTAGTCAAGCCGAAGTCCAGAAGGTCTAACCAAATTCGTGGCCTATTTCTGCTTAGATATCGGCCCAGCCCGCTTCCTTCGACTACCTAAAGTCCTTTCGCTTCAATTGTTCCTTGTCTTTGCCGTTATCTAGACGTTGAGACTTCATCAACTCGGGCCATAACCCGCTTCCCCCCGTAGATCCGTTTCCGTCCGCTATCGTTGAAGCGCACGTACCTGTACATTTGTCTCTAATATGCTTATATTGCTTTTCTTCTCTTTTTCTTTTTTCTTTTTTAACAAATATGACCTGCTGAAATTTTGAACCTATCTCAGCTGTGCCTGACTGCGTGGTTCGTTTCGTACGCGAATATCACAAAGACATACCAACAATATTTACCTCCGTGGACCCATTTCTGCATCCTGAATGCGGTGAGGCTGACCTACGCCTATATTTCGCCGGAAAAAGACCAACTCTTGTTTCTGGAACCTACAATTGCTTGCCACTTGACCGCCCGTTCAAAATCGTAAAATTTCAGCTCCGCGCGATACGGCTCGAATTATACAATTGGAAAGTCAAACCACCCTGTGAGTCTAGCTAGAGATAAAGGTCAAAGCAGTGATGATAGACTACAGCGGTCAGCGGACTTGGTTCCGGCAATTGTATGATGATGCATCGAGGGAAATATTTGCGTGAACAAAGCGAGGGCTGAAGGTTTATTCCGAAGCCCGTTAATTAAAAGCTCCGCCTCTAAAATTGGTACTCCTCCAAATTTCAGATTATGCCGGGAGAGTTGCCATCGAGGCTTGTTATTCCGCTACCCCGCCGATAGCATATTTGTTGCAGCTTATACCGCAAAATCTATATAAGTGAGCATTTCGGCCTCGGAGATGTTAAATTAAACAGGAAGACTCGCCAGTCAATACCTTAGAAAGTTCTATACTGTCCAAAACATATACATACCCCTTTAATTATACTGATTTATATTTCGCCTTTATTCTAAATTCTCCATCAGACAAATCAGTTATCAATATGGTTGACAATGCACATAGTCAAAAGCATTGGGATGGCTGTCTTAATGGGAAGTATTTGAAGCACAACGGCTACCAGAAATTTCTTTACGATATCTATGGGGCAAGCTTGATTGAGGATGTTGGCAAATCTAAATATACCTTGAAACTTAATGGCGCAAAAGTCTACGTCGATGTAGAAGCCTCCCTCCTAGCTAAAGAGTATGAACACCTCAACAGCGATGGTTGCAAGCTTAGCGCCAAAGGATATGGGGGAAAGGCAGACTTAGGTAAAGTTAGCATTTAGCTTACATATCAGAATCAACCTTAAGCTAACTTCTTACATAACCTTACTAGGAGCAGCGGAGTGTTTGAAAGTACCATTTAGCCTTGACGGCCTTAAATTTAATACCAAGGGAGAACCAAACCCCTTCGCATCAAAGGAAAAGTTGGATGAGCTATTTTCGACAGGCGCCCCCGCTGGGCCTAATACCTCTCAATGGTCTTATCTTGAGCTCGCCTATCGTGTTCGGATGCTCTGGCAACAACTTTGGCATTACGCCGGATTAGAGGGCCAGAAGACCGATGATGAGGCAACCTATTTGCACCGATTCTTTGATGACCAGGTCTCCAGCCGCTTATTCGAAGGGTCACAGATCGAAGGCATTTTTCCGCCTACGATTGTGAGTGTTCTTAAACAGAACCAGAAGCTGATCAATAGGAGGATCACCGAAAGATTGTTACCATTCGAAGCTGAAATATTAGGGTTTGAGAGAGAGATAAATGCGGCCAAGACACTTCACGGTGCAATAGCCGCCGAGATAACTAATTTAAAGAAAGAGGAGGAAGATAAAGGTGTAGATAACAGTAAGATGATCACGAAGTTGGAAAATGATAAACAGAAAGAGGCTGAGAAGGGTAAAGGTTTTCTCGTCAAAAAAAGGGAACTGCTAGCAACTAAATGGAAATATTTGATCTGGCCCGCTAAAACCCCCTTGTTTGGAAAGATGGAGGGTGGCAAGGGCCAGGCCGGAAAAGAAAATTCCCAGAAAAATAAATCAGAGCTGGAAGATTCTGGAATTGGATTAGCAATTCCTTGGATGACAGAAACTATAGGTGGACAGCATGGACCGGTGGGGCCAATGTCCTTGGAAGTCTGTTTTATACTTGCTCTTCAAATTTATGGCATCGACCTTACCCGAATTAGAGCATATCGCCGATTTCTTAGAGGTATCGAAGGCGGTGGTGACCAGGCAACTGGTGAACAGTTAATATGCACCGCAGCTAAAGTTTATGGCAATACTGATGCACTATTCGCCTCTCAAAACCCCAATGATATCACAATCAGCAGGCTTCCGCCACATTCCATTCCCGGCCGCTTTCTCAACGAAGTTGCAGCTACAATGGACGATAAGCATCTTCATAAAATTGAAGACGTTCATACAACAATCTTCAATGGGGACACAGCGGATAATGAGCTCGATAAAACGGGCTCTGTGGGGCTATACTGTGGTATGGATTTATTTGCTGGACTGGATAACTATTTTCCAGGCGATGCTATCAAGGATATTCCTTGCTTGGGTTTTGTGGTTCATCCCACGGATATAAACACAGTGCAGGTTGGCTTTGATGAAACCGCCATTGATCAATTTCGCCAAAAGCTTAAACCTCAAGAATATCATTGGTATCGGTTCAGTACTCCAGAAGCCCTTCCAAACGTCAACAAGGAATACCCAAAATTCGATAATACCGACAGCTTTGTAGGCCTGGGTATATCTTCAAAATCCTTCCTGCAAGCAACCCAAGGAGGCAACTATCCTGCGAAGCAGCAGAGTGACTTGTCTCTCAAAAGAAGAGTAAGGGCTCACGCACACCCTGCTACCTGGGACAGGAAGGTTTTCGATGAAACCTTCAGGCTGGGAAGCGGCACGAGCAAAGCTGGGGGATATATTGATGAGCCTAGTATGCATTTCTATATATTAAGTGAGGTTGATGGTACACACTATCCACGGCAAGGCTACATAGGCTCATTTAAGTAAATTTCTACGTATTTTTGATTTGCAAACTTATTGTCTTTTTTTTGTATTAATCATCTTAACTACCTTTTTATTTGTTGCCTCTGAATTGATTCATCATATCATTCACGAAATCTGCTAGCATGCTACTCACGTTTCGGCAAATTTCGCATGTTTGCCGTTGTCTTCTGCCTAGTATTTTTCTGAATAAAGGATTACGCGGACACATTCTTTCCCTGTTTCCTCAGATTCACCATTTTATAAGACTTTCTTCATCGTTCATTTATAAGCTATTCTTAATTTTAGTGTTGCCTTCTCTCATAAACCAGCTGCATTTGCTGCCGATAGTACGGTACGGTACGGTTTTTGGTCTCGTACACCGCTCCATTTAAAAAATATTGAAAATATTTGTTGATGAGTGTAAGAATTCGTATAGGGATTAGTCAGGATATCGAGGTAATACACAAATGTCATACGGTAAGGCCTGAGGCACTATAGTGAATACAGGTTCAAGTTGTTGCTTGATTTCTTAATACATGATAAGGAAAGCTTGCGATTAAATAAATATAATAATAAAGGAAATAACTTATACGAAATGAACAGGTGTTAAATCTGTGAACTAGATATTCAGCACAAACAATCGGAATAGGCAATATATATTTCTACATAGTTAATTTATTCGTATAATCTATCAGCCCATTAAGGCTTAGGATTATACAAGTTTTTTAGGATATATAAAGGGAAATAACACGATTGATATTAATAGTATATGTGAATTCTCAAGTCTGGATCGAGATCTGGGTCATTCTTTATTCTGGGCCTGCTAGTTGTGTTGCGTCGTGTGACTTTTCTTCCAACTACAATGCCGCCTAGATATTCCCTATGGTCATTCTGAGGCCTCCTCCGGCCGCCTGGATTTTTAACTGGAGTTCATTATACTGCGATTGCTTTGTTAAATATTTTCTAATATATTTTCTAGATATTCTTCTTTATTTATATATAAGGTAGTTTTTTAACCGTAGATACCCGTGTTCGCGGTTCTATTGAACTTGGCTTAGCTTCGGATCCTCCATCCAGAAGCTGCGTAGCGATTGCTTGCGTTGCTCTTCCTCCTTCGGATTTCAGCCCGAGTTCAAATTGCAAGTCAATTGAAGCGAACAAGTTCCAAAAGCCCCCAAACATCAAACTCGTACGCAAAGATATAATCTTGTGTCACGCCTCCGGTTCTTTATATGATGGCTTATAACTTCAATGCCCTCGTACTTCAACGAGAACAAGCGTTTGCAACGAGTTTTAGATCCTACGCCCGAGCTGCTACAAGAAGACGAACCGTGCATGCATGTGCACATTTGAACGACAGAATGCATCTCTACATTGCAGGTCTCAGCCAGCCATGTCTGATTTTGATGGGAGGAATCATCTATAGTTCGGCGCCGTATCTCTGATTCAAGAAGTTGCCTGCAGAAATCAGGCATCGATCATACCTCATTGATCTCATTTACATGAATTTTCTTGATGCCGCAAGTGGAACCACCTGGTGGTTCTTGGCCGGATAGTGGGGCAGACTACATCGAACACAGGAGTTCTAAAAGATTCAAGATGTTGATACCTGCACGGTGAACTGGCGTTGCGAGATGTAATTGGCCGACCGGCCCGTCTACGGTATTTTCCCTGGGACACGTAGAATCAACTATAGCGGCGCAGGGATTTCGACTGCTGATGATACTGCTATTTTAGTGAGAGAAATTTTTGGAAATTTCCGTTTTTCGAGATTGAGATGATGTGGTGAAGGGTGTTTCTTAGTTCGAAGCCACGAATTGACCAATAAACAGGGCGAAATCATCGAATCGGGTCCGACAATGGCCATCCGCCCACCCTCCGCTGCGCAGGAATGCTTAATATCTCCTGCAAGCAAATGGCAGAAATGGAGAAATGCCCCATTTTACATAACGTGGGGTCATACGATCAAGAGCTTCGAGATTCGCTGGCATGCTGACGTCTGACGTTTACGTTTTGCAATTAATAGGATACGCTTTAATCTAAACAAAAATGGGTATATACAGTCTAGGCTCCGCCCTTCAACCAGATACCATGGACTGCTCTTGCTTCTCACCCGTATTTCACAACTTATCTCGGATTCCTGAAAGTTGCGTTTAGGCCTATTCTCAGGCCCGAATGCGAAAATGAGCGAAATATCCAATGAGGGATCCGGGTCCAACGATCCAAGCGGTGATCGTATCTGGCGAATCTGGCCACGGAATTGCGTTCGCGACGATAGACTGTACACCGCCATCGATGGAAAGCACGATTCGAACTTCCTGTCCAGTATATCAAAGGAGCGCCTTTTCAGCGATGCAACAGAAAACAGCATTCCCGTCACCCTGTACACATCGGCTGGATGGGGCAGAATATCCGTGTCCGAAGAAGAGTTAGAAACCGACCAGAAGGCTGAAGCTCTTATTATAAAGTCTCTAGCGGATCTCGATAGTCATCTTGATGCTGTCCATCAAGACTCGCCGCCTCAGACAGTATCATAGTAAGTGGTTGACCAGTAACCTTAGGAATCAAATTTTGGCACAGCACGGTGGAAGGCGTTCCATCCAGGGGTAGTTGGTTCTAGGTTGCAAGAGAATTAACATTGGCGTTTGTAGTTTTATCGAGTCGGATTACTCCTGGGGACGATTGAAGATCAGCGAGGAGATTGCCAGGAAATTACTAGCATTCTTCTCTGTCCACCAACAATTTATTTCTGTCCTCTCAGCCTTTGGCGAAAATACAACAACCGTTGAACAAAGTTACCTTACATATTTCGACCGTATACAAATACTCAATCCGTTCAGAACCTTCAAATCCGGAGACTCGGCGATATTTTCTCAGTCATGCGGCTATGGTCAGTAAATGCAGCTGATCCGAATTTCGTTGTCCCGCAAAAATTACGTATTATCAAGATTCTTAGACATACTAACGTACAATTCGGGTATATAGATCTTGGGTACTTGTTCAAATATGTTGACTTGCACGGCAGAGAAACACTAAAGGACCCATTCGCTATTCGGCAGACTGGGGTATACCACAAATACGACCCGCAAACTAAGCGATCAGTCTGGATCTTCGTACAACCATCCGAAAGTCTTAAAGAACGACTCGAGGTTCTATTTGCGCGCTACAAGGATAATCCGATTGATTTAGCATTGCAAGTTGAGATTCACTTCCTCGTGCTCACACATGGGGCGAAAGAATGGCGGCCATATATCAAGTACCTAGAGGAAGGCTTTGATAACCTCGTGAGTCCCTACGACTGTTCTTTTGAGGGACAAAAAAATCTTCACTACGAAATATGATCTTTAACGAGAACTTCAATTCTAGAAAAAGATAAAACTCCACTCTCGATCATCCCCAGAACCAGAAAGCTCATCCTTCAGGGTCGATTTAAACGATGTTCGCGATATCTATTCCTTCATCGATAACCTACGCATCATATTGCAATTACTCCAGATGAACTACCAAGTGGTAAAGAAAGTTCAACAACTACTGCGTCGGTTGAGAAATCGGTGGATACAGGAGCCAGCTTTACCCGCTCTTACACCTCGACTAGAAGATGTTTGTGACCGATTCGAGCAGCACCTTTACGAGCTCTCGGGCCATGAAGCTAGGATATATTCTCTGCTGGAAAGGGCAAAGGATAACTCAAGACTTGTAAGTATCCTTACCACTTACGCGCTGCAAAAAAACCCCATTACTATCCTCAATCGTGCCGCGGAAGTATACTTACTTAACTGCCCTCAAACAGATACAGCATATGATGGAAATACGAACAAGCGAAATTAATAAAAACATGGGAACCAAATTTAGCGATTTGATTACAGTTGCGATGGAGCCGAAGAGCCCTACCGTGGCGCAGCCCCTCGAGAAGAATGACGCAAAGGATTCAAAGCCATCACGCAGACCAGGTTCCATTGTAGCATTAATATTCTTACCAGGGATTCTGGTTGCTGTGAGTTGGATCCAAGTGAAACTCTATTTCTACGTCTTTTGTGCTAACAAGGAGCTTCACCAGTCCATATTTGCTACCAACTTTTTCAGTTTTGACTCGGAAACAAAGAGACTCACTATGGCATCTAACCTGTGGATCTATTTTGTTATTTCAGTACCTGTAACCTGTTGGGTAGCGTTAGTTTGGTTGATTTGGACATCAAAAAGCAAGGGCAGGTTTTTCTCGAAATCTCGGAAACAGGAGGCGGCACCGATCGATATTGAGAAACAGGAAGCTTAGGATCCTAGATGCACACGGGTACAAGATATACAGTTGCGCTACGATTTGAATACAGTGATAGTTTCAAATATCGTGCAAAGATATAAATTGGAGCTCGAAGGCCCCGGCTATATATGCTAGTTTACATCATATCTGAAAATCCCTTGTTGCTATCTTCCTTGATTAGATCTATCATGCCCTATTACCACAAACCCCATTAGTTAAAAATAAACCCACCAAAAGCCTCTTGCATTTATTTAATATAAATAAGCAAAAGAAGAGCAAGAAACATACCTGTGGCATAACTGGCGTGCCATCCTCCTTCTTGACATATCTAAATGGCATCTCTGTTGTCTCGTTCTTTGAGATTTTCAATTCCGGGAAATCCACAAACGGGATCTTATCTAGAGGAACTATAGTCGTAAATTCATTGTTAGCAGCTATTTGTTTGTCGTATTCTAATACCAGCTAGAGACGCACCCTTGTCTTCGACTACGATTCTGGTAACTCTGACTGCCGTATCTGTCGTCATTTGGATAGGCCCAAGGCGGCGGCCGGTGAAGCCATATTTTCTAAGTTCAGCGGTTCGATCTTTTTTCGAGGTTTGGTGTTAGTGTTCATTCCTTTCATCCTGTTGAGTAAAATGCATTTTAGCCCTACCTCGAGGAGGATCATCCCCTTAGGTTCAATATTCCAAGTTAGTCTCTGATTGCCAATATAGCAACAGCGAAGAGCGAAATAGCCATATCTCGAGAAGAAGAATTATAGTCTAAGGAGGAGTCTTAGAACAGTTTGAAAGAACCCAATCTTGGGGGGGCTTTCCTCCATATAACCAACTCCCTCTTCTCAAAAGTTCTTCTTCGAATATAAAAAAATAAATGAAATATATAAAAAAACCCTAAAAAAAACTAGAAGTGCCTACCAACCCAATATCCCCCCAAACACGAACCAGCGAAACTTGTCGCCATCTTCAGGAGCCATATCCTTTTCCGCCCTCGGATCCAACAAAACCACCTCCTCAGCATTCAAGCCCTCCAGTTTATTCACCTCCTCCATCGTCACATGCAGATTCTTATGTTCTTTCAGCTCGTTCGGCAAGTTCTGATATAATTCTTCTTGAAGAGATGTGAGATGAAAGGTCGGTGACGAGGTATCGCCCGTTTTGGGAGTACATTCCTCCGCAATGGAGAGGTACTCGAGCTTCGACCAGGCTTCTAGCTCCTTATCGAGGTGTTCGACGACGTATTGTTTTGGCGCCATTGTTGCCGTTTTCGCGATATAATCAATATTACGGGATGATTAAAAAGAAAGAAAGAAATAGTAAAATGTGTTGAAAATTTTGTCGGGAAAGGCGTAGGGTTTGGTTAGTTGGCTGGTGGGCAAGGGTGGGGTATACTCTGGTCCAATGGGTAGAAAAAATATGTTCAACTCTGAGCTCTTGAAAGAGGACGTCCGGGAGTTAATTTACGATGAATCTTCATCCAGAGCGAGATTCAAGCACAATTAGCGGAGTAAAGATAAACTTGACTCTGAATACATCTCCGAATTGTTAAGGCCTTGGGGCAGGCCCGAAGGTTTATAAGGTCCTATTGCTGGGCTCACTCAGCCAATTCCGCTTGAATCTCGCTCCGGATAAAAGACTCATCGTAGATTAACCGCCGGAGTCGAATTTATCGTTTCTACCATCAGTCTAGAGTATAGGACGTAAAACGTCAGTTTACGGCTTCAAGGGCATGTGCTAGGCTAGTAGGTTTTACTAGATTAGCATATTGTGCGTTGTGCTCGTCACAAAAATTATTTTGGCACAAAGGTGTGCGCAAATAGCCCCCCGTATAGCTTGGGCTCGGTGGCTTTAGCGAAGAGTGATCTCAAAGTAACACGGAGGGAATCCGATCGATCTGGTTTTCTTTGTGACTATTTATTCCAATCTTTTCGCGTGGATTTACAGTCGCTCTAACAGACACTTTCATCATAAGCTACAGGAAGAATAACAAGGAAAGATAAAGATGCAAAGAATGCAGAGAAAGGGTCGCATTAACAACTAGTAAGGTATTATCTAATGATGAAAGGCATTTCGGTCATCGTATTCGTCCCCAAAAAAAGTAGTCTTCAAAGTCAAAACGTTTAGAACCCGCTTCAAGAGTAGTTGCTTTCCATTTTACACGCCATTTGAGTTTCGGTCATTACTATTTATGTAGTCGTAATTTTTGTGATACCATGGTTTTCGGGGCACATTTCTTAGCATGCACAGTCACCGGCACTCGTAGATCCTGTCTCCGGTTTGATATTCACATCAATCACTAAATATATGGTCAGTAATTACTCATGGACAACGAAATTCGCGATTTAGGATTGCGTTTTTGTCGAAGAGAAAGGACACGTACTCTGCTTCCCGGCGTCGTCTCCAAGCGGCCCCTCCATTCCAGGCAGGGCCTGAGCGATCCTCTTGAACAGTGTCTTGACGTTATGTCCAGCCTTTGCACTTGTTTCGATAAACATAACTTTGAATTCCTTGGCCTTTTTCTCGCCTTCTTCGGTAGTAACCTGGCGCTTGTCGTTCAAATCTGTCTTGTTGCCGACCAGCACAATGATTACGTCGTTGCCTCGTTCGCCTCGTACGTCGTCAACCCATTTTGATGTGTTTAGGAAGGACTGTCTGTCTGCGGATGAGATAGCTGTTAGCTTGATATCTAAATCGTAGCAATATGTGCAAAAATCGATGGGAACCGGAATTTCACGAACTTGTAATATCGTATACGACGACAGCGACGCTGGAATCGCGAATGTACGATGGGATCAAGCTTCTGAATCTCTCCTGGCCGGCAGTATCCCACAGCTGTAACCTGACAGTTCTATCCTCTAGGTACATTGTCTACAGCAAAGTTAGTATATAGGGTAGCTCGTGTGATAACGGAGGATCTGAGGTTTTACTTTCGACAAGAAATCGATTCCGATTGTGGCCTGGTACATGTTGTCGAAGGAGTCGTACATGAATCGCGTTATCAGCGAGGTTTTGCCAACTGTCGTCAAGATAGATGGGTTAGCTTGGTTGGTTGTGATATGAGCTGTCGGAAGAGGCACGAACCGCTCTGCTCGCCGAGAAAGACAAGCCTGAAGCATAAAAGTTAGTAAAAAAGAGCGTCTGGATGAATTGATCGGATTGTTCCGGGGTGCAGGGCTGCTAGTTATGCGTACTTGAACTTCTTCAGGGGATTAGAATAGGAGGCAGCATTGGATTGGGTCGCCATCTTGTTCACGGGCCGATAGGTGTACGATAGAGGGGTAGTTGGCGTTTAGAAAAGGTGAGTGGTATAGAAGGGAGTAGAGGCGATTAGAGTGAGGCGATTATTATTCCGGCGAGAGGTACGATATGATGGGAGACAGACGGTGGTGAAGAGGATGGAGAGAGCAGGCCGTAGTCAGTCTCGTCTCGGTTGGCTGGCTGTTTAATAAGGAGAGCGGACACAGGCAAATGCAAATATGGCACGTTTTCGGGGAGCTGACCTTTCCACAAAGAATGCGCTTTCGGCTAAACCGCCAACCAGAACACCGACGACAACCAGCTTCTAGAACACCTCAGCCCATGCCAACATCCATGGTTGAGGATACCTCTCCCTCCGGTGCTTGCAGAGCTTGTTCTTCCGAGTCGTCACGGCGGGCGGCGGGCCATGGGTCTGGAGCCGCGGTTTTCCTGCTTGCGAATCCCATGCGCCCGTATGACCGTTCTACGCACTCGAAGCGTATACATCTACGTCCTCTACTCTACCCCATCTGAACAAGACTAAACCTAATATTGCGTATGTGCGTATTGGGTTATGAAAATGCATTCGAGGAGCTAGGTTAGGTACTCCCAGCTCGGGCTAGTATACATGTACTTGCCATTCATTATTCATGTGCCGGCGTACCTCGTTTACTGTAGACATCGTATCGTATTTGCTGCTTCAGAAAAGGACAGCCAGCGTTCGCCCTCTCAGCCAACCAAAGTTAGCTAACTACCAAGAACCTAAGCTAGTCTCCCGTCTGTCTGCATGCGAGCATCTTTAGTCCCCTTTTTGCACATGTCTTTAAATATCCCATGTCTTGATATAATAATCATAATGATATGTATCTACTCCTCTATCGCGTCGACAGTCTCCGAGGCCTTTATCTCTCTCCAGAGTCTCTCCAGGCTATCTCCAGGCTGTCTCCGGTTTGTCTCCAGTTTGTCGCCCCACACAGTGCCACCTGCCTAATATGAAGTACGAAGGGGTCAGCACGAATTGGTCCAAGTGCCCACGGCTAAAGTGGTTAGGAAGGGAGCTTTAGCCGATCACCCCGACCTCCAGACTACCCCATACCTTTTTTTAATACGGAGCTATCCCCATCGCAAGAGCGAATTTAATCCCATTATGGCTGACGTCGACCCTCTCACTTTCCATTCTCTCAAGCGCTAAACTTCCGGAAAGTCTTCTTCTTCCTAAGCGCAGTTCGCTATAATTATACAACCTTCGGGAAGAAGCTATCCCTTCGACGCTTTTCCGCCAAAGTTAGGCCTATAGGGTTGTTCTCACACTCCCAACGCAGCCTGCAGCGGCCAGGTACCTGCATAACCTCTTCCTCAGTCACCGTGGTGCAAAGAACGCACCTCCTATCACAGCAAAATGGCGATGTTTGTGCTACCCCCGCCGCCTCGATACCCTCCTACCGGGTTTTCGATGGGCAGTCCTTACGCAATGGGTGGTGCTCCGATGCCAGTTATCGAGACTTCCAACACCATCACTCATCCTACCGGGCCTGAGCATTCCTTTCACACCGGCGAAGGTACGTTTCTAGGGATTGCCGTCCAGTCGCTTAAACACCTGTCGTTCAAAGCTCCTCCCATAGCTATCTCCGCCTCTAATTTCGCCGAATGAACATACGCTAACATCTACTTCCCATCTTTGCTATGCGACAGGCCAATACACTCTTAGAGAGGACATCCACCTCGCTACACCGCCTCCCCATCCCTCCGAGACGCCCACAGTAGCCCCGAACCCTCTCGCCATCCAGCCGGCTCCACCGAACGAAGGGACCAAAATATCAACAATAGTAATCAAGTCGGTTCCTGGCACAGATCGTACCTCGCAACTTTACCGAAACTCCGTCCTCGCACAAACCGGTGAGGTAGAAGGCGAATCCAGCGAACCTCGTACCTCAGTATCCACCGAAGAAGGCTCGACAGATGGCGGCTCGAAAAGCGGTACAGATACTGCTGGTGCGAGCACAGTCGCTACCAGCATGACGCACCTCCTGAACGACAGCAAGTTTGGCGGCGAGAATGCCAGCCTGGCCCACGCACCATCAAAAGACAATAAGAAACGAAAGCCGAAGAATAATATACAAAAAAGCAGTTCGTCATTCGTTTCTAGAGTCATACTGCACGAGGCTCTCACAAAGAAACTGCAAGAGACCGGAGCGTCGGAAGACTTGTTTGTATTTGCAAACATTAACAGGGCGTACCACTGGTTGAATCTGTCAGCGAAGCAGAGCAAGGTACGAATGGGGCTAGTTTAGAGGAGCTTTTTAATGACGCTAATATCTTTTGACACCGTGCTATAGCAAGAATCGTTATCAAAGGTGCTATTCACGAGAAGCCATCCAATCTGTCATGATGTCAACCATGTAACGAAGGGCGCAACACATATTGACATTGTCATGGGCTTTTCAACGGGAGATATCGTCTGGTACGAGCCAATGAGTAACAGATATTCCCGTTTAAACAAAAATGTATGTGGATATGACGCCGGGTAGGCTAGCATAGCGACTCTAACGCGGAAATATAGGGCGCCATCAATAACTCTGCTGTCCTTGACGTTCAATGGATCCCTGGTAGCGAAAACCTCTTTCTAGCAGGTCATGCCGATGGTTCATTGGTTGTTTACGACAAAGAAAAGGAAGATGCACCATTCGTCCCTGAAGAGTTTTTAGATGACGGCTCGAAAAAACATATTTCCGGCTTTTTCACCGCGAAATCGGTTAATTCCAAAATACAAAAGTTCAACCCGGTGGCGTATTGGAACGTGGCGAAGCAGGCTATCAACGCCTTTGCGTTCTCCCCGGATCATAAACATATAGCAGTCGTCTCGGAGGATGGAAGGCTATGCGTTATCAACATCTTGAAGGAACAGTAGGTTTCTTAGTATCCTCTGGGAAGTTGATAATTCAGAAACTTACTCTGGTCTACAGGTTACTCGACGTTTTCAACAGTTATTACGGCGGATTGTTATGCGTCTGTTGGTCCCCAGATGGTAAATACGTCCTCACCGGAGGACAAGACGATCTCATTTCCATTTGGTCGTTCGTCGACCGACGCATCGTAGCGAGATGCTCTGGTCACCACTCTTGGGTAACGTCTGTCGCGTTCGACCCTTGGAGATGCGATGCTAGGACGTATAGATTTGGGAGTGTTGGAGAGGATGGAAGACTTCTCTTATGGGATTTCAGCGTGGGAATGCTGAGTCGACCTAAAGCGGTATCAAAGCAGTCCCGTGGAAGTATATCTTCAGGCACGGTAAATGGGACAGGCAAAATGAGAGCCGACGGACAACCTGCTGGAAGACTGCGATCAGAATCTGTTGTTTCAAAGGTTGACGAAGACGGTGTGGTTTACCACCCGGTTGAGACGAGAGCAAGAACTTCGAACTTGCCTGCAATCATGGTACGTTTCTTTATATCTTCCCGCAGGTTTCTGTTGCTGCGTATACTTTCCCTTGGGAGTCAACAAAACCCCCACCAGAAAATTCCGCGTTCCCCGGTTTGATAAGCGACACAGCTAACATGGTGTTAAATGAACAGTCGAAAGTTATTGATGTAGATCCACTATGCCAGCTCGAGTTTAGGGAAGACTGCATTATCACTACATGCAGAGAAGGTATGAATTTCCGAGGATCCTTTGCTCCACTCCCCAACACTTTCAAAACACCTTGCAGGGTTGTTTGTGGCATATCAACAGCGCCTTGCTGGTCGCTTTCTGTTATCTTCACATTTTCGCCCCACATGTTTCTGTAGTCTACATTCGAGGTTATTCCGGTCACATTAATCCGGAGACTCTTTTCACTAATACGACTAACATCTGTATGTCTCAACAGGGCACATTAAAACGTGGGATAGACCCAAAGCCGGACTCTCGTTGGTGCCGGAAAATAATGCCATCTGATAGGGTTTTCTTCTGGGACTTCTTCAACATGGACTAATTAGTTGGAGAATGGCAGGGAGTGCTGTGGAGTTGGTGGATTGGATGGATTGGGTCTTGGGGCTTCAGCGTTTAATATTTCTTACTTTCATTGCATTTAGCTTTCCTCTGTTTCTTCAAAATGTATAGCCTTGCAGTGAGTAACGATGATGGACCCGGTACCAGGATCAGCTTAATTTTTAGCTGTCTAATGAATCGACTCGACTTCTCTTTCTCTCGTACGATATGGTATGTAGGACTTGACTACATTTCGATATTGTAAATCTGACGACCTCACTCACAATCACGACCGACGAGGACTGAAAAATTCAGTTATCTTCTCGAAAATAGCTCGGTTTCCAGGTTCCGAGCGCAGGGTGATTTGATAGGTCGTGAAATTCGGTATGCTGAGGTTGAAGAGACCGAATCAAAGCCACACTCAATCATAGGCCATAGTTACTAGTATCTGTAATATCAAGCCAGCCCTTCCCCGTCCCGCGCCCGGGTACCACCCCTCGAAGTCCATGCAACACAACACCAGTTCAATTCAAGAAACATCTGCCACGTCCAATGTCCTCCTTCGCATCCGTACCATGAACTGTTAAGGAAGAACATGTTCCAACCTTAACTTAAACAAAAATGTTGAACCATATTATATCGTATTTTCAAAGACCCCCTCCCCTTACTTCAAAGCGCTGTTTGCCGCCCAAGATCAAATGCGGCGTCACGTTTCCATCCGCAGTTCTAGTTCTGCACGCAAAATGCAGATCCCTGTTGACTGGCAGGTCTCCTGAGGATTGCCTACACTCTCCTGGCATGAAACCTCTCCGCAGAATAAACGAATCCAAACACCGCGGGTACGAATCCCCGCGAAAGAAGGCAAGAAAATAGCTCTTCAGCCGCATTTGTCGAGTCGGTTGAGCTCGATTCGACCTTGCATTATATTCTACGCTTCAAAGGGTATCAACAAACGAGCCGTGCTAACAGGCAAGCAAGGGAAGTGAGCAGGGAAAGGGAGCTCGTGATATCATTTTAGACTTGAGACATAGGGAAAATCCTAGAAGACTAATCCTCTGCTAGTTAGGAAAGCTCATCAAGCGGCACGATAGATCTGACAACCAACAGTTTGGGTGATGGATCCATGGATCTTGACTGGTCTAGGACTAGTTTGAGATGGAGATTCCGTCCCGGATTTTCTCGTGGGGCTTGATACAGCGAAAGAGAAAGCCAAAAAAGGGTATCGTGCGCCGTCCTTTTTTAAATTCCGTCTATATCGGGTTGTTTTTCTTGGCGATCAAATTTCTGGCAAATGAGTAGAACCCTACGATCTACTGACGCAGGTGGCTTGCATGATCTAGATCTAAACAAGAGAAAAAAGAAGAGTACATGCACGAGAACCAGACCGCGAGAGAGAAAAAAACCCAAGTCCTGTACAACGCTTTTTTGGATTAGGTTACGCTGTCGCACAACTAGAGTGCATTCAACTTGTTGGTTGTCCTTCGATACAAAATCTAGCTTTTCTTCCTAGAATCCCTGTGAGTGATTGGTGCCCTGTTTCGCGAATTTGAGGGCTTGACTTAACTGGGCTTAGATTAACACCAGTTAGTATCGATTTTGCGACTGCTGCCTGTACAAATCATGCAGAGCAAGAAAACTACGAAAGCTGAGCCCGAAAAACCCAAAGGAGGAGAAGAAAAATATATATTCCTTTTGCACAACTATTAATCAAAGCTTGGAATTAATTAGAACGGAAAATTATAGGTAAAAGATGGTCATTTCCGGGCCGCTATGTAACCGAGGAATGGCGCCGTAGTTATATAGAGCAGATCTTATATATTAACTTGGCTTGCTCTCCTGTATGATAGTATGAAGATTCCTCCTTCTTGTCCAAAGAGGTTTTAATTCTTATATATCTTCGTCGCTAGCTTTTAGCTAGTGTCTTTTACTAATACGGGCTTCCACCTCATCGACATACCTAAAAATGGGGCTGCGCACAAAATCAATAGTGTCCTGTGCTCTGTTGTTGGCATTATCAAGTGTAGCCACCGCTGATAACTGCGTACGTAACACAAGCTGACGATTGACATTGTTGGAACAAGTAGAACTTACTCTCTATAGTGTGCTACACTAGAATCGCTATATGGATCGAAACTCTTTTATCCCTACCAAGCCACCTATAAAGCTGCAAACGGCAATGGTCTACTCACCGCCTTGGGGGATTTACTAACAAACGACTACCCGTACTGGGGCAAGTACCCAAAGATAGCGAAGTACCCGTTGTATATAGTCTTTTAGCTAACATGTTTCTACAATAGCCCAACAGGGGGTTGCGAGTCCTGCATGCGTCTTCACCGCGAAAAACGCCCAAGACGTCTCCAACATTGTAAAAATATTCCATCAAAACCGCTGCGAATACGCGATCCGGTCTGGCGGTCATAATGCTATCCCAGGCTGGTCGAATACATACGGTGGCGTTCTGGTGGATACATCCGCTATATCAGATGTTGCCGTATCGTACGATCAAGCGACAAATACTGGAACGGTGAAGTTTGGCGCCGGGTGTAAATGGAAGGATGTCTATAACGTATTGGATCCTATGGGATTGGGAACCATGGGTGGGAGAGATAATACCGTGGGCACCGGCGGTTTTCTGTTAGGTGGAGGAATTAGCTATTATTCGAACTCGAAGGGATGGGCGGCGGACCATATTGTTGCATACGAGGTAAACTTCACCTTAATCAAACCATGAACAGCAATATATGTCCAGAACTTTTAAGACTTGCAGGCACGCCGCTAACCCCGTTATATCACCAGGTCGTCTACGCCAATGGAACAATTGGCACTATTACCGCAGCTTCGTATCCAGATCTCTTTACTGGTATGAAGGGAGCTGGTGCAGAATTTGCAATTGTCACCCACTTTACGCAAGAAGTCTTCGCTCAACAGCAATATAATGCTGGATTCCTCTTTTACCCTCCTACTTCGATACCCCCAATCATGACAGCTCTTTACAAGTACTCGACCGTCGATATCCTATCGGACCCGCAGTCACACGTTATCCCAGCGTTCATCTCCCTCGGACCGGACGCCTCAATAAGTGCTCTCGGATTAGATCTCGACACTAATCTAACAAACATTGCCGCATTCTGCTTCTTCTACCCGACCCCATTGGGATCCAGTGAAGCCAATGTCTTCAAGCCGTTCACCCAGCAGATCCCGCACCTTTTAAGCACAAAGACGGACCGAACAAAGATAAATAGCATTTCCGGCGAAACAGCGGGTTACACAGGACCCGGCAAACGCCAGAGTTTCTCTGACATGTCCGTCGTTCTCGACGACTCGAGCATTCTCCAGGATCTCTACGATGCCTATCAGCAAGCCTCGGAACCATACAGACTACTCATTGCAGGCTACATGTCTAGTATTATATTCTATCCTCTTCACAGCAATTTTGTCGCACAGGGTGTGGCGGGTGGTAAGAAGAATAGCATGGGACTGGAAGATTCGGCCGCAGGACAGCAAGGGAAAACGATTATGATTGTGAGCATCAATCTAGCGTGGACCCTGTCAGGACAGGACGGTTTGGCATCAGAGGTTGTGGGGAAGGCGCTTGCGGCTATGAAGGTCCTAGCGGAAGCTAGAGGGCTGTATCACCCGTTCAAGTATATGAATTATGCGAATGGGACTCAGGATGTCCTTGCTGGGTATGGAACTACGAGTGTTACGAGGTTACGGCAGGTCAAGGCGCAAGTTGATCCGATGAACGATTTTGGAACCCTGGTTAAGGGGAGGTATAAAATTCCGAGCGCCTAGTTGATTCGGAAGGTGCGTGTAAATATGTACTCTTTAGGTTTATTTAATTAGTTACCTGGTATGCATAACGGGGTGTTTTGTTTTATAGCGGTTTGACGTTTAAAGAAAAAGTCTCCGAGCGAGATTCTCAAGTCTAGGAGTCGCAGCCCATTTCTTGGATGTGGTTGGATTTTTAAAGTATTAGCATACTGCTTGCATATTGGAGTTGATTTCTTTCCCTGGACAGTGTTTAAGGGTGCAAGGTTTTTGAGACTAGACTCGGTATTTGATGATTATATACTATTCATTAAGTGCTCTTTTGCGTTTATCTGTAGCGCTTTATATGTATGTCATAAGAAGTCTACATGCCAGCTCTACCATCTAACTCGCAAATAGTAGCAAAAATGCCCCCAAAAAACCATGCACAAACTGGTTTCTTAACAAAAGCGCTAAATCCACCCAAGCAGAATTTTTTTAAACTCAAAAAATAAAATCAGGAAATTAAATCGTTTTTGAAATAACGAGAAATACAAAACTGTTTCAAACCGGTCTACCCAACGTGCTCTAATGATGCTTGTAGGAAGCGGCGATTGAAGCTCGTCGTTGTTCCAAGGCAGCGTCCTCGTGGGTTGGTGGTCCCTGGTAGTGCTTGCGACCCCAGATGATGTACCAAGCACCGGATATGATGGTGAACCCGACAAAGACGACAGAGGCGTAATTCATGAATTCTAGGGTAATCGGGATGAATGACGGCATGCAGAAAAGTGGGACGGCGAGTGCGCTCCAGGCTATATTTGAGAAAATTATTAGTTACCAAATATTATAAACTCTGGCACAAAAAGCAACTGTGACTTACCGAGAGCGATGACATTGCAGGCAACGCCAAAGATTCCAAAGTCATAGACACCAGCGGCGAGATGCTTTCGGCCACCGAAGAGACTGACGGCAATTGGGACAGCGTAGCTGACAGTTAAGAAAATAACACCGGCACCAGAGAAAGCGTTGAAAGCGGCGGTAGAACCAAAGTAGATCAATGCCAGGAGAATTTCGACAACCATAGCAAGCATCATGGCATTGAGTGGGACATCAAGTTTGGTGTTAACGACCTTCCACCATTGAGAGCCGGGGATAGCGCCATCACGAGCGAAAGCCCAAGTAGCTCGAGAAGAGGCAGTCGTGCAACCAACACCGCAGAGAATGGCAAGGACCATCAATGGGATGAGGAGACCGATAGTGCCGCCCGGGCTGCCAATAGCCGAGAGGATGATTGTTGGTAGTGGCTGGCCAGAGGCGAGAGCAGCAAGCCCGGCAAGGTCTGGAATAACGAAGACCAATGGGATCAAAAAGATCAAACCGCAGATGGTGTTGAGAACGATCGTTCCGACCATGGCCTTGGGTACCTGGGTGGATGGCTGGCGGACCTCCTCGCACATGCTAATTCACGCCATGCATCGATTTAGCACCGATTCACGTAATTTCAATTTCTTTCCACGGGGCAAAAAACTCACGAGATAATCATGCCGGTAGACGAGGTTGCATATCCGGCGTGAAGTAGACCAATCATGAAAGACCAGCCATCAACCCAGCCTGACTGCGGGGCAAACTCTGTGAAAACAAATTTCGCATCATGACGTCCATTTTTAGCGATAGCGAGAACGCAGACAACCAGAGAAATAAGGCCAGCAAATGTCCAGAAGATAGCAAAGGTCTATCGATAGCCGAAGCAAAAAAAAAAAAGTTTTCTGGTTAGCTCGATATGCACTCCACAGCGGGGTCCGAGGCACGCGGTACTAGCATCTCGCTAATTACGTAAAGTCGGCGAAAGGGTTGGGGGAACAGAAAAAAAAATAAGATTTGCTTACGTCGAGAATGGGCAACCACCGGTTCCCAAGAGAGGAGATGGCATTGGTGAGAAGGGTGATGGCCAGGAAGATAAGGAACACCTGATACTTCTCCGCATTGAAGATTCCGACGCCGGGCTCGCTCTCAAAGACGTTGACGCAGGCGACGAAGAAAAGCGTTGTTCCAAAGTTGACGGCCAAAGTGATCGTGATGTTTCCTGCGACGTACGCCCACCCGCAAATCCAGGCAGCAACCCGACGACACCAGGGCGGGGATAGCATAAACGTCTGATAGTACACTCCTCCGGCCGTCGGATACACCGACGTAATCTCACCTAGCGAGATAGCCACGCAGATAATGATTAACGAGACACCCAGCCAGCCCCAGATGATGGTGACCGGGCCACCTCCAATGATCGGATAGTACAGCGTCGTCGCCAGACCGTACGGAATCGATGCCAGGACAAACGACATGAAAGCAACCTGCCATGTCGAACGGTTCCTTGTTAGTTCAGGCTGAAATCCTAATGCCTCTAGAAGGTTGTCGGCTGAAGCAGTCGCGCCTTCTTCGTTAGCATCCTTTTCTCGGTTCGAAACCATGGATCCCTTTCGCGGATAAACCGCATCGCTGGAAACCACGTCCCCACCGGTGACTGTAGCCATTGCTGAAGAGGCGAGAGCGTATTCTGGATGGCTGTTTGTATTGAATCGCAAGCTCACGCGACAGTAAATTCGGAGCTGAAAATGGTGATATCTTTTGAAAATGCACACACCTTTTCATGCTCTTGGGCGACCCGGGCTCTTTAAAGAAGCCCGTTGGAAGCCTACTGCTTTACAGGCGGAGGCTAAGAAAAATGATTGTCGCGTGCACTAGCTCGAGAAGGACCAAGTCTTAGAAGCGCATACTCAAAATACGCAGGGTGGGGGCCCTGGACCTGCAGCTTTGGGACCAACCAGGTTGCGGCCTGCACTAAATTGATAAGTCCCGCCCGCGAAAAACGTTAAAACAAGCTGCCAGTTCGGGTCCAGCTGTAAGCTTGCATATCAGGCATCTACTTTTCAATTGCCTTGTTGGCATCACAGTGCGCCACCCAGTCTCAGGGGACATGTGAGAATCGAAACAACCAAGAGAAATGAATTTAAAAACCTCGGGTGCACCTACGCAAATACGGACAGCAGTAATTCGAATGGTTTCACTTTAGGAGCCCCGAGCCCAAGCTCGGACTGGTCACACGCCGCGAAATAAAAATGGTTTCCCTCGTTGCACAAACCAACAGTTTGGCTGAAAGCATCCCTTCCGCGAGACCATGGGGTATTATTCTCGCCAAAAGCTCAGCGCGGTTAACTGTAAATTTTTACTTTAATATATGCAAGTTGCTATAGCGAGGTATCACAACTGACATGCGGGTACGCTATTTGAAAGCTTATCAACGGCCACTTACTTGGTGGTGCGCACGGACGAATCTTATCACCTCTCATGCAGAACATGCAGCAGGCCTCGTATGCAAACGGAGCTGAGCGATGGCCGCGGTATGAAAACTCTTCAAAACGATTAAGTGTAACCTACTGTTATATCCTAACCTACAGGCATGCGTCGCTGCATCATTCCAATTCAGGTTTTAGGCCCGGTAATCTGTCCAAAACACCGTCTTAAGGAAACCCTTCGATTCCACCAGCTGAGGGTGTTTGCATGGGAATGCGTGATGTCCTGCATTTGCGTCCAATTATGTAAAGTGGGGGAAGCCACAGACTAAGACAACCCATCCCAGATGTCACAGCTTAAGCCTAGCCATATCTGATGCACGATCCGGTTGATGGGCGACTACGAATGTGGATTGGACGCACGTGGGCTCAATTAAATTTGCGGAGATTAACAACTGCTCGCCGAGACCTGAGCCACAGGAAGTTGCATCCAAGCGAATGAGAACTACGTTGCTCGTGCATTACTTAACACCATGGAATACGATCACTATTTGTTCATCGTATCGACTGCTCCAAAGAATCAGGTGACTCTGAAAGACTTGATTTCACATAGGTATTCTGGGACCTGGTGTAGCACTCAGCAATTTCTGATATCTGTAACGGGCAAAAACCTGCGGCATTTTGGACGTCTGGATGCCAAAACGAAACTACGGACTTCTAAATCCTCACTCCAGCTACTTGATCGATCGGGGCCCAGATTCTTATCCCAGTTGAGATCCTTGCCTCCTCAATGTGTTCTTACCAGGTGCCGTTAACGTACAGCACAATTTGTTGGGTTTACAGTAATCTCTCCATTTGGGCAAATTGGTAACAGAAATCGCATTCGGGTTTTCTTGGGTTGCACCGCCTTTGCATTTGCACATTCGTTCGCTTTCGCTTTTTTTTTTTTTTTTTTTTTTTTTTTGGGTCCCAATCACATTCTACAAACATGCAGATGGCGGCTCTACTCAGCACCCTCTCCACCGCCCGCATAAACCATGTGTTCCGGTTGTTTTTCTGGTGTTTGGGCCCTGAACTTCAAAACTGGAAATTGAACTCCCAGAATGGCAGTTCCCAATCGAATTTTTTGCAGGAATGGATATTTTTTAGCGTTCAACCATACCCTTGCAATTTAAGGAAAACGCACTGCCGAAACTACAAGGTGTCTGTATTCCTAGAAAATATATCGATAACGATACCGCGTAGAGCCTCAGGGTTCCGACTAACCTAGCCATACAGGGTTCCCCAAACCTGTGCCCCATCATAGTAACCGTCCAGAAACAGACTAGCCACATCCTGTCTTACCTGCTAAGTTTAAATAGTATCTTGCGAATCGAATAAAATCCCAGAAGGCATTTAGGAGCAACTCACCTTCTAGTTTCAAACCAGGATCCTAGGTCTACTAAAAAGCCGTACCACATCTTCGCATTAAAAAGAACTGGAATATGGGAGGTGCAAAATCCCTAAAATGGCCATTTGACGGATTTCTAATTTCAAATTTGCATATCCATCGTCATCGTTAAAAGCTAATCGTTACTCCAAGATATATCATATATATTCCTCGATGGCAACCAGGAAGAAGGTCAAGCTATGGTGGAACTTTTACCGCTAAATATCTTTGCTTTTTAAACCGATGGGCCTCCGAACACATAAATCAACTGCTATAAACGAAAATGCCGATGCTTATTCTTAGCTATTAAGCTGCCTCAAAGCTATGGTGGACGTAGAAAATATTGTTATATCGTACTCTATTAGAAGGCTAGCAATTGTATAAACTAGCAGTACACTACCACGCGTTGATTATTATGGTCTCAATGAGGCCACGAAGCTCTTATCACTTTACTGATAACTGTTGTTGTCCGCAGCTTTGAGAATTAGCGTATGCTGGTATTCTAGCCGTAACCAATAAAGGAGTTCACAAAAGTATCGATATTATCAGCTTTTGCTCAACATAGGACTACCGCATTGATTAATAACCGTCTTTACACTGACGCAGTTAGGTATAATTTATTTCTAATATTCTATGCAACCGTATATCTTCCGATTACATCTAAGCCTCTAGGATAAGAATATGTTACGTTTTGAAAGCTTGATATATGTCGTAAGAGGCTCAGAGTCTATATGCATGGCTTTCGAATCATGGACCTGTGTAAATGAAACCCTAATAATTTCGCCGTGTGCTGTCAGTAGCTGCATAACAGAGCACTTATAGTATCTAAGAGCTGGTATGCAGGTACGGATATTTCGTTCCTACCTATATCAAAGCCCTTCCGAACGACTCGGAAACTATGAAAATTTGTCCCAGCGTCGTTAGTTAAACAAAGCCTAACCAACCACGCCCCACAAATACGGAGAAAAACAGGGCTAATTTATAATTTTATTTTTCATCTGTAACTAGCAATATATATACTCAGATTAACTGCACTCTTTGAAGTTCTCGGACCGAAAGAAGGGACTTCTACATCATTCGAAAATTAAGACGTTACAGCGGATCAACATGTGCTACACGAATATTCCAAACGGCACAGGATCGAGCACTGATTTTAGGACACGATATCTCCGAAGCTCTGCTAGCGGGTTAACGATAGTTTTGATAAGTTTCGTTGTATCACAGATGACGAAAAAGACAATATTAGTAACAGCCCTGTGCTGGTCTCGCATATATATGTCCCTATGCTCATATCCCTAAAAAATAATGAATCAGACATGTGATCCAATCCATGAACCCAAGATAACGATAAATGGCCATTCAGAACGAACTTTTAATGTGATTTGTACCAAAAACAATCACCGATCAAATACCATAGTTAAATTCTCGCAACGTAAATCTTAGCAATTTTATCCGGTTCCAACGGTTTGTCTTTGTTCCCATATAGCTAGCATAAGTGGTGTTTATTTCGCGATAATACCTTTTCTACAACTCCTCGACACCTACGCTAATCAATCTTTTAACTCTCCTAGAACTATGAGCTGGGGAGATTGCGAGGATGTAATATAGGGTCATATTAAAGTAGAGTCATGTAACAACAGCGTCACCTTTAAATTTAAAGGTCTCGATAAGATAGTGTCTTTTTCAATCCCATATTTATCATGCTAGTTGCTGTCACCAGAGAGACACTCAACATTTTCGGATCAAAAACGATTATTTAGGAACTTAGGCTTTATGTCGTAGCTCATAGCACATCCATAAAACGGAGCTAAGAGACAGAATTATATTATTTTACGAAGAAGAATGAGCCAAGAAACCATTTTGTAAGTGATTATGTATGCTAAAGTGCATCAATAGATAGAAATTATGTTTATGTAGCTTGGTAAAAACTATAAAATACAATTTCTTGTCATGGGCAGATGTATGTACATCTAGGTATCGTATAGCTATATCCATTACCAACCTAGTGTACCAGAAATCCTGACAGTCTTCATTAAATTTGGACTTCCTTCTTAGAATTTAAGACTTCCTAATAAGAAAGAAAGGTCCTAGGGATTATTGCTTGCTTAATCTTTGGGTGTGTCGTATTTAAATTAGTGATATTAGTTTAAATGTGTACCAATATATATCGATGCTAGACATAGGTTTGTCTCGTAGATCCGATATTTTGTCTCGTTACCGACTAGAGGCTAGAAACCCTAAAGTTTAGTTTACGAAATAGTCGTACACACTGTCTATAAACTAGAGATGATTCCGGTCCACAAAAATCGGACTCGCTCCGTTGAGTGCGTGATGTCATAGATCCCTTAATTGTGCTACGCTGATGTATATTATTAAAAAGTAATTCTTGACTCGTGGGAAACTAATCTGGTGAGATTCTTTCTATTGTAGGAAGATCATCACTAGGGTTTAGCTCTCGATAACAAAAGAATTAAAGTAACACCGACAGCTAAGATCAAGATACTCTGAACAACCGGATAATAGCTCATACTTCGGTACTCCGAAATTGATTTCACGGTTTCAACTGCCGTTTGATATATATAATACACCAGTTCAATCACTGCCATATAAATCGCTAGCCAAAATATATTAATATAGGATTCTACATAAATGGGTAGATCGTGGGAGAAATAATCGTTGATAGGGACGCTTTCGAGGGTCTGCCTATACCGTCCAGTGTAGATTATAAAGGCCGAGATTTCACCTTACCATTGCTCTAAACCTTATAACACGACCTTCATCGTCACAAAAAAGGGACATAGTTGCTTATATCACCGACACTCGATAGGATAGAACTGATGCTGTAACTGTAGAAGCCAAGTCGGAGAGTCCACTTATTATATGCCGGCTATTGTCGTTACTTACAGTAAAAATAAACAAATAAAGTTATATATATAGATTGGACTTTTAATTAGTATTCTGGCCATCTCCTAGCAGAGTGGGGATTGAAAGCCATTACTTGGAATCCGGGACGTGACACACCACCCACGAGTAAAATCACTGGGAAAGGATAGCGCAAGATACCACAATATTCATGGCTATAGCTACGACTGATCTAGGCTTATGTATCTGGATCTAGTACCGCATGCGCCGCTGATTCATGATGCGCTATTACCATATAAGAACCCACAACGTTAAACGACCGTGTACTGTCAGTTTTGCATAGGAAGTATATCCCGAAAAGACGAGGAAAGACGGTAGCTGTCAGACGACAGTTTTCAGACCATTCGGAGACATCATAGAGAAGAAACTGGTGGAGATGGGGAAAGTTATTGTGGTTACACGAGCAATCGACGAAATATCGGCCATTAAATCTGCAACTATCCTAGCTAGGCAGAGTATCCAATAATGTTATATATATTCAGAATCTTACGTATATGAACTGAACACTACGGGAGCCTCCAATATTTAGAACACTCGCAATTCTTGGTGCTGGTAAAACTATTGAGCTTAAGACTTTTGTGCTAATTACCAAGACTGCTGGGGTAGACAGATCTAGAGAGAAATATCTGCAGCATAATTAACGAGACATATGTCAGCATTGCTTGGGATCCTGGACAAGGTATAGAAACTGCTCGACCAGCCGATCAGTCGCTCAGCCTGAGTTTACTTGAGCCTGATGATTACTATGGCTTCGAGCGGCTGTTTTTACGAGACAATACTATGGTTTCTTTAACGGAAGTTCGATATGTTAGATTTCAACTTTATCAAACAGTCCACTGCCCAAACACCATCTGCTGCTACTCACATCACTAAAATAGAGTCTTGTAACTGATAGCCGATGCAACAATTTCGGGAACTTTAGCGAATTACGACTATAGCTATATAGATGACTTGAAAGAAGATATCAACAATCCTAAGGAGGCGTCTTCTGAAAAGCTGGAAGCTTTGCATTCAAGCGAAATTTCTAGTGACGCACGCCATGAAGTACCAATAATTCACAATTGGATTGGAGATCGAGAGAGACAGTGGCCGGACGTGAACTTCGAGATTCCGAACGACAAGAAAAAGTTATCTTATTCCATTCGGTAGTGGCGATGATCACTGATGACGGACGAAGATTTTTTCAAGCAACTCAAATAAGTTGAATCATATATATATACGTATCAGTACAAGGCAAAGAGAATGGCGAATGGAAATTTCGAACCGCATCTAACACAATTCATTGTCAACCGCTCTCATGAAATATTTTTCTCTTGTATTTTGAGCTTAGAACCCGGATTGTTCAACTTACTAATGAGTCAACGTACGAGGCAAGAAAAATCTTTGATGCTGCTTCTACCTAGCCAGGGGGCTACAGATTATATCATAGCTAGTTAGGATTCTCGAAATTATAATACTAGGGGGGGCAAATCTTTGTGCCTTGCATGGTACTCAGTTTTCTATTAGAAACCCAAAGGAATTTCTAGAATACAGGCACGCTTCGAGAAGCCGAAAGCGAACGCCACCCTCCAAATTCCCCGTCCGTGTCTTGCGTTGTCTTGCGTTGTCGGAGGTGTTGCATTTCGTTTCATGTCATCTCGGACCGGCTTCGGCATGCCGAATGAGCTCCTCCTCCTCCTCAAACAAAAACTCGGAATTTGTCGGGATGCCGATAAGCTCAACCTCAAGCTTTTTTTTCCCTCAAGCGCAAGGGCCTCGAAAATTCGAACCTCCCTTGTTAATTTTAACTTGATTCATCTGTTGGCAGCGTAGTATTCTTTGCAGAGTAACATCTTTGTTTTTGTAATTTTCTAGGCCTCAAACTTTCATGCTCCATCCAATTTCGATTGACTTTTTCCTTCTTCTGTCAAAAACCCATGAATGAAAATCTTCTGCATGTGAAAAACGGTTAACCGTACGTTGTTCGTTGGAAGCGAATTTGGTTGGAACCGTAGATTAAAAAACACGGGATGACCGAGATTAGATTACTATAATCCTTTCGATTGCGGAAGTTTAAATGTCAACAGATGAGGTTAAATTTTCGTATTCAGCGCCTCGTATAGTATTCCCCCAATCATATAAAATTTACATGTGAGTTCCGACCGCCGACACGATGAGCATTGTGACGTAGCAAGCGGCTACTTGCACGAAAAGAAAACCACGCCACCAAGACCATCAGAAAAAACCTAGGTGTAGGAGGCGGTTAGTATAAAAGTGAAAAGAAAAGAAAAGACGAAAACGTGGGCGGCGCAAATGCTCAAGCTGAAACCCTGGACGGGCATTGTTCAACAGATTTTCGCTGCAAAAGAAAGATTTTATATCCTGGTGCGTGCACTCACACATATTGTAGGTGCAAGGACGTGGGCAGGGGAGGAGGCAAAAACCCTCCAATCATTGGTATGACCGGAACTCTCCTACGGTCACACCACAAGCTCGGGAATATGCACATGAAGCCTTTTTAAAACCTGATTTGATGAAATCCCCGATACGCGAGGACTGGTGTGAATCATCCGATCAAGGTGGGATAGCCCGATGGCTTGCTTGGCTGTCGTATATTTGTATATTTGGCAGCCAGGGTAGATTTTGCGTTTGCAACCAAAGCTAATTCTCGCGTTATCGATCCGTAATCAATCTTACATCTTGTTAGTGGGTCAGTTTGAAGCATTCTTTACTCTCTCTGGCTTCTAGAGCTCTTTGAATATCAATGCGTAGCTGAACGCAGGGAAGATTCTGTTTTTTTTTTTCTGTTGAGAGATAAGCAAACTGGCTCTCATTTGAAGGTTCGGATTATCTCTCAAGCCACCGGAAAAATTTTCTACAGGTTGGGGCGACAGGAATATTCAGCGCAGGTTGTGCATGCCTTCTTTAGGATACAAATCCTCTTGTTCTCACTGAGGCCATTTTGATGCTAGCGAAATGAGATCCGAAAGACGATACGGGAGCGGAGCTTGAAGGTTTGCGGTCGCTTGTTGAGCAGAATGCCTTGTCGCTGGTTCCTTGGTGCATACGCCTCTAAACCAGATTTGGCGAAACAGACCACGCTGCGGCAACCTGAACTCTGTGTTCCGACCGAGCCAGGATTTGGGACTGTGAATGCACCCCGATCATCCCATGATTTTATTTCATTTCAATTTTTGGTCTGTGCATGTAATGGAATATTCCATAATACAAAGTTAGAAGGTCCCTTGTATCGCAAGCTGGCCATTAGCTCGGCCGTGAAACTGAAGTAGCCCGAGGGCCGACTCGGTACTGGTGTTCGAATCCCAGGACACGGAGACGGAGACGGATCGTGATACTGATATCACAAACTCGCCGTCCATCTGGCAGCTGGCTACCACAACGGATGCGTACACGTCGCACCACATGAAAGAAGGGTCCGGAATCAGCCGTCACAGGAAAAACGGACAAGTACGGGTACGGATCCTTGAATCTCACGATTTTCGTTTGTGCAACTGTACTGTCATGTGAGATGGGTATGCGCATGAGGACGTTTTCGCTCGCTTAATTTTGCGGAGTGTCGACGAGGACATTCCTAGCACGAGGACGTCAACAAGACGACGACACGCACAGTTGCACGAAGAGTTTAAAGTAGCTATAGTTATTTTTTATTTTTTATTAGTCACGTTAGCGCTCACGCAATTGAGTACCGTTACTTGGACTATCTTTCGTCGTGTATCATGTATTTTTTTGGAGAACGATTACGATTGGATCATCTGGATCTGGAGAGCTCAGCCTTTTGACATCCCACGCTATTCCCAGCATAACGAGCTGGCATTTATCGGATCTCAGACCAATAGCTGCGGGAGGCAGATACACATCTGCAATATCGAATTCTCAGCCTTGATTAGGTGATTGAGGCTACCGTCGAAACGGATTGGGCTTATCTAATTGCTGCACGTCCGCACGATGTTGGGGGGTATTCTCTAAGGGGTACTTTAAAGCTTTCGATGGCTGCAATGTGTTTGAGAAAGAGTCCTGGCTTCGACGGGATTAAGTAACTTAGCCTGTAATACTAGCGATGGCGTTCTTGGGGTGCCGCACTGAGGAGTGGTACCCTCAAGGGACAGCTATCGCCGAATAGGCATACATGCGGGAGATATCCAATAAGAGCCCGCCGGAAGGAGCGGTGGGATGATTTTTGGGTGTCGTTTGGGGCGCAGGTTAGTCTAGAACTGGTAGGCCGAACGCAGGAGAAAGTTAGGCGACTGTTGGCTGCAGCAGCCTTCGTTCGTCTACCTTCAACAGCGCAGAATGAATAGCAGTTTGGGTGTGAGTGTGCTAGCGGGAGAGAACCCGGCTGGCAAATCATCGAGAAGTTTGTCGAAACATGCGGCTGTCATGGGTTCTTGTTTGGGTCAAGAGGGCTTTGGCGGTGTCGTCGGCTCTGAGAAGCCGACGGCCAGTGGGGGTTGCGTACGCCTTGGGATGTCCAGGTACCCAGATCAGAATTGCAACCGTGGAGTCTAGCAGAGTTATGCAGGGCCCAACCTACACGACTGCGATTTTAAGATGTCCCAGGCGAGGAAGCTGCGTCGTACTCGTACCCCAGGCCCGCTTCGAGGCTGGAGGCAGAACATGTGTACAGGTCGAACGACCCCCCCTTTCAGCCGTTGTTTTCTTTGTAGAAGGTTCAAGGCTGCTCCGGGGAGAGAGAAGACAGAGAGAGGAGTGGGATGCCTTTTGCTCACGCCGAAAAATGAATAAATACACCAGCTGAAACCCGAATCTTGAGGTTGAGGAAGGAGTCTTTTGCAAGCTTCTGCGATATCTCACCTTTAGCGACTGCACCCAACAAGCACAGCTATAACCACTAATCACCCACCTACCAACCAAAGCATAGGTGGACAACATTTAATATATCGAATCGAAACATCAAGACACCCAGCGGAACTCACCCTTTTTTCTTCTTCTTGTCGCCCTGAATCGTGCTGCTATCTGAGGCCAGAACCCTGTTTTGGCTGGCCAGGTACCTTTCCAGCTCAGTTAAGCTCTGTTGGGACGAATATCGGAAAGACCATTTTTGTTTTTTGTGCGAAAAGGCTGCCGCAAACGACCAGACGAGACAGCAACACCCACCTGGCCTGGGACCCGAACAAACGCCCGTCCTGAAGGTCTTGAAGGTCCTGAACTAGTCTGAATCGCCTCGATAAATTAAAAGTAAAAATAAAAAATAAAAAATTGGAGCAAAAAATCTTCGCGCGAGGAATTTGCAGAAACAGCAGCTTGGCCGCATAGCTTTCTCTTTTTCTCTGAACGACACGGCATCACCTGGGGTTCAAAAAAAAAAAAAAAAAAAAAAAGGATAGCTTTGAATTCCCTGTCGGGCATATCCTCTCTCCGTCACTATCAAAATCAGCATCATCATCATCGGGCGGTTAGCTAGCTGGCTGGCCGGCATTGTCGATTAACAATCACCACTACTGTTTCGTTCGGTGCATTCTTCGTTACCGAATTTGAAACCCGTCCTGCCCAGCGACCCACCAGCCAAAGGAACGAAGGAGAGAGTCCTTTGCTGAAGCGCTCTCACAGGCGAGACCAGTCTACTCAGTTGCGTTGTTATTTTTGGTGTTTTCAAGGTACGACTCCCTTCCTACTAGCGATTGGACGGGTGGCTACAAGCTAGCCAGGGTCCGCCCCTTGCGGCTCGAGGATTACAGATATTACATCTGGATGATGCAGCTTGCTTCGAATTTCGGGGTGGCGTTTGAAAACAATTTAAACAGGTGGGCTGACGTCTGTAACGTAGCAGCGTAGCAGATAAAATATCAGTTGCTATAAAGCACCAAACCCGTCAGCTCGGATCCGGCAGGATATAATTTCCCTTTACAATCGGCATATTTTGCGGGAAGAATTCTAGAATACCATCATACTTATCTCACCGACGGACCATCCTTCGAAGGGAAATCCGTCGCCGTATTAATATTGTCGCTGAAGCTGCGTTAAAAAAACCAAAAACCAAAGAAAAATCTCACAGATAAATACCGGTATTCGTGTTTCCAACATAATATCCGACAACTTTAGCGTATCCACTGTAATTCTGGATCGCATTTGGTATAATTTCCCAAATTTGAAGCCAGTCTCCGATATTCATCTGTTGGGCGTGGGGGTTTCCAACAGCTCGTGTCCCTTGGACGAGTTTCGCAAAGACCGGACCCACTTGGTTTGTTTCTGCGCAGCAGCCTTGCATAGGAGACCAGCAAGCCCGCCTATCTAAGAAAGTCGACACCCAGACGACCGGTTGTGCATACATAAAGGCTGCATCGCTTTGGGCCTGATTTCTCGAAGACTTCCTCCCAGACGGCAGGCGGACAAACTCGAACCTTGATCGCTGCCACCATTTGTCCGATTCTTTTTTAGCTAGTGTCGAACGATACTTTCACCCTCAATTGCGAATAGCCGTCATACCCACAAAGCTCTTCCTATTCTTCCTTTTTATCCTCTACCGAACTTACTAACTCAAGAATCCCTTTTTTTCTATCCCCTTTAAAATACTCTTCTCTCATTGAAACCCAAACTTCAGTCCTCTGCTACATCTCGAATCACCTGAAGCCCCTCCAAGGGAGCTTCTTTCTCTTCGGTTAAATTTATCCCTCTTGGCAATCTGCTTTCGGCGATAGGCCCTGCGACAATGAAGAAGATTACCCTTTTTGAAATCAGGTACGTGTTTCGCAACACAAGCTTCCCTCGCATCGGAGCTTTGTGTAGTTCCCCAACGTCACAACTTGCAAGAGAACAGTAAACTGACTGTCGGCAGGCTGGATGAGGAGGTTTTAGTCCTACGCGGCGATGCGACAGAAGCGCCTGGCGTTCAGCTGAGCGGGAAAATCGTTTTATCTTGCACAGAGCCTGTCAATATCAAGTCCCTCTCTATCAAAGTGACTTGCCTCCAACGGTTTAGGTTCGTCTTGCTAGCATCTTTTTCGGACAATTTTCTACGAAAGAGAACAACAAACTAATACCATTTATGCAGAATAAATGAAGTGTTCAATGGTCCGTGGGGTCCCAGTATGAAAATGTTCAAGCATGAGCACAGCTTGTTCACCAGCCGGAAAGCTCCGATTGGTGAAAAGACAATAATCCCCGCCGGGAACCACGAATATCCGTTCCAGTGGATTCTACATGGCGGTAAGTATCTCTACCAACAACAACCCAATGTCAGCAGAACGCGTGTTGACTCATTTTTCAGACGCTCCGGAATCCGTCGAAGGCTTCAGCGAAGCCGGAATCCTGTGGGATCTCCACGCACACCTCGAGAGAAGTGTATATCAGTCTGATGCTCATGCGTACAAGGTGAGGCTGAACAGCACTCTAATTTTAGACAATTAGCATCATACTAATTTATTGGCCGTAGCATTTCCGCGTCATCCGAACACTGCCGCATACCGCTCTCGAGTTCTCGCAGACAATGGCAGTTGAGAATATATGGCCTAACAAGGTCGAATATACAGTCAGCACACCAAGCAAAGCTGTTGTCTTTGGATCTTATATCCCAATCGAAATTCGCTTGACGCCCCTGCTAAAAGGCTTACAAGTGGCACGAATCACCATCGGTTTAAAAGAAGTTTACGAGCTTACACCGCATTCGAAAGATGTTAATGGGATAAGACACATCTCGGAGACGGAATATCCGGGATGGGAAGATCCTCCAAGTGACGAAAATGATGGCGTATGGATCCTTCGCGAAAAGGTCTACCTTCCACAGACCTTGGCGAAGTGTCTTCAGGATTGTGAGGTGGGAAAAATTAAGATCCGTCACAAGTTGAAGTTTGTCATTCAGCTCAAAAACCCGGACGGACACATCTCTGAGGTATGCTGAAATGTTGAAAGGTCTCCTTAGCGATGAACTTTGCTGATTTACCATCCGATAGCTCCGCGCAACCCTACCTATCATGCTCTTCATCTCTCAACATTACCTCACCAACGAGCAGAACGAAGTCCCTGCTATCACGAATCAAGTTTCAGCCGAGACCGAAATTTCGGCACCACCACGATATGAACAACATCAACTGGATGAACTATTTAACGGTGTGGATTTAGATATGTATTTGAGTCGCACCAACTCTCCGATTATTCTAAGTCGCTCAGGGTCAGCCGAAAATCTCCAACAATTACACGGCAGCGGTCTCACACCTCTCAGTTCCTTGTCTGGAAGTTCTTCTCCTATGTTCGCCCATGACGCTTCCACCTCGCGCTCCAGTAACGCATCCGGTTCAGTACCGGGACATCCATCTCTCTTGACAGCACACGGCCATGCAGATCTCATTGCTAGGTTGCAAAGAGCTCATCAGCGGCCCGCAGGACCGAGCGGGAGCTTGAACGCCGTAGCAAATAGTACGTCCTGGACGTCTCCTTCGAGTGGACGGGAGTCACCAAATCTGGAGTCACCGACTGAAGGCCACGCATCTCTTTCCTCAAGCCCGAATGCAGCCCTTGATATGGCTACAATGTGCAAGGTACCGTCCTATAGCAGTGCCATCAAGACGCCGACCCGGAATTTGAGCTTTGAGAGCTCGCCGGCTTACCAGAGGGTTGCGAGTGATCCTCCAAGCAGGAATACATCCTCGCAAAGTCTTTCGGACATCGAAGAACGACCTAGCCTATCCCGATCTTCTAGTTCAAGCGGGCATAGCGGTCACGGCCAAGGACCTACCGAGGGACCCCAAAGCGGCTCGCAGAGTCCCGAAGGCAGCTCAACCTCACTCCACATCGGCCATAATCCGCACCGTGTATCCAAGATATTCACTCCACGATGGAGAGGATAAACACAATCTCTTCTTTACCACTGAAATCTCCGCTCACATGAGAAAGGTACTCTACGTCATCCGGAATGGCCTCTCGATTTACTTGTTCAAAACACGATTTCCCTTCTGCACGATTCCTCTCTGTATTATATTATTTTCCTTCCCACTTATTCTCTTTTCTTTTTCGTTTTTGGGCACAAGCATGACCATTAGAAGGCGTATAATGTGCTTGGTAGTTTTTCTTTGTTTTCTTTTTTTCTCCGTTACTTTCTATCTCCTAGATATCCTCTTTTTGCGCATTCGGAAAGTTTTCTCATCATAGGTCGGCGTTTTATTTTCTTTTATGGGATAGATTAGCGGTAGAATAATGGCTCCCGGTGTTTCTTTTGCATTAGTCTTTTGACCTCTCGTACATGCTCACAACTCGTTATGAATCAATCATTCTCTCTCCTTTGTTGAAAGTACGTCTTATTTTATCATCTTCTCATTTTTCTCAATCGGAGTTTCTTTTCATTACTTTTCGTAAACAACTTCCTGCTTTTTATGTAGTTGCAATCTTGACATTGAGAAAGAGAAAATGGGTCTTCACCTGTGTTAGTGTAAGCTGTGATCCTTTCCTTTTTTTTTTTTTTTTTTTGGCAAAGCATATGCTTCGGACGGAATATTTTGTCTTTTCACATGTTAGCTATGAACTCAGAGTTTCGTTTTGTCAAGAGATGGACAAAAATGTGGGTGTCATTATTCCGGGCTCCTTTCGTGCAGCGCTTGTATGTTAGTCCCTTCGGCATTTGCCCGAGCGCCTTGGAGTTGGAAAAAATCAGGCGAGAAGAAATCACATCACAACTTTACTCTCCCAAAAAAAAAATACCTCGAAATTCACACGTGCATATTATTAGCGTTATTCTTCCACAATATAGTACAGATGTTTAATTGAGATAGTAGTGATTGTATTTGTTCGTAGATAGTAGAGATGATGACGATATCTAGCAGAGAGGGCTTTTCTAAATTACATGAATGTGAAGATTCCTCCTAATACTTGAGAGGCGACTGCATTCGAGTCAGTATACATGCATCATTCCCAGATTTTTTTATTCCTAAATTGTAAATGTTATCTCTATTTTCCCACCTCTTTGAAAAGTACCCGTGACGGTGGGACTTTGACTCATGTTTTTTCCCAGTCGAGCACTTATGGGTACCATTTAGCGACAATATCGTCCTTCTCGGTATTATCTTGTTGATGATACCAGTATCTTCTCCTGTGAATCTTTTCCTTCGTTTGTCTCTTCGCCAGCCTTTCTGCAACTTCATTGGCTTCCTTGAGCGAAACCAAAACTCTCTTAGTGTCCCCTGTAGAAGCGATCGCTTTCTCAACAGAGTGGTTGAGAATTTTCCAAACCTTGACTTCATTTGCATCTTCAGTCGTGAAGTCGTATGTGGCAGCGCTAACATCTTCTACTGCGTTTGTCTTTTCACAAGACATCCTTGCGACTGGCTTGTCGTATGTCCATAATCCCCAACTATTATACTCCACACCTGGAATATTGCTAACGAGATGCTGGTATCGCTTTGCATCTGCCAACTCTAACGCTGTCATACCGTTGCCGTTTTCAGTGAGGATAATATCTGGCATTGCGGTCTCAGCGACATGCTGGAGGATTTGCACATCTGCTTTTTTGGCGGCAACGTGAATGGGCAGATCACCGAGCGTAGAGCGGATGCCCAGTTCTATGCCCTTAGAGTGTTGTAAGACCGTTTTAACGATCTTGGGGTTCAAAGTTCTTGTGTAGTGGTTGGCAGGGGGAGACATGTAGTACATTAGAGGCGTAAATGAGACATCATCGTTGAGAGCACGCTGGGTGAAAGCCCATGCTTTGAAGTCTTCAGGTAGAATTTTAAGACAAGCTTCAATAGCTTCCCAGTTATCGTTCGGAGTGCTATACCTATTGTCCTGGAAGTCTTTACATCCCGCAAGAACCATGTGGATGAGATTTCGACCGGTATTTGGCTGCTTAGCATAGATGTCCGCACCGAGGTTGATCAGTGCCTTCATCGCGTATTGGTTCTGGGTAGCAGCTGCAAGTTGGAGCGGTGTGACCTCATAGCAATTATCCTTATTCTCTAAGAGCGAGGGATTCTTGTCAAGGAAATAACTGAGGTTGTTCTCATACCATGCCAACTTCTCTTCGTCAGTTTTCTTATTGTCTTTCCCGATGAATATATTTTGGATTACGGCATGGAGGAGAAGTGGGTGTTCGCAACCTATCCAGCGTCTAAGAGTAGCTTTGTCGGCCTTTTGAAGAACTTTGAGGTGTCGGTTCTCCTCAGCATCTTTCTGGGCCTCAAGTTTCGTCTGATATTCTCGGAGGGCTATCTCTGGGGCATCAGTTTGGAGCCATTCGTAGACTTTATGAGAACCAAAGTATGCCGCAAACAAGGCCATTGGCTGGCGCGCGGAGTGGGTGGTGTTATCGACTGCGTTGGGGTTTGCGGCTTTAGCCCAGTCCTTTCGTTTTTTGCCGTGAACATTAAGACCAAGATAGTTTTTAGGTTTCTTGATGATCTCTTCCTCTTCTTCCTCCCCTTCCTTTCCTTCGCCAGGCTTCTTTTCACCAAGCAACGCGCCCACTCCATCCCACTTCAACAAGTGATCCAAAATATCAATTCGCTGGAATTCAACAGCTGCCGTACTCTCGTGGGCGTAGGTGGGAGTACAGAAGGCGTTCGGATCGACCTTCGGAGGATTTATTTCTAATTTATCAAGGGTAGAGGTGATGTACTTGACGAGTTCGAAATCTCCTAGAGCAGTAGCTTGTTGTATCAAAGTAGGGTATGCCATCTATCCAGATGTTAGCCATTATTCTAAGAGTAAATTAAAATCTGATCTCGATCAAAGATCTTACCCTCCGTTTATCTATTATTCCATCATTGTCGAGGACAAGCGGGACATGCATCTTAATGAGCGCAGTTGCTTTGATATCGCTCTTTACATCTTTACCCAAGGTTGCAATGTTGTCAATTGTCAACTTGCCTTCGGTTAAATCTATCCGTTCAACGCGAAGTTCGGCGTCTTCGTCGGACTCATACTCCGAATCGTACTCGTCAGACTCTTCGTAATATGGGTTGTACTGTGTCTCGTTTTCTTCTTCTGGACGTTGTTGAGCCGTGGCAATGCTGAGAATGAGGTCAAGGAACTCCTTTGGATGTTTTCGATATACAGCAATAGAAAGTAGAGTGTGGTCGAGCTGATTCTTAACTGTGATTACTAGCGGAAGCTTGTCTTCAGCCCAAGCGGTAGTTGTGTATTTCTTGATTCCTTCTTCGTCGCCATCCCATGCGGCTTTGAATAAGGCATGGTAAGCTTCGTTGGTCCTTTCGTCTTTGTTGGCTTCGCCGAAGACGAACTTGATTTCAAACTTATCCTCTTCGGTTGTTTTGATTTCCTTTTTAGATTCCCCGCTCTCACTCGATTCGTCGTCGCTGTTTTGTCCGTTATTTCTAACTCGCTTCTTCCAGAGAGCAGGTTGGAGCTCTTTGAATGTTTTTGCACCCTTTGAGACCATGTCTTCTGCGATTTCTTTATATCGTTTCTCGAGTGCAATGAATTTTTCTTCCTTCTCTTTGACTTTCTCGAGATCAAGAGTGCTGTTAGTTCCCTCTTTGATACATTTCTCAAGATTTTCATTAGAGATCCTTCGAATCTCATTCTCCTTTTGCACTATTTGGGAAACCATCCAGTACTCGTAAGTGCCTTCCTTGTATTCTTCGGGTATGGATACCAGAGCGCGCGGCCCTTTCTGATCCTGTCTTTTCTTTACATCCTCACGGAAGGTTGCAAGGGAGGTGCTGAGGAGCTTAATCTTCTGACGGACAAGGTCCAAATAAGTGGCATATCTGTTCATCAATTTGGTTTTAGTATTGATATACTTTGTATATTTGTGAATTAGGGCAAGGATAATTTTTTAAGGTTGTCTTACTTCTGGTTATGCCTGTATCTCCCCGGGCCACCATTTTCGTCGTCCGGAGGGAAGCTACCGGCGCTGTATGATGAGGGATCGACACCGAGTTCAAGACACTTAGCAAAAAGGTCTGGCATTTCGGCCTCAATCGCGAGCTCAGCGGCTTGCTGGTGATTATCCTGGAAACTTTGATAGAGCGATTGCTTGTTGTTCCGTTGAGCCTTGGTGATAGATTTCATGAAACTATCAAAAGTAATCTCTGGTGGTACACCTTTCTCCAGTAGCAGATTTGCCTTTTCCTCATCACCATTACGGATGCTATTTTTTGGTCAGAAAAACATATTTCATGAAAATATAAAAATGCTTCAGATAGATGACTTACGCAACTGACAAGGAGCTAGTAGGAACTGCTCTCCAGGAATTAGATGTAATTATATGCTTGGCAGCTGCAATGGCTGAAGCAGCATCTTCCTCAAACAGTATCTTCAAGCAATCAATATCACCCAATTGAACGATGCGTAAGAATCCGGAAACACCAGACATATCGCCTTGAGCAGAAGAGGCACCAAGCTCGAGGAGTGTGCGGAGCATAATTTCTCGCTGCTCCTTCTTCGGCAATTTGGTAATCAGACTAACAGTGAGGAGGGCAGAACGCGGAACTCCCGAGTAGTCAAAGGCGATCTTGACCCTGAAATGGAAGATGTATTAGATCTAATAACCGAACTGTCAATTTTATGTGGTAGACCAGAAACTCACGGTTGCATAACATCAGCACCAAACTCCGAAACCAGAAGCTCTACGACATCCTTGTGCCCATTAACAATAGCATAGTGCAATGGAGACATTTGGTAGTCCCAGTCCGTTAAATTAAGGTCAAGGATATCATCTTCTGGCTCCTCATCTCCAAGGGCTCCAGATTCCGGTTCCTCGCTCTTCTTCTTGCTGACTTCCACGAAAGAAGAGGCGCCAGTGCGAGCGGTGCGAGCGGTGACGGACCCATCCGAAGACAACAGTTCAATATCCTCAGATACGTCATCTGCTATATCTTCGTCTTCGTCCGCACTCTCTTTGGCATCTTTCATTTCTCTACAGTGTTGTTAGCTCCACTAATTAGATTTTAGAGGTTATATGCCAAATTACTTACTCATTTACGCCATCCTGTTTAGCCGAAAGACCCTTGGCAGTACGCTCTTTGTCCTCTCGCTCATCCTTGATCTCCTCATTCTCTTGGCTCTTAAGCAATAAGAGCTTGACAATTTCAATTTCGCCCCTGGCAGCGGCGATGTGCAAGGCTGTGCGTCCATCGACAATACGCCAGATCATCTTGGCACCGGCTTCCAGAAGTATTTGGACAATCTCGGGCGTGGAGGTCAATGCAGCAAGATGGAGAGGAGTTCGGCCGGTATGATCGCGCCTGTTAACATCGTGGCCCTCTTCTGCTAGCCATTTTTTGATCGCGTCGACATCATTCGCGATAATCGCCTTGCAAAGAGTCTCATCGTCACCAATATAAGCCATTTCAGTCCAGTCTTCGTCAGTTACGGGATTGAAACTTCCAATTTCCTGACGACCTGGATCATCTTTAAGGAAAGAGACTTTGCCACGAACATAAACCTTGTCATCCTCGGTTTGTAGTGCCTTTTCTTCGTCGTTCTTAGCTTCGGGACAGTATCCACAGCAGTCGTCAATTATATCTTTAACGCTCCCTATAAAAGCGGGGTGACGATGAAGATAAGCGGCGCGGTCCCTCTGAGCTCGTTTGTTCCATTCGGCATTAAGAAGCATGTCCTTCTGGTAGAGCAATTTCTCAGATCTCTTTGCGCTGTGCGGTTTTCCATAAGGGATGGAAACTGTGTGATAGTTGCTTTGCTCTTCGTCCGTGATTGCCCATTCGGCAACTTCACCTCCTGAAGCTTTCAGATCACCATTAAGGGTTTTCCTAGATCTCTGATGGGTCTTATTTGGCCGGCCCCTTTCGAAGCGGCGATCTTGGAGATACGCATCACGTTCCTCGATTTCAGGGAGTCGTTCCAAAACAAGAAGTTTCGCGAGACCTTTCAATCGGGTAATGCTGCGTTCATAGATTGTAGGATCGATCTTCTCACGAGTGAGAGCAGGATAGTAAACTTCGAATCCACGTCTTCGGTATTTGCTTAAGCGAAATTCATAAGACGGGCTGCGACGAGTGAGGTCCACATCATTACATTGAAGCATCCAGGAGGAAATAGCACGAGGGCTAGCATAGACTTGTTGTCCATCGTAAGCGACGCAGGCGCAGTTAACGTCAAAGCCAGTGAGAACCTCACTAATACTCGAGTACAAACGGAGAACGATCTGGACATGACGGTTTGGATATTGAGAAACAATCGTAATGGTGTTCTTGGTTCGAATGCTAGTTGTCTCCCAAAGTAGGTTGTCACGGATAGTAGCTTCAATGGATTCCATGCGTTTGATTGCGACATCCTCGTCTTTGGTGCCATAGATGAAGAGGTCGACATCGCTAGATGGTGCGAGTTTCTCATGGTACCACTGTCTCATAGCACGTTTAGTCTCTTTGTACTTTTCTGGAATTGGAAGGAGCGGAGTCAGAACACTGCTGCCAGCAGCGATGATATTGGTCCAATCAAGATTTTGAAGTGCGCCTGCCAGAATATCCAAATTTAGTTTAATAATTCCGCGGAATAGATCTCTAACGCAACTAAATTACTATACCTTCACTAAAAAGAGTAAAGTTTTTCTTAAACTCGTCGAAATCCACAATAGCACGCTTGCCAGTATCTCTCCGAGACGGCCCATCGAGTTCCATCAGGTACTTGGACTTTTGTTCCGGGGATTCGGCCTCCAAGTTCCTGGCCTGGATTGTAATATTTGCTTCGAGGTTAGAACCCGTGTATATTGGAACCAGTCCAACAGTGTTGTCGGCCAACACCGCACTTGAAGGGTCCTGGGCGAAAAGAGCGCGTAGCTTGCTTTCATATCCAAGATACGGCTGAACCAGCTCACGCACGGGCTTGCCCTTATTTTCAGCGAGGTAGGACAAGAACGAGGCAGGCTCTACAGGCAAATCTGGAAGAGCTTCAGAACTCATTGCGGCTGGTGACGTCGTCGAGCTAGAATACCAACGAAAGCTAGGAGTTCGATTGAGGGAACAGGAATGAGGTTGTAATTGGAAAGGGATTCGAGGGCGACAAATGCTAGGACCAAAGTTTGCCTTTTGAGCTGTCAATTGAGTTGTATCCTTTTTTCAGAGTTGAATCGCCTTGATTGAGGAGATCCAGGAAGCTAAGGAAGATTGCAAGCTACCTTTATATGCTGGCTGGCCAGCCGAGCAAACGTGCTTCGGGAGAGCAATTGGAGGTATCCAGCCCAGACGGCAGCCCTCGCCGTAATCACCTCCATCTTGGAAACCTGGTCCCAAAGGACCCTTTGACGCACTGCGATATCTCCACCTTCACGCTCTCATTGAGAAGAGAGGATTACTCGGCCCCTCAGAGGACCTGCCGTTTGTAGGTGGGTCCAAGAGGGCCTTAGCGTTGTGATCACAGCGGGGCTTGTTCGCTAAGCTAGACGAGCTACAGGGTCCAGAAGACTCACAACCCGCATCATGACTCTCTTCGTGGCGAAAATACGAACCTCGCGTCCTTGTTATAGCTCGTACCACCGCACGTAGTCAGGTGCCATGGCGATTTCGCGGTTTCTTTCTCCCTTTAGCCATAGAAGTGACTGTTCGCAAGGGTAAACAGAAGAACTGACGCGAGACTCACCGTGACGCAGAATACCCGAGAGAGCTGATACCTTGGCCTAGCGGGTCGCAATCAAGAGGCCTGACAAGGGGTTCAGAATAGCTCCGTTAATATCCTAGCTCTCAGGTAAGTTGCATGCGGCACAGCTACATGCTACACAGCTAACATCTAGTCTGAGTCTTTCGTTCAGGGTCGATCATACGTTCCCTAGACTACGTTACATCGATATTAATATATTACATTGTATCGTGTTAACAAGCTCAAAGGACTATTGACACAAGATTTGATCACTTGGCCAATCAATTGGCGGAATCGTTTTATCCATCAAGTTCCGTATTGTTTGCTTTGGATGTCAAATGAGACAACAGCACAGGCTTCGAGCAAAATTAAATATACCGAGAAACCGTCCCCCATGTATACGTACATGTACAAAGTTCATGTCCGCCAATAATTTACATATGTTACGCTACACCAGTTCCTCATGCTATCCTTCCATCTGCAACTCTGCAAACAGTTCAATTGTATTGTCGACTGTTGCTATCGCCTCTCGCACTTTATCCTTCTCAACTCTCCAGATTGCGGCATCATCATTTCCAAACCCTAACTGCGACAAGTGATCAAGCCTTCCAATTACTTCGGTCCTCTCTGCGTCAAACATGGCAAAATTATGCTGGACAGAGGAGAAGCTTTCAATAAAATGGAAACATCTTAATAGGATGTTCTGAGCATCTTGATTCTGTCCTAGAAAGAAACAGGACATTCCCGCATGATAGCATCCTTTGATTAGAAAGTAATGTCTCTGCCAAGGATCGTCCTCGACTCGGATAAGGTCGGCTCGTCCTATCAATACCATCGCGTGGTCCTTCGTTTCGATGTACTGTTTCCGTTTGAATAGAGTCTCTACGCGAATTCTGATAACATCGAGCGGCCGGGCATCGGTAACTCCGAATTTGTGATCAAGGATCGAAACCGTTGGTAAAACGTCGGTCAAGTCCACCCAATCGCCGAGCCTCAACCTTCTTCGGGCCACATTCATACGCATCACGAAACTGTTGTAGCAATACTCTCCAAGGTATTTTTCGAACAGCTCCGCGAAGCAAGCGAGAATAACTTCTTCAAGATGCGGCATCTGTTCGAGGTCCATTTTCCCAAGACCTCGATATATTGAAATTTTGGGATCTACATTCGTTTCAGATGGCTTAGTTACACTACCTAATTGTGAAGCATATGACTTGAGAAGCTGTGCTGCAGCAGGGTGGCCTGATTCCCGTAGGTCGTTGATTGTAGTCAGGATGTTTAACAAATGATCGTGATAATGCCCCTTTACCAGATTTCCGATTTGGTCGAAAGCTTTCCGCCAATAGAGGCCGCCCTCGTATCCGTCTCCTATAGAAAAACTAGCGGTGCCGGTCTCGATAGAGGTTAGAAAAATAGTTAGAGATTGGACTTCGGCATCTTGATCTGGAGAGCTGTCTATGATAGTTTGATTATCTTTGATCTTCCAATTTTTACTTTCGAATGATCCCTTTATGTAGTTCCTAACCCGAAATCCTAGGTCATCAGATATCTTGAAAATATCCGGTAAGGCTAAAGCTTGAGGTGATGACACAGCTAGAGCCACAACATCTGTTACTTTATCCGGTACCGTAGGATTGTTTGACCCAGTAGTAGAGTATTCGAGTCGTCGTATATGATTCTTCTTGCGATATCTCTCAACCTTCAACGAACGGTCGCTTGTGAGGTGCTCTGTTGGTTGTCTATTTGTCAATCTCTGCTGCTCCTGCTCGCGTAATGCAGCCAGAACCTCGCTTCTGCTAGTATTTCTCTTGAAACCCCATCTCTTGAGTCTCTTTTTGTAAACTGCAGGTCTGGAAATGGAGAAAATTAGATACGAGCCAATTTTTAGTCGTAGGATCGGAGGAAATGTTGCTATTGCGGGGGAGAATAAACAAAATACACATCCGTCAACTTACGTGGCCGTAAAATCATGATCCTGTTCGATCTTTGCGATAATATCTTTTAATGTGAGCCCAGATGTGCTATAAAGCTCAAATATTTGGTCTTTAAAGTCATCTATTGAGGCCATAATGGGGTATCAACCGTTAGTGGAAATAATGCTAGCGGATTTGTATAACTAGGCCGATAAATACTCAAAAAGAGTGCTGGGTAGAGTAGCTTGCTGGATAAATCCAGTGATTTTGCTAGAATTATTACGACTTCCGCGAGTTCAGAATAGCCCAAAATGCGAGATTAGATACTAGGAGAGTGCCAATTGATCTAGAAGGCATGTTACCATAGGATATCCGCGCGTATTGTGACACATTCTCATATACTATATCAAACGAACGAGGCTGAGAAATCAAGGTCTGCAAAAGGAAAACTTAGTTGATCCTTACCAATATGTGCTCCACTTTGGGATTCTTTGTCTGGCCAATCAAAAATTTACAGAGTCGGCATTTTTAGTCTCTGATCAGCACGTCCTGTGTCTGATACGTCGCATTACATTCTTGATCATTTGACCTTGTGCGTGTATGTGGATGCATGTCGCATGCATACTATTACTTCGTATATGGGATATTACCTGATGGTGGATAGCCGTGGGCTAGTTAGGCACAAGCGAGCGATTCACTCGAGCGCCTAGTTTCGAGGCACGGAATTTCCCGCCGACACATTTACTATGCAATGTTTCTCCTTCGTTGATTCCACTTTAGCAGAGGGCCGCATACATAGCCACCACATGATATCCGAAGTAAACCTCGCACATAATCTACATAAAAACCACAAGATTTTCCGGCGCGTCATGTGCCAAGTTTTAGTTGCGCTTAAAGATTGGAAGGTGATATTGATATGTATAGTACGGACTTAACAAGTGCAAATTTAGAAAAATAGTGATCACGGACTTGCGTCCGTGTTCCACACATCGAACAAACAAACTGAAGTAAACTCTTTTCTTGCTATTTAAACACCCTGGTGCTTCTTCCTGTGATCATTTCCCCTTACTCTTCGCATCAAGGGCAGCCGTGCTCTTCAATAGTAGCTTCCTGTAAGATACGTCGATATTGGGGAGGCTGTTATTGTCAGGGACGAAACTACCATCAGGGGGGCCAAGGTCTGAGTGCAAAAATGGCTGTGTCAGCCTATTGAATGCTTTTGGGGCACGTCAGCTATTTTGATCCGAAGGGAGGGGGTTAGGTATGAGAATCCAGGATAACTCACCATCTGGATTCGAAGAGATACCATGCTTGATCCCCTTCTTGAGTTGGGCTTCCGTAGTAAACTTCTTGCCTTCTAGGGAGAGTTTGCCAATCGCTTCCAATCGGATGTCACTCGAAGACGTATCGTCGTCTTGAGGAATATCTTGAGGAGCAGGTGGGATTAAACCCCCATGAACTCTGTCTTGATTGTGGTCCATTCCCCTCTCGATACCGTTTGCACCGGCGACGTGGCTATTAGCTATGAGACTAATGAATTGAGAGGTTGCACAGATTGGAGTAATTCTTGACGAAATGATTGAAGATAGCAGCTGGGATATCTGTAGATAGCTAGATGTTCTGAAGAGAAAACTCTAAGAGATGAATAGGACCTCATAGGGGAAACGGCCGTTAATTTATAGAGACATCACTAAGAATCCTTTCAGCGGAGCTGCTCTCTTTGTATGCTCATCGGTATCACCGATACCTCTGCGATGGCTCATTCTTGCGTCTTTGCAACTGTTGCGGAGACAGGGGCCTTGAGCTGTGAAACAAGAACTCAATGGCGAGCTAACTCGTCGCTGCAGATGACTATAGACTATCGAATTTATGTGCATTAATTGGGGCGCGCTGGTGTTGGCAACTTTTGGCGGATGACCGTATAACTGGACGGCCGTACGGACGGCGCGGCCCTTCTCTGCAAGTGCTCCTTTGGGGCAAACAGTGCAGAGAGCGCAAAGGAAACAACCAATGAGAAATTTCCAAGGATACTTTCGACCGGAGCCAATCATTTCCTAAAGCTATTCCTGATATGGAAATGTATATTCTACTCTAATTTGTCGGGTTTTTTCCAATTATCAAGCCATGATGTAGCCTGCAGTGGCCTCGCAAGCCAACCTCGGCTCAAGGTGAGCGCATTCCAATGCTGTCTGTGCTTTCGTGGGACTGGCATAAGAATGAGGCCAGTGAATATGGTCTCCCTTTTTTCCCCTTTCAAAATTCACAATTAAAAGTTAGAAATCTTCTTCCGAGGAAAAGATTTTGTAGGGTAGCATGGTGTACTCACATAATAGACATTAAATCTTTAGAACAAAAGTTGTGCTTCAAAAGTTGAAGAACAAGCATTATATTGAGCCAGAGAGTAGTTTTAGGTTCCCGAATAATAGCTGCTGCCCTATAGCTAGTCCAGAGCTATGTGAATCTTTCAGTATGATAGATAGCTAGTTATGGGCGGTATATTGATGAGAAATCTTTAGCCAGAGATTAAAGATTATGTCAATAAGTTGGTGGAAGCAGGAGGAGGCTTCTTAGCATTATTAGATCAGATTATTCATTCTATTAAGTTAATTTTAACGTGCTAGGTGTTTGCATTTGGCGGGCTCGACTTTTGTTTCTGAACAGGCGTAAGCTTCTAGCTTAAAGGTTTATGGCCGAGAGCTTTTGAACCTTTTACTCGAGGAATGGCGTTGATATATATATACTAAGGACACAAGTGCGGGACCAACGGTGCAACCCCGCAGCAGTAAAGCCTTGCGTAACGAGCAGAAACTAGTTACCCAATTCGAAATTCCATGTGGGCTCGAGCTCTGAAAAGATGAAAGGCCACGTGCATCAGTGCAGAGTTAGCCTGCATCTTAACTAATTGAGCTCCTGAGTTGCTCTGTATATGGCTTACGGGTGTAAACGAAAGAAAGTCCCACAATGGCCCATCCCCAGCTCCAATACTCATAGTTCTAGTAATGTTATCTCAGTACTACCTACCCTGTAGGTGTAGCAATCTGAAAGAAATGTAAAATAACTGGAGCATAGGGATAAGAGGTTACAAATTGTATTGAATATGAAAACAGACGATTTTCATCGATATAGATCATGTAATTTGCTATTGCGACGAAAGATAGAAATATTGGAAAAATGTTTGACTACGGCAGAAAACGTAAGAAAGCTATTACCAAAGCTAGTCGGCTAGTCTTTCTCTCAGTGGACGTATCAGGGTAGTCCAGATCTTGGTATTTTAGTCCAAAACGATTAAGCCTTCTTATCGCAGGTCATCCAATAGGAGCCAGGTGAAGTATTGCCGATTGGAACCTATAAATTTCTGCAGGGGTTACTTGATGTCGGAGCAACCAGGATCTTTTGTCCAATTACTGGATATGCGATCAAGGAAGCAAAACTCAACTATTCCAATAAACGTCGAGGTTTCCACGTCGTTTTAGATATGACGAGTCAGGGCGACCGTTAAACCAGGCCTAGCTATTTCATGGGTAAGGGTATACGGTTTTTTCTATAGAAAATACTTTGAGTGGCTGATGACAGAGCTACGGTATTTGATGCATGACCCTAAATTGATAGAGATGCCATTCTGATATTATATAATTACACTTGTCAATATTAGCGGATATCAGGTTTAATTCGAGCTGTGTTGCATGGTGTTGGGATCCGGGAATTTCAGTATAATAAAATGTGTAATTTGGGGATATTCTAATTCGGTACGATATAGATTGAATTAAGATCAAGGACCATGAATTTGCCCTGGCCCTGTCATGAACAGAGCCTCTATCCAAAAGCAGTCAGTCATGGAATGCCTGTTCAGAATGTTTCTAATTTTTGAAACGTCCCCCTTTCGAGAAATTCAAATCTTGCGAATAGAATGAAAAATCTTCTCTCACCACAGTAACAAAATTTTTCGGGCTTGATCCCTAAAAAATGCAAGCAACCAGCCACATGTCGAAGACTTACTACCCGTTTTCGAGAAGAGAAAGAAGGAGAGCAAAAAAGAAAGGTGAGTCGGCACAGGTGGTCCCGCATTCAAGAGCTAGCGTTCGCTTCGACTTACCAGTGAAACCGAGTGCATGAAGCGCGTAATGACAAAAACACGGCCGGTTTCTGCTGTGCAGTTACACCAGCCCTACATGCACGAGAGGCTTCTGATGCCAAGGCTGTTGAAACGGGCCCAGGAATATTAATAGGACCATGCGAACAAAAACCATGGTAGGGCCTCCTAAATCAAGAAAAATGTCCCACGCTTGGGATTTTGAGATAGCAGCAACCGGGAATCCAAGGCGCAAGTGTGTACACATGTACACCGGGCAGCGTCTGACGTGAGGATGGGATTCTAGAGACGAAGACGGGATCTGGAAGACCAATGCAATCGCAGACATGCGGACGGGCAGGGAGAGAGTGGGGTGTTCACTAGCAACGGCGGACGGCCTACACACGCAGACCTGAAACACCTTAGCTTGCAGAGGCGAATGAGGAGCGGAACAGGTTTTTCAGACGTCAGTGTCGCGCCAAAGCTTCAAAGACGAAAAAAATAGGGAATCAAGGTCCGATTGTGATTATCAGATGGCCATATGGCATTAAATATTCTCCAGAGCGTAAAATACGAGACTCCAGTTTCTTCCGAAATAACGCATATCAGTCCGATATTCATCGCTCGAATCACCAAATTTCTGCAGATTAATTGTCAAACTCGACTCGTTCGGTAAGGCATGGTGACCGCATAGGATCCTGGCTACATTCATCCAGACATCCCTCCCTCCTTGAATTCAATCGGTTCTCCCTCAATCCCTCCCTCTTTCGCCCTCATCGGACGATCCAAGCGCAGGCCGGAGAAGCATCTTCAGGGGCTTCTCTCACGGCGTGATTGCAGTACTAGTGCATTGGGGGGAGAAAGTAAAAATAACTTCTCTCATCGATTTATATATATCTACACTATACTATACTACCTGCGCACGCACACCCGCTTCTATTTTTCGACTAGCCGTACTGACTAACTAGTACTAAGCTACGGCCTCCCGATTACCCTAGACGGTACATCATATGTTTGCATGCCCCGTTGAGCTACTGTACTGGACACGCAGACGTTTGTTTTCTTGCATTAAACTTAACTCCCCCCCATTCCTACTGCCGTCAACGCCGATTGACAGACTGACGTTAACGTTGGTTCGACGTACAGACGAATACTTCGACAAAGCTCCCCCAAGTTACCACATTCCGTGGGACCGTCTTTGTTTTTCTGTGTCAGCCCGCCTGTCTGACAGCCTGTTCTGCCATCGCCGCCGCTTGACCCTACGGGTTTCTCTCTAGCTCCGTCTGGCATTGGCTCGGTAGCTATTAGTTGGGACCAAAGCTGCCAGATACGGTCCAAAGGCGGCATTCCTTCGTCCGTTCATTCGTTCGGTCATTCATTCGTCTGTTTAATATCGAGAGGGATTGGATGTTGGCATTCGAGACAGGAATACCGCAACCTTAACAGGAAGCAGCTAACCAACAAAGCGTATACCCGCGAAATTAAAAATAAATTAACCGTCCGGGAAGAACGAGGCCTTTTATTTTATTTTATTTTTTTAACTACTGTAACATTGGATACTTTATTTTTCAGCCCTCCGGAACGAGTGAGAACGAGACCGAATCCGACGACAATCGCATGCGCATTGATTCCAGCAAGCGCACGCTACTTTCCTCGTCTCCTCCCTCCACGATTCTTTCTCTCGCTGGCGCTCAGAAACAGAAGGGGAAAAAGCAAAACAGGCATCTTACAATCCTCCCTCGCCCGTAACCGCCGCCCCTCGCGAGCTCGCCTTCATTGTACATACTCACGCTCACTGCTTCTCCCTCGCAACGTCCCATTGATTGATCAGGTACAGCCATGCCGATGGAGGAATCCGGCGCGAAGGAGAACGGTCGATATGCCCGCGCCGGCGCTCCCATTGCTCCCTCTCACGCCCCTCCACCCCCTCCTCCTCCTCCTCCTCCACCACCCCCTCAAAAGGAAAGCCAGACCAAAAAACGGGCGTCCAAGCTGCAAAAACCCCCTCCTCCCAAGATCGCGACCTCGACCTTTGGTCATCCCAGTAACGCCGGCAAATCTCGCTCATCCTCGTCCATAACCCGAAGTCAGAGTTCCAGGTCTCCCCGTCCTAGAGACTATCTCTCCGAAACCCCCTCCAGGTCTCCCAGACACGAACGAACACCCACCTCTCCCAACATTGCTGCAGCAGATTTCTACCCGTCTGCCTCTTCTACGTCCCTCGATCGTGCCCTTCGCTTCTCTAGCGAATACAGCAGACAGCCCTTAAATCTAATCGACCCTGCCGAGCAGAAACCGCCGAGCGGTGGTAGTCGGTCTGGGATCCAGCAAGGTCACGTTTCAAGTGGCAGGCAATCGGAGGACGGCTTGGCCCACCATTCGTCGTTGAGACACCGAGATCCGTATAAAACATCAAACCCTGAAAACCATCGCCCACCCCATCACCACTCTTCCAACCATCGCGACAAGCGCAATACCCTTCAACCCAAGAGCAACATTCGCCCCCCACAGCAGCATAGCCCTCCTTATCAACTACCCGGCCAGCAACATTCCGACTCTTTTGTTCCTTCTCTCACTCCGGCTTCCTCGACGCTTTCAGATGCGTCTACCCTCATGACAACATCCCATAGCTCACAGACAACCAAGCAATCGAAACGAGGATCGAGATCGAGACCTCCCAGTCCAGACTTGACAGGCAAGATGGCTGTAGGAACGGGTGCTATCAGTCCAAAGCGGTTATCAGACGAAACTCGACACCCCACCAACCCTCTCAATAAGAAGAAGGGGGGTCTTTCGAGTTTCTTTGGCTTTAGCGATAAGCCTCTCAGGAAAGTGGAGATCTCGCAACCTAGCAATCCGGTCCATGTCACACACGTCGGTTACGACTTTGAAACTGGTGAATTTACTGTAAGATTATAACATCTCTCGTCACTATTCTCATATCTATCTATTTATCCATATCCTTCTTTTCTGGAGCTGGTTTCTAATGAATACCTTTTCTTCTCCCAGGGCCTACCAGCAGAATGGCAGAAACTGCTCGAGAGCAATGGTGTTACCAAAGAGGAGCAAGAGAAGCATCCGGAAGCCGTGATGGAGGTTGTCCGGTTCTATAACGATGCGACAAACTCAACACGATTCGAGGAGGATGTTGTCTGGAGCAAGTTCGAGAAAGCGCAGTCGAAGGACTTGACAATGCTGATACCCGACGTCACTCCGGAAACAAATGGTCACGGTCCTTTGAGCCCCAGATCCGCGAAAGGTCACCAGAACTTTGAGAATCCAAGAGCAGCGCCACCGATACCAAGCAAATCTCCCCGAACACCTGTCCCTCAGCCCTCGCCTGTTGGATTAGTTCCGACACGGCCCGCACCTAAACCCCCAGCAGAATCGTTAGCTCAGCCACTACGATCACCTCCAGTACCTCCGAAAGAACCTCTCGATGGACGACCATCTACTGACGCTAGTCGAATGCCTCCTCCGACACGGCCGGCTCCTCCAATGCCTCCCGCAGAACTGCCCGTCCCTGAAGGCCGACCTGGCGTCCCACCCGAGATCGTTCGCAAAAACTCACTGAGAGCGAACAGCAAGCCCAAAGAGACCGATATTCCAGCTTTGCCGGTTGGTGGTGTTCCCGATGTATACCAAAACGTTGCCATAACCCAGCAACAGCAGATGCTTGCCCAACAGCAACAGATGCTCTATCTTCAGCAGCAGCAACAGCAGCAACTGGCGAGCCAAATGAACCAACTCGGCTTTCAAACAACCCAAGTTGCCCCAGCCCCACTTCCTCCAGCTAATTATAACATGCCTGCAAGCTACCAGCAGCAACAGCAACAGCAGTTTGGCCCCACAACAAAACTTCCACAGCAGCCAGGCATCGGTCAGAGACGACATAATCGCAACCAAAGCAAGGATGCAGATATCTTGACGCGACTGAAAGCGATTTGTAACCCTGCTGATCCTACCAAGTTCTATCGTGGATACACCAAGATTGGACAGGGCGCTTCTGGTGGCGTGTACACCGCGTACAGACACGGGTCTAATGCCTGCGTGGCGATCAAGCAAATGAACCTGGAGCAACAGCCCAAGAAGGACCTCATCATCAATGAGATATTGGTGATGCGAGAGAGCAAGCACCAAAATATCGTGAACTTCATGGATAGTTTTCTGGTTCGTGGCGATCTCTGGGTGGTGATGGAGTACATGGAAGGTGGCAGTTTGACAGATGTTGTAACCTTTAACCTCATGACAGAGGGGCAGATTTCTGCCGTGTGCAGAGAGGTGTGTAGAGAGCTTCCCAACGGATTCAGAACGAATACTGACTTTTCAAAAGGTCCTCCAAGGTCTACAACATTTACATTCGAAGGGTGTGATACATCGTGATATCAAGAGCGACAACATCCTGTTAGCCTTAGATGGCAACATCAAACTTAGTACGCGCTCTCTATCACTCGACTTTTTCATTCGGTGATTACTAACAGCTTTTGCAGCTGACTTTGGCTTCTGTGCACAAATCAACGAGACGATGCAAAAGCGGACAACGATGGTCGGCACACCGTATTGGATGGCACCTGAAGTTGTGACTAGAAAAGAGTACGGAAGAAAGGTCGATGTTTGGAGTTTGGGTATAATGACGATCGAGATGATTGAGGGAGAACCCCCATATCTCAATGAAGCGCCTTTGAGGGCCCTCTATTTGATAGCAACAATTGGAACGCCGAAACTCAAAGACCCAGAAGATCTTTCACCTGACATGATGGACTTTTTGAACGCCGCATTGACAGTCGACCCCGAACAAAGACCTTCATCATCAAGTTTGCTTGAGGTATGATATAGATGCCCCTCTCTCCTTCATTTCTATCTATGCTAATTCTATCTCAGCATCGGTTCATGGCATGTGCCGAACCCTTGATTACACTTGCGCCTTTGGTCAAGGCTGCTAGGCAAGCTAGAGCTCAAGAACGCGCCAATCAACGATAGAAACGTGATTCAACCTGTTCTAAGCCACTGCCAACGCCACCATTGCAACACGAAGGGATAGATGTATGACTATTGAAACAATCTCCAGATTTGACGATTACGACTGGATTTACCGAATCAACGATACTTTATTTCCAATACATTGATGGTCATTAACACCATGCGGCGCGATATCTGCGAAACCTGTCTTCACCCACTCCATGCATTATTCGTTAGCTCAGCAAGCATTCCCCATACTGGATATTATCGACATGAATTTTGAAAGGAAGAAACAAACACTTCCTACTAAACCACGTTTATGAGTTTCAGCACATAAAACTACACTTGGTACAGAATCATATTGGCGGACGATGGATTTCCTTTGGGATTTTCTGTATATTTGACCCTAGTTGTCGGTCTGTTTTAGGAACGAATCATCCTTTCAATGGTCGATATTAACGATATATCTGATGTGGGCCTTATGTAGTACTACCTGGTTTCGATCTGACTCGGATACAGTGAGATTCGAGACTGTTTAAACCTCAAAGCATTTTGCAATTTTTCCAATCGCTGCTCTTCATTTTCTACGTATGCAGAAGATCCCTTCTCGAGAAAAAAACTGAGTGTTATATTTCCCTTTATTCTTTTCTTATATATACTATAATCTGCATGATGGTTATTTCATTTTCTCTCTCTGTTTATTTGTCCGTTTTACTGTTTACAGGATTTAATGAGGATGTGCGTCTTATATCTGGGAAAGTGAGAATTAGCAGAAGGTTTTGTTTGTCCTTATTTTTTTTTCTTCCTTTATACCTTTTCAATGCAAATATTCTAGAGCAGAGAGCTCTTCTCTTCCTCTGGAGCAGGCGGTTGTTAAGTATCGGTAATACGATGACAGTATGCCGAGATTTACCGTGATGGCTTTATAAGATATTTGGTTATGATGGATAATCCACCAGGATGGATATTAACCGAACGAATGTTAAAGGGAGTCGAAAAAGTTAGAGATCGAATTATTAGATATTTCGGTCTCGACCGCCTGATTAGTCACGATGGAGGTCGTCTGAGTAAGGGCGTATCTAGGTTGTGCAGGGATCTAAAATCAAGGCACAGATGCGAACGAGATCACAGACCCGCTTTCAGTTTAGACCCGGCTACGGCGTTATTTCTTGATTACTTTGCGTACCTCGTTTCCCCACCGTCATCGTATCGAAGACCGCTTGACCGTTTGCCGATAATCAATCGCAAAAAACGTGCATGTTTTCTATCGATTGGCCAATTGGTCCATTGTAATTCATGTCATCACGGAATATTTCCGCCGTTGGAAACTAGATGAAGTGAGATAGATGTATTGGGATCTGCTGTACCGCCGGTTCCGAAAACGAGTGAGAATATAAGCTGTGATATTTGCCCTCGCGGTCTCAACCTTTCTGCTACTCTTTCTCATAGCGACAATATATATACATACTTACTTACTTAACTACATACATATACACGGAAGAAGCTAGACCAAACGACCAGTAAGCTTTATATATAAAATAGTACTAGAGGCAGAAGCAATCGAAACAGTATTTCGCATACGAGCCAGCTACCTCTTACTGCTCCTTCTTTCATTATTCGTCCTACTGTTCTCCGACCTCGATATCCTCTATACCCACTGGACATATTCTCTCCTCCTCACCGATCTCAGATCAAATTGCTATCGCAATCCTGCCCCACCATCGCCAGTCTGCACTCGTAGCGGGGTTCAGATTTCCAACACGAACAACGCGCTCACAACAACTGCACTACAACCCCGAGCTGGTTGGAAGCATTAGTTCCAGCTGTTTCACCGCGATATCGAGACTATAGCTATCCTGAAGTCTCTCATTTTCTAATAAAAAAACAACATGGCTACCTCTGACGAAGCTAGGATCAAAAAGATCAGAGATCCGCGGTTGTATATTGTTCGACAGTATGTTTTCATTCTTCACTTGAAATATATATCATCTCATCCTGGATACAAGAAGGATATTTTATACCCACAAGAGGATTATATCATAAAAATGTTTCAAATTCTCATTTTCTAACCTATACTTCTTGGCTTCTATAGCGGAGAAACAGAATGGTCCCTCTCCGGCCAGCACACTTCAGTCACCGACCTGCCTCTCACAGACCACGGCAAGATACGCATCACAAAGACCGGAGAGGAACTCGTAGGAACTAACAGTATGCCTCCTCACCTCCCGTATATCCCAAAAGACAAACTCAAAGGGGAAAGAGAGAAGAAACATAAATACTAACGTAGCAAACTTAGAGCTAATCGACCCAACCCGCATCGGCAAAATCTACGTCTCCCCCCGCACTCGCGCGCAACAAACCCTCTCCCTCCTCTCCCTACCAGAGCACATTACCGTCGAAGTAATCGACGACCTCCAGGAATTCAACTATGGCACATACGAAGGCCTAACCTCCAAACAAATCAAAGAAGTCTCCAAAAACCCAAATTGGGAAATCTACGTCCACGGCGGCGGGTTACCTACCGGCGAAACACCACAGCAGGTATCCGACCGCGTGGATAGATTGGTGAAACGCGTACGGGAAGAACATCACAAAGCGGTGTATGATACGCATGAGAAGTGTATTTCTCTGGGACAAGATGTCAACCTTGAAGATCACGTGTTGAAGACTCCTGATGTGCTGTTTGTTGCGCATGGGCATATATTGCGGGCACTGGCGGCGAGGTGGTTAGGACTAGCGATCGAGAATGGGAAGAACTTGCAGTTGGACGCTGGTGGAGTGGGCCTGTTGAGTTATGAGCATCATGCGTATCAGGAGCCAGTTATCGCAAAGTGGAATTGGGTGCCGTTGGGGAAATAGATGGGACGCCAGTTCTCTCGTGTACCACTCGGCTTTGTTTTCTCATGCTTATGGCTTTAATGAGATTATGAAATTCTAAGATTTTTTTTCTCTCGTTATCATTAGATATTGTGTACGTGTATGTGCTTATTTGCTAAAAAGAGATACTGGGTGGTTACCCGGATACTCAAAACGACAAAAGTAAATGACTCGCAAAAAGTAGCAGATTAGAATCGGAGGTATTTAGGTATCGGAGTCTGAAAATATTGTGGATGAAAGAAAGGATCACATCCATCAGGAATCCCGCTTCACTCTTACGATCTGCCGAACAATCCAAACTTCTTGTGTGATTTCTCTCCTTTCTCAGCCACCGCAGATGGAGGCTCACTCTTAGTCGCTGGTTTTGCGGAAGAGGGTGTGGCAGCAGCGCTCGATGGTGCAGTGCTTGTATTAGCCGTCGTAGTAGTATCAATTGGTGGAGCAATTGGCTTCTTCTCGTCTGCTCCCACTACTGCCGCTGCTACCGCCTTATCTTTCCCTGCCGGCTTCTCTTCTGGGATGGCTTCGACGGGAGATACTTCGCCAGGACTGGAAGCCGTTGGAGACGCAAGGGAGTTCTGACGAGTAAGCTTGCCAGTGGTAAATTGTTCAACAATAGCATACCATTTCATCGCCTGTGGACCGAAAAAAGTAAGCCTGATGTCTCAATAAGAAAAGGGGATTGAATCAGGGTGTGGATACCTCATCATGTCCACCAGCCTTGAACGCAAACTCGTGCTTTGCGGTCAAATTTTGATTCTTATTGGCGTCCTTCCCAGCAATGATGAATTTGGCCTCCCCGGCTGCAGGTGCAGCTCCAATCACGCACTCTGGCAGATACAGCGACAACTCTGGTTCAGGATGCTCCTTGAAATCATTATTTTTACTAAACTCATGGAGATAGCCGGCTGGCGTGATGGCATAGTGGTATGCATCATAAGATTTCATAATCTTGCCCTTGCGGCTGAGAATTCCGTTGATGAGAGGTTGTGAGGAGCGATGGTCTTGGTTGGGGAACTTGATCTTTTCGAGGGATCGGTTGGGAGTCGTCGGGTCAACGAGGATTTCGGCGGAGCGGACGGTGAAGTTGGTCCATTCGAATTCATCAGGGAGATTTTGGAAATTCGCATTAATGTCAGCGTAGAACTGGCGGTTCTTGTCGGCCTGGCCGCCAACTACTTGGAAGAATGCACCGAATGCGCCTCGGAGTGTCTATAGCAGATTTTTAGCTTTCAAGACAAGACGAAAGATGGGGGAAACTGGTGGATCATACGTCGATCACATGCTTCTCGAATGTCAAAAAGTTATTTTGAACATCCAAAAGGTCTTTCTTGTGAGCATTCTCTTCAAGAATCTGTTTATGTAGGTGGTGCTGCACGGCACGCTGGATGATATACGGATCCTGAGACGGCTGGACCTTACCGCCAACACTGTCAAAGTTGGCAGTGTTCTGTCCGAGGTGCTCGATCTGTTTTTGGGTGAGACCTCGTGCCTTCTCGACTGATTTGGCGCCTTTTGCGGCTCCTGAGGTGAGCTCCTTGTGCTTGTTCTTGATCTCGGTGTGTAGACGGTTGAGGGTAGGCAAGATCTGGCCCTTGAGGGTCTTTTCGGTTTCAAGTTGACTGTTGGCAAGTGCCTATATGATTTGGCATGTCAGAGGTTGGATGTTTCTATCATACTAGCTGATAGCGTGACAAGGCGTACCTGGGTGTTTGCTCTGATATTCTCGAAAAATGAGGCTACGCCGCCATTCGCCTGGGCGAAATGGTGACCCTCTCTTAGCGGCTCACTTACGGTCTGTCGACATTATTCCGTTAGCGAGATGTCTCGAAGAGAACAGTATTCTACAGTTTATTCCAAGGCTCGCGACTACATACCTTCAAGACTTTGTCATAGTCCTTCGACGTGGACCTGTGCAGTGCTGCTGTTGCCTCGACATAATCCTCGAGGTAACCGCATGCATGCTTCCACGCATCTAAACGCTCGAGGAGAAGTGCGGCAACATCACCCTTCTCGATGGGGACGGGGCTGGAAAGAGGATCTTGCGCAACTGGCGCTGTGTCGACAGCTGCCGACATGGTCTCGGATCTGTACGGCCCGTACAAGGATGTACGCTCTTGTGAGGTTTTAGCTTAGGTTAGCGAGCCGCAAGCTACTGCTGTGCGTGCGACTGTATGGATGTTATCGTAAGAATGAGTGAGTGCGGGGATACGGTATCTATTTTGCTGAAGCTTTTTGGAGGGGGTTTTCTGGGGTAGTACTATAGTACGCAGGCAGACTCCAATTGAGGGATATGCCAAAGGTTATATGGGCTGAAATTGGTGCTCTAAAGTTCGCATTTCGGGCGCCGACAGTTAAACCAAAGCGGGGCAGGCCTCTTGTAATTACATGCACGATATCACGCCAGCACAAAAGGAGGTTTCCAAGCTCTGGCCCCGCTGTGAAATTATCCAGGTTGGGCCATACGAGATGACGACAGACCCCGGTAATGCGGCTTTCGCTTTTCAAATTTTCACTTCTCAAGGATAACTCGATCAGGGCTGGATCGCGATCGAGACAGTCTAGACAACGGAATGCAAAATGTGATTGGGTGTCAATTCCCATCCTGTGACCGCCGATAGCGAGATCCTGCGACGATGGTCGCTTCGACAGTAACATGACGTCAAGGAGTGGTGTTGAGTTGGAACAGGAAAGACCCTGTCCATCCCCTCAGATGTTTCGTCTTAACTCTGGTACATGGTACACTACTCCGTCCAGAACGGGACTGCTATAGCTCCCTTGTTAACGGGCAGTCGGGTTAGAAGTGTCTGGGCAGGTCCACGTATTTAGGTAATCTCGGTCCTTATCCGCTGCTGCATTACAATCTCGACGAGAAAAACCTATGCGAGTTCTGCAATGCACTGCCACACCATTACGAGTTTCTTTTAATATAATTTGATACATAAACTGTACTCATTGAAGCTAACTTGGCTAGTTTCGATGCTATTCCAGTCTTGAGGTGCCAATTGAGGTGCCAATTTAAACTTCCTATTTCAAGTTGCGCAAACCAGCATATACATACATGCCTACCAGCTGGCTCGCTTCTTAATACTTTCATTCTGGATAACCTGTCGGAACATCAGTAATAGCTCCCTTTAAATGGAATAATCACATATGCACATACCTCGATCCAGTACCCATCCGGGTCTTTGATAAACGCAACATCCTTCATCCTGCCATCCGTCAATCGCTTCTTCCAGTTGACATCCAGTCCCTCAAATCTCTCGCAAGCAGCATCAAGGTCATCCACACTAACACAAAGATGCCCAAACTATCCAACCCACAAATCAGTGCCCCATTTTCAAGCCATGTTTAGAGAGAAAAGTTCCTTACTCCTTGCGGTTCTGCATTTCCATCATGATAGCCCTTAAAGTCACTCTCAGGATCATCGGTCCCGTAATTATACGTCAACTCCAACAATCCCTCCCGATCATTCGTCTCAGTGTCATTCTCAACTTCTCCATCACGCTTGTACCCCAAAAATAACAAATCGAATTTTGCTGCCTCCTGCTTCGAGGTCCGGAGTAAAGTCATACCCAGGACATCCTGGTAAAACTTGATAGACTCCGTAGCGCTCTTGACACGGATCATAGAGTGGTTCATACGGTAGGTGGTTGTGTCGGTAGCTGCTGCAACTTGATCTTTCAGACCAATAATCTCCACCCAGTAGCCATCAGGGTCCTTTGCGAAAGCAATACTTATGGAACCGACCTTGTTAGTTACCCACTTTTTTTCTTATTTTCAGATTAACTCGATATGTTTGGTTTGCCTACTGTCGCATCCGGCCGTCACTAAGCTTCTTCTTGAAAGCTACTTGAGCATTCTCTAGTCTATCGCAGGCGTCCTGAAGATTGTCGACCGAAATTGCACTTTCAGCTGCATTAGTCGCTATTGGACCATTGTATACTAGATCGTAGACTTGACCTACATATGACCAAAGCGTAATCACTTGTCAGCATCGTTGCACACCAGTGGAAAAATCCAAACAAAGCTCTGAGGACACATATCTCTATGAGGCTCATCGTTGCCATTATTAATCGTATAATTAGGGTCCGATTCGGTTCCATAGTTGTGGGTCAGCTCAACGATGCCCTCTCTGTCGGTCCAGTGATTCCCTGTGCTTTCAGCTTTCGGACCATCGAAGGCCAAAAAATAGAGATCAAACTTGGAATCTGGGTTCGGGAGCCTAAATCCATCCAGCGTAAGCAACCTAAGTCATTCTTGCAAAGAAGTGACAAGAAGCGGTCTTACTTGTTGATAAGGGACATTCCCAGAAGCTCATAAAACTTGACTAGTTCAATTGAATCAGTAAACACAGCCCTCGTTTATCGAATTGATAGATATATGCTATACTGCTTCGTTCCGGGTCCTTCACCCGGAGCCTATCCGACGATTGTTAACAGATGTGCCAATTGTCTAGTGGGGCATTTTATACATTGTATGGTTAAACCTGCTTGAGTGTTAGCCGGTACTTCATATAACTTCAATTGCGGCATGGACTGAGGTCTCATACTTGTATTTAGAAGTGTCAGTAGCCATTGTGCGATATCTTATTGAAAGCGTACGAAGAGCAGAAAATTTTGAGAATGCGGGGTTGATAGCGCGGGTGTAGATTCTGGGTAACAGCATCATACAGAAATGTTGGGTAGTTAGGACGCAGGCGAACCCGGCCCGACGTCATGCGCTCCCAAATTTATCCACCGACATCTGTCGCCCAACGCGAAATCTTAAACACCGAATTGGTTTTCAAGATCTGCAATGCTACTATTATTAAGCCCCCACACACAATAAAAATATATTAATTAAACCCCTCAAGTGTTAAAATATTTGATCCGATAACCCTCAAGAAAAGAACATGCATACATGTAATCAACAAGATGAATCGGATCCAGCTTCTCTCAGACCTACATCTTGAATCCTCGTTCGAGTACGACACTTATACGCCTACTCCTACAGCGCCATACCTCGCTCTCCTGGGGGATATTGGAAACGTCCGCGATGATGGCTTGTTCAACTTTCTTCGTCGTATGCTCAAACAGTACCAAATCGTCTTTTTCATCGCCGGAAACCACGAGCCTTACCATGCTAACTGGCCAGCTGCGCATACTAAACTAAGCGAATTCGAAACGTCAACGAACGCCCAAAATGATGGAGATGATGGTAAAGATTCGGGAAAATTCGTATATATGAATCAGACCAGATACGACCTCACAGAAGACACCACAATCTTAGGCTGCGTTCTCTTCTCAGCTGTCAATCCCACTCACGCAAAGGACATCACCCTCAACCTTAACGATTTTTATCACATCCAAGACTGGACCGTAGATACCCATATTGCATCTCATATCTCCGATGTAGCTTGGCTGAATTCCCAGGTTCAAGCTATCGTCACCCAGGAACCTCATAGAAGAATAGTGATCCTTACACACTACTGTCCTACACTTAACGCCAATGACCCCAGATACAGGAACAGTAGCGTCTCAACCGGGTTTTGTACGGACATGTCAAATCACGAATGTTGGACGAATTCCGCCGTGAGGGTCTGGGCGTTTGGACATACTCACTTCAATTACGATGTTGTGGATGTTGATACTAGAAAACGCCTGGTGACGAACCAAAGAGGGTATTTTTTCTCCAAGTCAGCCGGGTTTGATGAAAAAAAGACAATTGCGGTATAAACTTAGAATGATGTATTTGCACTGTCAAGCGTTTTGCTCCAGTCCATAATACACAGAGGCCGGGCTCCATAACCGGCTCAGGTTGCAACAGCGTTTGGATAGGAATTATGCTACACTAGGCGCTTAAGCATACATAACTAGTACTTCTTCAACCTTGAAATAATGACATTAATATCTATTCAAAACATATATGTACAAGATTCCGATATAGATACAATATATATATATATACTTCTAACAAGAAGCACCCGAAGGCACGTTCATACAATTTGTGCTCTTCTTACCACCAGTGACCTTGACATTCGTCCACTGGAACCCAGAACAGCTACCCACACCGCATTGAATTTGAATGTTAATAGCATCGCTAGGCACAGTTCCGGTTACATTATTCAAAATGAAATTCTTAATCTTAACACCGTTGGTTGGAGAATTCTTAGTTCCCCCATAAGATTGATCGACGATAATACCGTAATCGACAATGCCCGTAGTGGAACCACCGTTTATTTTAATGTTCTTGTACGTGATATCCGAGACCGAGGCAACAGCGCCCGACACGGTCTTGATACGAACAGCCTGCTGGGACTTTTCAACGATAATGTTATCGTACGTTACGTTTCGAACGACAGCACCATCTGCGATAGAGCCGATAGAGAGACCGTGGCTGCCGGAGCAGAAGCTGTTTGTCATTAGGATGTTCTGGCCACTGTTGACATTCATACAATCGTCTTGGTTGTAAACTGTAACATTGTTAATATAGACGCCGTCGGCGTTATTAATGTTGAAGCCGTCCGTGTTCTTGCCTAGCGAGGCGCCAGCTTTATCGTCGATTAAGATGTTTTTCACAATCAAGTTGTAAACCCGGTTGAGACTGAAGGAGTTTTTCGGGGCGTTAAGGATCGTGATGCCGTCGATAACAGAGTCGTTAAGGCTATTGGCCTTGAAGAACTTTGGCTTGATCTTTCCGCCGCTACCGCCTTGGCCGTCCCAGTATTTGGCGCCTTGGCCGTCGAGAACGCTGCCGGTTTCTCCTTTGATGGTAATCTTGTTCCCACTGATGGAGACCAGAGACCCTTCCCATTCGGCATAACCAAAGGTTGTTTTTCCTCTGAAGATTACCTGTCACCACCTCTGTTAGCATGGTCTTTTATCGGTAACAGAAACGGGATAGTGGGTCCGGTACCGTCGTCCCATCCTTCAATTTCTCGAGATTCAAAGTTACACCTGAAGGCACAGACAGAGCAGACAAGATAATAGTTGAACACGACGTCTTCGATGCACTGGCAGAAAGGTATCCGCTAGCTCCACTGAAAGTGCATGTTGTTGCTCTTTTAGCAAGTGCATCTTTAAGGTTAGGGCCAGCTGTGGGTTCTGGCGCAGGGGCCGCGAGGGCTGTCGCACAAAGCAGCAAAGCCGCAACGAATCTAGGGACCGTAACCATTTTCGCGATATATGGATATAAAAGATACAGAACAATTACCAAGTAAGCAACAGCTCCTAGCTATGTAGATGCGATGGAAAAAATAAAGAGAACAAAAACCAAGCTCTTGCCAATAAACACAAGAAAGTCTTAACCCGGATTTATATCCAAAAAACCAACATCATGGTTCAAAACATATATCTTCCGAAAGCCAGCCAGTCAGTACCTTGGTTCGGTGGCCACACCCTTGCAGCGTCCGTAAAATGTTGCCCATGGTAATAAAAATTACTCACTATAGCTTCCCCAGATTTCTCCACGAATAAACTCTTTGCCTTTTCGGCGGAATTTTTATGCTTACAAGAGTTCCAATCGGAAAATCAGGTGCCATTAAACGAAAAAATGTGTGTAACGTTTCATGTAGGAATGGGTCTACCGAGCGAACGGCTATTTCGGGCCGCATAAGCTTATAAAACCTTAATTGTTGACGATTTCGAGACCCTTCATAAAGACGCCGTTACCCGCTTTTATATCCTAATATCAGGTATCCATATATTTTATCTTCGCTCAGTAATAGTATTTACTGATATTGGATCACAAATCAAACGTGCGATATGCGCAGAATCTTATCCTGAAACCCGTCTCCCGTCCACACAACCAACACAAATTCACTTCTTAATCGAAGTGGGCCTTAGAAATAATCGGATAATCAGCCCGCCGAATTCGCAAACTGCACCCATGTTGGCGCGTAACACAGGAGCCATGGTCTATAAAATTATAAATTTATTCGGATTCCACCTACTCACTAGGTTGGCCCTAATATACTTGCGCAAATAATTACTCCGCACAATGGCCATAAAAAAGTGCGGCTGGAGCGTGAGTTGATGGCAAAAGGGGACCTATAAAAGCCGTGTTGGGTTTTTGGGCGTATGCAATGGCTTAAGCCACCAAGTACGACCATATCCTACCATAGATAGCACTATTCTCGCAAAGGATGAATCTCCTCAACAGCATCCACCTTGCGCCCCCCTCTACTTTTAAACATTTTCCCTCAAAGCCACTCTTTTTGCAAAGCTGAATATTAACCCTTTTGACATGCGTACGGAAATGAACAATATTTGCTTGTAGCTAAAGAATAAACATGATCTCGCAGCCTATCTTATCAGCCATAAAAACTATATTCTGTTTTCATCCGGTTTACACTTCCTCCCCTCAGAATCTGCTGGCATATCCTCTCCTTCGCCCCTAAAGCCATAATCTATGGTCTCGAGATTGTTAAATGAGAAATTAAAATATCTTAGTCTCCTTGGCTTCGGCGGTGAGAACGGTTGACCTTGAGCCTGTGCCCTTTCAAAGTTCCTACGATGTTTCCTTTCCCAGTTGTTTCTTGCTTTCTGGTTATTAGAGCTGAGTGTATCAATCCAGCCGATGAGCTTTTGAGCCGCTTCGTCTCTTGCATCTCGAATGAATTCTGATTCTAGTTGGTGGCTCTGGCGCGATCCTCGGGTGTAGTAGCTCTTGAAATTTTGGTAAGACATAGGGTCTGATTCAGAGCCATCTCGAAAAACCTGGACATAATTCAAGTTGTAGCTATACATAAAATAGAAATAGCCTCGACTTCTATGTGACATGATGTACGAGTCGACACTATCGAACTTCTGCTTAGGAATAATGCTAGTAGTTTGATATGCTGATCTAAAGGCTTTGCTAGTAACATTTACAATAATTAGCAACCGCGAAATTCTGTTAAGGATATTTAATGAGAGATATGTGGAGATATACCAATTTCCTCAACAAGCTTCACCTTTTGTAATAGACCCTTTCTCTAGATCTCTCTTTTTGGTTTATCTATTTATTCCCTGAAGTAAGAAGTAAATCTGAAGAAAAGGAAGGGAAAGAACTTTTGGGCCCGGGTTGGCTATAGGGATTTCTGCTATACTTATAGAGCCCTAATGGAAATCAAAAACACTCCAGCCTACATCCAAGTCTCGTTCGTGTTACGAGGCTGATATTGGGAGGATACGGTGAGGAAGTGAGTGTGATAGAAAGTGGAAATACGCAAAGATAAGCAAATATATTTACAATTAGAAACAAGAACCTTAATGTTTTGTATGAGTATTTGATTATCTTTGTGTGTTTCCTCTTTCTATCACACTCACTTCTTCCTACCCCATATGTATGTTATAATTCTTGGGCCGTGTGGAGCCATTGGGCGCAGCACAGCGCCCAATCTTGGCGAATCCGAGCTGAAAACTGAAAGCCTTATCTATTGAAGCATTTGCCGCACTGAATAAAGATGCTGAGTAGCTATCGCGACTGTTACTATATTTCGGCGATTTTTGGTATTGTGGAATATTATAAATCCTATCCCGAAACCCGTCTCACACAACCAACAATAGTGCACTTCTCAATCGAAGTGGGTCTTGGGAATCAGCACAGCCGAATTTGCGAACCTAACAGTACTGTACCTAGAGTCATAGACTATAAGCTTAAATATCAAACAGCAAATATAACTTTATTCAGATCTTTTCTACTCTATCGTACAAATTTGCAAACCCAATCTAGTACAAATCCCATGCATGTGATACTAAAACGTATCCCATAAGATTGTTTTTAGCAAGAACTCCTAGGATAAACGACTCATAGTCGCCTAACTATATAAAGAAGTTGAATGAACGCCAATGCTGGGTACACCGCCCAGTGATGAAGCTATAACAAAAACTGCAATGCCGAATTGAAACAAAACCACAGCACAAGCCTGAAAAGAGAAAAAGCGATCAACCTTTCCTATAACTATCGTAACTTGCGCTCGTCGGTCTTTGTCCCTGTCCAGGTTGGCTCCATCCATTCCCTCCTTGCTGTGGCTGCTGTGGCTGCTGTTGAGGCGATTGATATTGGTATTCCTGTGTTTGCACTTGCATAGTGATCGGTTCCTGCTGCTGGAACCGGCTGATCCGCTCAAATCCATGACTTGACGTTGGCCGTGATCCAGCCCTTGAACCAGGTCTAGAATCGTATCCTGCAGACCCAGGCGCCATCGTCCTTCCCATCCCCTGCGGCGCCTTTAACAATCCCGTAAGATCGCTATTACTATCCATCGCCGCATGGTGTGTAAAATAACCACCCGCATTCTTCGTTTCTCCATTCGCATATCCAAGCTCTGCAGGTGTTCCATCACCGCCTTGTACCAACGGCGATACCGGCCGCCCGGTACTCATAGTCAGCTGCTGCGGTCCCAATCCAGGACTTCCCAGTGACGCATATTTCGCCCGGTTAGCAAGAGTGTAACCAGGTGTCTCCATCCCTCCGACCATCGACTCCGCGTAACTGAGCGGCCTCCCTCTAGATCCTGGTCCCGGTGTCCCTGGCGCCGTCGAATGTAACAAATATCCAAACTCTCGTCTGTGCTCACCCGGCAGATTCGCCAGATCCAAGTGATGCTCCTCCAAGAACGTAAAGTGTTCTAGTCCAACAGGTGCCTGGCCATTGACTGGTACACCAGCCTTCCCGTTCTGCATCCTCTCCATCCCGACCCCGTTCAGGTTCTCTTGGCTGTACCCTCCAGCCGAGTACGGCTCTCCTTCCTCGTTCCGGACGGAGTACACTCGAGCAAGCACGTGTTTCGCTCTCTCGTGTACCAACGGCGTCAATAACTTCTTTGTCAATGCCGGATGCCCGTATCGATCCGATAGCCTATCGTGCTTGTGTCGTTTCATATCCACCTCGGAAACTCCACTACCCGTATTCCCCGCAGGACCATCTCCATTCCCTTCCTCGGCGTGATCTAAAACCTTCGTGTAGAAATTGAACTTGTCATCAAAAGTCTTCACGCAGTAAATCTTAAACCCAACCAAGATCAATATCGGCACTAACGCACCAAAGGCCGTTCTCCCGTTCAGATTCACCCAAACGATAGCACCGGTCACCAGATTCCCAAGCGTCGCCGCAAAGAGTACCCGATTGACCAGCACCGGCCAAAACATGCCGCCGCTTTCGTTCTTCGTTTCAAACATGTACATAAACTCGTACTTTCGGAAGAAACTGTCGAGGGTAAAGTACATGCACGCCACGGGTATGACCAGCGGTTGCACAGGCGCAAACGTAATCGCAATTGTAGCGTAGTATAAGAACCAATTGTAGTAACTCGCATAGTCCATCGGCTGTGGAGCCGACCATTCGACCAATTCGCGGGGCGTCGGACTCAAGAATTTGCGCGAATACCAGCGTACGAAGAGTGACCAGAACTGTATGAGATCAAGCACTGCTCCAAGGTTTCGTTGAAGAAGATACATGACCCAGAAACGTGACACGCCAAAGACAGAGGCGATGCCCTGCGTGGCAAACTTGAAGTCCTTGATGGCTTGTATGGCTGATTTCTTGTCCACCCCACCGGTTTCGTTGACGACTTGGGCGACGAAATTCCAGAGCGTTCCAAAGATGGTAAAGACGATAAGATTGTTAAAGACGAAGAAGGAGTATAATTTCGCAGTAGCATGTCGTTCACGGGCGGTTTTGGTAACATCACCTTGACGGGCAGAGATTCTCCGCATGATGACAGGGAGAATCAAGAATATCAATGTTGTGACTAACGGAGCGGCGAAACCTTGAACTAGAGCCCAGAATTGCTGGTGTTTGTTGAGCTGGGTCTGAAATTCCGGCCAGAGAGCACCAATTCGACCGATATTGGCGAGAAAAGTAGCGATAAAGGCATTAGGAACAATCCATACAACTGTCAAGAAGATGTACAGTATCCATCCCCAGGTTCTATTCCAACGACGTTGCTTCTTAGATTTTCTATTCAAAACCCCCACTATTAGCCGTTATACTCTAGAATATGAGAGAGAATGTGGTACATACGCAAGATTTTCCCAAATTAGATCCATCGGCCTCGGTGCCAATTTGATCTTTGTACCCTCCACCTTCTTTCCCTTGGCTGTATACGCCACCGTATGGGAATTCTGCATTGTCGAAAAACTCACAAATCCATACGGCAGCGGCTTCCTTAGATCAACACTGCTCCTAACCTCCTTAATCCTCGTCTCTAGCACCTTCATCCGTTCATCCAAATACTCGATCGCATCAATCTTCTCCGACCCTTTCGTCTTCCTATCATTCTTGAACGGTTTTATCGTCGGTCTGTTCGGCGGTAATACATCCGGGTTCTTCAAATATTTCGCCAGAACCTCTTCCAGCTTCCTCACCGTTTGTTCGTGTTCCCATACCAACTTTGGCAATTCCTTCACATCCCTGGCGATCCTGGACTTCATATCGTCTTTTATCCTCTGATCCACGTTGACTCGTGCCACAATATCCGCCAGTCCATCGTTACTCTGGAACCGCGAAGGTACATCCGTCACCATCAGGGTCTTGGCGTAAAGACTAGCCTTGTACTCTTCACTCTGAAAATAGTCGGTCTTGAGCTTCGCCAGGCGCTGGTAAGACCGCCAGATGAAATAGCAAATTACCAGATTAAAAAGCCACGCCATGAGCACGTGGGCGTAGAGACAATTACCAAAAACAAATTGTGGCGACATGTAGATGAACGGGTCGGTGCCTCTTTGAGCGGAGAACTGGGAGTTATTCTTAGCCGTACAACCAGCATTGACGCCAAGCATTATGAGCGAGAGGAGGGTTAAGATGGCAAGCATGTTGCGGAGCATTCTGAGGAAACGGAGAAAGACAATGGCGTCGAGGCCGAGCTTTTCGACAAGATCGTTCTCATGGGATTTGAAGACAGGTACGAGCCAGGCAAAGTAGCCTTCAGAGATCGGGGGAGGAGCGTGCTTCTCATCGGCATATTTAAGCCGCGGGGCGTAGACAACAGCATTGTGGGGCCTGATGATACAAAAAAGGCCATAGACGATGAGAGGGAAGACAAATGCGGTGAGGAGAGAGGCAACAAGAGAAGACTGGTTGAACTGGTTTCTGTATTCATATTTAGCATTCTATTTTATACTTGATATTATTAGAGAAAATATATGGTCTCTTACTGAAACTGATCGTGTAAGAAATTGAGAAGCAGCTTTCCGGGATCTGAATTTTGTCGCCGCTCGAGGGGCGAAGACGACCACGGACAGGTCGTGGCCATGATGGTTGTCGATGCCAACGTGGGCGACGATCCGAATTATAATTTAATGTCCCCTATACCCTTCAAACGAAAAAAGAATGATTATAGCTGTTTACGGCAGCAGCATCGAGTCGACAACAACGTAACAGATATTATTCGTGGTTTCTGTTATTCGAACGAGTGTATATGTGTGTGGGTGTGTGGTATTTATGGAGCCGCAGGCCAAGCTGTCGCCAATGCAGAGCCCAGTCGCGATTCGGAATTCGATGTTTGTACGGTCGCTGATGCCTTTTAACCCTTCGAAAGCCCAGCCACAGCACGATCGAGATGCGAAATTCGAGGAGTTGAAAGAGAGGTATAAGGAGAGGGAGACAGTAAAATAAAAAGGGAATGATACCTAGTGAATAAATTGTCAGAGAGGGGCAAGATAGACGCCAGACCCTGACGGAGTTGCACCTACCAAAAGCTGCCTTACTTTGTCGGATAGTAGCTCCCTGAATCTCTTGAACAAAGCCGACCGGCGAATGAGAGATGTCGTTTCTGACCGAATGAACGTACGAATGGAATTTTAATTTAAAAATGGCATTCAAGGTATGTTATATGTATAATAGGTCAAGGAGAAAAGGAGAGAAAAGAAAACCCTTATACCAGAAAATAAAAAAATAAAAAATAGAGCTGATTGTTACGAAAACCAAGTTTTCAGTCTGTGCTGCTAGCCAGGGGAGGCCGACCAGGTGGATGGATGACGAAGGCCATCGAAAATGACGCTCCGATAAAACACCCACCTGCCCGATATTGCTCTCTTGGATTCAGTTATCCTTCTCGTGCTCATCCGCATTGTCGGCTGTTTCACCAGATCGTGCGAAACCGCCTCCCGAAAATATCTTGGCAGCCGCAGAGTTCTGTCGAGCTGGTAGAGTTTGGTAATGGCGGTCGACAAAAGGAGCCTCTTCCTCCCTTCACCATCTCAATGTAACCTCTTCCTCGACCTCTCTCGGTTTGGCCACCAATAACAGCACATCTCAATCCCGGTCGCCTCTCCAACTAATCCTCAACCACACTTCCCAACCCGATTTAATCAATAAGAGATGGCGATTGTGATGCAAAATCAATCTGCATCTCTTCACCGTCGCCATCTCGCCCCATCCTAAATTTGGTCATACCCGAGGCCCCACTCCCGTCACAACTTGACCCCATCGGCTAACCGGCCTCTCAACCAGCTCTCTCTCCCAAAGTTACATGGTGTCTCTTGGTCTTTCCTCACAATACGTGATACCATCCCATCAATGGCATAGGATCTTCATTAAAAATAAAATATTTGCTTCGTTTCGGTTCCAACCTAGTTAACACCGGCAGTACGCTCACCCTCCTCGTATTTCACCCAGAGTAAGAGATCTACGGAAAGCACCCCCAACGCTCCGGCGTTTGGATGTCTACCTACATTGCCTTTCACAGTAAAATCCTACGAAAAGTCTAAAAAATTTCAGAGAGAAAAAGATTGGTATCGTTTCCTTTTTATTCCCAAGCTACCTGCACAAAAGAAGCTTAAAACAGCCCTGTAACAAGCAACCAATAACGAAAAAAGGACAAAAATTTCGAAGCCAAACACAGCTTCGAGTCAGTGAGCGTAACAATGACCGGTCGAATACCCTATTTCATCGTGCCCCTCTCATGATCGTTACTTTTATTTTCATGTCATTTACAGCTGTCCAGCAGTGTTGAAATCAACCAATGCCTCTTTAATTCTAGTAGTCATTGTCTTCTCGCCTTCGCGGACCCAGACACGTGGGTCAAAGTACTTCTTGTTTGGCTTGTCCTCGCCTGCATAACATTTTGTTAGCTACTCCTTTTATTTCGTTCCAGGAGGAAGATTACATAAACTTACCATCTGGGTTGCCAACCTGGGTCTTAATGTAATCCTGCTTGTTCAAGACATAATCTCGAATACCGGTCAAGTAGGCCCACTGGAGATCGGTGTCGAGGTTGACCTTCACAACACCGTAGCTGATTGCCTCGCTGAACTCCTCCTTTGTGCTCCCGGATCCACCGTGGAACACCAAGAAGAGTGGCTTGTCATCCGAAGATCCGATCTTCTCCTTGGCGTATGCCTGATGCTTGGACAGAAGTTCTGGGTGGAGCTTGACGTTGCCTGGCTTGTACACACCGTGAACGTTGCCAAAAGCTGCAGCGATGGAGAAGTTGGGGCTGATGGCAGCGAGAGCGGAGTAGACGTCGTAGATATCTTCAGGCTGGGTATACAGAGAGGCGTTGTCAACATCCTCATTGTTGACACCGTCTTCCTCACCACCAGTGATACCGATTTCCTATCGCCAATTGGTCAATATATGTTTCTTGTCACTCTTTGTAAATCGGAAATTTGGGTTTATACCATCTCGAGCCATTGGCCCAACTTTGCGGCACGCTTAAAGTACTCGGCAGTCTCACGGATGTTGTCGTCCTTGGGTTCCTCGGATAAGTCGATCATGTGGGAAGAAAACAGCGGCTCGCCGTGCTTCTCGAAATATTCCTCATCGGCCTTCAACATGCCGTCGAGCCATGGCAACAGCTTCTTGGCGCAGTGGTCGGTGTGAAGAACGACGGGGATACCGTAAGCTGGAGCAATTGAGCGGATGTAGTGGGCAGCGGCGATAGCACCCTGGACGGAGGCATACTGGTTGTAGGGCTCAGTGTTGGAGATACCCTATAAAAAATATTCAGTACAAACTACCAGACAGAAATTAGAATTTTGAAAAAGTCGTTACCTTCCCGGCAAAGTAGGCAGCACCACCTTGCGAGGTTTGAAGGATAATTGGCGATTTCTTATCGCGGGCAGCTTCTAGAGCCGCAACGGCAGTCGAGGAGGAGGTGACGTTCTAGCCCCACCACAGTCAGAATCTCTTCGGGCAGCCGACGACGACGACGACGAGATATTAGCCAAATATTTACTCACGATGGCAGGAATAGCGAATTTGTTCTCTCTAGCATATTTGAAAAGCTGTATACCGAGCTTTTTGTTAGCAATGGATCATCCGATACTTCTATGGCGGGGTAAAATTTTGCTAATAGTGGGGCACAGAGGAACGCACGTTATAGACATCTTTGCCGACGATGACGCCAACTTTTCGCTCGAGAACGTCCTGGGCACCCATGATTGCTAGTAGTGAAGAGTATTCGAGTAGAGAAAGGTTTGTAGAAGCTGTGAATTTGTTAAAACTTTTGTGATTAGCTTTTTAGTTCGGGACTGCTTGAAGTTAGTGAAAGAATGAGATGGTGAACTCTAAAGAATCCAATCGAACTGGAGAGCAAACAGGCCGTTATTTAACACGTAGAAAACCACTTGGGATACAGAATATATGCAGATATCATGCGAGAAGGACCTGATCGATAGTCCCCGAGGACCATCATAATACCAATCTTTAAATGCTCCGGTCAATCGGGTCTCGACGGAACCGTCTTCCCACCCATCGAATGCGTCGCCCGGAAACCGTGCCATAATCGAGCGCCATGGTGACGTCCCGACGACTGAAGCAGCACCACCATGCCAATCGCCCACAGTCCGCAGGGCCTGTGCATCGTAAGCTGCCTTCCTGGCGGGGCGTGGGCTTAGACGAGGGGCAAGCAAACAGCACCCCGCACCCATACGAACGAGATCCGGTTACGAACGCCCGCATCCGGGTGCGGACAACAAAATCGGATGGTATACCGTCTAGCTTGCGATGCTGCATCGCGACATGGAGAATAAACAAGCACAAAGCATAGAACTGAAACTCACCTTGTAGAAATTTTAACGGGGTATTAGAAGGGCTGCTCGGACTGGTAGGGTATAATATATGGCTGGTCAATCGGTCTACGAGCAATCGGGGCAGCCCGCATCCTTCTTATACTTGGCCGGTCGGCCCAGGCATCCTCAAATAACCTACGTCAAGGCCGGCCAAGGGAGGAGGAGAGGAGTTCCACGTCCCGAAGATGACCTGACCGATACGCTCCGGAGGGCATTGCAATTTTTTTTTTTTTCTCTGTACTTCTTCGGGGTGAGGGGGTACATTTCTCAACCTGCAGGCCGAGCTAGTCTCGACTCGCATCTGCAGCAGCGATTGCAATTACAATTGATAAACGGCGATGTCCTCACTGGTGGGTTTATTTTCTTCTTTCCTCGCTCCGGGCTTCTCGGCAACCCGAAGAATTCTCGCGTACTTTCGGCTGACTGGTTGCGGGAAACAGAAGAGTGATTTAATTTTTTTCTTCATCTCTCTGATTCCTTCCTGATCTCCCTGGTCGTCGGCATCACTTGCACTCAGTCTCGGGCAGTGTGCGATTTCCGCTCTATCTTACACCCCCATGTTTCCATCACGTCACTAGCTGCTTGGTACGAATGGGCTGCTATCTAGCTTGGGGGCTACTATAGAAAATGCAGCTGGACAAGGTGTGGGGCAGAAGCTTCCGACCTTGCTGGGGAGCTTGGTCGGTACCCGGCCCTCCTGCTCATCTCGTATGCAGGTGCACTTGGTGCTTCCCATCGAAGATCCCTAAAATATGTACTAAAATTTCTCCGCAGCATGTATACACAGAAAATTCTCCCGTCAGATGCCAGACTATTTATTTATTCGTCTGTCCGTTTACAAGGGCATTTTGGATCCCTGTCCGGGCCCTCGACTAAAAATACTGCTCCTCTCCGGCCCTCCAAAAATCGTTCCTGCCTGTTTGGCTTCCTGTGAGTGAATCCCGGATACACCTCCTTCAGTGAGCGAAATATCCTCCTCTCGGGCGATAACTACACTCCTCGTCACCGTCTCTTCCAACCCTCTATATCCGATCACGATTTCATATTCGCCCAACTCTTTAAGTCTGCTGCTCGTCCCTTCTTCGTCGTGGGTGAACGTGATATTTTCCGCCGTGACAACAACTCTGCTTCCATCTTGATGCTGCGAGGCCTTTGCAATCATCTTTATAGCGCTCGCTATATCTGTTGCCGTTACTGAGCCGTGTAGAGCCTCCGATTTCGGTGTTATAGTCGCTCTGTAGAAGCGTAGTCTAGGCGGTAGGACAGAGCTGAGAATTTTGATGTTTTCGGCAGGCTGGTTGTCATTCATTCGAGATTATTAGCTTCTTCTCATCCTCTCACGAGACATGGATACAGATGCAAACACGAACGACAAAACGGAGGAGGCCGTAAAATATCAGTAGGAACAATTGGAGTTATTTAAAATAAGAATTTTGATAGAGTCCACACAATTCGATTCGGAAAGCGTATTTAATCAAAACCTTCATCACATGAACGGGTTCCCCTCATAAACCATAACGAAAAGCGATAATAGAGCTCAATACGTACCAGTAAAGTAGTCTCGTTCACTTCTCCGTGAATATGGTACTCTCCCCATCCCTCCAATTGCTGCTCCTTCACCTTCGTCTCCGGCACGAACGGCATATACCCGGGATCTCGCTCTACTAGCGTGTATTTCCCAATACTCTGTTCCAGCTCTCGTGTCAGGTACTCGGCTTCACCGCGTTGATACCAGATCGTGCGCATACGGCCAGGAGCAACCATTAATATAGCACCTAAGAGTCGATATAATTAGCGATTGTCCATGTAGACACAGCCCTAAAGGCCAATTGGCCACGGAGAGGAGAGGATACCTTTAGGTCCATACTTTGGAATATCCTTCAGCAGCCGAACTTTAATCCCGACGGCCTTGGGGAGCTTTTTCTTCCCTCTGGTCTGGCCGAGAGACCGTAGACAATCACCACATATCGTGAGACTTAGCGACGGTCGCTGCCTTACCGCAGCAGAGACCGTGGATGCGACGAGACCACCTGCGCGGCTTGAAAACGCGGCAGCTGTGCCGATGAGATGTAGTGGTGGTGACATTACATCGGAAAGGAAAAACGGAGGTTGTGGGTTTTCTTTGGGCAGAGAATTTATAGTCCGTTGTTTTCTTTGGTGCACAAAATTTCTCTCTCTCTTTCGGCACTGTGCTTACAGGAAGAGGCTCCCCGCAACGCAGATTTGAGGGCTCTAATTCCCAACTACAACAAAGATCCATGTTTCGAGGAATAGCCCTGCGTGTGATCCATCGAAGCCCTGGCGCACAGATTGTGAGAGCTGCCGCCGCGAATCAAAATCTAGTAATAAAGCCGTTCAAGTCGTTATCCATTCGAGATCTCTATACGTCGAGTGTAAAAATGAGCTCTGAGGATCCTACTGTCGTCACCATCCCAGCGCAGGACGTAGAAGCGACTATATCAGGCGTCCAGATTGCGGTTCAGCAACCGCTCGTTGAACCACAGCCCGAATCTACGAGTAGGCCGTTGATATCAAACAAGCCGCTCGTGTGGATTGATTGCGAGGTTAGTCGCATTCTAAGCTATACATAAATTACGTGTTTAGCTAGGTACCAAGACAGATATATTATTTTTCGCCATATTTATTTTATTTTCATATATCTTATTCTCCGTACATATTTATATACTAATTGACACCGCATATGTATAATACTAATGATACTCTTTGTTATAATAGATGACTGGTCTAAACCCACCTAAAGACAAACTCCTGCAAATCGCCTGCTTCATCACTGACGCCCAACTCAACCTTCTGGACGAGAAGGGCTTTGAAACAGTCATCTCCCGCCCTCTATCCGTCCTCGACGAGATGGACCAATGGTGCATCGACACCCATGGCGAGAACGGCCTCACGAACCGGGTCCTCAAATCCACTACCACAGTCGATGAAGCGGCCGCTGCGCTCCTCGAATACATTAAAGCTTACGTCCCGCGACCGAGAACAGCAATCATGTGTGGAAATAGTATACATTTCGACAAACTCTTCTTATCAATCGAGATGCCTGAGGTGGTGAAGTATTTGTATTACAGGGTCGGTGATGTTAGTAGTATCAAGGAGTTTGCGCTGCGGTGGTGTTCGCCAGAAGTGCTAGAAGGCCTGCCGGTGAAACAGTACACACATGAGGCGAAACAGGATATTCTGGAGAGTATTGAAGAGGCTAGGTATTATCGGAAAGTACTATTCAAGGCAAAGGATTAGAAGGGATGGTGAGCATGGGTAGAATCGATGAAACTTGAGTGTATATGTGAGGACACACTACTTTTTACCGGCTTGTTTTTAATGTTATATACCCAAGGAAGTGGTCTCAAAGAAAGGCCCTCCGCCTTTCTAATGAATATGGTCTTGGCCTCAAGCTAAGACAGCGAGGCTACAAAGATAGTTACAAAATTCTCCCAAAATAACGCCATTTTCAAAGATCAGATTCATCACTTAATATGCTATTGTATCATGCTTGTAGATTATTCATTCGTTTCTGGACATGTTTATTCCTTCTTTTTGAAAAAGGATGTCATTTTCTTCATACCACTTGTGTCCACTTTTGCTAGTTGTTTTACACCATGGCTCTTCTTGGCTTCATCCTCCTTCTTTTTCCGCTTCTTTTCCCTCTCCACCTGTTCTTTACTTGCCCCGCCTTCAAGATCTTCAATTGTCCGTTTAGTGTGTGACATTGAGAAATCGACTGCTGCGGCTGCAGCCGCACGCAAGGACTTGAGCTCTTCTTGATACGCTTCCAGCGGCTCTAAGGGGTATATTTTGTGTAACTCTGTCGTGAGATCGGTATATAACGAGGTGGGAATGTAGTTCTTCATGAACTGCACGGCGTGTGTGAGCTTCGCGATGTATTGGATTTCCGGGGGTGGCAGGAGCGATTCCTCTGAATCCAGCACGACATCCGTGCTATCGGGTTCTGCAGGCGTGTTTGCACCAGATTCCTCTTCGTTTATATTCAGCCGTGATGCTTCGCGGCGGAGTTGAGATTCTATTTCCTGCGATTCAGGGTCCTGCTTGGTATCGTCTTCTTCGATCTCGGCATCGTCGATAACGCCGCCCTTGGCATCAGGTTGCACCTGCCGTTTCCATGCAGTGGATATTTGGGGACCGATTGGTTTTGATAGCTTGCGCTTGATGAGGTTTGTTAAGCTTGGAGGCAGAGATTTGGCAACGGCTTCGACGCGGGATATTAAGAGGTCGGTGAGTTTCTTGTTACTAAGCCGGTACATGACTTCGTCGCCTGCTTCGACTGTGTCGCAGATGGCGAGGAGACGAGACTGTAGGAGCTTTTCGGCCGGCGGGTGAAGTTTGAAGATTCTGGCCCATGTTGACGATTTGGGGTGACCTTCGAGAAGGTCATCAAAGGAGACAAAGTTGCGGGAGGTTTTGCCGGACGTGAGATGGGAAAGAAGTAGGTAGATCGGGTCGATTGGGGTTGTGAGGTAGAGGAGCGCGTCCTTGATGACGAGGGAGGATTTTTCTCTTTTCTGGCCAGCTGGAACTTCTTTTGCCTCTTCCTCTTCTTCTTCTTCATTTTCTCCCCCGTCCTCTTCTTCCCCTTCCCTAGTTGCTTCTTTAGTTTCCTCCTTCTCCTCCTCTCCGTCCTCGCCCTCGCCCTCTTCTTCGATTACTCCCGCTGGCTTGGTGGGGACAATTAGGGGAGGTAAATCCGGGGTTATGAGCCACGATCTTGGGCCGGATACGGGATTGGCAATTTTGAGAATTTCATAGAGAAATGGGGTCGAGCTCCCTTCGGCTTGGGATGAAGAGGACGGATGGTGGAGTAAGTAACGGGTCGGTTCGCCAGTGTTCGGGTGCTTAAGGGTCAGAATGGTATGCAATACACTACCATCATCAGAGCCCTTGCCAGAGGGTAAGATAAATACTTTTGGGGAGGCCATGGCGGGAGCAATGGGCCCTCGCTAGACTTGCTAGGCTTGGTGGAGGGGAGCAGGCTTGACGATGTTCGAGGTGACGTTGGGAATAATCAAACACGCGTGTTGTGCAACCATTCCGGATTGGGGTCCGTCGCCCGAAAGGAGAAGCGCAGCGACGTGAAGGAGAAACCATCCGCTTGGTCTTGCGGTTTATTATTCCCACAAGTCAACAAACCCTCATCCATCCATCAAGATCCCCCGACTTCACGATTCCATCCCTCAATCCATTCTACGAATCGCATGATCGAACAGAGATACGACTCACGATTATTAGAGGGTCCAACAATCCAGGTGATACCCACCGTCGTTCTTGGATCGCACGTCCCACCACCCAGGACATACGCTCGACTCCAAACTTGGATTCCGGCCCCTCTTTGCGGATTTGACGGCTACGGAAAGGACAAAAACTAGCAAATCTCTCTGGCGCCGTTAAATTGTCTGGCACTGGAATTTAAATTATCGGCATATCGACGGGTGCTGCTGTTTCGGGTCATTCCTCTGCTTCCCAGTCAAATAAATACGCCCCCATTGGCACGATTATCTCTAGTTGCCGACGATATATATAATACATCCGTTCAGTACGAAGATACATCTCTGGCAGATGATCTGAACTCTTTTTGATTAACAGAGACGAGCAACCAATCTTGTCATCTGCAGCTTGTACCATCATGGCTCACAATAATGGTATCACTTGTCCCGCAACCTGTACACCTAGTTTACATGGAATTAACACAATATCATAGATGTGGCCTCGCAATGGCCTCCAGCGTCTCCCAAGGATGTTCTCCGCCTTACACCCCGAAAACTCCCATTAAATCCGATTCACTCCTCTCCCCTCCGAAACGCTACCATCGCCTCTCCAACCCGAGGCCGCCGTCATGCCCCAATCCAAGAAGATGAAGGAAGTGACAGCGATGCCACTACATCCGAGGAAGATGAAGAGGCACTCCAATTGAAACTAAAAGCCATCGAAATGAAGTTAAAACTTAAGCGTCTGCAAAAGGAAAAGAAACGAAAAGCGGCTACAGAAAGAACAGCTTCGTCTGCTGCACCGCTAGTCCCAGCAAGCAGCCGAGTAACGCCTCCACCTAGTTTTGAAAGCACTACTCCGGATGTCCAAGTTCCTGTCAGCCCTTCGCCGCGAAAACGAATCATACAAGTAGATGAAGCCAATGCTCCACCCTCGCCGTCGAGGGTTTTATTAGGTATCGACAAAGGGCTGAAAGCAAGGGACATCTCACTCAAGCGTGCCCCAGGAATGACGAATCTGATTGCAGAACCACCTCGAAAGCCACAATTCACGTCAAGCACAACAAGCACATCCTCAGCGTTACGAAGCGTTACAAAGGACTCGGATCCATTCAGTTCGAGAGGTACTGCACAGATAAAGACCTTTTCGGAGAGGATTGCAGAGCAGAGGGCAGGTATTACAGCGAAAGAGACAAGAACGAGAGAAAACGAAAAGTTGCGGAGCAAAGGGTGGAATGTACAGATGAACGAAAGTGCATCGTCAACAAGTGCTACTGCAAACACCGTTATTCAAACCGAATCGCAGTCTTTAGTTCTCTCTAGAACATCTTCTTCGTCGCAACCGACGAACTCGCAAACATCGACAGGACGACTGCAGACGCAGCGCATACAATCATCGGCCCCTACTACTTCCTCTGTATCCTCAATATCATCTGTATCGAAAAACCCCGACCCCCCAAAGCCGTCGGCAACTAGCTCTTTTAGCGGCCCAAGCACTGAGGTGGCAGACCTCGCTAGCACTTTCGAATCCTTTTCTGGACTTCACCTCACTCGTCGGACTCTACCACACACTCAGCTCGCCCGCCACCTTAACGAAAAAGAAATCTTCCCCCTCCCTCGCCTACTCAAAACCGTTCATTCCCCAGACTACGAACCGCCTGATGTCGCTGACTGGGTCGTTATGGGGATCGTGGCCTCCAAATCAGAACCTCGGGATGTTGCCCGTCAAGGCGCCGGAAAGTACATTGTCATACAGATCACGGATCTTAAATGGGAAATCGAACTCTTTTGCTTTGGTAGCGCATTTCAGAAATATTATCGTCTCACCCTTGGCACGGTCTTAGCGATCCTCAACCCGAATATAATGAAACCCCGAAATCAAGACTCTGGCAAATTCTCTCTGACGCTATCAGATAACAGTGATACACTTCTGGAGATCGGGGTGGCAAGGGATTTGGGTTTCTGTAAAGCGCGCAAAAAGGATACGAAGGAGTGCGGTACCTGGGTCGATAAACGGCACACCGAGTTTTGCGATTTCCACATTGAACAGACGATTTCTAAAGTGAGGTCCAGCAGACCCGAGGTTATGACGATGGGCAAACTATACTCCCCACCGAAGAAAGGACAAGGGTTAAGACCGAAACGGAATTTCCTGAGAGGCGGCAGACAGGATAAGGATGATGGGCTGTTGCCGTTGAAGGAAGGGATTATTCCGGACTTGCCTGTGAAAGCTGGTGGAGGAGGCGGAAACGTTTATGTGACGAACTTCTCGACGGCTCGATTAATCGATCATCATGACCTGAGTGGAGATCCAAGCTGGCAGAAAGAGAAGGAGGAACGGTTGAAGCGGGCGCTCGCGAGGCGCGAGAAGGAGAGAGAGATTACGAAGAGTTTACTGGCGGTAGGGAACCCGAATACGGGGATGGATTATTTGAAGGCTTCTTTGGAGGATGAGCAGGGAAAAGGGGTGGCGCTGGGGGGCTCAAGAGGTAGTAGCGGAGAGGGTGGGAAACCGGGACGGCTCACTGCTGCCATGATGGCTACTGGGACCAATGCGGCAGAGGCGAGGAGTGCAGCGATCGAAGAGTTTAAAGCGAGTGCTTCGAAAATATCAGCTTCGAGTGTGTCGCTGTCACCGGTGAAGTCTAAGAGAAAGTCGGCGGATATCACGATGAGAAATGTGAATTCGCCGTCGCCACCACCCAGTGCCAGCGACGAGCGAGCGATGAAGAGGACTAAAGGGGATAGTGGGCCTGTCGGGTGGGGCCAGAGAGATGTGAAGAAACACTTGGAGAGGAATGTGGCGTTAACGAGTAACGGCGGACTAAAGCAGACGCAGTTGGGTTGGAAGAGGAGAAGCAGAAGCAGGAGTCCGGTCAAGAGGCTTCCACCAACGCAGGAAGTCGAGGGTAGTAGCTCTACAGGCTTACAGGAGAGACCCAGCTCGCCGAATAAGAGTAATATGAAGAATTCGAGTTTTGAGAGGAGGGATTCAAAAACTGTCAAGTTTGCGCCAATGCCGTCAGCAGATGACGATGATAGCGACGACGATTTGGAGATTTTGGGCATGTAGGAGAAGTTTAGGAGTCACAACCTATGCTGTTCCAAGGTGGTTGGACAAGCATAAAATTTACTTGCAAAAAGTGCATATTTTTCTTCAACTATTGGCGTCTTTTCTTTGTTAGTCTAGCGGGGCGTTTCTTTTTTTCAATTGGGCGGTTGTATTATTATATCACAGAACGGCACATTGGTGTTTAGGAGTATTATTCCATAACTATTGTCATTATTAAGCAATGCATCGCTATTCCTCGTTTCATCCTTCATCTGCATTAGGTATTCTATCGTACATATTATTTTGTCCCAAGACGTAGAAAACATAGCAGAAGGAATATATACCATAACACTAAAGAGAAATAACACAAGGTTTCCGTAGCGTTTCCAAAGTATTAAAGACCAGCTTGTCCCCCAATGAAATCGAATCCAGCAATGGTATATATGACTAGTAGTATTGTGACATTAAAGCCCCCCGCCCGAAAACGCCAAAAATAAATAAATCTGATGTATAGGCACCGTCAATCCCTTCCGACTGGTGTAAACAAATTAGCGATTACCAAATTGTATATATCTACTTCCGACTCTTTACAGAAATACTGTTAAGATGCTCTTTTACGAGTTGCTCAAGACCCTTTGTTAGCCGGTCTTGTACCCAGGCCGGTTCCTGGCCTTCATACAACAGCGGACTATCCTCTCCTATAAATTTTATAAAAGTGTTAACGGAATAAACTACTATATAATATTAATTTAGGAGTAAAGACTTCTTACCAATCCAATCCCAAAGCACAAATCCCTCATCATCATCAATATGCTCCCGTAGAATCTCCTCTCCAGGCTTGACACCTTTTAACCGATTAGGTTTCACTAACTCACAGGCTCTAATTAACCTTGTAAAGTCCACCCATTCCTCATACTCGTACGCTCGCTTGGGATCCGTCGCAACTTGTCTTCCAACATCTCTAATCGCCGCCGTCAACGCCACAAGCAGTTCTTGAAACGTATATTCCTCTGGCAGCGGTTTCGGCTTTTCATCTTCTTGTTGGGATCCCTGTTGCTGTTGTTCGGGGTCGTCATCGATCTGGAATCTAGGTATCCTCCTCGATCCTGGTCTTGATTCTTCAGCAATTCCTCCCAATGCTGTTCCTCGTCTCGCATACGAGTTACTCCGTCTGCTAACAGTGCTCGCTGCATAATCCGATTTCGATCTTAGCTTCTCGGCCTTTTTCATCGCGCGTTCCTGTTTCCAATTCCTCCACATCTCCAACAAACTTTGTCTAATCCCTTCCTTTGGCAATATAGTAAACTCTGCCAGGCGTAACGTGGCATTTTGGAAATTTTCGATAATGGTGGAGCCCATACTCGAAATAAGAACTGTGATTGTAGGTACCGACCAAACACTCCAAAGCAAGAAGAACGCTTTCCCGGCATTACTCCTAGGGCTCAGGTCGCCATATCCGATAGTGAGGAGTGATACGTAGCAAAAATAGAGGGATTGAAAATATGTCAGTTGTTGGGTATCCTTTTCGGCAATCATGAAGATCACGGCTCCTATCAACCAAAGAGTAAGAAAGGCGACTGAAGAAGATATAAGTGCAGTCCACCGCTTGAATTTGAGGGTGTGACGCTGAATCCTCCGCATTGCTTCGAAGCGGTCACGAGAAGCCCGGAGAAGGATTGGTCGAGTGCGTCTTTTGCCCGTGAAGGCTGCAAGAACGTTATGCGGGATGCTACGAACACTACTGTTATGTCTAAGCGGAGCAATATCGGTGATGCTTCCAGTTCTATCCCTTGTAGGACTGAGAGGACTGTCAACAGGTTGGGTTTGGGCGAACTGAGCTAGAGTTGGGTCGTTGCGCTGAAACTCCGAAGAAGTAGCAACGGCCCGGTTGGCGACATCTTTTCGGCGATTTGCAGTGTGCCTAGAGCAGTCAATTAACTGATTGTACTGGCGATTTAGGACATATGGAGATGGGAATTCTTACTGTCCAACAACCTGTTTTTCACCGATTTCAATAACAAAGCCATGAATACTGTTGACGACAAGACCGAGCATGATTATGCCAACCACTGAAAATGGGAACACAAGCCCTCGAGATACATCAGAAGTTGCAGCAATGTCTAAAATTCCATGTTAGCCAAATCCGTGGTAGTTGGTAATACAAACTCCTTGATCGAACTCACCACCAAACCCTACGGTTAAGAGTGTGACATTGCAAAAGTACACTGCATCAGAGTAGCTCCATCCTTCTACCTTACTAAAAACCAGTGCGCCTATTCCTAACCATGCAAAAAAGAAGATTGTTTGTAACATTAGGTTCTTTTCCACCATCGATGATTCAATATAGGCGGGATAATGCTTCTTCAAAAACCCCGCAATGTTTACGAATAAAATGGTCGCCGAGAAGAGGTAGAGCCCTGCAGATATTACACCAAACCAGAACGCTTGTGTATATATTTGGCCTGGGCTAACGGGTCGCGCGTGGACGTGAACAGCGGCTAAAATGCTAGAGAGAAGTGCAAAGGCGATATACCAGCATATTATTGTGAACGGCATAGCAACAGCATATCGAATACGTCTGGAATAGTTGCACATGAGAAAGAAGTTGCCAATGAAGCCAAAGACAAGGGAAGCGGCATTGATTCCAATTGCCCTAGATCGCGTCGACACCAATATTAGAATTCATCACATAGGAAACAATATGAGAAATCATTTACCATCTGGGGTCAGGAAACGATGACTCGTATCGCTGGTCGAAGGCATGGTCACCCTCTGTACTAAGATTAGACCGCCACGGACTAACTAGTGCCGCCACCGATGTAAGATTTGCCTTGAAGCGATATAAGAAACATGTCCCAAATTTGTGGAAGAATAATATTCTCTTACCAATGGTCCAATAGTAGCAGCTATCAATGGAATACCCTTCGCTGCAAACCACCATTTGCTAAAGAAATATACAAGTTAGCCGATGATTGACGGCTTCAATTTGTGTTGTAGCTGTACAAACATGGGTGGTTCGTCATTGCGTTCAAACTCCTCCGCGTAATAGTTCAAAGCCTCGGCGTCGTCCGCATCTTCGTCGTTATCGTTATCATTATCGTTATCGTTAGCGGCCGATTTGCTGCTACTAGGCTCGCTAGATTTTTTGGCCGAACCGTCGAAACTCATATTTTGCGTTTGACCCAAGTCGGCATTGATTTCGCTCTGAGTGAGAGGAGGACTGGATCCTGGAGATGGGGTTCTTGATCGTCTCGAAGTTCTCGATCGCGATTTAGAGAGTGCTTCGCCCAACATTTGGACCCGGATGTGGTTCATGATTAGATATTATATTTGGCCTTCCGGCCAGAATGCCCAGATTAGAGATTCAGCTAGATCGTTGGGAGCTCGTGTTGACCGAAATCTGCGGTGGATATTAGCGGATGCTACGTTGGAATAGAAAGGGCATTGTTTGAATGTAATCACCTTGGGAGAATTGAGACAAGGATGAATGGGTTTGAATGCAATTAACTGCTTGATTCGTCAATCAGATATGCATGTCGATTAAAACCTGATCGAGTCCGGTTGCAAATGAGAATAGTCGAAATGAAACCCGTCAGCAGCAGACGAACGGCGTGCCAGCCAGCATGGTATGAAGGTGGAAAATGTATGCGGATTCGAATTGCATACCAGCCCTTTCAGACGAGGTTGGAATTAAATGTTGATGAAAAGAAAAGGCCAAGATAAAAACGAGGGAATCTCATTTAAAATTTTAAAATGTTAAAGATAGATCAATCGCCCTCCGCGAAAACATGGCCCGGCGAAGCAGGTGCCAGAATCGAGGTTGAGAAATCAAGGTTAGCGCTGGGAGGCCGTGCATGGGACGATGCAGTGCTTAGCGAGAGGAACAGAAGATCCAGCTACTGACAGTGACCCCCGGCACATGGCGGCGAGAGCTGATAGGCTGCTGGGCTCTCCCTCAGCCCGCGCTCCTCTGGCCGCTTGAACCTGCTTGAGCCCGGTCCGATGCATCGAGACTGGCGTAGTGGTGGTGGTGCGGGTCTACATTAGCGGTGCAGCCCTCATGATATCGAGATTTGGGATGCCAAGCTCAAAATGGGTGCACTTCCGGCATGCAAGGCCAGCTGACGGAGAACGCGTCAGTTGGCCCATCTATTTCAACGCCCAGCTGTTGCCCAGCCGTGAGGCTTATCAGGCGGGAGACTGACTATATTTGAATTCGGTGGTGTTCCTGAATGATTCCCATTCTCTCCGACCTTCGGAATGCGGGGTGTTTTGGTTAAGTAGGGCATCGTCCGCTCTTCTGCTTTCTTTCTTCGGACATCGACTCCACGTCCACGCCACCAGCACAGCTAGACCTCCTGTTAGCTGCTATTAGTTCCTGTAGAGGGATCTCGAAAAACCAGATACTTATCGATATCGCTATCCTGTATTCCGCCGCCGCCTAGAACGAGCACCTCAGCATGCCCGGCACGAGCAGGTATCCTGACACCCCGCCGCCAGTTGTGTACACACACGTTGTCGAGACACCGCCACCGCACAACGATGAGGATCCTCTCCTGCCCAGTTCCTACTACGATGTCAACCAGAGCTCAAGCACTCTCAACTCGCAGAGGTTCGATCCTAGCAGGAAGCGAATACATACACCTGCTGTCCTCTATCCCGTCCGTGTATGTGAAAACCGCCGTAAATATCGCCTATATATTCGCCTATATATCTGCTATGGTATCTGCGCATATAATGGCTAATTCCTTACGAGTATGTGTATAGGGCATAGTGTATCTTTATTATAACCCTATCCTATGGCGAGTTATCAGGGGCAGGATAATCCCCTGCCTCGTGCTCAGCCTCGGTGTCACCGTATTCCTCTTCGTCGTTTTATACATCCCTCTTGCCGCTGTCATGTCCTTCCTCACAGGGCCCATCGCTCTCATCAACGCCGCCATCACAATCCTAGGCTTGGCTGCAAATCTAAACTCGGTTCTCTGTGAAGGTTTCCTACTTGAAGAAAGCTTGGTAAACATGTTCGATGCAGTGCTGTTGTTGGAGAAGCATGGCGATCTGGTGAGCGAGGGACAGGAAGTCGACCCGAATGCACCGGACGTTGTATCAGCCCTAGGGGCATACAAGCTCTCACCAAATCTTAGAGCGTCGTTTAAAGTCATCTGCGAGTTTATTTTCTTCATGCCCATCTCGTTCATTCCTATAGGTTTGTTGCCAGCACATCTAACCCTGACAAAAAGAAACATTATTGATTTTGTAAACAGTTGGACCTTTTATATTCCTCGCGATTCAGGGAAATAGAGCCGGCCCCATCGCGCATTACTGGTATTTCCGCCTTAAGGGCATGGACAAACATGAGCAGAAGGCATTTATCAAAAACTACCACTGGTCATATCTGAAGTAAGACCCCAATCCAATATGTGCTGCTACGAGATGTGGTTTCTAAGATCCAACTTTTATCTAGCTTTGGAACTATGGCACTTGGTCTGCAATTCATTCCAATGCTATCAATCCTCGTCGCTTTCACGAACGCTATTGGTGCTGCCCTCTGGGCAATCCGCTTAGAGTATCGAGAGAAGAAGCATAGACAATTCGTCGCTGCCAACCATCCTCATCGTCCAGACGAGACGCATTACGGACACTATGTTTAAACGTGCTTGAAGTTATAGTGTTTAGCAAGGCGTATTCTTTCATATTTAGTTTTCTGGCGCATTAAATGTTTCTTGACAGCTTTGCCCATCCTTTCTCTGTTTCAGCGAGTCCCTCGCATTGCCAAGGAACTCCGGGACCCAAATCACGACGTCAACCATCCAACCCGCCCTTTTCACCTCGCACCCCCTCAACCCTAACATCGCGCACGTTTATATCTTCGTTGCCCCATCGGCTATTGTTCATAATAGCATAGCAATACCCATTTGAACATTTTCAGATTCACAGGCTTTGATATTTTGTGCCAAATACCATCGGATTTCCGCCTAATTCCCTAAAACTCCAACATCTCACAACACAATTTCATTTGGTGCGCCAGCGTCAAAAACGCCTCCTACATCATGCCGCCATTCTCGATCTTCCGCCAACCAAATACCCCTTTCTCACCATCCACAACCTCCTCACTTCCATTACTAACCCCACAATCGCTCCTCAACACCTGGTGGGTAACAACATCCACTTTGCCCATGTGGAAGTCCGCCAAAAATATCACGATAACCTACACACCCGTCCCATCAACCCGAAACATCGATGATATAATCCACTATAACCCTCGCTCTTCGCCTCCTGCCTCCCAAGAAGGCACACAACCGATAGTTAAATCCATACATGGGGTAGACTACCCGCTTGCGGAAGAGCCCACGGATTTATCTTACAAATGGCGCGGGAAAGGGTGGTTAATTATCGCGACGTCCAGGTGGCAGGTTGTAGGATATGGCGGGAGGGATGTGAAGGAAGTCGATGGTGTGTTGGAGGGTATAGAGTGGGTTCTCACGTATTTCGAGAAGAGTTTGTTCACGCCGGCCGGAATTGATATCATGACTGTGGATAAGGGCGGGGTGGATGAAGAGACAAGGCAGGCGATCGATGAAGGGTTGAAGGGGTGTGGTGGAGTACTAGCGGAGTTGCAGGTGCAAATGTTTGAGATTCCTCGGGATTAGAACGAAGGCGACGACAAACTTGAAGGCGTTATTCTTATTCTTCTGTTTTATTAGCTGGATTGGGGTTGCTTGCTTTGATGTAATTCATTTATGGCGGTCGCAGTTCTCAGATAATCTTAATTTGATTTTTTGATTCTGTCTACTTTTGATATAAAACGCTTATACATAATAAACTATACATTCACAGTACGATATACTCTTTTCATCCTAAGGGGTCTTACAATAAGTCCACAAACCAGTTCCGGTCCCATTGCTTCTTCCAAACCACCACCTCCAGTCCGACGCCCCCGAAAATCTATCTTGTTTCTCCTTCGCTGCCTCTTGCCAAACCCTGTACTGAATATGCAGCAACAGCAGACCCAGTAATATCAACAAGAGAAAATTGAACGCTCCAAAAAAGACATTCTTCAGCCGCGTAGAGAAAGTCCATAAAGCGTCTTTACGACCCACCAAATCGAGCCGAGGAAGGCCCTCCACCTGGCCCGTCAGTCATCATAGTATCAATATCTTGTCCCGCAATTTCGGTGAGATCCGATGGTTCTCGAGGGCGTTTAACACCCCGAGGACCATCAGTGGTAGTACTTCCTTCTCCACCATCGAGGGCAGGGTCATCTTGTGCACCACCGGCGTCTTCTTCAGGAGCTTTCTCACCGGCTGCGTCTGAACCATCCTTCCCACTATCATTATCATCTTGCAACTGATCCGCCCAGTCGTCATCAGAGTTTGAGCGTCCATCGCTGCGGACTGGTCTGCCCGGCTGGACTCGGAAAGTGGCGACAGGTTCGAATCCCGGTTGGCCTTCTGGCCACTCGGTCCATTCGTCGCTGGAGCCGTCGATACCTTCCCGCCAGTACATTATTTCTGGCGGATGAAAATGGTTGTTGCTTTCACGATAGCTATTCTGCACTTCGTATTGGTAGTTTCGGCTACACGTGGAGATAAGCATAGTTAGTGTCATCCCACCAGTTAATGGCATTCGAGTTTATGAAATCGTAAGGGATAATACGAAGGGAATGAAGGGGGGCATGGATGGGGGAGTAGGAGAACTCGTACTAGATAACAACAGGCCGTTCCATCAACCATTTTGTGAATAGGTATTGATCTCGTTCGTTTGGTATCTCGAGCGGGTTAATCTGATCCGGCACTTTTGGCTCTATAAACTCTCGAGGCGTTCCTTTGTTGTCCCCACCTTGATCTTCCTTGGGTGCTGCCTCAACTCGCTCAATTCCAAGTTGCTGAATAGAAAGCTTTGTTGTTCTTCGGAGCAATAGGCTGGTGATAAGATCGTACCAGTCTCTCGCGGCTCCTTCCCGAGATGGGTGGGCAAGTGCGGTATCGGAAACGAGATCGTTACTCAGACTGAATACCCAAAGGACCTCAATGATCCTAATTCAAAATATCAATTAAGCGTCAACTTCAAATTATTCCGTGTAAGTATCTGGCTGGAGTGGGCCGTACTCATCAATCCGCCTATCGAGGCCTGCCCATATGATTGTCGAATCTGTGACCCAGTACCGCAAGTTCTCGGTGGTATTCTCAACTGTATCCGGGATAGTTCCATCACCCATCCCAGGTTTATGTACCGGGATAATAATCTCATGATGAGCGCTGTCCATGCCGGCGTCTTCAAGGGCTTGGGCGAATGTTTCTTTGATCCATTCTTCAAGCCTGAGAGGTATTATCACTGGGACGACGATTTGGAATCGATCGATCAGCTCAGTGATATCTTTTGAATAAGCAATTCGTCGAATTCGACGGGTTAGATATCCCTTCACTGTAGAATCAGCACAGTTAGTCAAAGTTTCTAATACAAGATAGAGAATATATTAGAAATCCGTCAAGTTGCTCACAGTGATTCAACCAATTTTCATTCCGGCCGTATCTCCAACTGTGTCCTGGGTTAAATGCAGCCTCGATGTTTTGATCCAGCCCCAAAGCAGAAGTGAACTTATGAAATAAGTTTTCATTGTAGACATGGATTTCTTTTTTGAACTTATCCACTGTGAAGTCTTTATCCCACTTATATTGTGGAAGCATGTCGTAGCTTTCCGAATCGTAAGTTGTCGAAGCTAGGCTGTTGTAGTCAACAAGCATCTTCTTTTCCTTGTCGAACCGAAAGAGTGCACAGTGTCGTGCGTGCATCTCGAGGTTTCCGAGGCCTCGCTTTCCTACACGACTCGAAGTCAGAATGCTATACACTCTTTGAAGTGTTATTATTATTCACATTCCTGAGTTTACTCACCATGCGGTACACCGACGCCTGATCGATATGTATCTATTCGAAGTTCACCTTGGTTAGAACTATATGTCTTTACCATGTCATCCAGCATGACCACTCAAACACATAGTAAAGTTATACCTAAAGCGCTGAAAGTCCCTGTTTGTAGCCGTGTAGTTTGTCCCGTTTCAGGGTCCGTGTGGTCGGTAAGGTTATAGTCAGACTGAGGTCCATCTTCATAGAAGTACTCCTCTTCATCGTAGTCCTCCGGCTTGGACACTTCTGTTCTTCCAAGGTAGAACCTGTGCACCATGTCCTCACCCGCAGCAAATACTCTTCTGACCGCTTTAAGCCCTGACATTACCTCTGGTTCTACTTTTTCTGATTCCCTGCCCCAGTATCGCCACGTGGTACCCATATCTCCTGTAGCTTGATTCACAAACGGTTGTATGGGCTTTCGTTTGGAAAAATCGAGTTCTACCATCTGGCAAAACTCTGGGAGAATTCTGATACCGAAGCCTCGATGCGCGTATTTGAGGAGTCGTTCCTCCTGAGTTTCTCGCCGTTCGTTCAGGTGGTGGCCATGGATCATATCGAGCGTGAAGATCGAATATCCAGTCTCCAGCGCTCTTGCGCATCTCGGAAGGAAGAACACAGATTCTCCAGTATAACCAATAGCCACCTGATCGAGATCAAAATTCAGCAGAACTGCAGCGGGGTTCTTGATCATTTTCATGATCATCTGAATACGACGGTGTGGGAAATTTGCGATAAGAGTGACCGTTCTTCCATTTTTGATCATGATGAAGTCATCACCTGGTTTGAGGTTCTTTTGCCATACTTCAGCAACATGCTTGACCTTTTGGTTGGCTTCCGCAGGAGACAGGCCGTAGATGTACATGTCGATATCGTTCTTCTCATATTCTTTGTCCATACTCTCGTCGACGCAGAGCAAAGTACTCAATGGCATGCCTCCAGCGACTAGAATATTGTTCCAATCTAGACCATCAAGAGCGCCTTTAAGGAGCCTATCAAAGGTCTTCTTGTACGCATCTGTTGACGGTTGGATTCGGAGAGTTCTTTGGCGCTGTTGGTCTAGATATTGCAGCCCGGACTTTGGTGCAATCTTTCTAGTGATCTCGCGGTAGATTGGTTCACCGGCATCATTCGTGACGATCTTTGAACAATGGCCGAAAACGACATCCGAATCGTCAAGGTTCAGGAGACCCCAATCCGTCTTATCGGCACGAATAAAGTACTCGTTCTAATAACGCACCCTGGTAAGCATTGGTACTACTGTATATATATATGATTATCCAAGACCTCAATTGTTCAATGACACACCTTGAGAATCCAGATATCTCTCTTACTATCATCCTTCAGTTTATCCCATCCTTTCTGTTCCGAAAACCTCAGCATGGAAGTATAGTGCAACTTGGGACTCTGAATGATCGTATTCAACAACGATTCCGGCGCATGCTTTATAACGGTCTCAAAATTAGACGGTGAGGGGTCCTCACGCAGCGAATTGATCATGCTGTTCATAGCAATGGTAGTCAAAGCCGGGACATTATCGGTTTGTGCAGTATTTAGCAATTCCGCGAGTTTAGACTGATAGATTTCTGCAGATTTGATGTGCGTTTGGATATGGCTTATGCAAACGTCAGAGAGGTCGTTTTTGCCATCATTGAAGTCCTTGCGTGTGTATTGCGCGGTGGGGACATAGTCCATCATGACGGGTCTAGCAGGGCGATTGTGCGCCATGAGAATTCGAGGGTTTAAACGAATTGTCGATGGGTTCATAAAATTTACTGTATGATCAAAAAACGAAGCTATATATATGCGGTGGAATTGTGGAAAAGTAAGGAAAGAGAAGAATAATTTAAATTCGGGCTGCTGCGGTTAAGAAAGAACGGGAATCCGGAAGAGGGGTGGACGCGACTCTCGAAGCTACAGCTCCACAAACTAGCTCCAAGTTCGTACATGTCGGCAAGTAAGCAGACATTTCAAAGTTCGTGTCTAGGCGGGGTGAACCCTGGCAAGGTAGCGTATCAGTGGACCAAAGTGCATGTTTCCGGGGCACCACTTGCAAAAATAAACCAGCATGCCTCCTCTACGTGGACTCGAGTGGAAACACATTTCGGTGAGAGCGTCTACGGGCTCCACTCGCTAACGGGCCCCCTCCCTGTTTGCATGCCGCACTTATTCCTCCGCAACTTAATTTTGCAACCCAACACAAAACCAGCACTGAGAATATTCGCTTGTCAAATCTACGGGAGGCCATTTGAGATATTCACAGTATCGATATTCAAACAAGTTGGGTGGGTGAAGGAGATATAGGATTTTTGTGGGTTTTGCTGGGTTATATATGTACAAAAGTAAAGGAAGCAACTACTACTCGAAAACCACACCGCTTGATGTCGACTTCATTGCGCCTCGGGTATATCTGATATTCGTCCGTTCGTCGTCTTGTCGTATCGATCGACACCAATTATGATCCAGCCTCTAAAAGAAAAGAAAAAGAAAATGATCCTCCTTGACAGTTTTTTGCATACACTTTTAAAATGTTGTTTTCTTCGCCCTTAAACTCCAAACACAGTTATCCTTCAACCGATCGATAACGAATCTACGGCTTGGGGTAGCACTAGTATAGAAAGTTAGCATGAATCCAGAACGAATAATCGTTTGTAAGACCGGAATATAAAATTACCTGAGAGTAGTATGGGTTGATATAGGTGCAAGTGGCTGTGGAGACGCACTGCTTGGCACCGGTCCATAGGAGACCACCGCTATAAAAGAATAACTTAGCAACTGTTCGAAACTGCAGAGGTAGAAAAGGATATAGCCTTACCACTGAGCGTAGACGTTGGCGAGAGCGGCAGAGGCAGAGGCGGCCATGGTGGCGGCGACGATGACAGCGGCGAACTTCATTTTGAATTTATGGAGGTTGATCGAGGATCAGAAATTTTTTGTTTGGTTGAAAGATAGGTAGGACTTGGCCTAAAGAATCGGATATTTGCAGCGAATGTTGGTAGAACCAGGCTACGGCTTGTTCAAGGTCTTTGTATAAAGAGGTATTGAGGTTATGCTTTGATGATCGAATGATGGTGGAGAGATCTTGGCTTTGATGAGGGTATCAACGCCCTTCTTATATCTCTTCTTCTGTCTGGGGATGAGCTCAATCTATTTTGGATTATATGGAGAGAGTCCCTGAAAGGAGTGCTAGTGCTTGCATTCTCCAGAGACGGATACAAGAGAGGGCGGAAAGAGCTACGGTATAGTCCCCTTGCCGTGTCGACAAAAGTTGAGTATGCATGGGGACCTGGTACGAGCAACTGGGGCAACCTCGACCGGCAAAATGGGGAGAAATTGCGGTCTGAGCTGAAAATCGAAAGCAAGAAAGCAAAATAACATCTACATCATGTTCCCTGTCTGCGTGTCCAGTATCAGGATCCTAACCGCCAAAGGCCTCTCCTGCGCCGTCTCAGGTTGTTGTGTTGAGCTAGCATATGCTGGAGGCCATAGCAAAAAAAAAACATCTATCCCTAAAGAAAGAAAGAAGTAAATACGACCGAGAGAAACAAAAGACTGGACGGTTGACATGGTATGAAACACAGCCGTTCGCTTGTGCCAGCGCAATGACATTCTGAACGCGCAGAGATGGGCTGTTGGGATTTGGGGTTTGGGACCTGGTTCCTTGCAGTTGCAGCGAATTTATCCATTTGGCAAATTTATGCGGGCCAAGTCCCTCAGGTAGATTAGGTCGAAACACTCTCACAGGATTTTTCATTTTCGGTCTAAAAAAATGATACTGAGATTACTATCAGTTTATCGTGATAATCAGATGGATATCATGAAACCTTGTCTCCTGAGACCATTCTTGCGTATTAAATCGATCCGTCATGAATCAAATTCAGCTTTGCCACTGCCGTCGGGCGGTCGTTGTTTGTTTCACATCCTTCTGGAACGTGCATCTGGGAGCAAACCATGTTCTGTGAGGAGATTGTTCCTTTAAATCTCTCATGACCAAAGCTAAGCTCTTGGACTCTTGGGAGGCTTTAAATTTACAGATTAGCAATTGGCTGGTTATTTGCACAGATCATCGCTGGACGATGCCGGATTCGAAATAGAGAGCCTTCGAATTTTTTTCTTCAGATCACAGGTCCATGTGAGCAGCGCTCAGACCTGGAGTAGAATATGTCAGGTGTTTGTCAGAATCATTTAGTTTAATTGGGGTTGATAAGTACAAGTTGGTCATATATTTCTTGTACCTGATGATCCGGTAATGGAAGCGAGTTAAATGTCCTATCACGATCATGGTTCCAGGCTCGAGGATAGATTAATAGCGGTCGAGGAAGACGTGTCGCGACCATTTTCTGAAGGCTCGTATAGAAGCACACGTTTCGAACTGTTTACCAGGGTGCTGGGTCAGAGCGAGGCGCTTTGCAGGTGCACTAAGTGATAAGCAGGTCAGGTCAGGTCAGGTCAGGGGGGGTAGACGCTTCGCGCACAAGTTGAACAGAAATGCCTCTTAAAGAACCAACTAAGCTACCTAGTAAGCAGGTATTAGGTCTAGCTAGGCTGTGCTAGAGCGAAATAAATGATGGGGTGCACACGGGTCGGAGTTCGGCCAGCCGAGGTGTGGAGGAGAGGAGGAGAGGCACGGCTGTCAGTATCTCCAGATGTAAAAGCATCCAGATATAGTTACCCCATCTGCATGGCGCAGAACGCCACTTGAAGCCCGCGCGCTGAGCTTAAACTGAGTGCATGAGACAGCCATCGCAGCGGGTCTGGTTGGATGCGGAATGGTTCCGGAATGGCCGGGTTGGTGTTCCTGCACACTAGCAAAAAAAAAAAACATTGGAGTTTCGACCAGAATACTTGCTCACCATTAATTACCTAGTGACCGATACGGCGGAACAATTATTTGGTTGTTTAGCTGCTCCAGGCTGCCATTCCAAGTGACTGCTGCTCGCCCATTTGACGGCAAACAGGCTGTTTGATTTTTCTCAAACGGTCATCTCCTTCGAAACTGATAATAATCTCATAGCGAAATTGCAGTTATCGATTCCTATTATTGCTACTGTCATCTTCATCCCCCCAAATCGATATTAATCGCTACCACTTAATTGAACTATACTGTACCATAGTATAGTCAGCCTGATTATAATTCCAAAGTAATAAGAACGAAGAAGAAGGGATCATAACATCCGGCAGTTGGACCGAAATGGCAGAGTCGTCATCACCATCGCCAGCGTATGCCGAGAGTACGAGTGTCACATTCAGACAGGCTGCCCATCTTGCGGCACCGGCTCATGTCACCGCAGACTTTTGCTTGATTCCAGTAAGTCTGCGAAAATTTTGGGTTTGGGGCATCGCTGCTTCCCCGCATCGGGCCTCCCTGCCAAGCCCCTGAAACCAGTGTTCTGTGCACAGACCACGCTGCCTCTACCACTCCTGCCACCAATTACCACAGCTGGCGTCCTGGCGTACTGGCGTCCTGATGTCCTGGCACAGCGACGCACAGGAGTGTGGACAGACCTGGTCCTGCTGTGTTGCAGCTTCGGAAGAACTCCCCTGTCACTTGGTCTCGCGAGCTGCCCCAAATGCAAAATAAATGCATTGGGTATTTACGTATTACCCTACTATTATTATCACTATTAACCAAACTATACTTTCAACAGATAGGAACTCCAACCGCTTCCGTCTCTCATCACATTGCCAATGTCCAAAAATTACTCGCTGTAAGCGGGGTCAAGTACTCCATGCACTCAGCCGGAACTACGCTTGAAGGCAGCTGGGACGAAGGTCTGTAAACGAGCGAACATCGAACAAGGCAGAGGCGGATGCCCTTCTGCCAAAACTCTCTCCCCGTTTTCTGACTTTTGCCAATTGTAAATGCATTACAATCCCTACCCTCATCTCGGAGAATTCTCAAGAACCAGACGTGTGAAACTTGCAACCTGGATCACGTTCCTGGTGAGATCTCCTGTACTACTTGGCTGCTCTCCCTGCCTCTCCCTTGGTTCTGGATCGATATCCATGGTCAATCGACCACCTTTGCATATATCCTCACCCTGTACTTTCATCTCCCTGCCCCAAAACAGAACCAGATCTGTCCCTTTACCACTGGTCTCGCACCAAGGGGATCTGGCGTCCAGCCTTTTACCGGATTTTTACCCGCTGTGAACCAACCGGTGGTCTAACCCCAATCAAGGATACCTCTCAATCCAAACACCTCGACGACCATGTCATCTGTCCCAACTGAGCAGGAGCTAATGCATAGACCACCTTTTGTTCCTCACAGTTACCAAGGTCATCGGTCAAGCGCATACACTGCTGCACAATCAGGGAGTTGTTAGAGTGTAAGTCTCCCAATGCATCCTCCCCTGCCGGAATCTGCCTATTCGTTGCACCCCGACCAAGATCTGTCTCGATCAAAAGAGCAAGACCCTGAGATATTACCTCAATTATCTCAATCCCTTAGGCTTGTTGTCGCTATTGAAACCTCGCCGAGAAGGGCAAAAAAAATATCCCACCCTGGACAAGAACTTGTCCTTCTAGAACAATTATCTCTCCGAACGAACCCTGCTTGGCTAATCCTTCCCGTCATTTCTTTCAAAATGCAGTCAAACCGATATTCGCATAGGATCCAGGTAAATATACCCCAAAAAAACCTCTCTATATCTCAACCGGTCTCGGAAACGACCGGCCTCGGGACGTCCCTTCCCTAATAACACAAGCCCTCATCACCGCATCTGCTTCCTATCCCCCTTCGCATTTCTATATCTGAACCCCAGCCTGCATGAATTTATCCTCCCGGAATCCGCGATGCACTTCGACGTGCAAAAGTGGATATCCAGACTTCCGTTCTACGTAGCAGTTCCACAGCATATGCAGGGAAGGGGTTTATTTCGTTGTAATTTGGGTTTACGAAGCCCAATTACATCTATATATCGTATTGCTCTGCCATAGTACTGCCGCGGGACAAACGCAAGCCCGTGTTTTGTGAAGTGCTGTGCCATTCCATAATCGATATCGGTAAACCGGAACATCTCCTTCTCCAGGGTTACGCATCAGATGTTACCAGGGTATTGTGTTTCTTTGACATGCTTCACCGCGCGCGTGCAGTTACCATAGCTTGCACTACTTGGCCGAGCGCTCGATTGATTTCGATGACCCACTTCCAACTTTTCTACCTTACCATGAAAAAAATAAAATAAAACAAAAACAAGACATCAATGCACATGTACTTGCGTTCTTTAAAACACGGAAGATGCATGCTAACCAATCTAACCCCCGCGGGGGTAAACCTTCATTCTAGAACGGATAAAGTCCAGTCTATGGAAGATAAGGTACGTGCGCTCTTATTTTATATTTGTCTTTTTTTTTGCTAGCCCCGTGCGTTGCGCTTGTTTTTGTTTTTTGCTCAGGTTTTACCTGGTACTCGTATTTCGTCCAAGCTCAAAGTTCGAGATTTTCGAATCAAATACTAAAAACGAGAGAAACAAGTTACTTATGTGCATGAATCACATCAGCCAGTTAGCCTAGCACCTGCAAATGCTTTGACGCTGTGCCTTGCTTTAGCTTTTTGTTTGACAAACGGGGATTCCTAACGTGCAATCCACATTTGCGTTCGCATATGGTGTTTTTTTCTTTTCTTTTCTGATCGCAGTAGACCGAGAAGACAAGACTTCAAAGCGTTAGCGGCAACAGGGCGGAAAAACCCTTTGAAGTTCAATTGTTTTTTTTCTAGACTAACGACTTGTATTCGGCTTATTAGGTCTCCGCTGTGGAGAAGTTACTCCAGGCCGATTCTGAGACATCAAAGCCTGTGGGAGACGACGCATGACCTCGGCATACAAAGCTAGAATCAGTCGATGATCAACGTCCAAGACAATCAAGACGGTTGAATAATCTGAAAAGTGGTTTGATATCTTGAATCGTACGACACGGTATAGAAGAGTGAAATTTTGTCGGTTTAAAAAAATTTTGTGTGGTTCGTTGTCAGGGAATAGAGGTAGTTTAGCTTGGAGACATCAAATTATCAAAATGCATCCTTTCCTCATCGTAGGCCCTCGTCAGATAGGCCGTTGTTGCTCTAGCTAGTACCATAATGCTCCTCTTGTTGCTTTTAGATAATACATGCGTTTGTTATTATGAAGAAAGAAAGGAAAGAGAGAGAAGGAAAAAAGGGGGGGGGGAGCGAGGGAAGTATCCGTAAAACGCCATCATGAAATAATCTCTTCGTCCGCCTCATATCTCTATCATCGCTCATATTCATATTCATATTCATCGATCAATCAATGGTTTGCTAAAGTGATTCGAGAATCACATCCTAAAAGCGTTTCCGGTTCGTTAGCATGCGCAGTATACTAAAAAGACTTGTTGTGCAAAACGACCAATATAGGAGTTGAAATTCTATCACTCACCTCTCAACAGGAGTCAACCCCAATAGCTTCATACCATTCGACAGAACTGTCCTCGCACTCTCGAACAATGCCATCCTAGCCCTAGCCACATTCTCCTCGCTCCCCACGACCTTGACTACCTCATAACTCGAACTGAGAAGCTGCGTCATCTTGAACAGGTAGTTCGTAATCGTTGTCGGCTCGTTTGTCTTGAGCGTATTGGTGATGACATCGGGGAACTGCGCCAGCGTCCTAAGTAGCAAAATCGCCTGCGGCTCCGTAATAAGAGTGAGATCTGCGGTGTGGATGAGCGGCATGGGAATGTTGGCTTTCCTGAGGATGGAGCACAACCTGGCGTGGGCGTACTGCAAGTACGGGCCAGTGTCACCCTCGAACGAAGTCATTCTCTTGATGTCAAACGGATAGTTGTTGATCCTCTTGCCGGTCATGTCCTGGATCATAATCGCGGACTTGCCAATGATATCCGCGACTTCCTCTGGGTTCTCGACTTGTTGATACTTGTCTTGGTTCTTCCTCATAACCTCGTGCATAGCCTCGGCTACTTCATCTAGAATGCTGTCCAGAAAGACAACCTCGCCGGACCTAGTCTTCATGCCTGCTACGAGACCAAAGTTGATATGAACGCACTTGGAAACAAAGTCCATGCCCATCAATTTGAGAATCGTGAAGAGCTGTTCGAGATGTAGATCCTGCTGGCTGGAAACAACGTAGATCATCTTGTCAAACTTGTATTGCTCGTACCTCTCTATAGCTGCACCGATATCCCTGGTAAGATAGAGGGTAGTGCCGTCCTTCTTTTGGATGATAGCCTTGCCGAGTTTCTTATACCCGTGCTTTACAAAGTCGACAATCTTAGCCCCTTCGGAGTTTTCGGAAATCCCCTTCTCTTCCATGATTTGTGATGCTTTGGCCATAATATCGCCAGAGACTTGCGATTCACCAGAGTATATGTCAAACTTGATGTTCAGCCTGGCATACACTTTCTCACATTTGACAATGGACAGGTCCCTGAACCTTTTCCATAGACTGAGAGCATGGTACTCGCTTTCTTCCATTTTCTTGAAGTAGGCCCTAGCTTTATCGTTCATGCTTTCACCTTCAAGTGTCTCTCCAGCCTTGATTCTCTCTTCTTCTTCCTTTGCCTTGGAGTTTGCCTTGACGTAGAGTTCAAACAGATGCTGAATAGGGTCCTCGTTCAGCTTCTCTTCGCTGCCCGAGAGCTCGTATTCAACAGCCAGTAAACCGAATTGCTTGCCCCAGTCACCGAGATAGTTCATCTTGATGACATCCCAGCCACAGTATTCGTAGAGATTCGATAAGAAAGCACCGATAATTGTCGACCTAAGATGACCAGCATGGAATGGCTTTGCGATATTGACAGACGAAAACTCGATCAATGCCCTCTTGCCAGCACCGGAATGATTGGCGCCATACTTGAGCCCTTTGGAAAGAATACTCGGTATGGTAATCTGTGAGAGAAGTGTGGGGTTGAAGAAGAATTGGACGAATGGGCCAGCAGCGACGGGAGGGAGGATGTACCTATTCTCCGGGAACTGCATAAATCGCAATTAGCATCCATCAAATATTCCACTCCTTTGCAGGTTACTCTGCAAACTAACCTTAGCGACCCACTGGGCCGCCATAGCTTTCGGGTCACCCTTCAGCCTCAACCTAGGCACTGCCATGATCAAATCGCCCTTGTCTGGCGTTTGCGTCCATTCGAGCGCAGGGTAGATAATATCCCTCTTGACACCTGTGATAGCAGCCATCTCCTCGGCGATGTATGACCTGAAGATGTCAATTGGGTTGGTGGTAACGCTTGCCGCCTCGAAGGCGGGCAAAGGTTCTGAGATTCCAAGCTCCGAGAGCATTGCCTGGACGTCCTCAAGGGAAGCTATTGATGAAGGTATTGTGGCAGCCATTTTGGAGATGTTTCGGTGGTTTGATGAGGATGAGTATGGATAAAATAATGGAGATTGTTGCTTCGGTTTGGGTTCGTAATTTTTTAGTACTAATGATGGGGATAGTAGAGAGAGTCTAGGTGTATTTGAAGCTGAGCTTGATGTTAATGTCGAGAATGATTGGTGTATCAAAAAGGTGTTGAACACAGGCCTCTTGTAACAGCAGCGTGCGTGACTCAGAAGCCAGTCGAGTTTTATGACTGATGGAGTACCACTTAGAACTCGCCAACTTTGACGAGCGCTTTGACTCAAGGTAGGCGCTCTGATAGAAGGAGCTGGCCGTAAATGCATACACCGGAATCGTTGTAGTCAATATTATACTTCTGGGTTGGAGAATGTGAAATTTTAAAAGTTGGGAACTAAGACCGAAAAATTTTGGTGCCCCGCCTTAACGAAGTGTTTGCTATATATCACAGAGCCCCTCCATGCGCACTCAAAGGGATTCGATATGAACTTTCACCAATACAACATTCCAGAATTCCAGGCCAGGTCATATAAATTATTGGAATATACAAGGTTCAACTACTTTTATGCCATTAAGTACATCAACAGAGGCATCCACTCTCCAGTATTCATTTAACTCTATTTTCTCCACCGCAAGATGCTAAAACATCTCACCAAATCCAAATATTATCAATTAACCCACATGATATAAAATGTTTTTCGCACAATAACCCCATGTCATAGCTCGGCATTGTTATTCAGCAACTCAGGATTTGTTGCTTAAACTCTCTTGACCTGCCTCTTGTTGGCCTTCTTTTGCTCCTTCTCCTTCTCCTTCTCTAAGAACTTCCTCTGTTCTTCAGCAGACAGCCCACGCAGCTTGGCGTCACGTTCCTGCTTCTTCTTCTCGTCCTTGTTTGCCTGTCGTTCTTCGGCCTTTTTCTCCTCTTCGACCTTCTCGAGTTTTCGTCGCTCTTCTTCACGCATACTCCGAACTTTCCTGAGAACCTCAGGGCGGAAGTGGGCTTTGGAGACAAGGAGATCGGGAAGCCTCAGAAAATATTCTAGAAGAGGACCAGCGTCGCTGCCAGACTCGATGTTGATATGGAGAACAAGTCTTTTCTTGGCCTTGTCGAACTCGGAGACACTAGAGTAAAATGTTAGGCTTGGGAAAGCTAAAAGTTGAATTAAATTGTAAACTTACGTAGTAGGCTTTTCAATTGGCTGGTCGGTAATGAGAAAATACTGGAAACTTGACCCGAAAGCTTCAATGGCTGCGACAAGGTCCTTGGTGAGAAGCGTTTCCGTAATCTCAGCGCTCTCAGTCATAACGGTGAGCCATGGAGGGAGCTTAATCGTATCTACAGTTTTTGTCAAACTGAGGTCGTAGCGGGCGTCCCTATGTTTAGCCATAACCTTCTTATTCACTACACCCCAGACAAAACTGTCGTATCTGGAGCTTTGTCCACCGGTTTTAGAGGCATCAGAACCATCAGATGTAAATGTAGTGATGGTGACGGTATCCGATGGTGCAGGGACATCCATGAAGAAAGATGTGAGAATCTCAAAGACCCACAGGAACGGGTTGCTACGGCCCTTTAATTTGATTTCGAACACAGTGGAAAGAACGTTCAGTCTGCCGGAGTCGTAGTGGACAAATTCCTGAGCGCTCTCTTCGCGGATCAAAGACCCCTCATCACCAACAAACTTGCCAGCAGCAACGTCTTCTTTCGCCTCTTCGGTAGTAGTGAGAGTCTTTTGGAACCCAACTCGTGCATATTCTCTTTGAAGAAGCGGAACATGCTTCAACACGAAATTCTTGGCCTTCTTGCGGTTGATGCTAACGCCGAGCAGGTGCCAGCCGACCATAAGAGACAAGAAGCCGAGAATAAAGTACTCGGTGATGAAATCGGCTAATCCGACTCTAAGCCAAAAGGCATACCACGGATGCTCATCGCCAAAGATGCTGGGCCGAACGGGTAACCCTGTTGGAAACGAGTTCACGAGGCTGGTAGCAGCACTCGCGGTGGCGGACGTGGCGGCATTGGCGATTGATTCGACGGTGCTGGCGGCAAAGTCGGCGAAATCTAGTGAAAGGTTAGTTTTCTGCAGATATCACTATCACTATCACATATATGATGTCAGGCGACAGCAGAGCCTCCGTCTCCTGTCCATCCTATTCGCCTATTTTGTACGGTGGTGTTTCGTGGTGGGACGAGCACATACCAGCGTCGCTGCTGATCGCAGACGATGAAGAGGACGAATCCTTCCCTCCGAAAAGACCCATTGTGAAGATGACACGAAAGAAGAACCGACAGACGGATAATGCGAGGATGCCGGACGGAAAGGTGAAAGGGTGATTGACGGAAAGGGTGGACTGTGGGGGGTTAGGGTCTTGGGAATACGAGCCCGATTTCAAGCCAGCAAACGTAATTCCGTCAATTTGCCTGCCTGTTCAATATGGGCCTAGCCAAGACAGAGTGCGTTGAACAGCCGGCCAATGACCTCAGGCCTCGGACCTGGTTAAACTACAACGTCAACGCACAAACATTGCATGAAGGTCTGGGTTTCAACCCATAAAGGACGTCGAAGCAACCATGGTTGGCATGTTTCAAAAGTGGAGCCGGACTCTGTTATGAATTGACGTGACCAGCGTCTACATCTTACACGCATACGCAGGTCCTCCCTCCTGACGAGTCTCAGTGTATGTACATGTACATGTACATCTGCGGTCACCACTATCGAGACCTACCGCACTGACCAGTTTGAAAGATCCTTGTGTCCGTCAATATTATGATCGATGACCACGAGCAACTGTTTCACCAAGGCATCAGTAAAATAACAACTGCACCTTAAGACATGGGGGTTTGTCGAAATTGCTGAGCAGATTTGGCTTTTTAGCTGTGAATTCCCAACATTCAGTTCAGAGATCTTACGAGACAAGCTTAATAATGTAAAACATGCAGATATTTACGAAATCCGATGCACAACTCACCATGGATATTTAATTCGTGTCTCGCGATTAGTTTAGAGGTCAGAGCGGATTGATATCCTATCAAGAGATAAGCTCTGTGTTCATAATATCCACCGGCATGAAAATAAAATGCACCGAGCCTATGGAGTTATGCCGAGAAGCATGAGAGACATAAAAATGTCGGTTAATTCGTCTTCTGTGAGCATTCTTTCGAATATGATGCGTTCAGGGGGCTCACGGGAGGTTAATTCTTAACCGGGAGCCTCCATGGGATACTGCTTTTTCAGATCCCGTGCAAAGATCCGGTGACTTGTAGTGCATTCCCTTCATGGCAAGACTTTGAGCTAAGACGCACCCTCGTTAGAATAACCAGGGCGGGGTCCGTATCATCAGAACAACCTGTACATGAGCTGAATCTCTGAATCCTGTAACTTTAAGGTATAATAAAAGCATTATATTTGATATATCTACACCAATTGCGTCGCCGGGCCCTGCAACTTCCCGTATTCATTGAGCCACTAAAGCAAAACACATGGATTTATATTGAAATTTTATGGACAACTGCTTGGATTTTTTATAGGGACGGCGCGATTTCTTTTCCCGAAATCACCACCATGTCTTCTTGCCAAAGACGGCTCTTCCCATTCCGTACATGGAACCTAGAGTAACCCATTAGCAAATTAATTGTTTAGGGTTTTCGGGCACCCCCATCCTGCAAGCGGTCATCTCGGCGTAGAAGATTGATTATTCGACATAATATATCCATTATGTCGACGGGGAAACGTACCAGCAAATCCGGCGCCTAGGAGGACAAAGTATGGGTAGATCATCAACTTCGCTCGTGGGCCCTATCGTACATTGAAAAAAAAAACAGAGATTGTCAGATGAGGTTTTCTGAAACCGAAGAGACATGATTTGGAGGAACGTGCACCGAGATATCGTACTTTTGCCCAAGTGCGGACGCCATCGTGCCTTTGATGAAGGCGCTGCCACTCAATAACGTGGTTCGGACGGTTAACGAGGCCTCTGGTATCGGGAGTTGTCAGCTCTGCGGATTTGTAATTGGAAGGGCGGCGGCAGTTGGAGGATTGGAGACGTACGCCATTGCGAGATCTGAAAGGCCTAACCTGTTTCGAGAGAGGGATAGGATGTTCTGCGACGGGGTAGTGGTGTTCGGTGAAGGGTGTCGTTGGGGGGTTCCTGAGGTTCGGAAAGAGGTGACGTCCCGCAGAATCGACAATTTCGGAGAGCCGGGAGTGCCAAGACAGAGTTTGCTGCCGGCTCAGACCACTTTTGTTTGACTTTCTGGATTGCTGTCCTCCACAACACTAGCTCACCACAACATAGTCGAATCGACAGCACCCGGCTTCTCCATCTCCGAACTCGATCCTTTCGCCGTCGCCGTCTCATCTCATTCATCCCTGCGTTCTTCGTCCCTCTTTGTAATCATGGCTGGATCCTCCACGAGCTATTACTTTGTCATCATTGGCACCAAGGACAATCCGCTCTACGAAGCTGAGTTTGGGTCCTTCAAGCAAGGTGGAGATGGAGTCCCAAAGGTACGACGAAACGGCCCAAGCCTCCCTCCGCGCAAAAACACACACAAAACGATCGAGCACTTCGGATCACTAATCATCAAACCACACGCTTCCCGCAATCTCCCGTGCAGTTTCGAGAAGAACAACGGCACATGAACCAGTTTATAGCACATTCGAGCCTCGACTGCATCGAAGATCTACAGTGGGCCAGCAAGGAGATGTATCTCAAGACCGTAGACAAGTTTAATAATACTTGGGTTTCTTGCTTTCTGACAGGTGGAAGTATGTATAATTCTCATAATAATATAACCTCTCGAAACCCCAACCTTCGCGGACCCCCTGTCTTTTCGCAGACCCATCTCTAGCAAAACATACAAGGACTCCACATACATTGAGATTCAAGAAGCATAAAACAATAAACGAACAATGGCTTATACCTTTTCGCAAAAAAACGAAATAAACTCGCAGATATCAAATTCTTACTCGTACATGATACGCGATCAGACGAACCGATACGACAGTTCTTTGCGGATGGATATGACTTGTATTGCAAAACCTTGATGAATCCGTTCTATGAGGTCAACATGCCCATTCGAAGCCAAACATTTGACCAAAAGATAAAGGCCGCAGCAAAAAAGTACCTCTGAAAAGGGATCAAAACGCCAATGAGACGTAGCAGGGAAGGAAACAAAAGGATACCGATATAATGCGAAGGATATGCAAGATTCATGATTGCAAGATGAAACAAGAAATAATGGGACCAGTGAATTTTGATGAGGCCGTTAGATAAAGAGCGAGTGAGAGTGAGAGCGCGAAATTGAGCGCCAGACGTTTGTGCAACACATGTGATGTTGGTTTGACCAGCAGGATAATGCGATATGCGTAGTGATATCTCGTGCAGCTGTGTGTGTACCAGATCAGATTTAGCGAGTTTTCGGTGAGTTCATGTATCCAGGCCGCTGTTGCATTTTCCGTATAGGGTTTCATTAGCTAAGACGCATCACATGGGGTAGGGCCTAGATTTGCTTTTCTCATCCTCCTCGGATCTTGGAACTTACAATCCCGTCCATAGTGGATGTCCTCCTGTGTCCCTGATCGAAGTATAGTCGGAATTTACCAGAGCCGAATATATGGATTTCGCTATCGAGCTGCAGATTATCGGGATACCTGTGTCAGCATCCCGCCACTCACGAACAAATTAACTCGGCCGACTCTTACAGTTTTGTTGCGCCAAATATGACGAATGGATAGCACTGCTGCTCCTGCCAAAGTCCGTCAATGCCGTGAAGCAGCATGAAATCGTTCACCCGAGTTCTGCAGAGCATCGTGAAGCGACCGGTTTCATTCCACATGTGGCAGGAGAGAACACCGACAACAAAAGTCGGCAAGTTCTCCATAATGTCGATAACCGCCTTCTCTTTGCCTTCGATGTCGCCGAGGGATAAATGGCCAGCCATAAACATCGAAATCCAGTTTCGTCCAAGGTCGCGCAGTAAATCTTTTTGCACTTCAGTCAGCTGCGTCGACATGGTATCGGAACAGCAAGAATCACCAAGCATTGATGGCTCCCTGTGGTTGAGAATGATCTCTTGGAAGCCTTGAAGATTTGGCGATCTGGAGGGGAGGGCTTTATAAGACCTTTTCCCTTCCGACTGATCAAATACACCAATGACTATGGACATTCTACCTGGCATGACAGATGACTCCCCCAAACGCCGGCTCTGCCGAAAAACCTTCTCGAATTCTGTCTTAAACGCCTGTAGGAACTCTCCTTCATCTCGCTCCTGGTTGAAGATATCGCGGAATCGTCGGCAGGTTCGTATTAGATTGAATACGTCTCGTGGGTCAGTGGATAATGCGGTGTAAGCGGGCTGCAATTCTGTGGATGACAAGTCTGTTTCTGTCGCCACAAATTCAGGTTCCGACAGGAAATATATGATGCGGTGTAGAACGCTATCAGGTAGCAATAAAATCGACATTGCTGCGGTTATTCGAAATACTTTCCTTTATTTTCTTTTTTTCGCTTCGTTTGTGGTTCGTTGGTTATTTTGCTGTGGTGGTAGCCTGCAGCAGTGTACCGGAGCTAAAAGCTCACGTTGACAAGCTTATTATTACACGGTAGTTGTTGGAAATACGGGACCTAAGGTTCCTCGCAGTTTATAAGAATTCTTACGGTGAGAAAGGTACGGTGAGAAAAAGAGCAATTATATTTCTGATCAAAGTGGAAATGAAGGAATTGCGAAAGCTTGAATATATGATGTATTGTCGGGTCTATGCAACCTCGACAAAACTAAGACCTTTCTACCACATGTGTAGTAATAGAATTACGGCGATACGCCCTGGAAGGATGGTCGATAAGACCTGCAATTAGAACCCTCGTCGGTCCATTACCCTGGGCTAGCCCTGCGGCTTTAAAATGCGCTTGGCCGTTTAAGTCACAAGAACTGAGTATTGCTTTTCACTTGAAATTACTATTCTGCTTTTACTGTACGAAGATGTGGGCTTTTTTTTTTTCCAAGACAGAGGTATTAGTCAAAGCTGAAGAATGGGGATATGTCTCGTCGGCACAACTAGAAACTCCAAAAGTCGTCCCCGGGACTTGGGAGCTAGGAACTATGCGAATGAGCTTAACACACCGGGGAGGAGGCCGAGGGGCTGCAAATGGGAAATTTCTATAGTTGATCAAATCCCAAGCCCACACCCCTTCTGCAGCTTAGCGGGAACGCCTTCGAGATTGATTGCGCCATCTGCGAAATCGACTTATCTGAAAATAACTGCGCACTGTTCCATTGTGGCCGCAGGTTCGACTGGGGCGAGACATCATAGGATGTCACTGATAGACTCAGTCAACTACCAGCAGATCATCGTGTCTCTACCACCACCGGAGTATAAGTGAGGGGGTGAGCGAGCTGGAGAACGGGGTTAACTCCGTCCCGAGATGCAGCAAATAGACATGGATATGCCCTATAATGACTTTGGACCCCCCCCCCCCCTTCTCCCCCTAAAAAGCCGTGGGGACAGAAAGAGCTGTCTGGCCTGCCCGATAGCTACCTCTTCACCCAAGAGCATGGTGCATGGCGCATGTGGACCTCCTTCAATTCGTACGGCTGCGTTCCATTTCTGGACGCGCATCCGTGACATATCGAGCGATATCACCTGCATATTACCATCATGAACGTGAAGCTGCGGTTGTTATATCTCGTTTTAACACTTCTCTGTCTGTAGATCTTGCATTCCTTTTCGAATTTCTCAACTTCTTTACAGATGCAAGGGTGGACTCGAGCATTCTCCTGTTCGCATGTTTTTTTTCATCTCATTTCCTACTCAATTACGATAACAATAATAGCAATAATAATCCTTCATATCCTGAAATAAATAAATTATAACCAAGCCATTTTCGCCCAAAAAACAAAAAGGTAAAGGATATAGGTATTATAATGCTGCTGCGCAACATGCACAGTAAATATACAAATGAGGGTTTACAATACCCTTTCGACGGGTATGTAAATTTGCACTCCAAAGAACTGGCTTCGAGCTCTGGAAGTTCCTATTTTTTGGTTTTCCGTTGGGCCCATTTTGCTTCTCTTGTCAAATGCTGACTGCATAAGCTAAAAAAGTGTCTGGGATTACCACATTCGGTGTGCGTCAGCACTAGCGCTTTGAACCACCAACTTCTTGCTTTCTCAAAGCTGTAAGCGAAGTATTTCTCTTGACATTCACTCACTTCCCAGCGCTATGGCATCAACTGCATACTCCATGTTTGGCCGAACCTTGTAGCTGCCCCGCAAACGGGCCCCAATGATGCAGGAGTGCAGAAGTGCAGAAGTGCAAAATTGGGCACTGGATCGTTTGTTGCGCCGCCCAATGTAATGCTCGGATTAAAGAAGAGGGGAGAGTGTGCATGTGCATTCGCATTCTGGGACGGTATAGCGAGAAATGCAGTGACGGGAACGTTTCGAACATTTAACGATGCTTCTAATATTTGTGGCTTGCTCGCTTGAAGTTTGACAAGCTGCAGGATGTCTACACAACTTATGTTCTCAGGTTCGTCGCTTTAGGATCAGGATACATTCCTCCTTCGAGTTCGTATTCGATTGCGTCGAAGAACCTGGCACCTGAGAGGTTCGAGAATTATTCGCCGTCTTTGATGAGCTAGTTATCAAATATCTTTAGCTCGACATACATGTCCCGATCCTTTGCGATGAGCTGTTCGCGAGTGCGATTGGGTAGTTGTCTTGAGGATTTTGAACAGGAAGAGTTCAAAGCACTCCCCGATTGGGAAATAAAACCCAGGTTAAAACCCCGTTCCGGGCATATTTATTTCATCATACTCTTCTTTTCTCGCGCAGACACGTCCCGATACAAAGGTTGAGGCTCTTGCGACATTATGTTCGCACCCCGCGTGCGCGGCTAAATCGAATAGAGCAAGGGCATCATGGGTCCACCCCGGCGCTCCTTTTCTTCCTTTTCTTCCTTTTCGGTCTCGGTCATATCGGCGTATTTTCGAGACCTGTATTACCATAATCGAGGAGCAGGAATGGTACTTTAGGGTACCCCGAGATCCTGCCAACATGCACCGCGTGTTTCAATTCAAACTGAGCTCCACATGTAATTTTTCTTTCCCCTTCGCATCTGCCCCCTCTTTCTTATAAATCAAAAACTCGAAAAATTGATCATATGATAGGAGAACTGCTTACATACAGCGCAAATTACTCGAAGGACGGGTCATATTGTGGTGAATTTCGCCGAATCCGAGCCGTATTTTGAAACCTTCTACAAGACTAAGGCCAGACCAACCGTGGAACTAGGTTGCAGACCGAACGGGACAGTCATACCCCGTCATGCGAATGCACGTTGACGATCCTTGGACGGTTGAAAACAATAAAGCGGTCCAAATCTCCACTGGACGGCCTAGAATAGAGAGGGGCGCGATATAAAAAAGCCATCGTTAAAGAAACGAGACGCACGGACGGATCGTGCATTTGTCGCTTGATTAGAAGGACACAAAAAAAACAGTGCGACTATTTCCCGCCTTCCCAGTTGATCGTATCTCGGCAATTTTGCTGCGATACGATACTGCATTAATGCAGATACGGCATCTGTCCTTTCCCCAGATGGGATAGAAGATATATTCAGGAACCGTCGCGCCCGCCGAGGGCCAGTGCACTGCATACTTTCTTTCTGCATGGGGGTGTGGGTCTCGCTTCTCGTTCATGCCAGTTCGAGACCACTCCCGTGGATTCCGAAAAGACGGTAGTAATCTGGTATGATAACGAGAACGGGACGCATCTATGGTATGGGTGGCTCAGAATAGATACCAGTAGGCCCAGCTGCAGGCCGAAACCCTAGTGTAATCAATGTACATGTACAAGTAAATTGCTGTACGGGGTCTTTTTTTCTCTCAGAGCGGGTCGGGATCCCGAAAAACCATTCAATAGGATAGGAAAGATATAAATTCGTCGGAGAGAAAGGATTGACAGCGCATGCGATTACCTCGCTTGTTTACTCGCAGCGAAAGAGAAGTACAAATGCTCCGTGTTCAAGATACCAAGAAAGGTCCGAAACATTGGCCGTGCAAATACGAATATGACTTTCGCGAGCTCTGAGTCTGAGGGTGGCCTAAAGGCTTCCTGTGGTGCTCACATCGCTAAATCAAACAAGCTTTGTTATATATATGCATGCATGGTTGTAGGGTTTATAGTTCAGTCGCCTTAAGTCTCAATACCGTATGGATCATGTTGATCATTTTGGAGAGGGCTAGGCAGTATATACCTGGGGAGGTAGGATTAGTAATCATGATTATATCGGGTCTTTTATTAGAGAGATAATCCCTTGGCTATTATAATATATATTATATATAATCTCGGCCTCGGCTCATAGGATAACATTTGCAAAATAGATGATATCCTTAGGGTTATCCGGATAGTGATATTGTTAGTGATCATTGGGATCCTTTTAACCTCGTATATAAACCATCATATACGAGCTGCATTCAGTGTTGCAGCGTTGACGGCAAAATTAGTTGCGGGTCATAAGCTGAGGCGCATGCTTTCGGCCCTACCGACACTTCTTGAGTTTTAATTGTAAAATATCACTCAGTTGTTAGCACGCCTTCGCCTTGCATATCTGCATGCAGTGTGGGTCGGTAATGGCCGACTGAGTTGTTCAGGCAGATTTCCATTTCGTCGTTGAAGCCTCGGGATGTTCGGATTTATATTCCATCAATAGAGATATCGATACCACATGACAACACAGTTCCTGTTTTATTTCTCGAATCCGAACCTGCATGCGGAGGGTCTGTCGTTTATCCAATTAGGGCCCAGGCTCTTGCCAAATTCGGAGTCTTAGGTGCAAACTCATGTGACCCGCGGACTGATTAAAGCTTATCCAATAACACAGATTGTTAAGTCGAACTGTCGATCAACTGGGACTGCAATCCATTTTTTGCATGACGTGCATATTTGGTCCGTTAATTATACCTACAGTATGCAGATGTGCATGACCGTGGGGTAAATATATAAATTGGCAATCTTGTTGTCGTTGAGTGGATTCATTTATAGATAGACGCAAGCAAATCGTAGCAGGTACTATTGTATTTAAAAAAACATGGGGGGTGCGCGATCCGGATTGCGTAGAGAAATCTTGGTGGACTGGCCGAAAAAAGTTACCGGTTGCAATTTGGGAAGGCAATTTTTAGACTTGATGCGACTCTCGACTAATGCTACGGCAGAGTGGAAGTTAGGCTCTTTCCGGGCTAGGTCGAACCAATCGACGGGATTTAACAGGCTCGCGTGTACCTTTGAACAACGTTTCATGCATAAGGTTATTGGTTCATCTGCAAGGTTTGTCCGCACCGGATTTCTTGCAGCATGAGGCGCTCATGTTGGGAGTTAGCATTGGATGCTCGAGCTCGTGATGTGGCATTATTTGTGGTGCAGAAAACCCTCAAAGTCGGAAATTCGGCCTCAGGCATTATCGCCATGAATGCGCATATCCTTTCTGCCATTGATAATTAGATTTATCGGACAGAGAGTCATTTGATCGTATGTTATTTCGTGCTTCCAATTAGGCTCGTTGGGAGTCGTTAGCGGTCGTTCGTCATAGAGCTCGAACCTTAACGACGACCCTACCTACAGTCGTGGGGGAATCGCACCGGCTACCCCGGCGTCCATAGGAGCTCACCGGCTCAGAACTGGAAAGGATTCATTTCAGGGACCTACTCATGAGAGTTTGCTTGTGCAACCAACGGCTCCAACAGGGCTGTTGACCTTTGTAAAAAAAAAAAAAGAAGGCTGCCGTTTGCCCTGGAAAGGCTTGATGGACTGGGCTGGCCTACTCCGCAATCAACAGTTAGTTACGTACAGGCCAGACAAGGGCCAGGTGAGCCTTCGTAGTCCCTGTCCAATAAGCATTCGCGAAGGTTCTGGAGTGAAGGCACCCCACTCTCCCAAGTCCGGGTTCCGATGCAAGTGTGGGTGAGAGAGTGCACTGGATAACCATACCTCAACGGCAGCACCACCAGCACCACCACCTTCATAACCATGCTCCCGTGCTGGTCTCGAAGTCGTTCTCCTCACAAGACGTGACTGTGCTGGCCCTGCCTGAGTGTCCTCCAAGGGAAGGTCTAAAACCGAGTGGCCTGGATTCTTCATTCGCCGTTTGGATGCGCATTGTGTCTGTTTGACCCAGCCGTAGTCGAATCTGAACTGGAGGTTGAAGAAAGAAAAAAAAAAAAAAACCAGCTTTTTAGCTCGAACGTCGACTTAACTCACTCCGCCACCCGCCGGCCTTCTTTCTGCCTCTCCGCTCTTTGCTCAAACCTCCAACCTCTCATCACACGACTCGAAATCGACTTCCGACGAGTCTCTTAGGATTGCCTACCGGATTGCATTGAGGGCTGCCCTGCATCGACCTGGACGACCGGCCAATCAAACAGCGTTTCAGCATAACCTTGTCCGAGCGCCACGTCCCGTGGTACCGCCGCTTGCTGGCTGCTGGCTGCTGGCCATCGACCGTTTGGCTGCACTCCGTAAAGGGAGCCTTTGTACACGTATCTGGCATCTCATTCCTGTCTACTCCGATGACACGTCGATTGGGTTGCCCGATTTCTCTCTAGATACTTTCATCATTCGGGTGAGCGAACAATCGAACCAACGGCATACGACAAGGACAAAGGCTACGAAGGACGGACGAGGACTAAACTGGAATCAACTATCCGATCCTTACTTGGCTGCTTATTCCTCGTCTCGGAAGCTTGTGGGAAGGAAAGCAAGGAAGCCACCACGATCATTTCGCGGATCCTCCCCCTCCAATTGACCCGTGGACATCTAATCTCGACGTCGTTTCTGGTCTTTCAGCTGCTTTTCGCGCCCGCCTAGAATGACAGCTTCGAGAACCAATCTGCAATCCACGTCAATCACTGCTTCTTCGCTTCAACATCGCAGCACCAACAACAACAATAGTAGTAGTAATAATAATAATCTGCGACAGCAACGTCATCGCCATACCTGCTGTTCGCTTCCAGACAACGAGACGAATTGGTCACCTGCGTGCCTGTGCTGCTTCCCTTGATTCGCTGCTTGAAGTATCCCGGACAGCATTTTTCTCTTGATATCATATTTTTCCTTTCTTTCTTTATTGACAATTCCAATTCCGTATCCGTATCCGTCGTCGCCAATATCAACTATTAAGTCTTTGTTTTGGGAGGGCCGACAGAGGCCCATGTGATACGATGATGCACCCACCGGTCTCACCAGGCAATAACGTGTTTGTAAATGGAGGGAGGTCTGCTGCTGCTGCCGGTTCGGAGCTTGCATCAGTTAATGCGATCACACCCCATTCATTCAATGACAAGAAGAAAACCGGCAGGCCTGCCGAGACTGTGGGGAACTGCATAGATGAGAGGAACCACGGTGCTGGCAAGATGCTGAATCAGGATACTGGGGTGCAGAAAACCGATACCCCCAATGGAAGGCAACCCCCATGGAATTCCGCCAATATATCAGATCTCAGGTTACCACCAGCTGGGATTAAAGGGGCACCATCGACTGGTGGTTTTGTTCCCCTACAGCTCACATCGCCAACAGAGACATCGGATCACGAGGGAAAACAAGAGTCAAACACCATAGACATGGCTGCAAAATTACCGACAGAGCCCCCGGCACCTGCCGGGAACAAGAAATCTAAGAATACAGGAAAGGCGAATGGTATGTATAAAATAACCTATATATTTCGGAATTATTGTCAAAAAAGCGCATACTAACAAAACTGCATAGGCACAAAACCCAATACACCACCCGTATCACCCTCTAATAATGAAAAAGAGCAGACTCAGGAGCAAGTCGCAGCCATGCCATCTACAACATCACCCAGTTTGTCTGCACCAAATGGAGAATCCCCTACACCTTCTCCAGGCTCAAATAGCGGTGCACCATATATCGAAGATAGTGACTCTGAAGATGAGGAGCTTCTAGACCTGTTGACTCAAAAACGAGACCAAATCAAGCGAGATATAGCACACTATCAGAAAGCTAAGGAGATGGAGCTTTTGGTATATGAGAAAAGGCTACGCGACGATCATATGCGAAGAAAACGTAGGAAGCAAGCTATGGCAAATGGTCACAATTTTGCCACAGGTTCCCCTCGAAGTTATTATAGCCTCAGCACTAAGAATGTTATTGGCAACATACCAGGGTACCTGCCTCTCACACCTACTCCGGGTAGTACTGTTCCAGCACGCCCTTCCGGATTAAGAAAGGTCGTTGACAGCAAAACTGGCGAAGCTTCTTCAAAACTCGAACTACAGGAACCGGAACCCCAGGGGCCAACAGAACCTACAAAAATACCCCCACACCTCGATTCAAACACAGATTTCAAGCCTGAAATCGTCATTAAATCACCGCCTGAGAAGGCAAGCATTGATACTAAACCTCAAAAGAGTTCCCCTGCGATCTCCCCACCTGCTGCATCTCCCAATATCCAACCATTAGCTCCACCGCCCACAACAATTTCGAAACTGTCGGCTTCCGCTCTTAGAGCACTTGAAGGCAATGAAAAACCCGCCCCGATGCTTCCGAGTAGTTTGAAGAGCACCTCTAGCTGGGCAAGCGGAAGTGGGAAGGATAGCCGAAGAAGCAGTGTCAATGAAAATAAGACGAAGAAGAACAAGCGAGTTGTATTCCAGTTGGAGGTTGAGGGTGACTGGTTTAGGGTAAAACCAGACGGAGAAGAAGTACCCATGGAACCTAGGGAAAGAGAAAGACTGAGAGCCGAGTCGGCTATTCTGGAAGAAGACTACGATACTGACTCGGAATCTGACTTCCTTGAATTTAAAGTCCCTGGCGGCAAACTGCTACCAAAAACTGCTGGCACGGAGCCTGGATACCACACGATGGAAGATGCTGAGGGAGAAACTTCAGCAGCCGCCGGCAAACCGAATAGAGGGCCCGAAGACCCTGATTGGGTGTCTACTAAACCCGCAGTTAAACCACCAGTTCTTAGTAGCGCGAAGTCGACAATATCGGATGATAGCTTGGAAGAGGACGTGTTTGATTTAGATGAAGAATTGCCTTACGACTCTTCAGCTGCGCAACCGGAGTTCACGAGTGGCTCGTTGGAAGATTCGGTGATGAGTCTTGGTTTACCATTAGCTCCACCTCCTCCACCACCGCCGAGTGGTTCTGGACTTGCTTTGCCTGCGCCTTTTGGAGTTGGTAGGGCAGGAGCGACGTTTGCAGACACGCTTGCCTATATCCAAGCGTACCAACAAGCTGGGATATCTAGAGGCTCGTCGGCGTCAGGTTCATATCTCTCCTCGTCTTTCCCAAGGAACAGTTTTGCTGGGACAAGCAGTTCCTGGCGTGATGCTACTCCTGCTCCTCCCCGACCTTCATCTTCCCATGGATCGCTCACTGCGCCATCGGCACCGGTCACAATAGGAAGGCGGCCTTCCGGTGGTCTGGACCTCGTTACAGCTCCAACTCTCGAGATGTTATCCACGTCTACATCTGGGAGCTTAGGCCAAGGTGGGGCGGCCCTGAGTGGTAGCCTACCCGTTGGATCTGGTTTCAGAAGAAGAAGCGTCACGAAGTACGACATACCAGACGAAGATGTTAAGGACAGCTCCGCCTCGTCGTCAGTTACTTCTAAGAGTGATCTCCTATTTGAAACCGAGATCAAGGCGAAACACATCACCCCAGCGCTACCAACTGCGCCCGCGCCTCCTCGAAAAGCCTTATCTGCTCGGACGTCAGCTGAAATGGTGCACAAATCATCGCCCTACGGAACAAGTGCTCCAATATCCATCCCACTACGAAGCGCCCCCGTCGCACCAACAGTCGAAGAGCCGGTAGTTGCTCCAGAGCAAGTCAAGGACGATGTTTCCAAAGAGGTAGTAAGCGGCAGACCTAGTCCTACATCTTCAACGACCGAGAAATCTAACCAATCGACGACGGCGAAAGCCCGAACTGAAGCTCAAAAGAAATCTGTCCTTTCGCCAACTCCTGTTGAAAAAGTTCTGGAAGCAACCACGCAAGCTCTAAGTAAGAATACATTACCGTCATCAATAAGTGGCAAACCGAAGCGAGAACACAAGAGCGGTAGCCGAAGTGGCTCATCTACACCAAAGTATGGGAGTTATAACAAGAAGTCGCCCAGTTCCCGCTCGAAAAAGCCAGACAGCAATGTGAAGCCGGAACCATGGCACGGAACTATCATTCAATCCTTCCCATCACATCTCGGGAAAGAATGCCTTCCTCAAGACCTAGCTCAGGCAGTGTCATCACCGGGTTGGAATAGCTATAATTCGACGCCGCTCTTATCGTCCTCCTTGCCGAAGTATGCATCTGGATCTAGTACATCCTCGTTCGCCACGAACCCCATTACAGCCCTCCCCGGCGTTAAAAGTTACTCACCAACAGCGCCGACTCTTCCCAATGCATCCAATTCCCCACGGAAAGGCCCAATAACGTTAAGTCCTGGGCCTAGATATTCGTCCGCAGTTGCGGAGGAAGCGGCTGCCAATGTTGAAGCGAACGGGCTCTCTAGCGCAAGTGTTGTCGGAAGGCCGGACCTCCGCACTGACTTGAAAACGGCAAATAGAAATAGTCTTCTATTTGCAGAGACTGGGCCGGAGAGCCTTAAGGAAACGATGTTTATGCAAGGACCAAGTTCTCTCAGTGAGCGGTTGGCACTGGAGGAAATAGGCAGCTCTTCTGGTGGACTTGGAAAAAAGTAGTGCGGCATGAGTGCCGAACTCAACGCCCCGCCTGTATCACCAGATCCGGACGGAGCTATTGTATGATGTTATTATCGTAGGTTGTCGTTTCTTCCTAGTATCCCCTTACGTTCTGGCCCCCTTACCTGAATATATATACCTTGGCGGCTAGTATTGCGAACCGGTTTCTTTCTCCCTTTGGTGATTCACCCTCCCTGTAGACCTGCGTTTTCTCCTGTTTTTACTATTCGGATCAATTTAGCATTGGGTAGATGTCTTTTCAGCTATGAAAACCCCTATACATTGTTCTCTCTATTTTATCTTCGCTCTGTATAACCTATTCCCTCTCTTTTATTACGAAACTTTGGTGGACTATGGCGTTTATTTCTGAATATGATATTTTTTTTATTTGTTTCTACAACCGGGCTTCTTTCTTTCTCTCTTTCGAAAAAATTTCCTTTGCTTCTATCAAACGCCTCTTCAACGGTTTAACGGACAAAAAATGAAAAAACGGGAAAGAGAAAATTTATTTCTGTATGTGACGACCCCAAAAGATACATATTGCGCACCGAAAAGCAAATTTCTATACAGAAAAGACAAAGTTGATGGATTGGACAAAAGCTCTTATTTGGAAAACTAGTCAAGCTCAACTCCAAATTGTTTAGAGGATGTATGTACGCTACAATGTTATTATGAATTGGTTGTAATGAATGATGCGATGATGGAGGGTTGAAGTTGTTTTTATCTATATATCTATATGGAGACAGCTCTACGTGCTAGAGAATTGATACTACCAACGTGTAATCAAAGATATTGCGAGATACCGCTCTTTCATAGAGTGTTAATTTATTTCCTAATCCTCTTAAGTATTCTCACCAAGCTCGCCTGGGAATACTCGCTATTACGACTCCGTCAACTCGGCACCAAAGGCGCCCAACCACGTTTTGTTCATGTTCACATCCTCCCTCTCTCCATACTCTACAAACTTCTTGACTGTTTTCCTAATTTCATCATATTCACTTGTTCCAACCCCCCATACCTCCAGTAACCGAAAAGCAGTCGCGATCCGCATACCCAGCACAAACATCTCCTCAGTTGCTGTTGTCCAACCCATGATCCCGTCCGCTACTCTCAGTTTACCAGCATCAATTGAGACACCATCCTCATCTCCAAGAACCAGCTGGCGCTCCTGTACGATTTCCCACAACGTCTCCATTCCCAAAGTCACGTAGCGAACCAAGTGACTCGTTAGTTGCCCTCCAGGTGTCTTCAATAAGAGGCGAAGATAATGTTTCATGCAGCGCAATTCGTCTCTATAAAGATTTTGCTTTTCGATTTTGAATAGTAAGGTGTTTGGTGTATTGGCTGTTATTAATTGCTGTTTTATATCTTCTATGTTGGCGAGCGTTACGCTGAGTATGCCCTCTAAGAGGTACTGGTGAATCTGGATATTGGTATAGCCCCTGTTCGCGATAAGGTGCTCGAATAACCTCCTCTCCGCCTGAAGGGGTGTGATTGGCTCTGGTTGATTCCGCTGCTCTACCGCTAACAATGTCATTGTGAGTTTTGCAGCAAGACTTCTGATGTCGTCTTCGTCATCGTTAAGTAGTCTGTGGAGTATAATCCATATCGGCAATAACGACTCTCGTAAGTGGTCTAGTTTACCTTTGTCTTCGAAAGAGGCGTGGAGCAATTCAAATGCTGCATCAATTGATTTTAATGCTGCTACTCGGGAGGAATATGACATTTCGTCCCGGGCTGCCTTGAATAGTTCCTGAATCCAGGTTTTGATTGATGATTCCAGCTGAGGAGCAAAACTCACATCCTTCGAGATTTGGTAAAGATTCTTTCCCACTAGAACTAAAGCTGATTCCCGGAGAGGCTCAACAGGACTGGCTGATGCGAGGAGAGAGAGGACATTCGGATCCAGCACCGTTCTGCAAGACGATAGAAGGAGAATATTGACAGCAGCTATTCGATATTGTTCCCATCCATGACCTTTCAGGATATTCTCCAGCAAATGATATGCCGTAATATCATGGCGGGTTCTCTGTAGCGAGCCCGGCGTAGTATCCGATACGCTTTGATCATTGAACTTTGGTTGTTTCGGGGCACCCATTGATTCTTCAAATAGCTTCCCTAGATCAAAGTTCTTTCCCACTTTAGATAGAGCTTCTGAAAGTGAAATACCATAGTCAGGATCATCAAACGAGAGGAAACTACACGCAACGTCTGGGCAAGCAGTAGCCATGACTTTCGCTATTTCCTTACGAAGCAGTGAGTGTGCAAAATCCCTGGGTGGTAAACCTCGAGCCTCAAAGAGAACTGATTGACAGAACGGAACAATTCTCTTTTTTAATATATCAGGCCGCCCAGAAAAAACTAAGCTGCTCAATTGGACAAAGAGTGCCTGATTAATTGGCGATATCCGAGCGTTCGATCCCAAGTACGTATTGACAGCGGAGGCAACTAAGTTTACAGCACCTAGTTGAATTTCGTCTAAGAGGAATTAATAAACTGAATCAAAGAATTTGCTAGGGTGCAGGTAACTTTACCCTCTGCGTAAGCAAAACATTGCTCATAAATCTCACGGGCCGCGCACAAGCCACCATGTAGGGCGTTGTTACTCTGAGATTCCTCCAGGCCGTTCCAGAAGAGGAAATGTTCCATTAACTCTAATGCATGGGTTTGAGACGTCGAGAATGCTAGAACGGATTTAGCGGCAGCCTCGCGAATTTTCCATATTTTGCATCCCAGATAGCTTATGATTAAATCCTTGAATGCTTCTCGAGTATTAACCATTTTGTCTTCTGTAGCTGTATTCCTGTCGCCTGTGAACGAAAGCCTCGAGATTATATCCAGCGCGGGGCATACTGCCTCAATCAAACGATGCTAGAAACATATGATTAGCTATTTTGCAACCCAAGCAGTGTCAAGATCCTTTTCAAGATCTTACATCGCTTAAATCCTGAAATCCATTGGAGAGAGTTTCAAGGAAAACGTGATCCAAGCCAGCATATCTCTGAAAGAATTTCTCGCCATTGAACATATAGCTAGAGCTATCTTTGGGGAAGATTCGATTGACTATGGCAGTGTATAACATAATACCACAGTTGCGGACCGCCCAGCTAGAAATATCTGTTATTTTAAACGTATTTCACCAGATAGAAAGCGCCATGAGACCTACATATCAGATTTGAAACAGCCAAAGGCTATCTCTAAAGAACTAGCAACATATGGATCAACTACACCTGCGAGTTGCGAATCCATGAAAAGAAACCTCATGCAATTGAGAGCATGGACTTGAGGAAGCTCAAGATTGTCGTTCTCTGGTTGCAAGATCTCTGAGGGTGCGCGAGCTGTATCTTGAAGGCAGTTGAAAGTAGAGTCAAGAAACATACACCGCTTCTTTTTTGTTTGAACCTCACTGATAAGGATTGCACCAATTGCCATTGGAAGTCCAGCAGAACGTCTGGTGATGGATTTACCGGAAGTTGAAGCCACATGCAATAGTTTTTCAAGCCATACTTGGGGAAGGTTTTGAGCATCGGCTGATTCTGATACAAGACATTGAAAACAGATTGTCGTCAGTGCCGGAAAAATAGAAGATAAAGATCCTCGATGCCGTATTGATGTCAATTGCTCTATCAGGAGCTCGCCACTGCTTTGCAGAAAGGTATCTGCCTTCGAGTTTTGGGCGTATGACTTGCTAGAGTACCTTGCAACTGCCCCTACAAGTGAGCTATAGTTTGCATGTTAATATAATATTTCCTATAAACAATAGCGTGCCTACTATAGGGACATACATACCTTGCTTCTGATACAATTCTCCAGCTATAGCTTAAGAACCCCTGGCTATTAAATTGATCTTCCTCGTCATCAGATTCATCCTCTGATATGAGTCCGCTCCTACCTTCAGGACTTTCATTGGTAAGGACTTCCCGTTCTTGTTTCCAAACGTCCCGAGCAAGTTCTAAAACCGTATCGAGCGGGTTTCTCTCATTCTCACCACTTTTGAAAAGACTAACTGCATCTCTTCTCTTATATATCAAAGCTAATGCCCCGATCAGGCTATTGCTAATCCGAGATTTGATTTTAGGTTGACTCTTGCTTTCGCATTCTATAGATGATTCTTGGTTTAAAAGACTGAAGACCAAATCCATAATTGTCCCTTCGAACATTTGAGAGCTATAAGAGGTCCAAACCTCTCTAGAGATATTCGGATCTTTCAGGCTCAGATCGTGGAGTACTTCAAGAATACGACTGAACCCATCCTCTTGCCCAGGCCTTCCACCTTCTTCGATCATTTTTTGGGCTCGTTGTAAAATGTAGGACCAGGGGACTCCTTTACTCTTCCCCAATTCTTTAATCAAACCAGCGGCAAGTGATCGTATATCATCATACGGATCCATAATGCGTTCAACAAGTAACCGAAGTAGACTGGGGTATTCGACTTCTGGGTCAAACGGGAGGACGATGTGCTCTTTATCCACCTGTTTCTTCCGAGATACTTTAATGTCAGCAGCAAAGTCAATTCCCACTGTAACTTTCGTATTATCTCGTTGGATCTGAGGAAGCCAGAACGAGTAAACTTTTAGAGCAAGCACTACTCTCTGATACGATGCATTGGGCTGTAACTGTGCAGGTAACAACTGGTTTAGAAACCAATAAATGAAGGCTTTTTGTTCTAAAAGCTGGTTCATAATCGATTTAGCCTCATTGGAGGTGGTTTCTGTGCCATGTAGCCTGCCCTCCAATGATCGAAGCCGCTTGCTTAAAGCGTACGAGCTAGATACGAGTCTTTCCAGTAGAGATCTAAGTGCTGAGTATATTTCATTTCTAACTTGTGGGTCTGACTCTGCAAATAGATCGTCTAGATGGCATTTTAAAATCGAGATAGTAAGCGATGATAATGCCGAAGACATTGAGCATGATATTATCATCAGCCTTAATGTTTGTGAACGCAGTATTCCGGATTGGTTTGCTAAGAGAAAATCATAGCCTCCCAAAGAATTGATGTAGGTGTCTGTACAACGACATTAACATCCACACATTAAAGAGACCTCAAGCGAGAAATTCAGTTGAGTAAATACCAATTTGCGTTTCAGTCAGCCACCCAGTTTCTTTACCAGTCCTCAGGCAGCCAATAAATGACATGGAACTTTTATGATCCGGTGAGCTTTGGTGAGTTTCAAGCAGGTATTGAATGAACAAGGCGAACCCTTCTTTTTCCTCATGAAATACACCTGGGACAACATAAAGCTCTGTATTCGAAGCGATTTGTTCTTCCTTCGAGAGTAAAGCTTTTACTAAGTCTTCTCTAAAGTAGCCCAGCCAAACTTCCTTTAAATATTCTTTCTCTATTTCCGTAGCCAATTCATCTTCAAGCCGACGGAATAGAGAGCTCAATAAACGACCAATTCCGGGAGCTAGAGTTCGATTATTCATAGTCCCAAAAACAGATTCTAGATTTATCACTGTTGGGCTTTCAGTCGCCTCTTTTGCAAAAAGAGACTTTGAAGAAAGCCATTTCCTTTTAATCAAAAATTCGATGAGATATAAGTCTCCTTTCCTAAAGTCGGCACTCCTAGTCGTCTGAAAGACTTCGCGTGCGATAGAAACCGAGAGTTCTTGACGTTCCTGAAGAGTACAAATCTCGTTTCCAAGCGCCACACAGGCTGTAAGACAGTCCTTCAACCCTTTCAGCAGCGATGGTGTTGCTTGGTCAAAATAGTCGCGAAAAATAGACACGTACTTGAAGCTTTTGCGCGAAACTGAAGTGACCGTTACTTTAGTGCTCGGGGGCACAGCTTTGCATATGTTCCCAAGTCTGTTAAAAATAATAGAAAGGGCATCTACAGCGCAAACCCTGTGCCCGCTCTCAATTTGGGGATTAATCCCAGTATTCAGTAACGGTTCAGCCCAGCTTTCTAGCCATCTATAGGTCTCGATTGGCATGTTAACCGGTTTGTACCACGATTTCTAGCGCTCTGAAGAAAGTCACAAGGGGTTAGTTTCTTACTGTTGTCCTATCTTGGGCTGGATCTTTAATGTTCAACTTTATAAGTTTTTCCCTCAGAGCGAGCAGGGCTTCTTCTGGAAGCACACACGATGAATTCTCATATTCGCTGAGATTTGATTCTATCTGGTCCAAAGATTCCATTGTGAGATGAATAGCTGACGTTGTAGGCTATTGATATTCGAAAGCCCCGTACATATACCTGATATGTTAGAGCCGGTATATTTCCGTGTGCTTATGGCAAGGTAAATATCTGGATGAGAGGGGCCAATATGGGTTTTGGCTCTGAAAAATTTCGAACCAACACTCCCATCGGCAGGAGCGAAAGCAAGAAAGATGTCGAATTGGTACCGGTTGGCCAATTCACCGCCTTGGATCCTATTAAGTTAGCGCGGTAGCGTGGGGTTTGTTAGTGTCGGAGGGGCCTGCGAGGTTTGGTGGGACAGCGGCCGAAAAAAAAGTCGAGACGAGCTGCTTGTAAAAAAATTCAAGAAAAAAATTAGCAGAGAAAATTTCATCATCACCGCCCAACATCATTCCGCCCCGGCGCTTCCTCCCTCACTGCTTAACGACATCAACAACCCCCATCAAGAGGGTTACAGAGACCTGTGCAGTACACTTGTCGGTCTATTTGCAGACTAACATTTGGTTTTGCTCAAGCGTCCTCCTTCCGGCTTCCGACCGCTCCCTCCCACTCCGCTAATCCTTACACAATCGTCATACCTATATAACTACCATAATGTCGTGGTGGGACACTATCACAGGTCGGAAGACCAAATCCATAGATGGACCGGCTGCGGAACCTCACGACGTATTCGTTTCAACTCCTTTCGACCCTAGTACCGCTGCCGATGTCTCGTCCTTTCTCAACACGCCTGCATTCGACCCCTCCTCCCTACATCCATTAGCTGGCCTAGATGAAGGTTTAGAATACTTAAAACTTGAGGATGAAACACTTTCCGACCTACCGGGAGCCCATTCTGTCCTGCCGTCGAGAGGATGGAGTGACGATCTCTGCTACGGCACCGGCACAACGTACCTAGCTGCCTTATCAATAGGTGGCGCTTGGGGGTTTGTTGAGGGTGTGAACAGGAGTCCGATGGGAGCACCGCCAAAGTTAAAGCTTAACAGTATTCTCAACGGAATGACGAGGAGGGGTCCCTTCCTGGGGAACAGCGCTGGTGTAATAGCAATGGTTTATAACGGCATAAACAGCACTATTGGACATGTTAGAGGGAAACATGATACAGCAAATAGCGTAGTAGCTGGAGCCATCAGCGGAGCTATATTCAAGAGGTGAGAGGTTAAAAATTCTGGTTGCTTGAACCAAGCTAACATAGGACTTGCGTTTTTCAGCACGAGAGGCGTACGACCAATGCTTATTGCCTCCAGCATCACTGGTGGTGTTGCCGGTATTTGGGCGGTTTCGCGAAAGGCATTCCTCTAATTATCGGTCCCACCACTCTACTCTCACATACGGCATCTGGAAAATACACAACCTACACATTCCAAACTTCATTACGAAACAATATCGAATCACACCAACTAATTCTCTGTATATATTCCCTACTAACACTGTACTATACACCCTTTCCTTCAGCAACTCAGCTTGCTAGCTATCCAGCGGCGAATAACACAATATTAACGAATCTATCCTTCCATATTTTCCTCCATCACTATAGACGATACAACATCTCAACTCCGTTTAGATCCTATGCTCACTCCGATGGCATTTGCTATTTCACAATACTCTTTTTGGGGGGGAATTGCTTTTTTGGAAAGTCGAGTACGGGGATGTATATAGGCGCTAGGTGCGGGTTCCGGCGGTTCAACAGGCTGTTTATAATGGAATTTCATTTCATTTTTATGAATTTTTTTTGCTCTTGTGATTGAACCGTGGTCTTCGTTCCAAAAATTCTCACGCTAACGCAAAAATAAGCTCTCTAGTAGTTTCAGGGAGCCTAGTAGGATGGGTTATATCTCAGAATTGCTCAAATATGACTAAGTCTAGCTGTACAATTAACAGCTGCATACTCGCTCAAATATAGGCTTTGTTGAGATAAGGTACATACCCACCTCGCCATGATTTATACCTGCGCTTCACATGGCTTTGCCACGAGACTCAGCACCCGCGTCTCCTCTTTTATTTCTAATTCTGCGATTCGGTCCTTTGGCTACAAATATCGTACCCCGTAAAGATGATTTCTATTATTCTATATACGTTACTAACTATCGGCAGTGATGCTGCCGAAATACAACGACGACAGCAGGCGTTGAAACTCCAACCACCCAGGGTCATCATCCAGGGCGGTGGCACCAACGCTAATGGTAACAATGCAAGTCCGGTCCAAAATTATTATGCAAGACCAGGCGCTAGCCCGATGCCATCGCCCTTCGGTGCTGTCCCGAATCAAAACATAGTTATCCCCAATTCTATGCCGCCACTAGCAGGACCAACCCCTTGGGCATCCCCTGCACCCGGTGATATAGCAGGCAACATGGGAGATAATATGCCAAACGCGGACATCAACGGACCCCCAATGTTTGGATCCCCTCCTATGGGACCTGGAGATAACTATGACCAGTCCGTACCGCTAGGTGACTTTGGCCCCGCTCCGTTAGATACCAACGACGCGCAACTCCCACCAGGGGACAACATCGACACCCCCCCGCCTGATGGTGGTGCCGATACTACAGAAGCTGTAGACGCCCTCTCAGACGACCAAACCATCGCTGTATTGGAAACCACAGACCCCAGTGAATTCGCTAGTGGCGGTGAAGAATTCCAAGAATATATCCTCGAAGCTACGAAAAGCCGTCTGGACGCCTTGAACGTCCAGGCCGAGAATCAGGGTATCGACCCTACCGAAGACCTTGGAGATCCCGAAGTTCCACCTACGCTAGAGCAGTTTGCTGAGATCCAAGATCTCGGGACTAATGTTACGGAAAAGGCGCAGATGCTGAGTCACACTATGCAACAGCTGTTAGATGTGGCAATTGACGAACTTCGGAATAATGAAACGCTTGATGCTACCCAAGAACTGGTGGCACCTGATGGCACTATTATTAACATTCCAGCGAAGAAGGATAAGAGATGGTTGATGGCTGTGGTTAGTGCATTGAGCTTGATATATGAGGGGGCAAAGATTGCAGGGGATATTTGGGATCAAGGCTTGAAGATGTATAAAACGTTCAAGGAGGTTCAATAGAGTTCATGCTATAGTATTGATATCTCCTAGTTTTAAATGAGAACAGTTTGGATTCTATGTTTAGCTAGCTATAAGATTCTACATGGATACTGGTGCGGAACTAGATATATATTTCAAGACAATGTTACAATAGCAAACCAACTACCATAAAATATGACGACATAAGCTACCGGTTAATTCGTTGAAAGTCAAGTTTTTCCTAGGGTTATAAATATATTTATCAGATATTCTAGTATAAGCACCTATACGAAAATAGGAACATATATAATACAGATCCTCCTCCTTACTAGACAGGTATAAGGGGTAGGAAGGGCGTTGTTGATATCTGCTCGATTCTGCTCGATTCCGAGTACCTCCATGTTTCTACTCGTTATTGCCATGGCAAACATATGGATAGAACGCCCTCAATGGCTCAAATTGATATAAAATCACGGAACTGACGCAAAAAAGTAGAGCACGATATGAGAGTCCCACGTTATCCCCACGATATCTCCACATTATAAGGCAGTGCACGGTTTTGAGGAAATACACTTCAAATTCCTTCGCCCTGTCAAGCTGTCAAGCGCAAGCTCAAGCCTGCCAATTATATTGATATTGCCTTATTTGAAAATACCACGAGAACAACACCTAGGTCTCTTAACTGTTAGCTCAAAATGCCTACCAGAAGCATCTTCTTAACCGTGGCTGTAAACTCCCTCCTCGCGACTTCGGCGTGGGCTACATATATCCACTCTACTGCTAGGAACTGGGATACAAGTTTGGATGACGGGCTGCTCTACCAAGATACTCAAACTACATTTACAGACCTAGCAGACATCACGTCGCAGCAGTCCACACTCAAATTGCACAAGCGACAGGAAGAACTACCCCTCGATGTAGCTCAAGATCTCACCACTCAAAATGACAATAACAAACTACAAAGCGCCAACGCAGGACTAATCCAAGACATCGACAACGGCGCCGACGACACCGCCATAGCTGACCAAGCTGCCCAAGTCGCTCCAGACACAAGCTATACTGTTCAAGATGCAGACTACCAACAAGCCGCGGACCAACCCGGAGACCTCGGCGACCTATCTGCCACCGTAGACGAAATCCAAGCCGAAGAGGACGGCAATAGCGTCCTAGAAACCACGCAGAGCGTAATCGAGCAAGCGACCGCAGCAGCGCTAAACGACGATCCGATAACCCCACAGGACATCAACGACGCCATAGACGACCTGCAAACCATCGCGATCATGCTAAACGAAATGCCCGATCCGGCAACCGTCGATGTCTCGGGTAAAGTCAACGGCCAAATCGACGACCTGGCCGGTAAATCCACCGAGGAAATCCTCGAGTTTACCAAGAACACCCTCTACGAAAGCGAAGCGAAAGATCTGCAAATGGAGACCGTGGTGCGCAGCTTAGTCCCGCTCCTGGTCGGCGTGGCAGGCGGGGATATCAAGTCCCCCGCGCTGGAAAATGCAAATTTCACACTCCCCGATCTAGCCGTGGTGGACGAAGCTGCTGATCCGGAGCGGTTGAGGCGGCTGCGTAAACGGCACTTGGAGAAACGCTTCATCGGCAGTCTGTTCGGGTGGTTGGGCGTCGGTTTACAATTTAAAGCTGAAGTGAACACGCCGATTGGGAATATCGGCGTCGGGTTGGCGTTGGGTGCGTCAAAGCTGACGGATACCAAGCCGACGACGGCCGAGGAACCCAAGATTATCATTGTAGAGAAGCCCGTGGCGGCAGCTCCTGTGACTGTGAATGTTATCACCAACCAGCCAGCAGCGCTGCCTGCTGCCCCAGCATCAGTTCCGCAGACGCAAAATGAACAGCAACAGTATAACCCGCCAATTCAGTATTCCTCTCAGGAGCCAGAGGCGACTACGCCTGGATGGGGCCAGAATCAGGCGGACAGCTGGGGTAATATGCCTAAAAATAATGCCTTCAGTAACAATTTTAATAATTGGGGACGCAATAGAGGTTTCAATAAGTACGCAGTTGGAAAATAGATAGTCATTTGATCTTTACGTTTAATATCTTTCTTTTGTGAGGCTAGAGCTTCGTTCTCCCCTGAAACTTAAGTATAATTAATTTCTTTTCAAAGAGAGTGAATAGAGAAAAACGTCTTAGGTCTCCTGACATCTTGTGATTAGGGTTGATTGAGTGAGGCAATACATTCACATTAGACCAATAGCATAATAGAGAGTATAAACAAAATCATCACATTTCGTAGCAGATATCATAAACTTGAAGCACCGGGGAGTATCGCCAATACAAAGCAAGACAAAATGGAATCCAGAAAGCCTCCCGTAATTCCAGCCCAAGAAGAATAATAATAAAATGTACACTCAAATATCAACTAAACCGGCTATTTGTTCAAAATAGCAACCAACAACCTCTCGAAATCACCGCTGGTCTCAACCTTAACAGAGGCCAGCAATTCCTTACCATAAAGCTTCTTATACGCTGTCTTGATCGCGGCAAGTGCTCCGGGAGTCCAAGATGCTACAATTAGTCTATACGCCAGCTCTTCATCCCTAGTACCGATACCTCTCATGGTACCCTCGATCAGCTCGGCGTCTCTAGCAGCTTTATCCTTCACTCCCCTCAAGATGTACAGTAATGCGCTCTCTTGGTGTCCGCTAAACTCGCTCTTAATTAGGCTCTCGACGGGTTTGTGGTATGTGCGTTCATATTCTGCAATGATGGCGGCGATGCTAGCATCGTTATTTTTGATGAATATTCTCGACACTTCGGTTTCATCAGTGCCCACTCTACCTTCTGTGGCGTTGTGGAGCGCCTTAACGTCGGCAGTGACAGTAGCTGGGTTAACGCCAACGGAGTCCTCGGTGCGGGTGGCAGCCATGACCATATCGAACATGCGCTCTTCGTCGCCGCTGAGGTCGGCTTTGACGACAGATTCCAGTGTCTTGCCGTATTTGGCCCTATAGGCCGTCTTGATTGCTCTGAGGTCAGCATTGGAGCGGCCGAGGAGGGCGAGGTCCAAGAGCGCCTCCTTGGTGCCAATGCCTTGGGTGGAGCGCTCGACGAGGAAGACGAAAAAGTTGAGAGGACCCATAGCGAGTGCTGCGAGGCCGTCTTCGAAAGAGCCGCGGGTCTTGTCTCTGATGAGGGATTCGAGGGATTTCTTGGTGTCGGCAAGGTATTTCTGGTTGATGGACTCCACTTGCAAGGGACTAAGTTTGACGATTGTGGCTATCAGGGTTTTCTCATCGGTGTTGAATCCCTTGCAGGCCTTGCGGATAACTTCAACGTCGTGGGTGGGATTGTAACTCGGGTCGGTTTGCCCGGGTGTGAAACCTAGGGAAGCCGGAGTTGGAACTGAGGGGCCGACAAAACCGGTTGGACCGGCCGGACCAGCCTGACCCACCGGAGCAGCTGGGGCACCCCACTGCTGAGGTTGCTGAGTGGGTGGCTGTTGGTACCCGGCTTGAGGAGGAGGAGGGGCGCCCCATTGTTGAGGCTGCTGTGGTGGGTATCCTTGAGGTTGCTGTGGGTAGCCTTGCGGTGGAGGATAGCCCTGAGGAGGTTGTGCTCCCCACTGTTGCTGCTGTGGAGGAGGATATCCTTGGGGAGCACCCCATTGGCCCTGAGGAGGTGGGGCTCCCCATTGCTGTTGCGGCTGGCCCCATTGTTGGGGTGGCTGCTGGTATCCGCGGTTTTGATCATTCTCTATTATGATTGTTAGACTTGCATATATACTTTTCATAAATTCCAGTAATCAGCGATACGTACGTGGAGGACCCTGAGGAGGACCCTGAGGAGGGCCCTGAGAAGGCCCAGGGGTTCCTTGTGGTGGTCCTTGGGGTGGTCCTTGAGGAGGGTATTGCTGATACTGGCCCTGAGGAGGACCCCATTGCTGAGGCTGACCCCACTGCTGCTGAGGTTGGCCCCACTGCTGAGGTTGGCCCCATTGCTGCTGGGCATCGCCAGTTGGAGGAGGAGGAGCCGCCATATCTGCTTATACTAACGTTATGTTGGATTTACTTTTGAAGGTGGCTAAAGGAAAGCGTCGAGCGAAGCGACTGTGTTGCGTGACGTTGTAAATCGCCCACCCGCTACAGAACCAGAAGTATATATAAAGTATATATACAGTATCGAGTGTATGAAGTGTAAAGGACAGTAAAGCTTGATTCAAAGCGAAACTTGACTGACGATGACAATAAAAGACAATGGAAAGATGCCATTAGACCCCTCCTTCCCGCTCCTTATATAATAGCTTGCTTAGCTGCTTCGTACCCAGTACAACTACCGTCAGACTTCGTCTTGGCCCTCCAGGCGCACACAAACCAGCCAACTCTCACACCCCTCTTTCTAATTTCCAACAGCCAGAATTTGGAAATTGTGCGATGGGGCAACCCTGTTTGGGGAGCGAACACCATGCCCATTCCGACGTCAGATCAGGGCCCACAGGCTTTACGCTGCATGATACCGCACCAGATTGGCCGACTCGCTGGCTGGGCAGTCGCCGGGCGCCGGACAGTCATGGGATTGCCTTTCTTGGCCTTCTGTCTGATCGCAGGCACTTTCGCCTGCTGCTTTTCAGCCCTGGGACGCTCTTCTCTTTTAGGGAAAATATAATCTCTTGGGGCTCTTTCATGTCTGTTCTGTACCTTAGACTTGCATATCTCAGACTTGCGTCTCTAATTATTACCGCTTGAGTAATAATAAGCCCGACGCGAAACGCACATACAAACTAGCGGGAAATGTACATATCGTGTTTCTCATTATTACTATTTTTTAGAAAAATTTAATTTATTTTTTTCTGCTATTCCGTGCGTGGATCCTTCGCGGGAAGCAAATGGGATGACCGTTTGCAGGATGCCTTGCAGTTCTTCTTATAACCTTAATCAAGCGCCTCTGTACATGTACAAATTAGAATGCCTTGAATGCCTTGAAGCACCAGCACAGCCTCAGGCGGAACATCCAGTCTGCAGACGGCGAGATATCACCAGACTGTGATCTCATCGACGTGCAGTTTACTCCACCCAGCCGTATTAATTTATTACTGAGCCACCGCCAAGACCTGTGGCGGCATTTCCACCACACCGCAACACATCCGCTCGATTAAGTGACTGCCCACATCCCATGCCATACCGCGGATGCTGTGACGACTCATCACGATGTCAGTCCCCTTCATGATGATCTAGACGATCAAATAGCAAAGCACAAAAAAAAAGAGAGAATTGCAAAGAAAACGGTTGGTTGGCAATTCGAACTCTTGCTGGTCGAACTGGCAAAAAAAAGTCGTAGCACTCTTGTTAGAAAGGTCATCCTTGTGCAGGGGCAATGCTAATCTTCTCTGTATCGTTACGAATTTCGACCTGGCCGTATGGCCAACCGATCCAAGATCGGTGAGAATATGTAAAATTAAAATACTTATATACCAATCAAACGCCAAATTAAAACCGCCCAACCTCCATATCGAGCACCTGCACCATATCCCCATCCCCATCCCCATCCCCATCCCCATCCCCATCCCCTCTATCACCCAATCCAAAAAATCCCTTCACTCCTACCTTTACCACTTCCTCGAATAATCCCCCAACCAAGCCCTTCTCCTCCTCACCTGTCTGTCTGAAGTCCGGGAACGCATTCACCTCCAATACCCTCACTCCACCATCTTCCCCTACCAGGAAATCCATCCCAAATATCTCAAACGCATTCGGCACCGGCTGAAAATGTATCCTTCCCCCACTGACCGCCGCTTTGAACACTTCTCCAGTAATCTCGCACACCTGTCCGAACCATCCTTCCACCGCCTCCTCCCCAACTTCAAACTCTTCACTCAACCTCCAAAATGGTAGCACACTCCCATCGTGATCCCCGCTCTGTAAACAAGTATTCGTAAGATGCGCCGACAGGTCCGCCGCCGCCGGATCCAGCAGCACGCTGTCCTCCGGTAGCACATACCCCGTCGCAGCGAACAATGCCAGCATGGGCTTATAAACATATACCGCCAGCGCTCCAACGGCCAGAACGTAAGTCCGTATATGAAATTTTCTCGGCGCCTCGTCCGGCCTCTCTCGCGACTTGAGCAGCACAGGCGGGATATACATCTGCGCCACGAAATGCCGAAGCCGGGACGTCACCACCCCAGTCGTATTTTCGAACTGTTTAATCTTCAATTCCGCCTTTCCGAGTGTAGGTACCCCATCCCCAGTATTTTCAACCCTTTCATCGTCAGATTTCGCAATATCTTCATCCTCGTAATCCTCATCATCATCTTCATCGTCTTCATCTTCCTCGAACGCCTCAAATATCCCCTGCAACTGCTCCATACTGCTAAACAACCGGATCCCCACTCCGCGATCACTCATCCCGGGCTTTAGAATCCACCACTGCCGCTCACTCACATTCTTCGTTTCATTCTCCGTCATGCTATCGAGTAATTCATACGCTTCCACGAGCGCTTCGTCTAGAAACTCCGCATAGTCCACTTCGAAGGATACCGATTGCGGTACCGCTTTTTCAGTCAGGATACTCTCCGGGTTCTTTCTTGTGTAGTTTTCGATGGTGTGCAGGAGATAATGTTTCCGTATTAGCGCTTTGCGGATGACATAGGCGTTGAAGAGCGCGGTTTGCGGGCAGGAGAGCAAGGTGGCAAAGTCGAGGGATTCGTAGCTTGTCCATGTTAGCGTTTTTTTGGTTGCGTATGATGCTGCTGGGAGGGTGGATTGATCGTGCGTGATGGTTATTCCCGGTATGTTGTTTTTAAGTGCGAATTCAATGAGGGGTTGGACATAGTCCTTGTCGTCGGTGTAGTCTACGATAGCGTATAGAGGTTCTGGCGGGGGGTGTGATGATTCCATATTTTTTTTTGTATTTGGTCTGTTGGTCTATGCGCAGTTTGTATACAAGTAAGAGGGGGGAATATATAATGTAGAAATTTAAACAAAAGCAATATTTCGCAACGAGTAAAAAATCAAAAAGGCCAAAAAAACCGATGACGTCTAATCGTGTCTATGTGCCTGTGTATAATATATTTTCTCTATCGTTCGGGAAGGAATGTAAAATAAAAAATACAACAAATTCAACGCTTTCGCTTAAGCTACCGCCAAAATGCAATCAAAATATCGTTCGCAGTAGTCTCGGGGGACCTGGTCCGCATTCGTATTGGTTGTTTCCCGAGTTTTACAGTATGAGCTCCTCGCCGATTCCTGGTCCGTGAAGAAAGTTCGCCTTGATAGGAGTCACACTAGTATTCCCAATCAGTTAGCCATAGTCTCCCCACCACCAAATTATAAAGAAAGTATACCTGATAAACCCCTGCGTCAAAGCCCAAGCATCACTTCCAACTGCGCTCTCCTCTCTCGCTGCCTTGTCCACATCACCAAACCTCGGCGCCCATTTAAATTTATACTTCTCCATCAGCTTCTTCGCAGTGGATTCGTCATTGTCAATCCCGCTCTCAATTGGCGGCGACGATTTCCCTTCTCTTGTCGCCTGCTCCAGCTTGCTAGGATCCTCTTCATCCTCTGTTGATGACTGTACGGCTTTATAACACCCGCCCCAGGTATTTTGTAGAATATGCGTGTAAAGGATCTTGGCGTGGTCTACACCGGGGTCTAAGGGGACGTTTACGGAGTATAGGTCAACGGCTCTGTCTGCCGGCCAGTTGGTGTAAAGATGGTCGATGATACGGGTCGAGATTGCAGAGGCAGCCTCGACGATTTCTGGGGGGTTGGTTTTGGATTTGTACGAGTAGGAGACTGAGATGGATTTTGCGCCGCTCTGTAGATGAAATACCCGTCAACGTGAATTAACTCTCTGCCGAAGAAGGCTAATGCAGTAACAGAGCTTTGGAGAGCTGAGAAAGAAGAGGAATTGAGTAGTATACGAAAGAGAGAGTGGAATTACCAGGGCCGCCTCCAAGCTACCACCTAGGGTCCCACTGCTAAGTGCATACACTGCCGACGAATTCTTCCCAAAGTTCGGCCCGGACACGACGAGATCTATCGGACCCCGCTCCTTAAATAGATGGAACAATCCGATCTGGGTGCATGATGCCGGTGTACCGTTTATTAGAACCCATTCGTCACCACCGTCAGTTCGGGGTGAGTCGTGGGTAGTATCTGTGTCCGGGTGGTAAAATGTAGGTTGTGGATGGTGCCCGATGATATGAGCTTTTCCGATCCAGGATTTCTGGTCGGCGGGGATACAGACTGAAATTGTATGACCCGCAGAGCGAAGGGCTGAGACTAGGGATATGATAAACGGGGAGGACGAGGACGGAGGACCGTCGTCGTTTGTTATCTGCCAAGTTTTGATAATTAATAGTGTTTTCTTTGAAGAATGTTTGAAGAGATGGAGGAGGTACCAGGATGTGCATTTTGAATGATGTGTATTTACAATTGAGCGGTACGAATGGATATCCGGGTTGTAAGGTTGAGGCCGGGATAAGAAAAATTGTCGAGAGAGAAAAGGTTGGATTATATGCAGCTCGCGAGCCGAATAAGCCGAGTCGAAGCGACAGCCGGGAAACGTCATTCGCCCTGGCCTCAACGCAAACCGAAGCTGAGCCAAGAACCTCGCCTGCTTATCCACTGTCTTTGTAAGCTTATCATATCACTTGGAATTGCTGGAAAGAAAAATATCTAAATATTATAAGGCCAAAGTTTTGGCATAGCTAACGCTCTAGCAATCAAACTTTAGAATTTTTAAAGCAAAATGCGCGGATTTTAGTAGGACAACGTTACTTCTATAACATATTGCAGAGGCTCAGATCCCTACCGAACCGCGCAAAGGGGTTGGCCCTGAATAAGCACATTCGATATTTAATCTCGTTGATACGCCTAGAAATTCATTGTTTGATTCTTTTCTTAGATTATATAGTAAACAACCTGGCATAGCTCCATAATAATCAAAGGACGCCATATCACAGGGTTCATGTTTTGTTCAAACTACACTGCAAGGAAACTAGTGTACCACCCGGCCAGATCAAAAAAGCCTCTCCTATCAAAGTACAGCTCGGAGTACAATCAAAGGCTAGCAGTGTAAGAAAAAAAACTGGGTTATCACCGACAACTTTTTAGACCTAATTATCCTGCGCTGAAGCCTTTGATCGAGTTCTTGTCGCAATGCTGGCCCTCCGTTCACCAGTTTCGGCAGCAGCGGCAGCGGCAGCTTCTTTCTTTGGCCGGCCGCTCTTCTTCTTTGGCGGTTCGGCTTCTTTATTTTTTTTGACCGGCTTGTCCTCAACATCAGGCTCGGATTCAGTCGATGTTGGGTCGTTTGCCGTATTCTCAACTTCTGGCTGTTCCTCTTCAACTCTAGCTTTTTTGGCTTCTGGTTCCGGAACCGGAGTCGGTGTTTCCTCTGCCGGCTCTTTGGTAGAATTATGTGATTTAGAGGTTGGCTCTTCCGGTTCTTCCGAGCGTCCGCGTTTATCACCAACGGAAGCTTCAAGACTTGCCTGCTTCTCCGGAGAAGCCTCTTTATGATCCTCACGGGTATCCATCTTATCTTCCTCCGCGAGAGTTGGCTGAGCATCCTCAGACTGTTCGCCAGTTTCGTCATCCATATTGTCGTCCGTGTTTGCATCCCGTTCCTCAGCAAGGCGCTGTTGTTCTTCGTAAGAGAGATTGGCTTCTCGCTTTTCCTCCTCAGTATCTGCAGGCCGGGTGACTGGAGCGCTTTGGTGAGGTCGAGGACGCCCCTTCGAACTGTGCGAGGCACTACTACCATGATGAGACTCTTTTTTATCGTCAGATTTAGAATCATCGTCTTGGGATTCGTTTCCACCCGATATCTTATCGAGCTCGCTGGCGCGCTTGACTACATCAGTGCCATCGTGATCTAGCTTAACGGCGGGATTGGAAGGTTCCGCCTTTCGGGTTATGGTATTCCCTTTTGCAGATTGGATCGAAATAGAGCCCTGGTCTTTGACCTCTTCGACTGTGCCAGTTGGTTGTCCGTTGCCCCAGTTCCATTGAGCTAGATATCATTCGACAGATTAGCCAATATAATCATACAAGTACTAAAGCGCTGGAACCACATCTTGGGCTTTAGTTATGGGATAAATATCACAGGTCTGCATTTGCCGAACAACGCAAAACAGCCAACAATCTTCCTGCGGGAAAGCAAGGCGCGCATGCAAGCTGCTCGATTGGCCAGGAATGACAATATACGGCCTATCAGGGAGCATTCCCTGGCTCTTTCCAATGAGAGGTATTGACGAGTGAAAATACACAGGAGACATCCTGAGCTGAGCTGCAGACCATATGCGAAAGCAGGAGTACAAGTGACGGCGTATGTATGTACGGCCCCCGTCCAATCACAGCGCAGTAACTCAGCCGAAGCCAACCAATAGAAAAAGCGACTCACCTTGATCGCCGGGCTGGAGGTCCGTCATCGTGAATATAACCGTCTACGGAGGGATTGCTAGGGTAAAAATGTATTGATTGGCAGTTTCTCGGAGGTTTATTGTTGGGAAGAGGGTGTTTCTTTTCAAGAATGCTGGTGTTGTGCAAGAAAAAGGTTATACAAGAGCTACGAGCAAGGTATCAAATTACAGAGGAAGAAAAGGAGGGAGGAAGGGGGAAAGATTGGAGAGACTGGGAGAAGGTGGGAGGGAGATCGATTGAGTTTAAGTTCTAAATCGGCAGTGACTTTACAGATTACTAAGGGCTCTACAATATCACGTCGAGAAAAATTCTTTAGAAAGGGGAAAAATGTACTTTGCTGTTTTAGTGCGCATCGATATTCCAGGCGGACCTGATGGGCCCGGGATGGCTGCGGAATTGGCGGACAAACATGGCGAAGGAACAGCCGTGGTCGTGATGATGATGGTGATGATGATGCAATGCGCAATAAAGCTGGGCCATTGCGGGCTTAGGTAACAAAGCGCCCTTCGATCTCTGCGCCGGCAGCATAAATGCGCATTCTTGCAAGGTCTGGTTAGCTAAGCAGGGCAGGTTTGGCTTATATTGGGAAGCTGGGAAGCTAAGCACCACCCCCCTCTTTTGTCCGTTAACGGTCCCTAACCTCTGCCTTCGTTTCTAGCTCTTTCTGATTTGAAGGGAAAGAAAAAAGCAGGATTCGGCGGAGAAGGCGACTGGTTCTAGGCTGGGTCTGGCGACGATGAGGTGCATCTCTCTGGATTCGGAATAGTGGGAAAGGCGAAAATGTGTTGCAGATGAGGTGTGGGGAAGGCTGGCCATCAACCCGGCCAAGCTGGGCAAGTTGAGTAAGCTGGGTCTTAAGTTTCAGTTAAGACTTGGTGGGCTGTCAACTTCCCCACAAACCGCCACGGTCGCTGTTCTTTATCTACAGCTAGCTAACGGGAAGTCTTATCTGCCCCAGCTGGCATCAGACTCCGCACAAAACTGCCATTCGATTCCATTGAGGGCTGCGATATCGTATCTGATTGCAGGGAGAAGTACGTGTGCGCCATGGTGCATGAGACAAGCAGACAAACCTTCATTAACTGTTGGGACGCAAAGGTGCATGTGCAGGCCATGCACATGCTCGGATCCTTGTGAATTGGGGATATTATGTCTACTCTACCGTAGATTTAATCGATATATAAGTATCCAAGCAGATTCAATACAATACAAAAGTCGGCTCCCGCAAAACTGAGATGAAGTGAGAAGCCTCGTAGTCCAGTCCAGGTGCCGACGGTCTCTCCGTCGATACTACCAACATTGCATGCATGAGGAGCACAACCACCAGTAGATGTAGCCGTAGACGCATGGAAACATCCTCCCCTGAAGGCCAATCTCTGGTACAGTTTGTCCCAACAACAGGGCGCTCCTGAGGTATGTGCCTAGAGAATCTGTGAGCTCACGCCTGGTTTGGGTCAGCTGCACCCATCCCTTTATACTCCGTGACTGTGGCCAGAGGAAGGAGAGCAATTCAGAACAAAGAGCAGCTAGCTCGGTGCAGGAGCGAGCTCGAACCAGGAGACAGGTCCAGAGCGGCATCCAGCCAAAGCGCACGTCCAGTCACTTGGCTGGACGGGCAGGACTGGCATCGCGACTCGGACGTTAATTTTGCTCCCACATTTGTTTTGTACGGCGGTGTAGCGAAAGTCGAAAAAAATAAATTCTGCAAATTCCAACTGTCTACACGATCCCTTCCAATATCTTCATTTCGCACTACAGCCATCCCCCATCCCATTCCATATTCGCCTTCGCCCCTGTACTCCTTTGCGCATACGTGCTCTCGTAGATACGGTACGTAAGCTTTCCAGCAGGCGAGCTCGCTGTCCACCCATCCGTTTATTAGGTTTTGTTACGCAAGGTCAGCTGACCATCGAAATTCGTTTTTTTGAGTTTGCTCGTTGTGAAGTGATCTTTCGGATCTCGTATCACCGTCTCTCTGTTTCTCTCTCCGATTAATCTCATCATACTTCTGCTCCATCTCGCCGTCCGCTTTCATTGATTCGAACTTCAAACCCATACGGGAGCTGTGTTTTTGCTCACCTGGGTGCACGATTACTCGGTAAGCATTTTCCCTCGTCATGATAACCGCATTGCAGCGTCGACTGCATCCTGTTTCATGCCTCAAGCCATGAAACACTTCTTTCCCAAGTCGTCGCTAGTCTGCCGTTCGAGACTTGAGGCTTCACATCCGATACATAAAAATACTCCTTGGCCCATACATCAACACGCCTGGCCAGACCAGGTCGGTCGTGCGTGCGGCCGGGCGGCAGGGCTTGTGCTGATTGTGGTCGTTCTGCTGCTTTAAATATCGAACATTGCACCTGCACTGACGGTTCTCGTGTTGTCGAAACCCCAAACACTAACCAACCCTATTCTCCCTCCACAGTCTTTAACAGCCTCACTTCCGGATTGTCACAATTGAGCATCCGATTCATTCATCATCATCAAACATACACACATACACACATAATAAATGTCAGAACTCACATCTCAGAGGGCGTCCACTAGAGGGCGGGGAGTGTCGCGTGGTGGCAGAGGTGGCGGCGCGATTGGTAGAGGTGGCCGAAATGGAGGCTCTCGATCGAACGGTGACATATTCGACGACGTCCCTCTAGAGGATCAAGGAGAGCTCGGCAAACTGAAAATTAAATATGCATCCCAATTGTCACTTCTGAAGGAAATGTTCCCCACCTGGACCGATGAGGACTTAATCAATCCCTTGGAGGAAGCTTCTGGAGACGTACAAACCGCGGCCAGCCTCATCTCAGAAGGTATGCCCCTCCGTCGAGGCGATAAACTCGACCAACTCACATTGGCTTTTTGGATGTGGCTTTGCTAACTCATTCTCATCTTTTGTTTCTCATCCAGGACATGTCACTCAATGGAATGATGTCAAGAAGAAGACTAAGGAAAAGCCCAAGTCGAAGGGCCCTACTACTTCGACCACAGACTCAGGTCGCGGTGGCTACAAGAGTGCCAGAGGTGGTTTTGAAGGAACAAGAGGCGGACGTGGACGTGGTGGATCCGAACGCGGGGCTTCTCGCGGACGTGGAGGACAGGCTCTTCGTGGAGGCAAGACTGCTAACGGAAGCGCTGAAGGAGCGACTAACGAACCCTCGGACCTGTCTAACCCGGATGCTGGAGACGATAAGGCTGGCGATGACTTGGACTCTAAGGATACATCAACCGAACCGCCTACCTGGAAATCCGTGCTTGCTTCCGACCCTACTACCTCTCTGCTCGAGAAAGCGAAACCTGTCACCCCAGCTGCTCCTATGACTGCTTCAGAGAAACCAGCCGCAAAGAGTAGCGTCCCCGCTGGACCGCCAAAGAAGACCTGGGCCAGTTTATTACACACTCCAGCTCCGGCCCCACCCCCACCTCAACCTGCCCCCGTCGCCGTCGCCGCCGCCCCTAAGGAGGTACAAAGCCCGGTCCTGCCCAAAGTCGAACCACCTGCTCCTGCTCCTGCTCCCGCTCCCATCCCTGAACCGGAACTGGAATCTGGATCTGACGCCGCCTTACCTCAGGTACAGGAAATACCAACATCATTGCCACCTCCCGTCGCTGCCCCAACCGTAAAGAAGTCTCCAATCATCGCACCTGCTCTCCCTGAAATTGCTACGCCCAAGCTTCCACAACCTGAATTGGCTGCTCCAACAATCGCTGAAACTGATAAGGTAACTACTGAGGAACCTATTGCTCCCGAACCCATTACGGTCGAAGAGAAATCCGCAACCCAAGAGATTCGCCTCCCCCCTGGACTATATGAATTGACTGAAGCAAACCTGGAAAAGATCGAAAATGTGGCCCCCCCTCCGCCTACGTCTACCGCTGCAAGCACCGTGGCTACTACTCCTATCTCATCACTAGTACAACCGACCAAAGGCATTCCAACCCATCGTGCTCCAGGAGCTAGATCCGGAATAAGGCGTATGTTTGATCAACATGAGGCTGTTGTCATGCCACGCGAGAATCCTGTCGATAGAGCTGCTGTTCAGTTTGGCAGCATGGGCTTGAATGGCGATTTGGATGACTCTGAAGAAGTTGAACTGCCTGAGAAGCCGGAAACTGTCGCTCCACCTCAGCAATCGCCAATTGGTCAACCGAAAGCATCTCTTCCCACCCCGATTCCAAGCGCTGCATCGAATATCGCATCCCTCGGACAGGTACCTATTTCTTCGCAAGCACAAGCAATTCCGGAACAGCAACCACAGCCTGTTTCGGTCCCACGTGCAGCTCCTGGTTTGGCAGCCCCTACTCACCCACCATCCCACCAGAATCCTCTCTCCTCCTCTCCCAGCGCGCCCCAACATATTCAACAACAGCCTACCCAGCCCCTCGGACAATCTCTCCCGAGACAATCAGGATTCGGCGGTGACCAAAGCAAATTCGATTCCTTCGGACAACAACCTCATCTCTCCGGTCAACAGAACCCAGTTGGCCAGTCCCCCTATGGCGGTTACCAAAGCCAGAGCCAGCAGCAATCCCAACCCGGCGGGATTGGTGGCAATGCTGCAGACCCTTACGCAAACTACTACTCATCTGGAGACCCTGCTAGAAACTCCGCTTTCAATACCTTCTATAACAATGCCTACCAACAAGGCCAAACTCAACAACAAGGCCACCAGCAGCAGCAGCCTACAGATCCGGCAGCTTCTCAACCACGCTCATCTAGCGCATTGGGTGGTGGTGTAGGAGCTTCTCTCGAGAGTGCGCAAACTGGAGCTGCAGCTGCCGGAGGCCAACAGCAAAACCAACAATCCAGGTTTGGATCATCGTTCCAGGGAACCGAAACTACCCAGCCAGGCCAGGCCGGTGCGCAACAGGCACCACAACATCCGTCTCAGCAGTACCCCATGCACCCGTCCTATTTCCCGTATTACAATTACATGTCGGTAAGTGGTGGATTCTCTTCTCGATGCTTTAATGAGGAAAGATCGGATTCACTAACTCGTTTACTAGATGTACAACCACTACTCTGGGTATCCAAAGGGAGCATTTTACGGAGCCTCTCCTCAAGGATATATGAGCCCTGGAGGTTACGAGCACTCTTCATCTCCTGCCGGTTATGGGGGTTTCGGTGGCCCAAGCTCCCAAGGTCGTGAATCATCGCTCAACGAATACGGACGTGCCGGGTCTACTCAAGCCCACCTTCAACAACAGCAGCAACAGCAGCAATCTCAACATTCGAATCTTGGATACGGATCTGCTGGTGTGCCAGACTACATCTCCTCTCGCCAACAATCACAGTTGGGCTCGTTTGCATCTCAACAACAGCTGGGACTTGGGGGTGGTCAACAAGGTGGCCACTCTGAAGATAGTTTGAAGCCGTATGGCGAGAGCAAAGCACCAACAGGACCTTCCGGAAACCCATCTGGAGCCCCGGGACGACCACCTAGCACGTCTGGTCTCTCCGTGCCAGGCGGGCAGTCCCAGATTCCCCAGAATCAGTCCCACCAGCAAGGGCAGAACCCTATGGGAGGCGCTGCTGGGTACCCTCATCATCTTCAAGGCCAATCTCAACAACACAACCCTTTGATGGGAGGTGGAAATGTGGCCCACCAGGGAGGTCAACATGGTAGCGGCTATGGGCAAATGTACGGCGGGTTTTCAGGATCCTACCCACAGTACGGAAGCCAGGGAGGTAACCGTCAACAGGGCGGATGGGGATATGGTGGACACTAGGATACTTCATCAAATGACTCCAAGGATCCATTTAACTGAGCCGATTTGCAATAGCTTGGATCCGAATGCTTCGGTTTTATCAATAAACACTCTCAGCCCTTTTCCATATTCTATCAAATAAACACTCTCCACCTACAAACGAACAATGCGCGCATTTTATATATTTTCTTCTCTGAACAAGCTTTCTTTCTGTTAAATATTGGTTTCTCTCGAGGAAGGTCGTGGTTACTGATATTTCTCATTGCTTTATGAAACTGTTCAATCAAAAAAATTCTTTAGTGTGTTCCCTCGGTGCTCTATGTATATCTTGTTTTTTTTCTCCTTTCTTTTATTTTTTTCAAAACTGGGAAAAGGGTCTTTTTCTTCAATTATCGGGGTGTTCTATCATTACTACTACTGGCTTTTTCTCTCTCTCTATCTTTCCTTCACAAAACTGATGTTGCGTTTCTGATCACGAAAGTAATGTTTTATATTACAGAAGCTCAGACTCTTGCGCTGATGACTTTTTACTCGAAAGCAAAATTGAAAAGGAAGGGAACCGGGATATATTTTTCCCACCCGGAGATAACCTTTTCTCACTCTTCTTTGCTTAGCTTAGTCTATGGAATTATATCTCGAACGATGGTCTAAATCGCATCGGCTTATCTATTCCTGCATTTAACCGGTGCCTTATTAGATTGCCGTAAATCCGGGAGACTGTGCCGGGAAAGGTATCTTAATGTGTGCGGAGAAACGTATTGGTATTATCATGATCTCTGGCTCTTGGATATTGCTGGTTTCTTGGAAGATTTTATGTGACAGCAGCTTTGACGACGGCAGCTTTGATAATAGCTATACCTGACAACAATTGTTGTAGCTAGCTGTACTATTCGGTTTGGTGTGTGATGTAAGGAGAGAGCGCTAGAGCTGAGATGTGGCTGCAGCATGGTGTCATTGGCTGGTAAGGCAAATTGATGATTTAGCTCCCGTCAAACATCTCTGCTCCCAATTTCAGCAACCTCCCAAAACCATCAACTGCCTCCCACCAAATGGCTTCCCAAAACCGTCCGCCAGCCATGTAAACCATGATCTGGACGCATTGCTAAACCCACGATTCCATCAATTCCACCTATCTCCATCCCTACATCCTTCCCGCTAGCAACCGGTTCTGCGACGCAGCCCCAGGTTTCTTTCCCCTAAAAACCCACCTTTTCATCAGAGCAATTAAAGATACAAGACAAAAAACTCCCAAAATACCGAGAACGGAAATTCAATGTCCTATTACCACCACCAGTACAATCCATACATCGCAGACGCCGACTATTTCGCCCGCAACGACTGGTTCGCCCGTCTACTCGCCTACCTCAAACGCCAAATGTCCTCCCTTACGTCCTCCCCCGAATCCAAACAACTTACCATCGCATACGCCGCTGGCGCCTCCCTGGCTGCGATCACCCTAATCTACGTCTTCGGTCCGACGTTTTTCATCGATGGATCGAATAACTCCAACGGCTACGGGAAGCGCAAACAGACGGTCGTGGGGCTGTATAATCCTGCCAATGACTGTTTTGTGAATTCGGTGCTGCAGGCGCTCGCGGGATGCGGGGAGTTGAGGATGTATCTTGTCCGGAGGATCTTGGCGCAAGACGAATTGGAGATATTGGAGGAACGAGGGGTGGTGACGTGGAAGGGGAAGAGGCCGATTTTGACTAAGGCATTGAAGGTTATGCTTGATCGTATGTTTTCTCTTTCACCGTCTTCTTCTTTTTCCTTTTTCTCTCTGTCCGGATTTGTTTGGCGGGTAGTTTTCTTAGAATTATACTGATAAATGTAATTGATGTTCTAGGACTTAATGAGCGCCCCCTTTATAGAAAGACGATCACGACGAGGGATTTTATCTACGAGTTGGAGAAGGTGTTTAGATCGCGGATTTCAAGGAATCAGCAGGATGCGCAGGAGTTTTTACAAATCGTGGCGCAGACTTTGGCGGAAGAGTATGAAGCACAGGAGAAGGTGAAGGCGACGATTCCGAAAGGTTTTAAGCTTGAAGTTGTCGAGGTGAAGAATGAGGAGGAGGAGGGCGAAAAGGAGGGCGAAGAAAAGGGAGAAAAAGCGGGCGAAAAAGAGGGAGAGGAGGAAAATAAGTCAGTCAAGAGTGAGGAGAGTTACGAAATCGTGAAGAAGGAGGCAGTCGAGCAGGGTGCTGAGGAGGAGAAGGGAAAGGAAGGAAAAGTCGAAAAGGTGGAAGAAGTTCAAGAGGCCGTTGAATCTTCGGCTGAGCAGACAGATACCGAAACAAACTTCACAGAGCTCTCAACAGGTTCCCCGCCAAACGAACACGAAGAAACAACAGCTGCAGAAACAGAAGGGGAGATCGAAATGCCTCAGCCAAAGCTAAAACAAAAGCACATTCCACTAGAGGTCAAGGTGGAAGAGATAAATTCGGAGGAGGAAACCAAAAGGGAAAAGGTGGAACTCAAGATCCCAGAGCTTGGAATGCCAATGGAGGGGAAACTAGAGTCTGGCATCAAATGTCTGTCTTGCGGATTCGAACCGAAGCCCACCGCGTCCACATTTGTCGTCTTGACGCTCAACGTACCACAAAGAAGTTACGCTACACTGGATGACTGCTTTAACGAACATCTGTCCACGGAATTTATCGATGACTTTCAGTGCGCAAAATGCAAACTGAAGAAGATTATTGCCGTCCAAGAAGAAAAGCTATCGAAGATACAGGGTGAGAGTGAACACAGCGAGCTAGAAAAATCGATAGAAACGCTGCAGGAATGCCTCGAGACGGACCCTGAAAATTTACCTAAGGGCATCGAACTTCCCCCATCCAAGTTGACATCAGTCAAGTCACGGATAGCAAAACGAACCTACTTTGCACACTGCCCAACTGTTTTGTCCATACATCTTTCACGATCGATATTTGATTATTACTCGCGGAAAAACGGCTGTAAAGTTGCCTTCCCGGAAGAGCTAACGCTTGGACCTTTATTGAACAGGAGTAAATATAAACTCCTCGGACTGATCACCCACAGAGGGAGCCACGATAGCGGGCATTATGAATGTTACAGAAGACAAAACTCGCATCCACCGCCGTATTCCACGCCGATGGTGATGCCTCTTGCGATGCCTCTTGCGATGCCTCTTGCGATGCCTCTTGCGATGCCGGGTATTGGAGTTAAAGATTTAAAACTTGATACTCCTGCTACTTTAATTCCAGCCGGGCCAAAACTAGATACTCCAGTTACGGCATCGACGCCGGGGACACCTACTCCTGCTACTCCTGCTACACCAGCAACTCCTTCTGCATTGAGCTCTTCAAATTTGAACTTGGCGGCCACCGCGGGGACACCTACGTCAGAGAAGGCAATAGAGCCAGGAAATTCGTCGCCTGTGCCATCGGAGAAGACACCGGCTGCTGCTGCTGCTGCAACACTTACGGCCGCTGGTACGAAAGTTGCAAAGATTGATACCTTGTCTCTGAAGAGTTTCCCGTCGAAATCGAAAAAATACAAGAAGGAACCGGAGAGTAGATGGTGGCGGATCAGTGATGATTCGATTAAGGAAGTGAAGACTGGGGATTTACTCGGATTGCAGAAGGAAGTTTATATGCTGTTTTACGAGAAGATTGGGAGGTGAGGGACGGGCAGTTCCCCTTGGGTTTCGGCTATTTCTATGATACACTTTTTCTGCTTCTCTTCTTTTTGGTCGTTATATGATACATACGATATAGGGTGGTGGTTGGACGGGTTGGGTTTTGCTTGATGCTTCCTTTCTCTGATACTTTCTTTTTATGACCTTTTTTTATTTTTCACACCCATGGCTTTGGTTTATAGGGTTTTAGACACGACTGGTGCAATATCGAGAGCTTGTACGGCGGATAGACTTTGCAGCTGCGAAACGGAAATTTGCATGTAATATATATATCGACGGAGGGAGAAGGCGTGTTTCGTGACCTGTATAGTTTTACCTGGGATTCCAAAACTCGACTAGAATATAACTACTGAAGATAAAGCCCAAGAACCATGCAAAGTGATTCTAGCGAACAGATGTGTATATCAACAGACGCCCTTAGTAATCAATCCCCTGTGTAATAGCTAGCATGCTAATCTGGGCCTGATTGCGCAAGACAGGGAGCCTGCATCTGCCAATCAAACTGCTGTTTTGAGAGTAGTCGCGTATCATGGAGTCCCGCGATCCCGGCGCCGAAGAGCAGATTTCGGGACTGGCGGATGCCGGATTAGATAATAATCTAGGGAAGTATAGATGGGAGGCAAATAGCTGCGAAGGTGTGCGCAGCGCAGGTTGGAGGGACGTACCTTGCAGGGTTTTGGGGGACCTGACGTAATAGGCCAGTGCAGACGCCGTAATAACAGCCGAACAACATTCGTCCCACAGTTAGCACAGTTAGCACAGTTAGCACAGTTAGGACACCACTCCTCCAGCCAGTGCGATTCTGTTCGCCAATTAATGAAGGAATGCTGGAGCTACGTAGCTGGTAGCTCCGCATTGGGCAGCTGGAGTCCGGGCAGAGTGAGATAGGATTTGGTCATCCAGCGCCATTCGCCATTCGCCATTCGCAATTTGCCGTTTACCATTTGCTGGGTCGCAGCTTGAGATTGCCCTGCCATTCGCTTGGCTCGCTCCGATCATGAAATTACTTAATTCTGTCTTCTCGAAAGCAGACGAGACCAAGCAACCAAGCAACCAAGCAGACAAGCAGGCAGGAAAGCAGGTTCGAACAGCCGTATAAATAGAGACAGGCCTCCTCCTTCTCTCAGCTGTGACGTCCACCTGAGCAACCCCGCAGAATATTAATATTAATTCCCATCGATACGCTACATTACGATACACTACGATACCATACGATACCCTCTCCAGCACACGATCACTAGTAACTTTACTATTATTCTTTACTATTATTCTTTACTATTATTCTTTACTATTATTCTCTTGACCCGCTGTCCAGGTGAGTGAGCACACACCCCTCCCCCTTTTGAATTTCCCCAGGCAGGGCCTGCTACCGTCTACCGACCTTTTGCTGACCGCTTTCGAATTCCCCGCCAGTCTCATTTTCTCCATTGTCCCCACCGTCGTTCCCCGTCGACTCATCTGATACATTCACCCGGCCGCTAGGTCCAGCTGCGACCTCCATAACGATCGCCTGTTCTTTCAGAGCTTCAGCCTAAGCGACTTCCAACCTGCGAGCGAATATCCGTCTCTCTTTCATTAAAATTCAATCTATAATCTCCTCCTATTTTTAAAAATAAAAAGCCCCCCCTACCACACCATGTCTGCTTTAACAGGTAAACTTGATCTCTTTCCTTTCCTTTCCTTTCTTTTCCTTCTTTCTTCATGTTTTCTACTCCACGGAACATACCATCTACGAGAGATACATATATTCGCTAGAGTCATATCTGAGCAGTCTGGCTTACAATGGGTCGCAAAACAGGTAGTGCGAAGGGCTCATGGACGTCGTTTTTGAAGGTTGGTACCCTCCCCATTTACTGTTTTCCCCCTTACTCTACGAATCTCGACTTGTGCTAACCATGGGGAAATTTTAGAGTATCGCAAGGTAAAAACCGACTGTCGTGTGCGAGATATTTTCTTACGGTGGCCGAACTCCGGTGCTAACAACTTGCTCCCCCCTGCATTAACAGCTTCAATGGCGACCTCGCATCCATGACTGCTCCTGTAAGAAAAACCAATAACAATAATAAAACACCTCCAACCAACAAAAAAAAAACCCCCCAACTAGGTTACTAATTTCAACTCTTTTACTTTTATTGTAGGCTTTTATTCTGAGTAAAACGAGTCTGGTTGAATACAGCGCATATTGGGTACGCATTTACGGACGCCTTGTACCCGAGCATAGCCACCTTTAAATTACTAACAACTGTGACATTGGTAGACGGAGCATCCGAAATTATTCGTCGCGCCGGCTAAAGAAGCAGATCCCGAAAAGCGGGCACTCGCTGTGTTGAAGTGGTTCCTGTCGACTCTGAAGCAGCAGTACAGTTCGAGAAGTGAGAAGCTGTACGTTCTCCTTCCCCACCCACCCTTCTTTCTCATTTCTTGTCTCCGCAGATCGTCTTCGATTTATAAGCGACATCGTATACTAACCTACTTTCTACCTGGGACAATAGTGGGTCTGAGAAAAAACCATTAAATCCTTTCCTTGGTGAACTCTTCTTGGGGCACTGGGAGGATGAAGAGGCCGGGCAGACTGAGTTGATTTCGGAGCAAGTTAGCCACCATCCGCCTGTCACTGCGTACTCGATACATAACGAGAAACATGGCATCAGGCTACAGGGTTATAATGGACAGAGGGCGAGTTTTGCGTCCATGACCATTACTGTAAAGCAGATTGGCCTTGCTAGATTGCACATCGACGCTTATGATGAAGACTGTAAGTGCCTTTTAACAGCAGCCGTCTGACTATATTTAAAACCCACGCTGACAAGTTTCTGTGATATTTAGACTTGATTACGCTCCCCACTCTACATATTGAGGGCCTTGTGTACGGGACGCCCTACGTCGAACTAGAACGGTCTACAATAATACAGTCGTCGAGTGGATACTACGCTAAGATTGAATACACTGGCAAAGGATGGGTTTCCGGCAAGAAGAACTGCTTCACGGCTACATTACAAAAAGTAGGAAGCAAGGATGTTTTGTATACGATTGCTGGTCAGTGGACCGACTCGTTTACTGTTAAGCATGGGAAGACCGAGGTATGCAATCTTGTAATAAGTACCATTCTGAATGGGAAATACTCACAGTTTAAACAACAGATCGAAACCTTCTCGCACAAAGACACCCCTACAACCCCATTGACGATCAAGCCGATAGAAGAGCAGGATCCTCTTGAATCTCGCCGGGCGTGGGCCAAGGTTGGCGCCGCTATCGACAAGTCTGATTACGACGAGACCAGCCTTGAGAAATCAAAGATTGAGAATGCGCAGCGAGAGCTTCGCAAGAAGGAAAAGGAAGAAGGTACAACTTGGGAAAGGAGGTACTTTACCGCTGTAGACAAGCATGATACAGTCTCCAAGCTCTCCGCCCTGGCGTCCAAGTACCAGGTATCTCAAGGAGTTTCCGCGTTGACCCCAGAGGATCCAACCAAGACGAATGGAATCTGGGTTTTCGATGAAAAGAAGTATGCGGATGTAAAGAGCGGAAAGCGGGATGCGGATCTTAAAGCTGCAGCGGAGAGGGTCCAGGAGGCTACGGCGCATGCGACGGCTACAGTATCCGAAGGGGAAATTCCGCTTGTGGATCACTAATCGAGCTACCTTTGGTTCATCTTCGTCTCCCCCCTTTTCCGGATATTTTTCCATTCCTGTTTTTTATTTTCTGTTTAGATCCCGATTACATCGATTGCACGGACTTGCTTAATGAAAAGTTGATATGGCTGCGTGGTGCTATGCATCGAATCCAGTATTGGTATGACCATCAATACGCAACGTATTTTTCGCTTTTTTTTTTCTTTTCCTTCCGGTCTGCCTTTGCTTCTTGTTTAATGGAATTTACTTTTAAAACAATAATAGTATAGTTTATGGTCTTGGATGGCGATACGAAAAGGGAAAGAAGGACCTACAGACCTTGAATTTCTCAGTTATAACTTTTTCTGCTGTAGTGTGAATGAAAATGCTGTATTTTGTCCTGCTATTTGAATACAATTTGCACGAGGTACTAGCTATTACAATCCGATTTAATCTGGTCTCGAAGCCTAGAACGCCCGGTTTGATCGTCAAGTTTCGAGTAATCTTGGAACTATCGATGATGTCCCCAGTTTATCACTCTTCGATATAGGTAATAATTGCAATTAAACAGGGTTCCCTTCTGTGTAGGAAAATCTCCGTCTCAGTTGGGAGGTTATCCGAACAACTTTATACAGTAAATAATAATATGATATACTTTTACTAACATTATTTTTGCCTCCGAAATTCACGCATTTTCTGGAAATTTTATATTGAGAAATTCCTGTAGACAACATGCATTGCCAAATCAACCTGCACGAACGCAAATAAAGATGATGAAATTGTCCTATCAGTGCGCTCACCAATGTCATGCCCCCCTCCTTGCGTAGCTTAGCCATGCCCGAAGCTGAATGATATGATGTAGCGGAGGGGCCAAAAATACACCAGGTCAGCCCTGGCGTTCTCAACGAATTCCGCATGTCCATGCAAAAAGCCTCATTCCTACAACAAAAAACCGACTGTACAGGAAAATTCTGACGAATTGATCCGAAGGGTTAGGATTCGCAATTCTTTTTTTTTCCTTTCTGTCATACGATATTGGTTTCTTCGCTTTTCTAAGGCCGCGAGTATAAAGAGGTAAGTAAGGACCGGGTTGAAAGGCTCGCTAGCGTTAACACCTTCGAATTCTCGGGCTAAGCTATCTTGTAGACGTCATTGTTGGGATAGCTATACAACTCTCTCTCTCACTCTCCCCTCCTCGACTTGACGATTTTTTACAAAACCTTCTACCCAATTGATATTTTTGATATCACGTTTGCCATCAGACGAAAACCCAAAAATGCAAATCAGAAGCGTACCTATTTCCTCGGCCTTTGTCGACCAGAAGCCCGGAACGTAAGTGTACCCCTCACCTACCCACCTTTTTTTTTTTTGGGTGGTGAAAAGCTTCAGCTAACAAAAACGCGGCACTGCCCCACCTAGCTCCGGACTTCGCAAAAAGGTCAAAGTCTTTCAGGAGATAAACTACACGGAAAACTTCATCACTGCCATCCTCCTCTCTATCCCCGAAGGCGCCCAGGATGCCTTCCTCGTCGTTGGTGGCGACGGCCGTTATTACAATACAGATGTGATTCAGAAGATTGCACGGATTTCTGCCGCCTATGGCGTGAAGAAGCTATTGATCGGTAAGGATGGGATTATGAGCACGCCGGCGGCTAGTAATGTTATTCGAAAGAGGGGGGCTACGGGCGGTATTCTGTTGACGGCGTCGCATAATCCTGGTGGACCGGAGGAAGATTTTGGGATTAAATACAATTTGGCAAATGGTGGTCCCGCCCCGGAGAGTGTGACGGATAAGATTTATAAGGCTTCTCTGGAGATCAAGGATTATAAAGTCGCTGAGATTGAGGAGGTACATTTTCTTCTCTCTTTCTCTCTTTCTCTCTTTCTTTCCTTACTTGATGCGACGGCGCATTTCGAGAGAATGAGAAGCGGGATCTGGAAAGCTAATGTTCAATCACGCTTTGATGATAGATCGATCTCGGTACAATTGGTACCAGGTTTTACGGCGACCTTGAGGTCGAAATTGTTGACGGCGTAGCAGACTACGTTGAGATGCTCAAGGAGATCTTTGACTTTGATCTCATCAAGAACTTCATCTCCAACAATCCCAGATTCAGAGTTCTCTTTGATGCCCTCCATGCCGTGACGGGACCCTACGCTGTTCGTATCTTTTGCGAGGAATTGGGTCTCCCCAAAGACTCTGTCGTGCATAGCGTTCCGTTGCCAGATTTTGGCGGGCTCCACCCGGACCCGAATCTCACTTACGCCCACGATCTTGTCAAGATTGTGGATCAAGAATTGATTCCTTTTGGTGCGGCCAGTGATGGCGACGGAGACCGGAATATGATTTATGGAGCTAGGAGTTTCGTGTCGCCTGGTGACAGTTTGGCGATTATTGCCCACTATGCGGATTTGATTCCGTATTTCAAGAAGCAAGGTGTTTACGGATTGGCGAGAAGTATGCCAACCTCCGGAGCAGTAGATTTGGTGGCGAAGGCGAAGGGGTTGAGCAGCTACGAAGTACCTACCGGTATGTATTTTTCTTTCTCCTCCCAATCTCGGTGATAATTATGAAGGGAGGTAGGGAAGGCTAACGAAAGTATATGCATGGTGTAGGCTGGAAGTTCTTCTGCGCACTCTTTGACGCCGATAAGCTTTCCATCTGCGGCGAGGAGTCCTTTGGTACTGGATCTAACCATATCCGCGAGAAGGACGGTCTCTGGGCTGTCGTTGCCTGGCTTAACATTATCGCTGGTGTATCCGAGAAGACGGGCGAGCCAGCAACGATCGCATCGATCCAGAATAAGTTCTGGGAAGAGTACGGCCGCACATTCTTCACACGATACGACTACGAGAATGTGGATGGTGAGGGAGCGAAGAAAGTGATCGATCTGCTGAAGCAGAAGATTGACAACAAGGATGAGTTTTTGGGGTCGCCTGTTGGCGGTGCAGGAACCGTGGCCGAGGCCGGGGATTTCAGCTATACAGATCTGGACGGCAGCGTGAGTGCGAACCAGGGATTGTATGTGAAGACGAGCGAGGGGGCAAGGTTTGTGGTGAGGTTGAGCGGAACTGGCAGCTCGGGTGCGACGATTCGGTTGTATGTGGAACAATATAGCGATGTGAGTATTTCCCTCTATTTTATGTTTCCTATTTTTATTTATTTATTTTATATAAATATATATCATACAATACTAACGGGTATTAGCTTCCTGGGACGTATGATCTGGATGCACAGGATTTCTTGAAAGAGACGATTGTTAGCGTGGTGGAACTGCTGAAGCTTGAGGAGTTTACGGGACGGAAGGAGCCAAGCGTTGTCACTTGAGCAGAGATGAAGAGTAAAACAAAAAGGAATAATTGTCATTACGAGCATTCACTTTATTTATTTGGTTATTCATTCATTCGTGTAATCAGACGCATGCCTGATATTTCGTGAAGGGCATCGGACAAAGACGTTCATAGCAAGGAAAGCAAATGAAGCACTCGAATTCCCGTTACACTGAACCATATCGAAATTGGAGACGGGTCGGCAGGACCAAACCGCAGGAAGACTAGGAAGACCAGGAAGACTAGGCTATTCTGGACAGGAAACAGGAAACGAGGGTGACTGGGGCATGTGGCTGGGCCCAGCTAATCAGATCGCAGGGCCCACTCGGGTACCTGGCCTGTAATCAGGAGGGAACCAGTGCCAAATGAGAGACCGAGCTCAACTTAAGATGCATCTTGGAGTCACCGCTCCTTCATTCCCTCTATTCTTTGTTTGGAAGGCATCTTTGATTCGCTGCACCCGCCGTTCAGATCCTGGAGTCGGGTACACATTTACATATACACATACATGTACATGCGCTGCAGAGGCAGAACACCGTGGCGATCATATTAGGATCCCCCTCTTTGTAGCAATCTTATAATTGTGCCGGTATCATCGTCCTCGTCCTCGTCATTCTCGTTCACTGTTTGTCGTGGTCGTCGTCATTCGCATTGCATTGCCTTCGGCGTAAAAACAGCACACCTGATCACTGGTCACCATTCAACTCCCACTGTCGCCCGACACTTGATCTCTGAAACCTCATCTGCCTCCGATTCCAGCAGTCCCAGCGACACCGTATCTCCAATTTCTTTTTTCTTCGCCTCGAGCCGTTGTCTGTTGTTTCGTGGTGTAACTGTAGTACTGCTCCTCGTTACCGCCGTTTCTCGTCTGTGTCGACGTTTTTGGACTTCTCTCGGACGATAACCAACCTTCTCGTCCTTCCTCTTCTTTCCCATCTTCTCCATCTTCCATCGACCGCAGAATACGAGACAACCTCCCTCCTTCCTCTTCCGCGACCGGCCTCCACTATCGCCGTCCCGGTATCGAGTTCATGCAACTCACCATTCTATACGCTCACACGGGCGACTCGTTATCCGTAGACCCTTCCAGCTTTACTACGTACGTCACAAACATGCGCCGTTTCCTCCCCCTCCAACCCTGCATACCTGCTCACTAATCTTCACCCCGCAGAGTCGATGAGCTGAAACTATGGATCGCGGAACAGACCAAAGTCCCCGTGCAGAACCAGATTCTCACCACCATCAAAGGCACCCTCGTTAAAGCCCAGGCTCTCGTCACCGAGGTACTCCCATCCTTTTCAACGCTTGCTATCTCGAATTCCAGTGGCTAACTTATCCCTACAGAAAGAACTCTTCCTCTACTCTCGCCAGTACATCACCCCGTCGTCCACCACCGCTCCTCCCTCCTTTCCCATTCCATCACTTAGCAAACCCTCCTCTCCGCCCGACCGTCTCGATAATCAAAATGATCTCGCATCATGGCGTGCTCTCTTCGCCAACCGTGTCAACTGGGCCAACTCGATCCTCTCCCACGCTACAACCCTTGTCTCCTCCATCGATAGCACCAACAAGAGCATCAGCGTCATCGACCGCTCCCTCGAAGCTGCCACTACAAATCTTGACAGTCACGTCAAGACATCAGCGGGGAAATACGACGAACTGAAAACATGGGCCCTGGAAGTTCTCGAAGGCCAGGAGAAGCTCCTGCGCGGCTGGGAAGGCGGACTCGATAAACTATCACATATACCGATACATAAGGAGGTCGGCAAGGTCGTCGCATCGGACCACGCACGCAACGGACGATCGGTCAAGACTACATCCACACTTCTAGACATCATTATGCTACAAGAGGTCCGACATTCCGGGAAGGAACTGGAGGTTATCGCTCGGGATTTCCACACCAGAGTGCAAGGGCTCGGCAACACGTTGGAAAGCATCCGACAGCAGTCGACTAGTTTGACGAGTGAGATTCAGCGCGGGTGGCAACGAAACGAGGATCCCAGTGCCGGTGAAGCGTTGAGTTTGCTATCTGATATTCGGGCGCTCGTACAAAAGATACAACAGGATGTGGAACACATTTCGGCATATCCGAATACTTCGAAATCGCTGTCCTCCGTTTCCAAGATTGCCCATACGCACACGAAAGACTATCTACCGAGCTTGGTGCAGTTTGTAGGCGAGCTAGGAGGGCTGGTACAGGCTTCCGTACAGAGGAAGAATGTTGCTGCTAGTTTTACGGTGCAGAGTTTACAGGCGATCAGTCGGCTGGAGCAGCGGTTGTATCAGGACTTGACGAGCGCGGTGAAGAAGTGCGAAATCGAGTATGAAGAGAGGAGTGGACCGAGTTACCAAATTTTGACACTGGTGGTGCATTTACCTGCCGTGTATAGTTCTTTCCTGGTAGAATGTGTTAGGAGAAGAGAGTGGAGTGAGAAGATGGGTCAGGATGGAGCGAAACTAGCAGAGGAGTTGGCTGGCTTGAAGGAGGAAGAGGAGAAGAGGAGGCGAAAGTGGTATAAGGCTACTACGCAAGGAGGAGAATTGCCGATTGCATTCTTACCGTCCGAGACCGCTGGAGTGATCAATATCGAACTCAGTTTTCAGTCGGAAACTGGAGGATGGCCGGTCGTGGTACGGCCGGATTTGGATGTGCTGCTGAACGCGTTGAAGCAGATGGAAGGTAGCGACGGGCTGGTGAGGGAGTTGGCGCAGCAGATCATCGACCTAGATAAACCGACCAGGAGACAGAGGAAAGCTACGGTGCCAACGCTGGCGACGAGGGCGTTCAAGATGGGGAGTATCCATGAGGCAGCGATGGCGAGTAGCTCCTTCTTGGGGAACGGTGACGAGGCGACACAGATCAAGCGGTTGCGAGAGGATAGGGCGCGATTGGAGGAACGGGCGAGGATGTACGAGAGTCGAGTGAGAAAGCTAGAGGACTTGCTACATAGGCAGCGACCGGGAAATGCAGCTGGTGTACAATTTGGAACTGGCGTCAACGGGTCTGCGACTACGAGTGTGGGGAGTCCATTGGCGGCGGAACCAATGTCAAGGAATAGTTCCCAGGGCACGGTCATTACGCCCATGAGCCATGTCGGAGGACCACAATCAGCACATAACCGACGGGTATCGATAACCAACGATCCCGAGAAGGCTCTGGCGATCAGGATTGTTACACTGGAGAACGACCTTGCGATGGAGAAGGATGCCAGGCAAAAGTTGGAACAGGAGGCAGAGAATCGACTAGAGACGGAGAAGAAGGATTGGAATGAGCGGATGACAGAGGCGGACTCTACGAAAAAAGATCTACTTGCAAACATCCAAGCGCAGCAGCAGGAGTTCAATACAGAGAGAAAGGAGCTACAGGATAAGATTTTCGAAATGGAGGAGCAACTGGAAGGCTGGAAGACTAGGGTTGATGAAGTCTACTCAGAGTTGGATAGGATGGAGGAGAGCAAGGCGTTGGAAGCGAACAGAACAAACAATCTCGGCAAGGAGATGGAGGACGCGCACCAGCAATTGGAGGACTACAGGAAGCTGTTGGAGGAGCACGATGAAAAGATGAACATGATGCTGGAAGAAAACAATCTGTTGAGAATTACAGCAGAGAAGAATGCTGACCAATTCAAAAAGGATCTCGAGGTTGCGAAGGTCTCAGATGCCGAGAAAGGAAAAGCAGTCGAAGAGTTACAGGCCAAGGTTCTCGCCCAGGATGAGGCTCACAGTCTTGCAACTGTCGATTTTGAGCGCAGGATTCACTCGCTTGAAGCTGCGCTAGCCCTCAAAGAAACCGAGAACAAGAAAATCACGGACAAACTTGACAAGGCAAGCAAGGAACTCGATACTTTCCGCAGCAAAATCTCTGGCGTCTTGGTGCAACCTATTGCCGCAGGCCACGAATCACACCACGAACTCACTCGGACTCAGATACTAGATGTGGACGAGTTGATGGCCAGACTTGAAGGGTTCGTGGGTGAGCTGCGAAAGGAGATCGAGGTCGAGCAGGACACTGTCAAGACAGTGACCCAGAAGAACAAAGTCCTACAGGCACGATTCGAATCCAGGACTGTCAAAGCCAAAGATCTTACTCAGAAGCTGTACACCCACAATGCGCGGTCTGGTCAACTTTTGGAATCTCTCGGATTCAAAGTGGTGGTTGATGACGACGGACAAACGCAAATCATCAGAATCTCCCGATCCGGTAGCATAGATGGAAATGACATGGCAAAGAGTATTTCCATGTCAACCAGTCTTCCACCCTTACCGAGAGATCTTAATTCTGCAGACAATAGGTTCGTGAAAGATGTGGCGCTGTTATACTGGATGGACAACGGAGATTCGGAAACGGAATCAGAGAAGTACGCCACCTTTTTGAGTTCCATCGGCAACTTTGATCTCGACGCCTTTGGTGAAGCGGTTACGAAACGGGTCAAGGAGGCGGAACACATGGCGCGCAAATGGCAGAAACAATGCAGAGACTACAGGGACAAATACCATCGTGCGCAAGCCGAAGCTAGCGAGAAGATTGCCTACAAAAGCTTCAAGGACGGTGATCTAGCGCTATTTTTGCCGACAAGAAATCAAGTCACTCGCCCTTGGGCAGCATTCAATGTCGGTGCGCCGCATTATTTCTTGAGAGAAGTGGAAGGGCACAGGTTGAAAGCGAGGGACTGGCTGCTTGCCAGGATCACAAAGGTGGAGCAGAGAGTCGTAGATCTTAGCAAGAGTAGCACAGGGGCTACAGCTGGCGAACGGGGTAGCTCTGTGAGCTCTGAAGGGATCGCAGAAGTTGATGAGGAGAATCCGTTCCAGTTGTCGGATGGACTTCGGTGGTACCTGTTGGATGCTGTGGAGGAAGGGAAGCTCGGAGCGCCAAGTACGCCTGGTTTGGGGAGTAGCACTGTTGCAGCAGCGAACGTGGATGCGAAGGGCAGTATCAGAGCTAGCAAGAAGAATGCGACCACAGGAGCGAGAAAGACGTTGACAAAGAGTTTGGCACAGAGCGGTGGGCCGGTTACAACGGGTGGGGAGACGAGTAGCATTCGCAGTCGGGAAAGTGGAGCGAGCGGAAGGAAAGGAAGTGGGAACAGTGCCAATGGGCTGATTGCAAAACCGACACCACCAATAACTGCGGTTATGGAGGGCAGTGCGGTAGAAGAAGGAGAGGGGAGCCCGAGGACTGTCAGGTAATTTGAGGATCGGTTTCTTTTTCTTCCCTCGATATTTTTGGGTCATTTTTCTTGTCCTTTAAGTTTTTGGCTTCATTCTGCTGGTTTGTCAATCAGAGCGAGGCGTCTGCGGGAAACATGGAGCATTACCTTACGGGGCAATGGGGTTGGATTTATAACTGCGTCTGTTATCATCTTCTGTTATACATTGAGTGTTTTGTTACTTTTACTTTTGAGCTGGCCCCATTTTCTGTTTATCTTTCTTCGCTTTTCATCATGCAGGATATCAAAGATTGGGAATTCACATTCTGAGCTTTCCGTTGTAAATTGGGCTTTTAGCATGTTTTATTTAGATTAGTGTCATAGGTTTCTAGATAGTTAGGATAGATAAATAATACTTCATGGACTCATTTACACATCAGGCTGAACCTAAAGACCCCAAATGGATCATTCATCTAGAAAAAAGGTAGACATAGACGTGGCGAGAGAAACACGAATTTCCGGACGACCAAGTCCTAGGACTTCTTGCTAACCAGCAACATGACGGCATCGATACCACCTGTTAGCACTTCGTCTCCCTTTGCGACACCTGCCTCTCGGAATATTCCCTCCAGCTCTATGGTTAGGCTTCTGGCTATATCTCGGTCCGTGCCAACATCTTCGGGGTGGGCCTCACGCCATCTTATAACAGAGCTTGCCGTGCCCATAACCGCCTCTAGTGCAGGCAATTTCGCAGGTGGGTGGTATTCGTGATATTGGTTAGATGGCAATGAACCCGGTGTGTCAGTCCCCCACTCTTGACGCTTGAAGGAAGCTTCATCAAAGTCAGTGACTGGAGTGGGCAGGGTCCAAGGCAAGGGGAGATTAATATAAAGATCATGATTGATTTTATTCCCCTCGGTCGAATACTTTTTCAGTACATCCATCAATCTGTCGATAGCGCCCTGAATGGCCTCGGGGTTCGGCATGGGAGGCCCAGCACGCATGCGGGCGCTGGTCCAGATAGCAACGGTGCCACCAGGCTTGAGGACCTTTGCGGCACGGGGCCAAAACTCGGACATGTCAAACCAGTGCGCTGCCGTAGCAGCGATAATGACATCGACACTTCCTTCTGGGATTGGAGGTGTGAGGTTCGAGCCGAGATCTCCTGCCCCGGCTACCTCGAAGCGAATTGGCTCCCCGGTAGCCGTTTCACCACCAAGGGACTTGGCGGTGCTAATCATGCCTTCGGATGCATCAATGCCATACGCATGAGCGAAATGCCCAGCGAACTGGCTGGTTGCCCTGCCGGGCCCGCAGCCGACGTCGAGGAGGGTATCGAACTCGCCGCCCTTTGCGCGGTGGTAGTCAACTATTAGCTGGTAGAGCACATCGTTATATTTACTCCGGTACATGGCATAGTTTTTCCCTTGTTCCTTGTTGAATGCGCGGAAGGTCGCTTCTGGCTTGTGCGTACTAGACGCGGGTGTGGATGTAGACTCGGACATACTGAAGAATGCTTCTTTTTTTTTCTCTTCGAAAATTATGTGTATAGATATTTGAATTGTAGGGGGTTGAGCATGAGTCGAAGGTCGAAGAATATCTCCCAATTGAATAGATTCTTGAAGTTATGTATTCCTCTTTTTGAAGCTCTTGCTGCTCTGGATCCTGACGTCCCGAGTTTAAATAAAGGAAATAGATACTCTTGAGCTAACTCCGTACTCCACGACCACTACCACGACTTGAGACGAACCCCCGCTCTTAATTTTCCTTGTTGGCCTTATCATTGCGAGTCGGTGCCGGGTCTTAACGTTAGGCCCCGTGAGTGTTTAGACCGGGCCATTGGGCTACATATGCACGAGGACAGCTATCCGGATCTATCTTTAGCACCTGGTAGCCACCTTCGTCCATGCAATCATTTCGTTTATATCCAGCTGTTCGAGTCATTCTCACTTCTTAAGGTCCGTGAGCGTTATAGTACCCACAATTATTCCTATGGGAGAGCATCAAAGCAAGCTTGTGCATACATCAACATCCTTCGTTTCAAGTTCATATGTTAACTGGCTCCACCTCTGATATTGCCAATGGTGTGCCGCAGCTAAGTTCAAGTCAACACAAGGCGCGGGTATCCGGATTACCACTCACTTTAGTCACCAGCTCAATTCCATTCTCCTTTCGCTTTCTATATTCTGTATCAAGGTAGAGAAATCCCTGCCTTGCATCCCAGGAAGATGCATGATACTATGTTGAGGTGCAAGGTTGTTTTGACACAAATGGCTCCATGAAGATTAGACAGGGAAACAAGCCTATCAAGTTCCATAATGTATTTTGTATATGTACGCAATTGCGTAGCTATAGGCTGGCTCGAAATATTTTATAAATCTTAATGGCGAGCAGATTTCCTCCTTATATATCGCCGCGACCAAAGAAAGAAGGACAGAAAGAGACATGAAAACAATGAAGTAGCACGCTAGAGTTAACCACCAAGATAAATATCGAAACGCCGAAACACACGCCATAATTTATATCGTTACATGTATACCCTCGAAATCGTAGGTGACGACGGCCGTCTAGCGGTCGACATCTGTATCCTAGGTGGTCTAGATACAGTAGGCGTCGTCGCACTGAAAGTGCTGTCTCGCCGATCTGCATCCTCGGCAATATAAAAACTCTGTGTGATATCTGTGAAAGAATCGTTTGCGGTTCGCTGAGGTAGCTCCGGTAGAATCGGTGAAACGTGTTCACGTCCTTCAACTGCTGTTGACGAAACACGTACCTGCTTCTCTGGGCCAAGTTCTCCTAGTTCCAGATAGGCATCGTCCGGGGCGGCAATTGTACCTCCTCCTGATGAAGTTAGCTGCGCAGTTCTGGCCTCCGAGTAGCTTAGGAACTTGCCAGGTCCCTTAAATCTCCGTTCCCACAAACTCATGCCGCGCGCGGTGATTGCCGATTCGTCACTTCCCTCCCGGGTGCTACCATGGTACACTCTCTTGAAGAATCTGATCATGACCTGGTTGAGGGCTGGTAGACACACAATCACGGCTGCTAAGCTACTTTCAAGGATGCCCCAAAATGCAACTCCTGTTGCATTCCACGTGATGTCGAAGGAATCGAGCATGATGCCATAGAATACGTATAATCGGACGGCGCTGAATACCTACTGAACGATTAGCAAACGGATGTAGCACAAGTTACATTATTTTCAGAATATTGGGATACCATTGTGAAAACCCCGAGGATGAGCAGAAAGATGAGGTTGAATTTTTTCCCAGGTGCCAAAGGCAGCTTCGCCAAAACTATCATTGGGGGAAATATTGTCAGGGCATCCAGTAATATATGGCCACCGATAAGCATTCCATAGCTGAGCATGTTTCGAGCACCAAGGCAGGTGCCATCGAATTGCGATTGAAGACGGAAGGCGTATTTTGCGACAGGTGCGCCGCACTGAAAAACCTCAAATACCACGCATGTTGCCATGAATGCATATGACAATCCGTTGACGGTATAAAGGTAAAGTTGCTGATTGGGGGACTGCAAATGGGAAAGACGGAGAAAGAGATGGAGAATCGAACATCTGCAAAGATGCAGAGTGCAGAACAGAAAGATGACGTGAAGGAATTCCAACTGCAGGCGAACGCATTAGCTAATTAGTTTGTGACACCGTTCTTATGAAAGGCGGGTATCTAAAAAGGTTAGATTTCAGAATTTCAAGACACGTACAACTAGAAACGTATTTATATCTTCCATAGAATTATCGTATAAATGGAACCCAAGTCCACTATCAAACACAGCTAAAACAGCCAATTCACTATGTTAGTAGTTTAGAGGAATACGCCTGGCGCCGCTATGGAATATTTTACGCACCCACGAGATTGATAACATTGAAAGCACAATAGCATATCTAGTTGACCGGAAAGTTAGAGAATTCAATCAACAGACCTTCTGGAAGATAGACATACAAACGCCGCGAGCATAACCCAGTCATCTGTACCGAACACTCCCCTACTCCTGACCCATAACCGCAGCGCTACTACCCCAGTCGTGATACCACAAAAGAAGAGCGCGCTCATAAAGCAGTAAAAGGAGTTGATAGGCGGAACATAATTAGGGTCTATGGCTAGGGGAAACTGAAAGTTTCCCCCACCTGGCAGGTTTTTGAATAATGGGAACAACGACCTAAGGAATTCCCTATCTGAGTCGGTTTGGCGGTTTGGCGGGCTATCCATTGTGTCGTCCAGCTATCGTAAAGTGGAGAAGTATTCGCACGAGAAACCGAAAGAATATCCGTATCAATGACTTCCACCCTTCCGCATCTTGGAGTTGGTCTCTTTGTCTTAGCACATAATCCGGTCGATGACCCGCTGTCGGGGATATTTATTCGATCTATCAAGATTTTGACTGAGGATAAGAAAATACTCTAAGAAAATTAGAAGACGCTACGACACTATCTAAAATAAGAAGGATGGGAAAGAGAGATTGTGCTATCCCCAAGTGGTTCAAATCATAACAGTAATATACTAGCGACCTGACTAGTCCACCTCTCTCAGACCAGGCAGCACCCGTGTTTCTCTAAACCCATCTAAGCGTAGTTGCTGAAGCGAACAAGGATGTACTGGTGTATGCATGGGTCCGCCAGTGGGTCGGTCCTCATCACCTCCACCAGTTTGTGGAGCAAACCGAACCAGGGCGGCTTCGGAGCGAAAACCCCAGCGAACAAAAGCCTCGGTCGATCAAATAATGGCTGAATAATGGCATTCCGAGAGAAAGCATCGAAGCGATACGCATATAATAGATCAGTATATATGGGTCTCAAAGCCTCGCGTCCTCAAGCCAAGACTTAGCCCGATTTCAGTGGCGATATTGTGTCTCAAACAAAAGGTCCTTTGGGCTAAACCGCCTAAGATCTCGATATTCCGTCAAACGAGGCCCAAACTCCTGAAATTCCACGCTAAATACCTTCATTATTTTGTAAAAGACGTTGAGATACATGATGAATTCGAACTTTCGTAGTTTCCCTGTCAAACTCGTCAAGCGGGGGTCCGCTGAAGGAAACTCCACCGTAGTATTGTGTAGCATGCGCAGGGATGCATACAAAGCCAAATAGCTTGGCGCATTTGGTGTTTAAACTTTGCGTTCCGCACAGACTTAGGACTTTGCACGGTTCGAAATCCACTAAACTAAGGGGTCAGCAAAATGCGTTGTTTAAGAAAGCCAATAAGATTTCGTTTCTGTTGCGTACGAAGGAGGTTGCGATTTCTTCAATATCCATCGTGGTCAAAAATGGAGCTTGTTTTTAGGGTTGGTTGGTAGATCTGAAATGGAATTGATGCTAAAGCGACTCAAGGAGGATGATGGAATATTCAAGTAGTTAAGTTGTTGATCTCAAATTCCAGCGTTGGTTATAATAGAGAAGCGTCATGCTATGTGATTAACGTACGGATATAATTGCGAAGTTTGCCTCGTTGAAGTACGAAGAAGGCAATTTACTAAGTTGTAATAATTATCAGTGGTAGCGGATAGTCTTGTATTGACGCTTCGGCAGCGAGCTTGGCGGAAGCGCTAATACAAGACTGTAGTGAACACTGAAAACGAACAAGAGGCTTAAAAGTTCGTTTGCAACTGTACATAATATACGACAATCAGGCCCCCGAATGAATTTGCGGGTGGTTACTCTGACGACAGTGTATGCATTAGTGGTAGGCCAATATATTTAAACATACTCAATAACGAGTTTAGAAGTATCAACAGGTTCGGGCAAATTTTCAATGTCCTTTCGATTTATAATCCCGTCATTGATCAGCCCAGACATCCACATCCACAACATCGATTCATCTAGCCGATGTCCTCTATGTGAGAATGCTTTAGTGTAATGCCCTTCTGGTCAATCAATCCCTTAAAAACCGGAGAGGAAAGATATAAGGCCTCCCACATTTTGTAAACCTTGCTGTTCAAGCATATCTTAAATGCTTGTTCGTTTGGTCTCCAGGGCGATTGTGGCTGTTTATGGAGAAACGAAAGAATAGAGAAAGCAATATCGCTCTGCATCCAGGCATCATTAAATTGTTCGCAAAGCTCGAGTGAGTTAGACAAGACAGCCGGGGGCGACACCGAATACGCCTCTTCGAACATCTTGATACCTTCGTTTGTACAACGGATGTTAGCCTTCGCAAGCTCGCTAATGATAACGGAGGAGACCGGCTTGCTAATTGTGACCGAATGTTGTTCACGGTGAAAACTAAGGTGATATTTTGGCTTTTTAATGACAAGAGCTAGGTTCATGAATTTGCAGCTGGGAGGAACCTGAAACCACCTGCCCGTGGCCATGCCATAGCTTCGAAAACCTGTCCATGCGACGGCCATGACGAGGTCGGTGTTGGATTCTGTTAAGGTTACTTAGTATAGGTCCTTCACGAACGGGTGATCGGATGTTAGTCGCCTCTTTGTAAAATTCCGGGGTAGAGTCGAGCTTTATGTAGGTAAGTATGTCTGGGTTGGCTGTCTTACCTAATGTCCCAGGAATAATCAGAAAATATCATGCTCAATTGTAATTCCAGTGAGAAGATATAGAATTGCAGAGGCGGCAATGTAAATAGACTTGCGCGATTGGAGCATCTGACGTATTGGTTCCTTTCAAAACTAAGACTGCTTTTTTCTCTAGTGTTCCGGGCCTGAAAAAACCTTAATTCCTGGTAGAGGAACATAACACCTGGTCTCGTGGAACACCTAATCTTGTCACGTCAGCGGGCTTCAGCAATCCGGCAATTGGGGCCAAACAACGTAGGTTTTCCAACACGTCAATCACATCTTGTTAGTGCCACCGTCCACCTGAGCTGATTAAGAAAAAATACTGTGGTTCGGAAAGGAGAACTGCGTTGGTTTTGTGAAAATGTAGTTGGTATAGATATAGTTTAATTTTTAAATAATTAACCAAGATAGAGCATTGTTACCAATATAACCACGTAACCATTGCTGTTTCGAGCCACCAGGTTTCTTCGTATTTGTTACCAATCAGCTGTCGAGGCGTTTCAATACACAGGTAAATATAAAAGGGTCAAAACTCGACATAACCCCCCATTTAGAAACCGTTGAAGAATATCGGAGGGTTCAAGATATAGTTCGATGGATGGAGATTGTATATAGCCGATTTCGCTCGGTGTCCCATTCACAGCCTTGTTATCCCTCAGCTGCACGACTCGCGAATGTGCCTTCGAATTAGTCTGCGCATAATTGCTTATGATTCTATTCAATGTTGAATAGCATGCCACACCTAGGCCTACCAAACCCAAAAATATTCCAAGGTCGTTATCTTTGTTCGCGCAACGTGTTTTAGCGTATGGACATATCGTCGATACCGAGAATTACATCTATATTCATTTAATAAAACTAGGCACTTGGGGTCAAGACTCGTGAAAATTAAGCTTCGTATGATTGTCGACGGCGCGGTGCACGGTGCATTTGGGTAGGCATCTCAATTGCCATGCGGCAATCGTGAATATCAGATAATCCTTCGGTATATGTTCAATGTATTGGTGCTATTATTGTGACAGTCCACTGAGACTGTGGTCTTCCCGTTATTACTTGGATTCAAACCTCATTGTGAAACAAATAATAGCATATATACGCATACGGTATTTCAATTTAGAGATACTTCTTAGAAGTATCCCGGGTTCCATTTCTTCGTTCAGTGCTACCAATAAAGCCTCTTGCAATCTTGTCGTTATTGAACGACCATACCCTTCTTAATCGACAAATTTGGCTTATTACCTCTTTTCTATGTTGAAAATGCCGTGTCGATTCACATGTAGTTTGTCCCTCGTGGCACCTGCCTTTCGAGCCCACTCTACAAAATCCAGAGCGGGAAGGTATGATTTGTTCGGTCCAAAACTAGTGTTTAAAATTGATACTACCCATATATCGTAATTACGTTTCGATATTTTTGAGAATGAATACTGAAATATCGGTGAACTAGTAGAATTGGCCCCTGGTGCTTTCAGCGCACCTTCTCTGCCCTTCGAATTCCTGCCATGCCGGACTGTTCTTGGAAAGTATCCGGCAATGTGACTACCGCCGATTCTCTCCCTAACGGAAAACTCGGCGATATCATGATCGATACAAACATAATTGGCCCATTGCTCGAAAGAAATCCTAGCAAGTGGCTAGAATCTGTCCTCCAGTCAGCCAAAAATAAAGCGGTCTGTGAGTTCGCTGTGGTCAAATACTTATCGAGCAGCAAGTTGATTATTGAAAGCGGGATGGATTACCATTTTGTGACGAATGAACTGAAAAAAATTGGGTATATTCGTCGTTGCGGGACCTGGCTCGGCAGCAGCAGATTTAAGGTTGGAGATAGGAGGGTAAATTAACGATTACTAGATGTGATTGTACGTTTTTCAAACTTGAATCTCTTAAGATAATTTTAGTCAAAATGAAACTGGAGCTTGTCTAAATACATTTTGGCCTAGGTTTCTATGGGGAATAGATGAGAAAGCAACAAGAAACCAGATTATCCTTATCGATCATTGCCCCGAAAATTTGGTTCGCAGCTGAGCTAACTCCGAAACCGATCGATCGGGTTCCTCGTTTCAAAGGTAAGGTTGTCCAACTTGCAGGGAGCGATGGGCCGGCTCCATAATAATCACGCTAGGCAAAGTTTTGGGATTACATGTTAAAATACTAAGCGCACAAGATAGAAGCACCGGTATGTTGCAATTGGCACGAAATGCAAGTATTCATTGATCAAAACACAACTTTCTCAATTAGATTACAAGCTATAGGAATAAACAGTTCAAGCGCTTTCTGTAACCGAGGCCAGAATTTCCTCTATATCCTTAGGATCGTAATTATCTGTCTTCCACAGCTCCTCACCCTTCTCTCCCAACATCATAGCGGCCTTCTTTTCACCTTCAGGAGTTACAACTAGCACCATTCCAAACAGGTAGATGTTTCCACCAGGCGACGGGATCTCTCCCTTGAATCCGCTCACGAAAGTCCACTCTTCGATAGCGACAGGAGCGGGGTCTAGTCCGATATATAATGGTTCGATCGGGAATCCGTTGATGGCCGTGACTCTGGCGCCTCCAAGCCTTTCGACCGGGTCCCACTGGTAATCGTATTCTATGTCGATAGGGGGTGGGAGGATACCAGGGGTACCGAACCCTCGGAGGAAGGTTAAGGTGAAGATCTCGCTTGGTATTGCTTTAACAACGGTAGTGCGAGGCGCATCTACTTCATGAGCAGCAGCGCTGAAATTGAAAATGTTGGTAAAGCTGGAGAAACTTGGAGCACTTGGGGGGGTGAATGGTGGTAAGGAAAATCCCGGAGGACCAATGGCACCTGGTGGTACAGACATGATGAAAGTGCTTTTGAGAGTAGGCTGGATAATATATATTCTGATTGAATAATTTCAAAGGATAGGATATATGGTGTTAAGCGTTATGGCTGGTAGTTCTGCGTGAGGATGATGATAGATATTAGAACTTTACGAGGAGAATGGTCTCTCCTTATATATACGGCAATGCATAAGATTGCTACAAGTATCAAGGCATGGCTCTATTCAATCTCGTGCTCCATTATTGAGAAAAGCGGACGTCGCGATATACGAGTCGGTGGCAACGAAGGTTCAGCTCGTTGACATCCACCTGATATCTAGACGACGCAGTTGCGTACGGAATCAATACGGCACGCAATTATATTTCAATATATTATACATATAGCCCAGCGCCTTGCATACTCGAAATATTCAAAACCAGCAGTAAATTTTTGGGTTGTTACCCCCCACATATGGAGGAGACACCCTTTTGGGGTATATCTTCGAAGTTTCTATATAACTCATATTCATCCCGCATTGTAGTAGACCAATTGATTTTACTCGAAAACGCCACATTTCGCGCACAGGATAATTTCTCAGCTGCCCAGGCATACCTGAACCTATCTTATCTCTTCGGAATATTCAGAATTTTTGAAAAAGTCAACGGAACCGTAGCCGTCTTAACGCTCCGACTGCGATGGTGTGCATTTCTGCACAACCGAGAATCAGCCTAACTGTGCAGCTCCGAGTGCGATCATTCCGAAATGCGCAGCCAATAAAAATAGGGATACAGATCCTTTACTTCCGCCTCCCCACCAGAAACCTAACTCCAAACAAAATGGCTGTTCAGAGTGAGATATGAAAACGCAGTCATGTTGGCAGGAGATCCCAAAATCTCGAGAATGTGTCGATTCGCAACTGGCTAAACGTTTTGAGAGCTTTGTGTTGTGGAGGGTTCCAAGACTACGTTTTGAGTAGTCTCGGAACCCTCCACAACGCAAAGCTTTTAAAATTATAATTATACAGTGTGTCAGGTCCACTGGCCTCGTTGTTTGGTTGCACCTATAGCTATGATAAGTTGGAAAGCAGAATTATGGTCCAGTCAAAATATAGTATAGAATATCGCATTCGGACCTATAGGTTGGAGTCGTATTTTAACGTATCTCGAGTCAAAGATAACAAGTGTGATTCTATCATGTGATACTAAGAATGACTCTACGGTCCCTTTGCTAGTTCATTGGGATAAATACGTAGAGTATACTTCGACTCGAAGAGATCTCAGATAATCAGATGCCGAATGATTAGTCAGCGAATTCTACTGAATTCCTGGTTCTCTGAATTTGTATTCGCCAGGTTCGTTTGTTCGTGGGCTTGATTTACATCTTGGCGGATTCTGGGCATTTATCAGGCCCGTAAGGGGATTGGAGTCATCAATCGATAAATGTTCCTAAGATATGATCTATCTCTTTTAGTAGAGGATATGCCGTCAAAATAACTGTTTATTCGCATTTCCAAAATATCTCAAGCGATTAGAGCTCGTGGGGCCATGAAATCTCTGAAACAAGATATAAAGAAGTCGCGAATCTAGCTATAGCGCTATGATCTCAATGGAGGAGAGGAAATAAACGTACCATCATCAAACCAAAGATTTTGTCAGCAAATTCATTGCAGCCGTTGGGAAATCTCATCATTCCTCTGATATTAGTATATATTTTGTGTCACTCGCTCATTAATTTCAGAGTTCGATATATAATATTAAAAATAGCTTTAGTAAGGGGAGCAGCAATATTCAAAATGATGAGCGGGAAACTTTGTGCTTGATCTCACCCCAAGCTCAACCCTAGAGATACCTTAGGATGTGCATTCGATAACTTCAAATGATCTCGGCGCGAACAATGGTAAAGACCGCCTTCAGCCTTGTATTCGATTGCATAATAACCACCCCCAACTCTCGATCCATTTGGAAACTAAAATATAGTCAACCCAGACATTTAGAAGATCTGCAAACTTCAGCTGTCTCTCTGCGAAAGACTAGTTTTAAGACACATCTTGCAAGCGCTGCTGCCTCGTTCTGAGTAGACCAGAGAATTGTCACATAGCTGCGTTTGCCAACGACATGTACGTGATATGTGCATGTGCATGTGTGTAGGGCTGTTGGTCTCCCAGCCAGCCCTAAACCAGGCCTATGAGATCATCGCCGACAAGAACAGATTGATCACATCGATCGCGCGACCTATAGCGCAGTCGGCGACCTATATTTGGGGTTCCCCAGGAATTCGGAGTCCTGAACGTCGCTAAAAATCAAGCTTGGCGAGTACTGTAGCCTGCTGGTTCAGCCTTACTCAGAAGACAAGCTTCCGATCTTTCGATTCTAGAAAAGGGAAAGCTGTCCCAAAGAGGCAGTAAATTGCAGTTGCCTATGAATGACTACTCCTGGCTGCTTGCAGTGAGTGTGCTGTTCTGTTCTTTAGTGTGCTGTCCTGTGCTGACATGTGGGGAGGCTTGGGCGACCATTTGGTAGGCATCTTGGAGGCCTAACAAACAAAATGGCAACTGCTGCTTCGCCCCCTCAAAACATCACATGGTCAACACACAAAATATGTTACAACTAAACTCCAGAGTGTGGATTGCGATTGCGATCGATTGAACCCACCCAGTTGCACTATTGGACAGCGTCGGAACAGAATGTATTTAAGAGATCCGATGGTTCCGAAATTAATCTCAAACAGCATCAATCAATCAATCAATCAATCAATCAAGCCATCAAGCACTCTCAATTCATTACAATATATATAATATATGACAGTTGACCCTCAAGACAATTTATTCTCTGTCTTCTTTAACACACCTCCTCCAAATCAGAACAAAGAGCCCAGCCAAAGCCACCAGAGCTCGCAGTATATTTCTTTCGCTTCAATAACATCTCAAAGACCTCCTTTCCCAACACAGAAACCCTTCAATCTATTCAAAATGGTATTCTGTGGCCTCTTCGGTCGAAAGAAGAAGGTGACCATCAGCGAAAAGCCGAGCGATGCCACTCGTGTTAGCCAAAACACATCTCAGCCAGCAGTTATCGTTACTCCAGCAAAGAATAAGCCAAAGAAGGGCAGACACTCTTCGCGATACCACAGCGGCGGAAGCACAGGTAGCGACATTGATGACACCGCCGTCAATGCAATGCTCGCGACAAGTCTAAGTCCGGATAGCGCAGCGACTGGCCATCACCATCACCATAGCCACCATAGCAGCGGAAATCACGGAAACGATCATGGAGGAAGCAACAGCTACAGCTACTCGTCAGGAGGTGATGGAGGTGGCGGTTACACGTCCCACTCCCACTCCCATTCCTCTGGTGGAGGCGGCGGTAGCTCTTCTGGAGGTGGTGGTGGTGGTGGTGGTGGTTCATCAGGAGGAGATGGCGGTGGTTCCAGCAGTTGGTAACCGTGGTTAGAGGAGGATTTCGAACTGTTATGCTGTATTATTTCCATGTATTTTCGATTTGGATATTTGATAATATATGTATTTTGCGTTTAGACCAGGACCTTGAATCACAATATTAATTTAGTTTTGCTTACAACTATCTCTAAACCCGAAGCGATCAAATTGTGCGGCATGTTGAGACTCGGATGAACTGCCAATTGCAAAAACCTGCATATTGGCGAAAATGCCTGCAGGAGGCCTGAAAAATCAACAGGCACATCAGGCACAACTGCAAACTCATGGTATGCATTTATATAAGCCAGAACCTGATTATTAATTACCATTTTCTGCACGAAATAAGACTCATAAGAGAGAGGGACAACGTGACACAAGGAACCCCTCTTTAGCAATAAGTTTTTGGTGGTTGGTGTTGTATTGCGCCGCTGTCGGCTTGTCCGTGTAAGTCCCCTCAATGCTGCAATGGCGTAAATGACCGGCCCATTTGACAGGACTAAAATCAAAGAGGAAACTCAACCACCTTGCAACCCCGCACCAGGGTGACTAAGAAGATACAGCAGAAAATAAAAATTACATATGAAAATGAGGCTCGGCACCGGACCTTGGCCGCGTCCGCTCGGACGATTCAGACAGATTTTCTGCAGCCGCAATGCAGGATAGGTCCTGATTCGCCAACGAGGAAACCCCTCCGCCTTGTCCTACCTGAATAACTGATAGAGATTCCAACTTGGGTGATAAAGCTTGGCGGGATATCTAGAATGGTATAAATTCACTGAAGTAGCTAGATTGGAGACGAGGAAACGCTATGTATGCTTATAGCAGGTGGTGTCTTCCTGATTTCACCTCTTCGCCTCTCTTATCACTCTATCCTTTGCACACTCTACATTGTTGACAAATTATTCAGTTTTCAGTCTCCTTTTTCTACTTGGAAGGCGAACTTCGCTCGCGTGCCCATACTACAATATATATCATTTCTACTCAACGGTTTTACAGGTATTATTCTAAACCTATAGTTAGAGCACATCAAAAGAAATCAAAAATGTCGAATCCATTAAAGGCAGCTTCGAGCCTGAAGTCGAAATTCATGGATCGTATACACAGAAACAAGTCAACAAAAGCGAGTCCTACTGCTTCCGCGAAGACAGTATCCCCAGAAGTCGAGTCGATTACGTCCAAAGGCATCACAAGCACGGTTGTCGCCACTCCCGCTGTCGCCGCAGTATCAGTAGCGGCAAACGAAGAGGGCGATAAAAAGCCACAGTCACCAGCGCCGGCACCGCCAAAGGAAGTCGAAAAAGAGGAAGCCAAAGTCACAAACCAAGAAGCTTTGGCCGTCAACTCGATGGTTGCGACAACCTTGACGCCAGCGACCGAAACGCATTCTACTAGTCATAACGCTTCCGGCGTAAACACGGGGCATGGCGAGGTTGCAAAAAGCGATACAGCTGCATATGCGGACGCGGATGGTGGTTACTACAACGGAATCGGTGGGGTTGGAGTCGGTTACGGCGACAGTGGTGGATATGGCGGTGATGGCGGCGCATGTGGTGCGTGCGATTAGCATCGCTCTTATTCAATATAGTTATAATATTCCACGGCAATAATATCCGCTACCACGTTAGGTGGTTCATATGGGGCGAAAGGATGAGCTCAATCTGCTTTTCATAGTAATGTTACCGACGGCACGCTATCTTTACTCTTGTTTTAAGGGACCATTTATAATATATATATTTTGTTTATAAATTACAAATCTCCAGCTTGATTACTACTGGTACATGTCGACCCAACTGTGTATTCTTTGGCATCACCAGTGACCCCTAGTTTAAATTTCTATCCCTAAAACTACCAAATCACTCATGGCTATGAATCTCTTCTATATCCACAAAAAATACTCTCAAACCCCCAGAACCGAATTTGTATATAGTCGCCTATGCATATTTAGAAATTAAGCTACGAATCGCCTAGCCTTGCGAGCACTATCAACGCTCCTCTCAACGTTTCTCAAATCTAACTCCTCACTTCTAATCATCCGCCGAGCTGGTGCTCCCGGCTGGAGTGATACAGTGTGTACACCAGACCCGACAGCGTTAGTCACGACATGGATATCTGTTGGAGGAGTCCAGATCCCAGTATCGAGATTAGTCGTCCAGGCCATACCAGCGTGCCAGCTACCGGTATCAGGCGCAGCCCAAGCTCGGAGCCATGTTTGTGTAGAATAGGTGCCCACGGGCACGAACCAAATCGAGTTGGCGCTCGAGGTTGTTTGTGTGGTGAATGTTATCGTGGAGTATGCCGCGATACCTGAGGGGAAGGGGCTGGCTATTCCTGCTGGCATCAAAAAGGCTGGCCTGTTGATTGTACTGAAGGCGTACGAGGTGTTATTGACGATAGTGACCGTGTCTATATTACAAGATCAAGAGATGGGTTAGTTATATGTTGTTCTGAGGGTGTAATGTCGTCTCTGGACAATCGTCTACAAGGTTTCAAGGAGACTAAAGTTTGAACAATTTATGTGAAGGAAGCTTACAGGATGACATTTTGTCTGCTGGCTAATTGATATCAGCGGGAAGAAGTAGGGATCAATGTGAAAGTTAGGTCTTTTTCTTTTGTTAAAAGAAAAAATGACAATTCCAAGTAGTAATTCTGGATGGATTGTAGGATGGGTTCGTTGAGCGTGTAGCTACGAGAAGATGATCAGAGTTACTCGAATTCATGAGCAATGGGTGCCCTTTTATATATGTTTCTGAGGTTAATCATATTGACCACGCCATAGCATCATTGGGCACACAGGGGAGAAACCAATTAGGGCCTGTAGCTGTGATGGTCTGCAAGTCGAAGCACAACTAGCTACACAGACCTACGCCGGGGTAGGTTAAGTCGAATACTATTATACACTAAACAATACTGAACGTGGTAGGACAATGGGACTCTGCCCAATGGAAGCTCGCCTCTGGCCGATCGTCTCCTGTTTAAGAGACAAGGTGGCGAGTTTTCAACGCTGCAGTTGAGCTTTGTTTTCGTCCCTGCATCATATATATCGTCTTTACAGCTATATAGATAACTACGATGTTTAGACGAACAAATAGAATACACTGTCAAGCGACGGAAGACTAGGTTATACCTGCCGAATCCTCATTTGGTATAAACAAAGCTCTACCCTTGTATGGATACCCACTGCTCCCTCTTGCTCTAACGTTAACTGCGAACGTCAACTGCGAAGGGTATTTTGCTTATTCCACTATGCATATGACTAGTTACCGAGTTTGACTCGGGCTTAGTTTGTCCGCACGAGTCGAGCTACTAGCTAGGGGATCAGGCCACAAACCACCAGAATCAAGCTCTAGATAGATATCATAGCCCTATAGTATAATACGTCGGATTGGACGGAAGACCAAACTAAACTCTAAAAAGCCGCACCTTGTCCTGTGGCTTGTGGCCTGCGTGCGGAAGGCGAGGATGGGGCTCAAACCTTGGGCTAACTAGTTAGTTATACGTTAGCTAACTTGAGTACTCGCTCCACCTGCATGGCGTATCGATTTCCCTTGTGAATCGGAGTGCAGACTCAGAACTGCCGAGTTTTTTTTTTAAACTAATCAATTCGAGCTAGCTACACATCAGCCGCTCGAAGGCCACCGAGAGAAAGAAACCAATTGTGCATTTGTCAATTCGAGACATGCAGCAGGAAATTGAACCATGCAGAGTGGGGCCTGCTACATGGGCGGCACCCTCACCTTCTAAGCAGATTCGGGTGTCACAGCTTGGTTGAACAACACCACAAAAAAAAAAAAAAAAAAGGTGGGATTGCGCTGGCGCCGATTGAATCTGCTGGGACTTGGGGAAATTGGTTGGATCTGCTGCGGATTGGAATGTTGAAATCAAGTCCACCAGCTGCCCTGCATCAATCTGATCATCTCCCGGCGTGTGGACGGTTACACTAAATTTAAATATAAACGTTCTCGCGCGCAGACTGAGATTGTCGCTGGAATTATGTTTAGCTGGGAGGCTCGCGATACCACCAGGGCGAAAGGGGCTCGATGACATCGCCTCCGCAAAGAACGGGTTAGAGCTTTGATAGAGCCTTGCATCTTGCTCGCTACAGACTAAGGCTAATGCAATCGTGAATCTCGAATCGTAAATCGGTGCTCCTTGATTTAGTTAAAATTTGGCCTGGAACCTGAACTAATCCGTTATCGCCCTCGATTCAGACGGGATAACCAACCACCTGTTGGAGAATTGCCCGCAAAGATAGCTCCTCCTGTGCTGTCTCTGCATGCATTCGATGCACAGCTTCGAAATGAGAGAGGGCTTAGTGAGGGCTTTAGACGCGTTATCAGTGCGGTAGCTCTTTGAATCTAGTTTACGTTGAACCGAATCGAATGCGCCGTCATCACGGCCGATAGGAAGCCACCATTTTGATATTGGATTTAAAGAAACGCGTCCCCCAATCACTTTGACGGCGGTCTTCGTTCCGCAGGCTGCCACTCTCAGGATCACTCGTTTTCACCTCTCTCACTCTCACCCTCGTTCGTTTCAGTGGTGATTCATAAAAAGGGTTTCTGGATCACGAATTGCAAATTCAACACAATTGTGCCTTCATCGATCGATTCCACTGTGCAAGGCAATCCAGTGCAATCCATCGTCCCTCGAGGACCCCCGCTTCGCTGAAGCTGCGTCTTGCTCATCGAATTGCTGGAGCCTGCGGAAGAGCCGGGTAAACGTGGGATCCGGTACCGCCTATTTCACGACTCCACCAACGGACCTCTCTTACCCACCGAACCCCGCCCGTTGCACATTCCGTGATTCGCATACCGGCACCAGACTCAGAGAGTCGAATTTCCCATCACTATTCCAGCAGGTCCGAGAAGAGAGCGCCCGAAAGAGATTGCTCCGGACTCTCAAACAGGCCGGCGGATATTCAATCTCGATCGCTTGATTTCAAATTTTGGATCCTTACCCGGTGAGGAATCTTGTTTGCGCCGAGAGTCACTGGTGGTTTCTGCAGGGAACCTTAAAAAGTCTGATACCAAAGAGTGCAAAATTGTGCAGGCATCAGAAGCATCGCATTTAGCCCCCTTGGTGGAACAGGTATCTGAGGTACCTCCGCCCAGGCCACCGCACTAAATCTCTGACGAAACGACATCAGAGATACCCAGAGCCACGTCTGCCCTGCGAAGGCAGAAGAAAAAGGGCTGTCGGGGGGTTTAATTATAATTTGGGGGGTAGCTGGTGTTAGTGCGCTCCCTGCACACTGCTGTCAGCCTCAAACGCATCGAATAGCAAATAGAAAACAAAAGAATACGACTAACACCTGGCCCAGCAGGACAACTAGAAAAGAAACGGAAGTCTGCATCATCCGCTGCTGCTGCTACTACCGTGCCTTGTGCTTGCTGCTGCTGCTGCTGCTGCTGCTATTCTTGCTCTTTCCCGAGTCGACCCCAGTTATTCTCGCTCACCTTCATCGTTCGCTGGCGTCTGTCACTCGCTCTTTTTGTTCCCATCGGTCGAATTCAGCCCCAACGTTTCTCAGCCGTTCGGAGCGCCTGGTAATACATAATACACTGCAATCTGCATACACATTCGCATTCTTTCGCTTGACGCTTGAAAGGATTCGACATTTGATAAATACGTTCATCTTACCGGACCCGTTCGTTCCTCATGATAATTTCCAAAGCATTCTTCTGAAGTCTTCCGTCGGTCAGCATTTTCTCAGCATTCGGTTCGGGGGCAAAAGAACAAAAATAAGCCGGTGCCTCCCTGTTCTAGTCAGCTAGCAGTCCTTATCAACATCACTCGCACTCCTTACCGGTCATCAGGCTATGGCCCAATAAACACAACAATAGCACCAGTAGTAATAAAACCACCAGCTTCTCGAACCAGCCCGATAATCAAATATTTCTGTGGATCCTCCCAGAATTTTCTTTTCTTTCTTCTCCTGCGCCCATCGATCGGTACCTTTTACGAGAGCGGTTTTTTTTCTTCTTATTTTTTATTATTTTCCTGCTTTGGTTTGCCTCAGGAAGCGGTTGCAGCGCTATTGACGCCGTCCAATTTTAACGAGTAATCCCACGCATAGGGCAGAGATATTCGACAAGATGAAGCAGTAGCCGAAAGTGTTTAACCAGAACCGCCCTGAAACGACACAAACCAGATCGTCTGCCTGCCAAATTCCGACAGCTAATCCCGAAAATAATACATCCCGACGGACTAACCAAAGGGGAACAAGACCCCGCTCTTCCAGCACTTCCTTAGCCTGTTAGCCTGCTTGTCAGCCCTCAACTCGGTCGAGTATTTGAGTTGTGGTGCAGCAGCCATGGCGGAAACCCTCACTCTGGAAGCTTTGCCCAAAAATGTTGTGGTAGCTGATTCCGTAGGCAAAGTACGACCATCCAGTTTTCTGCTTCGCTCAGCTTCTGAGCCTCACCTGAGCTACATGTTTTCCAAGTACGACCACCTCAACAGCTCCGACTCGCTCGAGTTCTCTCCCTCTTCTTCTCGGTCTCCGTCGCCAATCGGCAAAGATGAATCCATCTTTAGCAATCCGGAAGACGACAACTCTTCAACCTCAACCAACGGCTCCAGAACCCCCAAGCGTCCTGCACCTGTCCTGGAACGCCGACACACTTTCCAAAGATCTCCCGAACACTCCTCCTCAAGTTCTTCAAGCATTCGCTCGTTGAAATCAAAGAAGCGCCCGCCAAGTGTTGCATTTATGAAGGCACCTGCCGCTGAGGGGCAGGTTGTCACCTTGTCATCTCAACGGTCCGGTTCATCAATCAGCCTGTCAGCCCTCGGAAACACCAGTCCTCGGAAAGATGAGCTATGGCTTGGATTCAAGACTCTGGAGAGTGATTACTCAAAGTATGTCAAAAGTTTTTTTTACACAATCTTGAAAGGATCTTCTTCTTCTTCTCATGCTGACAATCATTTTTAGGTTCAACTGCAAGTCAATTCTGCAACGCACACACGTGCTCCGCTGCACGCTCATCCCATTCCTGCGCAAGTTCGACAGCATCTCTTCCTGCGTTCCAATAGATATCAACGAACTCGACCGTCGCATTCGCACACTGAACAAATGGTGGACTCTCCTCTTGGCTTCGTTACGAGCAAACGGCGCCAACATGATCCCAGTGCAGGATAAATCGACATATCTCGAAGCTGTCATTGGAATCATGTCTCGACCCGAGTGGAGAGCCGCCCCCTCATCCCTCGCCCCTCTATCAACCAGAAATCCAAGCCCTTCCAACTCTTGCTCGTCCCTGTCCTCCACTTCTTCTACAATATCGTACGAGAAGTCTCTGCAACACGATATGAAAGTAATGTACACGACTTCTCTGCTTGATACCCTCGCCTTCACCCTCGAAGGCATGTCGGAACAACAGTGTGGCGGCTTGGTTCACTTCGCCGGCAAGGTCATTGCATATGCATTTTTCTTTGTCAATGGTGTTAGCGAGATGCTCGTTGGACTGCTTGGCTTGAAGGCCCCGCAACTACGAAAGGTGTTGAATGAATACGGCATCGGGCGTGGAATGGATCTTCAGGCCGTGGCGGAAGGGGTGATCGGCGAGTTTCCACATTCTGTCCACTCTGTCGGTTTCACAACAATGAGTGCTGCTCTCCCCAGACTCAAGAAGCCGGGCAATTACATGGTCGCTACAAGTAATATTGACTGGAAAGGCGCATGGGTACACCGATGGACTAGCCGCGAAACGGACATGTTCTTCGTCTTTGTTAAGCACTACCACCTTCTGCTCGCAGAATACTTGCCCGTCGGAATATCTGCTACAGCGAGGCTTTGTACCCCTGGGTTCCTCTTCATCCAGGCTCAGTTACTTTCACTTTTGGAGACTGCGATTCATCGAGGACCACCCCATCTCTCACCTCAGGAGAACGGATCGGCTAATGTTACCTTTGACGATATTGTCGGCGCCCATGTCATCAATTCGAACGCTATGCAGCAGCAACAACCAGCACCATCGAAAACAATGTATCGCCCGTTGATGGATCAGCGAATATTTTCACTCCTCAAAGACATCACCCTCGACAGAAACTTCAACGATGCTATGCGCGACGTCTTTGCTACAGCTTTCTCCAATCTTCTCAAATCGTTAGCAAAGAATACAAAAATCGTAGAGCATTCGGCTTGTGTATCACTTTGCGACTTGTTGGAAGAAGGTATCCCCGCATTGTATCAATTCGAACGACAGTCCGAGACCGGCGCCAAATATATCGATTGGCCGTTTTGGATGGAAGTTTCGAGGCAGATGATGAAGAACGAGAATAGCATGACTGAGCTCAGACTCTTTTCTTTCATTTTTGTTATATGGGATCTTATTGCTGAGGACCCTGAAAGGAAACGGTCAATTTGCTTGGATTGGCTGTTGGCAGATGACATGTGGCAACGATTCTTCTCACATTGGTGCCCAATGGTCCGAGCCTTTTACATGCGATTGCTTTGCTGGAGAGTTGGTAGGTTATCCGGACAAGGATCGAACCGTGAGGTCAGCTATACACCAGATGGAGTGGAAATATCAACAACCTCTTGGGATGTCGAGATCTTTGACACTCTTCTGAAGAGATTGCACGAGGCTCATGCGGCTCTTACATTTTTGCGGGATGAATCCGACCGAAATTCGACCATTCGCCCGTCGATATCGCCATGCCCACCTGCACCAAACCGCAAGCTGTCTATTATCCGTGTCGAGAGCCAGCCAGGATTTGGTCGCCCCTTCTCACTAGACAAAATGATCCCAATTCAGGAGCCAGCAAAACCCGCGCCTACACCCAAGCCAAGCCCACCGGAAACGAATGGAAGCTCTCAAGAAGGCAACAGCAATTCCACAATCAAGCGTAAATGGTCGCTACTCCGAAACTTCTTAGGAGCAACTGAGGCTTTGAAATCAGAATCAACACCCACACCACAGCCAAAGGCCAGCCCAGCCGCACAACCAGCCCCTCGCGGATCAAACTCGACCTATGTACCACCCCGAGCATCCTCTGGCAGGGAAAACTGGCAAAGTACCACCAAGGTCCCCTATGGCGCAGCATTCGCGAACCGAAACAGAATGCAATTCAAGTTTGTCCTTGAGTTCTCTGACCGTCCACCACACGCAAGGAAAGGAAAAGGTAGCAATGCGCCTAGACTTCCGCGATTGACGCAAGACTGGCTTGAATCTACCGGCGAGAGCAAGGACGCTTCGTCGCCTGTGGGTTCTCTTTCCCTTTCGGCGAACGGAAATGCGCCTCAAAACTGGAAGTACTACGGTAGAGCTCTCGCGGAATGGACTCTTGTTGTGGATGAGATCGATAACTTTGTAGAACGCAGAAAGAACGAAGGGATCAGAGACGTTAGAGATTCTGAAATTCCCATTCTCTCTGTCGACTCTCTGAGGAAAAATTAGATATCCTCCGAGGAATCATGAACGATTAGGATATACTTTTTCTTTTCTGTTGGTAATTTTGTTTTTATTTTGGGTTTTATTTCTTTTTTTGTTATCCAGCGACAGATTAACACGACAAAAGGCTTCCGCGAGAAGATTATTCTCATTTGTATATTTTCAAAGGTGTTACAGGAGTTCATCTTCCTAACTACTGCGTTTTTTTCCGATGATGCTTTTGGTTTGGGGTGGGTACTTTTTTTTCCATACATACGGATAGCTCTGTTCATCAGAGTCACCAATTTTTTCTCTCATTTGTACATTTCTCTTCTCTTGCAAAAAAATATGCTTGCATAGATTTTTTCTGGGCAAAAAAACTAAATTGATAATAATAGAACAACATTTATGTCACTTTCCTATTCTACGAATTTCTTTGTACAGATTATTGTTGAAAATGACCTTGAATTGATAATTTAAAAATTTTGCTCATACCTATCTGAAGAGTCCTCTCTCTTCGCATACTATTAATTGTAAACACCAAGCTCTTTTACCCAGCGATTTTATATATAAAAAAAAGGCCAATAAAGCCCGAATACCCCTCCTATCGATTCCCCGACCTATCATATGTGCTCTACGCCTTCTCATTCACCAACTCGCCAACAACCAGATACTTCCCTTCAAACTGATCAAACCACCCCTGCAGCACCTCTCTCTCCTGCCCATTCAAATCCTCCAACGTATCCAACGGCTTATCGACCGGTGTCAAAAGACTGTCTTCCAATGCACCCTTTGCAAGGCCTCTGCTTGCATCACGGCCAGCGAATACGTTATACGGCGATCCAGGCCCGTAGAACATTTTCCCGGCCGAAACATCAAACACGGTGCCCTTGACAGCGAGGAGGATACGCGGGTCGTCTGTACCGTTGTACTTTAGTAAAGTCTTTGGCGTGTAGGTTTGGAAGACTACGGGTTCCGGATGGGAGATTGTAGGGATGATGGTTGGTTGTAGGCGTTGGTAGACGAGGTAGGCGGCCAGGGAGAAGAGGATGAGGTTTAGAGGGGTGAAGAGGGGGATTCTGCGAAATGCGGGGGTATACTTGTTAGTTGCCTTTTTTTGGTCTCTGTCTCGTTGTCTTGGGTATTTGTGAGGGGGATGGAATGATGGAGGGGATTATGTATTACGCTTCGGTAACTGGCGGAGCTTGGGCTTCTATGATTTTTGTAGTTTCGACAATGAGGGGTCGGATGGGGTCTGCCATTGTGAAGGGGTGGATGGTTAGATTCTTCAATGGTCTTTCGTTGAGTATAATTGAGGTTTTGTTGGAGAGTACTTGTTTGAGAGATGGAGGTGGAGGTTCTGGGGAAGCTCTTTTATGTGGATGAAGGTGAGATTTGGAGCTTCTTGGTGCGACAATATGATGTCAGGCGGATCGCGCATTCCAACCCGTCTTGGGACCAACACGACTGCCATGAAATGCAACAAGCTCGTGATGTGAAAGGTGTTGACGAGCTAAAATTCGAATGCGTATTTGCTCTCGAATGAATAGTTTTAGTTCTAGAAGGAGAGACGCGCGTATCTACGAATTTATTGTTATGATATTCGTTTCCAATACACCTCAGCTTTTGCTTCCGTCAATCTTCACCTGGCTACTCCACCAAATATGATGGGCTGAGAGGATCAAGCATTGAGTTACTCAAGCTATCAGCTATAAACACAGCTTGCAGGTATACATAATGACGGAAGGGTTAAAAAGGAAACAATCAAGTCACGGTAAATGTCAAACATCGTTTCAGTCGTCCCTTACTCTCTGCCATCAAATTAGATGTATATCAACACTGTGTCACAGTGCACGGACCGCGACTAGAGAAACATTACTGGTGTTTCCAAGTCCAGACTTACTTCCCTATTCTGAGCTTCTAGAGGGAGTTCCAGGTTCCTACTTATATGCTTCGACAATCTTTATACCCAACTCTCTTACCAGCTTTTATCCAGACAATTAATCACAAAACTAAGGGATATATTATTCTAGATACCATATGCTATAGCTATAATACTCAACAGGGAAAGTGTTCCTCCAAGTACTACCCGTTATCGCTTTTCAAACCAAAAGAACTCACGGCTCCTCCATACATTTTTTGCATACGTAGAGAGAGTCCATCGACGGCTAGTACAAATCTGCATTAAACTTGTAATTATTGCCGCTTGCCGCTGAATTTACCTCACCAACATGTATTGCAACCAGCTGGGGAAAGAATCTAGCGTGGGTCCATAACCCAAACGGACCAGTGCACCCAAATGCAGTCACCAACACCGCCCTTTGTTAAAGTGAAATAGGCACCTATTTTTATCCGCTGCAAACCGTGGCGGGGTAACTTACGTTTCTCGGGAAGAAATGCTGTGGGGAATTCAAGAGAACTACTGGTGAGTTTCGATTACCGATAGTGTTAGTATTTCAAGTTGTATTGTATGTACGTCCCATAATTCATCTTACGTAGGTTAGACTGAGAATTTGGTATGTAATGGCCGTATATCAAGAATCAAATTTCCCGTAAACTCCTCTTTTCTTGCGATAAAAGTAACATGTAACAATCCTAAAAACAGAGGATCCTAAAAGAAAACCAACAAAAAGAACCATATGCAGCAACACAGACGCTAGGAAATTGCTCAAAAGTAATTTGGAAACAGAACGCCCTAAATGAAGTAGAAACTTGGGTTTTTGGATATTCGATGTGATGTTGAGGACGCCCTCAGAGGAAATAAATGATGCAGGATGGCCGACAATGGGGAGCGACGAGGCTGAAACTCGCCAAAGGGATGAAAAAATGCACGACAGTTGCTGTTGGTGACACTATTGAAAAGGCCACCGAGCGAGGGAGTATCATTAAAGACAAAACATTAAGGGAAAAGAAAAACGAGTTTGTAGCAGGAAATTGCAAAGGACCTGCAGACAACACTGGAATAACTGTTGGGTATGCGGTTAAGGGCCACCAACTCTCCTCACCCAAAGCACGGCGGGCGCCTCAAGGCCCATGTCAGCATCTCGTCTCTTCCATGCGCGATGCAACTTCAACCCTTTCTCGTACAAGTCCCTTGACAACCCGTCGTACTCACTCTGCAACCTCTTCAGATCGTCTTTCAACTGCGCCCGGTGGGTGTAGTTGTGAGTGGAAGGGTTGGGTGGCAGACACATTTCAAGTTCTTTGATTTGTTGCATCGTCCTCCTCTGCCTAGCGATCAACTGATCTCGCTGACGTTCGAGGAGAGCAATGTAGGCTTCGCCGCCCTTGGGCTCTTGTGGCGAGGAGCTGCAGGACTCTGAAACAAGCGACATGAGTACGCTGGACGAATCGTCACCGTTGTCTTGTAATATGGGAGTAAGTGGAGCAAGCTCGATCATAGGCGCTCCTGTCGGTGACAGGATTGGTGGCGGAGATTTTCTTTTTGGTGAAGATTTGGGCGGGGCTGTTGGTGCGAATGTTCTGGCAAGTTTTAAAGGTTCGGGTTCGTATGAAGGTTTCCGTGCTTGCGGTAGTGGTAGTCTAGAAGATGTAGAATTCGAAGGAATCGGCGTTGTTGTAGGAACTGGTGTCGGTGGGTCAGAGCTTGTGTCTTCTAGTTCCTCTTTAACTTCCTGGTTGTCGCCTAAACTTCCCAGAAACGATCTATCCAGGGCGCTCAGAGACGGAACTATCGAATCCCTTAGCCTTGGCGGCTTTTCAGGTGGCGGAGGGGGGACGTCAGATTTTGTTTCCCACTCGTCACAGATGTCGGTTTCGTCTACGGCACTACTCCCTCGACGGCTAGCTTCAGCGGCGTGCAGGAGGTCGATGCTTTTCGACCCTATTGTTGCACTGGGCGGTGCAGAGTTTACAGGTTTTCGAGTGAATGCACTCTTTTTCGCGGAACTCAGGGTAGACAGGTGGCCTTGATGGCGGGGTATTGAGTGAAACGTCGGAGGCCCGTTAGAGGCAGGGACGATAGGATGAGCGTTGAAATTTGGAGTTGTTGTGTATTTCAGCGTGCCGTTGAAGCCTCTGAAAATCAAGTAAAGGGTTTTTTGTCAGCATGGGGTTTAGGAATTTCGAGAGAAGTGTCTTGAGGCTTTAAATACGTACCCTGTAGAAGCAATGATGTTTTGGGTGGTTTCAGCGCTACGCATAAGCAGCACGTCTGCACGGGAACTTTCGACAAGTATCGGAAACCCAATTTCAGGCTCCTTCGGCTTACTGTGCCGCAGCGGGAACCGGCTGAACATGGTTGATGCGGTCGTTACGAAACTCGTCATGGTGGGAGGGTGTACTCAAACTTAGGTCGAGAGAAAATCAGAAGGGAGCCGGAAAAAAAAAGGTTTGAGGACCGACCCAACGTCGAGTAATTATGCGTTTTGAATTTTCGAGATGCCAGGCTCCGAAAGAAATATATTTATGGCAAGAGGGAGAATGGAGATCCAACAGGCAGGACAAGCTATCCCGGCGCCTGCTCTGTTCGAAGCAGCAGCGGTAGTTTAATAAAGGTGGGAGGGATGAGGAGGTGGAGGAGGTGGGACAAGGTTATCTGGGTTGTTTCGGTTGGCCGATGTTGCGGAAGGTGCGCAGGACTGACGAGAAACGCTACAACGCTACTCTCGAATGACAGCGACGCCAGAAGCAGACCTCAGGGCCCAGGATGTCTAAAACTCAGGGGTACCTGTCCAACGAGCCTCGAAGCTAATTAGCGACGTTGCAGCGATATTGCCTTGAAATCGCGATCTCAAAGCGTAAAACATTTAGAATGGAAGCATGAAAGGAAAGAGAGAGAGAAAAAAGACTAAATGTTGGTGCCGTCGCGAGATACGATGGGCCAAATTAAAGAGGCCCGCAAACTTCCTCGGATAACGTATAGAACAGGCCTGGGATTCTAGGCCGAAAAGGAAGCTGGCAATTAACCAGAGCTGCAAAGAACATTCTACATGCGACGGTCGAAAACAAGGGAAGAGCCCGATGATCGCGACGTACAACGGTTTCCTTCTGGCTTGTGAAGGAGCAGGAGGCAAAAACGGGATTGAGCCTGATGTGCCGGGTATCCTGTTTGATGCAGATTGCAATATGTGTTTATATTGCCTTCCGCCCAGAAGGTTTAAAAATCCGGGGTGTCGATGTCATGCCATTCGAGCTTCTGACAAAGCCGTAAAGAAAATAAAATAAATAGATAAAAAAAGGATCACCTCCTGTGGCTGTGACGAAGAAAGAGGCGGATATTCCCAACTGCCTAAAGGTATATATTTTTTATACGGGTGCGCAGCTCATGCTCATGATCGAGCTTGTGATAGATAACAAAAGTTGGGCGGCCGGGTTCTGCGAATGCCGCGGGTGGAGTTGTTTCTCGAAACTTGAAACGCACCGAAAACAGAAGCTATTTAACAGAGATCAATATTCATACCTATTAGATAAGAGGCTATAGCAGCGGTCGGGCGTGGGTTTTTATTTTCTTTCTCCTGTGGCGGATACAATTCGACGTCGAGGAGGGGGAGAGATCGGGAGAGAGGGGACGAGACGGGGTCGTAAAGGGTCGACTGTCGTCCGAGGTAGCCAGATTGTTTATATCGAAAGAGAGTATACAGCGAAGGGGCTCTTCAAGATGACGACGGTCTTCGCATGAAAGAGAAAATAAAAGGATGGTTTCGGGTGGGCGGTAAGCAGGTCAATGCCTCTCAGAATCAGGATGGACTTCAAACGGCAAACGTCTGCGTTAGTGGGCAGAGTAATCAACGATATTAATAAGAACGATAACTCCGCAATTAACAGGAATGGAAATGATTAAAAAAGACGTTGGTTGACAGGTCGGCAAAATGCAGCATCCAGGCTGCACTTGATTTTTTGACAGCTCGGTAGTATTTATTTGATGTTTATTTATTTATTTAATTGGGAAGGCAAAAGAGAGAGAGAGAGAATCAAAGGAGTGTAGACTACGCCCAGCTCGAGGAGGCTAAAAGGAGCAAGCTTGACAAGGAATCCTGTGGGAACGAGACAATCAGAAGTCAGAGATGGGAATATGTATATACCTGATCTTAAGCTGCTGCTGCTGCTGCTGCACCGCTGACCTCCGTCGCCTGTCAGCCCGGCCAGGTTTCGAATTCGAGATGGGCTCCGTTAACGTCCGCTCGTCGTACTGGATGCGAGGCACTGCTATGCTATGCAGAGGGGTCTGCAGTCCGCAGCGCGCTAGCTGAAAAGAACGGTGTCGACGCCGGTGACTGGCTGGAATTCAGGCGAAGAGCTAAACTCGGTGTAGACGACGCACTGCCTCCCTTGTCCGAGAAGGCGTTCCAACCAAACAAGAGCAAAGGAATTCGAACCAAAGAGCCCCTCGTAGGATTTTTCTTCCTATTCCCTTTTTTTTTTCTTTCTCTTTAGGGATGGGGTGTCACAGATATATATTTTTAAAAAAGCCAAAAGACTAAGCTAGCTAAGGCGATATCGAGATTCCAAACGATGCCACCAAACCAGCGAATGCGCCCAGGCCTCTCGTCCCAATTTCCCCAAGATGTCTTTACTGAAATTGCAAGAGGTCAATGAGATCTCCTGGATCGGACGGACGGGGCTTAGTTCTTAGTCATTTATCATTATCGAGCCGCTCAAGAGACCTCAAAAAGCATGTTTTCTGGTGTCCCGACAGCGGCCTTTCCAAAAACAATTAAACAACCACCGACCGATCAATTAAACGGACGACGCATCCTGTCCTCGCGCCCCCCGCCTATCGGGCAGGTATAGGCAAGTGTGTGACCCATCCGCGTTTGAGAATGGGCCCCCCGTTTATCGACCGCCTGCATGGAACGAGATTTTGACCACGGAAACATGCACGGGGGTTGATGGTTTCCAAGCTCGAGCCAGGCACCATTACCAAATCGACAGAATGGAACCAGTTCGGCATGCGGGGACCTCGTCGCTTGCCGCATTGCCCCCCAATATGCAGGCCTTTGGCGTGCCGTTGTTAAATTTACACCCGTCGAGAGAAAAGAGCATCATAGCCTGGAAAACTCTGGCGGACTGCCAGAACGAGGACTTGTGGAACGGCCTCGAAGATCCCCTCGTCTTTCTGCGAGGCAAGTTTCACGAGCGCTCCTCTCTCTCTCACTTGCTTGTACCGGAATGTATTTCTGCCCACATCTGTTGCATTCAAACGACGGAAACGAACCCTTCACCGATATCCAGCATACTCGCAGTTGCATTCATACATCTCTATCTAATCGATGGCGAAATTGGCTCCCGCTTCTTTAATTGGCCTTTATCGATCGGTCTCGCCTGTCGCGTTTCAGGGATTGCGATTTCTCGACTGGCTTATTAGACAATCTTTATGCACCCCGTCCGATCATATGGGACCGAGCCGTCCTCGTCTTGCTCCGAGACGCAGGTGCGCCCCCAAGCGATAGGCATCGATGTAATCCTGTGATCAAACTCGAAAACAGTGAAAATATTATTATTACTTGTTAGCAGTTAGAGGTTGACTTTGAATCGCCGGCCGGCTGCCTCCACGATCCTCGTCCCTCGGAACTGCTTTCCCAGAGTTAACATTTCGGTAATGAGAAAGGTCCAGCACACGGAATATTAATTATCCCTCTTAATATCAAAGAAGTATCACATATGTCATGCCTCAGACATACAATCCCACCATAGCGCCATAACGCCCATTTTCGCCGGGCGATCCCAGGTATCCTTTCAATTCGTGAACCCAGAGCCCATACAAGCCCGACCGTGATCCAGAACCAGGACTGCAGCGCTTACCAAATTTTTAATGTATCAGAAGAAAAAGCCAGCGAGGTCAATATCATCTTTGGTTCAGCTTGCCGAATACAGCTAAGGAGTGGGGCCTTTCCTACATTCTGACTGTCGGACCCATCAACAAGAAACATTGCTCTTGATCTCACAAAAGCTGCCCGATTCTGCAAGGGACGACCATTTCTTCTTTCCATGGTTTCTGTCGAGGCGAAAGAACTCTGCACAACCTCCTAATCTTCCCCTTACAGGACAGTTTGCGAGGGTTTCCCCACTCGCACGCGCACAATCTGCAATGCAGCCAGTTATCAATTATCAAAAAAAAGAAAGAAAGCAAAGCAGAAAAGAACTCTGGTTCCTGGAAGCTTGTAGCGAGCGCTCTCGCGACTGCCTTTGTCTGAAGAATCCAAATCATTGTCGTGTTCCCGTGCATAAGCTGCGTTATTCTCCGCCCCAAAGCGCATACAAACGTTTGCAAAACTCCACAAAGACAGCTCTATTTTTCGAATGCAAGATTATGTCAGGCGTCCAACGTGCAGGATATCTGCATACCTTCTTTCTTTCGAAAGCATAGCATGTGTATCGATGCAGACTTCCCTTTTCCTTGTTAATTTACTTTCCCACACGAGCAGAAGATGACATCGCGGGAATGACCATGAGAAAAGAATAAAACCTCCTAGCGAAATTTGTCTTTGATAATGGAAATTCAGTTTGCACCCCTCTCTTTCGAAAAATTCCAAAATAGCATCATTAATTAAGACGCCTTTATTATTATATCTGTAATAATATTGCGAACGCCGTAACCAAGAAATATATCGCGCCCTTCCGTTCGAAAATCGAAAGATTTCGCGATTCTTCCCAAAACGTCCACAAAAGGCTCCCCTGGCAAACCAAGACAAGGAACCCCAGCAATAGCTATTTGGCAATAACGAGTCGGCGGGTTCGAAGCCCCCTTCCCTCGCAAGAACGTCATTTCCTCTCTTTCCTTTTCTAACTTTTTAAAATATTGACGGAAAAAAAAACAAGAGGCACGAAAAGCCGCAATAATAACACATCCCTATTATCAGTGGACCCCGCTTCCTTTTTTTAGCACCCTGCCCACAGGAACCTGTTGTGGCGTTTATTATTGCAATCTTTCGGGTGTTGATGAGGTGAGGCGTTAGTCAGTGTATGCAGGTCCAAGTCTGATGTGTCTATCTTTGGCGAACTGCTGGTTTCATGCTGTCCGATTCGGTTCGTTTAGGATGTCAGTAACCAACAAGTTTCTCGTCGGACCCAGGGCTATGGGGTTCCCAATTACAATAGGAGTTTGATTGAAGCCACGCCGTAGCTTAGAAAACGCCGATACATCTACATTACATTTACATGACACCAAAGTTCAGTTTCTTGATAACCGGCGAGGTAAATAATTGCTGTAAACAACCAAACTTTCAACTCAACGTTGATCTATCTTTTTTACCGCAGTGTATGCATTTAGTTGCATCCACTCCGCGCACACGACGTTTTTGCGAGAGAACCAAAGTGATCACCCTCTACCTATGCACATGCACATCTGTCAGGGTTGATAACCTGATAATCCTTTTTTGCCTGGAGTCAAAGCCGTGAGGGGTATAACAGTTGGATAATCCATTACGGTTTATTGCCTGAATCCATCACCGCCTTAAATTCTTATGTTATATTTCTTATTTTGCTTCCCGTTTTTATTTTATTTTATTTTATTTTTTCGAGCTCTCCCTGGCATCGACTACGTATACAGCAGTACAAGTGAAACCTGGCCAAAGAAAACCGCTGGCTCTCTTAGCCTTTTTGGCATGCAGGTTGCATGAAATCCGGCATCATGGTGATGGGATAGAGATTAGAGATTATGCTGTGCCAGGCGGGGGTTGTACAATTGTCGTAAAAAGGGCCATTCTTATCACCAACGGCCAAATCGAACTTTCCAGGTTCGTTCATGCAAAGACGGGTGAATACGATGCTAGATTATTCCTTTACGAGATACTTCAATAGCCTAGGTAGCTGGATCGGCTGTTGAGTCCCTCCCTATACTGCAAATCGCTAGCGATTTGCACTACGTTGGCTGTATCAAGTATATTAAACTTACCCGCACGTACTCAACAGGGTCTCGAAAGCCCACGGGAAGTTCTCGAACGAAAAAATATATTAAAACAAAAAACTAAAGAAGAAAAACCTAGCTGAGGCTCCAGAAAACTTACCACAGGCTATTCCAAATAATTAGGCAGAACTAAAAACACCGTTCAATGACGCCCTGTTCTTCTTCCAGGTACTATATACTTCGTACATACAGCAAAAATAACACAGAATAATCCGGCTACTCATTTCTCCTCCCCGATCTCTTCCTCACTAGCCCCTCGCCACGATGCTCGCTCATAGATGTCCCTATCCCCGAATCCTGGGCGCTCCCCTGTAAGATATTTTCGTCTACACTGGTCGGCGTTCTACCACCTTCGTCGCTTCTATCATTGGAAAAGCCCTCCGAGTCTTCCTCTTCATCATCGCCTTCGTGTCCTTCTGGAGCCGGCGTCACTTCGGGCGTTGCATAAACCCCACCTCGAGGGCGAGGCATCTCTTCAGAATCGTCTTCAGCTGGAGCTAAAGGATGGATTCTACGCCTCTCAGTTTCAGATGAAGATCCCGATTTCTCAGGCAAAGGTTCCTTGTCTTCAGTGTCGCCGTCCTTATCATCCGCGCTGAGAAAATACGAGGCCACAATTATCCAGGTAATGGCAGCCCAAAATAGCTCAGTCATCCAGAATGCGGACGTGAAGGTTATAAAGGCGATGATACGGTAGTTGTACATGAAGTATCTAGAGTATGATTTCGTTAGATATTCGCCGTTCTGGAACCTGAAGCCATATTACGTAAAAAAATGGATACAAGCCACCACTACATACCTTAACCCTCTAAACCTTGCCTTGAACAAGACCTTGCTATCGTAAGCCTCGGGGGCCTTGTCGGGGGCGTAGTCATTCCCAATCCTTATGCCGAGATAGTTTGGTATTTTGCTCTTTGTGAATACTTGGCCATCCATCATCAATACCTCGAGAGTCTCTTGTTCCCGTCTCCATCCGGTGAGATATAACGGTGACTTCATCATCGTGTCTATGGTATGTATTATCTCTGACTTGTATGTTAAACAGGCAGCTCGTCTAGACGTTGCTATTAACGACGGTGTCTCCAGGTTTTCGTCGAATAGAGTGAGATTAATCATAAAATTTCCGGCTCGGATGTTATGAGGCGATGTTGGGAGCGTTAGAGATACGTAGACATCATATGGTTGGTTGTGCATCAGCACACCCTTCGAGATGTCGGCTGCACCATATGGGACAGACTTGGCGTCCTGAACACTTGGAATGATGAAATTAAGGTGATGAGAATGAATTATAGACTGCCCGTATATCAGGTGCACTGTGGTCTCGAGGCCAATTTGTGGGATGTAGTTGAGATAGAAAAGGATGTAGCCAAAACACGCCAGGCCGAGCAGGCAGATGGCTAGAATGGTAGCTAGTATTGTTTGGATATAGGTTTTTTGGGCGGTCTTGGATGTTGCACTGTCATATGCACCTCGGACAGGCCCACTGATTGCGGAGGGCACGACGAGAGGCTGTGGGAGATGTTAGCCGCAATTCGATATATGTTTGTTGTGAGGCTATACTTACCATTTTTCACGTGCTTGTAAGTTGGAGGGTGATTTAGTAGTATCTGATATCTGCTTGATACTCGGGCCTAAGGGCTTCTAGCGCCTGTAAAAGTTTACAAAGGACATCACCACTCGGTATACAGTGGTATTGCGGACTCCAACGGCAGAGTGTATCCTGGAGACTGGAGACGGTGCTGATTGTTATTCGATGGTCGGCTGCATTAACTATCTCGAGGTTGGAGTGAATTTCAAGATATGACGTTGGAAGCACTGGCCAACACATTCCTCAGTCAACGCATGATAAGGCAAACAGATGTTGCAAATTCGTCCGGCAAATCCCCTCAGCAGAGTCTATGAAGCTGATAGCAAAACTAGAGGCACATATTCTGATAGCGAGATGAAATATAAGGGAACAAGCCCTAAGAGTGAACTATTAATTACGTCCTCGAAAGAGTGCTAACAATCCTAGAATACATCAACTGGACCCTGAAGCCAGGATTCGAGGCCTCTTGGTTGATAAAGATTCTTTGTTACCGGAGCGTATACTGTGATTTCTTGATTGTTAAAGGCTAGTCTACCCATATGTACTATTTAATGAGCGGCCTTGTGCCCCAAATCGCCTATTAAGATACCTAAATTCGCAATTAAGCTATGCCACCAAGAAATCTTTGCCTTCTAAGCGTATTTGGGACAATACGAACATTCTCTCTGCAAATTGGGTTTCCAGTAGCAGTAACAGACCGCGAATTCAAACCGAGGGTTGTAGCTGCTGTGATAATTTTCAGGGTGATTATTGTACTCAATTAGGTAAATAAGCATATCAGATACTTAATCACCTAGAGTAGCGCCACTAACTTATAATATCATTATACCACAGCTTGTCACCTGACGTATTGTCGTAAGCTACTTGATTATAAATAAAACCGATGAATTAAACGAGTAAAAATACATGCTAGATGTCCATGTAGCTTTTTGACGAAACTAGAAACCTTGTATGATGTCAAGCCGTGAGTAGCAACATCTGAAAGATCTTCTGCATTAAGTATTTGAACCAACAGGAACTGTCAAATTTACCAAATATACTTGGTCTAATGGTAGGTAAGTAATAATATGCGGGGGATGGAGATTGTAAATGCCGTATTTAATAAGAAGTTGGTTAGCTTTAGACATTCAGGATGCGGCTGGAAGGAATGCCGCAAAGCGGTTGTCTTGGAGAGCGAGTTGTTGGTGTTGGAATCGCAATCGCCGGTAAACATGCCTCGGTTATAAGCACAAGGCGCTGGCACGTTCTCAATCGCAAAGGGGCCGGTAAACAACACCACCACCCTCACCACTCCGAGCCGAAGCCTTCAATAAACACAACCTCCACGAAGCCCCATTCATCTGTTCTTGTCAGTTATTATCGCTGCTAGACGTGTACCTGCGATATCAAAACCGACTCTCAGCTCTTAGCTACGACTTGGCGGCTTAACGGACGCGTTGTACTACCACCAATCTCCTCATCCGCCACTATCGCCATGAGGGAAGATCTTATTCACGGCGCGGTAGGTTCATATCCTTGCCTTTTTTCGTGCGGCGAACATGTATACTGATGAAAGCGGAGATATAGGTCAACTGTACGCTACTTCAATCCTACCTAGTCCTGAATACCCTCCACACTGTCCTAACTATCTACTGTTTATAGTCCTCCAAGACCCGTCGGTCGCCACTTCTTCTCTCGACAAACGAATCGCATTCTTACAATCGAAGAACCTGACTCCGGAAGAGATTGCCGCCGCCCTACAGAGAACCGGAGTCGATCCTTCTCTAATACCTAACCTTGCTCCTACCGGATATGGTGTGCCGCAGAGACCAGCTGGGTTTAGTCAAGGATATGGCGGTGGCTATTTCAATCAAGTCCAGCGACAAGAGTACGTCAATATCGCCATTTATATATCCTTGTAATATATTCGCTGTGCTAACACACACTCAGACCCCAAGGAAGGGACTGGAGGGATTGGTTTGTGATGGCCACAGTTTCTGGATCAGTCGGATATGGTCTTTATCAACTTGCTAGGCGATATGTCGTTCCAGTAATTGCACCACCAACACCTGAAGCTCTTGCTGCCGACAAGGCCGCCATTGACACCGCCTTTGCCGATGCTTTCTCTTTGCTTGAATCGCTGAAGACCGATACCGAGGCCCTCAAGGATGCCGAAGAGAAACGAAATACCAAGGTTGACCAGGCTCTAGAGGAAGTAGAAAGGGTTGTTGAAACCCTGAAGGAGGCAAGCAAGAGAAGGGAGGACGAGAATAAGAGGCTAAATGACGAGGTTCGCAACTTGAAGGATTTGATACCAAAGGCATTAGACGGACAGAAGGAGAGCCAGGCTGCAAGCTTGAAGGATCTACAGGCAGAACTCAAGTCGTTGAAGGCCCTGCTTGTAAACAGAGCCAGCGCTACTACTAGATTTACACCCCCACCAGCTCAGCCAGCACACTTTGTCGCGCCCCAGGCACAACCAGCAACCATTACTTCTGCAGCGCAATCACCTGCTCCACCTGCCCAATCTGAGGCAACAGCAAACGGAGGCGGGCAGACTTTGGGAGGGAAGCCTCTTGGAGCTATAACCGGAGGAAGGAGCGCCATTCCAGCATGGCAGTTGGCGGCCCAGCAAAAGGCGGCGGCGGCGGCGGCGGCTGTCAATGGCGAGGCTTCAGGCTCAGGTGACGCTAAGTAAATGCTTTTTCTCCTTGCCTGTTATATCTTGCTTGGGATATTGAAGATTTTTTTAATATATTGGGTATTTCTTCGGCTGCTTTCAAGCGTTCATGGTGTACTTTATGCTTTATGCGGACCTTCCTTGACGTTGACGTTAATTTGCATTGCTGGAATATATGGTAACACTGTTGGCACCCACCAGCAAGTTGCTCTTGCTGCGTATCCTTTCCCGTTGAATGATGTATATAACATAATACTTCTATCCGTGCATTTATCGCAACCCCAGGTCATTATTATTCATGCTATAAATCGTGCTTTACCTCGAAACTTCGCTGTAGCTCGCCCCTCCAGCATCTGGTCTCAGGCTATGCGGCTCATGACTTTTCGTGTTGTGTTGTCAAGCGTCATCGTCAACTTTAAGTTTCTTTGAACGCGACATTTTGTCCGCAGCATCTTTTTTCTCTGTCATCTCGCCTAGCAGTAGTGCCGCCGCTGCCTCCATCGAGTCACCCCAAACCGATATGATCTGACGATTTCCACGATATATCACACTGGGAGATGCCATCAAGAGCTGCGATGAGGCAAAATTTGGCACCACCCTCTCATGTTGATGCCGACGATCACACGATGGAGGACCCTGATTTGTACGACCAGTGGCTCTTCACCGACGAGGAGCTTCTGCGAACGCCTTCTATTACCAAAGAAAAGGGAAATATCACGGTACAGCAGGAGCGTGAGGGTCGGAGCAAAGGCTGTAATTTTATCCTCCAGGTCGGGATCAAGCTCAAGCTACCTCAGTTGACGTTGGCAACGGCATCGGTTTTCCTGCACCGATTTTTCATGCGCGAGTCATTGCAAGACTTCCACTATTATGTGAGAATCCGCCCTGTAGTTTCATATAGAGAAACTAGCTCATCGCGATCGGACTCTAACATTCTTCCTTCTCTTCTAGAACGTTGCGGCGACTGCCTTGTACCTAGCGACCAAAGTCGAGGAAAACTGTAGGAAGTTATCCGACTTGATTCAGGCCGTGGCAAGGACTGCCCAGAAGAACGACCAAATAATCATCGACGAGCAATGTAAAGAATACTGGAAATGGCACGATACTATCATGTTCACCGAGGAGCACATGCTGGCGGCTCTTTGTTATGACTTCAACATTGAGAAACCGTACAAGTTGTTACAGGACTATCTGCAGCTGATCACGGTCGAGGATAGTGGAAGGAAGGAAAAGGATATCATGAAGGCTGCTTGGGCGTTTATTAATGATTCGCACCTAACGGTCTTGTGTCTCATGTTTCCCGCTTCGACCATCGCAGGCGCAGCACTCTATATGAGTGCCAAGTTCAACGATACTGTATTCAAGGATAGCAAAGACGGCAGACCTTGGTGGAGGGTTATCGGGGTGGATCTTCTCGATATTAAGAAAGCCTGCAACCAAATGGCCGACCTCTACGAGTATGTTCTACGTGTTTCAAGAATTGTGCTCATGGTGGAGTGTGGATCTAACAAGAAAATAGGACCAATCCTCTGAAGAATGCAGACGGGAAGTACCCCACTACACCTGAGACCGAAGATACCAACAGCAATAGAACACGCCAATCTCTGCCATCGGCGAAGCTTACATATGAAGATCACGACTACGCCCCGAATAGCAATGGAACTAGCGTGCAGGATGCATCGGTTTCCGATTCCAAACTACCGGATACCTCACAAAGCGCCCCGACTATAGATGACCGAGAGGAGGGAGAATTTGAGGATGACGATGATAGGGAAGAAGGAGAGTTGTGATTTATCAGTCGACGGTTTCCTTGGGCTATTTTTTTTGTCGTTTTTGGGTGCAATTGCTGTATCAGGTTGGAAGGTATTCCTGCATATCCTTGGTCTGGAGTTATAGGGCGGTGGCTAGGTTAATTCGATAGCAAGGTGTACTATAGATCCATAGCGCTTACAACGTAATCAATAATCAGTGTATCCCCGCTGCAGTGAGTAGCCCCCGACGCACGGTGACCGCATGCAGAGGCTATCGAGGAACTTTCAGAATCTAGAAACCGAAATTTTCTTGGTTTCTCTGATTTGATATGCAAGCGCACGGCGGATGGGGTTACCGAGTGTTTGGTTCCGATACTGCACGCCCAGGGTGGTTTTTTGGCGTTGTGAAACGGCTCCGACGGTTTCGAAACGCCACAAGTTTTATAGTGGAGGCTGTACATGCACTAGATGGCTAACCTCAAGGAAACTTTGGTAAGAAAAACCAGCCGTCCGTTTGCTGGACATGTTGCAGAGAGCGCCCTCTTCAGATGTATCGAGCCCAAAAACCCGTTTTATCAAAGAGGGATGGCCGTATGGGCTCACATGCTACCTCCACTTGTTTGCGGAACCAGCTGCCTGACTCTGCTACAGACACTTTATATTGGGCCAACTACGCAATCGATGCATCCGTCTGGGCAAGCACAATCTTGACCGAGTCGAGCGTAGGTCTCTATCTCGAACACCCCGGATACTAGTCCCATCGACCGATTGGTTCTAGGTGTTCTCGCCATCCGAGACAGGAAACTCCAGCACTCGGTCTCTTCAAAACCAGTGCCACTTCCAAATCGTTCTGGTACGAGAACGGTCTACTCCTTTCTAAATATTGCACTGCCCATATCAGCTTGCATTAGCACGGTCTGGTTTTTTTTTTTTGGCAGCGTTTGGAGGAGGAAGGCAGATGGCCTCTCGGTGCTTGACGCAGTGTACGACACCGCCATTTCTCCCTGTAGCACTCTATCACGCTCGCTATTACGGTGCTTCATCACACTCCTTTCGTCGATAGTCGTTCGTTTTATGCAGCTACTAGTCGACTTTCGGTCCTCAAGGAAACAAAAGGTCTTCACTTTGATGCAACGTATATATACAACTCGACCGGTAGGAACAAAAATTTCCCCATGACTCGACCGACGCTCTCTACTATCATCATCAAATGTACATCCCTCTGCTCGACCACCTAAAGCGCGATGCTGCATCGGCGGCTGCAGCTTCCCAACAAAGTTCCAACTCCTATTCGATGTACAACCAGTCGGCACTGGCACTTTCCTATGGATTTGTCGACTACTTTGACGACCGCTCTTTCGGGGGCCCAGACCTGAACAAACCGACGAACGTCAACCCTTCAAAACTAGGGTCATCTTCGCAGCTGGCTACTGCGACACCATTTGTTGTTACTATTGGAATTGCAGCATTGATGCTGAGATTTTTCACGAGGACAAGGTTTAATGCAAGGTTATCATGGGACGATTTGTTTGCGGTGCTGGCGGGGATCCTTTTGATTGCGGAGCAATTGATTTTTACCAAAATTGTATTTTTGGGTATGTCGAAAATACTGAGAAATGAGATACCGGTTTGGAGATCCGAAGGGCTAATAATTATTAAACAGGTCGTGCCTCTCTCGATACCATGTTACAAACGACACAGCAGTTCGAACAAGAACGATTTGATAGAATCACGTTAGGGTTGAAGCTGTACTTGGCATTCGAGTTGATGTACATCTTCAGTTCCTTCTTCATCAAGTATAGTTTCTTGTTTCTTTATTTGAGGATTTCGCAGGAAACAAAACGTATCAAATGGTTCCTCAGGGCAGCGTTTTTGATAACCACCCTAGCATTTATATTTTGTATCCTCGCCTTGTTTTTGACTTGCTCGCCTATTGGTGATTTCTGGAACATCAGCAATTCGCAACGTAAGTTTTAATTTCCCTTGATAATTTGCAAGATTTATCAACTAACATGATATTCATAGCGTCCTGCGAAAGGAAGAGTCTACTCACATTTGGAACTGGTATCTCCAACATTGTCACAGATACCATGGTTCTTGGCATATTGATCCCTCTTCTCACCCAAGCTAGCCTCAGCAAGTCTCAGATCAGAGGCGTCTGCTGTCTCTACGGCTGCGGTGCTCTCGTTATCGTTGCTTCTGGTCTCCGCTTCGCCACTCAGATACTGAATGTATCAATGTTGCAGAGCATGGGATGGTCGCTCCTCGAAGTTTCGCTTGCATTGATACTCCTATGTGCACCTATGGGGGCTAAACTACTTGGTGCACCACTGATACCGGAGGCTGGAATGCCAGTATCATTAAAGCGCGGCAACTTTGAAAACTATGACAGACGGTACTCGACCTCGCCCTTTGATAAGAACCTGCCAGTCCCACCACCTGTGATGGTCGGAGTAGCTATTGATACTCCGGTGCATGTTTCCAAACTCGGAATGACTTCGCAGGATACGCTCCCAAATAAATACACGAGGGATAGCCTTAGTGTTGGAAGTGCAACCTCAACGCAATCTAGGAGGGGACCGGGGACTTTAGTTAGGGAGGTAGACAGCCCGGGCTTTAAGAAGCTCCAAGTAGGAACTAGAGAAAGTGCTAACGGAAGAACTGTCTGGGAGATTCAGCGCCTGTCGTCGACGACTGCGACGGAAACTTCATACGGTGCACCGTCAAGAAGCCCTACGATTGCTACCTCTAGATCGGGGCCAACCGGCGGCTTATCAGCCCCTCCACCACTACCTACCCCAGCGGATTGGCCGGTGAGAAAATAGATTTAATGTACATTCTTTTGTTCAAACTACAGTTTTTTTTTTTTTCTGCGTTACGAATCCCATTTGTTAATTGTTAATTGCTACACATACCCATATATCGTACATATCTACCCGTCTCAAAAATTATTGCTTCCACGATTTTTGATTATCCCCTCAAACACCAATTTGTGTAAACCCGTCGCCTTGCAGGTCGAGCAGTGGAACAAAAACAGTCTTTGCCCTTTGATGCTAAGCTCAGGCTTAAGTCACACTCTCCTTCATGTCAATACTTTTAGTCACAATTCTTTGAATTTTTCTGATACCCATTTTTCATAACTTTCGTCACTTGCTTTACATCTGTTATTAACAGAGCGTTCGTTTCCCCCTGAAACATTCCAAGCTGTTGTAACACATGTACACATGAAACTTCGACCACACTAGTAAATTGTGGCATAGTAAGACCTATCGATAGGTTCTTCGTTTCGTCCCATAGTTATAGTTGTAACTTGCAATCATGCGTGTCATACTTTGAGGTTTATGCTATTGGCCAGACGGCAAAGCCGGTGCCGAGACACGCGCATCGATGACATCCTCGGAACCACATGAGGAAGGGCTCAACTACCGGCAACACAGATAGATGGGCTACCCAGGCCGCGGCCTATAGTTACTTAGAAGCTAGCTACCTGGATCCAGCTTCCACCCCACACCACCATGAAGCTATTTAATCTGCGGATGATCCCTGAGCTTTCGCGTCGTCTTTTGTGGACTACAAGCATTCGGCTAAAACGTAGAAACTTCGTATAGTCCACATCGCGCATCGCGCTTTGCATCTAATTGCATCTTAGCTAGCTAAACAATTCCTGCGCTGACCGTCACGTCAATTTGAAAGGATGGCGCCTACCGATCTTCCAATCGTCCTCTATCACTATGTGTTCTCTCCAGTGGCTAGAAGAGTAGTCTGGTACTTGAATCTGCGCAAGATTCCATATTCGCAATGCGTACGTATATATATACCAGTTTGCATCATGAAAGCCGTAATTTATCAGGACAACCAACTCTAACAGTATCCGACTCGCAATATATATAGCTGCAACCAAACATTCTCCCACGCCCAGATGTCGCCCAGCTCGGCATCTCATATCGTCGCATTCCCCTTCTCTCAATCGGACGGGATGTCTACCTTGATTCTCGTCTGATCATTCGCAAGCTAGAAGAATTGTACCCAGCAAGCGAGGCACACCCGTCAATCTCGGCCACGACTGGCGAACACAAGGCAATCGAGCGGCTTTTGGATTTCTTCATGACCGATAGTGGTATATTCAGGGCGGCATCGTCATGTCTTCCGCCCACTCTCCCGGTTATGAAGGATCCTGCGTTTCTCAAGGATCGTGCCGAGTTTGCGGGTGCGCCTACGAGCAAACCGGCCATTGAAAGAGCCGCCAGACGTCCGACAGCCCTCACTGAGGTTAGAGATGCGATGGAATTGCTCGAAACTACGGTTCTCGCAGATGGTCGGAATTGGTTGCTAAACACTGCTGGTCCTACATTAACGGATATCGAGGCTGTCTGGGTATTAAAGTGGATTGCTTCTATTCCTGGCGCTTTGCCCAAAGATTTCATCAGTGCGCAACAGTTTCCAAAGGTATTCTCATGGATTGATAGATTTGGAAAGATAGCGGATGCTCCAAATAAGAAAACGGAGAAGATTAAAGGCGACCAGGCGGCTGCAAAAATCCTAAGTTCGGATTATGCTGAACCCGAGGGAGAGGTTGACAGTAGGGAACTTGTGGGGGCAGCGCTAGGTTTGAAGAAAGGCGATACAGTGAGAGTGTTCCCGTTAGACACTGGTGTGAACCATAAAGAAACCGGGACGCTGTTGAGCTTAACGTCGAAAGAGGTGGTAATTGAAGTCCAAGGGAAGAATGGAAGTATAAGGGTTCATTCTCCGAGACACGGCTTTACCATTGCCAAGATCACGGAGAAGTCCAATTTGTAGTTATTATTTATGCACACACACATATATACATAATAAATATATTTCTTGCATTGAACCGGTATTTTTTCCCGATCTCTAGAGTGTTCAGCCAGTTCGAAATATCGAGCTTGCATTCAAAATGTGGATTCGCCACCAATCCAGCTGCCATTTAACATTCCCTGCATATTCTACTTTGTACATACAATCAAACACTGCTTAACAAGCAAAATCTAGTCTTGTAGAATAAATATGACCATTCAGCCAATGTCCGGTTCGACCGGATCCCAGTGCGTTGAAATGCTGAAATGGGTGCACAAAAATCCGGGGCATTTTCAGCCACGGCAGAACGATCGCGGGATCCGAATGCAGAACCCAACTTGCATTCCGCGCAGCTTCGGCATAACCATCAAACCGCACTAGACTTAAATACTACCGGAATCTAGAGCAGGTTCAGCTATAGATATAAATCATTTTCATCGCGTTGCTTTATATACTCCCGCACTCGATAAAACCCGCGTCACCCCTAATCACCTTCGAAGCTTCTCTTGCTACCTACAATCCCAATATGGCTGACCGTTTGAAGCAACTCCAGTCGCACATCGGTCCACTGTCCGGCAACTACCCAGCTGGGATGTTTGCCGGGCAGACCGCCGTTATTACTGGTAGCGGGCAGGGTATTGGTGCCGAGTGCGCAAAACTGTTTGCAAAGGACGGCGCGAAAGTCGTCGTCTGCGACATTGACAAGTCAAAAGCCGAGGCCACAGCGAAAGAGATTAACGAGAGCGGCGGCAAGGCAATTGCTGTTGCCGGAGATGTTACCAGCCAGGTAAGAATATTTATTTCCTCTCTATTATTAGTCGATGGCTACAGAAACATGGTTTCGTCGTTTAGTATTGGTAACAATTTTATCTTAAGATCAAGTCGTTTATTAATTGGTTCATATTCTTTAGGAATACAATGATGAACTCGTGAAGAAAGCTGCGGAATTCGGTGATGGCAAGATCCACCATCTCGTTCTGAATGGTGAGAATTAATTCCCATTCTACTCGATACGTCTAAAACGTGTATATGGCGCTAATTCAAATATACTTTCTTAGCTGGTTTTACTTGGGATGCTGGTAAATTCGATGTTCTAAAATTTGATGCTATGTACACGTATTAACCCTTTCCAGTTATCCACAAAATGACGGACAAGCAATTCGATGCTATGCTTGCAGTTCATAACAAGGCACCTTTTATGCTTGTCAGAGCTGCAGCTCCATATTTCCGTGTCACAGATGGAGAGAGCAGAACAATCACGACAATCTCGTCGACTACTGGCGTTAATGGCAATGCTGGACAAATAAGTAAGCCTGAAAATAACCATCATGAGGATGGTCTTATCAAAAAAACGACGCAGAATTCTGGAGGCTAACATTGGCCCGCAGATTACAGTATTGCAAAGTCTGGTGTTACAGGAATGGCAAAGACTATGTATGAGAACTCCCCTCACAATTTCCTAGTGCACTTCAGCTAACTCACCGATTAGCGCAAAAGAATGGGGACCAAAATACGGTGTTCGCGCCAACGCTATTGCCTACGGCTACATTGTAGGTCTTTCTACTGTGTATTGATATCTAATTTGTTAGGGAATTTGTTAGCTAACTGGTGCCTCATAATAATAGCAAACACGCCTAACAGCATCGAAGGAGGCAGGCGGTTTCGCCGTCTTTGGCAATGAGAAGGTTGCCATCGGAATTCCAGGAGCTGGTGGTCCGGCTACAGGTGGTCTCAAGGAGATTCCACTACAAAGGGGTGGTACACCGCTTGAGGCTGCGGGAGCCATCGTGGCACTCGCGAGTCCCCTGATGAGTTATGTCACAGGACACGTTCTGGTAAGTCTCTTTGCAAAATTATCTGAAATTTGACTGAGCGGCACTAATTCAAATTAATTATCTTCATAGATGGTCACCGGCGGTAGAAATATGTGAGATGAGATCAAGTTTCAGGTGATATATTATAGTTAATGTGATGTAAATTTATACAAGGCGAATTTATGGAAATTTGAATTTGAATGAAAAGTTAGAGTTAAAGCACAGCTTGAATCTAAAAAATTGTATTCTCTATATATATAGCTGTAAATCCCTCTCGCCGATATTTCAATCTAGTTCCTAGAGGTCTAGGTATACGCAAGGAATACAACCCTGGAAACCAACAACGGGGCGATATTCAGTTTTGTTCCTCCGGGCCAGTTCTGGATATATATACAATAAACAATTATTTGAAAGATAGCACGAAATAGAATGCAGAAAATAAAATACAAAATGTTCCCTATATATAGTCAGAACAAAGATTTCCTAAGGGTCATCTTCATATAATCGAGCACACTGCTAGCGATATTTCTTATCTTAAGTAGCATAGCTCTCATTAGATATTTCAAACCATCTTGCTGAACACAGCCCTCATTTTCCAACTCGCGAGAACCAGATATATTAAGTTCATGCTCAACTGAGCATGCATTTAGGGTAGAACTCTCAGGAATCGCTGGATCGGAAACATTCCGCCGGAGAATCCCTGGAAATTGTAGGTTGAGGAACCGAAAGATCCTTCGGTTAGCAAGAGCGCGAGCCCAATTTGGGATACCATCCTTCCAAGGGAAAATCCGTCGCGGGTCCAGCGCGATTAGATAGTCCATATTCATAATGTTTGGTCTGTTCCCTGGTTCTTCCGGATTCGGTCCATCGAGCCAGAATGGTTCTCTAGTACCCTTAACGAGCTTCTTGGTATGTGATATGGGAACAAATGGATGCTCAACACAGTAAGATAGAGGTTTGCCGGCCTTTCTTGCAGCATGATAGCATCCCCAATTAGTTTGTATACCAAACGAAGGTTCTTGAGGTTTTGGTATTGGTTTTCTCGGTTCTGGGTTCTCGGGCCATCCGAAGACCCCGAGATGATTTCCATCTTCATCAGGGGGCCCGTTCGTCCACTGCCAGAAGGGATGCGCATCCTGTATGTGTTCCGGTATGGAAGCGAGGACTTCATACCAAGTATCAAGGTCAACTGGGTCTTTAGGGGGTAAGGGGTTTCCTAGGGATGCCGTGCACATGCAGCCTTGATTTTGTGCAAGATAAAATCCGGGTTAGCAAGATCTAGATCGATCCGTAACGGTAGACGGATACCTCAGCTAGCTCGACTAGACTTTAGACTTTCGACTTTGTATAGGTTTGGGTACTTACTAAATATATAAACGCACTTATTCACTATTTTGTCGTTAGGGCACCCCCCATTTGGATCACCGGGTATGATAAAACCATCGTTGTCACAACGACAATTGTTTATACACCAACCCTGATTCTCGCCAATGAACTTTAGAGCCTTTTGCTCGTAATGGGATACTTTCTTCCAGTCTTCGGGTAAAGTCCCATTGACTACACCTGGGGGTAATTCAATTGGCTCGCGGTAAACAGTAGCAGGATTCCTACAGCTAATCTGAAGCCCTCCGTCGTAAAAGAACTCGGGGCCCAATTCCCGCTTTGTAGTATCTATGGCTTTTGTTGTTGCGTTTTCCTCTAGAGGCAGGTAATTTGTGTATGTATCGACCATTGATTTTATTGTAGATGCTAGGGCGTCAGCATTTCTACCACCGAGGCCAGATTTCGGTATTGGAGTTGGTGCCACATGTGGGAGTGAGAGAACAGCCAAAATTATACTAAACCGCCGTAGGTTTGATGAATTGAATAAAGAAGTCATCTGGGATAAAATTAGTTATTAAAGTGACCAAAAAGTTGGCTGCAGCGCTGGTTTATTAAAATGATATACGGGTAGCAGGAAACTAGTTAAGTGGGAAACAAAGATTTTGGAATTATGAAGCTGGAGATCTCTATATATCAAATTAGAAAACGGCCAGGGAGTTTCTATGTATTTATCTAGAATAAAATATCCCGAAATACATTGCTCACTCAGATTCGTTTCGAATAAGTGTGCCTCGCCACAACCTCGGGTTTCAAAATGGCTGTGCCCTAATGACTACAGCACTATGGTTCTCGAATAATAGGTTTTCATATAATATATAACAGGATGGTGGAAACCGAAAATTGTTGGAATAGTTGCAATTGGTATCGCCCTGTATGCACACAACTGTAATACCAGACCATTTACAGGAGTGTAATAGAGCATCTACGTGGCTGCAGCAGCGCCGATGTTAGTTATATAATATTTGAAGTCTATTTAAAAACACATCAGAGACTGCGTTGGATGTTGCATTTTTCTTGGCAGAAAACGGGCAGAGCCTCAATATGGAAAGAACATTCAAACCTTAAAACTTCAAGACTTCAACAACCCACCTTGAACCCCGCATCGCGACACAATCTACCTCAGTGCCCTCCCGGCCCTTAAACCGCCAGCCAAAATGTCGATATCACCATTCCACCGATCAATCCTTTTCTCCAGACTACCCTCCCTTACAGCCCGTCCATCAATGTTCCCGACAATCCACAATGCGGTTCAGTCGCTCTTCCCCACCATCCAATCCCGCAGCTATGCTCGAAAAAAGAGAAACTCAAAGGAGAAAATAGACCCGAAGATTAGTATGTAAACTACTTTATGCGTTGTATACGATATAATGACCTGGCTAACCGCATCCCTTTTCTACCAGAAATCATCAATTATGCCCTCGCCCACCCCATTGGTGGCCGTCCTTTCAAATGGTCCTACGCACGAACCCTCCGCCATTGGACGATCAAACAGGCATGGTTGCTGTTCAAGCACAAGCAGAAGAGAGAGCGGGAGCTGGAGTTGGAGAGACAGTACAACAAGATCCATGATGCGTGCGAGGAGCTGAAAAAGTGTGACGAGAGATTGTTCAGGATTGCGACAGATAGGAAGGGAGTGGGCACTTTCCCCGCAGAGATGCGGATTCCGACAGATACACCGGCAAGAGGTGGGTTCAATGAAGGCTGGAGGCGGCCGAAGGAGAGGGTTGCTAGAAGGTAACGATAGAGGTCTATGACACTTAAGTGCCGGCGGTGTGGACAATAATTTTTCGGAAAACTCTGCAAAGATGGTATTTTTTGGCTTCGTACAAGCAGAAGAGAAGAAGAGAAAGCAAAATATTTGAGGACAGCGGTATTCTACATGATCGAGAGGCTGCACATGTGCATAAGGGTATGAAGCTATGCAAAAACATGAGGATCGATATCCAACAGCCATGCATCGAATTTGACTGGGAAAAAAGGAGTATTGGAGGCAGAGGGAGATAAAGGGGACGAATTAGACAGATTGTGCTTTGAGTTCAATGTAAATATGTAATATAGACAATTCATCATAATTAACCAAGGGTATATAAGTGCCCTGGTTCGGAAGGCATAGGGTACATTATCCTCTGATATCTGTTACCACTCCTTCGTAGTCTCTCGACGAGATATACTCCAATGTTCTCTCGAAATGGGCTTTCGGGCTCTCATTTGCTGCTGAGTCCGTATTATTGCCCAAATTCGAGTGGATCAGCTCAATCAAGCCGTTGATGTACTTAACCGTAACCTATCAAAAGAAGTATTAGCAATCAGAACAAGGAATACCTGGCATTGGAAAACATACGGCTTCGTTTTGCTGATCAAAGTAGTAAACGTATCGATTAAGAATTTCGACGAAAAGTTCGATTGATACGGCAGCATCCATGCAAGCATCGGCAACCCGAAGCGCTCGCTGCAAACACTCAAGAACACGCTTCCCATCTCGGTAAATCTGCAAGATTTGTTAGTAGGTTATCTAAAACGCATATTGTTGTAAAATAACTTACAGTCTTCCCATCTTCTTCTTCTCTGGCCGGAATCTCCACTGCCCACCACAGATGACTCGCCAAATAAACTGCCCTGCACTGATCAGGTTTCTTCAACAGCTTTGATCCATGCAGCGCACACTTGGTAATCAACGTATCGTAATTCTCCTTTGAAAAATTCCTCGTCGAATGTAGAGCACCTGAAATAACGCAAACAGCTTGAAACTGCGCCCTTGAATCTGAAATCGCTTCCTCGTAGATCGTGAATGCCTGCGCAAAAAACTCGTAGGCTGCTTCCTCGAAACTTTGTCCCTGATCTGCGATCTGTCCGCACATAACAAACAGACGTAGGCACAAGTCTGCGCAATTAACACGGGTGTACAATGTACTCAGCATCTGATGCGCAAACTTGTACAGAGATTGGCTCTTCGTTTGCCAATCGTCGTCAAAATGTTCTCGAGTTTTGAATTTTCGGGCAAGTTTGACGCAGGCTGTTATCAGAGCGGGTGTTGTGTACTTGACTCTATCGCCACCCTCTGTAAACGCTCTTTGTGTCGCTTGAAGGAGTTTGTATTGGACGTCGTTATCATCGCTGTGAATGACATGAACCAACCGGGCTAGCCAACCCTGTTCTTCAACTACCTCGTCACTGTCAGTCTCTCGTAACCGTCTTTGTTGCGTTCCGGGGTATATCGTCTGCTGTGGCGCCGCTTCCTTGATCAATACTTGGACCAGGTTGAGAACTCCATGCATATGCTCCTCTGTCGCGATTTTGATCTGGTTCGAAAGAATAGTTTTGATCACGGACGAAGCAACAGCACGCCTAGTTTGATATGACTGAGCATGAAGCAACGGAACATAGTGTGGTAATGCAAGAACTGTAAAGAGGGAAACATAAGAATTGAGAGGAGCAAGTAGGACTCCCAAGATATTCTGTTGCGTAGCCAAAATGTGCAAGTCCGCTGAGTTTGATAGTTCTTGTACTTTCTGTAGGGTGTACTCCAAGACTTGGTCGACATACTCCAGGTTCTCTGGGTATATATTTAAAGCTAGGTTAGCCAATGAGACGAGTAGGGCTGTGATATCCTGGATCGGGAGCCTTTGAGCGTTTGCCAGATTCACGACCTGCTGGTAGAATATCTCGTAAAGCTTTATCCTGTCTAATATCGGTTGACCGTCACCATCAACTAGTTCATCCTTCGGTGGGGCTTCCTCGCCATCTGCCGGCTTCGAATCATCCCCATCATCGGCTAGTTTCGCATCACCCTCAGCGGCAGGTGTAGCGGTAGGTTCTGGTACAGGCTCTGGTACGGGCTCTGGCTTCGGTTTATCCTTCGCTAGTTTGAGCTTCTCTAATAGAGCTTCAACCGCAGCAACTTCCTTCGCCTTCTTGTCTTCTGACGATTCCGAGCTCGCATCCCTCGAGGCGTAGTTTGATAGTCTGTCCATGAGCGCAATGACAATCGATTTGATATTAACATCCGGGTTTAGCCTCGCAGTAGCAGACAAGAACTCGCTGAGAGTGTGCAAGTGGAATTCGTCCGGGAAAACCTGTATTATAACTATGAAAGGATACCTTATGTTAGCACCAAAGTCTGCCGGAACCTGGTAAGATTAATTTGACGTACCTTCTAAGAGGTACTCTTGCGCTAGCTTGTCACGGCATTGCACAACCTGCTCCAATAGCGGCGCTAATATCGTCTTCTGGTATGTCTCTAGATCCACCAATTGGCTGAGCCTGACCAAGTTGCTCCCAACAAGCAGTTGCAGTTCTTTTCGCTCCTGTGTCCTCTTTTCCCGTTCTCTCGAGTGACCCTGGTGCTGTAAACGAACCCATAACTTGTTCATCTCCACAAAATTGTTCAAAACGAAAGATATCGAATCTGTGAGGTTTCCTTCTGGTCTATTCTCACACATTCGTCAGCAACCAGAGCCTCATAATAAGAAACTATCCAAACCTACCCGTCTCCGGTACCAGCAGGTAGGTGTTCTCGCGCCTGTCCGGAAAGATAATATCGTAAGAATAGGCCCCTATAACAAACTCGATTAACTCCCAGTCCTTCATGACGTTATGCCTCCGCCTGTACAGTCACATACCGAATAGGGTGCTGAACGCCTCTGCTCATTTCCATCATATCTTTCATAATCTCCTTAACCGGTGCATCCTCGATGCTCATGTATACCGTTCCAACTGTGATCATCAGGTATAATCTCGGTATAATGTTGCCTTTTTGTGTTCGTCCGCGCGCACATGTCATTAGCTTCATCCACAATTATCCTACACTTCGTTGATATAGCGGTCTCCCATTCTTTATTTCTTTCTATTTTTCGTACCTGCATATTGTACTAACTCGTACAAGTCCGCCAGATGATTCACCGGGTGGCTTTCGCGCAGGAAGGCAGAGAGGTGACGTAGCGCATCGAATACATCCATGTAGAGTTCATAGTACATCTTTGGTCCCAAGCTGCTCGTTCGAAGTTCTGATACCAACGTCGAGCTATAAAAAAAATAAGCCAGATGAATGGTTAGTCTACGGAATGAGTTTTATGATGGGCTGGTTGCTACAGCTGGAATTGCGCACCTGCACTTGAGCGCATCCATCAGTTTTCCTGGTGTCTCCAGGCATTTGAGCATCAGACGTGTTTGCTGCTTGACGACCGCGCGAGCTTCTTCGAGGAGCCGGGCCTCTTCGGATTGGATTCCGAGCGCTGTGGTCGACATGTTAGGCAAAAGGGTAGCGGACCGCAAAGATAGTCAGGTATTAGGGTGGTGGTAGAGGAGGAGGGCATAGGTTGACGGTTGTTGGGACGGTTAAGTGGTGGTGATACTATGGGGATGAAGGTCCATCGTCATGTCAAGCTTGCCGAGGGGGCACTGCAATGGGACGCGCAACACAAATAGGCTAATGAGGCTCTGGCAGCTGCGATATTGTTTCAGGGTGGGGGTAGTATGAATTGTTACCATGTACACTCGGATATCAAGAATCTCACTGGCAGATTAACAGCTGCAAGTTTATGAGATACTGCTTTTTATAATTTCAAGTTCGCAATTAAATGCAAAAGCAAGGAATCGCTACTGTACAAGTAAAGAGAAGATAGAAATAATAAAATTAACCTCAACGGTACAAATTACCCCGTACCAAAAACCTTACGAGGTATAGCTATAACAATAATAAAAAGAATGAACGCGCACGTAAGTAGCTACCAATGCACATGTTTTCGTAAATGTCGACATTTGGAGCTGTAAGAGTAAGATATTTTGCCAAGGAGAATGACTTAGAATATAAAGAGCCACAAGACAGCAAGATTACCTCTTCTTAGACTTTTTAGGCGTTCCCTGGTGTTCATGTTGACGAACCTCGGTCCCCTTAGGCTGAGGTAGTTTGTTGAGCATCGGGTATTTCTATATTTCTAACGTATTAACAATCGCATTCCAGGAAAGTTAGATAACGGAGAGTGATGAGCTTCAAAGCCGTACCTAATACCGTCCACCAGACCTCGGGCCACGGTCATAATCATCTCTAAACCCACGAGGGGGAGACCTGCCACCACCGCCTCCGCCTCCACCTCCACCTCGTGGAGGCGGACCACCATATTCGTTACCTCCATACCCACGCTTATCATCATAATCTCTTCTTGCTGGTTCATCGTATCTTCCTCCGCCACCTCCTCCACCACGTGGTTCGTCGTATCTACCGCCTGACCTCGACCCGTAACCGTCAGGAGAACGTCTTTCATAAGGAGGGGTAAATCGGCGATCATTACGGTAGTCTCCTCCTCCTCCACGACGATCGTCACGGCCGCTACCGCCGCCGCCGTATGGAGATCTTTCGCGGAATCCGCGGTCTCGATTATCGCTACCGCGAGCTGGTGGAGAGTAACCTCTGCTACGGCTTGGTGAATAGCCGCCGCCGCCGCCTCCACCTCCTCCACCACCACCTCGTTCTCCACGGTGGGGTGAGTAACCTCCTCGGCGCCCTCCTGGCGAATATCCTCTACCTTCACGTGGGGAGTAGCCATTACGGCGTCCTGCCGGTGGTGGAGAGCGAGAACGTCCTCTCGAGGTCCTAGTCTAAAATTTTGTGCAGAGAAATCTGTGGTCAGCGCCGTGTCCCAGTCATTATTATGAATAAACCCCCCCACTCTCCCCTGGCTGGAGGCGAGTCGCCTGGAAACGTACTTCGGATGTGCAGGAGACCCTGCCTCCCTTGAAATCATAATTATCCAGTTTGTTGATAGCTATCCTGAGATCATCTGCAGTTTCGAATTCAACGATACTATATCGAAAGCATTATTATCTTGTTATTATATGTGAATTGAAGAGAAGACTCTAGACTATGAAGAAACTTACCCAGATCCATCACGGTTACGCGAAACCTCACTAAAGACGACGTCGACACCGGACTTTCGGGCAAAGTCTTTTAGATCCTACATTGTGAGATATTCGTATAAGTGGCGTCCATAAGATCCAGTAACGTTTGCAGAGTGCAGGCAAGATATGCTGTTATTTGGTGATAAAGCAATTTGTTTTTTTCAGATGCGGTGATGCTCATGCAATGTAACTGTTCCAGCCAGAAGCAAAGGGACAGGGTATCCAGCCAGGACCAAAGGACAACAGCAAGGAGGAGCAGGTGTGAGGCATGTTCAGCTCTTCTTCCAGGGAGACAAGATTCCAAAAGGAGTACATTTCTGCTTGTTGGAAGGGGCCAAAGAGGCGTGGTTTCCTTTTTCCATCCAGTCCAGATACAGCAACAGTCTTGCGAGAATGGTGAACAAAAAGAGGAGGTCGTGCTGTTTTGAGTTCAGAAGCTCCAAGTTCGTGAGCGGCTCCAATCTCAATCCAAACATGTTCCTACAAGTAGTCTCCCTAGACGCAACGGAACAAAGTTCCCCTGTCGCCATCAAAGAGCAAGAATCCAGAAATAGTCCGCATGCATGGAAAGAGTTCTCCAGTTTTCTCACACATGGTTGCAACAGGCGGTGGATGCAGTAATTCAGGTGGATTTGCTTAAATTTGGGTGTGCAACAGAGAGAGGAGGAGTTCAGACCTGCCAGCTGGTATCCGTAGGAAGCCCAGAGATGTTCATTCGATATGGAGTACGGCGAGGGCGGGGAGTACGATCTCCAGATGGTCCATTGAATTCGCTACGTGTTGGACGGGGGCCGCGAGCAAACTGGACGGTCAACCTAGAATCCATAAACTCCTTTCCATCTGGGTTGGGATGGAAAGACAGCTTGTTAAACTTTTGGTATCCACTGAGGGCGCCTTGGAATCACGCATTCTTACGGAAGACTGCAGGAAGACGACGTGTTAGTCCAGCGTTATCACGAAATGTCTCAGTCAGGTCAAACGGGTAAATACATACTAGGGACAATATCTCGGGCATCGGCAGGATTGGAGTATTCGATGAAGCCGAAGCCATTCATAAGCTTAATCTCTTGGATAGTACCGTGGCCATGTTTAACAAAGAAATCTTCGACATCCTTCTTCGTCGCTACACCCACCAAACACAGATATGTTAGAGATATATGCATGTCTTCGAGAGTAAACACCCGTTGGTCCTCCTGTTTCCCGTCTGTTCCGGAATCATTTCGCGACGCCCCGAATGCTCATGCGACAGCGTCTGACGGGATGGCGGATAGAAGCGAAAACTTGCCTGTTTTAGGTAGGTTCCCGAGATAAAGACGAGTGTCCGACATGTCTTTTGAAGTTATTGCTATGCGACAGTGTGTCGGATGTATCTACAAAGATAAATGAACTGTCCCGCTGTCAAAGCGACGAGCTCGGGCGACAGTGGCAGAACAGGCGCTACACAACCCAGAAGGATGGATGTTTGAGTCGAGTTAGCGATGATGTTCCGCTTCTCTCCTGGCTGTCAGCGGAGCGTGCGATAGAATAACAAACGAGCAAATCGACTGCTCCAAAGCTTGGGGGGCTAAAAAAAAAAAAAAGAGTATGAAAGATATTATTGGAATCGCGATAATTGAGATGAGAGGGGGATATGACGGTAACAAAGAGAGAACAGAGGTTGTGGTTCGTTGGGTGGCCGACCAAAAGGCGTCAGGGCAGGGTAAGTGGGAAAAAAAAAACAAAGGCGGCGGAGGGGGCGGAATCCGGGGCTGGCCAAAGCGAGACGCTTGAACCCACGCAAGAACCAAGATATGAGGCAATACCACCGAAGAAAGAATGCAAAAGGGCGACCCGTCCCGAACACGCCTGGTACACATTAATCGATACGCCAGACGATTGATATTCAGGAACTGGTGTCAACTCGGCTAAAAGAAAACGAGGCGGGCACATTTAAAGGGCGACCTTGCTGCAAGGCTGGCGCCACATGCCGGTCCTGCAGGCCGCCTACGTTGATAACACACGCCGACATGTACATTCTCAATCACAGCGTTCTGTGGTGACGGTGTGCATGTCTCTTCTGTCAGTGCAGCAAGTCTCTATATCCTCTATTCCATATGTTGCATGTCATGGATCTCCAAATTCCCACGTGAAGTACAATCCTAACATGCGTTGCGAGAACGTTACACAAGCCCTCGAAAGATGACCGCTCCTCGGCCAGGTTTCGATATCACCACCGCTTCTCTCCACGCATCTTCGGATTCCAGAACATGTGGGAATCGTTCCTTATAGTACTGCTCTTTCAAGGCCGCCTCCACCTGCGGCACCTTGTCTTCTGGGACTAGATGTACAGTACAGCCTCCCCATCCTGCTCCTGTCAATCGACTCCCTACACTTCCAGCCTTCCGTGCAATGTCGCAGAGCTGATCGAGCTCTGGACAAGAGCAATGGTAAAGATCCCGGCAGGAATCCTGTGATTCGTTCATCAACTGTCCCATGGCCTCTAAGTACGATATAGACGCATTTTCTGGTGCATTCATCATCAGTTCTGCAAACTTGTTTACCCTCAAGGATTCTCCGTATACATGAGCTGCCCTTGATCGCAACTGGAACCGTTCAGCTCGGACTATAAATTGTCAGCGCACCGAAACACAGCCTCTCAGTTGACACTTATAAGCAATACGTACTTGGGAAGCGTGTCATGTATTTCTGTGTAAGAGCTTCTGGTGTTGTCTCAAGAATCTCCGCGATCTCTTCTTTGGTGTAGCCTTCTTCCTTATCTAGCGTCTGCTTTACAACATCGAGCAGAGTCTTTAATTGTTTTACTACACTGGGCGTCTCCCCCTGTTTTTCAAAATATATATTTTGCAATCCGCTCAAAGAACTTCCAAGCGGCCCGTTGTCCCTTGGAAGTGGCCCGATATCAAGTTTCTTCGCCAAAACTTCGGCTGAAAGCGTCGTTTCCACAACTCTCAGGTTATAATGTATTGGCGCGGTCGTCTTTTTATCGGCTTGGATATAAGTTTGAGCAATGAGGAAACTAAGTGGTGGATTAGACTTGGGGAAAGAGAACTTTTTCGCCTTGAGTTCGGGCACAAAGGAAACGTATAAAGCACTGTCTTTGTCGCCAAATACGGAAGCTGTTTGGTCCATCCTATGCTTTCCCGTCAGCGCTTCGATCCGACTATATTAGAGCATGGCTGAAGGAAGTATTTTACCCTCCACTGTTCACTCCAACAAACCTCTCGCCGACAACAGCGAGATTGACTAGCTTTGACTTTTCGATTTCCTTCTGGCCATGGGCAGTTAATACGGCCAGTGCACTAGCGCACGTAAATGCAGCACTACTTGATAGACCAGAGCCTGCTGGGACACTCCCGTGCACGAGGATTTTCAAGCTAGCGGGTTTCCCAGTCCAACCCTCGTTACGGAGGAGTTCCAACGCGCCCCGAAGCCCACATTTGAAGTAATTCGTCCAGTGATGGTCGTCATTATCGATCTCAACATCGCCTTCACTTGGGCAAGTGAAGGTCTTTGAAGGGAATTTTTCGGTGAGATTTGCTACTTCAATGATGGCGTCCCCGTGATCCGGAGTTGGAACTACCGCAACGGCAATAAGAAGATCTACAGCCACGGCCATTGGCAGGACTTCATAAAGCATGTAGTCAATGTGCTACGGAATTTATACAGTATTATTAGCCCATATTCACCCGAAATGAAGTACAGACTTGAAGAACCTACTTCGCCAATTATATTGACTCGTCCTGGAGCTCGAGCTATGAAATCCGGCACCTTGTCATAGAGGCTCTTGAATCTCTCTATCAGATCGTTCCATCGTTTTCCTTGGGAGAGGAGATCTTCAGAAGAGTAAATCTCGTCCAGAGAGGTAACTTCCGGCACTGGTTGTCCCTGAATCGAAGAGGCCATTGCGTTTGTGAAGCAATATATGATACCTGCGGGGGTGTATTGGATTGCGTTGCTTTGCAGCTCAGCTAGTTGTATTTCGTAATTTGGATAAAATCTGGAAGCCTTTCCGAATCGTCCCAACTGCACTGATGTCATGTGGAATTGCGATCAATTTTGCTACCCCGCCATGCACCCAGATATGTCAGGGCGCTGGTGTCGGCGCACTAGAGCAGCTATCGGCATGACACGGTCCGACCTGCTCAACAATCTCCTGCGCCGAACGTCCAAACGATAATATTTCATGTTTAACAGCTGCTCACGTGACGTCGTAGTGTAAAATATTGTTTCTTGAGAGGCAGTTACCAGCTTGCCTGGTGTAGCTCGTATGTAATGGTCTGTTCTACTATTTTAACTGTTCGTTTCCATCTTCCCAAATCAAGTGCAACCAGCTACACGCTGTGCGAAGCTGTGGTGCTTCGGACCTCCCGAGGGTGAAGTTCTCATTTCTCACGATGGGCTTCAACTCCTTCTACCTCGGGACTAACATCAAGAAGCACCCGAACCCTCGTGCAACAGAGTGAAGGATTTGGAACTCCCTTTTGCCCATGCACCAATTAGAATTAGTGGCTGGCCGATTGGAGCGACATCGGATCAGCCAGCCAGGGTGCTCCCCACAAACTCGGCTGAATGGCCTGTGTCAGTCGCATGGCTAAAACCCTTTCGGGAAAATTTTTGCCCAGGAACCACTAAAAAAAAAATAAAAAATTCAAGCTGTCGAGATGCGCCCAAATTTTTCAAATGCCCGAACCTAGTGGCCACCGGTCGGTCGGGCCAGTGGGCAAATACTATGAGTCAGTGCAAATATGGCTAGATCAACTTAAATCTGCATTATTTATGAGCATAGTTGAATGCTTGGTACTTTGCGCCGGCAATTTATATTTTTTATCAACTTGTTGCTGCTCAATCGAGAATTTTTATATCCGGAGAAAAAGTCGTGCTGGAGCCAATTTTAAGACTCATTCTCACTCGTTCTTGACACCCTCACCCACATCACCCCCATCTTGCCATTACCAAGTGTCCCATTCGCTTTTGTCATATCGATTAGCACCGTACATGCATATCGCGTTCTACTTTTATCTCTTATAGCCTTCAATCACAAAACCTTTTCCAAGATGATTCGCAATTCGGCGAGAAGGGCGCTCTGTCGCTATACTTTCCCAAAGCCCTCGAGGCCCCTCCATACCACAGCACCCGCCGCAGCTCTATCGCCCTATAGGCCCCTGCGAACTTTAAAGAGTGAACAGTCGAGAAAACAGACTACATCCACAGCTCCGTATGTCCCTTTGTACTACCAGGAACGTCTTTTTCACCGCTAACTAGCTTCAATTGTAGTGTTACAAGACCTATTCCTTCGCCAGGTTTCCAGCAAGATGTGCCTGCAAAGGCGGATCAAATTCACCCTCTTCAGAACCAGCAGGAGCCGGAGGTAGATGAATCGTAAGATAATTCCTACCCCAATTCACCAATTGCGACTTACGGCTAGCTAACCATACCATCACCGTATTCAGCTTTGTTGGCATGACTGGTGGTGAAATTTTTCACGAAATGATGCTGAGACATGATGTCAAACATATCTGTAAGATAACCCCTCAAATCATCCTCTTAAAAGCTTAATTAACGATAGTCTGAAGTCGGTTACCCCGGTGGTGCTATTCTCCCGGTCTTTGACGCCATTCACAACTCGAAACACTTCGACTTTATTCTTCCTAGACATGAACAGGGTGCTGGCCATATGGCCGAAGGATACGCCAGAGCCTCGGGCAAGCCAGGTGTCGTTCTCGTCACCTCTGGTCCCGGTGCAACCAACGTTATCACTCCAATGCAGGATGCTCTGAGCGACGGTACACCTCTTGTTGTCTTCTGTGGCCAAGTCCCCACTACTGCTATTGGTACCGACGCCTTCCAAGAGGCCGATGTTGTTGGTATCAGCAGAGCCTGCACCAAATGGAACGTCATGGTAAAGAGCGTAGCAGAGCTCCCCAGACGCATTAACGAAGCGTTTGAAATCGCTACTTCTGGCCGACCTGGTCCTGTTCTCGTCGATTTACCCAAGGATATCACTGGAGGAATTCTAAGAACTCCAATCCCCCTTCGTTCGATTCTACCAGCGCATCCATCCGCTGCTTCCCTCGCACTCCAAGCCGAGATGAAGCGACAGCTGGAAACCTCTCTTAAAAAAGTAGCTCGCCTGATAAATATCGCCAAGAAACCTATCGTTTACGCAGGGGCAGGTGTCCTTGCTAGACCCGAGGGCCCAGTGCTGCTTAAGGAACTTTCGGAAAAGTGTTTGATTCCTGTCACCACTACTCTACAGGGTCTGGGAGCCTTTGACGAATTGGATGAAAAGAGCTTGCACATGCTTGGAATGCACGGAAGCGCTTACGCCAACATGGCGATGCAAGAAGCAGATCTTATCCTTGCTCTTGGTGCTAGATTCGACGACCGTGTGACCGGAAACATTGCAAGTGAGTTTATATTTACGTGGCATCAATTTTTCCGCTTTGATAGCTAACAATATGCTAGAATTCGCCCCACAAGCCAGAGCTGCAGCTGCCGAAAACCGCGGTGGTATCGTTCACTTCGAAATCATGCCTAAAAACATTAACAAGGTTGTTCAAGCCAATGAAGCCATTGAGGGTGATGTAGCCGACAACCTTCAGATCCTCCTTCCGAACCTAAAGAAAGTCGAATCCCGCCCCGAATGGTTCGCCCAGATTGCAGACTGGAAGAAAAGATTTCCATTCAACTATGAGCGAAATCTCCCCAGCGGATTGTTAAACCCACAGACTGTTATCGAGGAACTCTCGAATATGACAGCATCATACAAAGATAAGGTCGTCATCACAACCGGTGTTGGACAGCACCAAATGTGGACCGCCCAGCATTTTAGGTGGAGACATCCAAGGACCATGATCACCTCTGGCGGACTTGGAACCATGGGATACGGTTTACCCAGTGCCATCGGCGCCAAGGTCGCGAGACCAGATGCTGCCGTTATTGATATTGACGGAGATGCTAGCTTTCAGATGACTTTAATGGAGCTTGCTACTGCCGCTCAGTTCAACATTGGTGTCAAGATTATTGTTTTGAACAATGAAGAACAGGGCATGGTTACACAGTGGCAGTCCCTCTTCTACGAAGACAGATTTGCGTAAGTTCATTATAAGCTTGAGCCGTATAATTGTTCCGTATAACTAACATTGTCCATAACAGGCATACCCACCAAGGTAACCCGGACTTTGTCAAATTGGCTGAGGCTATGGGTCTGAAGGCTCTCCGCGTGTCGAAACCAGACGAACTCCAAGCAGGTCTTAAGACCTTGTTGGAGTACAACGACGGCCCAATCCTGATGGAAGTTATCACTGATAAGAAGATTCCTGTGCTACCCATGGTACCTGGTGGCAAGGCTCTCCACGAATGTCTTATCTACGATGCTGACAAGGAGAAGGAGCGACGTGCTGTTATGAAAAAGAGATCTGGACATTAAATCCATCAATCTATCATTTTCGTATTTAGTACTGGAGCGGGGGATGTCAAGAAAAATTGTGTACTATGATTAATAGATGTATAGCTTCAATTGGTGACATGGCCACTGTCAGGGCTGTCAGCGAAAAGTCTTTGTTTTCTCATCAGCGTTAACTAATACTTTCATATTGTTCATATTAATTTTGCTTTCTCCTATTTTCTTACTTCTCTTTTTGTTTGTTTCATTGTTGGAGGCGAAATGGGCGTCTGCATTCCGAAAGCTGTATATGCATACATGCATGCATGATGATCATATGAATGGAATACTCCATTGGCATATCGATTGTTCCTGGGAATTTGTGCTAGATATTACAAGTGGTTCTCGAGACATTCAATACATGACAACTATAGACTAACCAGAATATCTGGGCTTGAATTTTAAGATTTCTAATTTTAAGATTTCTAATTTTACAATTGTTAGGTCTAGAGTCTCAATTGCTATAACATTAACTTTTACACAATAAGCTTCACAAAAAACATACTTATGCATATAATATAATATAGAACTCTAGCCACATATATATCTATATAAAGGAAAGAGGCTAATTATATGTTTGATCAGTGCAATAATATAATCAATTCTGTATCCCGTTACACTTGTACTAAACAAGGAGTCAAACATTAATATTCAGCTTTCAGCCGTTTTTCTACATAATATACGCATACACTATGATGTAATTGCCTCCATATGTCTAACGTTTTTGTTTTACGAGACCAATAGTAACTGCATATGTGTGTAGGTTTCTATTTTTTGAGAAGTATAGAAAATATCGAATGCCATTATACAAAGATTACACATCATCCGTCCTTTTGTCGTTTCTGCAGCTTTCTTTTATTTGAAACTTATATACAAACCGCATTTTCCAATCCGTCTATAATTATCTCTCACTAAGTGGCTTCTTTAATGGTGCGCGGGCTTCTCCTCTGCAAATGCAGCCTCCTCATCGAACCAGTCGTCGCCACTCTTCACAGTAGCAGCGGAAACATCAGGCGAGGCATCCGGAGCTCCGGTCTCAGTCTCTACAATCTGGGATTGGTAGGTGGAGATATCTGCCGACAAGGTAGCTTCGCCGAAATCAGGGACGGATGGAGCACCGGGGGTGCTCCAGTTTCGGACTTGTCCTTCGTGGTCGTTGGCCTTTGGAGGAGTGGGTTTGTATGCTTTGAGCTCACGGAGGTATATGTCTTGGACGAGGTCGGCTGTTATCGCAAGTCGGCGGGGTTAGCAAGTGTTCGTGATTGAGGTATATAGCGGGCTTGTTTAAAAGCTGTTGTTTGTAGTATATTTAGATATTGGAACGTACTTTGTCTAGGGACTGAGACGACGAATGTCCGGGTCTGGGTTCGGAGGGCTGCAGTAGCGCGAGGGAGGATAGTCCTCTGTATATCGAAACATTAGCGGACCGACACAACAGCCAATTGAAGCGGGCGAGATAGGTCATACCGAGGCCCTTAGTGCGAACGACATGATGAAGCAATTGAGGAGAGAGGAGAGGAGGGGGAGAATCCTAGGTGTGGTTTAAGATCGAGATGAGGTTGGTATACGGGTTAATTGACGACAGGCATTGGATCACTCGGTCGTTCATCGGACTCACAATTTTGCGGCAGGAATTGGTGCCTGTCCGTACGCAGGAATTTACGCGTATATGTGGGCACTGGCAGACTCGGCAGAGCCGCAACGGAAATTTTCATGGCTATTATTAGTCATCCCCTTGTTGTGTTGACCGTGTGGCCCTACAGCACAAATAATCCTCGAACCTCATCGCCACTTCTAACTTCTTCCATTACCAAACCATCAACCATCAACCATCATCACGACCGGCGACACCTCGTCACATCCATCGAAATCCACCAGTATCTTTGCCGCTTTGATAGCTGCAGCCCCGATACACGATTTCCAATCCGTTCTACGAAGTTCTTTGACGGAAGACTAATTGGTCGAGTCTGGATCCTTGATCCCCTCGAACAATAACCTCCGTCCGCTTCTCCACGCCCTCAGCCTTTGAGATCGTACTATATCTGCCGCTCCCGCTTTGTCCTTTCCGCCGATTATCTTGCAAAGATATTCCTGAAAGAATAAAACGGACCAGGTGGACACCTTTACTGGTTCTTTAGTGTAGATCTTGAGTCAACGGGAATTACGATACTCCTCTCTCATTCTTCGTACACACGATCTAGACAATTATTTTCAACTGCACGTTCCGAATATCTATCGCTTTTCACATTGTCTACGGTTGCCCTTGGGTTTACTCGGGCATATTGAAAAGGTACTATGATTCTGCACTCACTTGATGTCTATTCAGGTGGTCGGGGGAGGCTTCTAGAACTAGGCTGACAAATTTCAGAATTTGAACGAACTGGATACGTTCGAAACGCGTGCTTGATATCTCAAGCGTCTATCCTCTCCTCGAAATCCCACCTAGCCTTCCAACAAGTACATCTGGGACTTTTCCGCAAAGACCGACATCAAAATCATCCAAAATGATGATGGTTGCACCCCCGCATGTGCCGACCAACGGCCCAAAACCTGGTGCCCCAGCCGCCGACAGGCCCTTTGAAAAGAACTTGAATATCCACGTAGTATGCAAGGATTGTAAAGAATTTCCTCCAAACCTGGTTGAGGAATTCTCATCCGGAGATATCGTTTGTGGATCCTGCGGACTCGTCCTCGGCGATCGCACCATAGACACTAGGTCCGAATGGCGTACGTTCTCGAACGACGACCAGGGGAATGATGATCCTTCTCGTGTTGGTGACAGCGCCAACCCACTTCTGAATGGTAATCAGCTTGAAACTAGTATCAGTTTCTCCGATGGTGGCAGCGGACGTGCTCGTGACCTACACCGTGCTCAGAACAAAGTGACTCACGATAAATCAACAAAGAGCTTGTTAGCTGCTTACAAGGAAATTGGCGCCTTCTGTGACTCTACTAATCTCCAGAAGAACGTCGCTGATACCGCTAAGCAACTTTACAAATCGGTTGATGATGCTAAAGCCTTCAAGGGTAAACCGCAAGAGGTTATCATTGCCGGATGCATCTTCATCGCGTGCCGAAAATGTAATGTTCCCCGTACATTCCGTGAGATCTTTGCCATCACGAAGGTGCCTAAGAAGGAGATCGGGCGTGTCTTCAAGGCCCTCGAGAAGTTCTTCTCTCAACAAGGCGAGGCCAATGTCAACGAAATTGTCAGCAGTGGCGGCATTGCCAATGAGAATGTCGGTTATACTTCAACAACTTCGACCAAGGCACATGACCTGATGATTCGTTTCTGTAACAATCTCGGTCTCACACACAACCTCATCTACATTTCACAAGAGCTTGCTGAACGTGCAGCTCAAAAGGGAACACTTGCTGGAAGGTCTCCAATTTCTTCAGCGGCAGCTTGTATCTACATGATCTCGCACCTCATGCGCCAGCCAAAAACCGCAAAGGAAATTTCCGCCAAGGCTGGCGTCAGCGATGGAACGATCAAGACTGCCTACAAATACCTTTACCAGGATCGCTTTGAGCTCGTGGACCCTAAGTGGATTGAGAATGGCAAGGGTGACATCAGCCTCCTCCCGTCGTCCTAGAGGTCGCGTTGGGGAACCGACGGAGGCGAAGTGACTCATGTGTTCGTTGAGATGAAGGTACAGATAGGAGACGTTGGATACGAACCGTTTTTGATTGAGCTAGAGAAAGTTTACGCACAAGAGAAATGGAGGCTCTTGGACAAATTCACCAAACTGCTAAGGAATGGAAGCAGCAAGGACGATCTTGAGAGTCTTGAATGGTCGACGCGCGAACTCAACGCCACATACGATGGTATAAAGTTAGACGCAGCAGAATACAAAAGGCTTCTGGCTAGCGCTTAAAGTTGATATATGCCACCAAGAACGGACTCGGACACCTTGCTATATTCAAAATCGACTGTTCAACCTCGATGACTACCTCGCAGCCTGCGAACTCCCTTAGCTCCTCACGGTGGTAACTGTCGTTCAGCTCAACCCTGCGACATACTATATCTGACTCGAATATCACCCCCTTCGTCTTACAGCCTATCCTTCACGCAAATTTTTCTGGTCATATTATTCTCGTTTTTCGTTTTCCGTTCTCTGAATTATCTTCTACCCTCGTCCACTAATATAACTTTACACCATTTCTCATTTTCGACTTGTTTTCGTTCTTCACTCATATCTCTTTAACCTTTTCCCACGTCCTTAGATCAATACCCCCCTACGACATCGGTGCTTTTACCTTGAAACCCATAGATCGTATTAGACGTTATTCGTTTCTGTGTATTCTTTCAAATTTTGTTTTGTATACTTGTTGCTTTATGTTTTCCAAAAAGGTTCGGTTCTGGGTTTCTGGTTCTGTTTTCTTTACGACCACTTGACTGCTAATTGGTTTGCACCCGAAATTCTCGCTGCATTTTAGCGATGCTTTACTGATTTACTGCTTTTTCTCATTCAAGGTAAGTGACAACTATCAATTCGAAGAAAAAGACTGAAGAAAGAAAAATATGTTTGCTTGTTATCCAGCTGGGTAGGGGGGGTCAAATTGGGTTTATTATCATTTGTTTGCTGTTCGGTGAGGATTCTACCTACAGGGGTGACTCGACATATCGGAGGATTCGTTCTGCTTTCGCTCCTTTATTTGCCATATGGGATCTGTTTGGTTTCGCGCGCTGTCCTGAACAGCCATGCGTCCTATGCTTGTCTCCATGCAAACCCAAAACCTATCATAAAAAAAAAAGAATACAAACTATCCGAAGCACGATAGCTTCTGCTTGTATCCTCGCTGTCTCCTAGGTTCTTCAAATATCACACTCATAAGTAGACTGAAATTCAATGAGCTAGATAGATAGCGAGAATCGAATACAAGAGCTATTGACAAAAGTTGCCTTTTTTTCCAAATATAAAAAAGCTGTGAGACATGGCAAAGTTGAGTACGCCGTAGGTTTTAAGCTGTGGAGATTTTGTTCAAGATACTACATCACGTATCCATCTCGACATCGCTCTGATCAACTCCATCCTCTGCAGTTGGTACGGTCTGATGCACATCCAATGACACATCCTCTACCCTCACAATCCCACACCCAGTCCCCGCCGCCGCCCACGTTCCATAGCCTCTATTATTATTCCAACAGACCTTTGTCACATTTGTTTGATACGGGTAGAAGGGCAATCCGACCGACACTCTATTCCTATGTACCACCATCTCTGGTTTAAACCCATCCAGCATCCTATACATCTCACTCGACGGCGCATACTCCAGTTGGAACCACACCTGCTGCATAGCTTGGCACTTGGAATAAAAATACTTTCGGATCAAGTTCACAATCCGCACTTTGCCATCACGGCCGCCGTTTAGCAGGAACGGGTGGAGTCCGTTCCCACCGCCAGTGGATGAAGCGATTGTGTCTCCGGGATTGTTGGTACATAGAAATCCGCCTGATTTTTTGGCCTTGCGGATACCCATACAGAGAACACCGGAGAGATCTTCGGGGTAACAGAGAGACTGTGCCATTTCGCTCCATGCGATCGCGGTGGACATTGCTACCGTTCTGGAGCGATGGACGAGGGTGTTGGATGTGCCGAATTCACGGATATCGTGAATATTAAAGCTGCCGTCCATGGAGTACGTCGCTAATAGGTCGGGGAAGCTAGGGCCGAGAGAGCATATGGTTGAGATGTAACTTGCGGCGATGTAGTAGTAGGATTTTGGGAGGTGTTCTTTGCCTGGTAATGTGGAGTTAAGATCATAAATTGCCACAGAGCCATTTGCGCAGCCGAAGGCAAGTGTGTGGTGGTTTATCCAGGTGAAGGCAGTGAAGAGGGTATCGTGGAGGTAGAGAGTCATCATTGGATTTGTCAATATATGGATTGGGGAGCTGGTGGGAGACGTATTATTGTCGCCGAATTCTTTGACTTCGATGAGACGAGCCTGACCATCTTCAAATAGAGCCATCAGGTGCCCGATCACACCGAACTCTTGGATCGGTGCGTTTCCAGGACGCCATTTTATCTCTATGGCGGCACCCCAGTCAATGAGAAGGGTATGGTCAATGGTTGGGGGTGGTTTCGGATTAGCATTCGGGCTGGTAACTGGTATTCGCCATATTTGGATTTGCGAGGGGCAGACGCAGGGCGAGAAGCCCGGTGGTAAATTATTTATAGCTGGCTTGGCTTCCTGAAATTTAGTCCCAATCGCTAGAAATTGGGTGCTTCCTGCTTGTCGGGGAGCCCAATCCATGGATTGAACTTCGTTGCCCACATGTATGATCCATCCGTTTTTGCCGTGGAATAGATCCGGGTCCGATAGGTTGATTGAGTCGTACATTTTCAACTGAAATTTCTTCTGTTGCCCCGATTTGGTAAATGGACCCAGTAAGATACTTAATGGTGGTCTGGGAAACTGCCAGAAGTATTTTGCAATATTGGGAGCATCTATAGCCCTATCCATTGGAATGAGTTCTTGAAAGGGAGTTGTCTTTTTTATAAAGATATCGTTTGCGAGATCCTGAGCCTCTTTATCGAAATCAAAGTATGAAACTTTCCCAATATTCTTTCGAGAAGGGGCAGATATATCGTATATGAATGGCCTAGCAGCCTCTTTCCTCTCCAATGCTATAGAGTCAACACCGTGGTCGCCCCAATATGAGATATCCTTCATTCGACGGATCATGCGCCGATGCATTGCGACTGGTGTGTTCCAGCTCTTACTCTTCTTCTTTCTTAACATATTTGCTGTGATGCCGCCACGCCGGCTGGGAGTCCTAGGAGTTCTGGATGGTTCCCCATCAACATCAACATCTGACGCCTCGCCGTCGTCGAGCGATTCCTCATCCAGCGATTCATTGTCGGGAACTTCGCCGTTCGTCTCTCGGATCGCATCATCTTTGTCAAAGTCGGGATCATCGGAACTCTCAAGAGGCCCGGCCTCTGATCTGAGCTGACGCTCGAGATGGTGGTTGTCCACGTCGTCAGATGAAAATCCATCATCATCGACAATTATTGGCTTTCTGCGGATCACGGCTTGCCGTTTAGGTCTCGTTGTGGCTATAGTTTCTAGCCCGGAGTTGGCTTTGCTCCTGGAGCCCTTCTTGGGTGTCCGGTTTTCGGGCATGGTAATAGTTGTATATGGTGGTATCAATTAAAGCTGCGGTCTGCTGTACTCTTTCTTTTCGGTCTGCGGCCGTTGTGGTTGAAGTTATGTCGGTCTCTTGCGAGAACGCGAGACATGATCGATGCAAATTTTTGTGTTTTTATAGCACCAGAACTTGTTCGCGTGGTTTTTCCTCCAGTGTGATTAATCGAGCCCAGATGCTAAGCCAATTCGCTGGTGTCTCTGCTTGATGAAAAGTCGGATACAATATACACTGCTCCCTCTCCAAATCAGTCGCGACAGAGGATAAATATTCGGAAGAGCTGGGAGATCTAGACTCTCAAGTGTGGTATCGGACCCTTGCATGCAGCAGCGCGGGCTGGAGTGGGCACGTTGACAGCCGCGGCAAATCAAGGCACAGCTCCCAACCTCCACAACGCCATCACCAATACATCAGTTACACTCACTCCTCAGTACCCCTCGCCGAACGTAAACCAGATCAGAGCCTCTTCCATGACGCATCAAATCCGATAGCAAGCCGTATCACCGACGCAGCAGCCGTCTGCTAACCCTTTAATCACCACCTCGAACCGTTTCCACGCGCTGGTCCGATACACTCGTCGTAAACATCACATCTCTGCAACAACAAACCAAAGGGGTTTCTAAAATGTCGCATCTACAGGCGCCACGTTCTAGCTCTCGGAGAGCGACTTCCAGGGCTGCTTCCGACTCAGAGACGGATGCTGGGAAGCTTTCTGATGCTACTCTTACTGCAAACGAAGACAGCTCAGCCGAGGAACCCGGGCTTCTAATCCCGCTAAAATCCCAATCGCCGCCCTTTGTAGACGAAGAAGAGGAAAAGTGCTGGATATGCTTTGAATCGCACGAAGATGAAGTCCTAGAACCGTCGACACACGGAGTTTGGAAGAAACCCTGTAAATGCGCGTTGACAGCGCACGAAGGCTGCCTACTAGATTGGATATCTGACTTGGAGAAGAACCCGTCTTCGATGAACAAACCAATACAGTGTCCTCAGTGTAAATCCAATATTATCTTAAAGCAGGAAAGGAGTGCGATTGTGGATCTAGGACGGTCTATTGAAAGGAACGTAAGGCGAACCAACTCCGTCGCGATTGTGGCGGGTCTGGGATCGGCTTTCTTTGTCACATCTACTGTTTATGGTATGCGCTTGCTATAACCTCCAACATGATTCCCCACACAAGAGAGCAGACAAAAGCTAATCAAATATCATAGGCGTTAATGCGATTTACCTCATATGCGGTACCAAGGAAGCAAACTCTATCATCCTAGGAGCAGGCAATCGTGATTTCCAGTGGACATGGCGGCTAGCCGTGGGGCTACCTATGATACCTATCATTCTGGTCGTATCTAGAACACGCTTGTTTGATGCAACTCTACCGATTCTTCCCCTAATCTTCTTCTGTCACAACGAGCCCTTCCATTTGACCTTCCCTCCATCGCCGGCTATAACCATTGCTGTGTTACCATATCTTAGAAGCATTTACGAAAACGTATACAACAAGTTTCTGCTTCCTTACGATAAGAAGTGGACAGCCGAAATTGGGCCAACAGCGGCTACGCAGGCAACTGACGACAACGATGTTGGTTTGGAGATTCAAGTGAGAGAGGTGGACGAGGACGAAGAGGAGGCTGCGAACGGTAATGCAGATGCCGCGGTGGGAGAAATCCCAATAGAGGGCGAAGTAGCGGAAGGTCAAGATGCTTGGAGAGTAGAGAGGGAATTGGTTTTGGGACCAGAAACCGCCAATTTGGTTGTTGGCGCTCTGCTGTTCCCAGGTGTAGTCGCATCGATGGGCGGTCTGCTTGGAAGAATCCCGCTCATTCGTAAGATCCTTCCAGAGAGATTTCATCGCAACATCTTGGGCGGCTGTCTCTTTGTTCTGATAAAGGTAACAAGCAATCTAATCTTTTTTCCAATGGGGCCAAAATTTGTGTGGTGAATGTTATACTAACATTTTTGTTGGGCGGCTGACAGGATATATTCACGCTGTACTACAAGTACAAGAGAGCCAAGCAGCGTCGAAGTCGCGAAATTATGAACTATCAGAAACGAACGCCTCGTAAGGAAGTGAATGCAACATCCTCTCACCGCAGGTAGTTGCCTAGCCCCTTTGATCGCATTCGCACATCTAGTTGGCATATTGGTTTTGTTTCGGCATTTGGTAGGGCGAAAAATTCGGCGTTCGGAGACGTATGGGTTCTTTGGCCTCCTGAGTCTTAAAATTGGAGATTCTACAGGGCATCGTTGGTTATGTTTCTAACTTTTTCCTTTTTTTCTTCTTCTCGTGTTCGCGACTCTCTTAGATCATTATGTACATACATGTAACTAAAGTACCGATTGACAATAGAAAGCTCTTGGCCAATAGAAACACTATGACCTACTATTTTCTTCCCTGTCTTCAAACATCTTCGTTTTCTGCATCCAACATTCTTTGCAAGTACGAAAGCGTTGATGTTTATCCAGATATTGCACTTTTGATACCGGAGTTGGTAGTTCGGGACAAGGGCTTTGTCGGAGCTCACTTCTCGCCTAAAACACTAGCTTACCACCTTACCAATATTTGAGGCTCATATGATTATAAGGCAGTAAAAAGGATCTTAAGAGTCACCCGCTATCATACGATGTGTTGGATTCGTATTCTATTCTGGCTGAGCGCAGCTTCCTCCGGGCAAGGGGGTGGGTATAAGCGCGTACGAGGGAAAGGTGACAGAAGGCCCGATGATCCGTCGAGAGCCGGAATGATGACGACGGTCTCACACATCTACATCCGTCGACAACATCATTGAAGAACTAAAATAAAAATAAAAGAAGGATGCAAGATTACAATGGATAACAAATCCTTTCGAGGACTCAGATCCTGGTTCCCGTGCGCGAAGGGTATATACCGATGGGCTGTGCCGTCGAGGTGATTTGCCGAAAACGAAATTTCGAAAACGAATCCGATGATTCTAGGCGGCGCTCATTTGTTCCAGAAAGAACGGGGGGTGGAACAATATATCACAAGTATCTTATTGATTGTCTTATCAGTTGTCATATTTAAAATTCCTGTAACAAAAATTTTATGTTCATGTCCCATGATGCTGGTCTCTCATCAATCATATAAAATAAAATAAAATAATATGAACTTGAAAAGTTATGGCCTTCTTGACGTTGGCAATTGTCCAATCACAGACCAGATTGATAAAGATCTTCCCACCACCACGGTTCTTCAGCTTTTTATCACGGCGCTTCCAGGCTATCGGATGGATTGCGCCGAATCTCTTTTCGCCTTTCATTCTGACTGAGACTTTTCTATAAGGCAAAAAATTTACTGGGATCCACTTTCTACAATCTCCACCTACTCACACACACGCACGCACCCACATAGGATTGCCCACGAGTGCAGGTGACTTGGAGATGCTCGTTCCGATCCCAACAAGAAAACATGAAACCGACAAGCAAAGAAAAAAGAGAGAGAGTTCCCACTAGCCCTACCTTATCGCCGGTGAGATGTTGGGCTTTCTAATCCCAATCGATAGTAAATTTTGCGGGCGGCACGGCTTGATTTCTCACTGGCTAGACGAATGGGTCTTTGACGTAACCGTAAACCATTCGGGGAATAGCTCTGCACCCAAGTCACGGGGTTTTGGGATCAAAAACTGACGAAATGGTTGCAATAAATTGGAATCGACGCAGATTGGAGGCAGAGAGTTTGATGTTTCCCAAGGTGATGGTCTTTGGGTCGGTTTTCTTTTTGGAGATTTATCCCGCTAGGAGGAAAAGCGAGAAAGTTGCCGCCTTGAGCCTGTGGGTCAACATTACAAGCCGTGTTGGATTGTTGCAAATTTGCACATATAATCATAAGAAAGCGATGTTGGAAAGGCGTCTGCATGCATGCACGAACCTTGCTTTAGGAAAATGGCATAGCGATCAGGCATCCAGTTCCTCCAACTAGCTGAACATTGGAAGATACCCTGATTGGCTGGATTTACGATGCCGAGTGTTATAATGAAAGCCTCAAAAGTCGCGCGGGGACTGTGCCAATGTGACACCAAATATGCTAAAATAATATGTATGTTATAACATTAGCGACTCCTTAAGCCTCTGCTATCAGCTGCTCGTGTGATATGTGTGAGGCAGTTTGCATTGTAAAGGGGACATATGCATGAGGAGGTGTGATTCCATGAAAGCGCGGGTATATTGACCAAGTCGAGTAAAACTGAAGCAAGGGCCCGCATGAAGTCCAATGACTTCAGTGGCTCTTCGATACGGCGTGCGTCTTTCGTAGTCTCCGTTCAGATCGCAATTTTACAGACGGAGACGATGATCGATCTCGGAATTCGGTTCCATATAGGATCGGTACATCGGTTTTGAGAGCTGAGGGACAATACGAAAGGTAGCTGTGCGGAATCATCCGTTTGGACACGGTTGTGCACTGCTCTTTGATTCTCCACTATTCATGCACCGAGAGTGTGCTCCTTACGTCGTCGAGCTGACTCAAGCGCTTCGGCATTGAAAATAGGCTCCTGACATTGGCTTGCATTCGCGAGATCGCTGATCTATCGATGAAGTCGGCATGGCCGTGATTGCTAGGAGTGCTCTGAGCTGCCCTTAGCTCCAACCGAATTGTCCATGGAATGTAGCTAGCTGTGCGTCGAGAAATATTTCTCCGAGAACTAGGGTTCTCAACCCCGTAGTGGTGAATGTAGGGAGCTGGCGGTTCGTGTCCACGATATTCAGGCTCGGATGTATCGACCGAATACGGAGAAATGCCGCTTTCGTAGATGTCCGTTCTGGCCTTCCGCACAGCTACCGCCTCACAGCCTGACAAATGTATGGGCAAGTCTGCTCATTGGCTTGTTCGGCAGAAACATAATCTTTTTGAGTAAGACTTTCCTGCTCTGTTCGCGTAGACTTTTTTTTTTGTTTAGCAGCGGGGTTAGAGACATGCAGAGGGGGTTCCTCGCTGCGTGAATGGCCTGACCCGAAATTTCTGTTGGCTTGGACGACGTAATAAGCGAGCAGGGGAATGGTTGCGCCACACCTGCAATCGAGCTGAGGCGGATGAATCTAGACCAAGTCTCCGATGGCGGTGTCCGACGGGAATGGATGTTTGCCACGGACTTAGCATCTCCGCTCAGTACTTCGACTCGAAAAAAAAACCTGCATGCTTGAATACCCAACCCAGTTAGGAAGGGCACTTGGCTTTTTGTCGAAAGCCAGGTTCACAAGGGAAGGGTAAAGGCGGCCGAGGCAAGCCAAATCGAACGCCATACATCAGAGACTTGCAGATACTTCCTATACTTGGTGCATCTTATAGAAGTTGCATGAGTGTCCAAAATGTCAATCCTCGTCTAGCAGGCAATATTTTGCGATTAGCATCTATTCCCGCCGCATTTGTCCAAGTTTGAGATCACAAAGTGAAAGTTTTTCAACGTCAACGAGGATGTACCCCATGCTAGTTTACATGGATCAGTCATACCATCATGAGAACATGGTTACCAGGATTCAGAAAAAATTGACATCTGCAGCTAGAAAACGGGTAGATATTCGTCTCGGTTGGCCACAAGATGAGTTCGGCTGCGTTTGCATTGTGGCAGGGTCTGGAGATCTTTAGACCCCTCCTCGATCCCAAAATGTTCCCTCGTTAATCATGCTTGGCTCGTGGACTTGCTGCCAAGCACTTTATGGAAATTTCTACGAGACATCCAACAATAGCATCAAAGGAGGGGGAAAGGGTCCTTCTCGTTCATCGTAGTTGGTCATCCGGACGAGACGGGAAAATAAGGGACACCCGATCGACTCCCATCGATGAGAATCATCTGCTTCGTACTGTGAAAAAGTATCGAGGAATATGACTTGCTTTCATCCGCTCGGTTCCTGTTTGCTCATGTAAGGGGCAAAAAAAGACATCCGTTCGAAATTTCAAAAATTAGAGGTCAAAGTGCACATGACCATCTCGCCGAAGGATCTAGTAGAAAGAAGAGCTCACCACTTTTCAGAAATGTGTTTCTCAATCTTTAGGCCGATTTCGAAGAGGGGCTGATATTGGAAATACGGGCCAAAACGAGTTGGAGAAACGTGGGAAATAATTGCTCTGATTGTTGATAAGTGGGTCAAGTCAGAGCGTGTGAGACCACGTTTTACGCCCTTACTTGAACACGAACATTCTCTTGAGAAAAACGAGGAGGTCTGCACTAGTGGGATTGCCAGATTTCGAAGGGATCAGATGACGAGTGCCTCATCGAGATCGTTTTCTCTCTCTCTCGCACACACACACTCTCCCGCTCGCTTCGAAACTTTGAATTATCTCATGTAAGGCTGCTGCCACACAGGAATGAGAGATCCACTTTTATTTGTTTTTGGTTGTTGCAGTTGGTAATCTCGTTTGAGCTCCCGTCCACTTTCTCTGGTCTGTCTGACCCGAGTGCGATTTGATACAACGAGGCTTTAGGGCAAGACACCAAAAGCGAAAAGGCGGCTTATCCGTTAAATGGAAGTTCCCAGACATTCGTTTTCGGTAAAACGCACGGAGGCTGCGATGCAAGCTGGTAGCGCTTTCTATTGGGGAATTGCCGGCATATAACCACAGGAATAATACCAGTCCAGGTTACAAATATTCATGCAGATGTTATTTGGATAATTCGATCTCGTCTGATGTGCACACACTCTCGTATATCTGTCTGTAGGTACGAACGAGCGGTGAGGCCTGAGGGTTGCCTACGGGCTGTCCATCCGTATAGTATGCAGAAGGGATGTGAGCTTTTGTGGTCGGCTTTCTCAACATTTTGCTCGGATTTGATATCATTAAGTCGCGGCTTTGGTCTAGAGTAATGCGATCGGTCTCTCAGAGGCCTGATTTGCCGTCTTTGCCATGCAGAGAAGAGGACTAAAACGCTTGGAGCATTTTGACTTTGGCCATGGCCTTGATATTGACATCTGAAGATGAAACCTCGGGGTGGAGCCCAGCCCTTAGATCGCAACTTAACGGGTCTCCACCGTGCACGAAACAGCATCAAGATAAACCGTCCCGATAGCCGACTTGTGAAAGCAGTTGAGAGGTGAATGGACACGAGTAAGTGGCCCTTTGATCTCCGCTTTGAGCTGGCAGGATGTCCGCAGAAGGGCCATGTTCGCAGCAGGCATGTGCTTGCCCTCGCCTCCCGTTACGTATAGCCAGAGATCCAAATTGAGTGTTCCTGAAGAATCGGAGTCGCAATTCAATCAATCTCAGGCGATGGGCGCAATTTGTTGGCAACCAGAGATGTTTCAATTCGATGCAGCGGAAACGATCTGCTGGCCTTCGTCTGGGAACACGCCGTCTTGATTGGGCGGGCAAATGGGCTGGACAACGCATACATTCAAGTCGATCTTGTCAAACGAACAGCTCTCCACCGTCCGGACCGCCCAGAAACCAATATCGCAGGTCGTTAACGTTTTGGCTACATGTACATCTGGTACTTGTGCCGGAGGTGCGGTACTTCCAAACAGCTCCGTCCACGAGGTTGGGTGTTCGTACATCGATGCAAGACATGAAGGCCAACATAAACATCGGACCGGCGCAAGCTGTAGTGTGATGGAAATGAATGTGCTGGAGCATTCTGGCGAATGAGAGCGGCGACCAAATGTTCTTCCGCACTAACCAACATCGACCCTTCAATCCATTTCATCGGGGTCGGCTGCTCCAATCAGCGTCGGCCGTCCAGCTCCCAACCAGCGGGAAACCGAAAATTCTGGAAAGTGTGGGTGGAGAGATGATGGACATGCCGATACGAGGAAGGGGACAAATCCTGATTCGAATTTCCCCAACATTCACAATGGCTGGGTTCTGAGGCCTGCAGTGCTTCTGGTGACCCCTCCGAGCATTGACGTAAGTTCTTTCGCTGCTCGATGGTGGCAAAGGTTTCTATTGCCAAGTGAACACCCTTCTAAATGACTAAAGCTGAACATCGTCCGATAGTTGACCAATCATGACCCCGGTACTCAAGGACGATAAGAGAGAAAAAACGTGCCTAAGCCTGTCTCCGATTAAGATTGAAGGGATTCTCTGGAGGAGCGCGCCTCGCAAGAGCAAAAATACGGTAGGGGTTAGCCGGGTTGGGAAAAGGCAGGAGACAAGGACTCCCCGCAAGATGTGGCTTGCACAGACGGGAATGGGAATGAGTGTCTTGACAGTGCGCAGCCCTGGTTCCTGTCTTGAATTCGCAAGATTCCAGCATGTGGCTGATATGACCTGATTGTTATTGTTGCCTCCGGAGCTTAACTCTGCCGTGTGTGGTCAGGGTAAAGAACTTTTTATGCACTCACCAGCCATAGGCCGGTCGATTCCGTCGCCAAAAGAAACCTGTGCTCCGTGCGAGAATAGTGCAGAACATCGATGGATGGGGTTGTACCGTTCAGATGATATACATGTGTTTGCAGTAAAAAGCCAAAAGTACTTAGCAGTGTGAGTGAGCAGAGAGGAAGAATTGGTTCTCCTCTGGTGCGACTATCCGGAGATCAAGCTTATTTTCGTGGCTCCAATCGGTAAGCTTTCGGTCTTAACTGTTTTTGACATCGCCTAATTGTCACTTAAGACTGCATCCCTATTATTATCATACGGGTACTGTTTGTCGCTCAACTTTTTCAGTCTGTGGAAGCGACTTCCCAAATTAAGATCATCAAAAAACAAAACAAAAAAAACACTGCAAATAAAGGGGGAACTTGTGGGGAAAGTTACCACTCGGGAAGCTCAAAGCTTTCTATAATAGCAATAGTTATTAAGCCATACATATTAGCTTACAGGCCAGTTTGCCAAAAAGAATTCAAGGTATTCACAGGCAACTGTCAGAAGAGGCCATCGCTTTACGGCATGTACCGTCTTGGAGATCGTCTGCGGTTTCTGTATTGTCACTAGCTCTAGACCAGACGAAAGGGAAAGCCTAAGGATCGATCTCTCGATGGTGCTAATGCAAAGGGTAAAAAGATGCCTAAAAGGCATTCGGTATTTGGGAGAGCCATTTCTTAGCGTCGACGACCATGGTCAACTCAGCCCTTGCACCGGCGGCTGTAGCTACTAAAGGTAGCATGTACTCTACAGAAGGGTACCTTGTTCAAGGTGGATGGATCATGGTCCTTGGACTTCTGAAATCGGTGTCTCTCAACGAAATGCACGCAACCTAAATGCAGAAGCGAAATAGTTTATTTTCGTTGGCAGATTGGGGCGAAGGAAGATTGCGATTTGAACAATATTACAAACATCTCATGTACGGTCGAGGGGGGTTTTTCCAAATTTTTGCCTTTTGTTCGAAACCCCCAAGCCGTTGATCCATCCCACGTAACTGCGAGACGAGGCAGAAGGGCTGGGGAATCCATACATGATACAGATACAGCGGTGTTTTGCTTCAAGTGAGAATAGCTCGTAAGAGAATGGGAATTCTGATATTTGCATACTAAACAACGTTAAACACTCCGCTGTTACCGCTCTTCATAACAACAGCCCCATTTTCCAGAACGCGCTAGTTTTTTTGTGCCGAGATGACCCAGCCAAAGTCAAACTTAAAGTTATCGCGTCGTTTGATTAGGGAGCTTAATGTCACAAAAGCCCATTGTGCAGATGCTAGGATCTAAAATATTGGGGTCCTCTGAAAGCGGCTGTTGCAGCACCCGTATTTTCTGACGGCCAACGTTCTGAACCATCTCATTAGTGATCAGATGGCCGAGAATTGTGGTTCAAACATTTTCACAGGACCCTTATAGTCATTCCTACTAAAGGGGTATTGTTTTTTTTGTTTTTACTTCCGAGGATCGAGAGAAAAAAGCCAACAAGGGCCAGTATCAGTATCATGCGATGGTAATGTTCCCTTGCCTGCAGAACCTGTTTGATCCTGCTTGACAACATTCTGGAGTTATAATATTTGTCTGAGCTGTATAACAGAAGTTGTGTGCTCACATGTGATTCTTCTCTCGATCCTTACAGCGCTCCAACAAACAATTCGGCAAGAAGAGCGAGGGAGCCAAAAGAGGGAATGCCAAAGCTACAACTCAATTACACCGCGGCGACAAGATCAAATTGTTGGTATATGATATAACTAACAGTTTGCTGCCATGTCATGCAAGGTTCGCACGGTGCATGTTAACAGCCGCGAGAAAAATATCTGGAGGAGGAAAAAAAAAAAGCCTTGGCCTGCTATAGGCAGTACATGTTATCATTTGATAGTCGAGCTATCAATAAGGGTCAACAAAATACTAAGACCCCAGATGTCATTTCCAAAGGCAAAAAAATCCTAAGAAAGTAGCCTTCCAGGCGGGCCAGGTATCCAGCGGTACCTCCTATTTTCTTGGCTTTTCGCGTCAGCCCGCCTAAGGACAAGGGTGGAGACAACCACGCATGCCAATTATCCGGGCTGAAGAAAACCGCAATCATCGGCACAGGTTGATCGAGAAAAGTACTCGAAAAAAGAAATCATGGAAGAAATTGTTAGCGGCCGTCGATGACCAGCGAGATCTTTCTTCGAGTGTGGAAAATGCGCAGCCCATGATTTGTTTTTCCTCGCCGCTTGGAAGGAAATTCTTCTCAAGAGACCATCGTCACCTGGTACCTTTTTTACCTTTTCGTTCTTGATGGAGAGAAAGAGGGAAAAAAAGTAGCCTGCCTCACAAAATGGCAGGATAGGTACAATCTGTACCTAACCGACGCATGGGCCTGGGATTTGGAAGGAAGAACGAAGAAAAAGCAAGACTTCTCTGCTCCACCGTTGCTACTAGTTTTCCACCCTTCACACACAGGATTTTTCTTGCTACTAATTCTGCTTGAAAGGGTGGATGGTCTGAACTCAATCTAGTCCTTGGGTCGTTTGAGTCGTGTTACTCTCTCGTGGGCCAGGTTCCATCCGTATTTGCTCCGACGAGCCACTCATTTCGTTCCAAATGATATGCAATACCTACAGACGCATGCATGCGGACTGAGAAGAAAAAAGAAGAACCAGAGCAGGCTACAAGCTGCGGCTTTGGAGACGCCTACTCACACACGTACCGACCCTCAGACGGGGGCAGTTTAGAACGGAGGGAACGAACGAAAAATGTCATAGCCATGTTTTCTTCTTCCCCTATCGTTAAAAGACTCCTTGTTCGAAAGGAAGAAGAAAAAGAAAAACGGTGTTAAAAAAAAAAAAAAAAGAAGCAGCCACCTGCAACGAACGAAAAGGCCGAAGGACTGGTAATACACACTAGGAGGTACCGTAGTCCTGAGCTGGTGGTAGCTCCTCCGAGAACAGACTCTTACAGCCCCGAGAGCGAGGAGAAATTTGCTGGGCCTCGTTAGCTGCTTACAATTTGACCCAAGTCATCATATTCTCGGTCGTAAAAGGCACTCACACGGCGAGAGTGGCACACCGAATCTTAATCGGTCCTCATCACCCTCGGCCTCGTCACACTCACACTCCCAAGCCAGCTAAGTAAAACAAAAGCAATTCCCAGACGAAAGGTTCAGGAAAAAGAAAAGGTCGGAGTAAAAAGCAAGTAGCCTTTGTCATTCGCCCTCTTCGATAATACTCTGAGGGACCTCCCCACCATTACCCACACCACCCCCTTGCTGCTTGCCTCCTGTGACGACGAATAAGAAGAAAGGACCTCGCATTGCTGTACAACTCAGTATACTTTCCTACTTTTAGCATTATTGCTTTGCTTTGCTTTGCGACGTTCCTCAAATACCTCACCGCTTCCAACCTCGAATTCTGACCTCACTTATATCTTCAATACATTCCCTCTATAAACCTCCTCTATTTTCTTTTATATCTATATATATTTATATATATCTAGTCCTCCTTCAGACTATTAATACATCGTACATCTTTTGCAATATCTCTCTCCTTTTTTCGACCCTCGGATGACAGCGCAATAGTATCTTTAAACTACAACAACGACAACTGCTTTCTTTCTCTCTCTGCTACCACTCCGACATCTCCTGCACGCTCTCATTCGTCAGTCCCGCAACCTCACCCACAACACATCTCACAACACATCAACAAACATGTCGGATTCGTTACACTCCCAGGCTACCCTCACCACCAGACCTGAAGACAGAATAGGACACTTGCTCGCTGGCAGGATAGAACTCACCGGTATCTTGGGCGTTGGTGCATACGGTGTCGTCTACACTGCCGTCGATATCTTCACCCACATCCCATACGCCGTCAAGGCTCTTTCCAAAATCGGACTCGATGCCCGACAGCGCAGGTTCCAGGAACGGGAAATCGCCCTGCACCACCGTGCCAGCGCACACCCGAACGTGGTCAACCTCGTCAAGATCTTGCATGCCATCGACTGCACTTATGTCATTATCGAGTATTGCCCTGAGGGTGACCTCTTCTCCAACATTACCGAGCATGGCAACTTCGTAGGCAACGACATCTTGGCCAAGCGTGTCTTCTTGCAGCTCCTAAACGCTGTCGAGTACTGCCACTCCATGGGAATCTACCACAGAGATCTCAAGCCCGAGAACATCCTGGTTACCGACAACGGCACCCAGGTCAAGCTTGCAGATTTCGGCCTCGCAACGACTGAGCCAGTCACCTCTGACTTTGGCTGCGGTTCCACCTTTTACATGTCGCCTGGTAAGTTTATATCACTCATCTTCTGTCTTGTCGTCTCGCATGAGAAATACAGTTGTTAACAATAGTCTTTCCAGAGTGCCAACAATCCCCATCGAGAGGAACAGCTTGCTACGCTTCCGCTCCCAACGACATCTGGTCCCTTGGTGTCATCCTCGTCAACCTCACATGTGGACGCAACCCATGGAAACGTGCATCGCAGAGCGATAGTACCTTCCGCGCCTACTTGAAGGATCCCGGCTTCCTGAGAACCATCCTTCCATTGTCAGCCGAGTTGGACTTGATTCTTCGCAGGATCTTTGAAATCAATCCAGCAAAGAGGATCACAATCCCAGAACTCCGCTATAGGATTCTCCACTGCCCAAGATTCACCACCAATAGCCCCTTGGACAGCCCACCACTCAGCGAAACCAATTCTTCTCCAAACATCTCGGTTACTGATATGTTCCAACTCCCACCTCAAGTTTTCAACGGCCAGGTTCCAGTTCCTGCCACTCTCCGCAACAACGCATACTCTTCGAGATCATCAAGCAACTCGTCCACTAATACCCCAATCACACCTATCACTGACGACTATGCACCGCTCCCAATACAATTCAAGCAAGCCTGGAGCCCCTTCGACGGAGTCAAGTACATCGTTCCACAACCACCAACACTTCCTAGCATCCAAGCCTGCTAGAGGGTGTTCTTAATATCCTTTCACTTCTTATCACATATATACCTTCACATTAAACATGATTTCGTAATCTTTTTTTTTTCTTCATGAAAACATATACGGCTTGGAGAACTATGATTTCCTTTTAACAATCGCTACAACTGATACCACCGGAGCTTGTCATTTTCACAAACATATAAAGCATGTATGGAGTTTTTTCTTTGGGGATTCGTTTGGGCTCTTGTTTTTTCTTTCTTACAGTTTATTATTTCCTATGTCGAATTGCTTTACTGCTACATCTTATTTTACCTATGATACCTGTATGATTGGAGGTTCTTATTTCTTACAAAAAGAAGCTATGGTTACATTTTTTTTCATCGGATACTTTTTTGGGGAATTTTACTCTTTTAGGATTTTGAAGGGGGTTTCAATCCGAAATATATCAAATCTATCGTTTCCAATTTCCTTGGGCTTTTACCTTCTACACACCTTGCATACGTTTTCTATTCGTCATCAAACGGAGATTTTTGAGTATTCACAAAGGCAAATTCTGGCGCATTTTCATCGTTATATTATTTTTTTGAGGGGACTGGTACATTATTATTTTTTTTTTTCCTGGCTCATTTTTATTCTCATTGATATCCTAGATATACCATATTCGCATATTTCTCCTTGTCACTGTTTATAATCTATACTGGCAAGGGTGGTTCGAATCGAACTCATTTTTGCTTTCTCTCGACTTGTTGTCTGCAAACGGCCAGTACAAGTTCACCTTGCAACTTTGTTCGGGGATTTTCCCCGCCTAAGTAACAAAAAAAATATCTATTTGTTCATAAAAAATATCAACTACTACCAAATTGAAAAACCTAAAAATTCCATTCGTGAACGAACACATATATCTCTTCTAGAGCTCCTCTCCGCCTTCTAGTGCCGTTGGAGCGAGGTCCCCATGCAAACTGTAACCACAAGAAGTAAAACAAACCGCAAGGCGAAGGAGCTGGCTGTCAGAAAAAGGTTATAGGAACGACACAAGGTGTACCTCGACAAAACGTCACGCCCTGTTGGCCGTCTGCGGCGACATCTGCAACACTAGCTGGAGCTTGACCTATCGCTAGCCTTTTCTATGTTTTCATTGGGTGGTATGTTGGGATTGAGATTCCGGCTTCGGTGTTGTGCTGTTTGAAGTTCAGCTCTCACAGGCAAACCCGCAAGGCACAACAACAACAATAACAAAGGGAAAAAACGTGGAAAACGGTCGTCTGAAAGGCAACATGAAACTGTGCTCCCAAGGGAATCCGTGCCAGGCGTTTGGCTGTGGATTGGTCTCATATTACGCTCTGCGGAAAGGAATAGGGCACCTTTTGGGCTTTTTTCCTTTCCTTCTCAAATCTTAACGATCTTCTTTTTTCCAAAAATAAACGGTGGGGTGGGAGGAACACTCAAGCGGATATCCGCTAAGGGCTAATTATCACTGAATTGATAATCTTGTCGGTGCATAAGCAGCCAAAATTCCTTGTTGGCAGCGCATGCCTACATACAGACATGTACTGTACAGCTTATCGAAATCTCGGCTGTTCATTTCAACCAACAACCGCTGTAGCCGGGGTCTGTATGATGAACCACCCGTTTGGCAGTGACAAAGCATATATCCATTTCCTTTCATTTTATCGAAACAGCAAGGTGCAGTTAATTTTTATTCGAGATACAGTATCAATGCCGTCCGAGTCAGCTTTGTAAATGCACCACCAGGACTCGAATGTTTGGTTCAATAAAACCAAGAAAACTAAAAAGAGGTTTCACTTTTTGCCTTTCTGTGCTCCGTCGAACCATGCAAAAACTCAAAATATGCGACAAAAGTCAATAATGATGGTAAGTACAAGATGACTTGCAATAAAAATTAAATACCGAATATGCCGGACGGCATTTGCCAGAGTGGACTCAGCTGGTGTTCCCCGCCGCAAATACCACAGATCTCCCGCTCGGATGCTCTTAACGGATAGTTTTCCTCTTCTGCTTCAGAAATAGGTACCTTTTGCAGCAAGAGAACAAGGCATATCCCTTTCGCCCAGGAAGAAAAGGAAACAAATTGCCATTGCGTATATCGCCGCCGACTCCTGAGAGCCTTTCCACACACACACACACACACACACACACACACACACCCTCGAATTCAGGAACAAACCCCAGTTTTTGTTGCATGTCATCCTTAACGTTGCCCTTTAAGAGAAAGAATACCAGCCAATCAGAGATCACAGAAAAGGTGTAGCTAACCAATAATCGTAATCAAGTGGACTTGAGGAACAAAGGCGCGAAGTGGATCGCCATAGAGGAAGAACCTTCGGTGCAAACCCACTTGGCATGCGTCTGTGCATGAAGAAAAAGCAGATCCTGAAAGGCGAAACCTTTGATCTTCAAGATTTCGTCTACCCTTGCACCCGTGATAAGCCGTTGGGCATATCGTCTACCAGCCTTTGCATTCCGCTGGCTGGGCGTGTGGGGAGGGATGGGTAGCAGCAGATACCCGTCTGATCGAAGAAAACGAGTCGACGATCGAGGCCTTCAATCGGATATCGTAGAAATTAGAAACTAGCCGGCCGAATATAGAAATCTTGAATATTGCAGATGCGGACCACCACGCAACGCAGGAAGGCAGTGTTTATTTCTGATTTCAACGAAAAAGGATGATGGATGGCTGGATTACGATGGGTGCATATTCCCGACTGATCCGGCTCTGACGTGCTGGTAACCGTTAGCCATTTATTCTCCTTCTCTAAAGCAGCCACAAAGCTGTTCTAAGACAAAACCTTTCGGCTTAGGTTGTGTTACCGATTGCATCGGTGCAGAACGGCAACTTTATTTGTGGATTCGTCTAGGCCATCAGTATGTAGCTTTGATGTATCTTCGTACTGTTTGTCTGTTATACAAATTTTATAGCAATATGCTAAAACCAACTTTTTTTAATATAGTAGATTAATATCAGTAGTATTATAGTAAGTCTTCGACAATCATTAACAGAGGGTAGCGGAAAAAAAGATTATCCCTCACCCGATTCAATTCGGGGTTCAAAAACGGCCTTGTAATCTTTCTTGGAAGCTCAAACTATTGAGGTGCCGTTGATCCACTGGAGCATGGGAAACTGCATGTCAGAGTTTTGTACATGTACAGGGTACTGCGACGAGGTGATATAATCTAGATTCTGGAGAACAATAGGAGAAAAAGGGCGAGGTAAGGCCCTTTGACCTTGCAGCGTCGATCCTTGTGATATCTGGCAGGATCACATTCTATCAAAACCTCCAAGGTCACCGCCAGGTTCCAAAGTCTGCGCATGAGCATGGTGAGGACTAAAAGTTACCGGTCTGATATGTGGGGATATACCTTGTAATGGCTCTTTTGAGCCATCCACCCTGTGGTATTCGCCTATCGAGTACGTTATCATGACAAAAACATGCGTCTTTGGGACCACAGATCCTGCCCCTCACTAAGGGCACTTCCTGATGTGCATTCCCCAAGGCCTCAAAATAGGGAGGAAAATTCCCAAGGAAGCGAACCATCAACCTGCGAGGCTTTTTTAGTGTTTCCAAGAGACGATGACACCCCATCTCGGATCGATGTGCCACTGCGGGCCCTCGAGACGATTACTTTGCAGACCTTTTCGCATGCAGCAGCGCGGGAAACGAGGCCAAAATATAAATAAATAAAAATAAGAAAAGAACGCAAGTTATTTCCCCTCTCTTGTCTTGTCTCGCCACCATGGACTGCCATGTGCGAGATGTAATAACACGGGAAGTTATATGCCTAGTAGAAATTTAACGGTCCCCACCTTGTACGTTTTTCTGGTGGTTGTGGTCAGGGATGTTTGCTTGCGAGAGTCAATTCTCAGGTACCAGATACCCGTCCGGCCAGCGCGAACATGAGCGGTGGTTTGTATCTGTGCTTTCGGGAGCTGAGAGCGTTCTCGAGTGGGTCCGTGCTTGCTTCTCAACCTTTTTCTGCGACAGCCTCTCCTTCTTCTCGCCAGCCTCTCTGTCTTCGAATCCTATTCCCTGCTCCACAGAAGCCCTCAAACCCCACTCCGAGTTATAAGCTTACCATAACATGATATCACGGATTGCAATTTCACCCACCGTGCATGCTGCAAGAGAATGAGGCAGTCCGCTCAGGATGAACATAAAAAATAACCCCCTTAAGCTCCACGCCCTGTGTATTTCACTCAACTTCAAACCTCGCCAATCAATCTAGCCGTCCTGCATATGCCTTGCATGCAGGACTGGAATGAAGACAGGTCTGAGGATTATTCCGTCCTAAACGCCCCTTTCAGCAGGCGAATGTAAGGTGATAGTTGCGCTGTGCTTACCCACAGGCCATGTCATGTAGGGGTTTAGAAACACTGTCCACAGGACAGACCTACCCTTCGCTTCCTGATGGCGTTTTCGTCCGAAGCCAGTCAGAGAGATGTGCCGAATGGTCCGCCTTAGTCCTAAACCTGATGTGGCTTGCCAGTCGAACAGGCCTGATGGTGTTTCTGGACACTGCAGATGTAAATGTTTGCTGCCAACACATTCTCTCCAGAAATACTGCCAGTACATACTCGCATGTTAGCAGTACACTTGTAACACCACTTGGAGGCAGCTTCATCCCCGCGATCAATCCGACCATGTCCGCGATCCGCCTAAACAGACACTATTTTCTGATATCATATGTGGATGCTGTTGCCGTTCGGCCCACAGATCAGCCAACGCTTCTATTGTATTTGGCGCGCCGACTTTGCGAAACCGAATATCCGTCTTTTGCCTAGCAAGCTCCACCGTAAGACGTCGACCTAAGACTTATCGATCTCGGGATATTCCTGAAAGGACTCGTGCTCGACGAACTAGTATGAAATCCCAAAGCCCCGCTATTCTTCCAGTCAACTGGGCCGGGTTCCTTCGATCATACCCTCCGCCACAATTGGGCGTCTTCCAGATCGTCCCCTTCCCCACCCATCTACGACCAGTAGCATGTCCCTGGGTGGGTTTGCCTGCCCTGCTGAACAGGCCTGCAAATCGAAGGACGTCTACGGCTAATATTGCCCATGTCGGAGGCGTCGATGAATAAGTGATCCATCACCTACATCACACAATCCCATGGCAGATAGCTGATCGAGAGTTGATCAATAAACATGATGACAGGGACCGGCGCTGTCTGGCTTAGTCCTATAAGTGACAACCTGTATACATGAAATCACTACATCGGGTTTTATATTTACCAGTACCCCCACAACTCGAAGAAAACCCAGCTGTGCTGTTCGCACAGGACTGGCTCGACGGTTCATTCGGATCTGTCTGCACTAACAAGGCTAATTTTCCCGGCTCGCATCCACTCCAACACGACACACACCTCTTATTAGTTTCTTTTCTCCTAGGCACAGTGATCTTATACGACTGAGCGATCGAATCTGGGAAAATCTTGGCCTGGCTCACCGCAAGTCCCACACACTGAAACTTTTAGCCTGTCATCCATCGCTTCTGGATCCTTCCTCCTAATACCAAAATATCCATGGCTCACGGCCTGGCGTGTGTCCCAAGCCATCTATTCGGAATTTATGACAGGCTGGGATCCCTAAACATTCTAGCATCGTCTACCCATCCACACAACATTTTGGCTTGCCCAAAGGTGGAGTGAAGACGAAAATGGCTGCGAGCTCTGCCAACGTATCCCGTCCAACCGTATTAATTAAGGGCATGTGACTGCAAAAGCCTAGACACCGCTGTAAATTTCCGGGCCTGCTCGTCGTATTTTGAAGTAAATTCGATATCTGCGACAGCTATACGATATCATAATCAAAAAAAATCAAAAAAAATAATAATAACCAACATAACTCCACCAACATTTCGTATACCCTTGAGATTGCCGGAGCGAATGTAAATCTCTCGGGTTTCTTTCGGTTGTTGGAAATGACGGAACCAAGTACCGTACAACCCAAAGCCAAGAAGACAATTTGTGGAATACATTATATGTGAGGTATATTTCAAAGTTAACGTCAGCTCGTATATACGGCGAACATGGCTAAGCTGTTTCAAAGACGACGTCTAACCGCCAGCTCGCCATTTTCACTTTGTCAGTTTGCTGATCTAACGTTAGCCTGTGATAGGCAACCCAACAGGTAGCTCATACTCCAAGCTTTGTATCTGGAATGAACCCACATCTATCAACTGCTGTGCCTCGATCATTGCTAATAATGTGTGACTAAACGCGCGTTCGAGCACACACTATTGACGAGTGAGAACGTTACATGGCCCACCAACAGCCAGGAAAAGCTCCAAGCGAGCTCTGGAATGTAAGCTGGGAGAAAGGCTTGTGCCCTCCAGCTTTCTTAATGCCCTAAAGCGTGAGATTCAATTTGTTACTGGGCTGTGGATCTGATTGCAATTCGAGTAATTATTGGCGAATGGCTGTGCTCAGGGCTGAATGTTCTTCGGAAATTCCAACCATTCTATGCATCGTTTTGCCGACAATTCCTACTCTGCCAACCCTTTTCATGCGGTCAGCTTGTTTACCGAGACCTAAAGTAGAACTAAAAAGGCAACATTTCTCGAGAATTCAAATCTAGAAACTATTTTTTCACACTTTCTACATCTTTAGCCGTACTTCTAAGCAAAAGAGCTTACTGTTTTTCGCATGGCGCAACACTTTAGTCGATAATACTGCCGGAGTTATGTCTGATATCTGTTCTAAACAATTCATGCCAATCAACTAATTGCGGCGGTGATCTCGAATCTCCTGGGTAGCTGGGATCAAAGCGCGAGATCAGAAGCAAATTTTAATTATAATTCTAAAAATATATACATACGAAATGCCAACATGATCGATTACCTGAGATACTCTACCCGAGTTATGTTAAGTTGCAATGTTGATATGTCTAGTCATCATACGTGCGCCGTAGACAGAGCCTTAGACTCGCTTAGTCGATACCACAAGGCAACATTGAGCCGTCCTAACATCCAGACACACGACCACACACCTACAGATGTAGTGGGGCCTCCTTTTTATTTTCATGTGATAGTATAGTATCTTGGTATGTTTCATAAATCAGAAGAAAAAAACTAGGCAAACAAGAGTATCTATGACTAGCCATTCGACTAATTTCGCTGAACTAATAATTGAATATGCACGGATAATATCTCCTTTCACATTCCTTTGCTAGTTGTTGAATCGGGAGGAATCTTAAGTAAGGCAGCAAGGCGTAAATCCCTCCCCATTGACAGCAGAACGCAAACTGTACATACCCGCAATGTTTAAAGGCCACCACCACCACCCTTGCTGATCCATGTCTTGCAAATGGGGTCGCTAAACGACAAGCTTGCATATTATGCAGGTTCGGCTGCGTACAGAAGTGCAAAAGATGAATCACTAAGTTTAGATCCTCTTATTACATTACATTTAATCGCGAGGTCGGAATTCAGAGAGCCTTGGAGTTACAGAACGACGGGGAACGAGCATCGTCATGTAAACATCAAAATCTATGAATGGTCGTGAACAACTGGGGACCAAACCGAGCTGAGAATCCGCCTTGGTTACGTATTCGACAGCGTAAACGCTCGTAGGGGACCCTCGAAGAGCTCACCAGAAAACCGGCATGTAGAGGTGTTCTTCTCTTGAATCGGATGTGTGATATCGGAAGCGTATACCCTAGGTAGCCAACTACCGTATACTTGCCGTCGAGCCCATGTGCCAGGAACAGGTTCGAACGATTCTCATCACCGAGTTGACCAGTCAACTTACCCGACGGCAGACGTAGAACTTCAATACGAAACAGCCTTGAGTTAAAATGGTCTAACGTTACGCAATCGGACGGCACCGAAAATGCAAGCGAAGTCCTTTTAGCCTCTAAAAATAACGCCCATCAGAAGTCGGTTCTAGTTATATCCCGGTACAGGTAAAGGATATCTACTGATCATTACCGATACGAGGTTCCGCCATTCGTAGGAGACAAGTTTTTGCGAGGTACATCTTGAGATGTATCCCCGGGGTCAACCTGTGGAATCAAAAATCAGAGGAGGACTGGCTCTCGGGCATCATGCCGGTTCAATTTCGTGCTTTAGTCTCGAAAGATACCTTCACCAGGTAAAACTAGTTGCGATAACAAGTTGCATGATAATATATGAACTTAGCCTCATCAGATAATTGATCCAGCAGGTTTATCGAAAAACCTACAATATCAATTCCCAACAGGGTACACAATCGATCCGCTTGCCAGAAAATGTTGCTGGTCTAGCTTGCTATGCTGCTATGTTGCTACGAGGCTTTCAGGCATGCATCATACCGTACAAAATAAAGCAAAAGCAGACAGGTAGCATAATCCTATTCGCTAGCGTACCAACTTTGTCAATGCATTCGCAAAATGCAACTCGTTCCTTCTAGTTCTGTGCATCACGATATCACCAACTCTTGCGAGGTTCCGCATGGAACAGGATCCGAGTTATATTACCTTCAATACCAACAGCCGATCTCCGCACCCGAGACCCCGGGGACCAGCTTAGCGGGTGACTTGTGCCACTGCCCGGCATGAACGGCATTAATATGAGGTTGGGGGATCTCATTTTTCACGATCTTAGAGCTGTGCCTCTGCCATTACGCCAAAAAAGGTGTTCAAACAGCAAAGTAAACAAAACTTAGTTTGCTGTGATAAGAGACACATTTTTCTTTTGGCCTCTTATGTCTCTAGCTCCCAATTAGCCAACTAAATGCTACAAACCCCCGCCAAATATAGCTCATAATATTACATCGTTTCTGAGGTTTTTATGCGAAGGCATGACTCTACGTCAGTTGTCTTATATCGCAATCAACGAAAAAAGTAGGAATGCGTTGTCTCCAACAAAACCGCGAATCCGTTGGCCGAAGTAGCACCCGAAGGATTCAGTCACACAAAAAGAGCTCGGGTCGAGCTACATTACATTACAAAGGCGGGGGGGATTTGTCAACTACGTTCGCTCGGTCACGGCTGTAATGTAGGACAGCGGGCAAATGCATATCACGAAAAGGAAAAAGACCGCTCGCTCTCTTTCTGAAACAGCTATTATATCAGCCCAACCAAATTCTTCAGCCTTTCTGACATAACCGCAGGAGAGATATCGTCAGATGTAATGGATCAGCCCAGGATTCCTTTGATCGAGGTGAACATCATTCCACAAGATCTATTGGCGCGTCCTCAGATCTTTAATCTCAGGTGCCACACACAAGCATCCACACCGAAGCATTCGAAAGACTCTAGAATAGCATAAATCATACGGTGTATCTGCAAGGTTCTATTGGTTCGTGGGACCTTGCCGGGAATCATGAGGCTTTCATTTTAATATATTCTTTTGGTGTGGCGCACACATATCAAAAATGGGTCTCATGATCCCCTCACGAACTCGACTACCTTCCTAAAAAGTAGGACGTTGCACCCCTCAATATTGTGTCTACAATTTTTACAATGCCTACAGTTCATGGGAAAAGAGCATCTTGCCGTAGGCAGTTGATTTAGAAGCTTGTGAATACCCAAAAGAAAACATGGACGCGAAAGCGTCTGCACACCCTGTATTTTCGCTATATTTAGGAAACAAATAATAAGTAAATGACCACAAACCTTGACTCTGCCAGGAGAATCTTGAGGAATGAGAGACGGCGAGGCTATCCTATGCGACCCGTGCCGTCCTGCAGGACGTCAGGCGAGACAAACGAGCCGGAGGAAGGACCTGACTGTTGGGCCTTTAAACAAAAACTTTGGTACATCAAGGTACTCTGTCAACTACACCACTTATTACGACAATATCGTGATATTCCTTACGATCCAACCAATAACGCAAAGGAAAGGAAAGGCCAGAGCGCCACATTTCAAAGAAACGAGGCGGCGTTTTCAAGCCTTGATAGACCTATGAATGAAGGGGTGCTTCAGTGCCTCCAACGGAGTTATCCGTTTCTCGGGATTGAGCTGTAAACAACGATCTAGGAGGTCAATGAAAAGGTTCAGTTCTTTGAACTCTGTATCCTTCATGCCTGAAGCCGAAGCTAGTAGCCTTGGTTTCAATTCACGTGTCGGCTTTGTGAAATTTATGACCCGAACAACATCCTACAGAAGAAAGAAAAACTGCGTGTTAGCCTCTATTGTATTCCAAAATATCAAAAACTTACTGATTAGAGCGGTCAACTTTGAGAAACGTTACATACCTTGTTTGTCAATTTGTCCTTCTCCATGCTCCTAAAGTTCAGCATCTCGTCAAAGTGCATTGGCGTGAATTGCCCCCTCTTGAGCATCTTTTGACTGAATTTCCCACGGCATTCCATCATGCTCTTTAGCATCTGATTGTTTGTTCTTCCCGTAAAGAGTATCTTTCCCGTGTACAATTCGTACAGTGTGCATCCAACTGACCACATATCCATCGCAAAATCATAGGGCATACCCAGTATAATTTCGGGCGCTCGGTAGAATCGACTGACCAAGTATGGTGTAATCTCATTTTCAGATGCATCAGATGCCGAACCCAAATCGCATATTTTCAGGATGTTTCGTCCATCGTTAACTAATATATTATCTGGTTTGATATCGGCATGAAGAATATTACACTTCCTAAGAAGAGTTAACCCGAGGAATAGTTGCTGGGCGTATGTTCTGACAGCTTTCAGGTTGATACCAATGTCCCTCCCGAATTTCTTGAGCACTTCACGAAGATTGATATTTAAGTTTTCGAAAACAAGACACAAGTGGCCTTTGTGATCAAACGATCTCTCTAACCGGACGCAATGCTTTCGATCTTCGGGGTCGTTAGCAGCTAGTTTTTTGAGAATATCAATTTCTTTCTGGCCGGCTTTGCGCATCGTCTCATTGTTGCGAATTATCTTGATGGCAACAAGCTTTTTAGTTTCAGCGTCCAGCGCTCTCACGACACCCGAGAACATCCCTTTGCCGAGATTGGCTTGAACGTGATATCGGCCATCGATAAGCTCACCAAGGACGATACGGTAGTATCCTTCAAAATCGTCCCAATCGTCAAGCATGTTAAAGTCCATTTGCTTAGCCCGCGCAATGGCAGCTCCAGCGTCCGCGGGGTTCACAGCTCTCGCCTTTGTGGGTGCTGGAGCGAACATATCGTCCTCATCACCCTCTGCAAACATATCGAACTCATCCACACCCTTGTACTCCTCATTCTCCTTCTCCGGTTCCTGTTCCGGAATTAGGATTTCATGATTGGTCTCGACTTCGTCATATGCAGCGGACGAGACTTCGTTTTCCTGGAAATAGCGTTTATCCCTCATACGATCATCCGTCATATCCTGTGTAGGGTCGTAATCTGCAGCAGAAGGGTCATCCTCGCCTTGAGATTTACTTTCCTCAGCAGCGCCGGTCTCAGTGGGATCCTGCTTTTCAACTGAAAAGTCCGCGGGCGATTCTTCACGTGATTGATCGACAATTTGCGGAGAACCTGAGTTGCTTGCTGTTAGTTTGGTAAAACTAAAAATACTCGTGAATATTAACCTACCTGGAGTGAGAGGTGTATGTTCCGCAGGCGTCGGGGTATTTGAAGTTGGGGTATTAAGCGCCAGGGCAGATACAAGAAGTGGTGTAGCTTGACCTTTGTATTTAGCTTTGATAGCCTCTCGCCGTTTTCTGCGTTCCTCGAGAATAGCAGCTTCATCTACGGGCTTCTTGGACTCCTTCATCTCAAAATCTTTGGATTCGTCCTTAGTACTTCCCTTAGGTGATGCACTGCGTGAATTGTGAGGATCAGTATCTGGTGGGGTTTCACGACGTTGGCCGAAGGAAACCGACCTTCTAGTTTCACCAGAGACTGCTTTGTCATGTCTTCGGGTCGCTCCAGAGGATTTGGAGGAGGACGTAGTAGTAGCAGCAGCCGGTGACCGCTGTCTCCCCGAAGAAGCAGTAGTACCTTCTCGCCTTCTAGTTTCAGCGTCATGTCTAGATAATGATTGAGATGATTTTGCAGAAGAAGAATGCGGGGTGCCTCTTCTTTCTCTTTCGCTCACTGGATAATTTCTACCGCTGCTATCCCTTTCTCTATCCCGATCTCTCTCCCTTTCTCTGTCTCGTCGGTCATCATACCTGTTACTCCGGCTTTCATAGTAGGACCTCCGATCGTACCGATGATCATCGTGATAGCTTCTTCGGGGGTCTCGAAGTGGAGACCCGGAGCGGGACCTTGACGGGGATCTACTTCTAGTTCTGGCCCGTTTCGCAATGGGAGATAACTTCTGGGATTCTCGGGAAGGCTGGGCACGGGATGAGACCTCAACCGGTCTTGCAAAGTCAGGTTGCGTATCCATGGTGTCGATATCGGCGTAGGAAATTCTCTGTCGTCCCATGACAGGGTTCATCGATTTCGCAGTGGCTTGTGACTGTGATTTCGAGGTGTTTCGGGCATCGGCAGCATTGCTGCTGCTGTTACCGCTTCTATCATTGCTTCTCGGTCGTTTTCGAGTACCGTTCGATTCCGTAGACAGTGCCCGTTCTCCGTTTGCTGGGCGGAGGTGGTTATGCTGGGAGTGACGTTCACTATTTTGTCGGTCAACGCGAGTGTCATCAACGGAAGGCAACGAGTGTGGTGCCTTCTCTACTTTATCTTTGCTATCAGTGTGCATTGCACTAGCAGTATCCATCCGTGTCGCCATCTTGTCTCTTCTCAGAAATTCCAAGAAACGCTAAGAGAGAGAGAAGAAGTTGCTCATATACGGTAATTCCTCCTCTTCTTTATCTTTCCCTGGGTATTAAATAGAACAATGTCGTATAATTGCTCTGCAATGGCGAACAAGTGGCAATGCGACGGAAGAAATTGTTAGCTAGAAGCTCCTGAGACGTGTGTGGACGTTAAGAAAAAGCTTGCAGGATTCGTGATAGCAGCAAGTCCCTACCAGCGAAAAGCACGTAGACTTGACCCGAGCAATATATAGAATTGGGTCTACTAGCGCGTTTCTTTGAGCCGCGCAGATGAAGTTGAAATAATAAAAATAAGTTGAATGATGATGAGGGCGGTCGTGTCGATGGAGGCGAAAGGAGGAAGAGAAATTTGAATGACTGATGTGGATGATGAGTTGAGGTTGTAACGTCCTTCTTGGCACGCCGATTTATTAGCTGTGAGCAAGCGCCCTCAACCTCACTCTGTAACCTGCCCACAAAGTCAGACTTTTCCATCCTCCATTCAGCACATAGTCGAGAACAAAAACGAACCCCGAAAACTTCACACTCACAAATACGCAATGTCCGGACGCCAGGGAGGAAAAGCTAAGCCGCTGAAGGCTCCAAAGAAGGAGAAGAAAGACCTCGACGATGTAATCTCTTTGCCGATTTTGATTTTGGAGATTGCGGCTGACTGATGGCTGCTTAGGATGATCTTGCCTTCAAGGAGAGACAGAAGAAGGGTATGTCCTGAAAATTAGTTGCGCTATGCAAATATTGTTATAGAGACATATCCTAACCTCGTGTTTACTTTTATAGAGGCCGCCGAGTTGAAGGCCGCACAGGCAAAGTACATTGGCCAAGGCTTTCACCTACCAAAGCACAAGATAACTAATATCTACTACTAATAGAGCCAAAGAAAAGGGACCTATGGGCGGGGCTGGTATCAAGAAGTGTGTCCAACAAATGAATACTCATTTCGGGAGTCATGGAGCAACACTCACACACACATTCTCTACAGGTCCGGCAAGAAATAAACAGCTATGAATCAAGCAACTATAGACCGACAACGAAGCATTGGAACAACCAGTCTCGTAGAGGATGCTTCCGTGGAATTTGAAACGATAAGAACGCATGGAACGCATGGAACGCTTACTGGAGTTATACGGGGTTACTGGATTCTAGGCTTTAGACTGTTATATTATATGAACTTTACAATATACCAATATATCTTCCGCCATATCGCTGACAGCGTGATTACTATATCTCTTTATTGAAAAACGGCCTCGTTTTGCACCTCGAGGCTCTTAAGAACATCGAAGTCCTCCGTTAGCATGTGCATTATCAAAAGCTACTACCATCGACTTCAAGTGACACCCAGCTCCAACCAGTACCAGAACGTGAAAGATCTGATGGCTTGCCCCGATAAGATCATATCTCCCTGGCTGCCATCTCTCCGGTATTCTCGCAGCATACAACCCGGCACCGATCAAATATGCCAACCCTTCCGTCACCATCCACGCCAGTCCGGATCTCTTGTTCGATTCTTCCAGTCCTTGAAGACGAATACCATGAAATACCGGAAACACAGCTGACAATCCCATAGCCACAAACATTGCCGTCCGGAATGGGCGGTACTTAGGTGTCCTAAAGTGCGGATGAACGGACACCGTAGCACACGCAATAGCAATTGTGCAGATCTACCCACGTGGGGACAACAATATCCATAAGTTCATTATCATCAATCAGAACTTAATCCGTTTTGTTTACTCACCATAGTCCAATACCTATCTCTTATCGCCGTCTCACACTTGAATCCATAATACACACTTGGTATAAAACTTCCCGTAATCAACGCCACAATACCCACATAATCCAGGACATTCCACCATCTTGCTGCTTCGTGGCTATGATTGCTCACCGTATGATAGGTAGCAGACATACCCAAGCAGAGCAGACATCCAGCGAAGAAACAGAGGAAGGCATAAATGTCAGATGTTGACGCTGAGGGGTAGCGGGATGAAAGGGTGTCATAGAGAATATATGAGAGGGAGCCGAAGAAAATAGCACCCAAGAGATGGGTATAAATGTTTACAGATTCGTTGTGCCAGTAAAAAAGGGATTTGAAAGATTTGAAGTAAGAGGCGGTTGCTGGTCTATGATCACAAGATTCGTTAGCGATCCCTTTCGAATTTCGTTATTTAAACGTATGGCCATATGGGTGCTATAAATCATTTCTTATTTACCTGTATCCAGACACTATGAAGTGGTTGTCTCTATACAACTAAATTAGCACACCCTATTAGTTAACTAATAACATCTCGATGTGACTACCTTTGCCATTCCTCTATTCCAAATTACCAAAATAATTAGCAAAGACCCAAGGTGTTTCTGGCCATCCCATAACCTACGTAGTTCATCCCACATGCACGTCAACTTTTCCGCGACCTTTTCAACCACCTGTATGTGTTGGAACACCTCTCTGTTAGCGGTATGTGTGGAACAACCGGACAAGCTATATCAACACTGAAGCTAACCTCAGCAGTTTCGTGAACGACGTCACCAGCAGTTAGGTGACGATGCGGATTCTCTGGCTTCGATTGTCGCCGTCGTTCTTCCATCTTGCCTGTCCTGTGATTCCGTTGATTGAGAAGTACTACTATGCACGTACAGCGTAGCTTTCTTTTAATTTGGATGGTATGTTCAATGCTGAAAGCGAACCAATTCAAAGGTTCGGGTTAGAAGGGATAATATATCCTTGGAAACCAAATTCAATCACTAGCTATCCGCAAAGCTGCCTTGAACGCCGATGTATGCACAGCAAATAGCAAGACAAATCATGTTTTGAGGTTTATATACCATCTCAAAAGAAGAAGATGTCCAAGAGAAAAGTATTTGCATGTGCCTAGATCAACAAAACCGACCCCACAGGCGAATTATTGGACCAATATTTAGGAAGCCATGCTCCGTCCCAACAAAACAATTTAACATGCGAGGATCGAACGAGGGATGGCAATAAGCTAAAAGGTTTCAGGAACAATCGGATGCCTCGGGATAGCCACTTTCCCCATGAGGGATTCCCAGGGTTTATTGTCGTCCGAACCGCTTAAGCTTTTCGCATGCATAGGACATAGCGGGAAAGAGTACCATGCTACAGCACGTGCTTGCGCTCTGTTGACTAAGCTTCAACAATCGTGACATGGGTAAGATAATATGACTGAAACTGGAACAGCAAAGTTTAAGTCTCATTTTCTTTGTGCGGGGTGCAAGACCAGACTCTCGGAATGGTAGTTCTACAAGGACAATTATTAATATATGTATATATTTTTAAAATCCTGAGATCAAGAACATCTGTCGCCTCTTTGACCGAGGTAACTAATAATGATGTTTCTCGTTCTATTTTATTTTATCATTTCTTTCGAATAGTACTACTAATAATGCTATCCTAATGCCTAAAGCTAAACTAGTAAGGCTGGACTAATCTAATATACATGAAGATAGTGATCCCAGGACGGATTCCTTCTCTGCTCCTCCGATGACAACAGTATAACTTTAAGTAACAAAGCAATGAATGTTGGACAATGAGAGATACTTGATCAAATAGCTATAGCAAAGCTTGAAGACTTGACCTATAGCTACCATTAGAGAAAGAGAAAAAAAAATAAAGGGTAAAGCGATAGGGAGGGAAACGGTAACCAGTTACATAATGTTAATAAAAGAGATTCTCCGAAAAGGAGTAGATCCCCCAGAAACGTGAAAGTAATGCCGAACACACAAAAGCAGAAACACCCGAAACCTTGGTTTCATCACAAGCTGTGGCCGGGTTAAGGGGACAGGACAAAAGATAACGATGTACAGTGGACGGAATAAGGGACGAAAGGTCAAACGCTGAACAATTGATGGAACTCTTCGGAGAATAGGTGACTTGATTTTTAGGAGTTTCGGCTTTTATTCGGAGAGTAGAGTAAGGTAAAGGACTAGACCTAGACGGAAGGATAAGAAGGTTGGGAGACGAGGTAGGGAAAGTTTAAAGATAAAAGAGGGTTCAAAATCAAGAAAAAAAATATCCGATCTCTCCAGAAACGCCTAAAAAGTAGTAGTGACAATCATGAATTTCGTTAATGCTTGAGCGAAGAAGTCGAATTTCCTGCAATGCAAGTTCTTTTTACGAAAGGAATAACCGAGAAGAAAAAAGATCTATATCTAAGAGTGTCTAAACGCGACCTTTGCCTGGAGTACGGCGAGGGCGAGCGGACCCAAAGACATCATCATCACGCGGGATGGCAGTACCAGAGTTAGGCTTGCTACGCTTCTTGGCTGGAGTGGCCTCCGGAGTAGCAGGTCCTGTGTACGACAATTTGCGCTTGACTGAGGAGCGCTCGAAGGAGGAGTCGATGCTTTCGAACGAAGCCGTATGATCCCTTTGAATAGTAGCGGGCGGAGTGAGAAAAGAGGTCTCAATCTCGATAGTAGACCTAGTCCCACGGCGGGGTGTCTTGGGTTTGGCGACTTTGGCGGGTGATGCAACTGAAGTTGACACGACCGTCTGAGTCTCGACCTCGAGGAAGCGGACATTGCGAGTTTGCGGTTCTGGTGTATCCTCTCGTTCGGTCTCTTCGTCATCGGTAGCAATGGCTTCTTGAACTTCGGAGGGGAGTGGTGCTTCAGCGATAGCCTTGACTGGTCTGGCATAGTTTGCAAACAGATTCTTGCGGGGCATAGGACCCGAAAAGATGGGAGCAGTGTCAAACTTCTTGAAGGATTTTCTTCCACGTCTGAAGAGAGTACATGTTAGTATTTGTACATCAGTATACATAAATAGGTATTTAGAACCACTTACTGAACAACCATCATGCCATCACCGGTAGGAGGCTGGAACTCATTGGCTGCTGCAGCCCTGCGACGCTTTGCAGCGTTGGCGGTCTTGAAAATGTCATCTTCATCTTCGCCGATTGGCCCGGGGATGCGCGCATTCGAATCCTCGAAAATGGTGATTTGGCTATCTGAACGTTGATCTAACGAGAACTTGGAGATTCGAGAAGCGGCTTTGGCTGACTGGCTGATGGAAGCGGGCGTGTGAGGCAGGCCAGACCTCTTTTTCATAGGAGTCTGCAAAGAAGATTCACCGATACTGAAAATATTTCGACCAGCGCTTTTATCCTTGCGAGAAGTTGGGGGAGGGGTGCTGCGATCATCACGACCGGGAGTCGATGGTTCCCCGGAGGTTTGTTTTCCAGCCGCGATCCTAGTTGAGCGACGAACCTCACGCGGGTGTTCGTATTTGGCAGGCCACAAGGGAGCGTCGGGACAGTCGAGAGCGGGTGAACGAGGAGGTGGAGTGGACGCCATTGTGCCGACTGGCGCAGGGCGTTTTTGAGAAAGTTTCAACGGCGAGGGCAAGACTTCCGGTGAATCCGGTTCAAAAGGAGTGATGAAGCAGTTGGGGTAGGGTTGTTGGTGGTGGCGATGAAAGGAGCGAGGTTTTTTTTTTTCGGTATTTCTAAATTTTATATAAACGAAGATAGAACTTTTTTTCGTGGGCGGAAATATATATAGGATGAAGCGTTTCGCTGCAAAAAGGTTTAACTCAGACAAAAAAAACGTCGACCGAGGAGAGCGGCGACTGAGACTGTCTACGTGCGGTACGACTTGAATGTAGAGAGACGGCTGTGCGGCGGCGATGGGAGAAGGAAGCAAGCAAATGCCCCTTTCTTTACGCAAACACGGTGATTGTAGGATTACTGGAAGTGAGAGGCCTTTGATGAAGAAGCGATGAGGCGAGAATGAGTCGGCCGAGTAGTTCTTGGGGTTCTGAGGCTATGGTGGTGGTGAAGAGCCTCTGAGAAGCCGGGTTTCCAGAAATTGGTAGAGCAGCAAGAATGTCGATGGAAGGGGGGAAGGTGTTGCCAGTGGGCGTGCGATGGGCAGACGTTGAGACTGTTGTTGTGGTTGCTGTCCCTGTTGCTGTTTACATTTGGCTTCCCAGAAAGGAAATAACCAAACAGAAAGTGTGTGGCTGGGAGCCCAACACACCACCCTTTGCCAGCCAGCCTTCCATTTTGTTGGTACCGCGCCCTGATTGGCTTGGGCAGTTTAGATCCGACAAGGGAGTTGACCATGCAAGCTGTCAAAGGTCAAGAGGAATCGGAAATTCATGGTATGCCAGACGAGACAGTCCGTCTGGTACATGTACACTCTGTCTCTCGAGAGGGAACATGATCGGATCCTTTTGGCGAGAGGGTGAATGCGATGTGGGCTCCTTGGGCGAATCCCATTGTCGCGATGCTCAGGCCGTATCTGCATCCTGCATCTGTCGATCACAGGGCACAGGTCCACCAGACTATCCTGAGAACCTTGATAGTCTAGTTGCATATTCGAGACTAGAGAGTTCATCATGGGTCTGCTTTCAGGTGGTACGCCTAAACCGGTTAGTATCTAGTTACTTAGAAAAACAACGAGGCGGGGGGGTTAACGGCTATGTTGTATGCATCTACATTACCAAGCTAATAGCTTCAGCTTTTATCAAGGATTGGAAGTGCCACATGCTAATGGTAGTTTAATGCCAAAGTTCGCTAACGATGAGGTTCTTCCTTTGAGAGCATGAAATGCCTATAATTTGCCCGATATCGGGCTGCGAGTAACACTGTTCTTTCTCTGTTAGCCTTCCCATTTCCTATGCATCTTGGCACGTCGACGTACAACTATGTGAGGAGTCAGTAAGGGATACTTTTGATCGATGCCATACTTGAAACAGTTGAAAAACTTGTGTTCTTGATCTGAGAACTCGGTTGCATCCTCGAACTAGTCTAGGGGTGGTTTGTACCTTAGGATGTGAATGTCTTTAGTTAAGTATTGATGTAAAGGTGCCACAAAGAGCCAAAAAGTGTGAAGTATTATAATTAGAAGGAGTATTTGGTGTTTGTTTACATGATTGAGACGTTGCTCTCATTAGGAATGGATTCGAAGCCCCACCGCTAGGGCTCGTGATGCGAGTGTTTACAGCATTACTATGATAATAAGAAAGGAAACTCTGATGACGCTTAGGGAGGATGGATGGAAGAAATAAGAAGCGAAGTCAAGAACGGCAATATATCTTCAACTTCTAAGAATTGTATTTGCTAGTGGGTAAATTATGACTGTCAACAGAGCTGAGCAGGTGGTGTTTTGCCATGTCTGCCAATTCCGAGGGAAAATCAGGTATATAAGAAGCACAAACAAATGTTGCATATGAAGAATCATGTAGAAGAACACAAAAGGGGAGAATTTAATGACATCATCACTGTAACCAGTCTTCACTGTTATCCTATTAAATTTAATATTATTCTTGGTGACTGCACTCGACTAGAATTCATACACACGTGAAGCTGTAGATGCGTTGCAATGTTGGGTTTTGAAGCTCACAACCAAGCTCCATCTCCAACAGCGCCACCAATAAGAATGCTTCAAACCTCATGTACACATAGCACAATGGAGGCAACCGTGACCCTCTAACTCAAGCATAATCGCACCAGATATATGATGATGGAAGAACCGTTGTCACTACTCTACAATCCACTATACATACACCACGCACTCGCATAATACCCCACCCCCACCATGGACGGCGACGATTCGTTTACGCGCGACCTCGAGGAGTCGTCGCTGATGCCCTTCGACGGCCAAGTTGACGATAAGGACATGCTGGACTTGGACTTGGATGTTGACAACTTAGAAATCAAGGCTGAAGAAGGTGTGGAACAGCCGTTGCAATCATCCAACCGCTTCGTATCCTCCGTCGCGGATGAAGAAGCTCGTGAAGCGGCTTTACGCGCCGAACTAGAGTCCGTGAGACGGGTAAACAAGTTGATTGTTTCCGTAAACAAGAGCCTGCAGGAAGCAATGGAGAATATGGGGGTATGGTCGATTCATAGATGACTTATTTTTATGAGAATACTGTTCTGACACCTTCTACCGTATCTAGACTGTCAACCAGGCCGTCGACAATGCGAACTTTTTACTCGATAAATACTCACAAATCTTGTCCCAATCAACACATACGTCTCGAATCATACTCAATGGACGATGGCAAGGCTCTACAAACGACATTGCGCAGATGGAACAGGATGCGCAAATGGAAGCTCTCGAAAGCGAGCGAAGAGAGAGAGAACAAGCCGAGGCTGTTGCTGCAAGGGAGCGGGAGGCGAGAGCTAGGGAGGCAGCAGCGGCGTCGCAAGCGGCTTCTGGGAAGAACCCCACAGGTAGAAGGGGGGTCGGGACTGGGAGGAAGACCCCAGGGAGCAGGAGTACTAGCGCCTCTGGAGCATATAGTAGCAGCTACGGTAAACCATCAAGTACGCCGGCAGGTCCTGCTTCTTCATCTGGGACATCTTCTACTACAAGAGGGATTTTGAGAGGCTCTGGCTTGGCGAGATACGGAGGAAGAAGTGGAACTGGGATTGGGAGGGGGGGCAGCAGTGTTGGGAGAGCAGCTCGAGGAGGGAGAGGGGCTTGAAATTGCTACCTGGTTTTATACAAAACTCGTCTTATATGATAGTTTCTTTATTTTTCGCCGTTTTATATTCACCATATGCATTGATACACTGGGAACGGGAGCCTGGAGTTTGGGAATGCTGTTTCAACTTTAGACAGAGCTTTATATATTATCTTTGATTCGGATATCGTGGTATCATACGCCTGTAAACGCCTTCAACACCTACTATGGTAATTAAACGTCAATCCATCGAAAAAACGGCACAAAACATTAACCCCACTGCGTCCAGGCGTCACCTCCCTTTGGCTGTTGGTTATCTTCCTTTTTGGGAGCAGCCCATCTGCTGGTAGACAATCCGCCCTTACTGGCCTCAATTTTAGGCTTTACTGGAGGTTCTATCACCACTACCTCTTTCTTTCCATCCTTCCTCGCTTGTCTTTCGACTACCTTTTCAAAGACCCTTTCCTCCTCTTTATTCTCGACCTCTTTCTTAGCATTTGAAACCTTAGCAGCCCCCATCGGTCTCTTCTTAATAACAATCTTGCCATTGCCTTCCTCCCAAGCAATCCCATATTCCTCCTTCAGGACCTCCCACTCTCTTTCCGTAGAGCCTTCTAAAAACCCTATATCGACAGCATGGTATGCGCTCCCGACACATTTCAGGGCATGCTTTCTCACTTCTTTCACCGCACGGTCCATAATTTTACTCTTATACCCATCTACCAACTTTTTCGTGTTCCAAAATAACCAATAATCGCCCGTTACCAGCGCCCTGACTGCAGTCTCCACGCGATGGTCTCTCAGCTTGAACCGTTGCTTCACTTCATAAGCGTCATGATATGAGTTTGTGGAGCAGGCAAGGTGTAGCATCAGATACCCTGCCAATTCGTTGATTTCGGGATTGGATAAAGGGTTTTGATGGTGGAGAACGTAAAGGAGATGTCTGATCGAGGGGAAATAGGATTCCGGGTGCGACATGAGAATTGCAGCCCGGGTTATAAACAGATATGCCGATTTCGCAAAATCGTCGAGACGGTTCGAGGCTAGAAGCCCCTCGCGCAGCTTGCGCATGTCCATAAGTATATCCTGGAGCGTTGAGACATCTGGGGGGATTGAAGGTGGCGATGAGGAGGTTGGTGAAGGGATGTAGGTATTGTTTGAGGCGATCGAGAGAGCTGCGAACTGTTCATCGAGGGCGGGGACAGAGGGGAAGGAGCCGATGTGGGTCAGGTAGCGGGTTTGAATGGTGTGGAAGAAGGTTTCTTGGTTTTTATGGTTCGCTAACCTGGTGGCTCTGGGGTGAGAGGGGATTCTTATAAATTGTCGGACAGAGGAACTACAGGAGCTACCTTGTATCTCCTTTGGAAGCAAGACCGTATTCCAAGGGTTTCGGTGAAGCGCTTTTGCTCCAGTCCCTTGTCGAACGGACCATCCCCGCTTGACTTATAGAAGCCGAAGAGGCGGGTGTCTGTGCTTGCCGTTTAAACATCTTGCAGCTTTAGAGTCTCCTCCAATTTGTATTGCGGGCGTCTGTCTGTGAATCTGGGGAATATCTTGACTATCTCATATTGGCGGCTGCGGTAAATGTGTTGGAGGTGAGGTTTCTTGGGTTGGTGGCACGCAACATGCCACGGCCTGGACGAGACCGAGTCTTGGCGGGCAGCTTAACGCGACCTGGCAACAACTCCCAATCTTCAAGTTCGATGGGCGCAATTAAACATCCAGCCTGGCTTTACAAGATAATCGCAATCAAGACCAAAACCAGCAGATACCCAACAGAGATACCCACGGAACAAGCGCACGACTAGCCCACAATGGCCGGCGACAAATATTCGATAATCTTGCCGACTTACAATGAGCGAAAGAACCTCCCTATAATTGTCTGGCTGCTCGAGAAGACGTTCAAAGAAGCGTAGGCTATCCCTGTCCACCTCTCTCTGCTTTCCAACTCTCTAACATCAATTGGTTCGGCGTGTGTAGTAAACTCGACTGGGAAATCATTATCGTCGACGATGCCTCTCCTGACGGCACTCAGGATATCGCTAAACAGCTTATCGACGCCTACGGCTCTAATGTCGTCCTGAAACCCCGTGCTGGAAAGCTGGGCCTCGGAACTGCCTATGTTCACGGTCTGCAGTTCGTCACGGGTAATTATGTTATCATTATGGACGCCGACTTCAGCCATCATGTATGTGCACTGTTAATATCTAGGCAGACAGACCCACGGGTTCAGCTAACCGGATAATCTGCTCGTTCTGTGCAACGATAGCCCAAATTTATTCCAGAAATGATTGAGGTGCAGAAATCGAAAAACTACGATATTGTCACGGGGACGCGTTATGCAGGAGATGGTGGGGTCTATGGCTGGGATTTCAAGAGGAAATTGGTTAGCAGGGGTGCAAATCTCTTCGCCAGCGTCGTGTTACGGCCGAATGTTAGCGACTTGACCGGCAGCTTCAGGTTGTACAAGAAGTCGGTTTTGGAGAATGTGATTAAGAGCACGGAGAGCAAGGGATACACCTTCCAGATGGTTAGTATACTTCTTTGATTTGACGGAATCCTCAGCCGTCTGGTTCCGATTGCGCTCGAAGTGACGTGGCTAACTTTTCATGGGAAACTAATCAGGAGATGATGGTGCGTGCTCGAGCAATGGGGTACTCGGTCGCGGAAGTCCCGATATCATTCGTTGACCGGTTGTACGGAGAGAGCAAGCTTGGAGGTGATGAAATCGTGGAATATGCGAAGGGTGTGCTAAATCTTTGGCTCAAGGTGTAAATTTGTTTCAACCTGGTAGTGCAGCTCAGCCGTACCAACGTGCATGATAATTTTTTTTTGCGGAACAAGCTTCCCCTTCGCAATCTGAGCACAACCTTGCATGCCTCGGCGCTTCTGTCCGAAGTGTCCTTGAGAGAACTGTATATCCTGACGGGGACGGTTCCTTAATTAGAAGAGAGAGAGGTTTGAGCGGCCAGCCTTCTGATAAGAAGGGACCGTGACCATTCAGCCCTAAGCATCGGTAAGCGAGTGGGGTTTCCAATCGAGTATAAGTAGCTGCACTCTTTCGCACTCGGGGTCGCACTCAGAGCAACCTCCAAGTAGGACGAAGAACGTAGATTAGCCCTACGGGGCGACATGTGGATGGAAGGATGCCCAGCCTTTAAGGGATACCCTCTATCAAATTATGAAATAGGACACGGCGTTTTGACCGTTTCCAGCCATCCGGCGCGGCTTCGGCCAACTTGTAATTCGATATGACCGGTCTAACCGTTTACTCTGAGCTCCCGCGTTGTTCGTACAACGTAAGATAAATAGACCCTGACAGGCCACCATCCAGGCCTCTTGCTGACATGCTGCTGCCCATAATTACCACGGTTTTTGATCAGGCACCGACGAAAAATTTTCAATATCCTGTCATCTTGAATTCAAACGCCAAGATTGTTGTATATTTTATATATCTAGATCAGACGCGCCCACACCTTTCTGCCTTTTTTAAAATATCTGGTTCCACCCGCCACTGCCAACCACCGTCGTTGTAGATAACGCCATACCCCTTGCTGCAGCACAAGCTCGCCCAAACCGGAATTTTTGCCGCGAACATAACGAAAAGATGGCGGAAAAGAAACCCACTTCGCAGAATGGTACTCTATCAGACATTGAGGCTCTCCCAGACGCCCATTTGTTGAATAACGCTGTTCAAACGCTCTCGTTCGATGCCTTGTCCGTCAGTGTGTCCGTGAAGGGCGCGAAAGAGGATAAGCGAATCATTGACAATGTCAGCGGCGTTATTCGAGCCGGTATGTCTTTTCAATCTCGAAACCTGCGAATTGTACTACAAATTGCAGTATTGGGCTAAGCAAACATGTATCTTTGTAGGGGAGATGGTGGCCCTTATGGGACCCAGCGGATGTGGTAAAACAACGCTGCTGAACCTCCTTGCTCGGAGGACAAATGCTGGTGTAACCACTGAGGGCAAGATTTACATAAACGGGAACGAAATATCCGGGACGACATTTCGCAAAATTAGCAGCTATGTCGAACAAGAGGACCATCTTATTGGTAGTTTGACTGCCAGAGAAACTCTTGATTTTTCTGCGAAGCTTGCCCTTTCAAAGTAAGATTGAATTTTGATTCGCTTTCGGCTTAATGGTATCGTATTAACGTAATGGTTATAGTTCGATTACGAGCGCTGAACGAAGAAGACGAATTGACGCATTGCTTTCTTCTTTCGGTCTGGTGGCTAACCAGGCAACGTTGGTCGGAACTCCAATCCGTCGCGGTCTCAGTGGAGGGCAGAAGAGACGACTTGGGGTTGCGAGTTCACTGATCACCTGTCCAAAACTACTGTTCCTTGACGAACCTACCAGTGGATTGGACTCTGCTGCCAGCTACGAAGTCATTTCGTACTTGAAAGACGTCTGCAAACAAAACAATGTGAGTAAATACCACAGTATATTGGTATATCCCATCCGACTAACACTAGGATAGCTTATCGTTATCTGCTCTATCCACCAACCGTCGACGTCAACCTTTAACCTCTTTGACACACTCTATCTCTTGTCTCAAGGAAAGCTGTGTTATGCAGGCCCGCTCGCGGAGACGACTTCTTATTTTGCTTCCCTTGGATTCGAAGCCCCACACTTCTACAACCCAGCCGAGTTCCTGCTTGACACCATCAATATTGATTTTGCTCAAGATAAAGTTTCGGCAGCCGATCAGCTAGATCGTATTCAGACAGCCTGGCGTTCTTCGGATAATCTAAAACAGATAGGAGAGAAGATTACCGTCGCCAAGGAAGAGAAGAAGGATGTAGTTTTGGATGCGCCAACGAAAAGAAGTCAGATGTTGCTTCCGCTCGTTCTTCTGCATCGCAACTTTGTGAAGAGCTACCGTGACGTATTTGCATATGGCGTTCGGATTGCCATGTATCTTGGTAAGTTTTTCCAGCAAAGTCGCAGGGCAAAATTTCATCAGATATACTAACTGCTATGAACTTGGACAGGTCTCGCCATTATGATGGGTACAGTATGGCTCAGGCTATCAGCGAATCAAGACTCCATTCAACCATTCATCAATGCAATCGTACGTGAATAAAACTTTTCTGACCGATATTACCCCTGAATATACTCCTAATGCTAAATTCGCATCTCACAGTTTTTCGGATCCGCCTTCATGTCTTTCATGGCAGTGGCATACGTCCCTGCGTTCCTCGAAGACCGAGCAAGCTATGTCAAAGAACGAAACAACGGTCTCTATGGACCTACTTCTTTTATCATCGCCAATTTCCTTATCGGCATACCATACCTTTGTAAGATTCATGGGAACTCTTCATTCAACGGATGGAAGCTAACAAGAAGATAAAATAGTCATAATTTCCATGCTCTTCTCGATTGTTTCATACTGGCTCTCGAACTTCTACCCCTCTGGCGAAGCCTTCATGTACTGGGTCATGTGGCTCTTCCTTGACCTACTCGCCGCCGAGGGTCTAGTCGTCCTCATGTCCTCTATATTCCCGATCTTCGTTGTCTCTCTCGCTCTCACAGCCTTTATGAACGGCTTGTGGATGTCCGTCGGTGGCTTCATGGTCAGCCCGAGGATTCTCAACGTGTTTTGGAAATACTGGGCACGTTACATCGATTATCAAGCATATGTCTTCCAAGGCATGATGGTGAACGAGTTCTCGCGAAGAACCTATGACTGTAACGGGGGGCCTACGGGATGTCATTGCCTGTACTCGACACCATTGGAGGACCAGTGTAAGATTGATGGGAATGGAGTTTTGGAAGTGTATGGGTATAAAACAGGGAAGAATGGAGAATGGGCAGGGATTTTGGTGGCGATTATTTTCGCCTACAGACTTTTGGCATGGTTTGTTTTGTGGGTCAAGAAGACCTAAGAGGCTTACCTGATTTACGATGAAGCATTTGATGATCGTGGGATATGTCTTTAATTAGCGTTAATAATCATGATAATTATTTTGTAATTAAATACTTTTTAGTCTGGTATGAGCTGGTAGATACAAAGTTTAAGCTTCTAAGCAGAAGCGACGACAAGAAATATATATATGTTAGCAATTTCTTTTTCACATCAAGATTTAATTTCCCACCCCTTTCTTCTTTTCAGATCTCTAGGATAAGTTAGCTGTACTGTAATTTAAAATCCTTCCTCTGCTATTATGTTCTAAATTTCAAGGAATGCTTGTGAGAATTATGAAAAATACAGGCTGCTAACATTGTGCTAGCATCACCATATTTTACCACATTCCGTCCCTGAATGTCTGTGTTGCCTCAGCACAAGCGCCTTGAAGGCTGGTCAAGCTCCAAGTAACGGTTGGCAATTGAGCATCTGCTTGTCAGGCGGAAGATACCCTCTTGCCTCAGGAGATTTGAAAGATATAAGAAGAGTTTCCAGCACCGTTTAGAAAGTCTGTCTGGTAATCTTTCTAATCAAAATTTATGAGGTCTACGAAGTTTACGAATCGATATCGATAACAACATGCACATGTAATATATTTCTGACTATTATTGATATTTACGAATCTTACGAATTTTGCAATATAGACACTTCTCTCAGTTGCAATTTAGCGCTATTGCTGATCTACTTTTGTCTCTTTTCTATCTTTGTTTCTATATGATTATTCGACTTTACTTATAATATCCCCGACGGATAAAGACTTGATAGACTGAGCTCTAGCCTTACAACGAAATATCAATCTTTGCAAGCGGCTCTAGAGGCAAAAGAAAGAAAGAAAACTACAGGGCAGGTATACGTCTAGGCTTTACCAATTGATCAATCAACTGATCAATAAGATCAAACCTCGGCCGAAATGCGTTTTTTATCGCTATCCTTCTTGGCCCCCCTCATAGCCCTTACTGCAATAAAAGTCTCCCCGGCAGCTTCTTTAAGCCTCAACCCCTTCTCCTTCTTCAAGCGCGATTCTCAATACTCATACCCACCTTACACCCTCGTAGCTGTCGGGGGCGACGGGTTCACGACCACCCTAACAGTAACATACACAACAATAATCATCGATCAGCCAACGACAACGAGACGACCACAATATTCGACACCAGCATGTAGCCATACAGTCACAAGATGGAGGGTAGTCACAAGGCACCATACGGCGACAGTGACAACGAAAAAGTGGAGGGTTGTCACAAGAGTCGTAACAAGGGTGAAGACTTCAACTGTGAAGGATGTTAGAACTATCACGGAAACGGTGACGGCGACGGCCACAAACGCATCGGTAACGGAGACTGTAACTGTGACGGAGACGGCAGCACCTGCTGCCGACGCTGCGAGAGGTTGGAGACAGTACTGATGATTCATGTAGATATGTCGATTATGGATATTCTTATCGTTTGACACATGTCTTTTATCCGTTTTCGTATATTAGATTTGATTTTCATGTTAGGACAGATTCATGTTGATACCATAATGTATTAAAGACTTGAAATTTACAATCTCGCAGAAACATAACACATTAATATTTACTCATGTCCGATACATCTAATGGCCGCAATTCAAAGTGATGAGGTTACAGCGCCTTTCAACTTGTCTTATAAGTCTGGTGATCGGTCTGTTTTTCGAACAATATTCGAATTTGCGGTGTTCCGTTGGTTGTAAGGGTTCTACACTGGAACTATATATCCTCTATTCAGTTTTTTGCACAATGAAGTAGTTTGGCGCAGCACCGATTCATTCCAGATCAGCAAGGCGGCTTCGAAAGTTTTGAAATACAAGGTGCATATGGCGGCAATTAATTCTTTCAAAGAACACCCGAACGCTGAATCGCAGGGTCATTGATGTTGGCGGGTTGTTTTTAGGATGTGGATTTGATACCTTCTGCATGTGCGGTTGAAAGTCCCTCTTTTATCCTCGGATTACGTTTGCATTAGCAAGTTCATCATTGTAAGGTCACTTGCTAGAATGGTGTGACGAAAAGACGAGGAGGTACTTTCTCCCTAGCTTTCTTAACGTAATATAATGTAGTCTTTCTGTTTTCTTTTTGGAAATTTTGGCTGCTCCCAAAACCTCACCTACAGTGCTTAGTAGGGTTTGAATATTTTATCTATATAAGAATGTGGTATAGATCTTATCTTGTCCCTACCATTATATCTAAAGCAGTCATAAATTGACAAGTTCTCGCTACAGTGCTTGCGCAGAGAGACTCACTACCAATGGGTTTCCTCTAGTCAGTATTTCAAATCCTCAAGCCATAGTACCTTCTGATTCGACAGTTAGTACTTAAATTCACCGAACAACGATCAACACCCCAATCCAAAAGATTGATCAGAACGGCCCTAAGCCGAAACACATCGGTATCATTCTGTAACTAGGTTGGCAGCCACTGGATGTTATGAAGCCCCTCGATGTATTATGGGCTCTCAGCACAATAGTAGCACTAAACGTCTGCTTCCTTAATGGGAATGCCATAACGTCTACGAAGAAGATGCATGGAAATATGACCACAGGCTCGAATGTCACTGCCAGGGCCTACGTGGACTATGCTTTGACCAATCATCCATCGCTTGACGTGGTTCTTGTCCCTGGTGATCTGGAAACTAGAGCTTCTACAGGAGATTAGCTGCATATACCGATTCTGTGAGAGAAAGTTATCCGTCTTTTGTACGACTGTGAACAGAATGGCGTGAAAATATGTAACTAAACTTGGAAAGGATGTCAAGTGGTAACCTATGGCTAGGTTCGTCACGGATGGGATACAGGGACGCCTGGTGGCATTTCGGCAGGTGTTGACAGGACACTTGGGTGGATTGAACATGTCTTGGGATCGGAGATTGTCACCACAATCACGAACGAAAGGAATGGACCAGGTCTGAGGCTAGCGAGGATATATTTGGAAAGATTTACGGTCTATGCAGCTGCTATAGGATTTAAAATCGATTTGGTGGAGCTTGACACTGAGAGTTGCGTCTTGTGTAGTCCTGCGCACTTTCTTGTACGTATTATTTTGCTGCAGGCTGGCGAGACAAATGCTGGCGGTCTATGCGACAACTATGCTCATTTATAAAACGGAAAGACAGTACTCGATATCTATGGGTCCCTAGTTAACGTTATGATGGTTAGTCAAGGAATACAAGCATGCATATGAACAACAGATACATTATTGAATATTCGAGATAAGCATCATTATTGATATTGATATTGTATGTGAGCAAAGAGATCGGAAAAAGAGGACAATACATCCTGCATGGCCATGGCGTCCCTGGAGCCGGAGAGAACCTGGTGAGAACCTGGTAAACCAACCGTCCTCTGGCCTGGTGTAACGGCTAGCTGGTGCGGTTGTTGGTGTGTTGATTGTCTTAGAAATTTCTGCTCCACACTGACTGACGCCGTGTGCTGCAGTCTTTGTCACCCACATCGTCGGCCATCGCCTCTGCGACCTCAAACCATTTTCTCCACTCCAAAACCACCCTCGGAACTCCCCACTGTTATTTTTGGGTGCCCCTCCAACCGGTACCCTTCGTCTACCATCGTCTACCTCTACCTCCATCCTATAACTCACGTTTCGAAATACTACTGCTAGCCGAAGCTTGCCGACAGCTTGGACCAGTAAGAACACCCTCTGTCCTCTTTCGACGTTTTTGCCTTGCAAAAACCCATAATAAATCTTCAACCATGGCCTCGAGTGACGCCAAATGTAAAGGCGTAGAATGCACAAATCCGGCCGGAACTCTACAATGCCCTACCTGTCTAAAGCTCGGAATCAAGAATAGTTTTTTCTGTTCGCAGGACTGCTTCAAGCGAAGCTGGGTATGAACTGCACCTAGCATATACAAATTCCAACCAAACCCATTGTCTTTGTCTTCATAGGTGAGCAAACTCATATGGTCCAATTTGCTGACATCTAGCCCCGCCTCCGTTCGGGAAACCATGTCGCTCTAGTCTGATCACAAACAAGTCCACAAAACCGCAAGTGAGCAATCAAACTCCTTCCTCCGCACTCTAAAAGACCTGCATAAACCAACACCTTACCCTTCAAACCCAGCTACCGGAACTCACGACCCTTTCCCAAGCTACGCATACACCGGGCCCTTACGTCCTGTCTACCCGCTATCGCCTTACCGCTCAGTGCCCGATCACATCCCGAAACCCGATTATGCTAAAGATGGAATTCCACGATCCGAGGCGGTTTTCACCCGGGTGAACAAGATCCAGATACTTGATGAGAAGGGAATCGAGGCCATGAAAGTTGTGTGCAAATTAGGCAGGGAAATTCTCGATATTGCGGCTGCAGCGGTTAGACCCGGCATCACAACCGATGAGATTGACGAAATTGTGCATAAAGCGACTATTGAAAGAAATGTAAGGAGGGCATGCCTTTGCAATATCGCGTATCTGGAAGGGCGCTGTGAACTAAACCCGGTTACCCTAGGCATACCCATCACCACTAAACTACAACCACTTCCCTAAATCGGTCTGCACATCCATAAACGAGGCGATATGTCACGGCATTCCGGACCAAAGGGTTTTGGTAGACGGTGATATTGTAAACATCGACATTTCGTTATATCATAATGGATACCACGGCGATCTAAACGAGACATACTATGTGGGCGATAAGGCAAAGGCGGATCCTGACACTGTGAGAGTGGTCGAGACTAGCAGAGAGTGCTTGGACAAAGCAATTGAGATTGTAAAGGTATGATACTAAGCTAGTCCTTTGTCGACTGAGCATAATGCTGACATTTTCACCATGACAGCCTGGCATGCTCTTCCGGGAACCGGGTAACGTTATTGAAAAACATGCCAAATCGCGCAACTGCTCTGTAGTCAAAACTTACTGCGGTCATGGTATCAACACCCTCTTCCATTGCGCGCCGAACGTTCCGCATTACGCAAAGAACAAAGCTGTCGGTGTAGCGAAACCAGGGATGTGCTTTACTATTGAACCCATGATCAACTTGGGAACATGGAGAGACAAGACATGGCCAGACAACTGGACAAGCACAACAGCAGACGGCTTGAAGTCAGCACAGTTTGAGCATTGTCTATTGGTAACGGAGGATGGGTGTGAGGTTTTAACGGCGAGATTCCCTGATTCACCTGGTGGGCCAGTGTCGATGCCATCGGCTGGCGAGTCGTCGAACGGGACGAACGGAGTCAATGGGCATTAGAAAGTAGAAAATACAAGAGCAGGGGTTGAATAATACCGTTTTGGTGTTAGCACCCGTATAAGGATAGCTAGAGTGAATACTTTTTATGAAGTTTGGCCTTCTTCTGTAATTTATACCAAGTGATGCTTCGTATTTGCCTTTTCTTTCAACCTTATATAACACAAATTTCTCCATCTTATAATTATAAATATCGTTGCCCCCTGCAGTCTTGTTACATAGAGACAGCCATGCCGTATTGGGAGCAGAGTAACGTGCAAACAGTAACGTTTCGGTTCCAGAGTTAACGGTTGCTTACCTATCGAATGCGCCAACCTTTTGGACTATCCCCCACTTAGATGCATGCATCTGCCGCTACCCATGTCCCATGCCGGAGCTTTCAGAGGTCTTGGTCGGCTTTTATCTCAATGACTCTGACGAGATTACATCAATGTGGAGCTTCAAGCTCCTTCGGTCCCTGCTACCCTACTAATGAAGACCTAGGCTTTCTTTATTTGCCGGAGAGGAGATATCCGGGCCGACACGGCATCAAAGCGAACGTGCAGGTTACAAATGGGGTATATAGCTGTCCCAACTGTGCCCTGTGTCGCGCCTCTCAATTGACAACGCGTACGAGTAAGACTCTAAGAGTATCTTTACGAGAGCTTACGTTGCTTATTTTCCAATTCCAGTTAACCTTTCCTGGACCTTGCCCCAGATTTCAGATTTCATATCACTTTGTGGGAAGAGAAATTAATTCGGTCAGCGGGTGACATTCGGGTAAATTTGATGGGATTGGTAAGCTTGCAGCTTAGGCCCTATCTTTCCCTTACGTTATTTTCGGGACTCGGAGAGCTATTGAGGCCCGTTGGCACAAAGACGGGGATATCCTGAAGGAGACTTGGAGCGAGTGAGCTCGCGCGAAGTTAACGCATGCAGCTCTTATAAAATATCACTTCGCCACCCGGGTTTCTGGGGCGTCGCATGAATGGGCCCAACAAACTCAATTGAACGTTCCGATAATTATATAAGCTAATCGTTTCTGCGCTGTGTGACCTACTTTAGAGTTTGCAACTCCATCAAACCCCTCTTCTAACAACAAACCTTTGATAAATTTTGCTCAATGCAATTGATTCCCGAAGACGAGAAAACGATGGAACCGAACGTCGAGGGCTCGTTGTCGAAGCGAGCTTTGGAGAGCTTGGGCGCCTTTGCTGGCATGGCGTCTCTCATGAAGGTATATTTCTTGCCTGAGAACTAGCTTCAAGAACAATGAGAGCTAACTGGGGTCCCGTGTTAGTACTTTGCAAACATCTACAACAAAGAGACCAATCCCAACGGCATGTAAGTCCTATACTGCTGAGAGTAGAATGGCTATTCTCAAGGCTTACAATTTCATTATAGCATTTCTCTAGGAGTTGCAGAGAACTCTCTCATGCACCAAGAGCTCACCGAGTATTACAGCGATAAAGTATATACCACTTATCTAGCTTATCTTCAATCATTATTTCACGAATTTGCTAACCAGGGATCTTCTTTATTTCCTTCATAGATTAAAGTTAGCCCTTTCGGTCTAACCTACGGCGAAGGCCCTGGTGGCTCCAGCATACTGCGCAAGGCCCTCGCTTCCCTCTATAACCGCAAATTCTCCCCTACATTCGAAATCAAACCCGAGCATATCTTCTGTGGTAGTGGTGTATCCGGTACTCTCGACCTCCTCTGTCATACTATCGCAGATGAGGGAGATGCTATATTGATTGGTCGACCGATATATACGGGCTTTGTGCACGATCTTTTCCTTAGAAGTAAGCTAAAGCTTGTACCAGTTAGCTTGAAGGGTGTGGATCCAATGGGTCCTGAGGCGGTGAAGCTATTTGAGAAAGAACTACAAAATCAAAGAAACCACGGGGTGAAAGTTAGGGGAATGATCTTGTGCAAGTACGTCAAGCTATATCCATATTTGGGCTTTTGAGAACTAAGATGCTAACTATGGTGTTTCTGGAAAATTAGTCCTCACAATCCACTCGGAAAGTGTTATGTAGGTTTATCGACTTGTAGATAGGTAACTCAAGTAAATGTGCATGCTAATTTTCTGCTGCAGACGCCCGATGTTATCAAGGCCTACGCATCCTTCTGCAATGACCACCAAATCCATCTTATTTCGGACGAAATTTACGGCCTCTCCATCTACTCTACCCCCTCGAACACCGAAGCCATACCCTTCACTAGTGTATTTGCCATCCCCGGTCTTACTGATATAATCGCCCCACACCTCGTCCACGTCCTCTACGGCATGTCGAAGGATTTCTGCGCGAATGGTCTCCGAATGGGATGTCTGATCTCACCTTGGAATAAATTGCTCCTGCCAGCCGTATTTTCCGTCGGAATATTTCAGTGGCCGAGTTTCCTAGCTGACTTGGCATGGAGAACGATACTTAACGATCAGGAATTCCTAGACAGCTTTACAGATAGAAATCGGAAGAAGCTAGCGGACCACTATCAGATTCTTGTGGATTGGTTCAAGAAGCACGATATACCATACGTTCATGGTACCAATGCTGGTTTCTTCATCTGGGTGGATCTAAGGAAGTATCTTGCCAAAATACGCCTACCGAAGGGGGATGATGGCAAAATACCTGATGGAAAGACGAATATTCCAGGTGCGCCGGAGGGTGTGCAAAAAAGAGACTCGATTCTGTGGGAGAAAATGCTGGATGGTGGGGTTTATGTTGGGACGGCGGAAATGTTCTATGGAGAAGAACATGGGTGGTATCGTTTTAGTTTCTCTACGAATACAGAGGAATTGCAGTTGGGGTTGGGCAGGATGGAGAAAGTTTTGGCTGAGGTTGAGAAAGATGATCTTGCTGCGGACGTAGGCGGGTTAACGGTGGAGTAGGAGGCAGGGATTGAGACTACTACTAGGCGGGCTATACGCTTTTTGTGAACGTTGAATTAGATATTATATGTGCATCTTATAATAGAAGAAAAAAAACCCCCCCTGAGATCAAATTAGCAAATTGAGTTAATGCACATCGTGAATTTGTTTTGAAACACGGTTTTTATAAGATGAACAAGTTAAGTCTAGAGTTTGTTTCTTAACTGAAGGTTATATATTTAAACACGATTGGACTCCGTAATAGCCCTTACGAAATGCCGAACACTTTCCGTATCTACTCTATTCAGAAGTTTGCATTACGGAATATATTATGATTTATCAACGAGAGTTGTTCAAAATGGAGAACAACCCACTCTGTGTCATCTGGGCGCCCTCCTTCTTCTTTGTTTTTTCTGCATACCCAGCACTCATATACGGCATCTTTGATTTTATAATATCAAGACTGCTCATCACACCGGAAAATCCCTCCAGATCCGGCTTTGGAGTTCTAGTCTTAGTGGACCGCTTCGAGCCACCAGTTAGAGCGTTAGTAAACAATCTGACAACCGCATCGTCCTTCATGACCCATTCTTCGGGCCCTTGAGCCTCCTTGATTTCCTCGGATAGGACCTTTTGCGAATCCGGCGGGAGAACATGATACGCATCCGCGATGGAAAGCGGGTTAAATTTATCATTGAGCACCTGATCAAGCTGAGCCTCTGTGAATATGAATTCATTGGCGCGGATGTATAGCTCGTGGAGAGAATCCTGGCGACGAAGTATCTTTTCTTCTTCGAGACGTTGGTAACGCTCCCGTTTTGCAGCGAGGCGTTCTTCGCGACCTGGGTCTGTGAGGGCTTGTTTGGTGTATAGAGCTGAAAGAATGGAGGGATTGGTGAGTTTTACGATTTCAGGGTCATCTTCGGCTAGGAGTTTGGCACGGAGGGCTTGTTTAGCCTCGGAACGTTCAGCAATGATTTTCTGACGTTCAACCTTTGCGGTGTGCAGATGGATAAGACCGTCACGGATATTGCGGCGACGAGAGTCGGCCATTCGTTCCTTCCAACGTATATACACCTTTTCCGTGGCGGGGGCATTTTCACCGGGTATGGAGAAGTTCCTAGGTTCTTTGGAGACGAGGGAGAGATATTCTGGTGTAATTTTCTTGGCGCCACCATTGGCGGGGAAGACGTCGCGGGGCACCGGCCGTTTACCCTTCGCTCGAGGTTTCCAGGGCGCATATCTTTGAGGTGGGAAAGGTATATCAATGTAGTAGGGGCTGTAAGGAGAAGCTGCCGATGGCATGCCTGTGGATGGAGTGCTGCTAAACGCCCGGAATACAGTTGAGGAAGTTGAAGACGGTAGGCGTGGTCGAAGATGTCGGCTGCAGGAACGGCAGACGAATGCCGACGATTGGAGAGTAGATGTCGACATCTTGTTAGGTCGGTAGAGGTCCAATGGCCAAAGCCAGGTGAGGTCGCCGAAAGACCCTTCGCAGCTGTCCTTGTCGTCGAGGGGAATGAGGTCGCCGGTGGGTGCAATGAAATGTGTTGTGGACGACGTTGGATATTGAAATTTCGGCTGGTTATTTGTCAGCCTAAAAGGGTAACTCCGGCGAGACAAACAGCAATCGCAACACATGATGTCGAGTTATTTACATCTTTTGGCGCGTGTTGCATTGACGCCCTGCTCGACATCGATATCCACCTCATCATACATATATGCACATATCATTCGATATTTCCCGCAGTCCCACCTTCGATTATCGATAGACGGACCCCGCTCTATCTCCTATATAAAAGTACTTCCAAATGATATAGTACTCTCAATCCAAGCGTTTTGACGGCCCTTGAGTCTTCACCTCCTTTCGTGATGTCGAGAAGACATCAAAACAAACAGGGCAGCACGGCACAGCTGCCCCCAAACGATGCGAACTCTAATTGGAAAGTCATAATCACAACAGCTTTGGAAGTCAATGTTTGGAACGGCATCAATGACAAGTATGATACTGTGTTTACATCTGGGACGGAAGGAATTGTGTCTGCAAAACTTGCAAAAGAGGGAAACGTTCTTGCCGTTGCTGGATCGCAAGTTGTACTTTTGCATAAAATTGAAAAAGGCCAGCAACAGTCTTACAAATTAAAAGGAGCAAATGTAAGATATCCTCGACTCAAAATATCTAGATTGAAAGCTAAAACTTCTTAGACAACCCGTTTACTCGAATACGCCTCTGACGGCAAAAGCATCTTTCTGAATAGCTCTCTGAGGCACTCCATACAAACATACAATGTTAGAGACGACAAGATATCCGAGAGCCTCAAATCACACCCGTCACCCGTCACCTCGTTTGCAACATCCTTCGATTCTACACTCATACTATCCGCTTCTGCGAATCCACCTATAATACACCTTGACAACCTTAGCCTTCGAACCACGTCTCAATTGAAACCACAAGCATCGGACCAGCGGGTCATCCTATCCACGTTTCATCCAACAAGAAAAAGTGTCTTCATGGTCGCATTTTCAGACGGTATTCTGGCTGCATATGATTATAGCAAAGCGAGCAAAAGCGGCCAACATATCCATGCCTTTGGGCATCTACACGATGCCATGATGGGTGGGAACGGCATCACAGCTGCAGAATTTATTCCTGGGTCACAGACTAAGGCTATCACTGTTGGCGAGGATGGAAAATGTACAATCCTTGATTTCGACAAGAAATCAGTGGTTGCTAGTTTCCGAATTGGGGCGCCCGCTACTAGTCTTACTATTCGAGGAGACGATGCCGGAAAGAAAGGAGGTGCAAAGTGGTTAGCTGCGGTTGGAACACTTCATGGATGGTGTTATATCTACGACCAAGATGGAAATAGGCTCCATGAGATCCAAGTTGACAGAGAAGGCAACAAAGTCCTCGAAGTTAAGTGGAAACTCGGCGATGTGAGGTTGCCAGTAAATGCAAAGACGGCTTCTTACAAATCACCTCAGAAAGCCAGTAGTTCGGTCCCTATTCCGACTGGTCGTACACCTCAAAGCTCGAAACCCAAGCAGATACTTTCACCACCTAGAGAAGACCCAATTGTGGCAGCAGAGAAACCCGAACTTCCATTCCAATTTCCAGAATCACCCTTACTTACTCGACCCACCCTACATAACTCAAACAAACCTTTACCAAAGGCCCCTCCGAATGCCGAAGAAGATCCATGGGAGGATGTGGATGATGAGTTCAAGGAACAAAAGCCCGCTTGGGAAGACCTTCAGAAAGGGTATACAGCAGATTATATGAGTATCTTTTCGCCTGTCAAGAACGAGCCTTTGAGAAACTCACCAAGACGGAGTGTACGGTTAAGTATCCGCTCGGCAAACTCTCCAGGGCCGAAAGAGAAACCGGATCGCATTACAAGCTTGATTAAACAGGATGAAGAGGGTTTATTGAGGCCGAGCGTTTCGTCGCCGTCGCTATCGACCGTTAAATTGAGGAGCCCGGAAAAAGCTGCAGCTGTCCCTGGCAATAGTGAGACTCATGTGATGCGAAGTATGACAGAGTTACCTAAATCTAAGGTATCAAAGAAGGAGCGTTTAAAACAAAACCTCAATTCAGAACAAGAACCCCAATCACCAACAAGGCCTGCGCTAGACCCAAAGCCGAAAATTCAAGAAACTAAACCTACAGTTCCCCTGAAGGATGCAATCATATCGGAGCCACCAAAAAGAAAAGATTTTGCGCCTCAGCTAGCTTCGCAGCCTGATCCACATCCGGTGCCGGTACCATCACTTCCATCAACAGAGAGCAAAGCAGTTGACGATTTCCGAAAAGTCCGAGCAAAAATAGAGTCTGGACAAGGTCACCCTGTTCTGTCTCTATTTGCATCGCATCTTCCGAATCAAAAATCGAAACATCAGACAACTGCCGCAGAGAGTATTGAGGGCAAAGAAAATTCCTCAAATGCTCCGACTTCAAACAAATTGGATATAAAGGCCGAGAAGAAAAAGGTCAAGATGGAAGAGAAAGAGAGAAGAAGATCTGCCAAGGAGGAGAAGAAAAGGAAGAAGAAAGAAGACAACTTCCCACCTGTATCAGATCTGGTTTTCAAAGATGACGACATGGATATCGATGAGCTCACTCGTTTTAATTTGCCATCACTATCTCCCAAAATTGCTAGGACCAAACGGAAGGCGACAGATGATCTCCATGAAATTGCGTCAAGCTCTCAGGCTCCGAAACAGATTCCCCGGCTAGTGAAAGGCAAAGAGAAGGCTAGTCCATCTGTCGAACCTGAAGATATTTGGATACCAGAGGAAATGCGCAAACCACACAAGCGGATCAATTTCGGAGGCCAGTCTCCACCTGTTCTCAGAAGCAGCAACCAGAACCCTCTAAATGACGGGACTATGAGCATCCATGATATGATTGCGGATCTGAAGCATACTTTCATGGAGGAGATGATGGCGTTGAGGGCTGATATGAAAGATAAATTCGAGAAGCAGAACGAGTTTTTCGAAAGCCTAGTAAATAATGAACGAAGCCAAGTGAAGAGTCTAAGACAGGAAAATGAGAGATTGAGAGCCCAGGTTGAAGAATTGGCGAATATTGCCAAGTAGGTATAATACTCGGTGGTTTTGTTTTAGTTTTCGTTAATTATGTATTCCTTTTTCCAGACCCAGTTAGCGAAGCATTGGAGTTTGTGAATTGTGTTTTGTATGATTGATTAATGGCATACCGTTTAGATTTTGGGCCACGAGCTTCCAGTTTACGAGGTGAGTTTGGAGCATAGTCCTTGGAGCTGGCATTTGTCTTGGATTCTTCTTTTTGTTCGACTTCTCATCATTGGTGTTATCTATAGACTACTCTGCTGGTATGGGAGTTTTGTGCTTTATCTGTTTGTTTCGAAAGCGTACTTCCTTTTGTGAGGGTTAAATGATTCTAGCCTCAGCGATAGACAATATAACTGTGAAGGATTCAAGCGCTTGGATATAATAGTAGTAGATCCATCTCCATCCTTCTGAAACGACACCAGATGACACCCTGCACTCAGGTGTGGAGAGCTATAGTTGCCTGCTGGGAGGCTGCTTTTGATGTAGTCTCGAAAAAACCCTCCTTGCTTGTGTTGTGCAAGGACTTTTGATGTTCTGTGTTGGAATTTATGTGTTGTGAAGATGTTTCGCGGAGCCGCAATGTGCTTAACTTTTTTTTTTTTTTTAAGTTGCGAAAAATTCTGGTCGCGAAACTTCCTGAGAAGCTATCTTCGACCCCAACTTTAACACTTTCCAAGACTCACCAGCGCCGCAAACCGACACAATGGGTAAAATAAAGAAGAAAGGTATGACTCTCGACCCGATGCTTGTAGAGTACTATTTTTAAAATGTATTTACTAACAAAACCGTTGTCCTTTGTAGGTGTGGCTGGAAATGCCAGAAACTTCATCACCAGAACCCAAGCTGTTCGCAAGCTTCAAATTTCCCTTCCTGACTTCCGAAGATTATGTATTTTTAAAGGTAAGATTAACTCTATCTCAATTGCCAAAGCAAATAAATTTGCGACAGCGATAAACTAATCATTGATCATCTCTAGGGATCTATCCCCGCGAACCTCGCAACAAGAAGAAAGCGAACAAGGGTTCCACCGCTCCCGCCACCTTCTACTACACCAAGGATATCCAATACCTCCTCCACGAGCCAGTCCTCCAGAAATTCCGCGAACACAAGACCTTCAGCAAGAAACTTTCGAAGGCCCTCGGGCGAGGTGACTTCTCGGACGCTAAGCGGCTCGAGCAACTACACAAACCCCGTATAAAGCTCGACCACATCATCAAAGAGCGCTATCCGGCATTCACCGACGCCATTAGAGATCTCGACGATGCTCTCTCCACTGTTTTCTTGTTTGCAAACCTCCCTTCGAACCGAGACATCCCCTCAAAAACCATCGAGACCTGTTCCCGGCTCGCCAATGAGTTTCAGCACTGGGTGATCCGCAAACGAGCGCTGAAGAAAAGTTTCTTATCAATCAAGGGTATCTATTACCAAGCCGAGATCCAAGGGCAGGATGTGCTCTGGCTGGTACCCTACAAGTTTGCGCAAAACGTACCGGGAGATGTGGATTTCCGAATCATGCTTACCTTTTTGGATTTTTACACGACACTGCTTGGGTTTGTGATGTTCAGGCTGTATACGATTGAAGGGCTGGTGTACCCGCCAAAGTTCGATAAGGAGATGGATGATAAGGGTGCCGGATTGAAGGCCTTCATGTTGGAGAGTAGGAAAGTCGGAATCCTAGAAAATGGGGATAGTACGCAAGTGGCAAAGAAGGATGTGAGCAAGCAGTTGGAAACCCTCGGAGAGAGGATCAAGGAGATTGAAGAGAAGGGCGATGATGAGGAGGAAACTACGAATGCTATCTCCAACGGCGAGGCTGAGGAAACGGTCAACGAAAGACTGGACAAATTCACAGCCATACCCTCAAAGGACGGCACGATAACCGATGTTCTCGAACAACCCCATGCAGATGCTGGCGAGGGTGGTAAGATGGCAAACATGTTTTCGGAGTTCACGGTATACCTATCACGAGAGACACCAAGAGAACCCTTGGAGTTCCTGCTACGTTCGTTTGGATGTAAAAGAATAGGATGGGACGCTGTACTGGGAGAAGGATCGTTTACAAAGGATGATGCGGACCCAAGTATTACGCATCAAATCGTGGATCGACCACCCATGGTGGCATTACCACCAATGCCTGCAGCAGCCGAGAAGGATGGCGAGGACACAGCGATGGGTAATAACGCCAGTAATGGTCAAAGGGGGAAAGTTTTGGGAAGGACGTACGTCCAGCCACAATATATCTGGGATTGCGTCAATGCAGGCAGAGTGTTGAGACCCGATGCATACGCACAAGGAGCAGAGTTGCCACCACATTTGAGCCCGTGGGTCAAGACAAAGGAAGGAGAGTACGATCCTACCGTGCCAGTGGCGGACGACGGTGAAAGTGAGGAAGAGGTAGAGGATACCAAGATGGTAGAGAATGGTGAGAATGGGGTAGCAGATGAGGAGGAGAGTGGCGATGAGGGAGAAGAATGGAACGGCATGACTACAGAACTCGCCGGTGAAGGCAAGGAGGAGGAGGAGGAAGAAGATGAGAGCGAAGATGAAGTCGAGGGTGGCGTTGTGCTTGACGGTTCTGATGCAGAATCTTCAGACAAAGAAGAATCGGCACAACTACAGCACCAAAGAGAGTTGGAAGCAGAAGCTAAAGGTGTGGTCTACGCGGATGAGAAGAAGACGAAGAAATCTGAGGCAAGGAAAAAGCTAGACAAAGAGAAGAAACAGAAAGAAGCCGAGGTAGAAAGACAAAAGATGATGATGACCAAAAAGAAGAGAAAGCTGTATGAGAGGATGGAGTATGGTAACAAGAAGAAACAGGAAGAGAAGGAGAGACTGGAAAGCAAGAGAAGAAAGATTGAAAGAGAGAAGAAGAAAGGAAAGAATTAGGACCAACTAGTGTGGTATATATATAAGGCTTGTGCTTTGCGAGAGGGGAGAGCAAATCTGTATTATATACAAGGGATTGGTGTTGGGGAGGTGCTTTTATTTCTCACTGTAGATTACCTTGTATGATTTTAGATTCACTGGCCTGTAATCCAAAAAGCTATTCGATCCAGACGCTAATTAATCACCCATTGGTTACCCGTCGTAATCCAAAACCGCATACCTCTTCACAATTTCTAACATCAATTTTTAGGCCGAGCCTTCTGTCATTACAAAAAGATAAGCGAGAAGGACGGCGTGCGACCTAAAAATATAAACTCTTGAGCGCGCTCAGGATCGAACTGAGGACCCTTTCCGAATTTTACACAAATGGTGTAAAGGAAAAATCATAACCACTAGACTACGCACCCAAAGGCATTGATTCTGACTCCAAAATACAAATATAAAACTAGTCAAAAACTACCGCCTAGAAAATTGGTTTATTAAGTCTTGGAGACGCTTCCCATAGCCACCAGGACGGCAATCATTCTATTAACAGCTAATATTATCTTATAAAATGGATTTTTAGATACATCTTTTGTTTGAAAACAAGAAAAGAAAAAGACATACAATCGAGAATGTTGATACATGCAAATGTCGCTAAATAAATCGAACATCGACGTCTTCGTGATTCAAAATCACTAAAGAGGTTGCTGTGGTTGAATAATTGATGAGAGTTAGGAAGTTAGCTGTGGGGTTTTGTAGAGAATGCAAATGCATGCTCACAAACTATATATAACTATTTATCAAGTTCGTTAAGTGTGGTATCATTTTTTGTTAAGGACTGCAGGTGACGAGAGCTTGGGTATGGGAAATAATTCAAAATTACTTTTCAACAGAAAAAAAAGGAAAAAAAGGAAAAATTGATCGTGCTCGCAATATAAATACCAGAGTCGCAAGCTATATGAAGAGGAGGCTGAGAAGGAGTGACATGAATCGAAATAGGACGCCGTCGTAAAAGTTGTCGTGATTTTGTTTATTTACTCCCAGGCGATGCTTTTGCTCACCCTGGTCTCATCGAGTTCGGCAAAGTCGATGATAGTAATATCTCCTTTTCGGTCAACAATAATCAATCGATAACCATCTGGAGAGAAGGATATAGAAGCTGCTTCGTTCATTTTTATAGCACCTTGAACCTTCCCTACTTTTAGACATCTAGGTCTTCTGCCTTCGTCGTTCACCAATCCGTGCGGGAAGAATAAAACCATGACGTTGCCGGAGCGGTCCAAAACAGCTAGAGATTCTCCTGTTGGGGAGGTACAGCATCCATGAACCTTGTCTCCCACAGCATTTAGTCTAGTTACGAGCCGTACTTGCTCTTGTCTCCCAGCCGAATCTAGAAGACCGATGCAGTTGTCCACCACAATCGGCATAGCCCCAGTCGCAACACTTGTCACGCACATGAGACGATTTCCAGGGAAGAATTTCACAGACGTGATGCCCTCTGCATCGTGAGAGATGTCGAGTTTTCGAGAGGACTTCATGACGAGTTTTGGAGGTTGTGCAGCAAGATCATAAACTAGAAAACGAGGCTCCCGTAATGTGCTGCAGGCGAGGTAGACCCCGTCATCAGAGAACGAAAGTGTCCCTGTTGTATCGGTGTATGGGACGATAATCTTAGTTAAATCGACTGCACCTGTTGGCGAATCTGGAGCAGTATCCAAATGGTGAAGAACGATCATGGTTTGATTTTTCCCATGCTCCATGTTGACAACTCCGAGCGCAATAGTCGCACCATCTGCCGCCATTGCCTTCAATGTTTCTGTCAGCCAATATTTCTAGGATTTTTGAATCACGGAAGCATTCTTACCATGCACTTGATATCGTATGACTCGGATATGTAAGTGTAGACAGTTTTCCCATCCTCTCTTAAGTCGTGGACTTTCAAGGTACCATTTGTTCCAGCTATAGCAAGGAATTGGTCGCTGCAAGCTGCCATCTGATACTCAAATCGCTTTTGCTAGAGGGGCAGGCGTATTAGAAATATGTTTTTGTCTCGTAGAATTCAGTAAGACATACCTTGCTCATGACTCGATCCTCAGCAGAAATCAAGCCATATTGATTAGAGAATGGACCGTACTCCCCAGTACATTTTCCAGCACACATCAACTCTGGCATCTTTTCGCTTGCTAAGATCGAGAATACTTTAAATTTCTTTCTCTCCAACAGTGCAAACTTGGTACAGCTTGGAGATATTGCAGTAGCAACGATATCAGCGAAACGCAATCGACCCCCAGTCGGAATGTGGTGTACGTATTCCGCTTTAAGAAGTTAGCATAAAGACATGTTAGAATAGGGGACATGTAGAATTTACCCTTATAGAAAGGAAAGTTTTTGACAAACATATTTTGCCTTTTCTCTTCCTGTTGATTTAAGGGTGGTCGGATAACTGTGTTTTCTTGTGGCACTCCTTGGTTGCGATCAATCCAATTGGCAATTCGATCGTTGCGGACTATTCGAGGGGTTTGATATTCGGAATTCGATGGCCCGGCCTCGTCTTCACCTTCCATGTGGATAGTATTGGGCGAGTTAATGCGAAGAGACCCCATCGGGTACTTGGCCTTTGATGTATTTTCTACAGGAAAGCTTGGTGTCCGTTGTCTCACTGAAGGAGAATGAGATAGTAATCCTTGAACAGGCGATGTAGATAGATTGGCGCCTCCCCGTGAAAGGTACGAGCCATATGGGGAGCCGGTGGTATTAACACCTGTATCCAAAGGAGCCGGTCTTTGTATAATCTTGCCTCTAGATTGCACAGGTGAGTTGCTTCCAGGTAGCCGGCTTGGTGACATTGTTCCTGGTTCGGTAAACGCTCCACCATAGGTAGACATTGGCGGTGGGCGCTCAGGCCGATCCGAAACACTGCTAGTATTCCTTCTTATCAACTGTGATGTCGTCTGTATTGGTACTAAAGGTCCTATAGGGCTCTGGTTTTGGTGCCGAGGATTTCCTTGACGGCCTGGAAGTGAACGTGACATGAATGGAACCGTAAGGTTTTCTTCACTGGCGGTATCGGTTATTGATGGATTGCGCGAAGTACTCCTTGAACTATTGGAATCGCTATATTCTTTCGTTAGTCCTGCTCGTTTATCCGAATTGGAAAGCCTCGAACTTACTTGTTTGAGGTGCGCTGCGCTGTCCTCGGTCGGACAGCCCCAAAGAGCTGCTCAAAAGTCGACGGTGTGTATTTAACCGATGGATTGTCCCAAGGCAGCTCTTTTGGAAATCCTCCTACGCCGCCTCCTACTGTCATACCATCTGGCTCGATCTCCGAAGGCACTGTTGAACCCCCAATCTCACTCGAGACACCATCCTCGAATTCATCCGGGCCACCAGGGGATGATATCACTACACTGAATCGATGGTTTGTGTTCAATACGGCACCCATTTCCATACGTTTAGCGGCAACTAGCTTCGCCATCCTTCTTAGCCTCTCGTCTGGCTGCCTCCATTCGGTCACCCGATGACAACGAGGACACTGAAACAAAAGGCGATAAGCATATATTACTACATCGATATAAAGCAGGGGTTGACTCACGATGCTACGTTGTAACTCGAATCGGGCGAATTTCTCCGACATCACACAACCACAGGTCATAATGCCTAGATCATCCGAAGGTTTTCCGTCTACATCTTTACGTTAGCCAAATTGTCTTGTATCCATGGTTGGAGTTCCCATGTACCTTTTCTGCCTTCACACTCTAGCTCCAACTCAATCTCAGATAGGAAGGTCCTCCACTCATCAAGGTCGGCAAGCAGGGGAACTGATACGTTGGGCCGCGACCTAAAGCTCAAGGTAGCAACTTGTGATGCAGATTCCGGCTCGGGTCCAGGATATGGGCTATCGAGCTCTTTATCCGGTAGCTTGAATATACTCTGGTCTGTTTGCACTTCGCTTTGCTCGTCTAATCTTCGCTTAGTGAGCATAACAGCGTGTGACCTATCTCTCTGCTCTAGAATCATTAAATAAAAGCTGCTATCCAAATCCCAGTTCTTAAGTTCTGCATCGAGCTGGATCAGAGAAAGCACGCCTTTTTGCATCAATATTGAGAGAATGTCGAAAGCTTTGCAGCGAAGACTGTTCTTTTTTGCCGATTTCACAACATTCATCGAAATTTCTTGGGCTTTTTCTAAAGACCCTTTTCCCAGTGCTCCTATGACGAGCTGTTGAAGGAGATCGAGAGATGAATACGCTAGATGTTGCGCATCATCTGAAGACTTTTTTGCTGCATCCGCGTCTCTGCCTTCCAAGTTCTCGGTATCTTCGGTCTCCGCTTCCTCGAGTAAAGCCAACTGCCTTTCCATTACTAATTCGAGTTGTTCCACGACGAGCTCCTCAATCTCTTGTATGAGATGTAGGTTTTTATCTTGTGCATCTGGCGCCACATCTTGCGAGAGTTTGGCTCTTTTATGCCATTCCAGCAAGCTCCAACTTAGGTCATCAAGATCGATGTATATTTTATGCCAGTTCGTTTGCGTAGAATCTGTTATGTCTGGTTGATTTAGGAGTTCTCTTGACTTGCCGAGAATTTTCAAAGGGATATTTTCGGATTGTTCGTCAGATAAACCGGAAGCACTTGTTATAATTTTATTAATTATCGCGGCATTTGCGGTTCGACTCTCTGGGAGACTTGAGAGAAAGTTCCGAATGTAAACAAGTAAGAAATCTTTTTTTAAGGTCAGCGGTTAAGTAAAAATATTGATCTGATTAGTTTCGATTAGCATACCGATATTCCAATTATAGATATCGCTCTCTCCCACTTCTGAGCCTTTGCGTCGGTTCGGGTCGGCAGCAAAAGGAAGCTTCTTGGTTAGATTGTCGAGCAATTCTCCATCTAGAGTCTTAAGGCCGTGCATTCGTAATAGTCTAAGCCCGCAAACGAGTGTTCTTAATTGAAGTTCCCGGCAGAGTAGTCCATGGTCCGTGTGGCTAGCAATCTGCCAACCAACAAAATCCTCTTTTGTTATCGTGTCGATTATTTTCAGCAAGGTTGGCACAGTTACGATTTCGTCGAGAAATGTTGACTCTGAGACTGCCATATAGCGGCGTTGAAGCTGCAGGATGGCATTTAATTGACTGATCAGGTGATATACCAGATGTATCTCGGACGGTTTCGGTTTCCTGAGAGCTATGAGGATATTGCGGACGATAACATCGATATGGCGCCGACGAAAGAGATTAGATCCATTAGTTGGCGTTCTCCGGTGCGTGATGCCGTTAGGCGCTCTAGAGTTGACAGATAAGGAGCTGCCTCCCGAGCTATTCTTTCTAGCTGCATTTTCTATCGAGTTATCATTTCGCGATCGACCTGATGATATGGACCTGGAAAATAACATTCAGTATGGACAGAAACGGCATATCGGGTGTTCGGGACGAAAGGCGGAGTCGGAGAGAGAGAGGGGGGGTTAGATAACTTACATCGAGCGGTCCAGCATTGAGATGATATAGATGAGAGGATAAGTCTAGTTGCACTTTGTCGATTAAAGACAGACTAATCCGAGCAGAAGGTGTTTTGAGGCAAGGATGTACAGCTAATCGGGAGGCGTGGTGACAGGATGCAATCGCTGTATCACAATCCGCGAACGGACCCGAGATTGGTATTTTTGATGGAATTGTCGGCCCAATGAGGAAGACAACTGTCCAATCTCGTAACCAAGAAAACAGCTCTGCAGGTGGGATGCAGTGGTCCGGGTGATTGGTTTGGGTTATTGCCGTCCGCCGGGCTGAGTTTTGGAACGCTGCTGCATGTGCGCTATAGCTGTCTGTCTCCGCTCAGTCGGGATGCAAGTCAAACCTCAAACGAGACGGAAACAAAACGTCTGGCACCGCGTTTAGAGACGGAACTGTCGTCGCTCTTCTTACGCAAGTCGGATGGATAGGTCCGGGCGATTATAAAACATGGGCGAAAGAGTCGAGTCGATCCGTGACGTCGCGTGAGATAAGGGCAAAGACTGAAGGGACTTGACTTGGGCTGGGCGAAGACCCCTGCCCGGGCAAAGGAAGTGCACTTGAGTGTGATACAACAAAAAAAAAAAAAAAAGAAAGAAAGAGATCCGGAACGTCGGAACTAAACGCTCGAGGAGAGCTTTCCTGGCGGAGAGGAATGGACGGCTGCTTTGGGGGCAGGATCGGCCGGCTGGAAGCAACGATGAGATTGATTATTCACGACGTCTGGGCGGTGGAGGTGCATCGTTCGCTAGCAGCAGCGGCAGCAACAGCAGCAGCAGCAGCAGCAGTAACAGCTCTCCCCTACGTACCAAATGTACGGGTGATGCCTTTTAGCTTACCGACCCTCTCCCTCGCTCTCGCTCTTTCCCTTTCTCTCTCTCCTTCGTTCTATCTTTTTCTCGCTCTGTGAGTGGTTAGACCTAGCTCCTTCTGAATGCGATTGGAATGATTGATTGCTTGATTGGATTGACTATTGCGTGAGTAGTACTCGAGTTGACGGTGGGTGGAATTTCGGCCTGACCCCCACGAGACCCCGCCCAACAGGTCGACACGGCTGTCCAGAACGGATTAAAACGGCGGCAGCTTTGCAATCAATGCTCTCGAGAGAAGGAGAGACAGAGACAGAGGCAAAGATAGAGACAAAGATAGCTTTGAGTGCGTGTAGGGAGACCGGTTGATGGCCGTGTCCCCTCTTTCCAGCAGCTCAGGAATGGCTAGTCGCTGGGAGTCTCAGGGTGCGAAATTGCGCCTGCCCAATTCATCCATTTTCCGTCCGGACTCCTTTCGCTGAGGCAACACCGCACGTGCCGAGATTTCGTTGACTACCTTTGCGGCCATCAAAGCGGTCGAGCGAAAAGAAAGAACGAGCGACCGGTACCAGCGGATAACCTTGGCTAGCTAAGTCGGGTAATCGGACCTGGTTTTGGCGGTGGCTGCTTTCATTCGTGCTGGTGGCCGGGCAGACAGACAGATCAGACAGACAGAGAGACACCAAGATCGGGCAGCGGCCAGCAGCGGCCAGCCCCTTTAGCCCGTCGTTGTCGTCGTCGTCGTCGTCGTCGTCGTCGCCCTCGTTCAGAATCAACGTCCGAGAGAGCGGTGAAAAGAGAAAAGAGATGCACGAGAGTTGATATTCAACAAGGACACGCCCTAGCCAGTCTTTTTAAGCTTAACTCGAGCTCAAATGCCCACGGACGACGGCGGGACGAGAGCTACATATACTAACGGCTTTGCCTGCTGCTGCCTGACGCCCGTCCGGCATCCCAACAGTTCGGCTGGCAGCACGTTCGACGCGTGGTCGGCCCTCTTTTCTCTGACTGATTTCATGCCAGGCTGGGCTACTTGAGAGTTTGCTAGGATCGAACGCCTTCCGATCCGCCCAGCCTCGGTTCTTTAGCTGTAGTCCTGAGGATCACGTGGTGGGGCCTTGCTGTGGGTAACTATGAGCTTCTTAGCAGTTAATTAGCTAGGTGTGTTGCTTCTGGGTTGCTGCTGGGTTGCTGGTGCTGCTGGGTGTTGCTTGGTGTTGCTGGGACGTTGCCTCAGCCCAGCCAATGATTGCTGGATATTGCAGCTGCATTGTTTGCCGCGGAAATCTTTGTTTCCCAAACTCGAATTGATTATCATATTTCTATTATCGGATTCCAATGAGATTTAACAGCTCTGGTTTTATTCGCAGGTAAGTTGATATTACATGCGTGCGAATGCACCAAAGCTAGGGCCACTGCTGCCTAGTGTCGCTGCCCGTCACATTGGCTCGATCCACTTTAATGTGGGCGCCCCTCCCGTCGAGCTTCACAGGCTCAATGCATGTCATGGCTCCGGCTCTCGGACGATATCAAGCTTACACTTACTTACCTGGTCTGTTTCCAAAATAGCTAACCACACAAATTATCCCACAACAACTCGTTGACTCATTCGCATGCATGACTGGTCTTTGAGCTTGAAATACCGTTATGGGCGCGCAAGATGATGCGCTCTCTTCTCCAAACTGTTAAACACGGGAAGAGATCCATCATGACTTCGGCCACGCTCAACACTAAGGTTAATCTTAAAGATACCTTGAAATTACCTTCTACAACATTTCCAATCCGAAGCAGCTTGACTCCGGACTCTGCAAACGAACTGCTCGAAAAATGCACTGATGATTTATATACCTGGCAGGCAAGTATTTACAATGTGTCACTCAATATTTACAAATATAATTCTTTTAACCATAACAAAACTTGCAGTGGAACAACCACCCTGCTGAAGATACGTTCGTATTTCACGATGGCCCACCGTTTGCGAACGGTGCTCTGCACACCGGTCAGTCGCTTTCAACTTCATCGCTGAATCTTCCAAAAAAATCCTCCAGCGGCTTATATGAAACTCAGGTCATGCCATGAACAAGATTCTAAAGGACATTATCGTCCGGTACAACATCAAGCTTGGCAAGAGAGTTTCCTACATCCCCGGGTGGGATTGCCATGGCTTACCAATTGAGCTAAAAGCCCTCCAAAATATACGAGGCACAACCGAGGATGTTTCCATCATGTCTCCAGCAGAAGCTGTGGAGAAAAGTAAAAACCTTGATGCCACTGAAATACGCGGTTTAGCCCGGACACTTGCTGCTAATACGGTAGAGGCCCAGAAGAAAGAGTTCAGAAGCTGGGGAGTCATTGGTGATTGGGAGAACGCCTATAAAACAATGGGTATGATTATAGTATGATATCTCTTCATGGGACGTATTTCTAAACTTTCATCCGACAGATCCGGACTATGAAGTTCGACAGCTTCATATCTTCAAAGAGATGATCAAGAAAGGTACTTCTTCCGCATGCGCCAAAAAATAGTACTAAAATGCTAACATAGCTTAGGCTTGATATACAGACACTTTAAACCGGTTTACTGGTCTCCAAGTTCTAGAACAGCTCTCGCTGAGGCAGAGCTGGAGTACGACGAGAACCATGTCAGCAAAGCTGCCACCATTAGGTTTCCACTTGCGAATCTGGGATCTTATTTGAGCTCGTTACCAAACATCGACAAAGAAACCATTAGCGCAGCCATTTGGACGACTACACCATGGTCCATCCCTGGCAACCGCGCCATACTTGTTCACCCGGACCTAAAGTATGTTGTTACCAAATCTTCAAAGTTCGGACAACTGTTAGCCGGGGAAGAAAGAGTAGAGCATCTCCAGAAACTCATGGGCGAAGAGCTCGAAATATTGGTCAAAGATATTCCTGGAAAGGCGCTCCTAGATGTCACATATCACCATCCTCTATTATCGCAGGATGCGCCACCTCACCCAGTACTTCCGGCGGATTATGTTACTTCTGATACTGGTACTGGTCTTGTTCACTGTGCTCCAGGACACGGAATGGACGACTATCTCACCTGCCAAAAACATGGCATTGATCCATTTTCACCCGTTGATGATGATGGAAAATACACGTCTGACGCCCTACCAACATACGATCTGACCGGCCTAGCAGTCCTCTCGGATGGTCAAAACAAACTTCTCGAGCTTCTGGAGAAACACGAGGTCCTTCTTGGGTCCCAGCCAAAGTTCATTCACAAGTACCCTTACGACTGGCGAACAAAACTCCCTATCATCCAACGAGCTACTCCGCAATGGTTCGCCGGTGTGGAAATGATTAAGGAGTCTGCTATTGCAAACCTAGATAAGATTGAGTTTATCCCAGAAGCAGGAGAGCATCGATTACGAGGATTTGTCGCTGACCGAGACGAATGGTGCATCTCTCGGCAGCGGACATGGGGTGTCCCAATCCCCGCTCTATACGAAGTAGAAACCGGAGACGCGCTGCTCACAGAAGAGAGCGTTGAACATATCATCTCGGTTATCGAGAAGAAAGGAACCGATGCCTGGTGGTCGGATCCTGACTCTGAGGAGTGGGTTGCATCACAGTATCGCGACAAGCAATATACTCGTGGAATAGAGACCATGGACGTCTGGTTCGACAGCGGAACAAGTTGGACGCTCATCCAAGAAAAATTGGGCGAGCGACCTGGTAGGGCTGTCGCCGACATTTACCTCGAAGGTTCTGATCAGCATCGCGGTTGGTTTCAATCGTCGCTGCTCACCTCTGTGGCGAGTACTGGTAAAGCCCCGTTCGAGAAACTCCTAACTCACGGCTTCATTCTTGATGAGAAGGGGAAGAAAATGTCGAAATCACTTGGTAACATCATCAGCCCTCAGGAAATCATTGACGGGTCGTATTGGCAGAGGGCAGGCCAGATGGCAAAGGTCGCACGAAAGCCGGAGAAGTCAAAAAAGCCAAAGGCTGAGAAGAAACCTCCTCCAGTGCAGCAGAACAAGAAAGAACAGAGCCCTGACATAGATACACTGAGGCTGTGGGTTGCAATGACAGACTTTACCACAGATGGCACCATCGGAGAGAAGGTTCTGAGATTTGCGCAGGAGGCTCTGAGAAAATTTAGGATGACTGGTCGATTCTTGCTTGGGAACTTGGGAGACTGGGATGGCAAAGAAGTCCCTTACGAAAACTTGCTCCAGATTGACAAGTACGCTCTGTACCGACTCGCAGAGTTGAACAAAACATCGATGACGGAATACAATGAATACGCGTTTAGCAAAAGTAAGATGATGATAGAGGATCAACCGTTGTAGCGTTTCCCAGAAAGAGGGTTTCTAACAAAAGAGAAAATAGTCTTCCATTCCACCAATGTCTTCAACAAAACATTCCTCTCGGCCTTCTACCTAAACATCTTAAAAGACAGGCTCTACGTTGACGATGGCATCTCCAGAGCATCCGCCCAAACAACCCTCTTCTACATCCTCCAGCACTACCTCAACATCCTCGCGCCAATAGTGCCATTGCTCACAGAGGAAATCTGGAGCCATGCGACGCAAACCATCACCGAGAAAATGCAACAACCCGTACGAGCCAAATGGTGCGATCCGCCAGCGGACTGGCACAGCGACGAAGCACGTCTCCTCGGACGAAAATTCGAAGCATTCGAAAGTTGTGTCGAAGCGGTGAACCTCGCGGTGGAGGATGCAAGAGTCGCGAAGGATCTAAGGGCAAATCTCGAGGCGGATATTCAACTGGTAGTGCCAGAGGGTAGTGAATCGGAAAGATTCCTAAAAGAAATCGGTGAGTAGAAAAAACCCATTAGAGAGTAAATAATCGTGACAGGGAATAGTCCTGTTGATATATTTTCCTGGCTAACTGGAGAGATCTATAGAACCTGAGCTGTCAGCTATCCTTCTCTGTTCCAAAATCCATATCCTAAACTCGCCGCCAACAGCGACAGAGGCTTGGTCTCACTCCAAGCCTTTCACATTGTTGGATAACTGTACGGCCACTGCTGTTCCGGCCAAGGGACAGAAATGCCCTCGTTGCTGGATGTACACCTCGGTCAGCGACCAGGAGCCCTGCGAGCGGTGTGCTGGCGTCGTGGAAAGATTTACGTTGTCTGAATAGATCTAGATTAGAACTTCAATCTAAAATCACGGGCTCCATCGTGGCCTGATCTCTGCTTCTTCCATTCCGGAAAACATTTTTGAACGTTTGAATAAATTGTAAAGATCCCAGGTCTTGTAGGCTCCGTGGGTTAAGTAAAAGGCTATTTTTTTCGCTGTAAGACGCTCCCCGGGATGCATTATCGTCGGGAGGAGGATTCCGTTTTGGTGAAGCGTAGACATTCTCGATTGAGCATGAGTGAATAAAGTGCTGTTTGGCGAGACAGGGTTTCAACAAGAAAATTTTTTTTTGAACAGAAGCATAAACCTTCGTCATTGGAAGAATGGGGATCTGTACTGCACCTGTGCGCCCTTGGTAACGTTGGAATACAAGTTCCTAGGGTGATGGGGAAATACAAAATGTACGCCTGATACCCCAAGTCGGGGTAATGAAAGCTTTGCACGACTGCACGCACATGTGGCCTCTCTAGATTCGATGAGATAACCTGGTACCAGCGGCATCGAGAATCGGCGACGTGAGACTTAAGGCGATATATGATTCGTCCATTATTACTCTAGGCGTTTTTTTTTTTTTTTTTTTTTTAATTTTTTCAAAAATGAAATGCCATCTCTAAAAGGTTCGGTTTTATTTTTTTTTTTTTTTTTTTTCAATTCTTCAAAAATGAAATGCCATCGCTAACAGGTTCGGTTTTCGTAAGAGTAATAATTATATGCATTAATATAAAAGAGGAAATCGGTGTACGACAGTTCTCCAATTGTAAAGCTTGCGGCTTGGTCCGAAGCGGTAAGTAGGCAATTAAATTGATTACTCTTCATCGTGGGCCTTGCAGGTTTTGTAAATTTGAGAGGAACGGCATGAGAAGAAAACACTTTGGAGGTCAAGTGGCATCTACGTACGCCCGACCCGTCGCTGGGACATAAAGGGTTACTATAAACACACATGTTATTATTATTATTCTTTTTTCTCTCTCCGTAATTACATGTGCTTCACTTCGGAAAACCCCCTTCTGGTTTCTTTTTGATTATACTGAAAGCCGGCCACAAGTCTAGTAACTGAAAAATCTTCGGGGCTATCCAGCCCGTCACTCGTAGCGGAAGGAAAATAGGGCTTCAGTGAATAAGCAAATCCTTTCAGAGGACGTTCTTCTCAATCCATTCTTTCCACTGATCCAGGTCCCACCCACTGCTGATGGAGTTTTCAATAACCCCATTGAAGAACACAGTAGGCGTCACATGGGCGGAAACCTGGCGAGCCGCTTTAGTTAAGAATTTGAGGTCGTTGGTTACCTAGTTTTTTTCAGTCCCCAGATATTTCGGAATATATCAATCAGCATATTACTTAGCGGAGCCGATCATACCCGCGGGAATAAAAACACTCCAAGTATAGAAGTACTATGCAGACCCCCGGGGGGTATAGGTAGGGGTGAAAAGGCAGTTTGAGGGTGAAGGAAAACAAAAGGAAAACTCGTCAGCTTGTCAAACCCACCTCGTTTCCAATATTGTAAGAGTCCCCGTTTGGTTTATCTGCTACGAATAGCAGCTTGTAGACCTCGTCCTTGTCGACCCCCACACTAGAAGCAAGATCTGCAAGTCTTCCATAAGTTTGGTTACGAGTCTCGTTGACGACGTTGACGTCAAAGTATTCCCTTTGCGCAGCGAACAGGGCGCTGGAATACGCCCAAAACTTCTCGGGCGAAACCCTTTCGACTGCGAGGGCAGACTCGTGAACGAGAGTGGATGAGGGGTGCCATGGTTGGATGAGCTGTGTGTTTGAGGCGGTGATTAGGGCGTTCGTGTGATTAGCAATATGGGTGAGATGGATGGGTGAGCAGTAACATGTATGGGTGGAAAATACGTATTTCTTGAGGCGGCCAGGGATGGATGAATCGAGGAGAGCGAAAGGCATACCTGACGAAAAATGATCTCCACCTGGTTTGGCTTTGTGTTCTCAAGGTGAGGAATCACATCTTCGTTAATCCTAAAAAGGTTATGGAGCCGAGAACCCGGGGCAATGAGGTTAGTGAAGCCGATGTTTACAGTATTTCTTTTTAGCGATGGCACAGATGCATAACGTTCACGGTTGTCTCGCGGTTCACGGTAGCAACCATGGTGGATCATGGTCCCCCCGGGTGAACAGGCATGATGCACCGACAGTTACCTGCGGAGGGCACACCGTATGTATTCTGCGAGACCAGGGCGAGATGACCATCGGGACGCACCTTTTCCAAATTTTCGCAGAGTACTGTCACGAGAGTGTATCAGAGAACAGGTTAGTTCTGTTTTCTTCCCCTTCTTATTGTATCGAAATCGACATTCACATTTCTGCTCGCATGAATCGCTGAACGAAACTTTACGTAAACTGACAAGCTCGATCTTGTGAAGTAACAGATGAAACCTCGAGGCCCAACCGGTAACAGACACGCGGGAGGGAATTTTCCTTCAACCGGAGCGGAGGTATTCTCCCCAGTAAAGGGTGTTCTAATTCTCGCAGGTGTCTGGCCGGACGGCAAGAACGGCTGAGGCCTCTCTTCCCCTCTGAGACACGGCAAACGAGGAAGGGTGAATAGGTATCGTGAACTCTCCACCAACCGATTTTTTTTGCAAAAACAGAGGCAGTGGGTTAGTGGTTCGGACGTGTGCCCGAAGGCGCAGTGCCTTGCGACCCGGTGATTTTAATACAAATATATCCCGGAGGACGACCGTGGGCAACAGGCCACGGGCCTGGGAAAAGTCACTTTTCTTTCCGAAACATAACATAACCCACGAAACGAAAGCCCGTTGCATTCACGTATAAAAAAAAATAAAAAAATAGAAAAGAGGGAGAAAGAGAGCGAGACAGCAGTTTGATGGCAGAAAAGTGACACTAGATGGCGGAACATATAAAAAACCCGAGATCGAGGCACTTACGGGACAGACAAAATCCAGATCTACAAGGCACCGCCTCGAAATGCGACAAGGCGAGATGCAAATGTCAGCCTCACTGCACCCTTTTAAGCTTTGATGTGTTGAAAATGTGATAAATGACGACACCCAAATCGGGACATATCCGCCTGCAGGAGAGAGAGCCAGAGAGAGCCAGAGAGAGCAAGAGAGAGCGATGAGATGAGCACTTACACAGTTCGAGGGTATGCGTGGGCTTGTTAGACCCTGCAGAGACGACATGAGCGGCAAACTTGGGGTTGACAGCCATCTTTGCTTCCGTTGGCGTTTGAGGGGCTTTGATTGATTGAACTGAAGCTGTCTCAAGTTGCAATTTCCTTCCTCGCGCGTGTGTTGAGTCTGGAATTCGGTTGTTATCTCCGCCGATTGGAGATGAAACACAGATAATGTTTCTAAACTGATTCTAGAACAGAGCGATAGAAGAGGCGCGATCTGATCCCTCTCAATCAATTGGAGTGGGTGGTAAGACAGCGGACGGGTGGACGGTGGACGAAGCCGATGTAAATGTCGACGACGACGACAATTTATTTATATCGATGCAGGTCTCACAGTGTTCAGAGGCAGCGGAGTGTTCGGATGCCTAGCAAATGTGATGATGCCATCTGCTGTTGCATCTCAGCCATTTGCTATCGATTGGTTCTTGATTACTGAGCAACACATATGCGTATGCACGCCGACGTTGCGCGATCAGTGCGTCTTTAAGACACCGGCACACTCGAGTGTGCCGGTTGTCGGTTGGACGCAACCGGTATTACTCTGCGAGATGATCGAAAACCTCTGTCTTGCTCGCTACCATGCACATTACAATTGAGGAGTAATCACATTCGTGGGGCTGCATTTCTTGATATCATAATTCTTGCAACATGCAACATGCAACAGGTTGTGTACATCCGTGCAGGCGTTAGTGCAGATATTCGTGCGGACATTCGTGCGAATGGTATAGCAGGAATACCATATTGCCTCAATCCGACCAAGCTCCAGTTTCAGTTTCGTTACACTAGACTAGAGTACATTTTAGAGAAATACAATGGGCCTCTGTTGCCTGGCAGTCAGTACCCTTAAACGATTGGCTGAACGCCGCCAAATGTCAGAGTCTTAATAGTTATATACTCGTCGATGCCGTATTTGCTAAGTAAGCGAGTCCGGTTGTCAGCATCTCGTTCGTAGTCACCGGATCTGTCCATATAGCATCACCGATATCACTTACCTCCCCTCTCTTCCAAAGCCCGATTCCTTAACTCCACCAAATGGAGCAGCCACGTCTGAGATAACACCCGTGTTGATTCCAACCATCCCCACTGTGAACCATCAGTATATGATGCTAGGACACTGCTAAGACAGGGAAAACATATCACCTTCAAGGGCTTCGCCCACTCTCCACGCTCTTTGTGCGTCTTTGGTAAAGAAATAACCCGCTAGACCAACAGGAGCATTGTTGGCCGCTTTGACGACGTCCTCTTCTGTATCAAACTTGAATAGCCCGGCCACCGGGCCAAAGGTCTCCTCGCACGCTATCGCCATGTCCCCTGTGATCCCGGTGATCACGGTAGGTTGGTAAAAGTTGTCCCCGAGATCAGGTAATTTCTGACCACCCACGACGACCTTACCACCCTTCGACGTAGCATCCTTGACATGGCTTTCGACCTTTGATACGGCCCTGCTATGGATCAGGGGACCATGGGTTATGCCCTTCTCATACCCCGAGCCGACCTTGAAACCCTTGACCTTTTCCGCGAACTTCTCAACAAATTTCTCATATATCCCGGATTGTACATATATTCGGTTTGCGCAAACACATGTCTGACCACTCGACCTGAACTTGGACGCGATGGCACCCGTGACCGCAGTATCCAGATCTGCATCCTATGGATATCGGGTAGAAAAAATCAGACCCAGAGCATCAATCCTCATCGTCTAATTGGTTATTAATCACTCACATCAAAAACAATAAGTGGAGCGTTGCCTCCTAGTTCGAAGGAAAGTTTCTTGAGGGTGGATGATGACTGCTTCATGAGTAATTTCCCCACATTCGTGCTTCCGGTAAAGGATACTTTCTTGACCGTAGGGTGTTCGCACAACAGTGCACCGACGCTGGGTGTATTATCAAGTGCCGTGACGAAGTTCACTACTCCAGGTGGGATACCAGCACGGAGTGCCAGTTCTCCGAGGGCGAGAGATGTGAACGGGGTCTCACCAGGTGCCTTTGCGACAACGGTACACCCAGCAGCAAGAGCTGGCCCAAGTTTTCGTGTGACCATAGCCGCAGGGAAATTCCATCTGTCCCATAGTGCGCCGACAGTTAGCTTTCAGTTGAAATATTCTAAGTACCGTTTTTATCTCCAGTTTCAAGCCCACAATATGAAGAGACTCGATCGAACTTCGATACCCTGGTTCGGTTAATTCGGATGCACCTACGGAGTTATTAAGGCGCAAACACCAATGGGCTGCTTGACCGTTACAACCCTATTCCCTGGCACAGTCGCCGGTATGGTGTCGCCATACATTCGCGGAGCCTCCTCCGAAAACCATTCAAGAAACGAAGCCGCGTAGGTAACTTCCCCGAGCGCGTCCGCAGTAGGCTTACCATTCTCCCAGGTTATCAAAGTTGCAAGGTCTTCCTTGTTTTCCAACATCAGATCGTACCACTTTCTTAGCATCCGTGCTCGCTCACGGGGCAGCGTATTTCGAAAGTCCTTAAATGCCGTTGAAGCATAATCTATTGCCTCGTTTACATCGTCCTTGTCCATCTCAGGGACCGTCCCAATAAGTTTCATCGACGCAGGATCTACCAGATGACAAAGCAGAGACGTTATTCCAATTCCGTCTACTATTTTGAGATGGGTGCTCTTGACAAACGGGGACCCCATGTCATCGGGTATATTAAACCCGATGTACATGTATGTACATGCGCACGCGCAATAAAACGGTTTTGTAGCTCCATAGTAGGCTCAAGGATAGCCTGGCTTACCATGAACTTCAAATGTCTTGCCCGACTTCGCCTTGACCCATTTTCCATTCACGAATGCCACATTCTCCTTGAACAAAGATTTGTCTTTGAGCTAATGCCACACGTCAGACAATCGATAAATTAGCTGTTACGATCCGACACCACGAAGGGGTGTTCGCCCCCAAAAAAAGTGGAGAAAATGCGATGGGGCTCTGCTATAAGGATCTTATAGATATGTCTATACCGGGGGTATCGTGTGCGACGACATTGCCATTGCGAATATTCTGATAGACAGTGGGTACTGTTTCGGCGCCCTCAACCCTCTAGTTGTATTCCGAGCAGTTGAAATGAGAAGGGACGGAAAACGGGGCATTTGTGCTCGCTTTTAAACCAGAAAACGTCTGTGCATTCGCGCGTCATGTTTGATATTGTCAGCCTAGTATGCAGAACTTGTCGGGCCTTGAAAAATCCTCGGAACGAATGCGAGGTCAAAACTTACTCCTAATAAAAAATAAATTAAGATAACGAGCAGACAAACCCCTTTTTCCGACGCGGGTTTTCTGTTTATTCCTGTGGAGTCGACTCTCCTCCGTTCGTGTTCGGGTGAATTTTCGAGGTAATCTGTGGGAAATGTGTGTTGCAAGATGGGAATGCCTAAAGTCCCAAGACTGTCAAACTATGGGGTATCCTGGTGCGCAGAAATGACGTCGGAATAGCCGAGATGTTTACCAAGAGATTATTCAACCGACCTCGGCCGTCAATCCTTCGAGGATTACGTGCAGGACGAGGCGAGACAACTTAGTCGGGAGGAGATATCGGCAATCGGCAAAACCTAGAGGGTCCAAGAGATATTACACAACGACGACGGTACGGGTAGCTGTCACAGATGGTCGAATGTTTTACAAGAAGAGATTACTTGAGTGTTTAATTCGGTATGATTTTTTCGGCATAGGTATATGTAATCCGAGGCTTTCGGCGGGGGAGCTCTTTCTCGCGCATATGCCCCGCTTCCTTCCTTCCGGGCCACAGATCCAGGCAATCGATCCCGACGGTGTGACAAACTTTTACCTACAGCTATTAAACCGGCTATTAGTCAAGTTCTACTGAAAATACGACCTCAATTGTGGTAGCAAATTCTGAGAGTCAGAAACTCGCCAATTCATTAGAACAACTTGGAGGACTGTAGGCCCGCCTAGTGCATGTTCAGAAGACGAGGATGTGTACCGATGGAGCCCAGAAGTTGAGGCTCTGCTCCGCTCACGTGTGGTCTGCCAAAGTGTGTTGCCGTGTCGTCTTCGTGTTGAAGCAGATCGAAAAAGGCTTCGGTGCCAAAAGCTAAATTCCACGCGGCGACTTTTAAAATATTCATCGGGCATCTCCTACTTGACACCTCTCTACGGCTGCCGATAACGACATCTTGTTCGAGATAGCATTGCAGTGCCCAGAACCCTGTAGCCCCCACGTACGGGTGCATCTATCTGCTTGTGCTCGAGAGTGGCAGCTCGCAGGGAACTGTGCATAAAAGCTTACAAACGGCTACAATTGGCTGTTGTTTCTGGCTAGCGACTTGCCGTATCTTTGCAGAGGGGGACACTTGAGAACATCGCATTGGATTTATGAATCGCACCGCTTTGAACCTTCTCCGACGTCAGTCGATACATACACAACGGCAGTTGCTTCGTACCTCTCGACCTCCCCGGGTACAATTTGGAAAACCTGATCGTCTCCATTTGTGCTGCGGAACTCCACGACTACAACAGTTATATATTCCTGTCATCCCAAACACAGGTTTCAGGATCTTTCCAGCCTGTAACTTGTCAGAAACCAGTAATCACCACCGACTTTATTCCACGATGGCTTCATCCTTGGTGCAAGAGATCAAGGCACCCAATGGGTTGACCTTCAAACAGCCCATCGGATTGTTTATCGGGGGCGAGTTTGTCAAGTCCAAAGCCGGAAACACGCTTGAAACGATAAACCCTGCGTAAGCATAACCAGAATTAGCGATGTCCTCTAAACGAGAGTGGAGTCTAACGGGTTCTCCGAAGAACCGAAGAGGTGATTTGCAAGGTTTATGCAGCAGAGGAAGACGACGTTGATGTCGCAGTGGCTGCTGCGAGAAAAGCCTTCAAAGATCCGAGCTGGTCTGACATCGAAACGATCGAACGAGGCAAACTGTTGTACAAACTTGCCGACTTGATGGAACGTGACGCAAAGATTCTCGCTACAATCGAAACAATTGATAACGGGAAACCATACTCGGTAGCCCTCGGTGATGATGTATCGGAATGCGTAAACGTATTTAGGTAATAAAGCAGGCAGATCAGCAACCACCTTGAAGCACCTGAGATTTTTTTTCTCTGTTGGATGTGGCACTAACGAGCGTGCTGTAGACATTATGCTGGTTGGGCAGACAAAATATACGGCAGAACTATCGATACATCTCCTCAGAAGTTTGCTTATGTGAGGCAAGAACCTATCGGAGTCTGTGCTCAGGTGTGTTCGACCCGAATCTTAGTAAACCAACACCGCATGTACGGCTAACTGTTGTTTCTTAGATTATCCCGTAAGCTCAACTCTGGTGCTAGAAGCCCAGATCCTGCGCGTGAAATCGAGGGGAAGAGGCTATGCTAACCTACGAAAAGATGGAATTATCCACTTTTAATGGCTGCATGGAAGCTCGGACCAGCTCTGGCTACTGGTAACGTTGTGGTGATGAAATCTGCAGAACAAACACCGTTATCTATCTTATACCTGGCTACTCTCATTAATGAGGCTGGTTTCCCTCCAGGAGTTGTAAACATCCTCAGTGGCTACGGCAAGACCGCTGGGGCTGCACTTGTGCAACACCTAGGTGTAGACAAGGTCCGCCATCCCATGCTTTTCTTGTGGAAGCACGATTTCCTTCAGCTTGGCGATAACGGAGTCCCGATCTATTAACTTGTGTATCGTAGATTGCATTTACCGGTTCCACATTCACAGGAAAGCAAATCATGAAGATGGCATCCGTGAATTTGAAGAATATGTCGGTGAAACTATCGGGCCACTGGGTTTGCGTGTTCCCTTTGCTAACAATCTAAAAAAATACATCGTAGTACTCTCGAGACTGGAGGAAAGAGTCCCAACATCATCTTTGATGATGCCGAAGTAGATCAAGCCGTCAAATGGACGCATTCCGGTATCATGAGCAACATGGGACAAGTCTGCACTGCAACCTCAAGAGTATATGTCCAGGAGAATATCTATGATAAGTTCATCGAAGAGTTCAAGAAATTTGTAGTTGAGGTATACGACTAGCGTGCCGTTGTAGCCTGGAAGACGAGTCCTGACTTTTTTTCCCCTTAGGTAAGCGTGGTTGGTGACCCGTTCGAAGAAAAGACTTTCCAAGGACCTCAGGTTTCGAAAGTTCAGTATGACAAGATATTGGGATATGTCGAAACTGGTCTGTCCGAGGGTGCAAAACTGATCTCAGGAGGAAAGAAACATGGTGACAAGGGCTACTTCATCCAACCCACAATATTTGCTGATGTCAAGGACCACATGACCATATCCCGTGAGGAGATTTTTGGACCTTTCGTCTGTTTCTCCAGTTTCAAGACAGAAGAAGAAGTTATTGCTAGGGCGAATGACACAACATATGGCCTGGGAGCAGCTGTTTTTACCAGGGATATCGAACGTGCCCATAAAGTAGCTGCAAAACTTGAAGCTGGGATGGTCTGGATCAACAGCTCAAACGATTCCCACTTCGGCGTCCCCTTTGGTGGTGTCAAGCAGTCAGGTAAGAATATCAAAAAGCCCTGTGCCGATCCCGGTTTACCCCCAAGACCTGAAAAGCACCGTTTTTAACGGCGCCCCGCTAATCGCCTCACTTGATACAGGTATTGGAAGAGAATTAGGAGAGTATGGCCTCCAGGCGTATACGCAAGCGAAGGCCGTTCACGTCAATCTTGGGAATCGAAAGTAGTATTTTGGTTCTAGATTACACCTAATGCGTCAGAATTATATTCCTTTGCATACTATTACATGCAGTTCGCGAGTCTAGACGCTCTGGCTCACGGAAATTCAAGAGGATGTTCTGGTGCGGGCTAGTTGTTTTACCTGAAAAGTATCCACAATTATTTCTTTTAAAAAATACAATTTGCTTCTAAACCAATTACTTACCAACAATTCCAACTGATGAAATGCCAAGAGCCGTCTTACTCGATGTAGACCCGTTTTTTCACACCCCAAAATGTGATACCGTTTTTAAGGAGATGTGACCTTTGGGATGTTGCGTACTTGGTTTTTGCTTGATCAACACAAAAAAAAAAGTGATGGGATCTAGAACTCGCACTACTTGCATGGCTACATCCCGTGTCCAAATCCAGTTCCATAATTTGATAAGAGGGAAGGGTGATGAAAAAAAATCTAGGCTCACCATCGACCGTAGACCGCCGCGTTTCACCATCCACTTGGATAAAACAATCGTTGTATTTATTATCACCATATTAATAAGTCTTGCTTTATCGCACAATATCGCCTCCCCTGTCCGAGATATCGCTCCTGTCCCACAACTTTCTAGTTATCTCCTAAACCACCGACTGGTGGGTTCCATCTTCCATGATGAGGTGATGGGGCGTCCTGGGCAGCTATGCCCTTGAGGCTTCTGCTGCTGAGGCTTCCCCTGAACCCTGGTTCCCTGTGGCTTCCTTTTTTAAGAACCCCAACCCGGGATGGGATGAGATGAGGCGGTACATATCGCAAGGCGGTGCTCTAGTTACAAATTTTACATTAGGCTCATTTGTGATGATGAACTGCATGAAAAAAAAGCTAAGGCCTTTCTGGTGTGAACCGATTTCATTTTGATGACTTGCAAATTTCGCCATATTGTTTCGGTGGAGATACCCTTCGGACTAGTTAGTACCGCGTGTTCCTTGAAGATTACTGGTCTCTGCGTAATTTTTTTAAAATTTTTTTTTTTTTGGTGTTCCAGGCACGGTCCGCTAGGTGCAAGCTAGACAACTAGTCAGTCATGTCTACGCTAATGCGCTTAGGATTGCGGTCAACATATCTCCACTTCGCGGACGTTCCGGGAACTGGGTCACCCTGATATCGGCATCAATGTTTGCACTTGGCGCATCACACGTAGGTACATACATGGCACCTATTTTTTTTTTCTTTTCTCTCGATCTGGCATCGGTCACTGATACAATGTTACAGTGCAGGGAACGTGCGAGTTATGACCAATTACAAAGGTACTCTTTTACCAAGTTATCGCGACTTCAGTATTTGTGCCTTTCAGTCATGAGTTTTTTTGTTTTGTTGGGTTTAATTTAACACCTGTAGCAGCAAGTAGCACATGGAGCTAGCTAGACTCTTCCCGAACTCGACCAAGTAACGCTGCTTTATAGTAGACTGCCTAGAGCACTAAAAACAACAGAGTTTTTCGGGTAGCAGCGTTTTTTCGGTGCTTCGCTTGAGATTTCTAACATGCAGGTAATCTGCATGGCCTCATGGCTTTTTGCTTTGCCCGCTAGCAAGTGCAAGGTTCGCCTCAGCGAAAACGGGTACGGGAACAGGAGGCAGGAGGGTAGATTGACGACATCGCTTGTCACGCAACGCCTGGAACCATTCGTCCTTTCTGGTACCCTTAATTCCCCTTTTTGTAAAATAATTCCATGGTCGTGTCGTACATTGTTGCGACTTCGTACAACGCCGCTCTATTCCTTACCTAAAAGCTTTCCTGGTTTCTTTCTTTTTCTTTCGCTTTCCCCTTCCCTCTCCCTCTCTCGTCCTAGTCCTGTATGTGCGTGTGCATGTTTCTGGTGCACGAAGAAACCTGGTTTGTGTTTTGGTACCTGGTTGCACAATTTTCCTTTTGTCTTATTCAGACCAGGCAGATATGACATGATCTGTTTCTGTGACAGAGTATTAGCTCTGCTGAATGCATTCTGTACGTGCTTGGGGGTCATCTTTTGCATCTCTTGCAACCTAAATCGTTTACCATGGCTTTCGTTGCAGAACGGATCCCAAACGAAACAGCAGACGCGCCCCCCGGCTGATATGATAGTATAACACACGCTCCTATTATACTTACCCAGATAGCAACTGCTTTTACGGATATTGATACGGATTGTTGTTGCGCTACTACCCTCTCCGCCTAGAATCGTAGGATTCCGAGCCATTCTTGACTCCAGTTCCCCCCTTGACCTTGCAACCTGGTGTAAGCAACAAGCACCCATAATAGCAGGGAGGAGGGAACAGGAACTAAGAGCGAGCGACTGCAATCCTTCTTTCACATTTGTGCGGCTTTGCGGTAATTCACACGCAGAATCATTCTGCAATAGAAGCTCGGATTCCTTGAGTGTTATCTGTGCTTTGCATCCTTTTTCCTTTTTTTTTCTCCCATCCTTCTATTTTCTCTCGGATCATACCGTGGTCGCTTTTCCCCGGTAGTTGGTCTGGGTTGACTCTGGACAAACCTCGCCGATGACGTCAAATTAAAGCGAAACAAGAGCCCGTTATCACAAGGGGCTATTTATCGGATGAAGTAGAAACACATCCACCGACGCTTGGGGGTGGTACTTTATTTATTTTATTTTTATTTTTATCCTCCCTCTTCCTTCTGAATCATATTTCGTAATCTGTGCTCTGTCGATATAGAGTTTGTATATTGAGGGCAAATCCGAGTGGGTTGTCACTAGAGAGATGATGCGATGAGCGAAAAAACAGACTATCGGGAAAAGACCCGTCAGTGTGGGTGCTGGGAAACGAGCAGAACCAAGCAGCCGTCACGATAATCTTGGGCGCAAAAAAGCGCCGGGGTGGTCTCTGGGGACCAGATGACGTTACTGAAGAGGTGCGCAGTGGGCTCATCAGAAACATTTGCCGTCCCGCTTCGTTTTCCCTTTGGTTCACCCCTTTCAATCAGAAGAAAAGCTATCTCGTTAGTTTGGTTTTTATTTTTCTTTCTCTTGACAAATTTTTTACATTTTTCTGTCTCATGGCTGATGAAAAAGAAACGAACGGCTTGAGGGGGTTGTCGTAAGTGAGGGGAAACCGGAACGTCGGGCTCCTTCCAAGAAAAGGGATGAAATCATGATCATGAGGACTGACCCCGCTCAAGTGGATCAAATCTCTCCTTGTTCTCGTACAGTATCCTCAGAAAAAACACTTAATTAAATACTTATGTGAGTCTGCATTATATGTCTAAGGACAGAGCAAATGAAATTGTCTGGAGCAGTCTGTGGGTTGTCCGGAAGATGGAAAGCTAATTCCGAAGTATCAGACATGCATGAATCAAAAGAGACAAAGAGAAAATAGGAAATAGAATAAAAATAAATAAATAAGTGAAAGCTAGGGGTAGCTTTTGGTTAGTGGGAAGATGGATGGTCGTTTAAAAAAAAAAAAATGGTATCTCTATATTTGAATTTGGTGTTGAATTTGAGAGAGCGGAACAATGTTATTGTCAATCTAGATGTATAATGTGAGGGTGGTGGGCCGACGGGGAAGGAATCTGCTGCCTTAGCTTCGCTAGATGACCGTGTGACCCGGAACCCCCAAATTTCCAAAACGCTTGAAGGCGTTCCCACAAGGGTGCAATTTCCAGAGTGTCGGGTCCAAACATGGCTGATAAAATCACAATTTACGAGGCTGGGAATCGTCTTTTCTTTGATTTGAATATCGAGGTGCAGGGACATCGGATCTCTGAGATGTGGGGATGGATCGTTCTGGGGGTGGGACCAGACCGGATAACGAGAGGAAGAGAGAGAGAGAGGGAAAGAGGGAGAGAGAGAGAGAGAGAGAGAGAGAGAGGGATAGAGAGATGAGGACAGTGCATACGTCCATGGGCCCCTCAAACTCCCACGGATGTTCCAAGGAGAGTATTTTACGATGCTCTGCTCGGATTCCGTCCTTGCGGATAAGAGCGATGAAGGGAAGGAAGGTCGGGCGGGTGAAGGTACCCGTCGGCCAGAAACGAAGAGTTTGCTTTGTGGCAGCTGTTCCAGGGATCTGGGTAGGCCGGTAGTCTAATCGATGGGCTACGCTACCGGCGCTCGCGTATACCCTGTCTGTTGGAACCACACCAGCCAGAAATAACCAGCCAGAAAAACGTCAGTGTGCCAAAACTCAGGTCGATGGGATCCAAGCCGAGATCATGAGAGGCCAAAGCTAACGCCCTTTCCCCCCACGGAAATCATGTAATCTAGACAAAGGAGAGAGAAAGGATGATAATACCGAGCAGGCGATTTGGTAATTAAAGGCCCTCGTCAAACAATGCTAATTTGGGCGTGCTTGACAGTAAAAAGAGGCGTCTTCTGCACCCAAGTCCCCATGCATGCCAGATGCCCACTTTTCTTCGCCCAACGCTCTGTAGCGTGATGCTACTGGCTAGGTGTCAGATGTTGGCGTTCGCAAGGATGGGGAACTGCGAGATCTCTTTTGGGGCTTCGTTACTGGAATCTGATGGCTCTCTGAATGTGTGCCTTGCACTTGCATCACATCTGCCAGCTTTTCCCATCACAGTTTATCGTGTTCCCCAGCTGTGCTCTGCCTTCCCCCGGTCTTCAGTGCGGCCAGGCCAGGTTCATGATCACCACCTGCTAGATTGAAGGGTTGACTGATAGTGCGGTGAGATTTCCATAGAACGAACGTGCTATTATATGCCTATCACTTAACATTGCTGGTTCACCATCACACTCTTCCTCCGGCAGCCAAGGCGGGGTTTCCCCTTGAGAGATGTCATACTTTCCATTTTCAACGTTGCGGAGCTAAACTCAAGTTTTACGCCTTCTGCAAGAAAAAGGAGCCAGCATGATTATTCAACCGTCGGCGCACTTCAGGCCAAAAAAGCTGTTTTCTGCGGTCAGAGGTTATTGCTTCCCTTCTTTGATAATGAGGATGCGAGACCCGAACATAATCGGTTAGGAACAATCTTGTCTCCGCATTTCTAGATTATTACCCGGGATATCGATGAAGAAATAAACTACATGACCTTATAGATGAGGGAAATGACAGGCATGCGAGCATAAAAGAGAGATGCTATCAGGATTATGATAATACCAGAAGAAAAGGATAATCTTGTATCCCGTACGTACGGAAACCCTCGTCTTTCACGCACACACTAACTCGGTCTTTCCTGTTCGGTCGTCCAACAGAAACGATCATGGAGCCCTTGACGAGCCACAGGAGTTGGGACATCCCACGTTTCCCAACCCGCTTCCGCGTCGGCTAGTTGATTAGTGGCTTCTTGGTTACCTCTGCCATGGTAACTTTTCGTCTACAGACCTCTCACCTACGAGACATAGCCTAGCCGTCGAGATAGCGTATCGGGAACCTTGATCCGCTGTTACATGTTCGATCTGCCAAAGGCAGGACTGTAGAGAATGCCTTGTTCCAACAAAACCCCCAGCGGTACTTTTTTTTGGTTTCCTCAAACAGAGGCTAGCTTTCGGGGACGACGGCAAGAGACTATCCTTGGGGGGCCTTGAGCAAGTCTAGTGTCTTTGGAAGGGACTGCCAAAAAAAAATAAAAATAAAAGAAAAGAGAAATTTCTTCTTCCTGCAATGCTTGTCTGTATTGTATTTTTGAAATATTTCCAAAGGTAGACTAACTCATTTCCTAGTCAACTCCGGCGCGCCAGACAGTCCAAGGCATCCCTGCAGGCCGTGTCGGGCAAGAGCATCGGCCCCGGGAGGCGTCCCCGGGATGGATGGTTTAAGCGTTGGCCAAGGGTCACAGCCCACCTCGAGCCGGCGCAGGCTGGGGACCCACCACCCAAGTCGAAAAATTAGAACGTACCGGTCACGATACCCTGCACAAGGAAATATCCCCTGTGGCCAGGAAAGGACTCGAGCAAAAAAGCTGGCCAGGTTTATTGACACGAAAAAGAAAAGTACCAGATGGACCCAATTTGTACCCGACTGTTATTGACCAGACAGCTCCTGCAGCATCAGAAATCGCACTAAGTACCCCCCCAGTCACTCACACCTTAGGGAAAATAGACCCCATGCTCCCTCGCCCATTGGCCTTGCAGGCAGTCGGCCACTCAGCTCAACATGTTATGCGGTCTGGTCGCTCACCAGGTCTTCCCGCAGCATATAGCCAGTGGTGTGTCCCACCTCACAAGCCGTCAACTTGTTTCTTAAGAGCCCTCTTGTTTGCCTTCTTGTTTTCCCAGAGTACATAGAGAACGAGAAAGAAAGAAAGATAGAAAAATATATTTTGTTATCCTACATCGAAATACATACGGCGGAGAAGTTTCTTGTTCATCTCGAGTTTATTCACCAAAAGAAGATCTTGCTGCTTGCGAATCAAAAGAAACAATAGAAGATTCATATCGCACCCGTTCTCTCGCTGTTTCCGCTTCGCCATCCCGGAAAACAGTGCTGCTCTTTTTTGAACCTCTCTCTCTCGCAGTTCGCCTCATTGCATATCCTCAGTCGAAGCTTGATAAAACCAGGGAATCCGGATCAAATTAATACGCTCGCCTCACAGTTCGGACCTTCCCTACTCACGCTCGCCATTCCCAGTTCGCCAGACCGGTTTTCCTGTTTAAAACGTTTGCATTGGGACCCTTCGCCTATTTCTTCCCGCCCAAACTGCGGACGACCACCCAAGCGACAACACTACACCCAAACCCAAAACCCGTTGTATACGAAACTGTTCTGACGGGTTCCCTCAAAAGGTCGCGGGTTTGGCTTCAGTAATCTCCCAATACCCTTTGTCTCCTCCTCCTCGCAGCAGGTCGCCATCTCTGCTTGGTAACCGTGAGGAGGACGACGGCCGTCAATGTGTCCGGTGGCCTAGGCAATTCCCTGCCATACCGCTAAGGGACGCAACCTCTATGTCGAATGTATACCCACCTAACTCGCCTGCGTCAAGCAGTGACAGCAGCAGCAGTGACAGTGAGAGACATGAAGACTCCAAGCCGTACGGGCAGCTGTCTACCAGAGGCGACTTTGGCTACAAGCCGCAGCCCTACAGCAACATGCAATACTCCCAAGGCTCAGAGGTATCTGCTCTCTCTTCAACAGCGCCCAGTCCTGAACAGCGAGCCTCCAGAGCGCTGGATGTGAGCAAGATGCTCAATCCTACCCCGATCAAGACTGATCTTGGGAACGGTTCGAACGCTCGACGCAGAGGTGCAGACGAAGCTGAACTTGATACTCCTCAAAGAATATCAACGACACCTCAGCATCCCCCATTTACCAGATCCCTCCCCCCCTCGCCCACTGATAGGTACGATGGCTCTAGAATGAAGGATAATATCAACTACAGTACGCTTCCAAGACATATCAAGCAGCCGGTCCCGCCTTCGAGCAAACAGAGAGATGGCCCGCTTCCAATGATCGAGCCTCATCAGCACCCTGGCTCCGCGGCTGGGACACCCCCTCGTCACTCAGCAAGCCTAGCATCTCCAGCACACTCGGGCCCCATGCAACAGCCTGGTAGCTTCCCATTCCCACCGATCAATGGACCGCACGGCCAAACACAGCAGCCTCACTCTCAGCAATCCATGGTAAACTCTCCTGGCACCTCGCCATTTTCGAGAGTACCACCACCACCGCATTCGATGTCTCAAGGATACAGCCAGAACAGTCCTGTCTATCCAATGAACCCTCCCTTCCACGATGGACATTCAGCGCCACCAATGTCCCATTCAACAAGCCAGTCTTCATATACCGCCCTCCATCTCGCCGCTCTGGAAGGGTTAGCCATCCCCGTTGATACCACTGCTGCTTCCAAATTAGCTGATGAGAAGAGAAAAAGAAACGCGGGTGCCTCTGCTCGGTTTAGACAAAGGCGCAAGGAACGGGAAAGAGAAATGAGTGCTAGGATCGTGGAACTTGAGACTCGTCTCAAAGTTGTTGAAGAAGAGAGGGACCATTACCGCAACCTAGCAATGAGATACGCCGGAACACCCTTACCAAACACCATCTCGACAAACCTAGGAAACAACTCTCAAGCCAATGCCAACCACCGTCACAGCAACGGCAACCACGGACTACAGCTATCACCCAGAACCATGGCCAGAGCCAACCAGCAACATCTAGTAAACGATGGACCGTACACTTCACCAGCCTATGCTCACGTGAGAGAAGAAGCTTTGGGTAGCCCCGGTATTCCTCTCGGTCGAACATTGTCGACGGAAGGTCGAAGGGTCGGCCGGGCATACTCTGCAGGCCAAGTTTACCCTGGCGGTGTACCTGTAGGACCCGAAGGCCCAGATCGACCTTTGGAGCCTTACATCATCAAATCTCGCAATGGTTCCCTTCACCATCCTCGACCGCAACCAATTCCAGAGCACCTTAACGGACGGGACCAAATCAAAACAGAATGGGGCACACGTTAGCCTTTAGCTCTACGATTACCAACGATTTTACTGCTCAAAGTTTTCACGTCCTCCGAATAAAATGTCGGATTCGCAGTTTAAAAGTCACCATAGACAAAAAAAAGTTCAGCCCCCGCAGGCAAACGAAAATTCCAAAAGTCATCAAGCCCTGAATATCTATACTATTGTTCCTTCAATCATTCCGAGACCGTCTCTCAACATTTTCCTTTTTTATTTTTATCTGGTCTTATTTATCTTTATTTTTTTGTTGTGGCTGTTTGTTGTCTAGTTTATTTTAGGCGTTGGTCTGGTGTTTTCGATTTTTATCTTTCAAATATCAATGGTCAAATCCTGTTCAAAAAAGTTTTCTTACTCTCCAAACTCGATACTCTTTAAAATAGTAGCGCTGGTTCGCCATGGATCAAATCATGCTCCTTTATCTGGACGTGTTTCATTTGTTCTGTCGACGTTATCGGGGCCGCGATAAAACTAACACTTATATTCAAGGGACTGCTTTGTGCGTTGTAACAGGCGTTACTTCTAGATGAACTTACATTTATTGGCGATGGGCGGTTTTTCTGATTTTGATCGTTTTCTCTCTTCCAATATTTTTTTTCTTTCCCTTTTTACACTTTATCTCATTATTTTGCTTCCCCTAGAGACAAGGCTGCAAACTACTTCTCCACTATGTATTATTTCTTACCAATTTTACCAACCTTATCTCTTGTCAGATTGAATTTTTTTTTTTCTATTCCTCAACTATATCCAACTCTTTCCCTCCTTACACATTTCTATATTTTTTCTTATGTCACCGTATAACTATTTTCAACAGTGTTGGCGAACACCAACATTCTTCCATCTCCTTACCATCCTTCTTGGCCAGATTGCGAAAGTTGCCTGTTACGGCAGCGTCTGTGTTGTATTTTAACAAATAAAGTTTATTTCACCTAGCGAGAAGGTCTAGTGTGTGTAGACGATTCAAACAATCCATTTCTATTATTCAAACAAAATCCCAAAAATAAGAAGAGAGACACGACTTTTTGCATATGGCCCTAGCTAGCTTAGCCATCGCCGCGCACACACCAAGTCTTATTTTATTGTTGCTCACCACTCTCTTTCGACGGGCTGAAGTGAAACCTGCATAAGTGGTTCTGGCTCAAGCTAACTAAGCAAGCATCATGGATTCACAATCGCTGCAAGGCACCATGTCGGTATGTAGGTATGTATGTAGATGATAGGGGCTGAACCCATTGCACCATCGTTTCTTTCGCCGCTGTCGACGTGGGTATTTTTTATTTTTTTTTTTCGGTTCTGGTCGCGATAATCTAAAACACGTATGCATCTGTATAAACGAAAATAAAATTTACAAGGACCCCCCCTTTTGGGGGGTTTGCAATTCCGACGGCACGCTGAGGTATCGTATCTTATCGATGGTGAATATGTTTGGTGTTGTCTCACCCGTCTATAGCTGTACGAATGGCATTATAATATTATATATCTATACCTTAATGTACAACATCACTACATATACACGACCCATGTTGTTTTTTTATCTCTCTTTCTTTCTCACTCTTGATTGATTTAATTGAATATCTAAGAGAATTAACCTTCAAGCGCCTATCTTATGACTTGTCGAAACAAAAATTCCCTCAAGGGGGACGAAGGGTTGGGAATGCAAAAGAAACAAGTTTTTTTTTTTTTTTTCCCACCCGAATGCAATGCACGATATTCAGGGCACCTGTCTACAGCATGGCATTCGCGCGGCGACACCTGCACCTTCTCCTGGATTCGGTTCGCGAAAAAAATTTAATAAGAGAAAAAAAAAGTGAGGGTAACCCAACCAAATTGCATCAGGAAGATCCGGATCTCAAAGCACCTAGAGAATGCGAAATAACAGCTCGCTCCGGATCCCTCCTTCCTGTTGGCGAAAATTGAGGTACCACATTCCGTTTCCCTTGCTCGCCTTGTAACACCTATTATACCTATCGACTATAAAAGTACAACCCGTCGTTACATATCCTCGCCTTTTGACTCCACGGTTACTTTTTCTTCCCTCCCTGGCTTAGCGGGATGGGGCTTCCCCACGCTTCGCACGATCGCAAGAGACCCTGGGGCGGTACGTGACCGAGCGATACCTTCCGGAGATGGAGTATTTGAAGAGAAACCGTTCGCCTCAACTCACGCCGACGAGATGACGGCGGGTGGGGTGTGGCTTTCCTATTTGGAGGGAGAAACGAACAAGAAAAGAGTTCAAAACCCCTTCGCTCAATTGACTCCAACGAACGGTTCGATTCTATCCTCTTCGATAGGTTCATTCTCTGTCCCGTCTCTCTGTTGATTTTATCCTTCTTGTCGGGTCCCGGGATCCCTTCCTGCGTTTTGCGAATTTATTTTATTTTTATTTTTTTTTCATTCTCTCTTGTGGAGTGGGTCCCCCGCTAAGCGTGGTCCAGAGATGTGGGACTTTTTCTCGTTTTTTTTTCCTTTCCTTTTTTCTATTGGCTGCACTGCCGGTAAGGTTTTTTTTTTTGTAGAGAAGGATTCGGGAAAGCGAAAATACCGAGATGTGGCTGGGAAAGTCGAAAGGACGGTACAGTTTCTCGTGTGCAGAGATCGCTTTGGGGTTTCGAAAATTATAGATCGCCAAAGCTTAAAAACCTAGATGATATCATGCTAGTAAGGCGTTGTCTTTTTTGACTTTTCGTTTCCCACAAGTTCAGCTGCAAGTAAGTACATATGTTACGTGCAGGAAGCGATTTGAGGAGCATTCACTGGTCATCAGGCAAAGCATACAGGAAATATACTCCGTGGAGCGACGTATCGCTTTGGTGCCTCCGTTTTCCACGGAGGTTGAGAGAGAAAGAGCACGGGTTGTAAAACTGAGGGAGGGGACTGCCAGAAAACGGGCCAGACGGGCTTGTGAAGAATGGGGCTGACAGACACAAAATCCACAGTTGGGCAATTGTTGGGGCTAGTGCGATAAACTCTGTCTGGAGGACAAAAAGGGAAGGGGAACAGCGTCTAGTTATCCACAATCCCATCGCTCATTCGGCCCCGTCACCGCAGCGAACTTCTTAAACTAGCGGATGTGGAAACCAACAATGACCACACCCAGCTGAGGAGTTATCAAACTATAAAATTATTAGAGGGAAATGGTTTGCCCAGGATTCAACTGAACCACTTTTAACCCACTTTAGTTCACGATCAACAGATAAAGCGGGGTAAAAGGCGTAAAGAAATGGAGGTGGAATGGAAAAAAAGGGAGAACGAGCAGCGAAACAAAAAAAAAATAAAAATGTTTTTAGCTTCTGGATCCCTTCACCTTCTTGATTCTGTCACCGCCTCGCACGCGTACGGTAAGTTCTTCGCTTCCTACTGGATGGGAAGTGGTAGCGAAAGCCGATGTTTCGCGGGTCTTGCATGTGGTTAAAAAGCGTCTGGGTTGTGTGGTGTTTTTGGCGAGTTCTTGTTGTGGTTTATACTCGTTATGGAAAGAGGCTGATGTCGGGCTTAACCCAGATGGAGCATAATGGGAACCCGACAGTTAGGTAAATTAACTAAAGGATCCCAGCGATTTGTTCAAACTTCCGTCTCCTCTTTTAACCATCAATCGGCAATGGAGCTAAAAATTGAAAATGTCTTGGTATCGGGACTGGCTCTTGTTCATTTCCATAGTCCTTTTCTCCCCCTCACCCGCCCTCACTCAGTCGTATATTTTTTTTTTTTAGTGTCATTTTTTTTTGTCGTAGAAATATGGGTAAACGGTGCATTGCGCACGAAAAAGCGGCCGAGTCCGTTGGCCGGCCGCCATTTTTTTTTTAAGATGTGCGGTTACCGAAACTCTTGCGGGCCTTATCCGTCTGTAGGTAGACAAATGGGGTCCGAGAAAATTCCTCGCAGACACACACCCTCTCACTCTTTCACACACGGCACGAGTGCTATCATGGCGGATGGGCCGTGTATCCACGGATAGAGTTGATCTTTGGCTAGAATTGTCAGGGAGAGAGAGGCTTTCACCCCCCTCTCTGGCTTGGTAGGCGTATCATGAAGCGCAACGCAAAATGCAGTGTTGGATTTCATGCCATCGGCCCTTCTCCCCTGTGACCCAAGCCCGGCCGCCCCCAAATCGCCAAAGGCTTGGGCTGCGAAAGGCAGCTGGGAACAGCATGCCAGTATAACGGTTGGCGTTTTATTATTTCTCTTGGGCAGCTAGCTACATACCGTCCTCGCTGTATGTATAAAATAATCCGCAGCCAACTAAGTGTGCCTCAAACGTCGAAAGCCATCGCCTCGTATTCAAAGTTTAAGTACCGAAAAAGAGAAAATTGGGCGTCGATGCGAACCCGGTGGAACAGAAAAGAGGTTGAGCGCATTTTCTAGGGGTGCGTGATATCTTTTCCCCCCAAATTCCCAAGGTGCATGAATTGCGTGTTGCTTTGGGGGTCTTGGTGGGTAATGATGCCGTTCTTCGTACGCCGGCCCACGGTCCCGGGGCAGGGAAGCTTCGAGCTTGGACTGAATAGGAAACGGGTTGGTTCCGCGAGACTGGGTTGGTAATGAGCCAAATTCCCAGAATTTCTGCTCCGCTCCACATTGGTACCAAAATATCCATCACCCATCCCACCAGCCCGAAGTAATCAACCGCAGGAAGGTTTTCCCTTCCTTGCTTGGTGCTTTGCACCCCAGGCGACGAGGGTCTGGAAATTTGAACATGAAGATTAACTTTCCATGCTGCAATACCCGCACCAAAGAAAGAAAAAAAATGCCGCTTACACCTCTCCCCGACAAACAAAAAAAAACCCCCCCCCCCCCAAAAAAAAAAAAAAAAAAAAAAAAAAAAAACCACGTTGAAACGGCGCCCCCGAATGAATGGGGCACTAATCGATAGTTGAACCAGAAAGCGGGGTCACGAGATGACGACTGGAAAGGGCTTGTCCACAGACTGGGAAGGCACTCAATGCGAAGCGTGGGTTTTCTCTCATTCAATTTTATTAAGATTTGGAGCTATCATGTTGGCCTGACCGGACGTACTATGAAAGTTCCCCGGTCTGAGCTAGTAGCAGGAAAAAAAAAAAAAAAAAAAAAAGGAAAAAGAAAGACCTTCAAGCCGTATCCTGTCTTTCGGGTTTGTTTTCCAAGTCAAGGATAAATTGAAAGTCTGCAGCATTGACGGGACTGACAGACAGCCTAGTTTGGCGGAAGAGAGCCATTTCCTTGAGCGCACCGCCGTCGCCGGAATGCGTTCGTAGTTCCGCAAGGCCAATTTGACGTCTGAGCTTCCGGATAGGACTAGAAATTTTCATCATGCATGACATCGAACAGGCAAATCCATCAGTTGGGGAGTTCCGAGCGAAAGATTGTGTGAACCCAAGGATGGGGTGTGCAGAACGCGGGATTTGGGATGTGGGTCTCATTTTGCCGTCTTGGGGTCGATGCTCTCTTATCACTCACCTGCAGTGGACAAGGTACCATCTAGGGTTCGATTTGTCTGCCTTCGCATCGTAGTATTTGGCCTGGGGGTCGAATTGGGATTCTATAGTGTATTCAACCAGCAATCCATGTCAGGGTCCATGCAAAATTAATACGGTTTGTTATTAAGCAAAATTAAGTAGGTTGATAGTGTTCCATCACCACACGAGTGGGAATAGCCATGACATCGGTGTTCCATGGACCTAAAGTGAGCGTGTAGTATGGTCGTTCAGGGGTGCGTGTTGTTTTATTACCATCGATCGAAGCTTCACGGGTAATCTCCATGATCCCAACGATACCGGGTTCCTTGCAGTTGGAATGGTAGAAAAATGCCTTGTCTCCCACTTTCATGGCCTTGAGATGATTCTGCAGCTCAAATAAAAATTAGAAAAAGAGATAAGGTCAGTCCATGAGCTTACCAAAACTCTACGTAATTATCTCTGAAGGGGAGCATTGTTCATCACGGCTAAAAGGGTACAATCTCGCTAAGACACCACATGGCTATGGAGCATCATCGCCTGCGGCCCATTTCCCAGCACCGACAGACTGGCAAATTGCGATATTGCTCTAGCGGCATTGGGTATGAAAGCTAGATTGTCTCTAAATCCGTGCATCTAGTAAATTGGAGGAAAGGGGCGGATAAGGGAATTTCGACGGAAGTAGCAAGATGCATATTTTTAGCTTTTTGAGGAAGCGGATTAAACGACGCGAGACAGACCTTTGCAACGTGGTTCCTGACACCATCCCAGCCCGCCGGACCGTCGTGCTTGCAGAGGTCGCCGTAGCTGAAGGCATCCGGCTCGGATTTCATGAGCCAGAACCCACATGTGTCTTGCTTGGCTGCGTCTTTGGAGACAGGAGTGGAGTCGTCTAGCGCATCCTCAGATTTGACCGACTTTGGCTTAGCCTTGGGGGGAGAAGCTTTAGCTTTGGCTTTGGCTTTCCCTTTCTTGTTGGAGGTTGCCGCGGGCTGGTCTTCGGCATCGTTGTCTTGCTCTGGTTCTTCTTTGTAGTCAACGGCGGGTGTGTTGGACAGTTTTGTCCGTTGACTGCGGCGCGTTGGTGGTGTGGTGGAAGTCGTCTGAGGATCATGCGCTTCAGACTGCGTCCTCGCGCGCTTTCGCCGACCAGAAGCCGAAGCCGAAGCGGAGCTGCCGGTCATGACAGTCGTCGTGCAGGTGACCAATCGCCGGCGGCCAATGTATGAAATTCGGAACGAAGCGAGGAGCCCGCACATTCGAATCCGTGGACGTGAAGGTTAGTTGGGGAAGGGAGAGACAGAAAAAAAAGCGAAGGATGCCTCTTGCCCCGTAACTTGCTAATGGATGGACGGTTGACTTTGACTGATTGAAGCTGAGCAAAATCAACTAGGATGTTGATTTGAATGACGGTGCTAGCTAGGAAGAATCCGGTAAGGCCTCAATCACCGGATGTGCTCCCGATGGCGGACCCCAGGCTGGCTGGCACGTTTCATTCATCACGATGATGCCATTCAACATCGATCGGGCCAGCAGCCATTGGTCCATCCACTCCTTCGGCTTCGCTGGTGGAGAAGCCCGTTCAATTTCAAATTTCCTGGGCGGCGATGACTTGTGCTGCAGATGCAGTGATGTGAGCGAGCAAGTGAGTTTACGAACTGAGTGTTTCAGTGCATCGTGTTGTGCCCTTATATTGTTGTGCGTGCAGTGCTTGACACCAGCCCGCATCCACACCGGAAAGCCCCTGGGGGCACAGCCTTGGGAGCTTGCGTTGTGCTGCGTGCGTGTGTGTCTCGGGATACTGCACGCTCCCATAGGGTCTGGCCTTCGGGAGACCCAACGGTGGATAGCACCGGTCCCGGGCTCTGTGCTGGGTGTCCGTGCCGTGGGGCGCGGGCTGCGGGTGGGCTGCAGTGTGTGACAACCAGCCAACCGGATGTATTAAACGAAAGCTAAGCGCCGGACGGTGGTCCACGAAGACGGACATGCAGGCTGCATGTGAGGAGCGAGGACTGGAATATGCAAATCAACCTGTCCCGTGTGGCCTCTCCTTGGCTAAAGAGGACGCGTGCGTGGAAGTCTGCAGCCAAGTTGGCAGAACGAATCACCCATGCCGATGGAGCACGAAACCTACTTTGCGGACCTCCTCGACGCCGCAGCTTGGGTTCAGAAGGAAGGCTAATTGCCAAAGTGGCCGTAACCACACCGTCGGAATCCGCTAGCTGGCTACACGCATTGCAGCAAAGTCATATGACCACCCCTCTTTTCATCATCATCACCTGGAACTCGCTTTGAACCCGCCTGAAGAGCTCAACGCCAGCTATCACCATCGCCTGAAAAAGAGGGGGTTTTTCTCCGCACTTGACTCTTTGTTTATATATCCCCAGCTCGTCACCAATTGGCCCTTTTTCTGGTTTGCTTCGGTCTTTCCTTCCGTTGATGAGGAATTCCTTCGGGCGGAGAAGGAACAACGAAAGACGAGGAAAGGGAGCGGTGTTTGACTTGCTAGCTGCAGAATCCTGCTTCGTGCATTTATCAAAACATCAGTCATGCAGCAACCTAGCAATCTCTTCTGGCTGTTTGAACCCATCCCCATGCGTTCACCTACGACTCTACGCAAGTAAGCTCTGCCTAGATGCAAACATTGAGGGACTTTTGCTCGGTCGGTCGTCTACGCTTTCCTCATACCCTTTTCTCCTCTTTCCTCTAATGAAATTTAAAATCCAAGACATTCGGGCGGTATGACGAATTAATCGTCCTAGACTTTTTTTTTTTTTTTGCAACCTCGACCACCTCATCCCCATGTAGGATGTATTTATATCCCTATCGCCAAAAAATCTCGATGGCGTGATGTCCATCTCAAACGCGAGATGCAGTGAGGAAAAAATAAAACCATCGCTGTAACGCCGAACAACCCCCCAAAAAAAAACCAAAATCAGGAGTATCATTCCGATTCATATTCGTAAATCCTAGACCCTGAGAAGAGATGTGGAAAGAAAGAAGAAAGAAAGACAACAAAAACCCCATGCTTCTGGCTTTCTGATGACGCTGGACAAGTGGGACTCTCTCCTCACCTTGCCGGCAGACACGATGTGTGTATGCAGAAAACTTTCTAAGAATTTTCTGCATGATGTGCATGCGAGAGTGGACACGCTGATTCGACAATTTTAGGTGCAGCGGCCGCAGATGATGCGTGCCAGCCCGACAAACATTTATCCCAATGCAACGATGCTGGGCAAATTCTAATCACGTTACTTGAAAGGCCTTAGGCGAGCTACAGAAAGGGTGGGTGAGCGAAAAAAATGGCGGAAAAAGAAAATAAGCGAGCAACGAGAGAGGAAGAAAGAAAAAAGATACCTGGAAGGGGCACGAAAACAACCTGGCACAGAGTGCGAGATGCATGAATTTTGAAAAGCAAGAAAGACGGAAAGGGCGCTTTGCATAACGATTTAACATGCATAACGAAGAAGAAAAGAATCTGCCAACGAACCATCTCTCGAGGTTTCCTTTCGGGTTTTTGGCGATGCGAGGAAAATTTTTCTCAACTCTTTTCTTGCCCTGGCTTGTCAGAGAAACGTCCCGTTTCGTGCCGCGCCGATTTTTTTTTGACGAACGGGATGGACGATTGCGTTACTTTCTGGCTCCCGTCGGCGTATCTAATCTTAAATTTGATGCCCATGCTGTGTAAGCATCAGGCTTTTCCTGGTAGACGCTGTAACCTACAAAGGCCTCGGCCGGGGTTTCGTATCAAAGAACAGAAGGAGGAGAAGGGGGGCCCAGGTTTTTGAATCAAGATGGTGTGTGAGGAGAGATGCGGATTCGCCTATCAACCTTAGTTGCATCGATGCTAAAATATCGACATCCCGTGTTTTTCAATTCGATTCGACCCGCATCGAAAGGATTTAGGTAAAAAAGCAAAGGCGCTTATTATCTACCAGAATGCTGCCTTGGAGGTTGTAAATTCGAAGCAGGAAGCGGAGAGTTTTAGTTTTTAGTTTGGTTTTTTTTCTTGGTGTCTGAGAATCGTTCTTGATACACTCTTCCCCGCTCTCAAACAGACCCTCGCGAAGAATAAGCATGGCGAGACGAGATATCTCGTTAGTGGGATATGCAAGCGATTATAGCGTATCTCTCGGTCTTGGAATATTATTAGGTTTTGTTATACTTTTTTGACATGCGTGCAGATACGTAGCCTCTGCACTGCATACCCTTGGTGGCATGAGGTGCGAACACATATCCGCCTGGGTGAACGGGCACACGGGGTTTTTTTAACTCTCTTTCTCTCTAGGTCGTGCGTGCTTACTTTCTTATCACTGACCGAATAATTACACAATCTGGTTCCAAGGGTCCCCAAGAAAAAAAAGAAAAACGGGGGCACAACAGCTCGCTCGGTTCGCTCAGGCGTAGCTAATATTAATAGCTGCCTGGTTCTATATATCCAGAAATCCAGAAGAAGAGCCATTCACAGTTCACACGGAAGCGGTTCAATTGAGGCTATGTCCTGTGAGAGCTAGATGACCTAGTTCCCGTCGCCTTGTAAGCAAATAATATTCGATCCCTCGTTATACAGCACTAGAGCATCTTTTAGCGCACTGTTGGATAAAGAGAAGGACCGCCTTGTTTCTGAAGCACCACTAGCTCTTCTTTGGCTTCCCTCTCTCTTTTTTTCCTTTTTTGCTTCTTCCTCATCTGGCCTTGTGCCAAAATAGTGCGCTTAGACTTCCGCTGATCGGGTAGTCTCATCAATTGACAACAGGCTAACAAAGTCAACTAACTATCCTGCGAATAACAATTCGGTGCTGATCACTGTTAATATGTTATCTATCCTGCCCGCAAACAATGAAATATACCAGCTGTCATGGGATCAGATATCCCGGGAACGGGCCCCGTCCCGGAGGGCAGGAGACCTGACAGCTGCTCTCCGGGCTTGACAGCAGCAGCGTCCTGTTAGCACCCTACAGAAAGTTAAGCTCCCTGTAGTGCAGAGATGCATGTACAGGTGCACGCACCCAGACGTATTGTCGAAGTCATCAAATTTGCGATTGTCAAACAAACTAGTCGACTCCGGAGCTCGATCGAACCCTGGACACGAGCGCTGATAAAAGAAAAGAAAAATTCGGCGACAGCCACCTCTCCAACCAATCGTTCAACGTCTCTGCGGGCCGGAACGAACGGGTTTTTTATTTTGCAAGCTCTCAAAAGCCTAACATCATGCAGTAGGAATGCAGCCTATCTATATTTCTTAGCTCCATGCATGACCAGTTGTTATGACCTGGCGGTGTAGACAGCTGGTTTTCTCTCCTCCTCCCTCCTCCTCCTCGACCAAGTAGCAGCAGGTGTGTACCACAGATACCGGCCTAGAACCGGTTAGTGGATCCTCAACCAACTCACTGAACGTAATGTACCTTCTCTCAGTGATACCGAATACCTGGACATTCCCCTTCGAATAGATGTTCATTTTTATACAGCTGTCGCCGACCAGGGTATGGTCTCGGGCATATTCATGAATCGCATACGCGATCGTCACGCGCGCATTCCACAGACAGGTTTTCTCTCTCTCTCTTTCGTATTTCGTAGGAGAGTTTTGTTGGTTGGCACTGGACCGGGTTATTTTGATTATCCAATGCACTTTGCATTCCCAGATCTCATGTTATACAGGTGTGGATTCGACTAACAGAACACCCATGTGAGACTTCATGCTTCCTCCAATTCGTCTGTAGTAAGAAAAGCTTCGAATGGCCGGCGCTTAAACTCTGAAGAGAAAAAAAGACGAATGGGCAGACTGCCCACTTCTTCAAAGGGTGGTTCCGATGTACCGTAAAGTCAATTCTTATTAAAGAGAAGTATATACAGTTCGTAGCATTGTACCACATGCTTCCCCTCCAGGTATCTCGAGCTGTGCCCTTTCCCATGAGTAAAGAATCCAATACTGTATTCGCTTTTATCACCAATAGCAAATAACTATTAGACAATCCTGCCCCCCCGCCTCAACGTGACGTGAAGGACAGCTGCAACAATATGCCTAGCTGCATACGCTAGAGGTGTATTACCCTCTGTAATTGAATATTGACTGACTAATGGTCTCCATTTCGTGTTTTCCTTGCTATATATAGCCGAGTGCAAAATCTGCATCAGTTACTTGCATCCTTGGATCCTCCCCGGGAGGTGGGCTGGAAAGTAAAGGGAGATAAAAGGGAAGAAAGAAGAAAAAAACAAAAATAACAAAACAGAATGGGAAACGACACCGAGGGCTTTCAGCCTGTCTTGCGCAATTTCTGCCAAAAGATGCAGGGGTTGGGGTCCTTTGCATTCGGACAGCTGTCGACAAGTCACAAAAGGACAAGGGGGGGTGGGAAGGCTTACCGATATCAAGTAGCGAATCTGTGTCTACCGTTGCCGACAAGGCTCACCCATGGCACCGACCAAGGAAAGCAAACATTAGGTTTAAACGGTTCCAAGAGCACACATTTTGCATTATGGTGCGCAGAGAAACAAAGGAGCCGTATATACTAAATGATATATATGGCAGTTGAGATTTTTAGACTTACAATGTCCTGCACTTCTTTGTTACGTCTGAACTCGTGCCTTGCCCAGGATTGCATTTCGTTTCTGGTCGAGGGGTCATCAATACCTGAGGTTACGTCGGGTACAGTTGTCAGGACATTTGAGCATTCTTTCTGGAGGTATAATGACGTAGCATAATTACGGCGGATTGTTCTTAAGATATCTCTCCACAGTTCGAGCACGCGAGATCGTTGGATGAACTAAGAATAAATGTGTCAACTCAGAGCCGCTTTAATCAGATCTTGTTTGAACATCGAGTCTTTTCCTGTTCTTTGTTTCTGTATGTCTGTCTGTCTTTGCATTCTAGACATTCTTGCAAATGTATCGTTGAAATGTCTATTGATACGAATTCGAACATACCCGATCTAAGCTTAACGGTGGGCCAGCGCCCCGAGCCCGACTGGGGGCCAACCTCCTGGCCACAAAGATCATGGCATCCGTGACGAACCCGCTCCGTTTCCCAATCTTTTTTTGGGGGGTTATCTCCGAAGCAAAAAGAGTTGAAGATTGTTGGATTGTTGCAGTTTTGGATTTTTCGAAAACCACGTTGTTCGCCAAGAACCCGTTTTTTCTCTCGAGATTGGAATGTAAACACGTCGAACCCACACAACGCAAACGCTCCAGCAACCCCAGTCCAGAGCTGAGGCTGGTTAGAGATCTTTTTCTCTGTTCATCTTCTAGACTAGAGCTCCGCAACGGAATGTATACGATACTCACATACCCAGTAGAGCTTTCGGGAAGTAAGGCTATCTTTATGACCTTCTGACGATTGCGCGCTATGCAGCTATGCAGCTTGGAGGCGAACGTAGACACCTCGACATTTCGGTATCCGCGATAGCTCTGTAACTGCTTACTTGCTTGCTTACTGAGAAAAAAAGAAGGAAAAAAGAAAGAAAGAAGGAAGAAGAAAAGACTGAGAAAAAGCCATGTCATCTACCAACCCTTCATCCGGTCATAACTCTATCTCTACGGACGGTTCGACGAAGAAACGCAAGTCCCGTCGCAATCCTGGAACACCCCCTCCGCCAGCCTTGATCGTTCGCACGAATGCCCTCCCCCTCGAAGAACTCAAGTCCAGCTTCCTAGACCCATCCCTCCTCACGTTCACGGGAACCCAGAATGATACTCTTCAAAACTACAGTATCGAATTATACACATCTGCCTCTCTCCCCGAGGATGTCTTTACGGACTGCTTCGACCTGCTGGAGGCCAACATGTCTGGAGCGTACAAACAAACGTCGATAGGCTGGCATCCGCGCAAAAAGAAGGACGAAATGAAACATCCGGCCATGCGGTATCTAGTTCTGACTAATGATGCTGTTGCTACCGATAGTTTAACATCGTCGTCTTCTACGTTTGTCGGATTTCTCGAGTTTATGATCACAGAGGAAGACGGGAAGGAGGCGATATACACGTACGAACTCAACATCGTACAGTCACACCAGAGCCTCGGGCTGGGGAAACGATTACTCGATGTCGCAGAGGAGTTTGGCCGGCGGGTCGGCGTCGAGAAGACCATGCTGACCGTGTTCGATTCTAACATTGGAGCTAGGAAATTCTACGAAAGGGAAGGATATGTTACCGATGAGATTTCGCCGGAGCCAAGGGTGCTGCGAAACGGGTTGGTAAAGCCGCCGACATATCACATCCTTTCCAAGCAGTTCGATAGAGGGACCGAATGGCAATAGAAGGCTTAAGCTTCAATACAAACAAAAAAATTACAGTATTGGAGTGCACCTACTAACGATCCTGTATATGCTAAATAACTTGATAACGATGGCGTACTTGTTTATGAAAAATGCATGATTAATGATGATGATAATGGCAATAGTAAAATATATTATATACAGAAACTGACCCTCCTAAACGCTTTTCCCGTTTTCTTCCCGGTATTTCCTTCATATTTGTACAACATCTCTTCCGATTAATTCGGGTCGTTCCGTTTCGTGTTCGTCGCGGAGGACTGCGTACAGTGCATCCGCGACAATAAGCGCGTTGACGATGGACCAGACTAGTGTGATAGCGTAGAAGAAATTGGCGTTTCCACTTCCAGCATACACCCACAAGTAGTAGAATGCTGGTCCCAGGAAGGTCGCATAGAGGACAGCAGCGGCAAGGAAAAAAGTATACCTCATGACTATGGTGAATAATCAAGTTAGTGGATAGGAAGATTGAGGTCTGGGGGAAAAGCCTTTGTACTAACGAGGGAAGACATGGTTGTACAATGCAAGGAGGGACAGGTAAAGTCCTGTGTCTCCTATAGCGGGGTATGATTTAAATATCGATGTGATGCCAACCAAGGTGATCAAAACGAACAATGGTTGGCTTCTGTTCAACAATATTTTAGTTAGTATCGAATTTCCATCATAGTGTGGGACCTATGAGACTTACCTTAACCTAAGGCAAATTCCAGGAACATATATAAAGAGATGCAATTGGAACAAACATAGGAAGAATCCCCTGAAGCTGTCAAACATCTCGATGAAAAAGTACCACCATAACCCAACGTTAGGGGTAAGATCTGGAAGCAATAAATGAACGCCATATGTAGACGCAATGAACTCCCAGGAGCCGGTGAGCGTATGCGAGAGCTTAAGGTATATCAGTAGGACCCAGACGAACACGAATGTGGTAATAGCTGTGAACGTCTAGAGAATGTTATTAAATTGGAAATTCAGGGTATATTGATAATTATCTCGAGAGTGACCTACTTGAATCGATGGCTTGGAAGGTGTTTTCAAAGAATCGTAGGTGAGCAGCAAAAGTGGGGGGAACAAGAGTATCGGATAAAGGGATAGGTATGAAGCCATAGAAAGTGAGACAAACGCTGGACCCCGTCGACCTATCGTTGGGTTAGTATTACTTGTTAAGATCTTTGTTCGCGATTGATATTTACAGAAGGGATAGTACCTTGAACTGCGGCAGCAATAGCGTGTAATACAATGCTATTTGTAAAAACAATAGTGGGACGCGCGATGCATGTTGCTATCGAAAACGGGTTGAACAAGAATCTGGGATGGAGAAAGCTGTCAGCGTGAGTCTAAAAGTATGGCAAAGATTGATGGAGCATACGCGGCGGCAATTGCCCAAGGCGGCCATGTATTGTCTTTTCTTGGAGATACATGGTTGGGTGTGACGCTCGCAGCTCCAGAGCATGCGATTTGGATTAGAGAAACGGCGGAAAAGAGATCTGTGAGAACGTATAATAGGTTCGTTATAACAGTAGAGGCAGGCAAGATCGAGAATAGTGATAGTAATAGTGGTGCCTGCGTAGCGATAGACGTTAATTGAACTGGTTACAGCTAGCAAAGATGACGATGTGGTCGTACCTGATGAAAGACCCCGCCATCATAAGGTGAAACCCCGTGCGTATACAGATAGACACCTTCCTGGACTGAAGCATTGGTACGGATTAGCCTGGGGTCCCTGTGTATGTTGGTGCTGGTATAGCATACGGCGCTTATAAGACGTGACAGGTGTCGATATTTCTACCCTCTGAGCTAATGTGGTTGGTAACGAGGGAAAGGCAGTGAACAGGACCAGTCTAAGGAGAACACCGGCTCCTATCACCAGGAGGCACTTCCGATCCATCCCTATTTCGACTTTGCCTCTTGTTCCTGTTGGTTGCGACTGCCAAACTCAATCCTGCTATGTTATAATATCGAGAGGCCACGTCGCGACTGCATCACAATGGATTTGAGTGTTAGGGGTGCTTGTATCGACGGGAGAGGGCCAACGGCAGGCCGTCTGTCTAGTCGGATGTTCGCAGAGGACCGGTTTCAGGCCAAGATGGATGAGCGGGGGTAGTTCGCGATTGGGATGGGCGTCAGGGTCGGTCCGGCGGGTGGTCGCATCGACTGGGATATATCTCGATAGCACGGTAGCAAGGTTGACGGTGTTGAAGGTGGTGCGTGCTACCCGTCGTTAGCCCTTCCCGCCAAAAGTTGGTTTCGTTTCAGGCCTTGGCAGCAGTTGGACGTCGAAGTGTTGCCGTGTTGGGCTGAGTGGCCCAATTTCGTCAACCCGCATAATGGCAATGTCGCCTGTGATCACATCCCACTCTCTCTCACCCCCATCTCTCAATTCTCCCTCTCTCTCACCTCCTCCTTCTTCATCATACCAACTGACACCTACACGGTGCTCATATACCCCTTTGTCGCTATCCATCCCTTCTGCCGTCTCTTAGCTTTTTCTCTACCTAGTGTCGCCAAAGACACATTTTTGAACTTCCCATCCCTCCAGTTGCTGAGACGTGGCCAGTTACCTCACCATGGCTTCGCTATTCCCATATCGCGATATCAACATTCACGCCTCCGCCGCACACTATGCTTTTACATCACCCTCAAACCCTTCGGCGCCAACTTTGGTCGTCGATCGGCCCTCTGGCCACATCTGGCTCAGCGACAAGCCGATTACAGGGGCCAAACGAGTTACTAGCATTGCTGGTATTCTTGGGATGATCCGTCTGAGATTGGGTAAGTTGTCGACGGCTCTTACGAATAAACACAAGACAAAGCTTTCTAACACCTCGGACCTATATAGATAAGTACCTAATCGTCATCACAAAGGCCGCCCAAGTTGGAAGGATCAAAGAACAGCCCGTTTACAAGATCCAAGCTACCGAATTCCTGCCCCTGCGAGAAAAGCCACTCCATGTTCGTTACCCAACTTACATATTCACTTGCCTGCGAGCTTTAAGATACTGACGAAATGACACCCCTAGGACACTGATGAGGACACATACATGCAACTCCTTACGACACACCTCAGGACAGGGCCAATGTATTTCTCGTACTCGTTTGACCTTACGAATACCTTCCAGCGCCAGATTCATGCGGACCAAAACTTACCATTATGGCAACGAGTACGTAATGCCGGGCCCACTTCGAGATTAGCGAATACTAAACGCAGTTAGGCCGATAATCGCTTCTTTTGGAATCGTTACATCTCGTCCGATCTCATCGATCTTTGCAGCTCGAATCCGGCAGTATGTTTACCACTCCCCAACCTGCAGATTATGTATCCTAACTTGGCTAGGTCAACCCTTACGTCCTACCCGTCATTTTTGGGATGATGTCAATCACCGCGACTGCCATTAAATCAACACCTTTGTCATTTATTCTGATTACAAGGCGGTCTCGATTTCGCGCGGGTACACGGTATTTTTCGAGAGGTATCGATGAGAATGGAAATGTATCAAATTTCAACGAAACCGAACAAATCATCATCACGGGGAGTGTTGGCGCCGGGTATGACAAGACTACTGCCTCACAGGAGAAGCAGCAGGTCCAAATTATGTCCTATGTTCAGACAAGAGGCAGTGTTCCTGTGTTCTGGGCGGAAGTCAATAACCTGAAGTTTATTCCAAAGATATTGATTCGAAGCGTTGATCCTGCAGCGGCTGCCGCTAAGCACTTTACCGAGCAAGTGCTGTTGTATGGCGACAACTATTGTGTGAACCTCGTCAACCAAACTGGCCGGGAGAAGAATGTGAAGGACGCTTATGAGCGTGTTATTAAGGCAATAGTTCCGAACACCATTGAAGGAGAGAAGGCGAGTGCAAGGACGGAAGAGCAATTCCGCGCCATCGAGCCAATAGGAAACAAAAGCCTTCTCGACCATGTGCACTACGTATTCTTTGATTTTCACCACGAATGCCGAAACCTCAAGTGGCATCGTGCCTTACTTCTGCTGGAACAGCTTGGAGATGCCTTAGAGAAGCAAAAGTATTTCCATGCGACGGAAAGTGCCGCAGGATTGACCGTGAAGAACGCTCAGACATCTGTTGTTCGCACAAACTGTATGGACTGTTTAGATAGAACGAATGTCGTTCAGAGCATGCTGGCGAGATGGACCTTGAGCAGACAGTTGATCGATCTTGGGGTACTGAGTGAGGGCGAAACGATTGAGAAGTATCCGAGCTTCGAATATCTCTTCAGAAATGGTATGGTTATGCTCTCTAATCCTGCTAGACACAGCGACTTTGCTAACTCCAGTATACAGTTTGGGCTGACAATGCGGACGTTGTGAGCCGTGCATACTCCGGAACTGGCGCCCTTAAAACCGATTTCACTCGAACCGGAAAGAGAACTGCCAACGGAGCACTTGCCGATGGCATAAACTCACTCACTCGTTACTACTTGAATAATTTCCAGGACGGCCCACGACAAGATGCCTATGATCTTTTTTTGGGTTCATACTTGCCAGCAACTTCGGGTATCACCTCCAGCCTCATGTTTGTCGACAGGCGTCCAGTGTTCATTCAAAGTATACCCTATGTTTTCTTGGGAGCCTTGGTATTCCTATTCGCTGCCATCTTTACGAATTCTCAACCTTCTACCCTATATGCCCTGAGATTCTTCATTGCTCTTTCATTGGCGATTGTTGTTTGGTGTGGAGTTTTCATTAAAAACCACGGAATGCTCTATGTAAGTCACTTATACATTCACCCAATAGCGACGACAACGAGTCTAATGACATTGGTTCTTTTTTCCATAGGTAAACTGGCCTAAATTGAATAACCTCACCTGGGCAAACGAGGGCTACAATGATGCTCTGGGCAATGTTGCAAAAAATAAGGTTGTTGGTAGATGGGTTGCCCGCCATGAAAGAGGTGCTAGCAGTATCAGATTGATGCATCTCGAGGAAGGAAAGAAGAGGATAGAGTAAACTGTTTGAACGGCTTTTGGGTGTTAGACAGCTGAGTATATAGCAAGCATGCCTTCGGTTTAGTAGTTTCGATTCGTTTTCTGATTTTTGTACATTGTTCCCCTGATCAGTCATTGTAATGAAAACTTTTTTGGTTTTACTCCCTTGTTTCTTTTCTGTTATCGGAGTCAATAGCTAGACCCCCTGCATATAATTCTTAACATAGAAACATTCCTATTTAGCGTTATATCTTGTCCCAGATAAATAGCCCAATTAGTAGCACCGTAGTCAGAATATTTCGATCCACTGTTATTCTAGGAATACTTAGAGGGCTTTGTTACAACTTCCCCGTTGGCTCCACGACTCCTTCACATGTTGCGTTGTGAGACGTTGTATTTTCTGTAGAGCTTAAAGTCACGTGTCACGAATTGGTTATCTCGATCTTGTTCAGCACCGCAAACTTCACAGAAAAAAGTCACAAGGGACAACCACAACGTCCAAGTCCAACAATTATGCTATCGTTGGCTCTCCGCCGCCTGCCTGCGGCCATGCCGCGGACTTTATCGATCCCTACGACCTCGCTATCCGCCTTCGAAACCCTTCGAAATATCACTACCATTACAAACCCGACGTCCTTCCGAAGAGTATCTGCCGCTCTTGCCTCCACCTCGAGACCGACACTCTCCCTCCAACCACGTGGACCTACGGCCCTCTCTCAGATCCGTGGGATGAAAGTTAGAAGTGCAGTGAAAAAGCTGTGTACAGGATGCAAGGTAGGTTTCCGAGAAACCAGATCTGAAGCTTAAGATAGGCCAATCGATACTGGGTAAACGTTTTTCTTTCTCTAACATATTATTGCTTCCTATACAATAGAGCGTTCGAAGAAAGGGATATCTTTATATTATTTGCTCGAAGAACCAAAAGCACAAGCAACGACAAGGTTAAACGACGGTCAGAATTAAAGAACGAGATTACTCTCAAAAAAAAGTTGGGAACCTGTTGGCAGACATGAAGAGCTCTGTGCTATATTATTTCCTACTGAATGGGTGGCCTGCAATTATGAGGGAAAGCTTGAGCGGCTCGGCGAAGTAGACTATTGTATGTTATTAAGGTGTTATTTCTATTATAATATTGTACATAAACTTATTTATCACAAAATCACTCCAATTAGCGTTATAGCTGGTTTGCAATTAATCCACTGGATTGATCGTCTCATCGTGGTGTGTATTCAACTATTTATAGTACAATTATGGGCTCCGAGGCCCAGTATATTATACATGTCATGCTCTCGAAATATACAAGAACAAAGGATAAGACAGCATTATGAAAAAGAAACATCAAAAACGCCAGACAAAGACGCTCTTCTATTAACGCCTCCATTGTAATAATTCTTTAGCAACCCACCAATATATGGTATAAAATACATTCAAACGCCGACGAAAGCTGCAATTCGGATACGAAACTTGAAACTCACGCTTCCAAAAGGGAGGAACAAAGCGTGATGTTAATTAAAGGGGGGTACGTATAATATGTATCTATGGTAATAGAAGATTTTGTAAAAAATTTGATCATTTCTTTCGGTCGTTCCATCCGTTCATACTTCGTCTCATACCGAGGGTCTTCTTAGGCCCGGATGATGTGCTTCCAGATGAAGAATTGGAGTTTGCACCACTACCTAGGCGGCTCATAGTGGTGGGAGCCATGTACGAGCCACGCACCATCGTAGATAACGATGTAAAATTTGAGCTTGGTAGATTGCGGTTGATCTGATGATTGAGTGGCAAAGCATCTCTCTTCGCTGCCGGGCGTTCTGGGGAAGAAGAGAGGAATATGTATTTCTCTTTGGTCTGAGGTTTAGCTTCGGAATTTTCGATAGTCACCTTAAGTGGTTGAATTGGGGGCTCGATGTCTGGTAAGTTGGAAACTGGTTTCTTGGGTGATTTTTGGAAATAGTTTGTTAGACTATTCTGCGCCTTTCCTTTGGTGTTCTTATTCGTCTTTTGCTTCGAGGCTTTAGTCTGGTTCTGCTGGGTAACGCCAATTTCTCCAGATATACCATCAGACTTCCTCTTGAACGATGTTCTACGAGTATCCGTTGCACATTCTAGTTGTGAACCGGCCAAAGTCTGCATATGGCCCTTAGCCGTTTGGAATCCTTGCATTGTGGTTGTGTGCGCTGAAAAATTAGTGGACATTGTCGTTTTATTCGTAGAATAAGAGTTGCTTCTATTGTAAATTGAATTCGTCCTCGAGGCGTTTGTAGCAGTAGCCGATCTCCACGCTTGGTTACCCGTCGTTCGTGATCGATATGCGCTATAACTGTTGTCATCGACATCATCTTGGAAGTCGCCTTCCGCATAGGCACCATAACTCTCCTCGGGTTCATCTGATTCAACCCAGTCGTCTCGAGACGGCAGTAATGCTGCCTTGGTGGTTGCCTCAATTTGTTCAAGACTTGGACATGGCCTGGCCATGATCTTTCCGAAGGATTCGATCACTTGCAGTGTAATCTTTGGACCTCTTGACACCATCAGTGCCCCCAGGCTAGCTTCCGCGAGGAACACACTAAGATTGCTTTGCTCTAATTATCGTTAGTATTGAGGAGTATTTCCTAACCAAAGGCGGTACACATACGCTTTTCTCCAGATTTCCGGTCTCGAAGCTCAAAGGGATACGAGAGGTATAGAAGGGTTTGCGCTCGGGTCATCGCAACGTAAAGAAGTCTTCGCTCCTCATCCGTATCCTCGGATCGGGAATGCGGCAATGAGCCTGTGTAACATCCTGGAACAAAGACTACCGGCCACTCAAGACCTATATCGTGTCAGCAAAATTCTCTCAACTTTTGCATGTTGAAAGAGTATACCTTTGGCGTTGTGAATGGTGGATATGGTTAAAACGCCATGTGATCCTTCATTTTCTGCTTCCGGTCCTTCCTTGACCGTTGCTAGAGCGGCATTGGCAAGGAACCTGCCTAGTGCGATTGAAATCATGGACTCGTCAAGAGTAGTTCCATCTGCATCACTATCAGGTAATTCAGCCTCATCAAGTCCAGCTGCAAGATTATTGCAAAATTCTGTTGCCTGGATGATAAGTTCCTCGACATGCTGCCATTTGTCTTCTCCAGGTTTTTGATTGCCTTCGATATGGCTTTGGTATCCGATTTTATCTAGCAAAAACTTGATGATAGGTGCAATATCATGTTTCCCAGTAAGCTCTGCCGACTTCAGAAGATTTCGTGTATCCGTGATGATCTTGATGAATTGACATAAGCTCTGCTCGCCAGCCTTGCTGACTTGGGTTTCAAATTTGAGATCTCCTCTGACTCCTTTCCTAATGAGAGTCCAGATGCTTATACCCCTCTTGTGAGCCTCCGTAATAAAGCCGTCAACAGATTTGGTACCTAAACGACGCTTCGGAATATTGATAACTCTCGCCAGAGCCTCGCTGTTGTTAGGATCCAAAACAACTCGTAAGTAGTCTAAGACGGGTCGAACTTCCTGCCGCTCAAAGAACTTTGTTCCAGCGATGAGTCTGTACGGAATCCTAGAATTGTTCATGTGGGTTTCAATTTCTCGTGCAAGACCAGCCGATCTGATAAGGACAGCAATATCACTAAAAGTGAACAAGTTCCCAGTAAGCGCTCTTAGTCGAAGAATCTCTTGGACAATCCACCGAGCCTCTGCGTCTGGGCTAGGAAGCTTTCGAAGGATCGGCGATGAGCCAAGTTCATGGGTTGGTGTTATTCCCTTCTGAGGTCGAGCTTTGTCCTGTTGTATTATTTCCAGTGAACAGTTAAGGATGGCGGCTGCCGAACGATAATTTTCCTCAAGGTTAAGGACTATTGTATTTGGATAGACCTGCTGCATGGTATTCAGGTTACCAATCTCGGCTGCACGGAAACCGTAAATGCTCTGATCACTGTTGCAATGGATATTAGACTATAGCCTTCTGGTGGTGCAAAGATAAAATTAGAGGGACCTACGGATCTCCGACGATTGTGATTTTGTTTCTCTTTGCTGCAAGTAGGCACATCAGATCGAATTGGACGAGATTGGTATCCTGGAACTCATCAATCAAGACGGCCTCTATATTTGAGACACACAGCGGATGGCCACGCAGCAAATCCAGGCATCTCAAAAGAAGATCATCAAAGTCTAAAAGATTAGAATTCTTGAGTTCCTTCTCGTATTCTTGATAGAGTTTTGCAAATTCGTCGCTGTTGCTGGACTTCTTTTGAGCTGCTATATATTCGTCTACTGATTGCATCTTTGATTTAAGAGTTGATATCCTGGATCGCACATTACCAGCATCGTTTCCTTCTATAGTGGAGTATTTGTTTCGCTTGATCACACGTGAAATGATAGTTTTGCTATCACCAGTATCAGCGATACCAAATTCTTTGGGGAGACCGATTAGGTGGCCATATTTACGCTATCCCAAGAAAATATCAGTAACAGGGCTGGTTTGTGGTCAGACGGGTATACAACAGACCAAATATCGCGAAGCAATTGAATGGAAAGTCCCAATGATGAGTTGATTTTCCAAGCCCCCGCCAATCATCTTTGAGATCCTCTCTTTCATTTCCTTGCTGGCCTTGTTTGTAAAAGTTGCGACAATGATGTTTGACGGTCTCATGCCATTCGTAAGCATCCAAGCGACTCGAGATGTGAGCGTGCGTGTCTTGCCGGATCCAGCTGCGATTGAGGGCTTTATATTAGCTAATTGGCTTACAAGGACTTGACAGAGTAGTTTTGGGCATACGGGGAGCTAGAATCTGCAGGACCTCGGCGTCACTTGTGACCGCCTCTCGCTGGACCTTGTTGAGACCATCAAGAATCAAATCGACATCTAGATCCTGTGGATTAGAAGATTGGCCCTCCATTGCTGCTGGAGAGACACCCTGATAGGTGATATAGTTGCTAACGGTATCAAACCGCTACCATATATTCAAAGGCCGTTTTGTCGTATATATATCGGCGGATATTAACAGGTGTCTCCTGTTTGATGCTTGGAAAGAATGGGCGACAATTGTTTGACGCGATGTTTTGGTGTTGACTTGAGCGAGGTCACGTGGTGGAAGCCTCGGAACGACATGACCTTTGCATGAAAAGCGTGCAGATTATGGATGCAGCCCTCACTAGGCGCATTACGTTAAAAAGAGATACATGAAAATAGTCTGGCATGATATTACTTTGCAGGTTTCACATAAATTCTGTCGCATAAATTTGGAAGGATATCATGATGAGCACACCAATATATAGAATATGTATGAATAATATACACAGAAGCGATTTGTATAAGAATACGAAAGGTATCGCAATATAACTTTCGAGGGAGTGAAGGGTGTCGGGAAGCTGCTGAGGGAGAAACCAATTGTGTACCAACATGCATGGATGTTCTGGGACTGGGAAAGGGTACGCTGGGATGTATTACAATAACCTAAGGCTCCATCAAACATTTCCGACAAAAACAAAAGAAATCGGGAATAGTCTAAAGGTGTCGAAGGTCTAATATAAGGGGGGAATAGTAACAATGACCGAAATAGAATTAAACGCACTGGGGGTATAGGGTATTGGGAAAAACAAAATACGAGGGACCAGCTTTTCTTTGCCGTGACCGAGACGAGTAGGTCTCCATATGAACAGGAGCAATCATAGAGCGATAGATTAGGTGGTATGAGGGACGAAGTGTATGTAGAGTATAAAGGAGCATGCGGTTTCAAATATGAAATGAATGAGAATACACAAGAATGTAAAAGTAGGAGAGCAAGATAAAGCGCGCCAAGTGGCACGAGGAGAAAGATAACAATGTGAAGAATAAGTGTAATATTCGGGAAGGCGCAATCAATAAAGACGTGCCAATGTGTACCGAGATGGAGTTGACGATAGCAAACCCGAAGTCGACGATCTGCTACCCAGCCTCTCCCGTTCCAACTGAACCCAAGAGAAGAAGTAATCTTCTGCTGTCTATTTACAGCTTCCTTGGAGGGACCTCTGCCTCTCCTCCATGTGAACAATCTGACCATCCACCTTTTGTGTCGGATCCGTTTGCAAAACGGAATACAAATGAAATGTGCAGTATTAACCTCCTCAGTAAACGACCGATTCTTTTGATATGCAAAGGAACGAGAAACAAAATGCAGTGCTGAATGGAAGGGTGACGTGCATCTAAAGGGGGGAGTATTTATTTTCTTTTGGATTGATAAAGGATTCAATATAGACAAAGGAAATATATGAGAAAAGCCACAAGCGCTTGAGAAAAGGAACTCGCTAAATATCACGAAAATGCAGATGGGTAGGGCAGGGACAACCATGATAGCAAGAACAAGAACCTGAAGCAAAAAATCCAGAGACAGCACCGCGAAAATCATCTTATGAAGGGAGAAGAAATATCCAAAGGAATTTCTTTCCGCAACGGGATGTGCAAAGTCAGACCATAAAAACCGGAAGGGAAATGGTTGAACGAGATGTTAAAACTGGAGATAAAAGGTTGGTGTTTGAGTAACAACGCACCCAGAAAAGGAAATAACTGCGAGTAATTTTTTTGTGCTTTTAATTATGACTTTTCGGGACGGAATGAGGCGTTGATAAGGAATGTTTTCCCTTATGATTTGGACTCTATTTGGTTGTAGTCGTGCGTGGTATGTCGGACTTATGGTGTATAGGTGTTTCAATATGAGGCGTGAAAGAAATCTGTATGCGTAGTGGTGAGTGGTAGACAAATGTCAATGTCGCAAGTATTGTTGGCCGTTAGAGTTTAAAATTGATAGACTGGAATCGGCTGAGCCGGAGCAGATGTTGGAGTTGGTAAAGGAGTTGTAGGATTCTGGGAAACCAAGGCCTGACCTCCTGCTGCTGCTGCTGCTTTAGCCGCAAGCATAGCTTGCTGATGCTCAAAGTAGTCATCGTTCGGGGTTTCAGGGGGGGTAGGATATCCGTGTGGCATCTGTTGCTGTTGTCCCGGGGCCGGTTTTTGTGGAGTCATTGGTGTGATAGCTGTCGACTGGGGAGCAAGAGTATTCTCAGGCTCTTTGATCTGAGGCTGAGGGGCCATTTGACGGACACGTGGAGCAATGGTATGTCGACGGGCGATAGCAGCTTGCTTAGCCATGAATTCCTCGAGGGTAATAGCAACCATGCCGTAGTGTGCACTTGAGTATTTGCGAACCAAGACTTGAGAAGGACGGTGAAGGTGCTGCGAGAGGAGGACGATGGTAGTAGTATCATAACTCATAGCCCAGTCAGATTGTGGTGGTGGAGTGCGGCCGAGGATGTGTCTTGCAAGAGCGAGCGAGGATCGTGCCATGACGGAAGGAAGAGTGCTGACAAAGTCTTTGTGAAACATAGCGATCTCGCTGAGATACAGTGCCATATACTCAACCTCTGGATCGTAGCTAACCTCAGAGAGAATCATCTGCAGGAAATTGTCGACGGTAGGGTGGCCAATGATCCAGTTCAACGTTTGAAGAACGTGTCGTTCCATTTGGACAAACATATCCTCTTCGTACAAACCACAGCACATGCTTTGGAGTTCTCTGATGGTTGGAACCCTGTCCTTCTTATCCCCGTATTTAGCGGCAATGAGCATGGCAGCGCATCCGACCAACTGATAGTGTCTTTTGAAGACGACGCGCTTGGAGCAATAACGGTCCAAAAGGTTGACGGTAAGGAAAAGTGTTTCTGGGAGAAGTTGGAAAGCAATGTGTGCCTCAATCAAGAAGTCGAGAAGATAGGGACGCATGAACCATTGGATTTCGGTCTGGATGTCAATGCTATCAACATCAGGGACGGTTTCCGCCTCCATGCGCTCCATGTGGTCAAGGATGTCCTCTTGGTACTCATCGGCAGTAGCTCTTGACATCTCATCAGCCATGATTTGGAGCTGCTCTGCGGCGTATCGCTGAGCTTCTCGGGACTTTTGGTTGCGAATAAAGCGTCCATCTCTGTCGTCATCGCTCTCGAAGAAGTGGTCATTGACAGGTCGAACGGTAAGCCCGCCGTTTCCAAGAGTTGCGGAGTATTGAGCCATGATGTAGGTGATCTTCAGGTAATTAAGATTAAGATTAGGTTGTTGTAAAGAATGGACGTCGAAAAGGTTTCCTTTAGTGTTGCCAAAAGAACATTCAATTGGCAGCGCAAGAGAAGCCGGGGTCGACTTAGAAAGGGTTTGCTTAAAGAGTGGCTATAGTTAAATAAAAGAAATTACGGAGAGTCGAAGAAAATCCGAAGGATCCAGTGTGAGATGTGACCGGAGAGATACCAGGACGATTTCGTGGTTCTTCGAGGAAGATTCCAGAGAAGGTGCCGAGATGTATCTAGATGAGATCCGTATTCCGGGGAAGAGTATCTTAGAGTTAGATGGTAGACTGCATTCAATACAATGACGGAACAGAAAGGTTCTCTATCGATGGTTGTCGGGACCTGGCTTGAGTTGTTGGTTCTCTAGTCTTCGAAAAAAAGTGAGGATGAACGAGTTAACGTCTCCTGTGATCCTTTCCGTTGGCGGTTCGTGATTATCGCACAAAGTAACAGTACCGGTTAGGTCTTGCTACTTTGTTGTAGGTTGCAGATGGCTTCAAAGAGTGTGAAGGGGTACAGGGCGAGGAGCACTGTAGGAGGGGTCTTTGTCAGTTTGGTTCCTTGAAAGCGATGTTGCAAAATGCGAGCGAAGAACAGAAAGGAGGAGTCAAGAAGAAAAGAGAGAAAGGTTTCGATGACCCGACTCGTCGGCGTAGAATATATATCGGCGGGCGGATGAGGCTGCGAGGTGGAGAGATCCTTTTTGCACGCACCAACACCCAGACGACGGTCGATGACTACAAACCAACACGGAAGCCAAACACCATACACCAGTCACCACCAGCAATATTTCTAATCGGTTTTCGGGCAACAGTACCAGCGAAGAACCCTTTGGAAGCTCTGATGCGATGGAGTTTGCGCTGGAAGTGGCTGGCCGTATCTACATGCAGGATGTTTGTTCCAAGTCCCCTCGCAGAGGAAAACTCGCCGTCGTCCATCGACCAGCGCAGGGGAAAATTTTCAACCCGGCTAACAACGCTAAGGGAAATATCAAAGAAGAAAAAATGCGAAAGTCTAAAAAACTTACCAAGGTATCCCGTTGGAGATAAAATGAAGAAAAATACTAAGCGGGACTGCAAAGAAAGATATCGTGAACTATGAATGTCCGATTGTAACAAGTGAAGGTACGATGTCACCGGCAGCCAAGGGGGTGTGTGAAGTCGATGGGTGAAGATCCGGGATTCCAGAGGTTCTCCGCTATCAAAATTTCCTTCCAGAAGATAAATTCAGAGTACAGAAGAACCAGGGAGATGGGGAGAGAGAGAGATAGAGAGATGGAGACAAGTATCGGTGACGTTGATACAAGTCTGGCGGGTGAGAGAGAGTAAATATTTACGGTTCCAAGGTTGGAGGTGGTGGTTGGTGAGACGACAAGAGAAACCCTAACGATCTCTTGTATCTCTCCCGCTTGAAACGGATAAGGGATTGCTACTTTAATAGCGTCAAGCCCTCGAATGTCGTATGTAGACGAGTCGAAGGATTGTATGATACAAAATTGCAGTCGGTGTATGCAACTTGTATCTGTAGTCGGATAGTCGTCTCGTTTCGAATGTCGGATTCTGACAGTTCGGAAAAATGGAATGCCTGGGGAGTAGAGGCAGACCGGAGACGAGGGGAAGAAAGAGGATTAAAGAAGGGAAGAGAGAAGAACGACGACGATGAAAAAAGAGAGAAAAGGGAAGAGAGTGTCAGGATAGAGGAAGAGGACGAGAACAAAAGGAAAGGGAAAAGAGTGGCCGATGAGTGGATGATGAAGGAAAAAGGAAGAATAGGGACGACGAATAGGAATGAATGAACGCTTCTCTCTAGTCCTCCATGCTGCTGCTGCTCCTAGGTCTGCCGCAGTAGCGTCCTGTTGCGGGTTACTTTTGGAATAATGCTACTTGCCCTTTTCTTGCTTTACCTGCTTTTGCGTGCTGGTGGGTGAGAGAAAAGGAAAACCCAGCAGTTGCCAGACAATCGCCCGCAACAGTCGAACGGGTGTGCCTCTCCTAGTTTCTCTTTCCTCCCTTCCTCCCCTTGGCTGGGGGGAAAAAGGAATTACCGGGCACCCACACAGCGAAAAAGGGTTAACCTTGGCTGCGAGCCTTCGCAGGCACACTACTGAACACAAACTGGCTAGACATGTCTCCATACAACAAGGAACCGGGCCTTAGCTGGCGTCGAGTCGGCCACGTCCAGCAGCCATATGGGGATTATTTCCTGGTCTAGTACGGCACATACCCGCTTCCTTCTTGGAGTCTTAGAGGGGTGAGCGAACAAAAAGGAAAGCGAGGAGGAGAAGAGCATGGGAAGGGAATGGGGAAAATGGCTCCTATCATCCTGCCCTCACACGAAACAGGTACATTACACGTTGAAGGAACGGTACCCGTTTTCGATGTATAAACCTGAGGAATTTGACGACTTGGAAAAGTAAATGTCTAGCTTCGGCAAAGTACAGGTTGGTATGCAAACACTCTGGCCAGACCCGGGCTCAAGGCACACGAGATCCAGGTTTCAGCATCGTCCGCTCTCCTGAGTGAACATCTCAAAAGAAGAAATAAAATATCATTGCATTCTAGCTAGTCGCAAGTGATTTACCTTTTTACTATCTTGAAAACAGTTAACATGTTGCTCTGACTCAATGACGAGCGATCCAGCTGACGAGAGACGAGAGACGCTCAATAGCAAATATTAAGCTGCTCCCATTAAACAAGGCCAGGGCGCCGGAATTTGCTGTGCTCTTCTCAACTTAATTTCCCTTTGACGAGAGCCTCGCCTCCTTAAAGCTTTGCCACTTTCGATACAAACCATGTCCAAGTGTTTGATGCTGGAACACATTCCCTTTATGATTCTGGGAACCCTCTTTCAATGATATGTATTAATAAAGAAATCCGATGATCTCTAACTCAGGGCAAAGTTTACGGTGTTGGAGATCTGAGGTTTGATCTTTGTCCGTTTTAATTGCGTGCCCAAATAGGCATCGTGATTCAGTCCATCGCATGTTGTCCCCGCGAGCTAGCCATACCTGGCTGAGGTCGCCCCAAAATTACAAACCCCTCCACGCAGCCAGACGTCTATGATTGATACAAGGTTACAAATTGGTTGGACAAGGCAAGGAGCATGGCTGCGTGTTTACTCTTTTTGTGGGTAGTCCGGCCCTATCCAGTAGATTGAATCGTCCACGCTTACTCGCTATTCTGACGCATGGACAGCCAGAGCGAACGAGAGGCAGCGATCCAGTGCTATCGCTAGATGGGACTGCCTGCTACTCCCATCCTGCCGCTAGGACTTCTGGCTGATACCCATGTTCGTTATCCTCATAAGGTTCCAAGTACTAGTCCCGTACAAAACTTGTCCCGCATACCTTTTCATCCGGAAGCTGATTGCAGCAAACGGTGCTATCAGCCGAAGTCACTAGTACCAAGTTGATGAGGTCACCACCATCGAAGGCTGCCCACAAGCCCCACCACAGGCCTCTGGCACAGCAAAATTAGAAATCGGAACTTGTAGGCGGCGACCGATAGCATCTTCATACTGATACATGCACTGTCCGGGATCGCATCATATCTATCAGGAGGCATTCAAGCCCCTGCCACCTTCCGCGCTGTCGCTACGCTGTGCAAAAGTTCCAAGGTTGGGCGCTGGTGGCTTACATCAAAGCCGCTTGGAAATTGAGCTGATTCAACGCTTTGCCCTATCTCCGACCCGCTGTTCTAGCCAATTTCGATGCTCACTTTCGCTAGTTTTGATGAAAGGAACCGTCTGCTTTCGGCATTATTGAAGCCTCGCCATGCATCATTTCTTCACATCCCTTAACGCAGGGTCAATTCGCTCCCACAAGAGGCTGGTCCTGCACACCAGAATATTGTCTCCGTGAGTTCGAGGAGGGGGGGTTTTTTTTTACGCCCACCCCGGAGACCGTTTCTGCACAGAGGGATCGAGATAAGTTCCCACCTTTGCATAATACATCGATGGGATCTCATGAGAATGTACTAGTAAACGGAGAGGTGGATTTCTCCCTTCGCATTATCACGCGCAAATCCCCTCTGTACGCGTTTCACGACGCTATAACCTGCTTCCGGATCTTAATGTGGTTTCTTTTCGCATTTTCCAGGCGCAGAGAGATTTTTGGAAAAGAAAAAAGGCCTGTCTTCAATCAAGACCTCCAACGAGGGGCTTCATTTTGGTAGGCGAAGCCGCTGTCTCCGATCTTTAATTGGGTGTCATTTGCACCTTCTATCCACCGGGTTTCGAACAGAGGTTTGTGCTACCACCAGCGACTGCGACCTCACGGTTAAAGTTCTCTTTCACGAGGTCGATGGGGCAAATACTCGGATGTTCTGGGATACGTTCATGTCAAGTGAATATTGGAAGATGATAGGGCGAACGGCGCCGAAAAAGATCGGTGACAACAGGCCTAAACAGCACTTAATTAACCGGATTCAGCTGAAAGTACGATTCCAGCCTCCGTTATTTCGGCCACCCCACTTTACGGCCAGGGGTAAACCGGCCGGCAATTGGCCCGCCGATGCACTGAGGCTCAGTTAACCTTCGAATATTGCGCGAAAGCCACGCTGGGAATGCATGAACACCAGCCACAGAACACGTCAGTAGCACACCAAAAATCATTTCTGCTTTTTCAAGCTTCGGGGAAATTTCCCAAGATGCTCTTCACCGTGTCCACATCGACATCGCATCAAAACATCGCATCCTCCGCCGCGATGAGCAATGATCTTCTACATACAAAACTACATATTTCACGGCGGATATGGCGACAGCGTCCTCGTTTGCTGAAGCATTTTTATTTTTTATTTTTCTTTCTCTGCAAGTCTCATTCCGCCGAACTTGGATAGCTACCATACCTCAGCCCAATTTAGAGACAGTAATTTCAGCCAGATGAATGGCCTTCCACGGGTAAGGGCAGGGGATCTACCTGAAACACCATCCCTCCCGGCTCAACACGAAAACAGGGCTGTTGCATGATGGATGGCGGACCATGCGGGTGTTCCATTTCATTGGAGCGTTAAGCGAAACGGAACCGACCTTCAAAAAGGCATGGTCCGACAGATATAAATTTAGGTATCTGCCCAAAATGGATTCCGTCAAATAACTATTTCGGCTCTAGTCCGCGCGACAATTTCCTAATATGACATGACAACCTCTTTTTGCGACATCTTTCTGGTCTTTTCCGCGTCGCGTGTGAACACGCGATCTCGAACCACGAGCATGTGCTGCCGAAATGCCCCCAATGAGTCAACTAGCTAGATCCCCGCTTTTTTTTTACGAAGTTTGGTCGATCGCGTTGTTGACTCCCAGCCATTCATTTGATAGTTTTTCACCGTGCGCTTTTGGCGGGTGACTCGGGCTCGCAGCCTCTTTATGTGCCGACCCTGAGCTCGACGGACTCACTTCCCGCCAACATGTCGAAAATGGCATATAGCTAACGAGCCGTCTGAGCTCATTCTTCGTATCCCTTTGCAACAGCGGCGAGGCCCAGACGCTCAATTGCGGACGCTTCGCGATCACGTCTGCAATTGGATTTCCATTTTGTTTCACCAAGGAGACTCCAATGTTGCAAAGCGGACGCGGGGAATAGAAAATCGGATGCGTGCAGATGGAATGTTAGCGTCGGGACAACAGGTCTCTACATGAAGCACTGGAGGCAGGATGACGTTCGCCCTTTCCTATTTGTTTCGGAATCCCTTTCGGAGTCCCTCAAATTGATCACATTCCAGTGGACGAAGCAAAGAAAATCATCGGATGGCATCGGTTACCACATTAGCGTATCTGATACGGGCGCTCGAAGCGATCGGATGCCCGGAGGCCATCCTTAAGTTCCTGTCATCAAAATCCAAGTTTACGAGACATGGCCTCGATTGGACCATGCACAGGAAGGAACGACGGCTCCGTTTTAGGCAACATCGAGTCCCGAGAGCATAGGTATGCACGATCCTGAAAGTCTCCATCAGGTACATCTTTTGATGGTAGCTTCTTTCAGCACTAGCCAATTCGATTGAGAATGGATTGTCGCCTTGACCGAAAACCACAATACGATTGACCTTCAGCTTTCGAGCCTTTCTTGGTCCCACGGCACGTCCGTCTGCAGCAAGATCACCATACTTATCGAGCGCCCGCTGAGGAATCACGGGAATATGCGCATACATGCTATGATCAAGGGAAAACCCCTTAACGATCACAAAGTTCGGTTACACGATGCAATGCTCGGAGCAAGTGTCCGCGTTCTTAGACTATTCTGTGCATGCGTGTGTAAAGAATATTTTATCTCTCTTTCCTATTCCTTGCTTTTTGTGAAACCTCAAACAGACATTCAGTTGTATCAGCGGGCCTGTTTTCGTTGTTTTGAACGTTTGTCTGATGTTTTCGAACAATTATCCAAGCATTAACCTGGTTCTTATCGCCCCTCCGCCTTCCAATATCTATATCGCCTGTATCTCCGGATAGAAATCATTCGTTGTCCCGCTTTCCCGCTGGTAAGACGGGGTTGTCTATGATACGTACTTCTTTGTCCTGTTAGTTGCCCTCGAAACAGTTCAATATACCAGAGGCACATGGACCTGGGTAGCCTTCATGTTCTCCCAACTGCAAACTCAGCCATAGTATAGCTCCGCGTACCGACAATTGAATCCGCTCGCCACAGTATTAACCGGTAGCTGAACCCCTCAAGAAAGAAACACCTTCCGAGAGCTGCTTGATCATGAGCTTGAGCTCTTTTCCCTGATCCCGTGGCTCTCTGGCGTGCATATGCAACATCGTTTACCTCGTTTCGATTGCAGCCGTAGATAGTGTGTACCAAAACATTGAGGATGAGTGAATGAATCACCTCAATCTGCAATGCACAGTCAACCGAGCCAATTTGTTTACATTTCAGCGACACACGGCAAAAAACGGCGTCGACAGACGTCTGGTGGGACGCGTTGTTTACATTTTGCTCGATTCTTCCAACTACCGGTTTATGCAACAGCTGCATTGTGCGTCTGCAACATGCAGACTAAATGCCTCCAGAAAGACCAACCGCAACTGCAAAGCAGGGCCGTGAGAGGATGATCCAAAACCAAGGAAAGGAATCTTACGCCATCAACAAGCAGAATCGGAGGATCTCTTACTCGGGATACCTTGTCTATAATTGAGTTTCCGCTAGAAGGTGGGGACCTTGGGTGGTAACAGGCCTGGTTGGCTGGGTGTGTTCGTCTCGCAGAAGGCAAAATACCTTTCTTAAGATAAAATAAACAGGCTGCTAACCCAGCCTGGCGGTTCTATCAATTGATAATCGCAGCTATGAAACCCCCGCCATGCGGGCTTTTTTCGAACTTGCTCGCTGCCATGTCCTCAGGATATCGGTATCTGAGTGGTCCCCATCGAAGATCGATACTGACAAATTCGAGTGTCGGCCCCGGGTCGCGGATTTCGCCATTGAACAATTCAAGACTTTTTGATGTCACCCGTCGCAAAAATAAAATAAAAAACCTAGCTAGCTTCTTTGCCACAGAAACTAGCGATTGAGAGTTTGGAGAAAAGAAAGGCACAAGCACCTGTCTGGCGCAGGAAAGAAGGAAAAATCCGTCATTCGAGCCGTGTCTCAGTTAGATGCATCTCGACGTCGACATGGAATACTCTTGTTCGCATAAGCCACACTCCGAACGAAAACTCGTAAGCCATTCACGCAAGAGGAAGAAAGAAAGAAAAAAAAAAGTTTTATACCCGACCTACGGCTCCAACATCTCGTTTTTATGTTAGATAAAACTGCCCTATCTTCTGTGGGGACCTAAGCTACCTTCAAACTTGCACCTTCCGGCTAAAGTAGTGGGGATGTTGGTCGCGGGCAAAAGATCCACATGCGAGCGCTTCCCAGCCCCAACCGTCTATCCAACATGTTTGGGGAAGCAATTGATCTCCCCACAGTCAATGATGCGGAAGTGCCACCATATTTGGCAATTGATACCGAGCAGAGTCAAATTTATCGTTCCAGCTCCAGCTGAACGAAAATGCGGTGAATCGGACTTCGGGACTTTTTTGAAGGAGGGGTAATATAACATGTAATGTACATGTACATTTTCATCATAATGGCTGGGCTTTTCTCTTCGGCGAGCGAGGCTGGACTGGACCGCTCGCGCCCACACACACATAAACACCCACACAAACACATGAAGGTAGACGTGTAGCAAAAACTAATTGTTTTGAATTGCGAAAGCACGCGACGTCGCACGCGTAGGTAAAGTGCGCCATTTGATTGCGAAATTTTATCTAAACATCATGTCAGCTACACACGGCTGGATATCAACAAACAGAGAGAGAGATTGGGAGAGCTGAGATATCTAAATGTAAACAATTGGTTGTTTTGCCGCGCCACCGTGGTGGGGGCCAAATTTTATCTTCATGTGGCTGGTTGGCAATGCCACTGTGGCTTGGATATGTATATGACAATCCAACATATATAACACATTTCCGAACACCAAACCTGATTGGAATATCAGAGAGGCATGTCATCTAGATATTTAAAAACTATATGGTTTTGGCTTTCGGCTCCCTGGTTGGCTACTCTACTCTAAGATTTCACAAAATGCCTTAAATATCCCTTAGAATCTTAAACTGGGCTCTAAATCTGCTTTTGATTCAGCAGTATAATTAACTAGCGGGTACTTCTTATTCTAATCAGCCAGATTCTGGAGCGTGACTTAATACGGAGTAGCTTCTGAAATAAATACTTTTGCAAAAGCCATTGTAAAGAGATATTTAAATACTACAAACCTGCTACTCTTATGTCCTATTTATACTATAGAAGTCTGCACATAAACAAGCCTTCTTAACAGTATACTCAACAGGACCGAACAAATCCCGTTTGGTATAACTCACAGGTGATGCATTGTCTCGTAAAACCCGCCGCTCGAAGCAAACGAGACAGCCGATTGCCATGAGACAATCTCATATCTAGGTAGTCCTCGATTATGCATTTATAGTGGACGAACCCAGAACAACAGGATCGAGTACATTTGAGAATATTTCCACAGAAAACTCTGAATTAAGCAGAGGAAAAAACCATTATATATATCGTTACTTTACTGCCCGTACTTTGAATTGGGTTCTGCCATGGCCCAGACCAATTGTCATATAGATGGCTTGTAGTCAAGTATTTAGATAGTATGTGGTAGTCATACATTACAATTCACGCATATATGAATAATCTCTTGAAGTCCCAATTTAAGACCCCGTTAATGAAAATCAACATTTATGAAATGTTCTCGACATTTATATACAAGGGACCTAGCTTAACTATTTACATTACTTTAATAGCCTATTAAGTATTTACAAACACTGAGAGTAGTAAGGATTGCCAGAGACACATGCTGCTGGTGGAGCGCAGGCAGTTGGACCGGTCCAGCCAATTCCACCACATTGTCCATACTGAGTTTGGAGACTGCCACCTCCTGTCGTAGTCTTGGATGATGTAGTTGTAGTCTTAGATGATGTGGTCGTAGTCTTGGTTGTGGTCACCGGGGAGGTAGTGACACGGGTTGAGGTGGTGGTCGTACGAGCGGTGGTGGTCACTGGTGTAGTAGTGCGGCTGGATGTTGTCGTAGTTCGCGGGGTGGTAGATGGTGTGGTAGTGACCTTTGTCGTGGTTGTTGGGGTAGTGGTGACTTTGGTGGTCGTGGTCGTGGTTGTAGTTCGGCTCGTGGTAGTGGAAGTACCACCGGAGCAGCCGGTTCCAGGTGTACCGTAGAATATTCCGCGACCGTTTCCACCTCCGATGAAGACTCTTCCGTACACGCTATAGTCAACAGCGATTCTGTTGCTTTCGGCAGTACCAAAGCCCATAGTAGCATCGTTGATCTGGACCCAGGTTGCACCAGCGTCGTCGGATCTATACAGTGCCTTCTTACCATCAATGACGGCCATAGCGGCAATAGACCAATATGCACCGGAACTCTTCGGTGCACCTAGATCGAAATGGGCAGTCCATGTTGGGCCACTGATAGTAGTGAACGAAGTACCGGTATTGGTGGAGCGGAACAGACCACCATCGGTAGAGACCCAAACGTCACCAGCTGTCCCAGGGTTGGGAACAATCTTGTAGCTAGTGCTGCCACTGAGAGTAGCTGTCTGCGTAAAAGTGGCTCCAGTGTCCTTGGAAACGTAGAACTTGTTGCCATAAACACCGTAGAAGACAGTGTTATCACGACGATCAGCAACCACGTACGCGGTGGCGGGTAGGGAGGAGGCTGAGGTGAAGCTGCCACTGTTAGTAGAGCGGACGACGCCGATGTTACTAGTGCTCCAGACAATGGTGTCGGCGTTTGCAGAATACGAGACGATACCGTTGGAACCGGTTGTGCCACTGGATTGTGGATGCGGAAACCATGAAACACCACCATCTGTAGACAAAGCAATATTCCCGGCATCACCTCCAACACGAACGTAATTCAAGTTCTTGTTGCCAGCATAAGAAAGAGAGAATGTTGTGGCAAACTTGGGGTTGTGGAACTGGGAAGCTGAAGTTCTTGGAGTATCCAAGTTGTCGTGAATGAAGCCGTTGATATCGCCAACACTGGACACCAATTTGACGTGTTGGCTAGGAGGAGACAACAAATCAAGGATAGCTGTTTCTTCAATGCCATCGGCGAGTGCCTTGATGGTGACATTGTTTACAGTATCCCACTTGGTCAGATCTCGACCACCGTAGATAGTAGCACCAGTCCCGTAAAGCCAATGGTCAGAGTTGAAGGGGTCAATGACCAGAGCCTCCATCATCCATCCAAGTGGCTCTGGAACCTCATCTGCGGGGTCTCTAAGCCAAGGTGCGAGAGAAGAGTCTATTGTAAAACGCTTGATCCTGTCTGGATAGACGCCCCAGTCCCAGCTTCGGCTCCAGGTCGAGCCGCTGTTTGTGCTTCTGAAAATGAGCTACAATTGAGGGATATATTAGAGAGACTTCTCGAAGTAAAATATAGTTTGTATCATTACTCACTCCTTCGGGCCACCATGCGTTCAAAGCAGCAACCATAATTGTTCCTGGCTTTTTAAGGTCGACGGCAAAACCACCGAAACCATAGTAAAGATCCGATCCAGTAACAGGGGTGATGTCAGTCCAGGTTCCGGCAGTAATGCTGTATTTCCAAACAGCACCTAAAGTTCCGTCATATGGACCAGCGCCGTCGGAGTAAGTTATATAAAGAAGCTTATCGGACGGGGAAAGTACACCCTTATGTGGGAGGTAGCTCTGGGATGGTTGACCGGAAACAAGACTCCCTAAGATTTACGGTTCCCGTTAGCAACTATTTCCTCGTGGAGGATCTAATAAGTCCAAATGACGTACAGCTTGATCCGCCGTTAGTAGAAACCCAGATTGAATTCGATTTATCCGCGACTCCCACGAAGATTCGAGGAGTAGCAGCGCCTTTGCTTCCACTTGTAGAATCAAAAGTAACCCAGGCAATACCAACAATATCCCGATTAATCGAGCTGCTATCGGCGGGATTTGGAACAAATGTGCCAACGGATGTGAAGGATGTAACCTTGGCCCATGTTGCACCATAGTCGGTAGACTTCCAAAGACCATTTCCACTACGGGCTCCGAAATAGATGATGCTGTTCAAATTTGGGTCAATAGCTAAGCGCTACTGAATATTAGCTTTGTTTCCTCTTGAGTCGGGAATACATATATGGAATTTAGGATGTGATTTCAAGAGAATTATCGCTTACCTCACCCATACCTCTAGCGGGCATGTTACCTCCAACTTTGAAGGGCAGTTTAGTCACCGACCAAGTTGCGCCGCGATCTGTCGACCGAAGGATAGATCCCATGTTGGGATCCCATTCGTTGGTGTACAATCCAACTGCCATAACAACCCGATTGGTATCGATAGGATCGGTAGCAATTGCGTCCACGCCCATGAAATTCCTGTAGGTTTCTTATTAGTTATTGCATTCAAGTCTGTGTTAAATTAGCATACCAGTTCGTGGAATCCACCCAATCAAGCAACGGAGTCCAGGTATCATCCGCATTTAGTCTATAAGCGCCACCGATATCACATCGGGCGTATGCGACACCCGAGGCAGTCGGATTGAATACTATTCCATCGACGAATCCACCACCTCCACCAATCTTGACATTTTTCCATTTGTAGCATTCGGAAGCAACAGAAGCCACAAGAAGAGGGCCTGTGGCGAGTGCCGCGAGGGCGGTTGCGAATCGAACCATCTTTTTGCCGAAATCCCGAGAAAGAACGACTGAGAGCTTTCTTGATAAGCTTGATCGAGAGAACGATACGTCGTTGAGTAGATGGGGACCATTTGACTTTATAGACAGATTCTACCCATTGGTGCAAAATTAATCCGGGGTTCTTAACGCCAGTTAGATCAAGTCTCTAGGGGTATGAAGCTAGCGATGCAGAGGGTTTCGGAACAAGTTCATAGTTATTCCTAGGACCCGTCGGTCCCATACCATTTTCGACTTGACATTGATCACGAATCCACCAGCGCTCTGCAAATCTCAGTCGTTAGCCTAAATCTAAGCAGTGTCAGCGATGGCACCGCCCCACAATTGCGAGATTTTTTGCCTCCTACCCCTTGTTATCCGTTCCTGGATTTCCGGCGATCAAGATATAAGCTTTAAAGATAAGATGTAATGTCGGGTTGTATTTAACGATGAGGGATCCCCAGTTCGGAGCATCCCACCCCGAATGAGAATTCGCGAATTCCGCCGGTATGCCGTTGGTAAGGACATAGCTGTACCACCGCACATTTCGAATTACAGTGACCGCATTGAGAATCCGTTTAAATTGCCTTGCGGCCCACCTAAGAACTAATAAAATGCTGGCTTTATTTCGGAAACAGGTGGATTGAATTCAGCATTCCGATATCGAGATCACGATGGCTTGTGTTGATGTTGTAGTATATGCTCTGATCATATAGATGTCATGAACTGCGGCTACTGTTAGTTCGTCGCTGGGCCATGGGAAAGGGGAAGGTGGCTAGTTAACGAGCCATGGCGTAGATGGTGTAGATTTGTACGTACCATGGTAGACCCTTCTCTTTGGCCTGTTTCATATGATGGAAGGTACCGTAGATGAATCCGGCGCTAGCTGCATCGAGCTGGTAGTGGTGCCTTGTGATCCTTTTCCCGCCATCCCGGGCCGCGAGCCTTAGGTGCCTGTCACAACACCAAGAGTTTGTCTCGCAGATGGGAATCGCCCAAAAATTGCGTGTATATTGCCGATAACTATATAAGTTCAAAATATTTCTTGGAACTATGCTTCGAAGGCTCGAGATCAAGATGATATCCGAATGTAAAGGTTTGGTAACTAGTAAACCTTGTATTTTTTTTTTTCAAAAGTAAGCATGTATGTGGTTGAAAATCGACTAATTGACATGCACTCGCCGCATTGCAAAAAGCGCCAAGGATTTTGCATTTGCACGCAAGATATCATCCTCGTCGAATAAATAGATAATCGTTTAGTCAGCCCTGCAGCACATGCGTGTAGATGCCTTCTGGACCTTCCAAAACTCCGGGGATTGCAGAAAGTAGGCAGTCCGTTTGGGCTGCTGCTCAGGCCTTGTGAACGTTACCTAAGCATCGCCTAAATACTTCAACTTCAGACTCGGAGGTATCCTTACTAGTCTTCGGCCAATAAACCAGACAGAGCAGGTATTTAAACGCCAAATTCCTCCATTTACGAGCCAACGACGATCTATGCCTATCTAGGCATCGCTTCATGATAATATCACTTCTTCTGGCTTGGATAGATCCCAATCTTGTGGGATCTTTTATATGTGCACCTGGAGTCAAGGCGACAGTTGCGAAAGGAATCCTGGGCATCCGGATATCCGTTCTGATTATGTCCCACTTTGTTGCATCTTGCGTGCTTCCTCGTTGTCGGTATGTGTATCCAACACCAAATTAAATTGCGGGATGACGGATGGGTTATCGTGGAATCCAGAGCTCCAGCGGGGAGGCTTGTTCCAAGTCGGTTCCCCGGAGGATATATATCTCCAACGATAGCCCTCGGTATTTCTCTAGGAGGAATCTCAAAGTTGTAATTAGCGAAGAATCTATCCATCAACATTTGTAAACATGAAGTTCGGCTCTCTCTTCTTATCTTTCTGCCTAATCCCCCATCTCTGCTCTGCGTTAGCTATACAACCCACGAATCAACCCGTCAATGCCGGGAGATCGCAAGTTTGGGTTCAAACCTTTGCTACTCCCAAGGGCCAGCAATTGAATTTACTGGACCTGTTGAACCGAAAAACTCGGGTCACTCATATATACTTGGCCTCAGTTCATCTCAATAACCCACCTGGAAACATCCACTTGAATGATGCCCCTCTAGAAGATTCTCGGTTTGATTACGTTTGGCCTCAAATCCAGATACTCCAGCAAAATGGCGTCAAAATATTGATGCTACTAGGTGGGGCCGCGCAGGGTAGCTTTCAGAGATTATCAGGAACGGATGAAGAGGTATGTATTGCCTACACCTTTGTTGGGCACCATTACGTGTTTTGTTACTAACTAAGTATACTTGAATGATAGTTTGAAGCCTACTACCTACCCCTCTTAGCGCTCCTTAAGAAATACTCAATAGACGGCATTGATCTTGATATAGAGGAAGAAGTGGATGTTGAGGTGCCACTCCGGCTTTTGTACCGCTTGGAAGCCGATCTGGGACCAGACTTCATTTTGACTATGGCGCCTGTTGCGTCAGCTATGCTTCCACCTCCTTACTCTGCAGGTCTTTCTGGCTTTGACTATCGAGAGCTTGATGACAAAGCCGTCTCGTTTACTAGACCTAGCGGAAAGCTAGTCAATTGGTACAATTGCCAGTTCTATAATGGCTGGGGGGACGCAAGCTCCGCAAACTACTATAATGCCATTATAAGGCTAGGCAAATGGGACCCATCTCGGATTGTCATGGGTGTCCTTGATAATCCTGGAAACGGAGGTTCTGGATACGTTTCATTAGCAAGGCTAGTTAACACTATCCACCAGTTGCGAACAAACTACGGAAACTTTGGCGGGGTTATTGGTTGGGAATATTTCAATGCTGGAGCAACAGAGGGATTTGAGAACCCGTGGCAATGGGTGAATGCCATTAGTAATGCGTTATATAACCCATATAGCCCTCGCAAAGCAAGTCTTGTTACTACTGTTGTCCCGGATATTCCTTCGCCGTGGCCAGAGTCTCTGAAAGCCTTGACAGGTGAGGGTGCAGAGTACTTTGATGCACTGAGAGCTTTGAATATTACGGATGGAAACCTTGGACAAGCGGAGTCTTTACTCTTTCCACATTGAAGGTGAAAACTTTTGAATCCTAAAGACATAATTGATAGATATGTTTGTGTTTTGGCCAAATGGCGAAAAAAGAGATACCCAAATTTAGAGTACTTGCTTCTTTTTCTTTTTATTTTCTTATTTTTTCTCTCTACTTGTTGGCTAGTTAGCTATTCATCTAATTGAATTATATACGATATGATCTTGTACTTGAATTTGTGAAGAAGACACTAGGTGATCGTCTAAGGCCAAGCTTGGTTTGCGAGAGACTCAAGCTGATTATGGAAGTATCTGGATTGGCAGAGCTTGTGAATATCGTGTTGCTTTGTTGTATATCCCAGTTCGGAATCTGACAAAACTATGTTGTTATGGTTGCAGTGCGCACGTGCAATTCATGCAAATATAATACGATGATACTCTTTACAAAAGAAGTTATTCAGTAAACTAAATAAAACGGTAAACGTGTAATCATGCCGTTTTTAGGGCGTTAATATATGTACTCGCAAATGATGGCTCAAGATCGACTAGGGCCAATTGGTGTATCGAGCATGCTCAGCTCGTCTGCCCATACTAGCCTCGAAATCAGGCGCTCGAGGCAAAGTCCCCACAACTGTTAGCAGGATCACGATAGAATTTCAATTTCTCAAAAGCGGCAACTGAACCTAAATTTCATAAACCATTTAGACTTTAGTAAGCCTAAGATGGGTTCTACAGTAATGGGGTTATGATTACTCCTTAGAGACCTAAGCTAAGATTTTTTTTGTTGCGTCCCCAGCGCGCTAAGTAAGCCAAACTGCATTCTAAAATTTAGGTGCACCCTCGAATCGGTCGGTAATATCGTATGCGAAGCTTCGACATTTGCTTGCTTCTCTTTTCTTTATCCAAAATATCCTAGAGAATAGTATTTACCGAATCTGGTTTACGGGCGATAACTAATATGTGAAGACTTCCTTATTAAACCCGCAAAACATGATGCCTCAAATATTTTACAAGGCTTAAGGAACCAAAATAAGACGATATCTGATAGAGTGCTCTGCTAAATGACCCCTTTCTATACTAAATACAATGCAAATCCTTCTCAGGTATTAACATAACCAGGAGAAAGTCTCAGAGGGGACAGACAGCATGCAAAGTCGTTAACCCTGACACTACTGGCCAAGGTAGAAGTAAGAATAAACTTCTCACCATTCCTAGATATCAATTGGAAGTAACTACAAAGAAGGTTGTCGCAGGGCACCCACGTGGCAATGGATATTCAGGAACGGACCCTACCAGCTGGCACTAGTTTCACCCGGGGAGGTGGGAACAGCGATCGTCCCTGCGTCGGGCGGAACGTATAGTGTCGTCATAACAAGTGGGTAGCTCCTCCCTGGATGCAGAAGCTCTACGTGAATACGCCATTACACAGTTATTACTTTTTTAGTAAAGTCTAATAATATGCAGACGCAGCCCTATCCGAAGTCTCGAAAATATATGCCTCTTGAATTGGGTTGATGTAGTATAACGTTGCACAGGCTGGGCTAAGAAATTTATTGAAAAATTAAGTATTTTATCGATAACGCTCCAACGAGGGCAGATCGCAGATCTTGTTACTCTACGTGGATGGTTGTAAGCTTGTAATTTCAGTTCTAGTGTCCTATCGCGGTTTTTCATTGGTTTTAATTTCTTCAAAAAATTGTCTCGGCAGATTGTTGCAAAAATTGCGTCGTTGCATAAGTGCGTTTAGCCTCAGAACCTCGAGGCAAAGCGTATGAAAGAAGGGAAATCCCTGCAAGGCTGCCGAATTGGCGAACGCCCCCCCAAAAAAAACACCCGACGGATTATCACAAGGAAGGACGTGTTTGGAAAATTTGCGAGTTCCGGTGCATTATTCATAATTAAATTAAATCATAGTTGCATTTAATAGCATAGTGGTATAGAATATAACAGGTGAAATATTGGCATTGCAGCCGAAAACATAGCGCAAAATCGATTAAATCCTCCTTTTGATGAGAAAAATAACCTGGAGCGGCGTTTACACTTCAGAGGTGTTGTTGACCTTCTTGGCCTTTCCGGTCTCGCTCCATGGGAAGTGAGCAACTGGGATGGGGAACCAACTGTAAAACCGTCAGTTTTGAAATTCCGCGAAATTTGTTTAATAGATATTACTAACCTGTTCTTGTCGTCCAAAAGACCAGCCAATGCGTTATACCAAGCCAAGAAGGCGGCCATCAAGCCGAAAACACCACCAGCGGTAGTGAGTTTAACACCAGGAGCACCACCTTCTTCGGTCTGGAAATGGGCAATAGAAAGCATGAGGAATGCCAAGTCGAGGGTGAAGAAGAGAGAGAAGAATGCGACGGTAGATCGCAGGGTACAGACGAGGAGGATTGTAGTAAAGATCCACCATCCGGTCAAGTAGAATCCGAGGGCAGAAGAGACGTGCTTGTTGACTTCTCCAGTCGAGAGACCAGCGGTGGCGTATGCAGGGACAACGCCGTAGCTTTGGTTACCACCGGTAATGATAAGAGCGAAACTATGGAGATATTAGCTTTGCATAATTTGAGCTGTAAAACATCTTGCGCGTACCTGATCCAGAAACCACCATATGATGAGAGAGCAGTGGCACCAAAAGTGTTACCAATAGCCATCTCCCACATTCCGGCGAGCAATTGAACGAGACCACCATACGCATAGGCGCAGCCAAGTACGATGGAGTTTCCGTGGATTCCTCTAGATCCAACATTGACCAAACTGAGGATGAACGTCGTCAAGGCGAAAGCGGAGAGACCGAGAGGAGCAGGGTTAGCAAATTCACGGAACTGCTTCTTCTTGTATGGAGCTGGATTGATAGGTTCGAGTTAGTATAGATGCATCTGTTTATAGTACCGTGGAACAGTAGACTGTTAACTTACCAGGCATGAAAGCACCTCCGTGAGGGGGAAGCATGGATCCCGAGGTCTGGGTCTGGGCGAGAGGAGCGCCATTGGCGCCATTGGTATAGTTGCCCTCCTTCATCGCAGCGACTTCTTGTCCTACGGCAGCCATTGTGATGATGTATATGTCTAGTAAGGAAGTTGTACTAGTCGTTAAGAGTCGAGGCGAATTTTATCTCCCAGGAGAATCAGAAATAGAATGCTACGGGGTTGATTTTCTCGAGGGCAGGAGGGAATATAAATAAGTTTCCTGCTGACCGGCTCTTTGGAAAGGAAACCGTAACACGGATTACACCGGGGCCCAGGTATGAATTAAAAGAGATAAGAGCCGTTCCAGGGTATCTTGCTTGACTTTAACCATTGTGTTCCAGTCGCACCTTATATACCTGGCACCCACCCTCCTTGGGCGACGATCTGGGGATGAAAGAAACCAGGATGAGATCATGCAAAATTTCCGCAAGTGCGTGGTCAGCACATCCAAAGGTTCCCCAAAATCAGAGATAGAGAGAAAGAGAGAGCGAAGGGGGTGCTCGGATTCCAGACTCCGGTTTACGTCCGAATGGGTTTGTGGAGTATCGACTATCTCCAGCTTTTCTCCAGTCGAATGCTTCCAGATTCGCTCGGTGGTTGCTCTTTAGCTCTACCCCGTCGTACGATTCTCAGTCTAACGGCGTTGAGGCCAAGGCCTGACGACCGGACCCACTACTGCGATTTTGAATCCGGATCCTCGCAAATGAGCAGCCTTGCTCCAAGACCTGTGGAGATGTGCGAAACCGTAACTGGTGCACGAGCGGATCTGATTTTGTCCGAGATTTGAGCATGCTCACCAAAGCAAGGTCACCCTTCCTGTGAATTTCTCAACGCCCTTCACCCGCAGGGCGACAGACAGGGGTGCACTTCACACTCCCATCCACCCGCAGCGTCCCCCGCAATTTTGAGGACGAGATTTGCGCTGCACAGGACCGTCTTATTTCTTTCTTTTTCCGCCTTTTTTTTTGGGCTGCCAGTGTGGTTGGCGATCCAGGTCTTTTTTTCACCTACCCTGATCGCTTACAGTTTCATGATCTTCAGAGTTCGGAGCTGCCTTGGGAGGAATGTGAACCTTTCGGAAAACATGGACGGCAGATGCTCTCTAGCTTCCTCAAAAGCGGTATAAAGTCACCGCAACCCTCTCATGAGAGGCTGAAGTGTCGAAACTTTGGTCTCACTGGAAGTCTAGCGCATGGAAACATCTTTTCTGCCCGCTAATGTCTTCCAGGGTATTTTGGTTCTGCTTTTTTTGGTCCAGCATAAAGCCTCAAGTCAATATAGAATATCGGTTGACATTGTGAATTCTCCCGATATCGCGATAGCCAAGCATACGAGTTGCATTTGCCCGAAGCCACGCTGGATGAATAATATGAAAAGGAGCTTCAAAAGACGTGCTGCTCACTGCATGCCATTCGACGCCGGACCAAAGGAAGTTTGATTTTTAAAGATGGAACAACCAAACGCCTCCAAATTTCTTTTTCTCGGTTAAGCGTTCCATCAGGAAAAAAGCTTTTTGCTGGCGTAATTTCGATGTTGGCCGGCATTGGCATACGCCATGCCAACCGGTTAAATTGAACTACGAATAATGTTGCGGCATTCTGTGTATCTGACGCACTAAGCAAGCTCTTTTCGGTCTGCGTACAAGTTCCATATCATGAGTTTGCTCCTGCTGTTGGGACGACTTCGTACGGGACCAGAAAATGAACAAAGTCATTTGCTCCAAAGGATTCCGTGTGCCGGTATCCACTCTCAAAGGTGGATCTTAGCAGACACACTAACATGAGCACATGGCTTTGGTCGTCGATCTTGAATGTTCAAGGAATCGATCGTATTGTGCAGATATGGCATAGTGAGGAAGGCCGAAGGTTATGCAAACTGTCAGCACATTTCTCGTACTGCTTCTTCAAAGGGGGGCCGGCACGCAATGCGTCCTGCAGTGAGGGCAACACAACAGCTTGCAAGACCAACCCGTAATTTAAACACTTAAGGATGGTCTGTATTGAAACGCGTACATACGAGGTGGTACTCTTTTTTTTCTTTCTCGAAATTAGCAGCCTAGACTAAATGGGAAACTGTGCCATAGTTACTTAGTGATTACTTAAAGTAATAGTTGAAAGTCAATATAAGCATTTCTCTGGGGCCAAGTCGGCTGCAGCCAGTCGGTACACGAACAGGGGCCTCAGTTTAGCATATTTTGATCCTCGACATTCTAAAATCTGGAAACGTTTGCCCGGCTCAAAGGCTAGCCGCTTCCTGGACCCCCGTCAGTATTGATACACCACTAAGGTGTCAGAAACCTCGAACATCCTCCGTCTCTGCTGCCTGAGATACAGTGCATAAATTATCCGGCCGGCAGATAACCAACTTCACTCCCCTATTTGACTGGTTTCGCTCAGTGCTCACTTGAAGTCCCGATCTTATGGTAAGATATGATAGTTTCTATTTTGTTTTCCTTTGTAAGAAAATTGAACCCTTCTCGATTGGTTGTTTCCAAATCATATACAGCCTGTGATAGCTTCAATGCTAGCCCGCAAGACTTAAACTCCTTTCTCCTATTTATACATCTAGTGATGCATCTAAGACGGCCAACTACCGCAAGAGGGACTTTTTTTCAATAAGAACGAGGTCAGATGAATCCTGTTACCAATCGACCACTGGTTGCCGACTCGGTGATCAGTTCTTTGGAAGCCAAATGGAGGAATCTGTCATTGATAGACAGGGTCTCTGAAGGTCAGCAATATCAAACTCAATCTACTTGACTAGCCTCATCCTGGATAATGCACAGGCCAACTTGTGTAGTCACATGGGTGATATTGCATAATCTATGCCGTTCAAGAGGTGGACCACTCCACCAAAGATCAAGAGCAACATCTGTTGATATCTCTAGAGGAAGAATTACCGAGTACAGCAATTTAGCAACTTCAACATGTACATGAGATACTCAGGCTTGCAAACACCTATTTTCGTCTGCTAAAGCCATCTAAAATCAACCGCATCTAAAATCAACCCAAATATACTATATCATCGATTGCGAGTTATCTACAACGGTCGTTTTGATTTTAGCATTCTTGCTTGACGAACTACTGGTAGCAAAATTTCGAAAGGAATATGTGATTCTGGAGCATCGCGATACCTAGGTCATTATTCTATATACAGCAATTATGTACTTTCTGCGAGCATTCAGCTCCTTAGTGATAAATTTATTAGCTTGGTAAGCAACACTCGAGGACCAACCGTGGTTGCCGTTCGTGCCGTTGTAGTTACCAAATTAGTTCGCCAAGTGAACATTGAACACCGCAAGATTGAATTATAGTGTGGATGTATGGACGCGTTCGGGTACGTATCCGAACGCATCCGGTATCTTCATATAGATACCGAGAACTACGTATAAAATTAATCGAATTAGGTGTAGTAAAATATTGAAAATGGGTTCAGTAATTGCATTTTGCAGTAGCCCATGGCTAAGACCTCTGCCTGCGACTCATGACCATCTGCATTTATCGATATCGATTCGAGTTTCCGCTTCTAAGCTCACTAAAGAAGCCCTCAAGGCCAGCTAATTAGTTAAGTTCCGCCACCAGATTCTGCCGAGACCCGAGCCCAGGTCGGTGACAACACGCTTCGGTTCGATCGTCTAACATTCACTATGGCTTACCTATCTGCCTTACCTTTCAACATTTCTTGCATTAGATAAGCAGCTGTAACCCGGTTCTAATTGTTAGAGTCGCCTGTGTAAGTTAGATAGTCTACTGGGATAATCCGAGGTGTTCAGGCAATACTTCCTAAGACCGGACTATTTTAACAGAAGTGCGCGCAGCGCTTAATTAAATTTGTCGAAGGTGTTGTAACCGACCATATCATAGAAATCCAATATTAATGATATCAGTAGATTTAGATCTCAGAGAGGCAAAATGTGTTTCCCGAGGAAGTATCTATCTTGAAGTTCTATTTAAGTCTTGGTTCCTGACATTCCATGCTTTTGTCTCCTGGTTTGTAAGGGTTCTGATGTTGGCGTCTGCAAATCGAGCTTTAATCACTTTCCTTTAACTATCTTCTCGTCGCTCTTTAAATTCGATTAACTGTGTCCGTACTGTACCGACACGTAGTATAACTAAAAGCTGCTCCCCTTGGTTTTGCAGACAAAATTCGCAGTATCTCAAAATGAAGTTGTCAATTCTTTGCGGCATCTCGTCCTTGGTTCCGTCTGTCCTTTCACACTGCTTGATCACGCAGTCATATGGAAATGCCAACCCCGCGATAATTGGTTATGGGCTCGGATTACTCGAAGACACCAATCGCGGTAAGGACGGCCGCGTGGACGGCCAGAGGGATTGTACCATATTCAGCAACCCAGCCATGACGCCTAACGGCTCAGGTGCCAAGGATCCACTGTGCAAAAAATGTCCAGCCGGATATGATACCGAGTGTGCCAAATGCAAGGGCCCCCGTTCCGCGACTTGCAAGCTTTGCCCTCTCTATGACACGAATTGTCCGGCATGCCGAAAGAGAAATCTTGACGGTTGCGGCCGCACATATTATACCAGCCCTAGCAAATATTATGTTATCGACCGTCCCGACTTGAAAGGGACCGATCCGAACAATCCATTATACAACAGCGGCTCCATACACACAGCTAACTGGATCGAGTGGATGAACGAAAAGAACAAAATCCCAAAAGTCACAGCTGGCGGTTGGTTATGGATCAACATGTTTCAGCAAACAACGGACGGAGCTGGACCATACACATGCAGACTCGATCAAACTGGCCAAGGGACACAGTGGGAAAACCTCACGGTTCCTGTCGAGACTGTAGGGATACAAGGGGCAAATCCTTGCCAGAACATCAACTGGGAATGGCCGTTACAGATGCCTGCCGATTTGAAATGCACAGGTACATATGGTAAGTTGACGAACGTTTGTATCGCCCGCTGTCAAGACGATGCACCGAATGGGCCGTTTGGCGGATGCGTCGCTTTTCAACAGGTACCAAAAACAGCAACCGCCAAAATGACACCACCGTCATTTCAGAAAGTCCAAAGGTGTAAGGGCTTTCAATATAAGAGACCTATCACAGACGCAAACGTCAGGTTCTTAGCTGGCGATGATTCAATTGGGCCAGAGGCGAAGGCAGCTATCAGAGCCATGCTTCCTTAAAAGGCCTACCACAATAATCGTCGTTATAAGGTTGCCCACGCAGCATGTTAAAAGGGTATTGATACAAATGTTGCGGAATGATTGTATATAACACGGCTTTGGTGCTGTGAAGAAACCAAACGGTTTCAAGTTTGTAGAATAAAGTAAACTGAATTAAAGAAGTCTTCATCGGTTGGATGAAACATGAAATCAATGAAGCTCTCCATAATTTTTTGTGTAATATAAGTGCTTATACTACCAAATTAATATACTAGAGTATGCTTATTACCGGATAACAATACAACTATTAGACACCATTTCATTAGCAAAGCAGGTCTATAACTAACTATATATAGGAGATACCTAGTATAGCTAGCCTGTAGGGTGGCTGCAAGTGTTAGCGAATATCAGCCTCAGACGGATTCCATAACAAAACACCATGCAAGGCAGAGGCAAGGCGCATGGTGGCCAACACGAACAACCAATCATCGTTGCCGCTCAACTCATAACAGAGGTCGGATAAGAGGCCAAGCCACGAGGATCCTTCGATTCGATTCAAGACGGAGATATCAACATCAGACTTACCTTACCCCACCCTGCCAGCTCAGTACAGTGTTATCGTTTATAAAAACAAGAATCAAGCATTTGGTTCTGTTTGCGAAATCAGAAGATTTTTATTCCCCGCTTCTCTCATCAATATAACCATGTCTGCTCTATCCCTAAAATCCATTCTAAAGAAATGCGGGCGGAAATCTAGACTCAAGGAAGAGGAGACGGCGTTCCGGTTCTTCGATCTCCCCCGAGAACTCCGCGATGAGATATATGGATATTTTGTCCTTTTCAGTGTTGAGCGGAAAGCCCGCCAAGTCCCACATAAGAGCAATCTGCCGGACTATGAGAAGCCATCTCTAGATTTGAGTATCTTGCGTGTGAACAAACAAATACACGATGAAGCCTCACGAGTCCTTTATAGCAGGAATATATTCCCTATTCGAATGGTACTAAGGGACTCGAGTTTCTCCTCCTCAAGCTTTTATTGCGCTGTTGTTTGCGATACACCCTGGGATGACATGCGCTACCACGCCTCCGGGACGAAGTATGTATACTCTATGTTTTTCGATAGCACGGTTGGAGACTGAAGCACAAGACTGACTTTAATGTATTAAAGGATGGGACGATGCTTCTATAAAAATGACTCAAGCTGGCACCGGGAAGTCCGTCAACCAAACGGCGTGAGTCAACTACCTTTGGCTACTCGATATATACCTTTAATACGCCAATGCCGCGTAGAAATTATCGATGCACGGAGCGGCCAACACACCCATAAATTCCCTGAAACCGTAGGGAAGGAACAAGAACTCTTGGTCCCATTCGTAAACCGGCTACGGAAATTACTCGCTGATGCTGGCAGTGCCGTGACCTTGTACCTCACTGTAATTCCGGCGTCGTTCTCTGCAGAAGAACAAAGCAATTCTATTGATGATGTAGAAACCTCTGATCTTAGCAAAGAGGAGGAGGAAGAAATTGCGCGACAGGAAGCCATCGATAGAATGCGTATCTCTTACAAAGAGCTGATTGAGAGTGCATGGCCTCTGACTAAAGGATCCTGGAAATTTACGATTGGAGCACCGATTGAACCCGAGCTTGAGTCAAGGTTTGATCTTCTAAAAGAGGAAGTTCTCCGCGAGTGTGATGAGGCAGATGGCTCTGATTATGATAGGGAATCGAGCCTTCAAGCCTTGAAGTTGTTTACCGGGTATTGGTCTATGATTAACGGCATATTGGATTGATGGGTGTTTTCTGGAATCTTCTTTTTCTTCTCTTCTCTGTATTCGGCTGTATGTTATAATTATTTCGGTACCATATCCTGTTAGGAAGGTTCGGGTAAGCGAATTTTGTGGGAAATCATTTCATCTACATATGATGAAACACTATTTTTGTGTATGGGAATATTTTGTGGGCAGAAAGTGTTTGCAGAGCTCAACTGTTAGGACCTGGGTGACGAAATACCCCGCTTGATCTTGGGAGCTAATATTTATTGGTTTGACGCTGTATTGATTGTAACATTCACTACCCTGCAAATATCCAGGAGTCCTAGCCCCGCAGTTGGTCAAGAGACTGATAGAGACAACTGAGTTTTTGGCTATTCTGCGGCCATTGACGAAAGAGATACCTAGTTAAAACGTCCAGAACCACTTTACCCCCTCAGTGATACTATCATATTTTACATTCTGAGCTATTCTATTGTTATTAAACAATTTAGGAAGAAAACTTTAGTTACGGTTAATCGAAACTATTCTCCTGCGAACGCCCGTTATTTTGATTAATCAATTTCAGTATATCGGTTCTTAACTTTTAGCAACTATAACTACTAAAAATAAAATGGGAAAGGTCTAGTTGCCTCATATAAAATACATCTAAAATGATGTACTTAGTAGTACATACTACCATCGAGAGCCTGAGGGCTTGAAAGACATTTGCAATTTGGTAAAATATCATTACATTGGCACGCGTGTATTTGAATTTGATATCCTCATAAATCGATATATCTCTTTTCCCGGTCGGGCTAAACAGGGTTGGTAGAACTTCCGTATCATTGGTGCCTATTAAGGAAGTATATTAGGGAGTCTCGATCGCCCTGGCCTTGCGTGTGAAATGCAGACCGTAGTTGCAGGTTTTAGGACGTTCATCCAGCTTGACATATTACTCCGACAACCTGATCGTCGAAGAGACGTACAAAAGAGGTGTGGGCGACTTATTGAAAAGCTCATGCAGATTCTTCCACCAACATGCATATTCCTGTTCAGCATGGAGCCAAGTAATAGCCAGGACGGCCGGTAATAGTGAAGGCCTGTTCGCACCCTGCGAGCTAGTGCAAGGTCTGCCTGTCATAATGCCACGACCCGCTGCTCCTTAGCTAATGATCTTCACTTATTTTCTGCAACTTGAACTCTCTTGCTATAATAATCAATTTCAAACCTATCTGCGATAATTTCTGCCTACTCTGCCAAGTTGTGATTGCTCGCCAAGTTGTGACTCGGATGAAAGGGAACTGGGATAACTTCGGCCCAGTTATTTATTTTCCGGAGTAGCCGACAGCCGTGCCTTCAACCCTATAAATACCAAGACTCTCGGCGAGAAAGCAGCAGCCGAGTGCGAGCGGATTTCGACATTTCGACCAAAAAAAAACCCCCCGGCATTTGGTGTGTAATTGGAGGAATTCAAGTTCGGTATCTTGCGGCTGCTGGGTCAGCTGTCTGTCGCCTTCTTCCAACTAGCGATATGTTAATTAACACGCCATGCATGTCGATTAAGGATCGTTTCCTTCTGACCGACATCCCAACAATCGCAATGCATTAATGTGGCTGCGCTGCTCCACCGAGCTCCATTAACATCCACCCGACGCATAGACTCATCGTGGAATATCCTATCGGACGCTGCGGAGAGGTCTTTTCGGGTCGGCAAATAACATGGCCGATGCAGCGCATTGACGGCCTGCATTATCCCGGCGTGAGTGGTTGGTCTAAAAGGTTACAATGACGAATGATCAACAACCCCGCAAATACACCCTGTGAAATGAATCACAAACATCAGAGACTGCCAGCACGCAAACAATATCGGAACGCAAAATCTCCGAGCACACTCACCAAATGGTCGACACTTCCCTTAATGAAAATCCACACACTCTCTTCATTTCCAGCTTTAGGTCTTCTTGTTGCAAAACACAGCTCGCTCAGTGCCACCAAAACCGCAATATGTTCCTGCCACGAACGTGGAGATCGCTAGAGCTTCAAAACAGCTCTACAGGGCGTATATCGGCTTCTCTAGAAAGGTCTTTTGATGGCATTTCGAACCACAAATTACGCGCATTTTTTGTCGTTTAGGCATTTGGGTTGTGCTAACCATCTGAGTCACTCGGAAGGAGAAAATTCTCGCGGTTCTACCAAAATGTGGTTCAGTCTGGAGAGATACTGACTGTGCTTACCGTCTTTAACCCTTTCAACTAAACGGCCTCGATAAGACTCATTTACCATCTTGGGCGAAACTCTCCCACCTCAAAAATGACTATGGACTAGATTTCTGGAACGAAAATTTCGAGAATATCCCTCAACCTATTACCTGGCTTTTTTAGTCTTGCACCTAGATATTCACAAATTTTCTGTTACGATATCTAAACCAAGACGGCATCGTAGACTAGAACGAATCGGTTCTATAGCTGTATAGACAATCACGGATGTGACATATCATATTATTTAAATATGTAGAAAGTAATACCAATACATATAAATAGCCCTCTTGTTACGATCTTGAGGGCCGCAATACTCTAGCCCCTCGCCGTCTATTATAAAGCCTTTTAAAGAAGGGACCTTGCAAATAATACCCAACGTATTGCCACCTTCCCGATATAGTATCATATAATAGGAGTTCAAGGTTCAGAGAAAACCTGTCTACAATTTGTGACTCTCATCGCGCACCCATAAGATCGTTAGTTGAATGTCAAGAAATACCAACCTCGACACGATTCGGGCAGGCTGCCTTTTTTATTGATACAGTTTGATAGCTAAAACCCCTTTCGAAGAGCTCTGTAGAACTGTGGCTTGGTCACCCTGAGAGCCTGCTGAAAGACATCCAGTGGATAGTGAGTCAGATTTACTGGAGGGTTCGAGGTTTCTTGTCCAATATATCCCATTTTCCTAATAGCAACCGCTCCCGTAGTCTCGAGACCTTTGCAGCCTATCCGTCCCGGTTACGTGAACATACTACGCGTTTCTTGCGGTTTGGCAGATAACTATCCACCTATTGGGATTTCAAGTATCTATATTCTTGTCTGTTGCGCTTTGGTATCGTCTAAATAATAAAGCAACACCAAATAGAGCATCCGACATTGCCATGGGCAAGGCATGGCCTAGCTAGGCATATAGCTCAAGGAGAGTCGGTTGTTTAAACGCTCAACCTATGTGCCCGATGAACGAGAATAAAGAAATCTAGTTTTTTCCTTATCATACGCGGAACTCGCGGAACCATACATGATCGTGGGAGCGCATCTAAGGGGATCTGAATATGAGATATTAAAGGTATACACCTAATCTAAGTTGACCAAAGAAGCACTAAGATAGTACAATTAGAAATATGACCACCCCTTTGATGACAAGCTTGGTGGGTGGCTAGGTCCGTTTAAGGATAGTATCCAATTATTGGACTAAGTATTTAATTTCTGGTTATTACAGTTAACTGGCCGCATTTTAGCATCAAGATAGTGAATTTTCACGTTCGCTGTCCTCTTAAGTTCCGGATATAATTGTAAGGGCAGCATGGCGGGTTTTCCTCGTATGATGACTTGCGGGCTATGTACAGGCATTACCATAGTGAATTTTAACCTCTATAAGACCATACCACCTCTCTGTCAGATTTGACATTCAATTGAACCCATTTCGCGACGCAAGTCTGTGCAGCGCAAGCGTACAGTCTAGGAACAATAAGAAGAAGAAAAAATCCTAGGGAATGTTACGAACCGAGCTGGAGGTATTGATAACAAGTTTTAAATACTCAAACGCAAATTTAGAAGTATTATTTATATGATGTGATGAGAAAATGATATTAGTATCTTGAGTTGAGTCTGACGTGTGAGACCAGATACCATGGCCTTTTAACGCTTACGACTGAAAATTTAGATTCTCGAATAGTGTGTAGAGCTGTTATCTCGATCAAGTTGGGCTAGGGCGCATATCGTCCCAGTAAATTCCGAATTGACCAATCTCAGGAGGAAAGAAGACAGTAAATGTGCGTACCGATATCTATGACAACATTAAATTGCAACTAAGAATTCAGATATAGAGTGGCTGAATATATCGCTAGAATTCATCTACGAGCAAGCTAAACAAGACAGAGGCATCTGTACATCATCGATCCTGCGTCCAAATAGATAGGATACTGTAAACGTTGTAATTCTTTTTACAGCTGGGGTTCGACAGACCTATCCAGCTGCCCAGATTACCACATACCGGTTTCCTCGTATCTATATATCTCCAAAGCAAGACCTATTGTGCGAGTAGTTCATGGGAAAAAAATTCGCACCAAGTGTGATGCATGTGGCATCGAGAGTGGTTTGGGTCGAATTCAGATGGTCAAGTCAGTCTCTGGGGCTAGAACAGCTTGTTGGGGGTCAACGCTCGTGTCCAGACGCCCATATGAACATAAAACTGTGTTGCATGTTGCAAAATGCTATCAGATGCCGCACATGCGGCTGGTCTCGTGACCAGCACGAACCACACTCTTGGCGCGTTATCCATGAGGCATCGTCGCATCTTCCAAACCCCAAGCGCAGGCCAGGATAAAATATTAACATAAAATAAAAAAGACTCCTCGGCATCAGCATCTAAATTACGGCTCGATCTCCTTTTCTCCAACCGTTCACCAATCCAGACCTAGATCTTCAAACTTTCCACTAGAACGGCACAAAAAAAACGTTCCAAATCGCCCCATGCAAGGGAGGACAGACATCTACGTACCGTGCGTGGGGTAACCGAAGGGGTTGCAGACGTGTTTCAAGTAGAATGCAACTCGTTGAAATTGAAATTGGAATTTTAATTTGTCGAAAACAGGAATTTACGGCTGAACACCTCAAAGCATTATTGTTTTGTGGGCTTTACTTTTCGAACCTTCTTGTCCTTTCGATCGAATGTCACAAGCCACCCAATACATTCCAAACACTCTACGGTCGCCAGGTTTTGCCCTGTGGTGTGCATGTGGATGACCGACACACGGACGCACACCTAACCGGCACGTAGACACTACTTCTCTTCTAACATGGAAGAGTGTTGTTGGAAAATTGGAGAGGGGCCACGGCACAGCGGACTTGGGAGTGTTGTTTCCGATGGATGTCACAAGTATGTGGGACTAACATTAACATGTTGGTTGATTGCCTATGTTCGAATTATCACAAAGCCGACGTCCGTCGGCACTACGGGATTGAATATTACGATGGTGCAGTGTGTTTTTGGTCATATGAAAATCCATTTCATTTGAATTTGCCTCGGTGAAGGCAGTTTTCGCGTATGTCTCGTGCAAGAAATAGACATTGAAAGATTACCAAGTAATCAAGAACAAGACTTGAGTCGTTAAGGCGAACAGAAGAAAAGAAAGAAATAATAAGACTGTCAAACTCCGAAACATGAAACACCGGTTTTGTTTTAAAAACATAAAAAAAACCCAAAGACGTTGAAGGGTCATGAGAGAATAGAAGTATGATACAAAACTATAGTCGTGAAAGGTCGTAAATTAAAATGCATGTTAAAGAAGAAGAAACATTCGAACACCCTTGCCCAGAAAATAAAAAGGATCCAAAAAAAACCGGCCCAGTATCCGTTTTACCAAGGCCTAAATAACACCGGAAAAATGATGAGGATTGATGATATGATCCACCTGTATGTAATAAAGTCGTATGTACAGTGAGAAATGGTCGGAAAAAAGGTCGTAAATTGTCTTGAGTATGATAATGTGGAATGGATGATTGTTATCATTTAAGCCTCATCCTCGCTCTCCTCGGGCATCTCGGAGAATTCCCGAGAGGCAGAAGAAGATGGAGAGCAGTTGTGGACGACGACGATGCTTGATCGTCTTCTTTGGCCGGCGACGATGATTGGGGTTTGTTCTTGCATTGAGGCGCGAGTTGCCCGTCGCCTGGTTTTAAGTGTTGCGATGGAGTAAGCTCGGACTCTGGTGACCATTGGCGCGACCGAACTCTTGGTGGATGGGAAGTCTTCCTCCATTGGAGTGTCTTCAGGCGATGACTTCCTCTCCACGACGGCGGTGGCAGAGTCGTATTCCTGCTCGTTCCTGTAGATGATGCTTTCTCTACGTCGGCAGCTACCCATGCTGATGGATGTTCGTGAAGCTCGGCGACTGGTATTGGATTCTTCGCTTCCGCGACGGGAGCTGGCAGGCGATAGGATTTTTGTTGGAGTTCTGACGGGAGAGAAGATACGAGGGGACATAACCACAACAGTTGCGATATTGGCTTTGCCCCGGGGAGAGTTGGGGGAGATGGGAGAGATTATATGCTTTGCGTCAGCAGGGAAGCGAGAGTCCTTGACGATTATTGAGAGCCGTGGGACGGAAGAGCGACGCTGGTGGTTGAGAAGGGATGGCAATGCGGGTCGGCGAGTGGCGTATTCCATCTTGTGCGAAGAAGAGATGAGGATGCGAGGGACAGATGAATTCACAGGCGCGTTCCAGGGCAAGAGTAATATTATATAAACGTGTGGACAGAGGAATGTGTCCGTTTGCAGCGGAAATACCGTGCCTGTGGTTTTAGGATTTAAATGGGGAAAGAGAGTGATCCTTCTCGTGAGCAATGCAATGCAGCCAGCGAGCTCTTTTGCCTGGGTGACGTGCCTGGACGAAAGCGGTATAAACGGGCCAGGCCAGACGGACCGGACAGGGCAGAACAGTTACTAACTAGGGCGTGTGATTTTCGTGACTGGCGACGGTAGCTGGCCAAAGACGCAGGGCGAATGGGGCTAACGATAATGGTGATGAAGAGGATGGTGAGTCTGCTTTTCCTTGTTTTTGTTTTTTTGAATATCTATTCACGAGATCGAAGAGGGCCAGACAACCGGTGTGTGGACTTGCTCGACGATGTTCTAGACTGCGTATGTAGATGTATATACTTAAGTAGTTAACTACGGTGGTCGATGGATTGCTGGATGCAGAGAGACGTCTGATTCCGACGGAGGGGCCACTCGCCTTTATGTCCAGACACCGCCCTCCACACTAAACCCATCAGCAACATCTTTAATCGTAGTAATATCGCCCGTTGGGAGGTTGTATTCTAACCCGTGCGTCTCTCGAACACCTCCGTAACTTGCTGGACCCCTTCGCAAAAAGCAAAGCGTCCGATGTGGTGATACACTTGCCTAACCTGACCCTGCCCGGCGCTGCTTCAGACTCTTTTAGCCCCCAAAGCAGATCGAGCCTTGCCTGCCAGTAAAGTGAAAAGCAGAGCAAGAGCAAGTGCCTGCCTGCCTGCCTGCTGGGGCCTCGAGTGCGCCTCCCATCATCCAATATCAATCTTCATGCAGCCTGTACTTTCCTGTGGGGCCCTGCGACGGGGGCGAAGAGCGTGAAAGGAGACGCACGCCAGAATTAGACCCATGTCGGGCAGGAGGCGGACCCTCATTCGTGAGCGTTGGAAGCAGCCAGGCCCAGCTCCATCAAGCACCTACATTTCCCCCAACTGCCGCCGCACCATCGTCGGTCTCTCTGTATCGTACTGCTGCTGCTACTGCTAACTACTGCCCTCTCCCAGCAGCGGCGGGTGCCCGTACGTAATCCCCTCTTCCTTGCCTTCGAATCGACGTCTCTCTGCGATCCGGTGCCAAAAATATCGCTACAGAATATATTTGGCATCAATGCACCAGCCCAGGTTTCGACAGCTTCGAGAACATCACCTAGTTCTCACTAGCATCGCTAGCATCTGCTTTAATCTGCGCCGGCCCTTACGTCTCAAAGAAAAGCATCCACTTGATCAAACGGGTTCGAACAGGTTCGGATACCGAGTAATGCTGCATTTCCGTGATATCCCCATTGTCCCTCTTCACAAATCGGATGAGTTGTGTCATGCTATTTTCGCGACGGTATTCCCCAGACCGTCTAGCCCTTCTTACTGGCCAGCCGGTTTTCAGTTGGAAGCGACCTTGGATGGGTGAAGCGGCACCACTTTCCAAACACCTGCCCCCAATCCGACCCGACTCCACAGGTTTCACATACCAGACACACCTGTTAATTTCTCACATTCTGTTCGGTAGACGCGACCTCAGTTTACCTCGATACACCTTTCCTAGAAACCCGTCGTCTATTCATGTGTCGACGGCCGAATGTTTTTTGTTTTGTTTTTCTCTTGGCAGAAACTTTTTGTTATCCCCCCGCGATACCTCGCCAGATAACATTCACGAAACAAAAAGCAATCAGTTAATGCAGCTCTAATTACGCCGCATTCGATGCATGCAATAAACCCATATTGGCATCAGCAGCAATATCGTTCAGTTCGAACCACTCTGATGCCATGATCTGCTCCACTCAGGAATGAGGGCAAAACCGCCTTAGAGTGTAGGGTATTCCGATGCTTGATGATGCCATTCCAACCGCTATTCCCATTGAGCCCTAGTTCCCACTTTGGGGATCTCAACTCCTCAGTTGTGTGATTGGATGCTACGTTCCGACCAGCCATTGCTATCAATATTTGCAAATTTATTAACCAAATCTCTTTGGATTAAGGGTCCCGCTCTTGGGAACGCTACTAGATCTCCCAGGTCCTTTAGCCCACGGGAACTAAGTTAGTTGACTGAAAAAAATATCACTAGTCTTTCTTATAGATCAGGAAAGAAACAAAAAAGATTAATAACCGTAGCTTGTACACTGCATAACGCCTGCATACCACCTGCAATCAAAGTATCTAGTACATGTCAATTTTGTAAGATTGGTAAAATAGGGTCTCGACTCTGCACCGGAACTCGCCCACCGGGTGCTAATGCCTCTTGAAAGGCACCTTGCGTCAATGGAACGATCAATTGGATCTCCAAAATAGGAACATTTAACACTCTTATTTCTCTTATTTCTCCGGAAAAGAGAGCTCGTCGACTTGCCCGGTGCCCTTTTTTTTTTTTTGATGTTGCATTCCTGGCTGCTGATTCGCAGGAGATTATCAACATGCAGGCCTTCAACCGTTCAATCGTCATTAGCCACCCGCCAGAATCTTGTTTGCCGCCAAAAACAAGAAGCGCGCGAATAAAGGAAATTTGTGCGGCGTTGGCCACAGAATCCCAAGAACCGAATCCTGGCTGTTGATTTGCTCGCTTGGTTGCGCAATTGCCCAGCACGACAGCCCCAGAAAAAGCTGCAGAATAATTGACAAAAACAAAGCGTTTCCCAAAATAGAATCTCGATCAGATTTGGTTCCCAGTTCTTATTGAGGCCCGCCCACTAGGATACATAGAGAAGAAACATCAGCAGAAGCCGGATTAAGCTGATATGCAGCAAAAAACGAAATTACGATATGCACTGATATGCACCCCTCTCTGTCCAAGCTGAGCTAACAAGTGAACGAAAAATTTGGTATCGAGTTTCCATAACTCCGGGTAAATAGAGAACGCTTAGCTGCTTTGGTCAGCTCATGGCTTCGTGATGGGACGGAGAACCTGTAAGATTTTAGCAGCCTTCTCTTTTCAAATTCGGAAAGTATGTGACACAGTTGTACTATGTTTTTTTTGGCGAATTCTTTAAACCACTAACTTGTTTCTCGAGGCATTTAAGATTCGATTTCTTGGGAAACCTTGATTCGGTTCGACTATTGTCTCTGCCTAAATCGAAGCTCTTGCCTAGGGAGCCGCTATAGGCAGATAACCTTCCCTTCTCAATCGCAGTATCGATAAAGCGAGAACCGTGGGGTGGAATAATGTTATGCTATCTCAAATTCTGTTGGGTAGATCCGCTCTCGTTTCTCTTGTATGCCTGAATTTGTCAAAAAAATAAATTAAAAAATAGGAAAATGTGAACAAAGAAACATTCTTTGACCAGCATCCATGACCTCACGATCAAAGATTGGGTACCAAGCTACACGAATCTTTAGGTTCTGACAAAGCCTGGATTACTTAGCATTTACCAACATTTTTTCATTTCCATTTTTCAGGTTTCTCACTCGTGATTACATCCGAAAAAGCATTCATTCATTCAAGCTCGAGCTCCTCGGGCTTCAGCCACTCTGCACATTACGAATTAGAGACCACACCTACTCTATTTGCCAAGCTATACTTTCCCCCAGATCCTTTGTGTAGCATCTACAAGCGTGACCTTTTCTTGTTCAATCAGCCGTGGTACTCGGTATATGTGCACCCAAAGCTCAAAGCTGTTATGGTTACCCATGGACATGAGTGGAGTCCCCCAACCTACCAGACGGGACGGGAAACAAGTCCAAATGTGAATGAAATTAAAAAAAAAAATAAAAAAAAAAAAATAAAAATGCATGAAGAGAAAGCTGCAGCGGCCCATCAATGCACCTGCATATTTGCATTTTCTTAAACAGCCTTTTTTGTTTTCAAATCTCAGATTTCAGCTCAAATCGCACAGCCAGGTTCCCTAAGGTATACGTATACGCCGCATCATCCGTGTTACTTCTTCCGACTGTAGACGGCTTGCTCGGCCATTTCTACCCCTCGAGTCACCCCCCGCATTGATATTCGTTATACGAAAACAATAATGTCTCTGTATGGACATGATATGATATGATATGCTAAGCCTATAGCTTTCCGTCAAAGGAACGGATCCATTTCAAGTATAACAGATGTCTCACACTCAGCCAGCTTGACCGTGATCAGCCGGGTATGCCATATAGACGTCTACGGCATTACCGGCGAGTATCTCATAATACCACCTGCACTAGTCTCAAAGGCAAAAAGTAGCCCTTCGACAGATTATATTCCTCCCGTCTATAACTATAGCAAACCTAATATTTCGTCTAAAAAGACGCCAACTAATGCATGTTTAAGTTATAAGCTCAGTTTGGGTTGCCGGTGTATCAAATCTTTTTTACAGGATACAAATGAGCTTAGCTTCGAGCGATGTGATGCATATTATATTCTGTTCCTGCAATGCTCGTGCATCTTAATCTTATCGGGTACTAGCTCTGAAATATCAGGAACTTTAAACAATGCCGAGAATCGGACTCGCCTGAATCACGGCTTGCACTTTCCATATCTGAACAGAGTGTAGACGGTTCGGAGTGTCTAGACAGATCTAGGTCGGCCACAAGATTTCTTTTGCCCTTCGGACACAGCTGAGCCGTAGCTAGCTTGAGTGCGCATATCGAAACTTAGATAATTAAAATGATCATATGAAGAGGATCCTCAGAGGTGCATGCATACAGAGCAAACTCTGAGGGTCCTAAATCTCAAAAAAACCAAGACATCTTACTTGAAAACATTTCGGTAACATCATGCTCAGCAACTGAAAGGGGACGAGGGCAAGCCGCAGCCGTATACACCTCCTATAACATCCGGAGTTCTCGACCGTATTACAAAACTACGATATAGCAGCAAAAGAGTGATACGGATCTATATGCATGGATCCAGCTGTGCCTTCCCAAAAAATATTTTCTCAGATCCTTCAATGTATTCCTCAGTAACCAACATTATCAATTCAAAATTTCCAATCGGCGATACCTAGTATCTCCTTCAACCATCCAATACCACCTAAATCTACAAACAAGAAAGAAAAACTCCTCTCCAAAATGCACAGCCCGACCGGTCTCTTCCCAAAACACCTCGCTAAAAGCCTCGTGCAGTAAATATCCAAAACATGTTGTGCGAGTGCGTGTATAGATGCCGTACAACCATTCCTCTGTCCCAATCAAACGATCCTTCGCGGAGAGCGCTGATATCAATAGTAGTAATAAAAAAGTGTAGGTTATGCAAAGAATTTGTAAGACAACTCTGAGGTTATGTCAGTATTTTGTAAGTATGCCCCAAATACACCGGGATTATGCGATGCAGGGAATAGAGAATGCCTTTGATTCAGGCACGGCGTAAGCTTCCATTCAACCCGGCAAATAGGCCTCAAAATCAGGTGTGCTCGAACCATCATCCGGCCGTCTTATGTAAAGAAGGCCTGAAACGCGTCCCACCCCACTCAAGCAATAGACTCCTTCTGAGCCTCCTCAATCTGTTTCCGAGCAGCAAACGGAATTCCCACAGGATTAAGCCAAGTAACTCTAGGCTGCCTCCAACAACTGCACGGCAAAGGGGAAAAAAGTGGTGTTAGCAACACAATATATTCCGCACGAACGTTGCGGCAGAACACTGCCTGCTCCAGCATGGGCGGCTAGTGGGGCAAACGACGGACTGGGGTTCTCTACATACTTTGGTGCCTCTAGGACATACCGCTCCATAGCCTCCCTGAACCTTCTCTTATACTCCTTGGGACTCGTAATCGTAGGCTTATTCCTGCCCCCACCAGCGATGCCCGTCGACTTGATATAATTCTCAATCTTCTTGTCAAAGGTATATGTTCTTACACAGTCTGTGCACCACACAAAAATATCAATTAGCTTGCCGAATTGGGAAATAAGGTTCGCGAGGCACAGTAAGACCTCGTCAAAAACGGAGATTGTGGGTTTTACTTACCGATGAGCCCAATCACAAGCTCCTTTCTTTGATCATCGATGCCCACCATGAGCGAGTAATCCATAACCTGATTCCTTTCCAAGAATAGAGTATCATTCCACAAACTAGCCCGCAGAAGCTTCTTTGAGTGCTCTCGGACGAAAAGTGGGTTCTTCCAAACATAGTCAACCATGTTTTCGTCAAGAAGAACCTCGTTTTGCTCACCGGTTTCTTGAACGTAGCGATTTCTCATAGAGCCCTTGAGATCGAATGTCTATCCCGCTCGTGCATTAGAATACTATGTTAAGAGCGTAAAGGAATATCTAGAGGAAATACTTACCCTCGACATCTTGCGATCGTAAAACAAATTCTCCATAACAAGTAAATCCCACCTCAATTCCGTGCCAGTATTTGGATTCTTAATATAGATTGTAAAGAAGCCTAACATTTTCGCAATGGCGGTCGGCAGCTCATGAAACAACGCCTCAGACATGATATGAAAATATGAAGGCGCAAACTTCAGAAATGCTGCTGTTTCGATCGGCGACAACTGCTTTAGGATAATTCGATCATCCAGCGTCTTCAGAAACACAGATTTAGTCTTGCCGCCCTTGGAATCCCATTTGATACATCTCGACAGGGACTCGATGAACCGGTCGGCTACACCACAGTTCCTGCGAAGGGCATCAAATTGCTCAGCGAAGAAGACCTTGCAATACATTCTCGCGTTTCCCTTCGAGAACTGATATCGCAGGTGAGTTCCTGTTTCTCTGAGCAGCGACCGCTGCACCGCATGATCAAATTCGCTCGAATGCTCGTGGTGGTGGTGTGCGGTCCCCTCATGAATAATCGTACCTACTGAGTTCTCCAGACTGTTCATAGCGTCCGTTCTTAATTGTGTTAGCATCTGATTGTAGTCTGTCATACAGAGTGTGAATGCTATCAAGGAACTTGGCTCGTCTTCGCGAACGATAACATCAGATTCGATGAAGACATGATCGGATGGCATGAGCGGGTACTCCAGAGCACCCCAACCACTCGCGGAACGTTCTGTCCAAAAGTTCGTTAATAACCTCATCAATGAAGACCGTTCGCTCCCGTCTGGGACCTTGAGAACCTCTTCCGCGACTGCAGACAATATCTTGGAGGATTCACTGTCACTAACTAGTGACAACTCCGTATCGCTTGGTTCGCCTGGCTCGACTTCATGCTCTGCGGCCTTTGGCTCGGGCTCACTGCTCGGCTCGCCAACCGTCTCTCCATCGGGTACCGCAACTGGTGGTTCTTTTGGCTCAGGAGAGGGTTCGGGTGGTGCCTTGGCTTTAATCTCTGGACTCGGCATCGTATGTTGCACGGAGTCCATTTTTTCAGCGAACTTGTTTGCCTCGGGTACTGGCATTTTCTTGGGTCCTAGATCTGGTTCGTCTATCTCATCGTCCGAGATCTCTTGCGCAGCTTGCTCGATATCCTTGAAAACCTCTACCATCGGTTTCATTGAAACCACAGGGAAAGCCCGGGATCGTCGGTTCGCTAGCGTCCTTCTTTCGTTATTTTCTCTCTCCCGTTGGAACTCCCTGCTGAGTTCTTCGAATCTCTTGGCTAAATTAGAGACCCGAGGTCCGCTTCCTAAGGTTCCAGCGGGATGAGAGCGAGGGATAGGCAGTTGCGTTGGCTTGTTGTGGCTTTTGCCTGAAAGACTTGAGGTGACTTGCCTCATACGGTCTGATATCTTGACTTTCTCGCTTTTCTGGCGTTCTGGCTTTGGCTCTGGTGGTGGCTTTTGGAGCTTCTTGGTCTTGTCACTCTTCTTCCTAAGAAGATCTCCTGGGCGCATGGATTGGGTAAGCCCAAGGCCCCTGGTAGTTGAGGTAGATGACATTGTAGATGCATTGGTAGCTACCCTTCCAGGTGGTCCATAGGGGCCAGCGTTGCGACCAGGGACAATGGATTTTCGTTTCTGTGATGCGCTTTTAGCCAAACCAGGTATGGATGAACTTGCCACCAAACTTGATTCACTCGATGAAGCGGTTTCTGTTAGCTCTTTTTGGTGCCTTAGTTCTCTGTCTCTCTTCTGTTCCTCTTGCCCTGGGCTTGCTTCAGCGGGACTAAGTCCAGGCGGGGTGACAACGTTCTCTGTATTTTCCAATACCTTCATTGGTTGTATCCGAGGATAACGGTCGAGTACTGGGCTGCTATTGGAAGGACTGATGGTTATCGAAGACTCATCAGTTATAGATGGGATTGTTTGGACACTAGCGGATAATGAATTCGCTCTTGTCATCTCCGGACTAGAAGATGGTTCTGGCGAAGTCCCATGTAAACTAGAATCATCTCTACCCATTGTCTCACCGCCCTTCTCCGCCTCACTCTCCGCTTTCAGCTCCGTGGAATCCGCTGGGTTCCCGCTGGGTTCCGAAATACTATTTTGCCTTGAATCACCTTCATCTGGTGTATGCGCTTTATCATCTTCCACTACAGAAGTTAAAACTTCCTGTGCGTGCTCGGGACTCATTTGCGAAGGCCGTCTAACAGTTGTGGGAGAAACACTCGCTCCATCGTCCATGATAACAGACTGGATGGATTCCTTGTCCGCTGTCGTGGTAGACTCCGTATCCGTCGGCACAGAGCTAGTTGTAGAACTCCTATCTAAGAACAACTTCCTCAATTGTGCCGTTGCCATTCTTGTAACATCTTTCTCGGAAGGGAAGAATTTTTCGTAAAAATCGGTAAATTCATTATCCCAGTCAGAAACCCGTTCTTGCAAAGCTCGCATTGCTCTGTTCAATGGGATGACCTCGTAGTACCGTGAGTTAGTATACTTCTCTTGTAGTTTCATGACTAGCCAGGTCCGTTCCTCCTCGGCTCTGATTAGAAGAGAGTCAATCTCAGCTTTACAAGCTTCAAGATTCTCAGCTGTGACCGTTTCAATGTTGATACTCTTCAGGCGATGAACAACAGTATCCCAGAACCGATTGATCTTTTGGTTCATATTGAGATAAATCTCGTTCTTCATCTTCAGGTCAAGCTCAGGCTTCCAAGTGACCTTTGGGCGAGGGACAATAATCTCCATCAAGCCAATGGGAATATACTCAATTCTGACAGCAAAGTCGTCCATTCCAAAATATCGGATATGGTCACGGTGGAGATCGTGTGGGCATCCTTCCATACTTGTCAAAAGACCGGTGCTCCAAAAGGAAGCCTCGAAAAACTTTCCGAGGGAGTATCTCCACGTCGAATCGCTCATCCTGAGGGGTTTCGAGGCAGGCTTGTTAGGGCAGATCTTGCAGGTGCTCCATATCAAGATCTCTTCCTCGTCGCCTTCTGATGGACACTTGTACTCCTCAACATGCACGCTGATCCTTGCATCGCCATGAACGTACGAACGGTGATGTTCCATCATCCTCTTCGTACACCCTGTATCGCACAAATAATCCCTAGTAGTAATCAAATCGTGAATATACTGTCCTAATGTGCAATCAGCCTCTCTGAAATAGTCTCTTTCCCTATACTCCGTGTCATCGTGCTGGTCATTGTAATACTCGAAAAGGATCATCTCTGGTCCACGACAGGGAATTGAAGTATCCGTGCTAATCATACTGTACAGCATGACAATACGCTGATGTTCAAGCGGGTCAAACAAATCTTCGTTCTGCGCAAGATAGTTTTCCCATTGCTTTTTCTGTGTTTCGTAGATAAACAGGACCTTGTCATATTCCGCTTCATGAACAGCGCGTACCAGCTCTTTCATTTTGCGGCTCTTGCTGGCAAATTTACCGTGCAACATCTCTGGAGTAATGAGCTCGAAGGGCTCGTCGCTTGGGTCACCTTTCTCAGGATCTTCAGCGGACGTTTGTTTGATTTGTCGCTTAAGGAACTCCAGCCGACGCTCAAAGTCACGAGCTCGCATGAGCAGATGAGGTTGCGCGAACTTGATAAATGGCGACACCGATAGAATTTTGTTCTCGTGTTCCTTAACATATTCGCTATAGTAGTTTGGAGCTGGGAGGTCCTCTGGATAGTCCTCTGAAGATTCTGGGATAAGATTCCCAGACTGTGACGTTGATCTTGGCTTCTCATTGTCGTGGGACTGTTCATTTGGCTGCGATTCATCGGCCTTCTGCTCTTCAGCTTCTTTCAGCTCTGCCTTCTCATCCATCGCGGCAGGTTCTTCTGACAGCTCGGGAGCAATAATATTAATGTTGACTTTAGCCTCACCACCGTGATCGGCGCATGTTGCAACTTCAGTATTGTGTCTTTCTGTGTGTTTGTCGGATCGTAGGGTGCCACTTCGTTCAAGAGACCCCTCAGCAATCGTTTCTGGAATGATCGCGCCTTGTTCTTGCATTACGCATGTCTCCAACTTCATATTGTAGACTGCATAGACCATGAACTCTGTTATTCGCTTGATCTTGGCTAGCGTTGATGCATTTGCGCCGCGGAGGACAATAGTGCACCCAAGCTCGCTCTTGCATCCTGAGAAATACATGTAGGTTCGTCGATGGCTTGCCGTAGCTATATCCTTGTGTGCATACGTCTTTACATCGAATGACAAACACTTCCCGAGACGATGGGATCTGAATGCGGTTTCTTCGGCTGACATGATAATATCGGCTTGAGCGCAGCGTGCGACAGCTTCGATCACACTAGGCTTCACACGCATTGCTACTGCGATATTATGTTGTTTGAGGTAGTCGAGGGCGAGACCACTGACATCTCTTTCAACTAGTATGATCGTCGGGCTCAGTGATAGAAGCCTGTTGATCATGTTTCGTAGGAATTCCTTTTCTTGCGCAATAACTGGTTCCAAGCTCATAAAATGAGTTTGATGGCCACGATGATATTCAACCGGAAACGCAACAACTGCAATCCTAGGTTGTGAAATAGAGCGCCGCATCGACTTTAGCGCCAGGTTTTTTGCAAATACAACACCGCTTACATAGTGAGTATCGCTGGGTTTCCCGCCCGGTATCCTTTTGATCTTACAGAAGTGGCGTAAGTCGATGGATTCACCGTTCCGGACGTCTGGCTTAACTTCGTCGGTGCATTTGAAGATAGCTGGCAACAACGCAGACTCCCAGGATTTGATGTTATCGATTTTGGCGGCCTCGAGCATTTGGTGAAGGAGTCGTTTTACATGTTGCACGGAAGCCGTGTTTAATTCAACTTTGGGCTTGAGCTGCTTGACGAAACCATAGTCTAAAGGAGGCATGCCGAGAAGTGCGCCGAATGAGTTTCTATTGCCTGGTGTCAAGAGCTGCTTGTGATTTGATTTTTGGAGAATCGAGAGATAGTTTTGCGAGACCAAAGGATTTTGAGGGCCCATGCTGTAACCCGATTTCCTTCGCCTGTGACCTTGATAGGGAGCTCCTGAAGGTAACGGCAGACTGTGCATTCTCGAGGTGGAGGGAGGGAGGACAGCAGATATAGATACCGTCTTCTTGTGGCGTATTGGAGGTTTAATGGCTTTGATTTCGCTAGGGCCGCCGATACCCTCTGTTGGCAAATTGGATAGCGCGCTCGCGTTGACGGAAATCTGCCTCAATATTTCATCCTCTTGCGGGCTCTGGAATTTTGGTGCAATGGTAGCGAAAATACCCATTGGTTCATCTTCGCCGTCCGCATCTTCATCGCTCATGTAAGGAGCAAGCTCAGGATCTATGATACTATCTTTGATAGATGGCTTCATTATATCACCCGAACGATCTTGGAAAGGAGCTCGATGATCCTCTAAGTCGTTGATATCAGGGTTCTGGAGTTGACTAAAAATTGACCATCTATTCATTGACTTGGTATGTTGGTGGCGAGACACTGGCGTGCCCGGTTGTTGGCCTTGTTGCAGAAGATTGTATGAACTTAGAGGTCGACGCATAGATCTCGCACTGCTAGGGCGACTCGGGCTGGCAACGCCAACAGAATCGTAATCCATAGAGGCACCCTGCCGGGTGCCGACTCTGTTCGGCCGCTTTTTTGGAGTCGTGGTCTGGGGGTCGAAGACCCCAGATTTCGGACGGCCGGGTTTCGGAGTCTTCGGCGCGTTGCCTGACGGAACTCTCCGACTAGGTTTAAAGGAGTAATTGGCCTCAGTTCCTGAGCTATCATCGTCTTGATAGTTTTCAAGAATCTGAAGACAGGGTTGAATACAAACTCTCATGTTGCCGTTGTGACCAAACTTGTCGCCGTCGACGAGGGTTGTGCATCTTGAACAGAAAATTTGCCCACAAGTTCCTTTTGATTGTAGTTAGCATTAATGATAGCAGCTGCTGGGTTGATAAGAAGAAAAAAAACTTACGACAATGATGCTTTCGCCTAAAGGTTGTAAACGGCCGTTGACATATGAAGCACTCTTTGCAGTTCTCGTCTTTCATCCAGAAATCCCTGGATAAGCCCTTCCCCTGTCGTAATTGTCGCAAGGTAGCACCGACCTTAGCTTCATTTTGAAATACTTTAGAGGAGACTTGAGAACTTCGCAGATATCCGTCTTGTCCGAAGGACCGAGACATCTCTGCGGTACCCTGATCTACCCTGCCAGTAGTCGTTGTCCCTGTCGCGACGGATGAAGCCGATGACTCTCGCTGGAGAAGGCCGTGTTGGGCAGTTGCTTTGAATCTTGGTTTTCGGATGCGAATGGTTTCGTCAGGATCCAGTATCGAAGAGGCCAAGTCATCTGGTTTGTCTTGAGAATCCGTTTCTTTGCTATCAGCGATGCTTATGGCGTCCTCTTGGAAAACATCTTCTTGGGGAACTTCCTCTGTAACTAGCAATGGTGATTGGAGAGAAGGGTGGTGCGGATGAGGTTCGGCAATAATTTCTCTGACCAATAAGTCGTCCGTAGGGATTTCCATTGTCTTGTCGATTGATGCCCGGTATTGATGTCTTGAAATAGTTGGTGAGAAGGCAGCAGCCGTCGGGGATTGAATTGCTGAGGTCGATGCTGAGGTCCGCCGGCCTTCCTTTCCAGCAGCGAGAGGATTTGATGTTGCAGCTTCAGCTTTGGATAGCGCTTGTTCCAAATTCTTATCATTCAGTGCTTTCCCGAGCCCAGAAACCTTTCCCAAATATCCGCCCATCTCGATAACATCGTCATCGTCATCGGTCGAGATCTCGCTAACCTTATCATTGTCAGGGTCATTATCTAGGTCTTCATTGTCTATATCGCCGTCAAGCGCCTTCGAACTTAGCGGATCATATTGGCCAGATTTGACACTCATCAAACTCTCCCGTCTGGAATGGCCTTGGCGGTTTTGAGCATCTACTAAAACCGTCGAGCCTTCGTTTAGTGACGTTGCTATCGAACCATACTCCTGCTCCTCGTCATATACCGGCTCTTCACCAAGCTCAGCCTGGGGATCAGAATTCTCAAATGGGGCATGCGACTGGTAAGGTGTGCCAGCCCGGGGGAATGTTGCAGAAGCTGGTGTCCGTTGACCTGTAGATACGAGAGACCTGGAGCTGTTTGCTCTACTCATTTCGGTGTAAAACTTTTCCCGAGTGGATCGACCACGTTCTTCAGGCTGAGGTGTCCTTGTGATAACTCTATCGACCATCGCAGTTCGTCTAGTAGGTCCCTTGATGGGAGCGATCAGTTCTTGGAAGGGGCTCATCGGGGTCAGGTCTGTGGGTTGTGACGAGTTTGTAGCGGATACTGGAGATGCCATATGGGATGCATCACCGGAAGCCTCGATATGCGAGTAGCCAGACTTGATGCTAGCGGCATCATCATACTTGTTACCATAGTCGGACCTGTATTTCCTTGGCGGTGAATCGGAAGCCTCCTTAGAACTTCCGACGACGCCTTTAACAATTTTGTATATTCGATTCAGGCCGGTTTGTTCGGGAACGATAGATTTCCTTCTCGAAGGAGTGAGAGCGAAGCTAGTCAGGGCGGGTGAGTTTGCAGCAAGGGCATGGATATCGTCGAGAACGGAGGGGTCTAGTGGTTGGGCGGGTGGGAGAAGTACGGAGGATATGCTATCGACTGACGGCCGGCGTTGGTTTAATCGCTCCATATTGTACGGGAGCATGCTGGAGAGCTAGCGGTCCAACTAAGTCAGTTAGTTCATCAGTCAGTCAGTCAACTACAAGCGTCGTGGAAGCCGAACCTTCGAAGGGAGATCAAAGCCTACAGCTGAAATAGTAGATACGCAGTCTAGAAGTTTGAAACTCGGATATATATATATGTATCGCTATTGGACAAAATTAACCTTTATCGAACGAACTAGCTTCGCGAAACTTCCTGGCTTTCGGAGACATGAGACGGATAAGGGAGATAGACGTGGTGTAGAAGTTTCTGGTGGTGGCGGCGCAGGTACAACTCTATTATCGATTGCGCATTTGTCAGAGAAACGGGCGAATAGCAGGAACCGATGTGCGATGGGAGTAGCCGAGGATGTACCCTTCGAATGCTACACCGGCAACGACCGCTGCGATTAGTATGCGAGAGAACCGGGTCGGAAACTGGATCCTGCCATGCGTTCGAAGCTTAAGATGTGGTTGATGCTCAATCCAGGAAAGAGGGCAGGGATATTGTGATCTCTGACGACACTGGCGGGGCCTTGGCGAACGAAGCGCAGTTCGGGAGCTCGGGAGCTTGCAATTGCGGACTGTATCACCAACGCATCCCCTCCCCAGCAATACATGCCGGATTGGTTGCCCATAGGCCGGTATGTGGATAGAGTTACTACTGCTACCACTGCTGAGTTAATGCTGTAGATACTTGAGTACCATAATATCCAAGGTGGTAAGTAAAATACAGACCTTTGATGTATCCAGTACACACATTATATGAGCTACGACTGCGATAGCCCCCGCCCGTGCTCCCCTGCTCGCTAATTGAGGCTGCATGAGGTCGGTGGGTTGAGCAGGGTCGGGCAGGGTTGCCTGCTTGCCATCACCGCGTCGTCGCGTCTTCCCGCAGAGCTTTGTGCCAGCCGAAACAACACCACCAACTCGTTCGCAACCCTCTCAGACCTCCCTAACAGCCCAGGCCATTACTAGATATCATGCTCCCCACGGTTACCTCGCAGTCCTACCTTGCATCCCTCTCGTCCACTCACAATGAACCTCCTCCGCGAATTCATCAAGCAAGACCTCGAAAACGAGCTTCTCCGACTCACCCATAGCAGCGATCAAATCCGCAAACAAAGACAGGTAGAGAAGCGAAAGCGATATGAAGATCAGTTCAGGAGCTACGTTACACCCGCCGACTGGGCACCACCCCGGTACATCGCCTCGCCTTCGAAGGAGGACTCAAACTACGTCCAGGTTATCAAAGTGGGCATAAATCCCGTCTGCCACAACAACAATGTAGAGAATTGTGCTAAACGAAATCGTCTCCAGGTGACCAGTCCGAAAGTTGAGCCAGGGAAACCGTTATATGCAATTGTTGGCGACGGCTATGTTTCAATCCCGGCCTTTATCAAACTTGATAACGATCCTATCATCGAGAAGTCCCTGCACCTAATCCGACCCGGCGCGGTAATTCAAATCAAAAAGTTTCATTTCACATTCCCTGGTACATGCCAACAATCACTGTCGGAAGGCATCAAGAAGAAGGATCAGCGCCAAACTGCCAAAGGGAGCTCTCGCAGCTCAAGGAACAATGATGCGCTAGGATATTACGCAAAGGCGATAGCTATAAGCGCCTACCGCCGTTTGGAGGAGCTGCCATCAGCTAAAGACCCATGTTTGGAAATTGAGACATTTGTTGTCCTCGGTGGCAACGATCATACTTACGGACATACGGAACCAGTTGGGAAGATCCCTGAAATCGAAGGGGTGATTGAGACTCTCCCAACCGTACCGATTTCATTGCCATCTTTGGAGCAATGGTCTCGGCTAGTTGTCCAAGAAATTGCTGAAATCTGGTTCATGGAGATCGCGTGGCTCAGGTTTTGTCAAACAGTGCCTGTCGGTATAGCTGAAAGCCATGTTGATATCAGGGCAATGTTCATGCGAGAATTCCAAGTTAGCAGGAAAGGTGTGGCAAAGACTGCAAAGAGAGCAACTCAGAATATCTTCGGGCCCGTCTACACGAAAGCAGGTCCCATCGAACAACTCTTCGAAATTCGGCGGGTTTTCAAAGAGCTCAAAACTATTCTAGACCACGGAGCGCGAGACACTTCACACCGAATCTCATATCTTCCTAGTACTCGCCTACCCGTTTCGGATGCTACTCATAAAAACCGAAGTTCTGGAGGAGTTGCTCAATCTCAGGGCGATATATTCGCAACCCAAAGCTTTGCTACTCAGTTTCCAATCGCACAGGAGACTTCGGGGTCCGTCCCGGGTCATAAAAATAACGCCGTATTCGAGTTGGAACTTCGTATCGTAAGGTTCAAGTTTGAAAGACCTGATGATAAGGATAACGAGGACTTTTGTCAGATTCTACGCAATCTCTACGAAAATGCTAGGGGTATAGGAATCAAAGATTTAACGATGATTTATGATCTTATAAGAGAATTTTACGCAAGCAGAGTTCTAAGAAGGCTTAAGATCGATGAGTTGCGTTTATCTCATAAGCCAAGTGTGAAACAGGACCGTCAGCGACCACCGCAACAGCCTCCAAAAGCTATAGAAGATTATTCTCAACATGATATCAAGGCACCCACAAAGGATTTAATCAAAGAGTTACCAAAGAAACTACCTCAAAAGTTACCTGAAGATGAGGTTCCTAAGACACAGCCCGAGAAAATAAAACTACTTGCCAAACACAAGCTGAAAGCGAGGCTAGCTGAAATACAGCAACGGAAAACACGAGATGGAATAACTGAACCCAATACACATGCGCAGAATCACAAATCCTCAGTAGCTGAAGAACCCCTTCAATTATCGCCAAGAGAGCATCCCGCAATACGCACTTCTGCTCAAAGACCGAGAGGGAGAGAATCTGAACAGGTCGCTATTGCAAAGCACCAATCCACTGTAGCAGTTCCTATAAATGAACAGAAACCCTTGCCCTTGATAAAAGAAAAGAAAATCAGGGATCTCAAGGTAGAAGATGATAATCATGCGGTGCCTTCGATTCGTGGGTATGAGAGGGAGGAACCTTCTTCGTCCCTAATGCTCCAAGAACAAGTAATCGATCGTCCTCACCCTATGAAAAGACATGCTGTCCAGCAGGTAAAACTAGAACGTTCTCTATCACCAGTTACTACTCAGGAGAAAGTAATGGAACCAATTCGTCCTGAAAAACGGGATGCTGCAGCTCAGGAGAAGCGCATAGCATTGAAGGAGACATCAAAGACACTCCTGTCTCAAAGAAATCGGGACCCTCCAACGAAAAAATCACAAGTTCTTCCCAAACTCAAAATTGAAGAACTGGAGCCCAGGATGGCCGAAGATAATACCGTTGAACCGCCCCAGCCTGCAGCAAAGCTTGCTAAGGAGGTGAGTAGAGATCAACGTTCTCTCACGCCAACAATTCCAGAAGCTGCTATGGAGTTAGACGCCGCTCCCGAGGCCGTTGATCTATTGACCCGCATTAAGACCGCTCTTCAGATTATCCACCAAGAGCAAGATGAAGACAAGGTAGATTACTATCATATTAATTTTAGAATAGATCATATCTAATCGCGTTATTGCCAGCTTCTACCGGAGAGGGCCCGGGTTCCTCAAGATCAAGTAGAGATGCTCTCGAAACGCAGCGGTATGTTTTTCGCAAGTGCCATCGTTTTTGTGATATCCATTTCTAATTCCTGGATAGCGTTATGGCCACCTCCGAAGAAAGAGCTCCAAACACATTCAATCAGACAACTGAATTGGGCTCCCAAAGGTACACCTCCGCGTACCCTTGAATACCCTCGAGACTTCGAGCCTTTTGATTCAACTATCGAAACTTCCACTGCAGGGAACTCGCAATTTCGACGACGGAATACTGACGCGCGGTTCAAACCACCAATAGTGAAACAAGAACCTGGTGAACAGCACGTCTTTACTCTGACGAACCAACCTCTTGAGGAAGATGTTTCTAAGAGCCAAGATGCAGGGGAGATTGAGTGGGAACTTACCCCACCTGAGAAGTTACGAGTTCTAGGTGCTCCTAGAGTGGACCAGGAAGAAGACTCGGATTCTGCATCTGTGGTGAATGACCAAGCGCCTCCCGCATCATCGATGGAGGAACCGCATTATACAGATCCAACACTCTCAACTCTAAAGCGGAGAGGATCCGCAAAAGCAGTTGCGCCATCGAGCTCCGCTGCTACACCAATTCCGAAACCCTCACCCCCCAAAATAAGAGTTCCCGGATACGTACAGGAGTCGTCGCCATCGCCGTCGCCGTCGGCCCCCTTTCCCAATCCGAGAAATGGTGTAGATATTATAGAACCTGCAGTCGCACCAGCCAACCTGCATAATATAGCAGATAAAGATGAGAATGCTTCGCAAAGCCAAGCACCCGGCAAATTTGACGGGCTGCATGATCCTGGTGACATCTCCAGCGAGGAGATGGAAGCTGAATTTCCAGAGGAAGACGAAGATTTAGAGGAAGATGGAGGATTCGAGGAGGATGAGGATGATGATTACCGGGTACAAGTTCCGCAGACGCAAACACAAATCTCAGTAGAAACAGAAGATCGGTATCATAGTGCGGAAGAAGAGCAAGGGCAAGGAAACCCTTCACCGCAACGAGTTGTGTCTTCCTCTCAACTCTCTCGTCCAACGACGCCTACGACTTCTCCGAATGCCGGCAAACGGAAAGCCGACGAGATGAATGTTTCACCCGTTAAGGCGGGTTCTCACCAATCGCCGAGAATTACGCGGCTTCAAAAGGTCCCAAAGATAGATGAGGAATTGGCTGCTAGAAATCTCAAGACTTTGAATCAGGTATGTTGTTTCTTGTGTGTTAATGTAGTTGTATTATTATGTTCGTTGAGATGACTGACTATTGCGTAACCTGTTGCGTAACTTGGGGTAGAAATTCGACGCAGCAAAAGCATCTAGGAAGACTGGAGTTCGTGGTGTTCTAAAGATTTCTAAAGCCGAATTGGATTCCTCAAGCTTGGATGAACACGAGCGGCAGAGGCTCGAGCGGGAGGAGTTCTTCAAACAGTCAGAGATATGAGAGAAGCGTTGTGTATTATGATACACTTTTGGAAGGGTGTAGAATATTGGATCCTGTTCCTGGATATCATCTTTGACTGTGCATTTTACTTGGCGTTTCGACTCCACGATGCTACCTTGGCTTTGTTTTGCGGCTTATATACCCCTTCTGCATGTGTCTTTTGCAATTGTTGCTTTTTTAAATATAAAAAAAATTAATTTTTTAATATTTATTTTCAAAATGGATCTCCTAGCCTTCGCAAGTGTGATCAAGATGACTATAACGCTCGTGAAAAGACTCGCGTGGATTCCATCCCTCCAATCTACAAAATTGCTGGTCTCGTGAACCAGGCGGAACGCAGAGTACACAAAACTGCAGTCTCGAAACCAGACCAAGACAACGCAGTTGTTGGTGTGTTTGGCCTCAAGACTGACAAAACTGCTATCGGCGTGTATTTGGACCGGCCGTAACACATATTTCAAGCCTCATTCCTACAAGATATTTATTGATCCCGCAGGATCCACAGCCCAGACTGGGACCCACAGCAGCGGCCACGTTTGCAAGTCTGAGCTCGACCATTTCACTGCACGATAGCAGTCTAGCAAGGAGTCTAGAACGCCGCCCATTTTAGCTCCAGAACCATGGGGCTGAGAGCACGCCAGAGGCAGACCCTGAGGTTGAAGCCCTGCGAGCTGGCAAGGCTTCGAGATTTGGACTGGCACATATATACCCGCGAGCTGAGACCCCGCCATGGAATGACAAGAAAGCTTGGTATTCCCTCCGTCTCTTGGTAGAAAACGATATACAACAACAACTCCCAGGAAGCCCTGTCAATCAACGAACCTTGATCAAAATTTATTATTATTACTATTATTTTGTAAAATAAAATAAAATGAGCGGTTTTGAAATTGCAGGCATAGTATTTGGCGCCCTGGGCTTAGTTCCAATCTTCAAGGATGGCTACGTGATGGTAAAAGCCTATCGCAAGAAGAAAAAGACTATGAGCCTTTTGGCAATACCGTCCAGTGACTCGGCCAGTACTTTGCAGGATGCTCTCAAGGACGGCGAAACGTCCGTATCCACGAAATATAACGACCTGCACGCTAAGTGGGGCGCAAAGTTTGCTGCGGGTGATTGTAAGTGGAACTTTTGCTACTGTTAATATAATTTGAAATATTGTTACCAGTGCTCTGGTATATATGGGTGGAGTCCCTTGCACACATAACTCTCGGTCGTATATACATACTTAAGTATATACAGAATACCGAAGATGCGTATCCACGGATACAAGTCGATTTTCTAAATCTATGTAACGGACCGCCTTGGACACACGAAGCTGTTAGCTATCATTCTTTATTGTTATCATTATTGTCGTTCATGATATTATTGGTAATTCATTTACACAGAGAGCTAACCGTTCAACTTCATCCAAACAGCTACATCCCGAGACCAGCTCAAAGATGTCGTCATCTTGCTCCAACAAGAGATCATTACAAATTTACACACCATGATAGGAGGAGGAGCCCTTACAAACCCATCCCACTTCACCTCGGTGGCATCGCAAAGCCGAGCGGCTGCTATCTCGATACTCTCACAACTAGCTCAGAGACTAGCCGTCGCGGCTCCCATAAAACCAGGGATTAAATCTACCCCCTTCCATCGGCTCCTATTGAATAATCCCGACCAGAGGAACATTTTAGCACCTGCATCCGCCCGCCAGAGTATCCAGCCGAAAATGATAGAAGCAAACAATTCCAATTATTCCAAGTCCTCGGCGCAATCATCATCTTCACAGTCGCCTCAATATGGGACAAGTCCATATCCATATCCACAATCTAAACCGCATCCATCTGCGAATCCGTATTACGAACAAGTTGAAAAGCACCACCGGGCAAATAATTCTTATCAGCAGCAAAGTACACAGCGGACATTTAATCCCTACCAGCAGCAAAGCACGCAGCAGACATACCCATATTCGTATTCCCAAAACACACAGCGGAAATATCCATATTAGCAGCAAGACACCTTCAAGGGCACACCATAGCCAATGATTATATGAATAACCCGTACGGAACTTTGAATCGCTCATATCCGTCTAAAACAAGGTAAACAGAATTATCTAACCTTCCGAACGCAAAGGACTCCCATATTTTAAGGGCTCTAGATCATACTGTATTGCTGGGATTTGAGTTTTGAAATTTTTTCGCATCGCACTAGGCAACGCTATAGCACTAGACACAATAATTTAATGTATCAAGATGCACTTTGTAAATGATCATACTGTACCTTTGTTTATCATTCTCGATGGCTACGACACTCTTGCATGAAATTTTGGCTTTGTTTAGACTTGCACTATTAACAGTTATTCTCAATATTCCCGAGGTATAGAGTGAACGTGGTATTTGAAGCGTATATCACTAAGTTTAACAATACTATGTAGGGCGAGTCCCTAAGCAACGCTAAAAATTAGAAAAAAGTCATCTTGTTTGCACTTCCAAACGCGGTGGATAGTATCCGATTCCGGATAGCCTTAAAAGTAGGGGTGGGATACATACCTAATCGCAGTTTAGTCCTATGCATTGTTCCTTACTATGTTCGGAGAATTGCAAGAACCCGGTTATCAAAGTCAAACCTTCATCCCCCGTCAAAAAAAGATCTCGAATGCTAAATATTAGAGTACTCGTAAAGCAACAGCCTTCCTTGTTTTCAATTTGTAGGTGTTTGTCTATGTCATCATACAATCAAGATTGCCCTGTGAGTACTGGTACTACACAGCCTATGCACCCAAGTAATTTTGCCAATGTTGATCAGATAGCATATGGTAAAACATATTCCATAAACCCCGCAGCAGCTAGATTACCCATGACCATCTTGACGCAAATGATAGCGGCATAGATCATATCTCTTCTTTCGACTCTATTACTACCATTGTCGTAGGACAGGTCAACCAACGTATTGTACTCAATCTCTGCAAACTGCGAAGGCGGCTCCGGTCCCTTCTTACCCTTCGTATCCGGGTTAAGACGCAATATAGCAAGCGATTGCCGAACCATCAATTCATAGCCATGCTGAGCTCTGCAACGTAGTAATTCCTTTCCTTTATCCTTACGATAATATCTCAGCGTTTTCGTTAACAGCAGCTTTACTGTCTAGTGATGGCCCTTTAAAACTGCTTATGTTCATGGGGCCTTTAAACATCCTTTGATTTGATATCGGCACTCCTCTCAAGCAGCAGCTTAACTATATTTTTGTATCCCCCCTGATTCGCATATGATAAAGGCGTCTCACCATATTCATCCCTAGACTCAATATTGGCGTTTTTCTCGAGCAGCAGCTTAACTATCGCTTTGTGGCCATCCTGAGCTGCGTACATTAATGGTGTTAAACCACTATTATCCTGCGACTCGATATTGGCGTTCTTATCGAGCAGTAGCTGAACTATAGCTTCATGGCCATACTGGGCTGCGTACATTAATGGTGTCCAACCTTCATTAGTCTGCGGCTCGATATTAGCGTTCTTATCGAGCAGTAGCTGAACTATCGCTTTGTGGCCATACCGAGCTGCGTACATTAATGGTGTCCAACCATTATTAGTCTGCGGCTCGATATTAGCGTTCTTATCGAGCAGTAGCTGAACTATCGCTTTTTGGCCATACCGAGCTGCGTATATTAATGGTGTCCAACCATTATTATCCCTAGACTCAATATTGGCGTTCTCTTGGAGTAGCAGCTTGATTATCTCGCCGTGGCCCTTCTCAGCCGCGTAAGATAACGGAGTTCGACGGCTTTTATCTTTAAGGTCAACATGAGCGCTTTTCTTGAGCAGCAGCTGGGTCGTCATTGCGAGCCCAAAACTAGCCGTATACGATAATGGTGACCGGGAGTGCTCGTCGCATTTATTGGGGTTGATGTTGAACGAGTGGATCAGAAAGGAGACGATTAAATCGTCATATCCCCTACGGAGGTAGGGAAAAATACCCTTTGCGTGCGAGAACTCGAAAGTGCGGCCTATGTTGCGGGGTTTGTATACATCCTTTAAGAACTGCTCGCACAGGTCGTAGAGCGGAGAATCGATTGGCTGGACTCGCAACTGGATTTCTAAAAATGCCTTGACTGCTTCATGGCTCTCAAGAGCTAAAGCGGCAAAGAAAGGCGGCCCATAGCGCTCAAGTTCAGGCTCAAAGCAAGATGCCCTCTGAGGATGTACCCGAATAAGGTTCGCTAAGTTCTTTTCTGCGAGGACATAAAGAAGCCCTGTACCCTGGTTTTTGTATTGTCTCGTTATAAACTTTTCGAATAGGTTGGCAGTTTCGATCCAATTGGGGGCGGAAAACTCAGATAAGAAATCATCCTGAGGTACCACCATCGCTGCGGAATTAGCGTGACAAAGAACATTTTGGCTGGCATACTCTAAAAAAGGATATTCCGTTGGGGTTTCCGTTTTTTTATTCGCGAGGCTTCCTGGAGACAGGTTACAGACAAATTTGCGCACCAAGTGATGATTTAGGTACGCGTTGCAGCATTGTTTAAGTCTCTCGTGGCCTGGGCCCTCCCAGTCGAATCCAAGATCAGGCCACAATTCGTGGAGACCTCTATCTTTGACGAGAAAATCCCGAACGGATTCGTGTATAAATTGTATGGTTGGATGCTTAGATTTCGTGACCTCAGCAAGTCCTTTCGAGGAACTGATGACAAAACCACTAATATTGTCATCAGCATCTGCGCCAGTGGCATTTGGGACTTGATCATCGGCGAGACCATTCAATAATAATCCAGACCAGAGTGCATGGTAGTACTCTCCTGGCTTCAATGGCCGCTTTGCGTAAAGAATCCAGAGAATGGAAAGTAGGAGATCTTCCATATTCTGTTGGTCTCGCCTCAGCATATCCTTGAACAGCTCAGTCAAACCACTCGGGAGCTCTCCGAGCCTTTTCCTAAGCGCCAATCGACCTCGTTGACCTTCCTTGTTTAATATATCTACAACCAAAACAACCCACAGGAAGACCCCTGCGGCTTTCCCAAGAATCTGAGACCGCAGATCTTCGACTAGCACTGCGTCTTTGATTCTTAACCGGTTTTTGATGTAGCTTTTCATGTCTTCTGCATGCCCTAACTGATCTTCTAGTGTTACTTGAATGCCTCGTTGGATGACGATGTACGGATAATGCCGACTAGAGAGACAAATTCGAAGCGATAACCCTCTCTCCGTTGCTTCATCAGCCAGGTCCTCGAGATCTTGCACCATGGCTCTGACTTGTTGTTCGTCACATTCATCAAGAGCGTCAATGAAACAAGTAAACGACCGTTGACCAAGGTTAGAAACCGCGTTGCAAAAAAGGTCCTTGAGAGCATTTAAAGAAGGGCAACCATTTTGGTTTCGGGGAACGAGGTCAGGGTCGTCGAGAACCGCCTGGAGATCAGGATACCCTTCGAGTAGCTGAAGCAGCAACGATCGATACATTCCGGAAATAGACTTTTCCAGCTGCTCGCCTCGGGCATTGAAGAAGAAGGAAGCGACTATATTATTGGGGGCACAGGCTTTCTTCTTTTTTTGGAGGTATAAAAATTTCATGAGTGTCGACTTGCCAGCCCCTGGCTTGCCTCGAATCCAAAGAAAACCACAATGTTCTGCCAGCCGTCCAGGATCAAGCCAAGCTTGGTAATCAGGGTGTTTGAGAAACCACCGGCATGTTTTGGCGTGAGTTGATTTAATGGTTAATTTCCGGGAATCGATTTGCTCATATCTCAGCGAATCTAGTATTTGCGTTCGATGATTCTGTGGGGAATCTTGGCCTACACGTCATATATGAGAAAGGATGATTTAGACAAAGATTTAAATTGCCGAACTAACTCACTAGGGTTAAGAAGGTATGAATCTTTTGCGGGCGTTCTGGCATTTGGTGACTTCAGCACTTCCAGCAGTTCCCGTGCGTATGCAGCTGCCGTCGCTGCTGCATATCTTTGCCACTCTTTGTTCTTATGAGAATCCGAGTAGTCGCAAATTCCCCGGATTGGAAGACACGGAAGAATGTCCATCAAACCCGCGGCCTCCATCTCAAAGCAGATTGCGTCTAGTTGTCGAGCAACATTGTCCCGCGTAGTACCGCTTCTCATTACTTGATTCCCTGAGGCGATGACGCCGTAATGGATCGTTGGATCATCTGACAGCCGTCGTCTTCGTGGCGCCAACTTTGACTTGTCGCATCCATCACAGTTAGACGACGGAGGTATATGTTCATATGTCGCGATGAATAAGTGATCTGGTAGGCGTGGTAGACAGTACTTAATGTGTGCCCCCAGCTTCTCCTGTAGAATGTAGGGGACACGACTGGGTTTAAGCTCATGCTCCGCTCTTAGAACAGATATAGCAGTGCCGAAAGATTTATCGGGGGTCTTAGGGATCGCTGTCCGCCGGATCTCTCCATCTTGGACAATTTTCCCCAAATCATACTGCATGACCCTAGTTCCAACGACAACATCGCCTAGACGTACATCAGCCATACTCGGAACGCCACCCCCAATCCCGACCATTAGTGCCAAGCAGACGGATGGGAAAGTCCGCGTCAAGTTCGTCAATACATTTGCTGCATTATTGGTTCCATACTGGGCATTTGGTAAGCACGCAACAACAATATTATGGTGCCCGATGCTTCCTAGTATATATGTGTTATCGTCGTTCATGTGCGTGGACAAGCGCTCGTGAACGCAGTCTAGCATAGCTCGAGCCGCCGCCATTTCTATGTGAAGTGCGCAGATCCAGGCGATGGTGTAACGATCGTACGGCGGGGTGGGTGCGCTATGTCCAATCTCACAAACTGCATTGTCCAAGTCATCGTGGAAGGTCTTTTGTCGCTTTGAGAGGTGAGACAAGTTTGAATGAACGTGGTCTTCGCTCGGAGGTGGTCTCTTCTCCATTTTGGCGGCACTGTGTCTGTCTAGTTATAATTTGGAGGCGCTCATTCGCCTGAGTTGTAACTGTAGAGATCTAAAGTAAATGTATGGCGACGGGCGCTATTACGTGAGTTCTTTTCCCGGTTCGTTCTGGGTTTTTAAAAAGGAGAGACCAAAGACGACGGATGGCAAGTTTTGTAGCCATAAAGCTGGTAGGAGGCCAGCCTTGTCCGCTCGCGTAGCCCGCAAGTCGCTGGCACAGCATCCGGCGTTGTGGCTCTGCATCTCGCGTTTTAGATGTCGCGGAGGCACCGCAGATCCATCCCATACACCGAGAGGGAAGTTTCGATATGGAAAGACGATACAACTGTTTGTAGGATATTTAGCAAAAAAAGGCATTTGTATTTGGATTCTATGTCCTTGGTAATTCAAGGAGACAACGCTCCCTGCTTGTGGTCGAGGTTGGTTGCAAGACCGGACCACAAGTCTGATTACGAGACTGAGACCAGACTAGCTTGATTACGGCGGTGATACCCTGTGTTGCCCTACTGTCTCACCCAAAGAAAGTTCCGCAAGCTCCAGCAGTAACAGTGTCGAGTTAAAGGACTGCTCAAGCTCATCCACGTCCTGCCCCTCCTCATCGTTGGCGTAATCAACTGCCTGCCAGCAACAATGGACTCATCGCCAGATCCCTCTTCCCTCCTCCAGACCTTCATAACCAAGACCCTCCGCGTAACCACAAATGATACACGAATGTTCGTTGGCGAGTTAAAGTGTACCGACCGCGTACGTTCTCCAGTTTCTTCTCCCAGTCGAATCCAAACCTTCCAACATGACCACAATGCGCAAAAGATATCATTCTCATCTAAACCCCGCGTTTTAAATTTATAGGATGCCAATTTAATACTCTCGCATACTCACGAATACCGAATACCAAAATTCAGACCAGAGGATCTCGGACGAAAGTTGGATTTGACCTCTAGATTTTTGGGGCTGGTAGTTGTGATGGGAAGTGACATTCAGAGGATTGAGATTGAAGACATTAATGGGAGAGGGGAACTGAGTGGGAACGGGAGTGAAGGGGCGATGGAAGCTTAATGACTTTTGGCTCTTAGGGTGCTCGTTTTTTGTAGATGCAACACGGAATAATAACGATTAGAGAGGAGATAGATGGTGGGACTTTCTTGGGGTTGGGCGTTTACGTTTGTCTAGTTTCCAATATATATCGGCATCCTGCTTGAAGCAATGATACCTAGTTCTACAGCATATTTTTGGCAAGGTACAGCCTTCCACACCTTCCATACTATTCAAGACAGTTGCGATTCTCTGCCATCACGGCCGTTAGGCTCCTAAGAAATCCGGTAATGTTTTTGCTTCGAGCGGCTGGTTTTACGAGACAAGTAATGTTCGTACTAGTAGAATATGATGTACACGGAAAACGGATGACGTAAAGCTATCCGAGCAACATAAAGATGATGCTGGTGCGATACCGGTGCTAACGGAAATCCTAACAAAAGCAGGTTGTATAATCGTGATGATCCATTCGACGATAATAAACCCGAATCGAAATAGTCGACACGAGAGTAAGGTGATGTATATAGACAACGTGAAGGTTGATGATGATCGTGGGGAGGGAGAGGAGCAAAAAGCGGAAGTATATATTAATAGCGAAAAAAGGTTCTCAACGACGCCGTTAAATGAACATAATCCCAAAGAAAGAAGAAAAGTTTCATCTAGAACTTTGTGAATTGCTTGGAGCCCTTGGCCTTCTTTCTTTGCACTCTCAGGACATTAAATCGGACCTAGGTAGGGAATGTTAGTATCTCAAATTCTAAATTGGCCGCAAAACTGGAAAATTATACGTACAGTCTTGCTCAAAGGCCTGCACTGTCCAACCGTAACGTAGTCCCCATCTTCAACACGGAACGCCGGCGAAACGTGAGCAGGTACGTTCTTATGTCTCTTCTCGTATCTGTTGTACTTGGGGATAAAGTGGAGGTATGGTCGGCGGATGACGAGAGTTCTGTGCATCTTGGTAGAGATGACGGTGCCAGAAAGGATACGTCCTCGGATGGAGATCTGACCAGTAAATGGACATTTCTTGTCTAGTAAAACACCAGCAGCGGGTCAACATCTTACTCTACCTAAGCTTTGGCGATATCCTCCAACTCGTCCGGATTTTCGGAGTCTCCCAATTCATGCACTTCGCCGTAGAAATCAGATTGTATCCGTACCAATGTAACCGCCCTCGATGGCAGTCTTTGGGGTCTTGAAACCCAATCCAACGTTCTTGTACCATCTTCGTCCCTTTCCTGCCTTCTTCTTCTGCAAAGCTGCCTTGTGGGCGAGGAAGATGTGAGGTTGCTTCTGGAAAGCACGTTCCGACTGGACTGTTAATTCGGTGGCCATTTTTGCGATTGCTTTGGGTTTATCGACGGGATTATCGGGGGGTCGAATTCGAGGTTGTCGGAATTTGTCGATGGAGGTCTCGTTCGAGCTATTTTCGAGATGGTTGGTTTTCCGCTAAACAATTTTGCTGGCATACACTCAACGAGGTCTTAGGGCTTAGGGCTACTCCTGAGACGGTAATTCTAAGTTCGCAAACATTACTCAAGGAAATGTGTTGTCAGTATCCGAAATGTGCTGCGACGCTTAATATTCCCAATTGGGACTAGTTTAGTAGCAGACATCTCAACGTCATGTAAACAAAACAACAACAAAACGAGCGCGTTCTTCCAAGTTCGAACTAGAAATGTGTTGACAGGAGCAACCTTCCCTCCTTCTCGCAGCATCAGCTTGTGATCAGCCCACCGACGGCGTCATCGATAATACCACCTCCTCATTATTTGTTTACTGGCATTCTTGCCACCGGTCTAGCATTTTCAGATATAATATCTTCCCCGCTCACGAATCACCCTTTTCACAACAGTCACACAACCCTGATCGATCTTGATATAAACAACGTATCCTCCCTCTTTGCTATGAGAGCTTAACACCAACATCATTCGATATTTACCATACTTCGGAATTCTGTTACCCATAATCAAGCACTACAATCGCCATGCCGGATCCTTTAGTGGGGAGAAAGAGGGGCTCCCGCAAGTCAATCGCCTTCCAACCCTCTTCGTCGTTTTCGAAGCCCCCAACCGATGACAATAAGGAGAACGGTGGGAGCAAAGCTGCGCAATCTAAGAAATCGCGTTCGAAGTCTCTTGGTCCTGGCGAGCTCCAGCGTATTGTCGCAGAACAAAAGCAAGAACAAGAAAAGGTGCGGGTTTGAAGCATTATAGGAGCCCGAGGTCTCAAACTAATACAACAGTTTTCTGGAATAGGTTATCAAATCGATTTTGCAACCAGCAATTCCAATCTCTCCACTTCAACAGATCCCTTTGTTCAATGGCAAAGGCAGCAAGATTAAGGCCCTTGCGCCTCCAATCCTGGTTCCATTGAAGACTGAGCATGAGCAGCAGGAAGCCCGTCAGCAACGGGAAGCCCAACGCTCGGCTGCGATGAGCCACCGGGAAAAGCGCAGAAAGTCGCTAGGAGGAAGACGTGTGAGCTTTAACCCAGAAGTTACAATGCACGTTCTGGAAGAGTTGCGAGTCTCGAATACGCCGCCATCTACTGAATCAAGCAATGCAAAGATACCAACTACAACTGCTCGGTCCGCCACCGCGGCAACACCTACACCAGAAAATAATGTCGAGGCGTCTTCTGAAGCTGAGGAGTCGAGCGAACCAGAACACCCAGCAACACCAGAGAAGCAGTTAGAACATACCATTCCAGAGCCCGAGTCTGCCAGATTAGAGCACAAGAAGGAAAACCGAAAGCCGATGACACCAATGGCCAGCTTTGATCGTACAAAAGAATTTACAGGTTCACCGACACCAAGCTCTGTGTTTTCCTCTCCCGCGATGACTGACGACGCGGAAAGTACTCTGGCGCCGGAGGATAGCTCTGACGAAGACGACACTGGTTTAATCTCTGTAGTCTCGCCGTCAGTTACGGCCAGAACAGATGCTTCAGATGATGATAGCGACGATATGGACATTGTTGATGAAAACGAAGTTACTGCCACTTTCACACCATGGATAGCTCGTGAGCATAATCATCCTAGATTAAGCCATCCAGAGACAAACTTTACCTCGGCACCACCCCGGCCTCAAGATTCGAACCCAGATATGCCATTTTCGGGACGGCGACACGACCATCCTAGACTTAGCCATCCTGAGACTGGGTTCTCCTCCGCCCCACGACAGGCTGGGTATATGCAACAGGAAAATGATGACGATGCTACTATGGAGATCACGAGAGTTGTTGGGAAGGGTGTTCTTACAAGCCCTTCTCCAGCACGGATTTCTCATGGCGCATTGGATGACGATATGACCATGGAGTTCACGCAAGCGATTGGTTCTGGGATTTTGTCTGATCGTCGATTGTCTACTGTTAGCGAGGTAACTGACGATGAGGATATGACAATGGAAATAACGAGAGCTATCGGACCTGGCCTCCTTTCCGCTAAAACCCAGTCAATATCATATCCAGCTTTGCCACGTTTCAGCCCCGAAGAAGAAGAGGAGGAAGAAGATGACCAAACAATGGAACTTACAAGGGCCATTGGTGGCATCAAGTCTACAATATCGCCTACGCAAGATGACGATGCTGATGATGAGGATATGAGTATGGAATTGACAAACGTTATCGGAGGCGTCCTTGCCAGTCGTTTACATAAGGCTCCGGAGCCTGACGATGACGATGACAATACCGCCTCGATAGATATGGATATGACTGTCGCTATCGGTGGAATCATCCAGCAGGCGAGACTGGCAGCAACTACAGCTGCTCCAGAGCCAGAACCCCAGAGTCCAACTATCAATACAGATCTTGCAGCCGTCACAATGCACGTCAACCCTTCTCTATCAGCTCTAGTTGCAGAGGCCAGAGCTAGATCTGTCAGTATCTCAAGCACCCCGCCCTCAGCAAGAACGCCAACAAGGGGTAGAAAGTCCATGACTCCGCAGAAAGCTAAGGAAAGTACACCGAAGACTACTAGCAGAGTTCTACGATCGAGAACCACGACTCCTCAGGTTGAGATGCCCGTAGTAACTGAGGCACCTGCAGAGCCCGAACCAGTTACACCTGTTGAACCTGAGGTGTCGACACCGAAAGCTCTTTCCAAAACTTCTCAAGATGTTACCACACCTCAGACTACTGCACAGGCGACAGCCCCTCCTCTAAAAACTACCACCCCAAAGTCTGTGGCTTCTGGTCTTAGAAGCGTAGTAACTCCCAAGACACTCACCCCTCGACGAAGTATTAGAACCCCGCAGCACCAGCAGACGACTCCGACACCAAAGCCGACTACCCTGGCGGGATCCGGCAAGGTTGCTGTTCTAGATCACGGCTTGTCTGCCAAACGACGTCTTGCCGGTGTTGCCTCCCCTGGTATTCATCTCACAAATATGAACGCTGGTGCCAAGTCTCCCAGCGTTAGGGCCACCGGCGTCGGTATTTCCAAGGCGGGTATGGGATCTCCGTCTGTTCGAAAGATCCTCAGCGCTAGGAAGAGCATGGGGATCCAAGAGCTGGAACCGTTCTCTCCAGGCGTTAGACCACTATCTCAATTGCTGAAGGACTTGAATGATACTAATAAGCATGATGCGGAACTGGAGGCTGCGAGAGGAGCCGCAGGCATTAAAGAAATGCTTGAAAGGATGACGCCAAAGAAAGACCTAAAGGATAAGGGGAAGGAGAAAAGCCAAGATAAGGGCTCGGAAGTTGTAGTGGGTTCAAGTAGACCGAAGAGGACTTTTGATGCAGTCAAGGAAGATTTAATCGCTGCTGCTGCTGAAGCGTCTGCTTCTGCTGTTCCGAGGAATCTAGAATCCGATGCTACAGGAAGCCCTGCGAGGAAGAAGAGAAGGAGCTTGGAAGACCAGCCTGTCCCTACTACAGTAGAAAAGCCAGTCGTTCGATTTAACGTTCAGGAGGCGGAGAAGGCAAACGCGGTTAGGGATGACAATCCATTTGCGCTCTCGAAGCCTAATACACCTGCTCCTACTACGGCCCAGGTTCTCAATATTGCGATGTCCACGCCCACAGATTTAGACAATATGGATGTTGATACTGAGGCTGATGACGTCAGTATGCCGAATATTGGCATGAAGGACTTTTTGAGTATGATTGGGATTTCCTTCATGGATGGGATTACGTCCACGCGACATCGACGACAGACGGGAGCTATATTGGGGCTTGGGGTTGAGATGGCAGATGAGGAGATCTCGATCGCAGATCAAATCAATGGGCAACTTACTATCCGGCCCTTTCTCGAGCTTTACGAACATGTAAGTTTTCTTTTCTTTTGTTGAAAAAGGAACCAGTATGGATCAATAACTAATGACTTTGCGGATACAGTTACAACGTGAGCTCAAGCGATCTAATAAGGAGGGCAAAGAGATGTTTAGACAGATTGAAAAGATGGTGTTGGAAGAGAACCCGCGCTTGTTTAGAGAGTACGTTGTTGCACCACCTGATGTGCGGGCGGTGATGGATTTGCAGTTTAAGAATATCAAGTCGTCCTCGAGATTAGAGGCTCGTGGGGATTGGTATACTTGGCGGCAAGGGCTGCAGGAAACTCTGAAGGCGAAGGCAGAGGAGAATCTAATCGGCCTACAAAAGGATGGAAAGATGCTGGAGAAGCAAAGGGAGATTGTACAAGTTTTAGAGCCTGTGCTTGTGGAGAAGCACATGGAGTTGAAGCAACGGGTTGAGGTTTTAAAGGCTAGGAAAGAAGAGATTGAAGCATGTGATCCAAAGGAGTTGGAGGAGAAGCGAGAAGGATTGATTGCTTCAAAGAAAAGGCTGGAAGAGAAGAAAGCAGAGTTGGAGAAGGTATTGAAGATGAGCGAGGAGCTAGAAGTGGAAGTGAAGGGGAGAGAGAAGAGGAAGGAGAGGTGTTTGAGTGCGATCGAAGATGCCGAGAAGGTCGCAGAGGCAAATAAGGGACATACTGAGGAGGAAGTTTTGGGAAGCATTGGTATGTTATTGTCCATTGGACTGGTATCTAGGAATATCTATTGACAGAAGACCTATAGAACGTGTTCGTCAGCTTGAGGAGAAGACTGGGTGGACACTTAAGAAGGCGACCAGCCCGTGCTTCCTTCAGATGGTCTATAGGAAGGCACTGGATGTTAAGTTTGATGCGCATAACCCAAGTAGTGAGGAACACCCAGTCGCGATTACCTTGTTGAACACACCGATACCGACGGTGCAACAAGAGTTCTTCGTGGAGGTTATTCAGGCTTCCGCCAGAGCAGGCAAGTTTGAGAAGCTTAAGGACTTGTTGAAGCATATTTCCGAGAGATGGGACAAAGCTGCCACTCTTACAACTGAGGTTGAGAGGGTCTCTGGACCATACCCCAATAGCGTCAAGGTGGATGATGAGGGGATGGTATTTACGGCTGACATGTTAGTGTTGGCGAAGAAGGCGAAAGTGAGAGTCAATTACAGAGTCTGGAAGGATGTGATGAAAGCAGTCGAGATTAAGGCTGAGACAGTGTACGGAGAAGGAATGAGCGGGTGGAAGTTGGATGAGTATTTGGAGAAAGTTGTTGATGGGGAGGGGATGATGTGGAGAGAGGCGATGGGGAGTCTGAGGAGGCAGTTGGAGGGAGGAAAGTCTTGAGGTCGCCGTATTGTTACGAATATCTTGGTTTAATGATGTGGTCCTTTTTATTTCTTTTGTATCCTTTTCTATCAATACTGTGCTGGTTTTTTGTTAGACGACATGGCGAATATTGGGGTTCTGTTCTACCAAAAAGGTGAATATGTATTATTATTGGCTGCTACGATACTCTGTTTTATTAAGCTTTTGCAATATATTTAATAATTACTATAGCTTTCGGTTTAATCAACAGCTATGCTGGGATAAGATAATGAGACGGTAATATCTACAAAGGGATAAGATAGATCAAGTAATTTTGGAGCTAAGCCACATAACATGTAGATCTCAGGACCGTGGACAGCGAATGGAACGGGCGGTAAGAACGTGCGCTATTCGGAGCCTTAAACGAGGTTTCTCAATTCTAGGAAATGAGGCAGGAACAAATGTCTGAGAGCGAATTGCCTTGTGCCGCAGCGAGGAGGTACGTAAGTCGGTTGCTTCCTACGATTTTTCTACGGGCGGGAGTATTTTTTATTTCTTTATTCCCAAAGGAATGCGGTGGTGATGGTGTGTTGGTTTACGTGAAGGGATATATTTATAGACAGGAGAAGATGCGACGGTATGAGATTATGGGAGGAGGAGGGTGTACTTTTATTATGTTAGGCTGAATCTTGTTGATAGATTGATTAGAGCTGGTCTCGCAGTCAGCCATTGGAGCGAGCTGCTGGATGCGTCGTTGCTGTCGGAGCAGTGCAACAACGCAAAAGGAAACAAAAGTCACGGGCAGGGTTTACATTGGTCGCAGCTGGCGAATGGCGAGGGATCCGACTGGAGAACTAATTAGGTTTTCCGTCGCATAGAGCTATGTAAAACAGCGGGAATCAAAGACGGCAAGAAGAAGTTTTTCTTCACACTTTTTTCTTTCAGACCGTGGATTTCGGTCATGTCAGGTCCCAGTGTAGGATCCTGAATTGTCATCTCTACGCGGGGTTTTTGAACAATAAGACTTGTATAGGATGAAAATGGTCGGATATGAGATCTGTGTACCTACTCTACGGCCAGGCCGTCCATGTAACTGGAATACGTACGAGCAAAAAAGCTATCACCACTGCCGGGGATGGAAAAAATCGTCGAGCGGGGGTGCAAGCTCAAGGTTCCATAAGCTAAGCTTACTCTCACTAGTTGCAGCTGCGAAGATGGAGACAGACAGCTAGCAGCAGCCAAGCTGAAAGGCTAGGCTTCAACGACCAGGACTTTTCGCTGTCTCTTGTTCTTTTGCCAGTTTGTGAAGCTATGCTAGGTGCTTATGTACACTAAATCGGATTTGTGGGTGATAGTGGTGGTGTGTGTATCCACACGGCACAAGGCGATCTGGAATTATAGAGTATCCTGCGAGTCAATCTAATCAGCCGCAATTCTCGAATTCGACCTACCCCCGCAGTTTTGGTCCTAGATGTCGATAGAGACGACGGGGAGAGGTGACAAATATCCATGTGTGCCAAGGTAGTGGGTCCGTTGGTCACGTCTATTGTGCAATCCTGAGGTTCGACGGGCCAAAAAAAGGGCCCAAGAGTGGATGTGCAAGATATATTCGATGGGAAAAAAAAGTGCAAGCTGCATGAGCCAGACAGGGTTTGTGTAGCGTTTTCGGCGAGACGGCTTGGAAGCTTTTTCTTCCTGTCTTCTCTCTTTCCTTTTCGTAGGATTATTGTCGGCAGGTACAAAGTTACATGGTGGTTGTGTTTGTGTGTGAGAGTTTGGAGTTTTGGTGGGAGACTCAGCCCCATTTCCATTGGCAGATTACGCATCTGTCCGTGGCAGAAATAGTCAAGCAGTGAAAGCGTTCGCAGAGGAGGCAAGAAGGGTCGCAGGGGTCCTAATAATAGCTGGACCTGCTGTCTTGGCCGCGATCGATAGACAGGAGTACCGAGTACCTGTAATTTACAACCGAGGAGCACAGCCTGGAATGTAGCTGATACTCCGAGCCCGTGAGGCTGAAGGGTAACGGTGAGGGCAAAGATTGACGATGTTGACCAGGCATTCTTCTGGCAACTGGTGTAAACATGGGCATGGGAACGGACTCTGTCTGATACACCGGCTGTGCCAGCTGTAGTCGCAGGCCGTCTCCTCTGCTCTCCATCGAGGCATATAATATATATAAGCTGACTCGGGGGCCCCTTCTTCTCCCCCGTTTGGAATCATCTCGCTTCACCGTCCGTAGTATTCCCAAATCCTACGCAAGTAAGTACCCAAACCGGGTTTGTTTATATTTCTGTCGGTAGACACGCTCGCTCTTTCAGCCAGCCGACGATACCAACCACACTCGCAACACATCAACACCCGCCCAACCTCCAATCCAAGCCCAGGCAAAAAAAAAAAAAACACATCGCTAGACTTCAACATCATGGGTCGAGCCGCACGAGTCTGCTGCGTCTCCCTGCCGTTCCTCGGTACAGTCGCAGCCGCTGTTCTCATCATCATCTCCACCTTCATCGGTCAGACGAACCGGGGCAACAGCTTCCTCAATTCTCTCTATTTTCTCCGTCTCGACACTCGCTACATCAATGCGCCCGCCGCTCTCGCAGATGTGCCCGGTACAAATCTCGATAACCTGGCCCTCGACAAGCTAGGCGTTGATCTGTCCATCGAAAACACTGCCAACCTCATCGGTGTCGCTGATTTCTACCAGGCTGGTCTCTTCTCCTACTGCTCTGGCACCTTTGACAACGCCACTGCCTCGTGGAATGTCCAGAACTGCTCTTCCACATCGGGCTCCTTCGTCTTCAACATCATCAACATCATCAACTCTGAAGCTAATACCGGCAAGAACTTGACCTTCCCCGATGGCGTCAATGACTTTTTCAAGGCCGTCTCGGCCCTTACCCGCGCCCAGTACATCTGCTTCATCGTCGGTATCATTGCAACCGCTGCTGAGCTCGTCCTTGGTATCTTTGGCTTCCTCTCCCGCTGGGGTTCCTGCGTAACAACCCTCGCTGCCGTCCTTGCATTCCTCGCTCTCCTCGGCGGTTCTGTCATCAACATTGCCCTCTACGTCGCTCTCGGCAAGGCCTTCGACGCTACCTACAACACCTTTGGTGTCCGTGGTGAAATCAACCGAAAGGTCTACTCGCTAATGTTCATCGGTGTGGCTCTTTCCTTCGGTGCCATGCTGTTCTGGACCTTTTCTACCTGCTGCTGCAGCGGACGTCGCGACAAGATCATGAAGTCTGACAAGTCAGGATCTCGCAGCCCCGTCAAGGGATATACTAGAGTTACCTCCCCATACATGGGACACGGAGGTCCTGCCCCACCACCACCACAGCAGCAGTTCGGTCAGACTTACGGACAAAAGGAAGGCCCGTATGAGCCCATGAGACATACTGCCGTCTAAATTATAATAAAAACACAAATAAACACATTTAATTGTCTATTATTATCAGCACGATAATAATGACTGATAATTGCTGGTTTACGAGACACATAGTAGTGGAACAGAAGAGAAGATAAAGATAAGTAGGATCCACTCGCTGCAGCGAGTTGGATCGAGGGGTTTGAAGAGCTAGCGGTTGATACTTTCTTACGATCACTTGACTTTTGGTGTTGAAATTACACTTTTCCTGTCGTTTGGGAATTTGAGGGACCGCGTATCTGGCGTTATAGAAGGCGTTCTTCCTTTCCTTTTTTGATTTCTTTTTTAGTCACGAAACCAACTGTTATGAACCCTCCTTAGTATATACCCGTCATCTTTAGCTTAGGAATTTCGGAAGAAAATATACAAAAGCGCCATTGTTTAACAAAAAAAAACTTGTTACAAAGACTTCGAGCACCCATTAAACCGATTGTGATTCTCGTTGAAAGTGAAGATTGACAGACGGTCTATAATATACATACGTAATCTTCGCGCCATGCTCCGTCTTAAACGCCCACCACATGCATGGCGGTTCTGAAATGCTATATACAAGGTTCCCTCCTTTGAAACCCAAGTGAAAAGAACGGACTCCATCCTAAACTTTTAGATATCCTACAGGTGGAAGTGGTATATGTACAATGAAAAAAACGAACAGATGCAAGTAAAATAACGGATCTATATGTCTATCGATGTGTATATCGTATCGACTGGGTGTGGATCTTCTCAATTTCATTCCAGAATCCCGTCTCTTCTCTACTTCTCCTTCGCCGCCATCTCTTTCTCGTGCTTCTCAATCAGCTCCTTCTGATGCTGCGGCATCGCCGGATTATACTTCAAAAACTCCATCGTAAACTCTCCCTTTCCTTGCGTCGCCGCTCTCAGCACGCTCGAGAATCCAAACATACTGTGCAAGCCTGCCTCAGCGTATAACGTAAAATCATCAACTCCGATCTCTGTATCATCGATAATTGCGTTCCGCTTATTCATCAGCCCGACGATCGCTCCCTGAAACTCCCCAGGCGCAGTAATAGCAACCCTCATAATCGGTTCTAGAATGATTGCTCTGGCGTCCTTGAACGCCTTTCGCATAGCCTGTTGTGTCGCCGTCTTGAACGCCAATTCCGAGGAATCGACAACATGCGTCGCACCGTCATTAACTGTCATCTTGACACCCAAGACTTTATGACCCAGCAATGGCCCCTTATCGCAACCAGCTTTGAATCCCTTCTCACAAGCAAAGATGAACTTCTCATCAATAGCGCCACCAAACACTGCGTTTACAAACTCGTTTTCTCCAAGGGTACCCGTAGGTTCGATGATACCCGCCACCCTAGCGAAATCGCCTGAGCCACCGGTCTGCTTCTTAAGGGTATGGTCGAACGGTACCCTTTCTGTCACTGTTTCTCTGTATGCGACCTTTGGTTGTCCGGTAATGCACTCGACGTTGTATTCTCGCCGCATACGCTCAATGTAGATTTCAATGTGCAGTTCACCCATGCCCGAGATGATCGTTTCCTGGGATTCCGGGTCCTGGGTTACACGGAAAGTAGGGTCTTCGCGCTGGAACCGGGACATGGCTTTGGAAAAGTTTGCGGTCTGGTTGTTAGATTTCGGGCGGATGGCGAGGGAGATGACGGGTTCGGGAACATGCATTGATTGCTAAATAAATTTCACAGCTTTTGTTAGTAAAATGAAAGATGCCTTGTATATAATAAGATGAAAGTGGTTTCTTTCTTACAAGAGTGTATGATTGCTGTCCGTCGGAGAAGGTATCACCGGATGCACACTCGACGCCAAAGACAGCACAAATCTCGCCAGCGCCGATAGAATCAACGTCCTCCATCTCGTCTGAATGCATTCTAACCAGCCGCGGGACCTTGACTTTCTTACCCGTACGAACATTGTAAACGAATCCAGCACGCTTTAATGTTCCTTGGTATACTCTAATGTACGTCAACTGGCCGAAATTACTTTCTTCCAGCTTGAACGCCAGGCCGATAAAGGGTGCCGAGTTGTAGGGCACCAATGCAACGGGCATTTCGTTACGCTTTCGATCTAAAGCGGTATTTTTGATCTCACCGGGGTTGGGGAGGTAATCAATAACTCCGTCGAGCATGGGCTGAACACCCTTATCTGCCAGCGCGGAACCCATAAACACTGGTGTGAATTTAAGAGACAGCGTTGCCCTTCGGATTGCTGCCTTAAGTTGGTCATTAGTAGGAACCTTCTCTTCCAGCCAGATTTCTGCGATCTCGTCATCAACATCTGCCAATGCAGCTATCAGCACCGAACGCTTCTCATTTGCGAGCGCTTTGACTTTCTCTGGAATCTCGTCTGTTTCCTTGACAATAGTACCTCGAGGTCCTTCAAAGTATATCGCCTTCATTCGGACCAGATCGATGATGCCACGCAGCTCGTCTTCAGTTCCAATAGGCACCTGTACTGCTGCAGCTGGAATCTTGAGCTTGGCGTTCATCTGCTCGATAACCTTGAATGGATTGGCGCCCATACGGTCCAACTTGTTGATGAATGATAACCTGGGAACATCGTATCGGCGCATCTGTCGGTCCACAGTGATAGTTTGACTCTGCACTCCTCCGACAGCACAGAGAATCATGACCGCGCCGTCGAGAACTCGCAGCGCACGCTCGACTTCGACGGTAAAGTCGATATGGCCGGGGGTATCGATCAAGTTGATATGGTACTTGTGGTCAACACCCTCGTCGTCCTTTTTAACCCAGTCGCAAAAGGTGGCTGCGGATTTGATGGTGATACCTTTCTCGCGCTCAAGGTCCATAGAGTCCATTTTGGCGCCGACGGAGTCCTTGCCGCGGACTTCGTGGATGGAGTGGATGCGGCCCGTGTAGTAGAGAACTCGTTCGGTTGCTGTGGTTTTTCCAGAATCGATATGTGCGGCGATACCGATGTTTCGGATGTGCTGGAGACGGGTAAACTCCTTGGGGTCCATACGGGAGAGGATAGATTCAGTAGAGAGGGCGTCGACGCCTTGGGCTGCTTCTTCGAGACTAGAGATTAAGGAGATCTTTAGCTAGAGTTGCTTATTTTTTTGCTGATCGATTGTGATCGATAGAGGGATATACGTACATGGCTGCAGCGGCGCTCTGGTGTCTGATACCTGAGGGTAGGCATCGCGGGAGATATGGCAGCTTGCTATTCAGCGCTGATGTTCTAGTAGCTGTCGCTCTCGGGGCAAGGGAGCGTAGAGCTGTCGGTCGAGGAACTGGCGTGAGAGCACTGAACGAACGGCATTGCCGCCGTATAACGTTGGCTCGAGCTCTCATTGTGAATATATACCGCCGGCGGTGGCAATCGAGGAAGCTACCAATTGGGCGACTCAGCACGTCGAGGTGATGTTGAAGGTATCCGCTAGAATGTTGAAGTTTTGAAAAAGTTAGGCCCGAAGCCGAAATTTTCTTAGCGAGTGAGGCGGCAGTGCGGCGGAACTCACAGTGTGCGGCAGATGTCTGGAAATATCTTGATGTATCTTTAAAAAATGGTGTGCACTGACACAAAAAAGCTTCTTATGATCGCGTATTCACATAAAATATTTGCGATTGCAACTTTGAATGATAATTCCCAAACCATCTTGCCTCTACATGAGATGAGGCTCTGCGGCCTTGTGAGGCGTGGTGGGGCCCAAAGGTTTTATGAGTCGGCGCAAACATCCCACCAAAAAGCCCCGCCATCGAAGACTTTTCATCCCTCCAACCTACACCAGCGGCTAGAAATCGCTCGAAAAGTGGCGTAACAAGGTATTAAACCGAATATAAAGTCAAAATGACCTCAACATTCGATGCTGAGAAGGCAGAGAACCTCGACGATGTGGGTTTTACGGATATTCCCTTTCCAACCTCCAACAGAAAGCTTTGAACACTAACAGCTTGCCCATCGCCAGATCGAGAAGCAGTTTGCAGTCAAGAGTACGCCCTCCGTATACCCCATAACTCTGCCGATACAGTCCTCTCACACATATCGTCCTATCTATAGCCGTGAAGTACCTGGAAACGCACTGGAGTCTTCTCGAAAGCCGCCGAGGCAGCGAATTGACAATGACCAAGATTGACGACGAGATATACGAACATTTCAATCAGACTTTTCCGGAAATCGATGTCGCGGAGAAATTAGATGAAGACTCGATGAAAAGTAAAGAGAACAAGGAAAAGTGGAGGAATTTTGTCAATCAATATGAGAATAAGGTAGTATTTACCTTACGAGTTGGAAACAGAGGTGTGTGGGGATAGGGGATAACAGTTTTCACACGGATGCAGGTCAAGGACTTCAATTTCGGTACAATTCTGAGAGATAGCCCGAATGTAGGGTACGAGCAGTTCACAACAATATTTGGTGAGTGAGAAAGTCATTGAAGATTTAAGTTGTAGATTTCGATAGATCGAAAATGCTAATTTCTACTGGACGAATAGCCGTAAGAATGCAGGTATGTTTAGATTGATATTGCCCAACCGAAACTCAACAACCGAGAACAAAATCACTGACATTCATAAACCACTATCGTTTCAGTTTTACGCTATTGAAATAGCTAGGCATGTTTTGTTGCGCTGCTTAACCTTGATATGTGCGTAGGCTAGTGCTTGGCTAACATCCAACTTCAATTGCAGGAATAAACGCGGCCTCAACGACTGGGTGTATGAAGAGGCACAGAAACAGAAGAACTCGTGATATCTCGGCGGTGTATTGGTCTCACTTGTGGCAAAGCGTTTTGATTATTCGGTATCACACCGCTTTCTCATTAATTTCTTGAATGTCTCCCATTTTGTAGCGTTGATACACCCTAATGCTGAGACATCTAGATCCATGACTGTTTGATGAAAAGGCAAGGGTTACTGTTTAGAACGCCCTCTAAACTGGTCCATCTTATGTATATGAATGCGATTTTAGCCGTTTATCTTTGCCCACTGTTACGGTTGTATAGGCGCTCTCTCCGTTTTTATACCGTCTGCTTGACTTGTCACACATATGCTGCACAATGGGCATAAAACTCTCTCTCACTATTTTACTTTTGACAATCAATGCTCTAAGGGCAACTTGTGAACGTGATGATGAGATGGCTAGCTGAATATCCTGTTTCTCTAGACGTAGCATTAATGGATTGAAATACTCGGAGTAGACGGGAGTCTGTGAAAACCTTTATGGTAAAAGTAATAAATACTTCCCGATACTAAAAATTTCAACCTCCGATACCGAAATGAAAGAATAGCTACGAAACATTCTACAAGTACAGTATTCACATGCTTTGCTGTCAATAGGAACGTTTCCCGGAGCCATTGCGTAGAGATTTGCCGGATTTGGTAGCAGCCGGCTCTGTCCAATCAGATGATTGCAGTTAGCGTAACACAGCGCAACACAACACAACGTTTCATGAATGGAACAACACATTTCCGGCAATACGCACTGCGAGACCAGCGATACGTCAAGCACAAAATGCTTTCGATTCAATTCATAGTAAGACAACGTTGTCTGATCAGCTGAAGGAGCAAACAGTAGGGAAACTTGGAGTATACACATTAGAGACATAACTTTATCTTTCTTTCCATTCATACTTATATTTCTGGCTTAGAATTAGGAACTCTTTCCTCAGGCTACATCTACGTCACGATCACGATCCAACAATATGACCTAGCAAACGCTGTTAGACACCAACTTTAATCTAAAGATACTCTACCTCTAAATATACATACTTATTCACCTACTCGCCACACTGGACGAACTACAACAAGAACTTGACGTGTTTGACCCCAAGGAACCCCCCGCCCAGAATGGAGGCGGCGGGGGGTTTAGTTTGGTGGACAAACCAACAGAGACAGACGCCGAACTCTTCGCCGCAACGGTCGAGTCTAAAAAGAAGGCCACGGTGCCTCTATTACCTGTCTGTACTGGAGATAGTGGTAATGCACATGTAATAGCGAATAGTCCTATCACTCTCTGCTCTCCTACTACCGTCGGTCTTGATAGTCCTTTACTCAACGAAGATACCCTCGTGGAAGAGGAATATGAGGACTCTGACACTAGCACACTACTCGATTTGAACGGAACATCGGAGGAGATACTTGAGCGTAATACTCTCCCTCTGTGGGGTAGCTCTGCTCAAAACTCCGCGGTCTCTTTTTTGTCATCATTATCATCGACACTCGCGGACAGAGAAATGGGGAGATATGTCACATGGGCGTCGTATTTCGCGTTTATAAGGAAGGATCATGCCCTTATTCTTTTCTTTGGAGTACTTTCCGCGATAGTGTCGGCGGCAGTGCTTCCGTTGTCGTCACTGCTTCTCGGATGGATATTTGGAGAGTTTGCCATGTTTGGACGTGGTGAGATTTCGGGAACCGAGTTGTTACCAAGAATCACCGAATGGGCTAAATACTATGTTTTCCTGGCCGGTGGTGGTTGGATTGCATACGGGGTCTTTTACTGTTCGTGGATATGGTTTGGGGAGTTACAAGCAGAGAGCGCAAGGGAGGTCTTATATACTGCATTGATGGCAAAGGAATTGGAGTGGTTTGATAATACGGAGCATGAAATTTTGACTGTGGCGAACCGCTGTCACACGTATGTTCATCTTGCGTTCGAAAAACCTTATGAATTAAGAAGAACTAACAGAAATTGCATTGTCAGACAAATAAGGGAATTTCAATTAGCTGCATCGCAGCCATTGGGTCTTGTAATTCAATCCGCGGTAACAGCATGTGGGTGCCTGGGAATCGCATTCTACTTCTCATGGAAATTGACGTTGATCTGCCTCGCCGGGACTCCGATTGCTGCCCTTTCCGTCTGGTTCTTTTCAAAAAAGATCGAACATGGAATCGACCTACAGTCCCTCGCTCTCGGCTCGGCTAACCAAAGCATTTCTCGTGCCGTTAAAGGAATCGATACGGTTAAATATTTCAATGGACAGAATTGGGAGGCAAACCTATACAAAACCGCAATTAAAGCAGCAGGACTTGCCTATAACCGAATTGCAATGCATGCGGCCTTCCAGAACGGGATTCTACGATTTCTCACATTAATGGTATTCGTTCAAGGATTTTGGTTCGCAAGCACTCTCGTCACACCTGATACCCCTTTCGATGTGGTCTCAGGTTACATGACTACATTTTGGGCATGCTTAATTGCGGGTCAACAAATTGAGACGATATTACCTTTGATAATATTGTTGGAGAAAGGAAAAGTTGCTGCCTCGAATTTGAGGAGGTTAACAATACCAGATGTCGAATACGATATACTTCGGAGACCGGGTGCTTACCCAAAGAAATGCAAAGGATTCGTTTCGTTTAACGATGTAAGTCTGTACGCGACTGAAGAATATATCGAGACCGATGCAGATGCCTGATTGGATAAAAAAATAGGTCAAATTTAGCTACCCGTCTCGAAGGGATGTTGCCAGTCTTAATGGCCTATCAATGTTTGTGAATGCCGGCGATACAATTTTCATCGTTGGGAAATCGGGCTGTGGGAAAAGCACACTTGCAAATCTTCTCTTGACCGTCTGGAAACACCAATCTGGCAGTATCTTTATCGATGAACACCCTTTAGAGAAACTAGACAGAGACTGGGTTCATGAGAATATTACCTATGTTCCACAGCGCGCCGCCATATTCAACGAACCTGTATCTCGTAACATTAGGTTTGGAACTAAAGATTCGGATGGTTTAACCATGAAAGATCTCTGGCGATCTTGTGACGATGTATTCCTCACTGAGGTTCTGATGGGTCTACCTAATGGACTGAAGACTGTTTTAACATCGGGAGGCACAAATCTAAGTGGGGGCCAACGTCAACGTGTGTCTCTCGCCCGCGCGAGACTTCGGGATACCTCAATTATGATTCTAGATGAGCCTACCGCAGGACTTGACGAAGGAACTAAAGTTCTTATAATGGAGAACTTACGGGAATGGCGTAAATCCAAGACCACAATTATTATCACACATAATCTGTCTGATATCAAGCCGGATGATTGGGTTTATGTTATGGATGCTGGGAGAGTAGCACAAGTTGGGTTCCGGAAGAATTTAGAGGCGACTTACAAGGGTCCATTCGCAGATCTTATGAGGGACGCAGATATGCCTTACGAGGAGGCTCAAAGTCCGGTATCAGTTTCTTATGAAGAGTCCCTACTGGATTATTATATGGGCGAAGCGGACAAAGAAAACAATTACGGAAACCGAATGACACAACCAGGGCCTCCTAGTGCGCTTCGAAGCTCTCTCGCACCTTCGAACATGCGAAAATCTGTGAATAGGGTCACATTCGCACCAGATCAGCGAGCTACCGTTTTACCTTTACAAGCTCGACAGGCGATTACTCGTAACGTGAGCCAACATAGAAAACGACCTAGACGAACACGTCAGAGCATGGAGGAGGTCCCACCGACACCGGAAATCAAGTCAAAGCGGTCGGAGTACCAGGGCCTTCGTTATATTTTCTCGACAGTCAGGGAACATACCAACAGGAAAGAAAAAATAGGCCTAGCCGCAGGAATCGTCTGTTGTGTTATTAGCGCAGCAACAACCCCTGGGTTCTCATTCGCCCTGGCACGTCTCGTAGAGACTTTCTTTTCGGATTTCACGGGCACTCGAGCTGAGTTTTGGGCCTTGGTAATAACGGGAATCGCAGCAGCGGATTCCATCACCGCATCACTTCAGCTATTTTTCCTCGAGTACGTCGGCCAACGCTGGATCGATTCTGTGAGAACTAAAGCCTACCGTCTGGTTATGAGCCAGGCTAGGTCATGGTTCGATGTGGATAAGAACCAAATCAGCAGAATCGCACAAGATTTGGAACAGAACGCCGAGGAGATGCGGAACTTGTTGGGAAGGTATATGGGATTTGCGATTAATGCGCTTGTGATTTTAGCTGTTGGTGTCGGATGGAGCTTTACAGAAGACTTGGAGCTTACTGGGGTGGGACTTGCCGCTGCACCGGCGCTGTTACTAGTGCTGAGGCTATTTACCTGGGTTAGCGATCGGTACGAGGAGAAGAGCAATACCGAGGCTGAAGAGCTGGGCGTATTTTTACAGGATGTTCTGTCCAATCTGGTTACGGTGAGAGTATTGGCCTTGAAAGACTATTTCGATCATAAGCATAAAAAAATGCTAAAAAGAGCCATGTCTATCGGGAAGAAGCGAGCCATTCTTACCGGGTTAACTGTGGGATTGAGTGATACAGCAGTAAACCTGGCCACTGGTAAGAACCTCTATTTATCAGCTTATGACAAACTTACTAATTGCCATATTTTTATAGCCCTGCTATTCTGGTATGGCGCTCGGCTTATCGCCAACAAGGGACTTCAGCTCGAACATGCATTTACAGTTTTTGCAATGCTGCTCTTCAGTCTTTCGAACAGCGCTGCAATTTTACGAATAATACCCCAAGTATCATCGAGCAAAGATGCTGCCCGCCGCGTTCTTCGCCTCCTTGAACTAAAGTCTATATGCCACGAAAACCAAGGTCGTCGTAAGGTTGAATTAGACGGTTCCTTGATCATTCGCAATATCAGCTTTTCGTACCCTTCAAGGAAGAAGAGCAATGTCCTAAAAAATATCAGTTTACAAATCAACCCTGGGGAATTTGTAGCCATCGTTGGAACTTCCGGCGCAGGAAAGTCTACCCTAATAGCATTGATAGAGCGACTATATGCACCTAGCACTGGCGACGTCATATACTCTGGCTATCAGTCAGCAGATTTGAGTATAGAAGAACTAAGACGGCAGATTGCGATCGTGCCACAGCATCCGTATCTTTTCCCGGCCTCTGTTAAAGAGAATATCCTGTACGGAATTGACAGGACCATTGGTGGCGCTTATTCGGGTCCGCCACTACAGCAAATAATTAATGCTGCAAAAGCTGCCGGTTTGAATGAGTGGATTGATAGTCTCCACGAAGGGTATGATACGCTGCTTGCTATGGGTGACAATAGTCTTTCTGGAGGCCAGCTTCAAAAGATTGCGATTGCTAGAGCATTAGTACGAAATCCAAATATCCTGATATTAGATGAGTGCACCAATGGCCTGGATGTATCGAGTGCAACTACAGTTATGGATGCGATCTGGGGCTTGAAGAGCAGTGGCGGATGGAGCCGGTCAGGGACTACAGTAATAATGGTTACACATAAACCGGAGATGATGAGAATGGCAGATAGGATCGTGGTAATGGAGGCTGGAAAAATAGTTGATGATGGCAACTTTGCTGGACTGGTAGCGGAAAGTGAAAGCTTCAGGCGGCTGTTGAAGCGGCAAGAGGAGGATAGTAATTACTTATGACAGTGGCTGTCTGATACCCGAGATTGATACCCGATACCCCCGGTGGGAAGAGTTATTGCTATTGTAGTTTATATATGTTAGTTTAGAGATTCTTCTTCTTCTTCTTTCCTTTATTTCTCTTGTCTTGAGTCGTTAATACTACTCCTGCTAGTAAATTTTCTACACGGAAGACCTTATCCCTATTAATACTTTCAGTTCAGCAATATGTCATCAAGCATTTCGTCTAATTCAATCAAATGGAAACCAAACAGATTGGTGAGGTTATATCCATTTCTCAAACAGTTTCTGAATTGGCATATTGCTAAACGCACTTAACGCAACCGTATCCTACGCCAAACATGATCGTGCGAGAGCGCCTTATTTCAACTCTACCCGAGTTAGCTATACCAGCTAGACCATTGGGTTGCTCCCTTAAGCTAAGCGGAATAAAGTAGTCCGCTAACTCGTTTGGGCAATCTTCCAAACAGGGGCGGCCGCAGCATGTTTAGCGTCAAACCAGCACCTTTCGACACAGGAGCTTCGCGCTCTCCGTCTGTCGCATTATTTATGCAGTTTAACGGCGACAGACTCTAGTTCCAGATCTTGCATTGGTTTTAGAGTCATTACTCTCGCTTTGGTACTATCAAGCCACCAGCTAGTTGTAACTATGATGAGAAAACAAAATGCCATTAGTTTCAATGGAGCACCCGCCAAGCCAATTGCAACCCTTCGTTTCTGTAATGTTTCTCGAATGCTCCGCAGCAACCGGATACCTTGCAGAACATTAACACCATGCATCCAGTTTCTATGTTCAATATAATCTGATATTGCCCAATTGAAATCATAGCTTCTAACATTTCATTTTGTAACCTCTTTTCTCTTTCCATTGTTTGAGGGCAGGCCCAACTACGCAGGTCGTAATTCGACTCTTACTATTAATACGAACTCACCAAAGAGCTTGCTTTCGTTCACATCACGATAATTCTGAACAAAATTCTATGAAGCTACTAACAATTATTTCAGCCAGCCTCCTGCTGGCACTGCCAACCACATTTGCTGCTCCGGCTCGTAAAATTCGCTTGCCTCGTGCTGCATCCCAGCCAGCCAACGCCACAACCAGTGCCAAAGACAAGTTAGAACTTTATAATGTCATGCTAGAGAGCAATGAAACTCGAACTTGGGATGATTTCTTCGGGGATATGGGATACAACCATACGAATCTCAACGAAATTCGGGATACACTAAGCTTCAGCTATTTTGGTTCACAAGATACTTTCCGAGCATTCACTCTTATGATGACAGCCCAAGAAGTAGACGACATGGGTAACATCGAGGGTGTGCAATTGGTACAACGGCCGTTTATCTATGAAGGGCCGCCAATACAGACTTATGACCCTACCGAGATCCAAATGGTCCCATATTTAGACAACCAAACAGAGATTCTGAACAAAAGACAAAACCAAAAACAACTACAACAAAACCAGCAAAATCTTCAAACAAACGCGCCGTGGGCGCTGGAGCGGGTTTCAAGCGCAAAAAAGGTTAGACCAATTGGTCGTGGCGCCATCGAGTTGGGTTATCGGTACACTTTCGACGATAAAGACGGTGAAGGCGCTGATGTATACGTGTTGGATTCTGGTATGAATCAACATTCGGAATTTGAAAATCGGGCGAAATGGCTCTGGTCGTATTGGGCAGGAAACCATGGCGATGATACCGGACATGGAACACACTGCCTCGGGACCGTAGGCGGCCGGACTGTTGGTGCGGCGAAAAAAGCTAACCTCTTCAGCTTGAAAGTGATGATATCAAAGGTTCGGGGGAAAGGCGCGAGTACCGAAGGCCCCAGCATGACCAAAGGCATAGAAAGAGTAATATGTCGTCACAATCAGCGAAAAAATGACCGCAACTTTAAAGGTAAGCTCCTTAAACACTCTGATGTGTTTCTTCGGTTTCTGCTTCTAGCCTTGTTCGCGCACTATTATAATCCCTCTAACATTAAAAACTTCTCACAACAGGATCTGTAATGAGCATATCAATTGGAGAACTAGGGAGAAACGAGTTTGAGCGAATCGCGCTTAAACAGGCTACCGATGCTGGTATTCATGTGATAGTTGCGGCCTCAAACTACGGTTCAGATGCATGCCTTTACAGTCCTGCAATGTTTTCTAGAGAACTTCCAATCATCACAGTTGGTTGGACAACTATGGATGACCAGAGAGCAAAGAAATCAAATTATGGAAAATGTGTGACGGTTTATGCCCCTGGAGACCACATCCTGAGCGCTGATTTCCACAATGCGCGGTAAGTAACTGATATCATAAACCGCCACGTTAAGAAAATAACAGACTCGAAAACTGCAAACTAAACTTTGTTTTACATCATTATTAGAAACCTCGTGCCGAAATCAGGAACTTCCATGGCAACTCCACTTGTTGCAGGGATAGTTGCTGACTTGCTTTCCCAAAAGCCCGAGCTAAAATTGAGCCCCCAGAAGATGAAAAACTATCTTAGGAATTCGGGGATACCCAATGCTATCCATAATGTCAATGACGGAGCACCCCTCGTAAATAACGGCTTCCGATAGTAGACCATGCATGGCCCCATGGCTTTCCATCCTAGGGAAGTAGATTTCATATATAACATTTTTCAAAGCAATAAGTCTTTTTGGTTTATAAATGGCGCGTATCTTGTAGGCTTAGAAATCCTATCATTTACGCTACAATATAGTCAACTATGCATCAACTGTATATTTATCTACCTCGCATTACCTACGAAGAAAAAAATATTATGAAGTAATGTTAATATTACATGTCCTGCCACTATCGGCTAGACTTCTATCCCTCTTCCTCTTCCTCTTCTAATTCAAGTTCCATGTCAATATTAGCTTGGTGTAGCGGGTTATTCAGACGTGCCGCTTGCATAGCTTGCCATGCACTAAAGGGTGGTCGCCCGGTTGAAGTCATAGGACGTTCTCGCGGAGAACTCTCTGTAGACCATTCGTCGCCATTTTCATCCTGAATCTCAAAGTCTATAGGGAGATCCATCTCAACGTTAGGCACGACTGGGAGTGGATTTATTCCAGGCTCGTCATTAATACCCCTTACTGGAGAACTATTGAGCTGCTGGTCAGTGGCAGTAGTGCTATGTTCATCGAAAACGGACTGCCTTTCCAACCTCATTTGGTAGCTGTCTGCTGATACCTCGATACTAGCTTCTGTCTCAATTCTTGGACTGGTTAACACCGAATCAGGGTTGCCTGAGGGTTGTTCTGAATTGACGGTATACTCTCGAAATATCTCTGGCGGGCGTTCTTCGGCCTCAATTTGCATAGTTGGATTCACAATATCATTTGCACTTATTTGAATTTGTTCAGAAAAACGCGGCGATCTCGTAAGACCGATTTCGTCAATCGTATCTTGTGGTGTTACAGAGCTCTGAACGAAATCGTTTCTCGGGTCAAGTTCCCCAATCTCAGAAACGTTAATGGCTGGTTCACTGCCATGTATATTACCATCCCGCTGTAGATATATCTCTTCCATGACCCCGGATACCAATTCCTGCGCCCGGCGCAAATCAGCATCCATCTCCACTAGTCGTTGCCTATTGTATAAATCACGTTCGGCGTCCGGAAGGTTTGCGAGGTCTTTCCCCACGCGGAACCCTTGAAGGACGATGGCAAGTTCGCGAAGACTGAGATTCCTTTCAATAAATGTAGCCTCCAAATCTTCTCGTTCCTCATCGGAGAGACGCTTCAATTCTTGTTTGATAGTTCTCTCTGCCATCTCATCGTGAATGCTTTCCAGTGTAGCCATAGGACCATGTTGGGATATGTATGCTTTGAGTTCTTCCCCTGCGTCGGTATATAAATCGAGGACGCCCTGCCTTATTTCTTGCAAGATTTTATCTTCTTTGAGGGTCGGTGTTCCATCAGGAGGTTTCTCCATTAGGATTTCTAATTCGCTATTATCCCCAAACTCTTCTTTTGCTTGACCGATTTTGTTTGAATTTATTTCTTTATCCCAGGATTGTTCTGTCGATGCTTCACCGCGATCATTCATAGGTCGGTTTCGCCCCTCTCTTCCGTAATTGATCATATGCTCGATATAAGCGTCCTTCGGCATAAATAACTTTGAAGTTATTTGCTTCGGCTTCTTGACCGGTTCGTATTCCTCGGCATTCGATCGTCTTACTAGCCATTCTTTGCTTGGCATAGTGATATGCCGAAACTCTGGAATCGACACCGGCACCGAGGTTCCAAAGTTTCCATATCTGTCTGCGCCACCAACAGTTGAATTGACAGTAACTACGTCCTGGACTACAATGTAATCACCTTGCCGGAAATGAGGTAAACCAGAGCTGTGTTCCAATTTCTCATTCTTAGTCAGAGCGCCCGAAGAGTCGAGTAGCCGAAGTGCAACCGAGCCCGAAGGAATACTCGGGAACAGCGCATCACCTTCCGGAATCTCCGCCCACCCCCAGAATTTATAATTCGCCAGACTAAAGCTTGGAATGTAATTCGCAAGTCTCCTAAGATCCATTGCTTGAGATGTATAGGGTAGCTGATGAAAGTGAACCATAAGCAACGGGAGACCGCTGCAAGTTGACCGTGACCAAAAGCCAATAAACTCCACAGGAGGAGTGTCCGGACCCGGCTGCTTGATCCCTATCACTGCTAGGTGCTGCAGAACATGCTCAACATTGGGCCGGGTTTTCATCCGCACATTGGTGAAGCGCTTGTGCACGCCGCTACAGGCTTTCGGAGCATCAGTTACATGTCTCCATGCGTCATATGAAAGCAGTGATCGAGGTTCGTACTGAAAGTGAAAGTCCCATTGTCCAAATACGAGAGGAGACCACGTAATGGCGTATAGGGCGAGTATGTATACACGCCAGGATGCACTAGCGAAATACATTCTGGATATTATAGGGCTGTATTGTACTGGATGGTTGCTACATGGATAGCACGTGGGATTACCATGACCTAACACAGATGACATGCTAGGAACACATGCATGCATAGTGCCGCTTTGAATATTTGAGCAGATAAATTATATAGAGGGTTCTATATAGAGAGGCAATTACGGCCAATAGGAGAAGGCTTCTGTCCCCAATAAACGTGATTAATATGGCGCAAACCTTATTTAGCATAACAGCCCCGGAGAAATAAAGAAAATTCAGTAGATATGCCTAGCTTAGAATCTAGACGGCCATGAGCTGCGAGTGTATCTCTAGTCTTTCGATATTAAATTTACGCAAAATGCAGCTTTCTCAAGCTTCGATACATGTCAAGCGTTCTTGATTACCAAATTCCAAGGCATACGACGAATACGCATATACGCATGGTGTAGTTGTGAGATATAAAAAGTCTGTATTAATATCGATTCTGGGTCTGAAACGAACATTGAATTTCGAGCATAATTAGGCAGCATCTATGGTAATGACTCGCTTGAATAGTTTGATTTGTGATCATGACATTGAGATATCGGTTTCAGAATTCGTCCTTCGAAGAGAAGCTAGCAACGAACAGCTTTTGGTCTTAGTAATGACAAAGATGCGTGCTTCCACTACCCGGATTGATTCGTCAAAATGATGCTATTAGTCCGTTAATAATCTACAACTCAGAAGTGATCTACAGGTAGCCATTTTTAAGGTCCTGTTGAATGCCGTGTTGGTAGCTATAGTTAGTAAAATATGAAAGGCGAAACTGAATTTTTAGCTTGGATGTGATTTAGAAGATCATTTTGTAAATTAATAAAAATCCATTGAAGCTGCTGCTATTGGGTTTTAGAAATATATATAACCAAAAGCTGTGGACTAACGATTTATTCGATGCTCTTAGAGCCAGACAAAGAACAAAGTATTTCCTCCAAATTCATTGGTCTGTGTTTTCGCACTATTGTGACCTTGTTCCTTGTGTGGTCCAGCCTGTGAAACAAACCCTTTCTATATTTAGCGGATAGGACATGGGGGGCGAAAGATCAAGATCGAAGCCTTGAGGAGACCCCACTCCAACTCCCTTGCTCTCCGAGGTCTCTTTTTAACCTATCGGCTTTATGTGCGATTAGTACAGTTTCATGCCCCCCAGCGAATGTTGCAATCGAGCAAAAAATTGACGTTTAAACGACGGCATAGTGGAGACGCTGTTTAAATCTAAGTTTAAATCGCAATAATACGGTTAATATGAGCGTTGATATTTACGAATTTCACGTGGGTATCTGCCCAATAGATGCAAATGCCTCAATATAAGCCCATTCGATGGTCCAGTTTTGTTCGCTTCTCAGCCTTTTGATCTAGATGCCGAGCGATTTCCCGGCAAGGTGAGGTGCCAAGGGTTTACCCGTCACGACGGGAAGTGCCACAAGTATCAACGCCGCAGCTCGGACCGTTCTAACGAATGGCCGTCATAGTATAGGTGGTTAGTACACATCGTTGTGGAAACAGTCATCAAACTCGGGTTTCCGAGACTGACTAAACTCTAGAACCGATGAAACCTCAGTTCGAGTCTGGGTGACGGCAAGGAAAACTCGTTCTACTCTCATCTTTTTGCTACTTGGAGAAACTTCATTCGGAGAAATCTTTTTTCCTTGTTCGCTTCGAGTCGATTAGCTAGCAGGGGGGTTTAGCTTAGGCTTGGTGTTCGGGCTAGCATATTTGAATGAGGTTGCTTAGCAATGCAGCCAATATGCAAACAGCAAGATAATATATCTCGATACTTTGATTTGTTTATCCAAAACGAACAAACGGCATGTAACGGCTGATCCGAGCCATGAAATTTGACTAAATAACTGTTTTGCAAATCATCAGAATGTTGGAGTGGGGCAAGCGATCACAAGCGATTTCGGTTCCGTGACGGTGACGGTGGCACTCGTAAGGCCATGCGGGGGCTGAGCAATAAAACGTCTCATGGATGTCAACATGTCGGGCAGCAGCGAGGAAGATGGGGAAAATGGGGAAAGAGGACACTGCATTTTGATCGACGAACAAGCCTTAAGCCAAGCGGGTGAGATCCGTTCCAAAAATGACAAAACGGAAACCGGGTGTTGGTTCGTTGGTTGGCTGGTTGACAGAAATGACAGCAACGGATGGCTAAAAAAAAAAAAAAAGACGTTAGTTTGAAGAGAAATAAGTTATAATTATATATAAGAGGATCCAAATGACGGAGGTGCCTTTATGTGTGATATTTTGGGAGCGTCTACAGTGTACTATCTATATACATGTACCCGGCGCTTGTAGAGGCCAGTCAGCATCGCGAAAATAAATCCACGGTCACTCGAACTTTTTGCCATGGCCTGGCCGAGAAAAACGGAAGAAACATATTGAAATCAGTCGGCCTTCTATGCTGTCCCGCGTCGGAATTTAGAGGCGGATCTGGAACGTTATATGATAAATCCTTAGTAACCAGATCGCTGCGGGCAAACAGATTTCGTAATGAAGGCATCCCATGAGCATGAAGTATTTGAATTACCGTGCGGGCAGAGGTATCAAAGGAAAAGGCGTCAGCTCGTCCCCTTGCGCCTCCCCTGCACGGAGACCGATAGCTGTTGGATTGGGGCCTTCTTATTCGGCTGACATTGCTAAACCGGAACTGGCGCCAGGGGTGGGCTGCCAGGAACTACATACATACATAGCACCGGCTTGAATCTATTTGCATTCATTGCAGCCCTGTTGACTCGCCTGGCTTCTTGTTGACCTTTTCGAGTAAGTAAATAATCAAGGACTCGAGCACTCAATCAATCGCTCACTCTATCGCCATCGCTACCTTGCTGGCTTTAACTTTGCTGCTATCGTGCTTTTTCTAATTCGACGGGGCGCTGCATGCAAAATTACGATAACTGATCGTGCCCAGAGTTTCTTTTCCTTTCTCTATTCCAAACACCAGCCATCGTCGGAGCTGTTGGATTCGAAACGCCCACCGACGGGCTTCCCTGGATTTCGAATTTTCCGCACCAAACCCAAGGTTTCTCAAATCATTCATTACTTCGGGTAGGTCGGGCATGCTGTAGCACAGTTGCATACGCCAATTGCATGAGAACCCGATGCAATTCGCCAATACACGCCTGCTGCGAGTTTTACGTTGCCATCAAGCCCCCCCTGCTCCGAAAGAGGCCTGCGCCAGCTTTTGCTGCGACTCCTAACCTTAAGCATCTTGCTTGGAAGCTAGCCTTCCTTTCTGCTCGACATTTGTCTTTCGATTGGTCTTCCTCTCCCTTTTCTTTCATAAGCCCTCTATCCTTCCCATTTTGATTCTTAGATCTCCTGTCTTCAATATTTTTTTGTTTTCATACTCCGAACAAGGGGAAACGACGCCCAACGGAGTCCTTCGGAACCGATATTCCTGCAACGGTATTCGGAATAAAGGTCGTCTTTCTCTCAACCTCACCAGCTTACTTTCCTGCTCGCCCCAAGAGCAGCAAAAGACTAACGACGCCATCGCGTTTTGTGGGGGGGAAACAGCTTGTGTGCAGCACAGCCTTTTTTTCGCCGAAGGAGGGAGCATAAGCGGCAAACAGCACGGTCACCACCTGTCTCCCTTAGAGGCACCGGACGCACCCCACGGTAGTTACGCTGCAAAGAAAGAGGCTGTTGCTCTTTGCGAAGCAGAAATCTCCTTCGTGTATTCGATCTCAAAGGCCGCCGATTCCTTGTGGCTGGAAACAAGCATTCCAACTGCTTTCGAGGCTGCCTAGGCCCCAAATAGACCTCGACGCTTACTAGGAATCGCAAGAGGGCATTATTTAGTAACTAGAGTAATCCTTCAAGGAGCAGCACAAAGCAGCACAAAGCAGCAAATTAAACCGTTTGCTAGCTTCGCTTAGGCCCGCCGCTTGAATTATTATTTTTGCTGCAGAGACTCTTTTTTCAGCCCCAGCAGAGAGTGTGGTCGGAATTTGCATTTGAAGGGGGGTGTCAGCCGCGTTGACCAGTTGCTGACCAGTTTCACTCACACAACTCCAACCTTCAACACTCAACACTCAACCCGTCAACCCTCACTCCTCACTCTCCACCACCACCATCATCACCGCCAATCCCCTCAACAAACATCATCATCAAATCATATCCTTACACAATGGCTCCTCCATTAATAGCAAGACCGGTTGGGCGGCGGGAACCTCAAGTACAGTCATCTCCTTTACCGCTAACACAGGCTCCACAAACAACCAAGCCTTCAAAACCAAAGCCATCCGAAGATTCCAAAGATAATGAACGAGAGGGTGTGGCTTCAGAGCCTGACCCCACGCCCACGCCCACTCCCGCTCCAAGTAGCAGACGACCAAATAATAACCGACTGCCGACTAGCACTTCTACGCCAACATCTACGCCGACACCTACTCCAACGCCCGCATCTAGTGGTAGTGGCAGTGGCATAACCATGAACTCGACCCAGTCCGGTATTGTAATTGTATGCAAAAAAAAGAACCACCTTTGTGAATCGTTAACCAAAGTATTTCAATAACTAACTCTTGGGGTATTCTAGACAATCGTCGCCATCATCGGCATCGTAATATTCTCCTTTCTCGCCTATGTAATCCTGAAATCAATCCGCATTCGCTACAAAGACCCTAAGTATCTCCCAGGCGCCTGGTTGAAAAAGAAATGGACAAACTGGGAAGTGGGATATACTGCTGCAAACAACCCCAATAACCCGAACCAAGCACGAATCAACCGTGTAGCACGTAGCCGGGCAAACATCGAAGCAAACAGAGCGCTGGACAGACACAACAGCGTCAGGAGTGTTATCACCCTCCCTCCATACCGTGAAATGGCGGAGATGGACCTGGAGCGCACGATCGGTCGCGAAGGTGAACGTGATGGACTCGACTCCATTGTTGCTTTCCCAGAAAGCGCAGAGGAGGAGGAAACTAGACGCGAGGAACGGATGCAGGCCATGTACGAGCTCCGCCTGCAGCGACGGGCTCAACGTGCTGCGCGCGAAGCTAGAGAAAGAGGCAGAGACGGCAGCGTGACGTCTTTGGAGCCCGCTGCTAGCGCCAACACACAGAACAACGGGTCTTCGGTTTCTTTAACTGCAATGGATATGGAAGCTGGTGGTAGCGGACGTACTGCTAGCGAGCTGACAGCTGCTATCTTGAACGATCGGACAAGACGACTATCCGAGGTATCATACGCTGATGTCGGCTATGCAAGGCACGACGGCAGCAGAATCAGAGCTTCTTCGTCAAACAGGAACAACAGTACTTCATCGGACGCACAACCTTTACTCTCGGACAATGCTAGCGGCACCGGGAGACGGTCTCGTGCGGGTTCAATGTTGTCGCTGAACACAGATGTCTCGGCAGGAAGGACCAGCACGGAACGGAGAGATTCGGCCGAGATGTTGACCGGTGGGGACATTGGCCAAACGAGGCTGCCACCAAGCTATGATGGGTTGGACTGGGGCGACGCACCACCTTACATGAGTCCCGTCAGCCCCGTCGGCAGAAGCGATAGCGACGCGACGAGAAGGACCGCGATGAGGCAGAGCGGTCAGGGGGAGCATCCTGGTTTGAACGTGCCATTGGTGAGAGTCATTGGAGCTAGCAATCCCAACAGCCCGATGACCCCCAGAGACCCGAACAGAAGGGACGGATCATTGTAAGATAAAATATTGGATTTGTCTTTTTCTTCGCTTTTTTTCCCTCTTACATTCCCTATAATCTCTACTTCATGTTTCCACGCCTGTTACGTTGAAAGCGAGTTTTTTTGAGGGGGTTCGTTTTCCGAAAGGAGAAAAACAGGGCGCTTTCCACAAAGCCCCCATCATGAGCATGATCGATATTTGTCGTTCCTTGGCTGCTTCTATTATTGCTATTACTGGCGCACTATGGCGTTTCCCTGATACGGTTGTTCCTCTTTCTTAATTTCTTACTGGCTTCTCTTCATTCCTTAATGGTGGGCTTTAGCATTGACGGAGTATCTAATGTGCAGCGACTGATATGACACACAAAAAAGAAGCATACATTGGTATTACTGTCTCTTGGTTTCGCTTTCTGAAATTTGGTTGCATAACTACTAGCATCTTCACATACGATTCTTTTTTTCTTAAAAAAATATGCATTATTAGGTAATAAACTAGGCAATCAACTCTATTATAATTTATATGAATGTGTGATTGTAGAGATTGAAATTCTCAGGGCAATGCTCAAACCGTCTTTTGAGGGTTTGTGACCATATATAGGCCTATAAAGGATCGAAATCATTATGCCTACTCGTATAAAAAGGCCCCTGCGGCGTCATCGTATGCATCAAGCCCCTCCAGAGATCTTAGATGTCGAACGCCCCTAAACTCCAACCAAAGAAAAAGTAATCCGGCTCACCCTCGCTTCCACGAGCACTGCCTCCTTCCTATAAAACTCCACATAGACCCCCTTTTTGGTCGCTTACAGAACCGCATATGCACTAGCATAGCTTACACTGCTGTCTCGTGCATTCTCACACTGACTACTCTGCTCATACCTAACAAACTTGAACTTCCCCGCCGTGTCAGCAACCTCCACTCCTCGCCCCACTCTCCGCCTTAGCACCTCCTCCAACCCAGCCATGACAACTCCAATCGGATGTCTTCCGCACACTGTATTCTTCGTCTCCTTCAGGTACCCCGCAAAGACATCGTGCTCCCCCGTTTCTATCGCTTCCATCCCCTTCCGGTCCAACTGCTCGATTGATTTCCAGATCGGTTGTGAGTTTGACGGCAGTTTAGTATATTTCCCCAGACTCATCGCCCCGTTGCTGTCGCCTGCGGTAGGTGTATAGTACTGATAACTAAACCTGCTGCCCCAATGACAAAAGTCCGATGAAATGATGAATGCATTCTCTGGGTTATCCAGGTACTCTGCTAGCAGCTCGCCGTACTCCTTCTCCTTTGTTGTGGAGATACTCCCTACTAGTATAGGAACGACGGGTGGGATGACATCTCGGTTGCCAAAGTGGTTTACCAGGGTTTTGAACGTGTACGGGAGATGCATTTCGATGCTGTGCTCGTCAGAGTCCGTGGAGGGAGACATGCGAGAGAATTTCCTGGATTGGAAGAGGGTGGCTGTAGTTGCTGTGTCGATGGGGAGGGGGCCGAGAGGGGTGGCGTAGGTTGCGTGCGAAGTTAAGGCACAGCCGTCAAGGTAGACGTGGTGGGAGGGGCCGAGGATGAAGACTCGTTTACTGTTTTCATGTTACGATTAGAGACTCTATTTTCCAAATATTATGCATACGAGGGGATTTTAAGAAGCTAGAAGAGGGGGTATTTACACTTCTTTGAGGTTTAAAGATTTATACGCCCAGGCAGCAGCGGGGCCGGAGTAGCTGTATCCGGCATGACTGGATTTGCTCGTGTCAACTCCCACTGTTTTTAAGGTCAAGTAGGAGTTCTTTTTTCTATAGCTTACGGTGCTATGATGATACGAGCACCATCCGGCGGTATCGGGCCTATTCCATCTATGGAATCAGGAACCTTGGCGAGGTACCCGGTAAGCTCCCTGTCGAGATCTGACTGGTCACTTGTGTACCAGCTCCCGGCATGGCTGGCAGGTCTTGTACCGGACATGATGGCTACAGATGTAGAAGGAGGTTTAGTTAAAGGTGATGTAAAAAGAGTTTAAGGAGGCAGGTGATAGAGTCGGCAATGGGGAGTGGGGGGGTGAAAGGGATGAGATGTGGAGAGGAGGTCTATGCTGCTATCGATAACCGTCTTGTCGTCAGGGCAGCATGCGGTCAAGCTCCGATTAGCGAGATCGACCAACCACCCTACCACACAACACTTTTCCGTCCGGCCAATGTCCGTTCCATGGTACTCTCTCTGTTCCACCCATCTCCAAATGCAATGCATCGACTAATCGCTTTCCAGAAGAACTCCCATTCCGGCGGTTTCGAAGATGCTGACCCTAATCCGAGCAGTCTAGCCGGGCCCTACCGCCTGAATCTAATCATCTAACGATCCTTTCATTGGTCCTGTACTTGTACTACCACCAGACGCACACAAAACCACACCCATCCGGATATCACGGCACAAATCCATGTCACGATGCATTTTGCATATAATCAGTACAATCTAGAATCGCGGAATTTACCCTCCATCTCTCCAGACACAGTCGTACTGGAGTCGCCGAAATATATTAATAACCCCTCAAACACCACCATATCAATATTCAATATTCCCTCTTTACCCAAAATCAGGCCATCTATACGAATATAAATTGTAAAATATATTAAACCCCCATTAAGCCCCTCCCAAAAACTGGTGGTGTGTACCTTGGCCGTACACCGCCTCAGCCCGCATCGACCACAACGTCCGCCTCCTCCTCGGCCATGAGAAAAATACGTAGCTTGGAACTAAAAAAAGCCTATCGGATCCATTGTGCTCCACAATGTCAAATACTAGTCCCTTTTAAGGGACCCTTGCAGCTGTCTTTCTCGTTGATTTAAGCATTTCCCCGGGGTACGTAACTTTTTTTCCTGCTATCTTGACTTGTTCTCGTTTGTCTTGCATACATACCCTCAAAAAGGTGGCCGCGTCATCTACTTTTCTTCCCGCCCCAATTCCGTCCATTCACCGTTTACACAATTCCCCTTACTGTCATACTTGGAAAAAAAACACACACTCCCTTGTGCGCTCACTCATTCACCGCTCTGAGTAATTTTTGTATGTGAGAGAGTGTGTGTGCGTGCGCTGGTGCAGACAAGATATTCGCAAGCGGATAAGCATGGGAACATGGCGAAGACAGATTGCGAATTGGTAAGGATATTGGTCAGATAAAACAACTTTATTTGTTTCAACAGTTTCTTTAGTCTGAGACTTTTAAGGACCTCTTTCCGAGTTCTAGACCTATCTAAAGAGGGCATAGTATATATCTTAGAATATATTTCGTAATACCGCAAATTGAAAAAAGATAATCTTCCAGCACAGTAAATCTGTGATGGGCGCTCTAGCAAAAAAAAAAAAAACCCCTGATACCATCATAGAATAACTCCGCATACCATCCGTAGAATGAGAAATAAAATAAAAAAGAAGACCCTTCCCGTTTCTATTAAAAAAAGAAACAAAGAGCAGCCCGGCCTCAAAGTATGCACTCTTCCCTTGCCGCCTAAGGATTGCGTGATACTCAAGCCCGTGGAAACGCGGCTTTTCATTGAAAACCCTGGGTTCTTTCGACTCATTTCGATGTGCCAATAGCAGATATATTGAAAATTATATAGATATTTAAATACTTGAGGTTTTATAAACGGGTAATTATATCTTGTATTGCATTAACAACCACTCGATTGTGATATCTACAAAAAAATTACAAGTCTAAATATTGCCAATTATTTATATTTACAGCTTAGTCTTGGGTAGTACAAGGAAATGAACCACCCAAAGAACTGATCGCAGTCGAAAGTAAGGACTGATACCACAAGTAGTGAGAAGTAGAATTCTGATAATTTCCGAGGGTCAATTCTCTGGGCCCGGTACTAAACCTTGAGATTAATAAATTCAGTAAGCCAATTCACTGGAGGTAGAAGCTAGGCGACTCTATCAAATTATTTTCTTCTTGAACAGGAATATCTTGTATTAAATCGAACCGTAGCGCAGATGTCTTATGCATGTATATGCGTATCTTGTATCGAAATTTCCGAGATTGATAAAATAATAGCCTCGGCCCGTATCGAAGCCTCTAAATAATAGTTGGTCCGCAGACGCCCGTACGCTCCTGGGTTTTTGTTTCGAATATTTGAACTGATCTGGTCTCGTTCCCTCCACCAAGCAAAGCTGTTGGTGTAGTGCAGTAGGCCCAGCGAGAGTCGAACAAACTGATCATGATCACTTTTTGTGTTTTTGCTAAACAAACTCTCGAGATCTCTGAGCCGCTTTGGCAACAAGATTGGCGCCTGCTTCTCAACCTTAACTGTTGAAATGCGCGCAAATCCTAATTGACTAGTTACAAGCAACACTCGCACGCCAGAAATTCTTGAGAAATAACAGCTGGCTAAGCCGAATGCATTAAATGTCACATTCTACTAAATAGAACGGGTGCTTTTATCCGTTATACCTCTAAAGCATCGTCACATTAAAAAAAATGGCTTCTCTCTTACAACTTCAGCAGGGGTCTAATAACCTCTAGTACCGCGTCCATGTTTTTCTATTCGACCTCCGCCACTTCAGAGACCGAGAAGACTCTCAAGCCCGGCTCGAGATAGTCGTAGACCCTTCCTATCTGGGACTTTCATACTTCTCTTCATCAGAAGCTGAGCTACTCAAAAGCTTCAAATCACCAGTTACAAACGAGAAGCCACTTCCACCCTCATAGAGGAGACGCTGAACGTGAAACTCTTCCGAAAAAAGAGAACACAGATCTCTGACTTTCGGGTATGTGCAGCGCATGATTTGGCTCCTTTATTCGAAAGAGCTTTCGATATCAAATCAAAGCAAATGGATAAGAGCTCAGCCTTCAAGAAACTAGTCGACGGTTCCGGGCTACAGCTATCGGAAAACCAGACCTTCAAGGGGTTTGGGACACAGAGCCGACGCCAAAATACAGAAAAGGCCACAGAGAAGAAAACTTCGAAGGTTAAATCGGATAGGAAGAGAAAAAAAGACTCGTAGATATGAGGCGTCTGAAGATTTAGAAGCTGAGGAGCATGAATGAATCTCGAAATCAGAATAGCCCTGTTGACCTGTCAGTCCGCGGGGGTCATTTGCCGCAATCAGAGCTCAAACAGGCAGTCTCGAAGGGCGACAAAAAAACAGTCATCCATGTTCTCGCAGGCCAGACCGACACGAAGCAAGAACTTTGTGTGGCGGCTGGTTCATAAGACCGGTCTCCTGAACCAGACGGCACGCAGAGTACACACTGTCCACCCTGGTCTCGAGAGGTCTCGTAACCATATGTTGGCGGAAGTGTTGTATATTTATGTAAAGTGGAATTCCGCTAATAAGCTATGAACGCTATGATGTTATGAGCAAGGTGCTAAACGAGACCTTCTTCCGCGCCGGTTGAAATGCAGACGGTTCTATTGTTAGAATAGGATACACCCGTCTCCCACTCTAGAAGGTCCCACACACCCACTCATCCACCCATAGATGCTCTCTCACAGACACTGCCCTTCGTTGGGAAAGACTCTGAATGCTTGACTGTAGACGGCTGATTCAATGGTGGTTGTACTGTCAATCTTACCCGATTTTGCATTGTTAGGATGCTTATCGATCATATTGACTTTCGCACTATTGAGCGTTTTAGATATATACTAAACATATATATCCGGTAAATGGTTCTCTGGATGAGGTTTTCTTTTTGAAGACGGGGTATAATAATAAATAAAAATTATGTAACAGAGATGGCTTTCGCGACAGAAAAAAGAAGAAAAGAGAAAGCTTCATGGCTTTCCGATCTTTTTCTTTGTTTTTTCCCATGCCCTTTCCTTCCTTCCCGAAAAAACTCAAACAAAAGAGAAAAAGGTTTCCAAGTCCAAAATAAACCAGATTTTTAACGGTAACAAAGGAAATAGATAAATCTTACAAAGATGATAAATAAAACCCCAGCCGTAGTAGGATAAGAGAAAATGAAGGCGCTGACAATGATACATCAAAAAATATAGAAGGAAAGGAAAGCCTGGTATAAATGAAAGACCTGTAATGACATGCTTGTTGTTAAGACCTGAACAAGTGTTTTTTGACAGTGTATAAAAACAAAACAAAAAAAAACCGATGATGATGACCGACAATGAGTTTTTGTTATAGGGATGAAAACAAAAAGACCAAAGCGTTACATCCTCTGCGAAAGTCCCCCTCGCATGATTGTTACACTTTGCTCCATAAAAAATAATCCGGAATCTAGTGCGTATACACAAGCAGATAAAAAGAGGAAGTATATATATATCGATAAGAGGTGTTGGCCATAAGGAAAGGATGAGGTGTATGTTCCTCGATGTGGTATATATGTTTCGGACGTTGTAAGGTCGAGGATATATATGAAGCCAAGAAAGTGTGATGGGTATACTATAAACAAAGATGAGGACGAAAGGGTGCGACGTCGAGGAATATCAAAAAGTCTGTCGGAATTTAGCGCGTGCGCTATCCTGCGCATGAGGTGAGCAACGTCGAAATTTGCAACACAGAGGGGGTTATTGGCGAGGGGCATGTCGTTGGTGAACGATATGCATGGTGGATGATAGATCGGAAAGGGTCAATGGGAGACAGTCAGGGTCCACCTCGTCCACCAGGACGATTGGCCGGTCCGCTGTGACCGTCTTCTCCTCGGACTCTTGCCCATTCTCCTCGTCCTGAACAAGAAGCGTTAGAATTCGATCCGCGATTGTATAATATCGAGATGTGCAAACATACCACTCTCCCTCGGCCTTTTCTCTCCCTCGGTCGGCCGTTGCAAATCCAGATGCGCAGCAGCGCCAGCTCCCACCTCGGCAGCAAGAACAGCGGCAACGTATTCCTTGAACTGCTGTTCCTCCATCATATCCTCTCTCATCAATCGTTGTTTATCTGCATCACTCAGGTTCTTCCTTCGCTTTTCCCTGATCTCGTCGATAATATATAGCAGGACTTCCTCCGGGCATCGTGTTCGCGGCAGACCGTGCAGCCGTGGATTTCGTACGTAACGCCTGGTGACATCTGCGGCGCCACCGTCATGCGAAAAGGCGACGCAATAAGCAATCTGCTTACCCCATCCCTCTGTGTACAAGCGGGGTTGATCCCAAGCCTCCTCGCAGGCATCAACGTGAACCCATCGCTGCTGGTGCTCGGAATAAACCTCGGTCCAAACGTGGTCTTCGGAGTTCCATACCCAGCGTACTCGTCCACCGACGGCTCGGCAGAGCATGCTAAAGCAGTTGGCCCATTCGCCACATCGACCTCGCCGGGCCTCGAGCAACGCCCAGACGTCGCTATATCTGGGGAAGCGTTCGTGTCGCTGACAATCCATCTTTGGGCATTTATATAATTCCGTCCTTGTTGCACCTCGGACAATCTCATCGGGGTTCGGCGGCGTCAGACCTTGAAGTTCAGTTCTGGTACCACAGTTCGGGCAAGCTGGACAATCCACCCAAGTGAAAAAGACTCGCTTAAACCATCTGTAGATAGAAAAAAAGAAATCCGGGTTAGTAATGTATATAACCTGTGGAATGAAATGGATAGATATATCTTACCTTAATAGGGCTCTGATAACGCAGTCTTGGTAGCCCCATTCTTCCTTGAACTTGCCAAGACTCTGAGCCTGAGCCTTGAAGAGCATGTTTTCTTCTTCGGCTTCAGCATATATCTGTTCCAGTGGAATGACGCTCAAGGCGTTATCTAATAAGCCTGGGTTCTCGTATCTGACCGGTGTCTCTGAGAGTCCCATTAAGAAATTCCTAAATTGCGTGGACGCACTGTCGGAAGGCGGTTGAGGCTGTCGCGGAACAGGTCGGACTGCAACATAAGGCGGCGGCAGGCTCGAGCCAGTTGGCGCGCTGTTTACCCTTTGAATGGGTCTTGTCGGAGTCGGAGGAGGTCTTAGATGGTTGGAGGAGGAAGAAGAGGAAGAGGAAGGGAAGGGCTGATACGACTGCGGAGAAGGATGCATTGGTAACGACGATGACGAAGCAGAAGATGGACCAGAAGGGTATTGCGGATGTGGATGAGTATTGGGAATCTTGGGAGGAACAGGAGGTGGTCGAGGCGATCGAGAAGCCGATGATGCTGTGGGTGGAGCGGGAGATGGTGTTTGTCGAGGGATAGAGGAAGGTGGAACCGGCGATCGACTCCGCGATCTCGATGTCGACTGAACTCTTTTCCTGAGGGCGTCTTGAGCACGTCTTGTCTGCTGTGTCGCTAACAGTTGACTGAACTGGTGAGTGAGGTCCTTCGCCCATGCCTCCACCTCTGCAGGGTCGCTACTTCGAAAGTTTTGCTGATCCATGATGTCGGAGAGAGTGAGAGATGGGAGAGAATATATGTCGTCCTATATGTTCCTAGCGGGAAGAAGAAGAGGAGAAAGAGGAGGGAGGGGTTGTATGTTTAATGCAGGAAAGGGAAAATGTACAGGGAGAAAGAGGGACAAGAAGAGGAAGGATGAAGAGATGAAGGTGTCGAGACGAGACGGAGGGAAAAGAGGAGAACGGAGTCGGGGTATGTATGTGGTCGGGCGGGCACAGGGTGACGACGACTCCCTCGGGAGGATTCTTCACGAGCGACGAGGGCGACGACGACCGTTACCGTAACCAGAGGGCACCGATCATGCGCATATAGATGGTATAAAAGGGAAGGGCGTCCCAGATGTCGTTGCCCGGAAGTCGTAAGCTCAGGCCAATGATTCCTCCATAAACCCCGAACAGTAGTGAGTCCGACTGGATTTGGTAGCCTTTACGAAGGCAAAAAGTTGCATGCAGAGAGACAGACACACACGCACTCAGGAAAGGGCCGGAGGATACAAGCGGAGAGATGGCTGACGACTGAGGGTCGAGGATGATGAAGAGGAGGAGGAGTATGTGTTGTGGGTGAGGTCGGAAGGAAGGGAGAAGAGAGATGCTGTGCTGCAGGTTGTGACGGACGGATCGATCGAGTTGGGTTTGTTGTTACGAGGCCGGACGAAGCAGCATCACCAAGAGAACAGATGGATTACGATACGATGGAGGAGGCTGAAGGCGACAAGAAACAGAAACGGTCGTCAAGAAAAAGATAGAAACTGGCACCAAGAGGTTTTTCTTTGTTCGTAAGAGGGAGGGCGTAGGACTGGGGTGGGGATAGGTAGCAAGAAGAAGAGCAGGCGGGTTTTGAGAATTCGTAATGGGACGGATGGGATAGAGGCAAAAAAGGAATTAATTAATCGTAGATAGACCTACTTTGGACAGACACACCGCCCTCGCCATAGAAAATAGAGTACAAAGTACAGCACAGCACGGACTGGACTGGCAGACTGACTGACTGACAGACAGACTGACGGACTGACGGACTGACTAACGAAACGGGTGGCCCGCCTGCTCAGGTCTCTCGATAAAGTGGCCATGCGAACCGGGGCATAGCCTTTGGGCCTTTGGCCTTTGGACCCCATTGCACATTGCCAGGGCTTACGCAACTGCGCAGAACTCTGAGCCGAGTCCGAATTTGAAAGAGAATTCCTCCTCCTTCGATGTGGCGGAGGACACGCAATGGGAAGAAAAACAAAGCATGCCCAAGCACTACAAAGCACTGCAAAGCACCACAAAGCACCACGAAAGCCTGTCCACACTGCAGCCTACGCCTCTTGGCATTCCCGCCAGACGGCCAAAATTACGCGTCCCTCGCACACCTTTTTCCTCCCTCTACCCTGATCTTCGCTCTATTTCTTTTTTACACTTTGGCATCTCGAATTCCATTCTCCGCTGTTTGCAAACGTTGAGGATTCCCGCTTTCTGACTGACTGACTGACTGACTGACTGACTGACTTATTGACTGTCTACGTTTTGTGTGCCTGGATCCGTCATTTGTGTCTACCTGATAGCCTCCATTGATCGAATAGAGAATTAGACTGTGATTCTGGACCGTACATTGTCCAGTTAAAACCTCTGTGGACTGGCTTCTTCAATGTTTCGAAGATGCAACTATTGAAACATCCAGCTATTTGCGAATCCAAATTTTCTTTCTTTCTTTCGTCCCCACTAATACCTCCTCTTCTTCTTTCTTTTCCCGCAAGTGCCAATTGCTGCGACTAGTCGTTTCATAAAAATAAAATCCTTTTTCCCAACGTTAGGTCCCTTCTGGGGGGCGGTCTTGGCATGTTGGAGAGAGCCTCCCAGATTGAGGCCAAAGGCGCCTACCAGTCTTCCTAATCGGACCCTCTGCGCGCAGGTTTGGGCATTCCAATCCTGATCCAGACTCTCCTCCGGTTCCCCGAGGCCTGATCTCGACCGCACAGCCTCGCATCCGCCACCCTTCACAGCTGGTCCTTCTCTCCCCCTTCGTCTCTCCCAGACGCAAGCCACATCCCGTTTTACCCTGTCTTAACTTGGAATCAGATTTTTCAAATCGTGAATCTTTTCTTTGGCATTAGCTAACGATTTGCACTGTCCTCGTCATGGAACATCTCCGTCCTTACAAGCAGGAAGAAAGAAGAGCGAACGAAAGCGAGAAGGAGGAAACCCATCCGCTCGCTGACCTGCCCATGTGATGACCTCCCGTCTGTCTGAGCTTGCGTGGACACCAGCCTATCCTCGCCAGCGCCAAGCCCGCTAACATCCCTTCTCTTTCGTGCCCCCAAAGCCGACCCGTTTCTGTTCCTTCCTCTCTTCGTTCTTGTTGCATTTTGCTCTCTTGCAACGCAATCTGTTTTTTTTAATTTACCATTTTGATCAAATTTGCCTCCATCTCCCTTCGGATCGAACACCTCAGAACTTCATCTCCTAGATAAAGTTGCATGCCACTGGGCTTGTACAACCCTAATTTTGAGGGGTTTGTCTAGATTTGCCAACGATCTCTTCGCATCCGGACTCGTATTTCCGGGTCGAAACACGCAGCTAACTGTCAAATTCATTTTGAAGGCCAACGCGACTCTTCGTTCCCCGAACACCGTGCTACGGGCCTTTCCGATCTAGATATCTCGATCTTAAATCAGTGAAACCCTTTTGTTTTCCCTTTTAAAGAAATTTGTGAGCAAATTAGAAATAATTGACAATCGAAATTGCTTCCATGCCGCATGATTATTATTCACCCGGCCACTTCCTACCCTCTTTTTGCCGTATTGCATACTGTAGGATAAGAAAATGCCAATGCCTAGGACGCGTCACCCACCCCCGCATATAAACCTCTCGTAATCACATTCCCTATCTGGGGATCCACAAAAAAAGATCGTTTGGATAAACGCAGCTTGCATGGCGCATGCCTGACATGTCTTTTCTGTCATCAAGGGTCCTTTCGGTGCTTACTGCTTTAATCGGGCTTTTTGAGATGTCGATGCGGAGCTCGCAACGACCTGTAGAATGCAGCGGCGCCATCGGAGATATAAGGTTATTTATTGCGCAGTATTCCGTGGCAAAAAAATGCGTAGCTTTGTGCGTGTAATTTTTTATTGAGATTTTAATATGAATAGTATTAGTACTATAGAAACGCAGTTTCACGTTTACGTTGCACATAATTCTTTTGCCTCCTAGGATGTCAATATAAAAAACGAAATGTTTCACATTTTCGCAGACGTCGTAATGTTGCATTCGTGTCCAGACGACGATTTCAAGACGCTCGGCTTCGAAAAGTTATGCTTAAAAAGAGCCGCGACTGGTGACTGAAAACCCAAAAGCAAAATGGCACGCTTACCCTCGCAATCTCCTTCGCTATCCGGTATACGGTAACGGGCAAGAAACACATGCCAGCCACTCGATTCGCAATATGGAGATAACCCAACGACACTAGCTATAGCCGTACGCCACCAGGTCTAGAACATATTATCTTTCAACATCTCCCGCCTTCCTACAGAATATTAGAGCTATATCGATGTATCCCAATATCCCACTGTAGCGAAAACGCATACGTCGACATCTCGAGCTCTTCGGCTTTGAGTTTCATCAAATCCGTCCCCGTGGCTCCTCCTGCCATGGCCGGCTTTGAACCCGGATTAATCCTCGGCTTTATCCACATGCTTACCCTGAATACCTTGCTAAAATAGCTGTCTGACGTGTCCCAAGACTTATTATCACGTCTTAACTTACACAGAGTATTGGCCAATCGATCGATTGCAATTAATATCAAAAAGAAAACTTTTTCTCAATGAAACATTACTTGCGTGATCTCAACAACGAGCAAACAAGGCATGAGCTCCGCTAGACAAGACTATGGGGAAGAAAGGAGAAAGAGAAAAAGCCTTTGCTACGACGCTTCTGATGCTTGCGTAACCGGAGCTTACGTCTACCACTTTCCTCAGCATATTCTGCTGTCTCTTCGGGTATCACCAGACATCTAAACCCCCCCTCCCGGGAAGCTGTATATCGAAACCAGAAACGCCCCCTGTTGGTATCCAACAAGACAAGATTCTAGGCATCTGCAGTGCATCCTATTGCACATGCTTATCAAATAGACATATACGTAGCTTACGTACGTTCTGAGAAAAAAATCTTTCACAGATTTTCTTTTTCCGCAAAAAAAAGAGTTTCCTTTGTTTTTAGATTGTGATAGTTAGACACTGGTGTGCGGTGTACGGTATAAGGTATACGTCTCGATCACTGCTTCCGGTTAGCATATCATTAGTTACAAATATGGAGATCGTTGGAACATCTGGCATCGAATATTACGCTATGGATCTATACGTACGTACGTAGCTATATAATCTATGAAAACCATCCTGCAGCCTATTCTCTTGGCAAAAAACGTATGGACTGCTTTTTCCGCAATCTCCTCTTCTTTTCCCTTCCCTTCTGGCCTCGCTCTCTCCGTTTATACGCTTTACACATATGGTATATACGTATATAGTACACGAAATCCTCGAATCTATTTCATTATTCACGATGCGGAGATGGACGCCGACTGGTCATGTGGAAACTAGCTGGATCCGGATCGGTGATGGAAGTTCGATCCCGTCGGACGTATGCTTGAGACTTCCTAAAACACGAAAATGCACTGGTGAGCGCTTTTTCATTGAGTTTCCACTTCATAATCGCGCACGGATACACCTATCGACGGGAAGATTATCCTGACTAGCCGGAATGATCTGATGACAGGTTGTTCAGAAAATTAAATGAAAAGACATCGTTACGATAGCATTGATTCCATAGGTCAGATGAATTGGTAAGTACCGGTACTTTGTAGGACTTTTTTCAAGGATTTGAAATATCTCAGCAGTTATATAGTGCTACACGTTCCATGAAAGTTAGAGGGGCCCCGTTCGTGGTGGAATATCAGACGTCGGGGATACCGGGACATGATCGTGGTTGATCAATTGATCGGGGACGTAGCTGCGTAGGCGGGAATTTCACGGGGATCTATATTGGTGTTCAGGTTCATTACTCTAACAATTGAGCTCGGGTATATATATATATCCTAAGGAAAGCCTGTACCGCCCTTGCGCATACCCATTAGTATAGATCATAAAGCCTTTGCCTGCAATGGTTCACTGTTATATTGGTATATATATATACCTAGGTATATATCGATTTTATGTGCAAGATAATCAGTAACTGATAGGTCTTTCATCGGTTCGGTTGTGGCAAATATGAGAATACCGCACTCATTGATCTTACACCAGATTAGATCAAGCCTTCCATGTTTACTTTCTCAAAACGCAAAATCAAGTACGTGAAAGACTTAATGTTACGATTTTAAAATGACCTTTGGACAATCAATTGTGTTGCTGTTGTTGTTGTTGGCGCACGGTCCTGTAGTATACTAAACGTATCTAAGCCTTCGTTTAATGCTTCTAGCAATAATAAACCGTAGGCAATGCACCAGCGTAACCTGTCAAGAATCAACTAAATCTTGCCAATGCGTGTACGCTATCTATTGTGGTATACTCTAGAGTAGCTATAGGTGATCCCTTGATATTGTCTTGGTTCTCAGCTAGCGTAGCGAATATAGAAGGGATCCGAAGCGCGAGGTTAACTTGGCTTGGCGTAGTCCTTTCTTCGCTAGACACTCGGATCACTTTAGTATCACTTTGGTTATCTTACCTATGGCTAAAAGCCCAATTATTCGCCTTGATTGTAGGGGTATGAGGATGCCAAGGTGTGAAAGGCTTGTTGTCAATTTTAGGTTGTGGAGTCCGTGAGGTCTAAGCTGAGACTAGGGTTGTGAATGAAAGGAAGGTGCAAATGCGAAGCTTCGCAGGGAGGCGCCGCCATTTGTTCTTTCATTTATCCTTCACTTCTTTGGCTAGTCTTGTAGATTACTTTCCGGACTCTAATTAAAGAGAGGTTTGTCGGCATTGTCTATAATTTAGCTTTCCCTGCGTGAATTCGAAATTTGAGCATGGTACCAATGGACACGGAACTGAATTATCATGGCATTACCTCTTTGCGTTCCGGATTCCTAGTTAGAGATAGCTATCGAATGCACCCGAGGCGCAGAATCTTAACGGTTTTCCCAAAGATACTCGGTTAATCGGCTGTGGGCTACTTGGTTGCGGGGTACTGGGTAGCTTCTAAATCTGACTTTGGTACGTCACGGAGCGGATAAGGCCGGGATTGGGTAAAGCCGTATGCATCTGTACTACGAGATCTCTTTCTCCGCGGCCAAGATATCAATATTGCATCCTTTGAAATCAAGTTGGATTAGCAATTTATCCTACCCCAAATAGCCAGTCTAGATTCACTGTTTCGTAAGCAAAAATTGGTGGGGCTTGACAGGTTCAGAAACCATAAAATATACCAGCTTCACCAACAAACGCAAACATAAATCAACGCCTACACAGCAGATTATATCCGTATATTGCAATATAATTGTATAGATTCCGGAACTATGTCTCTAAATACGGACAGCGTTGCCCTCCACGGTTGGACTGCCGTTCCCAGGGATGCTAATGACATCCTCAAGGGCAAGCCATACCTGAACAACCCAGAAACGCTGCTCGTCAAGGACATTCCCTTTCCCACCGAAGACGCTGTGGTATCCAAAGTCCAAGAATATGCAAAGGAAAAGCTATCATCCCAAACGTACAACCATTCCATGAGAGTCTACTATTTTTGTAAGTCCCAAAGTTGCAATTGAATAAGTAATATGCATATATGTAAACATGATTACTAACAAGGTTCGAATTCAGCCATGGCAATTCTGCAGCAGCAATTTCCAGAATTCGCAAAAACCCTGTCGTTCTCCACTCTAGCCTTAACCTGTCTCCTCCACGACATCGGCGCCACCCATGACCACATTCGCGCCACCCAACTCTCCTTCGAATTCTACGGTGGTATATTAGCTTTAGACCTGATCAAAACAAAACTGGGCGCACCGCAATCCCAAGCCGAAGCTGTATGTGAAGCCATTATACGACATCAAGACCTTGGGACAGTAGGCACCATCACATTTCTAGCCCAATTAATTCAACTTGCCACCATATATGACAACATGGGAGGAAATCCGGACATAGTACACGTAGATACGAGGGTTGACGTAAACAAGGCATTTCCGAGGGACGGGTGGAGTAAGTGTTTCTCGGATACGATTAGGGATGAGAATTCTACTAAACCATGGGCACATACTACGCATCTCGGCGAGGAGGAATTTCCGAATGGGGTTTTAGGGAATAAATTGATGGAGGAGTATGACAGTTGGAAATAGTTATATACATACAATTTGCTTATATAATTATATATCGGCATGTAAGCTATTCGAACTAGTTATTGCATCCCCCTATGTATCTGTTTCAGCGTTATTACTTGTTGATTAAAGTATACTAGTTCCTTAATTCTCCATATGACCACAATCGGCCCTGAAAAATTAATTGGTACGGCTCTTGTATACTTTAATTGAAATCTCCCTTATATATGCCCATTGCAACGATCAAACATGTCAATACAGGATTCCTTGTTGAAGTTTTCGCAGGCGCGGAGCTGTGAGACACTACGCTTCGCACTGCTCTTGCAGACCCGAAAGTTACGTTGGCAATCTCGATATGCATTATCGCAGCTAACGATAGAAGAGGCGTCCTCGGTATACAGAGGTGGCCCTGGGATGACATAGCTGCTAGGCTTAGGGAAAATGTTGACCAGGATGCCAGGGTCAGTGGCTTTGTAGGCCTGTGGGAATCGCACGGTAGCAGGTTCGTTCTCGCCCGTGGCGCCAGTGATCTCAATGTTGGTACAGGACATATAGAACTGGGCGCCGTTTACGTTCTTGGCCAGGTGGAGAGCAACCATCTCGTGGCGCATTAGATACTGCCCGTTCTTGATCTTCTTGGGCAGGGTGAGAGTCCAAGTATTGTTTTGCTTCATAAGAATATCAGTTGCCCAAGTGCCATCGATGAGACCGGCTTCGTCGATTTTGAACCAATCAAGCTTTGTACCGTTTGCTTTTGTACAATCGCCGCCACAGTTAGCGAGATAGGTGATGATTGGACCTTTGTGGTCGTCAAACCACCTGCTCCAGAAGAAGGTTATTTTACTACCAGCTGGAGCGGTAGCAACGAGCTTAGCAGGAATTGCACCTCTGTTGCAAGTGAGTTCGTCCTTGTAACTCAAATAGATGATAGGAGAATCACCATTTGCAAAAAAAGGTTGAGTGATACGATCTGGTACTGGGTTCTTGGTCCCATCTTCAAATACCAAAGAGCCGGTGTGTCGTTCACCACCGATGAGGAACTCTCGGACATATCCATGTCCCATAACCGTCGTGGTGGCGATGGCGAGGAGGGTAATCAAGGAAGCTTTCATTTTGAAATATCAAAAATTAGATAATGAATCGCGCGTAGGGTGAGAGTGTCTTGGAGCGCTAGCTAAGTTTGGTATAATATAAAAGATTCTAACAAGAATGTATTATTTCGCCCAATGTACCAATAAATACAGCATTGGTAGTTGTATGATATGCAAGATTGAATGGGAAGAGTTGGCTTGGATGTTCTCAGCTACGATGGTTCCAGAGCGGTTATAGGACACTTAAATATGACTTTTTTTCTTTATATATCGAATGTGATCAATTCTATGGGCACAATACCATATGTCTACCAGCATGCAAGTTGTGTTGATAATACATACCCCACCTAGTCGCTAGTTGCCGCAGGCCCGAGACTACCCAGAATCCTCGACTTCCTTTAAAGGAATGGTTTCAAGATAACAAAAGCCCTGCCGCATAGTGTCAATACCTGCTGCCTTAAACTATGGGCATTTGATCAGATTAAATGCACAGGTGCATCATCTGAACTTGTACCACGAACTAGCTCCCTAGCTAGATCAATTAATGTTACAAGCTAATTTTCTTTACCGTGGGAATGATATCCGAGTATCTCCATGGAATTCGACCCGAAACGACTGGTAATCCGTATTATATTTCTTTATCCTTGAGAAAACCTGTTGCAGCGCTGAGGTTATAAACCAATCTTATATAGCTACAATCACACTTTGTTGCTTTCTGGGTAAAGCACTGATTAATAATACTGTTACAACTACTTAAACTTCGGTTGATATACAACTGCAACAAATCGACCACGGGACTCCAGATCTACCTTATCTTGTTTTTAGATTCTGGGACCTGAAGTTCTGGAAACGGAAGTCGCATATGCGGGCATCGACATCCTCTCACATACCGTGAACCGTAATGCATCGTATGTTTACTACGCGCGAGGGATTAATGATCTCATTCTGCGAGTTCCGCAACATCTATGGGAGTTCATATGTCAAATGACACAACGTTTACCCCTGTATCTTTAACAAGGGTTCATGATTCAGGGAGAATATGAATATCAATTTCTATATCGTAATTTCGAATACTTAAAATAATACTTGATTATCGCAGGATGAGAGTGGGGGATGATTCCTTGATATGGATCCTCGCTCGCTCTTCGGTGAATAGCTCATGGAGCTCTGTGTCTGGATATTGTGACAATGGGAATTAATAGTGTTGAGACATCGTAATTGAGCGAAGTCTGGTAAATAAATGGATATGTTGCAACGAGCTCCTTATCTTTAATATTATCTAGTTTGCTTAAGAATTGGCTGTTGGACCGTCTGTTTGTTAATATTATACGCGCGCTTCAATTGATCAAGCCACTGCTCGCAAGTCCCCAGTATTATAGTTTGACCTGGCCTCCAATCTAGCTTTCAAACCAGTATAATGTTGGAACACGCTAGTCGTTAGCATTTATAGTTTGAATTCCCTAGAGTTTTTTCTAGAAAGCTTATTGGTTATATTGAACCTTATCCTAAATCATTTCCTGTTTGCATTTCCATCTATTCAGACGTTGTTGCATTTTTGTATAATACAACACAAACCCACAATTTACTCGCCATCAATATCTCAATCTCAACAACGGAGAAAACGCCAAGCTAACTCCGTAGGTTTTAGCTGCTACAGTCAAAGCGTCTTTCTCGACGATCTTTCTGAACGGAATTAAGGAGATTATTGTGGAGGATGTCGTGTGCCGACGAGCCGAATGCGCGCTTACGGCGGGTACAAATACAAAGGGCTGGGAAAGCGTCGATTTGCTATATAGATTTATCAGAAGGATCAAAGGTCGAAGGACTGGCAGGAGGTGTTAAGATAACGTCGTATCTAATATCAGTAGATATCAAATCTCGCCATCTTCAAAAAACTGGCTACATAACGTTATAACCCCTCAGTTTGAAAGCACCACCAAGTCCTTGCCTTGTATAACCTCCCTCTTAGTTGCCAGCTTACGCGGCCCTCCTCTTCTAACATTTTAAAATCTCATACGATTTACTAACATCCTTACCCGAAACTTAACATCTACCAGTTCACAAACGCAGTAGGTAAGATTAACCCTCATAATTCACTTGCAAAAAAAAAAAAGTCCGACCCGAGACCCTCCGCTGAACCGCCCGTGACATCTGCTTCACAGAAAGTCTAAAAGAGGATAAGAAGCAAAATGTCGTCGCTAACCCCAACCACGACGATTACCACGCACTCCACGGACGGTAAAACTGTAATCCACTCGTCTAAAGAAATCGACTTTAAGAGCATCAACCCGCCCTATAATACTCTCTTTGCTGGTGACGTTTTCACCACTCTCACCTTCCCCACCGTCCTCGACGGCGAGGAAGATATTAACCACTTTGCATCATGGGTACCCCAGGGCATTGGCGAGAAGAACGGCGTAGTCGCAGTCATGAACAAGTTTGCTCCGGGCGCTGAGTGTCCGGCGCATAGAACCCAAACCATAGATTTCGGGGTTGTCGTTGACGGCGAGTTGGAGATTGTGCTTGAAGACGGGGCAAGTAAGGTGTTCAAACGTGGGGATGTGATTGTTCAGAGGGGTACGTATTATCTCAAGTATTACTTTTTAATTTCACGAGGAAGTGATAATCTGACGGAGAGTTGTAGAAACATGGCACGGATGGAAGAATCCTAGTCAGGAGAATGAGACTTTGGTGTTCTTTGTTGCCGTGGCTGCGAAGCCCGTGGTCGTTGGCGATAAGGTCTTGGGCGCAGATCTTAGTAACTTTGGGATGTAGACGCCCACGGGAGGCGTCATCTGGCAGGGCTTTGCGGCTTACTTTTGGGTCTGGAAGCCGCGTTACTAGACGCAAGTAACCTTGTTTGTTAGCCGGGGTAAATACTCCGTGTTCCGACATCAAGAATCCCATTGTTTGGTTTATTTAAACAGAAGTTAAGGCGAAATTTGTTCCATATTTTGCAACTAGCTAGATAGATAGGGATCTATGAAATATCTTTTATCTTACATATTTAAGTCCACTCAAAGCGGTGATGTTACGGCCGACAACAAGGAGTCGGCTGCGTAGGAGATAATTCATTTGCATTCACCTAAATCAAAATATTTCCTCACCACATTCCAAAAATGAGCTTCTGTACCGTCAATATCGTCGTCATCGAAGTCCCACACTTTTAATAATTCAGCGTTAAACGTGATCCATATACCCGCGTGTCTCTCAATATCGAACAAATGCGCGAAGATAGGGTAGTATGTGGCAATCGTAGGGCTTATGATCACCTCTGAGTCTGTGTCGCTTTTCTGAAGGACTAGCGAGTTAGATGGTAGTGAGTGCTTAGCATTGTGAAGGGAGCGTATTTCATCTGAGAGAGCGGTGAGAAATCGGTGCTGCCTAGAGGTGAGAGCGGGTTTTGGGCGGACATTGAAGGTCTCGGGGGGTACTGTGGACTCTCTAGGCATTGTAATGAGAGGAACCTGGAGTAGACAATCTACTACTTTAGTTTTATAGTAAGCCTATTGATTATTCAGTCTATAGCTTGATCAATGCTGTTTCATTAGGGAATGTGTCTACATGTTTTAGTTACGCATTTTAACAGGGAGTTTCAATCACCAAAGTTCCAAATTTGATATTTGTCTCAGAGATTTCTGTTGGAGACATGCGTTTCTAATATTGCGGAGTGCATATATATTGTTAGAATATCAAATGTCACATCATCAGAAACACAAAACTATAAGTATAATATATATAACATGATCTCTCTCGACTTTGGATGACAGATATAGTTCTCTTGGTTCTAAGCTGCTCGTCTGCGTAAAATCTGTCGATTACCGATGTTCTCTTGGATAAATACCTATATAGTTATATAATATTGTCTAGAACTAACGAACTATCAGCCGAATTATGTTGTGCGTGTACAAGATATCACCTAATGTAGTCTATAGTATGCCTAAATTCAGGGACGGCTTACACCCACGAGTACCCTAGCATCCTGTCGCTAAAGATGATATCGAAACTGTCAGTGATCCTGGCACGACACCGCTAAAGCCACTAACACGGCAAACAAGTAAGTTAACACAATTATTGATAGCGTCTAGATCTATATCAGCAATAGTAAGTAATGCAGTAGTAATAGCAAATCATAAATCGAAGAGAATACGAAAGCGAAGGATTATTTTACTATCACAACCCTCTGAGTATGTAGTCCTGATTTATTAGTTTATATCCTATAGCCTATGACTTATCTGACAGATCATAAGGGCGGAATACCAAACAGTATCGCAAAGGCTAGGCAAACTAGGTGCGTGGGTCATAGATTTGTTTCATTTTTCCATCCTCCGACCCTCTCAAGGCCGAGTGTCTCCCAAAATCTATCCAAAACTCTCTACTAGCTCTTACCTTTTCGACACCCTTCGTGGACTATCAACGCAGTTCTCGGACCTAGCGTTCATCATGACCTTGCATAAATCCCACCTGGCGGAGAAGGATATTCAAGTGCGTCTCATTCGTGACGTCTGCTGGAAGCGCTGGGTAAAAACTATCCCGGAGCAATGTGGGGATGTGTATGACGAGATATTTTTGGCATTTGAGTGCGGACTGGAGAGGGTGTGGGATAAAGGGGACGTGGCAGGGGCAGAGAAAAGGTTTTGGAAGACGGTTGGGGTGTTTTGGGATATCAAACATGTTAGTTGGGAGGAAAGGTCTTTAGAGAGAAAGCTAAAGGAGCAGGGTGCATTCAAACAGTGGTTTCTCAAGGAGGTTTGGGGTGGTATTTTTCATAATCGAAATTGACATAGGCTCTGTTCTCATGATATTATCTAGGAAGGCACTAGTTGAAAAGCAAAAAAAAAAAAACATTAAAGAACAGTATACGGAAAGTAAAAAAGTATTTATAAACTGATCAATGGGGTTTCGGGATTGGCTTAGTGTCTGGGGCATCTGGTCTGAAAGCTTGCAAATATGCGTTGCATGTTGGATTTTCACACCAAGAGCTTTGAAGCCAGTGTCAATCCCAAAATTGGGGCTGATATCAAGGTAGCTAAGCTGATTAAGTCGCCTTATCGATATTGCATCGAGGAGACCGAGACATCCTTGCTGCACCGATCATGCCGGAACGAGGTTGTCCTGAACAGGAGAAGTTACACCTGACTCCTTTACCATGGGAATCCTCAAGTACGCTGACGCTGATCGAGACTTTTGACCAGACTGAATCTGTTGGTTTGGTGGGCAATCGAATGGTAGTCCTGTGCGGTGGGTCCAAACGTGGAAGATTCGATGAGGCCCAAAATGCAAGGATCTACGTGCGCGGTCCAAATGTGTTGGTGTGTCCACGCCGCGTTGCTAAGAGGACGATCCTGGTTTGTGAGGGATGACGTCACAAACCAGAGGTCTGGGCTCTGACGACGAATTTTGAGTTCTTTGAAGGTTCTGAAAGTGAGGAATGAATGCGATATACGGACGTAATGCTAGCAGTCTATGGGTCGGCCCCGGCGGGGCTGCGGAGAATATCGAATTATCCTCGTCCAGGTCGTTGCATTTGCCGTGGCGAGCCATTACTAGCGACGGACTTAAGGCAGGTCGAATTGATACTGGTGGACATACATATCAATAGTCGAATACAATCGAAATTGCAATTTTAATCTCCTGCTGCGGTGCGAGAGGGAATACAGCATAACAAGATCGTCTTAATTCTAGGCGGGGGCCATGAAGTTTGGTGGTTTCCATTGGTCGCGAACAACGTCATCATCGATTTTGGTGTCGCCGCACAGGCATCCATCCACCTCCCCTCACTGCCGCCGCCGCCTCTCGCTCACCCACCCCAGCAAGTTTTTTTTTTTAACTTTTCAAGCAGTGTCGCAATTGGAAATTGGGGAGAGAGGTGGACTCGCTGGCGTGTAAACAATACTAGATAACGCAGCCTGGAAATCGCCGGGGCCGTGCGGGCGCATTTCTGTTTAAGCCTGGTGGAAGCGAACCTGTCTTGCTACTAGTTCCTAGCTCCGGCGAGAGGTTGGAGATACTTAAGAATAACATCGTCCTCCACATCCATCATCACTTTCTTCCTTCTTCCCTTCCCCCTTCAGACCTCCTTGTTAGTTACTCCAACGTTAATATACACCGCAAATCGCCTCCCACCACTCTCTCTTTCTTTTTCGTGTGTGTGTGTGGGTGTTTACACAAAGCAAGCTCCGTTTGTTCAGCTTTTGACTTCCGTGCCTTAAATACCCACCGACTTCAGCTGGTCAGCTCGCCTTTCTTCAGCTTCATCCTTCTCACATTGCCACCTCACTTCCACCTAGAAACTATCGAAAATCGCCAGAATGCATAGAACATACTCTATGAGATCGGCTCGGGCTCCGACCCAGTCGCAGCTCCAAAACCCACCTCCACCGCCATCCACGACTAAGGCTGGCCGTTTTTTCGGCAAGACCAACTTTGGTAAGCATGCGAGAGCTTATTGGAATTTCAGGAACCTGTTGGGATGGTAAAACTGATTGGAATGTTTTATGGATGAACAGGTCATTCGTTTAGACGAACGACTGCCGGCGCCTTGTAAGTCTCTACAACTACGTCATTGAAAACTGTCGTCAAAAATGATGCTAACGGTTTTGTTGAATACAGTGGCCCAGATCTGGCCAAGAAGCTCTCCCAACTCGTCAAGATGGAGAAGAACTTGATGCGCTCAATGGAACTCGTCAGCCGCGAACGCCGTGAAGTTGCCAGACAGCTCTCCATATGGGGTGAGGATGCTGATGATGATGTTTCGGATGTCACGGACAAGCTCGGCGTCCTCATTTATGAGATTGGCGAGTTGGAGGATCAATTCATCGATAGATACGACCAGTACCGTGTCACCATCAAGTCGATCAGAAACATTGAAGCTTCGGTCCAGCCTTCGCGTGATCGTAAGTTACCAGAGCTCTGCTTCGTGCTTCGCAGAGCCGCAGCTAACACATTACCATCCAGGCAAGCAAAAAATCACCGACCAAATTGCCCACCTTAAATACAAAGAACCAAACTCTCCAAAGATTGTGGTCCTCGAACAGGAGCTAGTCCGTGCCGAAGCCGAATCGCTCGTCGCCGAAGCCCAGCTGTCCAACATCACTCGCGAGAAGCTCAAGGCTGCTTTCGCGTACATGTTTGACGCCATGCGAGAACACAACGAAAAGATGGCACTGATTGCTGGGTTCGGAAAGCACTTGCTTGAACTGGTGGACGATAACCCCGTCACACCGGGTGAGACAAGACCCGCATACGATGGATATGAGACCAGCAAACAGTACGTACTCTTTATCACTCTTAATTCGTACACATGCTAACACGGTGTCGCTACAGTATCATCCAAGACTGCGAAGACGCCCTTTCGAACTGGGTTGCTAACAACGCAGCTGTCAGATCTTCTCTAAGCGTTCGCACACGCAACCAACGCAATAAACGTCGCCAGGGTACTGAGGGTGTTAGCCTCGAAGACCGGGCTTCATGGATCTCGGCCGGCGAGCACGGGCGTCACGGAGATGAGGATGAGGATGAGGAGGAAGAGGTAGAAGAAGCCAGCGAGGGGCTAGGCGATGAGGACGAGGATGTCAAGCGTCTCGGGAGACGCCTCGAAGAGGCGTAGAAGCCTCCTCTGGAGAGTACGGTTGATGCGAGGATAAGGAGAACAGGATGTTATGGTAATAGTAATGTAGGATTGTACACGTCTTCAATGAGGATGTATACACATCCGCTCATGTTTATTGGAAAGTTTACATGCTTTCAATGACCGCGGGTTTTCTTTTGTACTTGGTTAACCTCTCTCTCTTCTTTTTTTGAGCCTCTCTTAAGCCTTGAAAGATAAAACAGACGCCGTTGCACTACTTTAACACGAAAATAATGAACATTTCCTCTCACATTCTCAAAACGCTACCCATTAGCTCCATCGTGCTTGGTGTGCTCTATATTCAATCATTGACAGAAACATAGGATGTGAAAGCGATCTACGGTGATGTTAGCAAGTCCTTGGATGCTTGGAGTTGTCTCGGCACACATCTTTCTCATGTATCTGTGGTCCCGAAACAGCGGTCGGCAAGCGAATCGTGGCACCTCGAATCAAGTGGATGGGTTGTCGACCCTGCATTACGCTGCCAGTCGACTCGTATTATACTCGGATGTCACTTCAAGTCCCCACCCATCCTAGTACGTAAGCGGCATCGATATGCGTCTGAACTACCCCCGTTTTAGAAAAAGACATTTGTCGACATACTCAAGTAACCAGGTACATGCGTATACATGCGAAGAGGTTCTTCTACTGAATAGCTTTATTATAAATGTTAGGAATATATCAATAGCGTCCCACACATAGAATTGTTTGTAGAGTCTGTTTTCAAAACCAGTAGCGTCGCTTTTACTCCTCATTTTCTCGTAGTCAAAGCCTTTAGCTTTTGGCCGTAGAGTAGGGATCTTTTATAATGATTATTGGATTTATTCGCCACAAGGCGAAATTATATTACTAGTTTATTATTATACTAACTAACAAATACCAGCTGAAGGCTAAGAATCAGTCAACCTCAGGAGACAGCCGAGCTAACATCTCATAGTAACGTTGCAGAGAAGATATATTGTGATTCCTCAAATCTTCCGGTACGCAAACCGTGAGGTTTATTTGCCCAAAATCCACCCTTGTATCATTGTAATTCCAAATACAATTAAAGCTGGCATCCCTGGAGAACTGATAGTTCGAAAGAGTGGGCAAGGGATGCTTGCTCGTGTATTCATGCGCCTCGATAATGGTAGTCAATTTCCAGCGGTGAGGACCATACCGATAAGTCTCTACCGATCCGCACTCTGCAGCCTTTCGCTCTAGATACTTCAGAAAAAACCCTTTAGGAGCCACTCTCGCCTCCGCGATCAGGTAATCATCAGGGTCCGGGTTGAGTTGGGTAAATGTTATGGTATTGCCGGCAACAATGCACGCCCGGGCGGCAGCTTGCCGCATGCTCGGTTTTCTGCGGACAAGTTCTTTGAGGATTGAGAAGTGCGGCCGGGCAGGGTACCAGATGAGATACGGTAGATGGCGTTCTTCTAAGTCGTCTGTGATGCGCGAGAGGTCGTTGTTCATGATGAAGCGAGCATTGATTGCCCGTACGACATCTCCTTTTTTCAGAAGACTCGGCTGCAGAGAGCACCATTTTGCAAACATGGTGTTATGGTAAATGCCTCGGACTAGGCATGGGATCTCGCCTGTACATAGTACGGGACGACGAAGCCTAGCATATCTATCAAAGTTGCCATAGTAGGCTGCGGAACATATGAGGAGGTTTTTGTTTAGTGGTGGGAGATCCTTTGGTAAAGGGGAATATAGGTATTCGGTGGCGTCGACGAGAAAACTCTGGGGTTTACTCAAGACGCCAGAGCTTGCATCTAGCTTGTTGTCTTCTTCGATGTCAAAGTTCTGTGGAGTTAATATGCCGTGGCTTAATAGGTTCCGGTGTTCGAGATATGAGCGTACGGCTGTATCACAGTTCAGATCACCTGTGGTAATCGTCCAGTCGTTTATAACCAGATTGTAGTCGTCCATTATTTTGAACTTTCTTGATGAGTTCATAATAATGTCGAATATTTCAGTGTGTCCATTATCTTGAACTTCTTCTGCAATACTGATATCTGGTAAGATTTCGAGTTCCTTATATAGATCCACATATCCGGCCACTGCACATGCCCTACCAACATTATACCTAAGCTGCGGATACTTTTCCGCAAGGGTCCTGTATGTTTCCTCGGTTGCAGTCTCTGGATACCAGATACAATATGGTATCACATCTGCGGTCTTCATCTCGGGAATTTCATTGCTCATAATTTTGCGGGCATTGATCGCACGGTCGAGCTCTGGAGATGTCCCAGCAAGCTCAAAGCCGAAGCCATGATGGAGTCGGATCCCACGAATGACACAGGCACACATAAATCGATCATGCCAGTTGTTTTTGAGATATTCGGGAGGCGGGACTGCCTGCCCTCTTAAAGCGGCGAGGGCTATGGCATCGTGACTTGGACCAAAAAGGTCAAACCCATCTTCGTCATTTAAATCCATTTTTAGCTTGCAATTTCTGACAGTCGATTAGATCTGTTTTGCTCAGAGCGGGTGACCGGAGCTAGCTCTCTGGAGAGTTAGAGATCTAGATACAGAACGCAGATATCGTTCGCCAAGCTACCTATGGTGTTGTGACTTTGTGGTGACTATCGGTTCAGGATAGTGTGGTTAGATATATACTCAGATGTTCTGATTTGTATTTTTTTGTGAACTAGACAAGAGATTCGTATAGGTAGCCAGGCCTGTCCGGATATATATCTTGTCAACGTCTGGAACTGCGCTTTTGGAAAGGCTGAAAACAAACCATTTGGAGATCTTAGCCTGTATGCCTGTATGTCTAGTAGCTAGTAGAGGCGCTTAGTTGACATATAGAGGCACGGATCGGCAACGGCGCACCAATAAATGAAGCGCTAGCATCCTATTTTCTTATATAGATCTCGTTTTCGTCGTGAAAATCTTGTGTATGATGACAGTTCCCCGGTCTAGATTCCAAAAGGGCTATGGATAACGGTTGAAATCTAGAGACACGGAAGTAATACTCGTAAAATAGCAAATATGCAGCTTGGCCGTGCTCTACCTCGTCTTTGTGCATTGTGAACAGTTTTATCGAATTCAATGCGATCGCAGGAATGCATGTCTCGCTTTTCGCGCATAATCGTTTCGCAGAATGTTCGAACAAGCGCCACCTGACTTAGAGGGTCGAAATATTGATAGCATTCCCACTATATTACGTATATTACGCAAACTGATACCTAGAATTTGTCTATTTTGATATCTTAGATACCATACTAGTACTTTTTGACACACTCTGTTCTTTGTTGAACGGTATTAGGTGCTCACATCGGAGAATCGGTGCTTCATTCGATAGGGTGCATAGCTACTGGTGCGCAGCAAGCTGTAAACGTCATGAACACTGCCTGCATGCACGCATAGAACTTTTGAATCTTGAAGATTATATTACCGTACAGTCAAATCTACAGTAGCGCACACTCCGTTCTATCCGGAGTGTGTCTTAATTCAAATTGTAGCCTGAAAGCATCAATTGCTGTAAGTAACAGGATTCTTGGTTTGTTAGATTGCGGCAGTTACACGGCAATAGAACGCGGGTCAATAACTAATGCACTGGCTCAACGCGGCTTAGCAATCAGCCCTATCATACTGCAATTTACGTGCTTACTCCCTCGCCAGCGTGTTTCTATGTGAGGGACAACCTGCGTAACCGTCTAATCTTTTTTCCCTCAGTTTTTCAATGTATCTGGTGATACTTCGGTAGTATTTGTTTTGTGTACGATATATCAGCGAATTGTGGGTGTTCGATTCCGAGTAGTGTTCGTACAACAATGGCTTCAACAGCAGCAGAAACAACACCACTTCTCTCGTCCGACCAACCCCAAACTTCTCCACAGACTTCTTCCTCCCGCCACGGCGAATCACCGCTGGTTGTCGATACCAATGGCAAACCTAACGATGAAGAGAACACTCTCCCCGATATGCCGGGAGTCTCCATGGCTGCTGTCCTCCCATCCCTCATGATTGGAGTCTTCCTTGCCGCGATGGACACTCTGGTTGTTGCGTCAGCATACGGCAGGATCGGGTCTGACCTCCACGAACTCTCCAAAACCAGCTGGATCGCGGCTGCGTATCTCGTAACAACGACCGCCTTTCAGCCGCTGTACGGTAAACTTTCGGATACATTCGGTCGCAAAGGATGTCTTCTCTTTGCGTATATAGTATTCGCGATAGGGAGCGGTTGGTGTGGGCTGGCCCGGAGCATGAATGAATTGATTGTTGCTAGAGGACTTGCTGGTGTTGGCGGAGGTGGAATGACTACTCTCGTATCCATTCTAATGAGCGATATTGTGCCATTACACAAAAGAGGCACATGGCAGGGACTCATAAACATTGTCTATGCGACTGGTGCAGCGACTGGTGCCCCATTGGGAGGGCTATTGGCTGATGGGATCGGCTGGAGATGGTATTTTTCCCTAATCATACAACCTGCAATTGTGCAAAAGCGCTAACTGCTAGCTTTCCTCAGGGCATTTCTGTTACAAGTCCCCGCTGCACTCCTGGCATCGCTCCTCGTTACAATCTTCCTGCAGATACCGCATCACCTCCCTAACACTGATGACAGGTCTACTTGGGAGAAAGTCAAACGGGTGGATTTTACGGGTGCTCTAACGCTGGTCCTCGCAGTCCTTTCTTTGCTGGTCGCGTTAGATCGTGGTAGTAACATCGCTTGGACTGACAAGACAGTTTTGATTACCGCTCCTATTTCTGTTGTTCTCTTCCTGGCATTCGGCATAACTGAAAAATATATCGCTAGCGACCCATTTGCGCCGCCAAGGATCGTATCCGACAAGGGACTGTTGGCATGCTTTCTCGCAAACCTTTTTGCCTTTGCCGCTTTCTACTCTTCCTTGTTTTATATCCCTCTTTACTTTCAAGCCGTAGCTGATCTGACGGCATCTCAGAGTGGGTTGAGGATGGTTCCCGCGATTATTGGAAGCGTTACTGGAAGCTTGGGTGGTGGGTTAGTTATGCAGAAGACAGGAAAATATTATGTGCTCACGATTGTAGCCTACTCGCTGGTGACCTGCGGATCTGTTATTGTGCTGTTTTTCACTGGAATGCTAGCCAGGAACTTCACCGCCATCGGCGTCGGGATGGCGGTGATGGGTGTTGGCAGCGGGATCGGAGTCACGAGCACTCTAGTAGGAATTATCGCCCGCAGTGGAGCGAAGGATCAGGCGGTGAGTACAGCGGTTAGTTATTTGTTCCGGAGTTTAGGTTCAGTCATTGGCATTAGCGTTTCGAGTACGTTGCTGCAAGGCCAACTGAGGAGTACGTTGAAAAGAGATTTAGAGGGATCACTAGGGAAGGGGGAGGTGAGGGAAATTGTGAGAAAGGCAACAGGTAGTCTGGAGTTCCTCAGAGAGTTGAAGCCAGAGATCAGAGACATCGTGGTGCAAGCTTATGAGGGAGCCGTCAGATGGGTAAGTCGTCCGGTATATTTTGATCGTTATTGAGAACCATTTGCTAACTGCATGTGAATGTAGCCCTTCACGATGGCTCTAGTATTTGGTATCACCGCTACCATCTCCAGCCTTTTTATTATTGAGCACGCTTTGAAGAAAGACAAGACAAGTCCTGTAAGCTCTCCATCTAACGCCTCGGAGAATGAAAGAGAGAACAATTAGTGTTTGAAAAGCGTTGGATGTACGAGATTTTGACGCACTGTGTAAATATACGATTGCACGAGGAGGTTTGGTAATAGAGATAAAGATCATTATTGTGTTGGCTAGCTATTCTACTGCTATTATTTATCTGGCAGTTGTATCAGTCTTGTAACTTGTACTGCGCAGTTGTATCTGGTCTCGCGGTTGCATCCGAATTATTCATCATCGTGTATCCCTGTATATTTCATGGATCTCCTGGCTTCCAAGCTCCACGAAAAATGCATGTCTAGTGCATGCCCAGGCCACGCTAAGCAATGTCCGGACTTGTATGGAGTATAAATACGAAGGTTGATGCTTGGAAATAAGATTCAAAAGACTGGCCTGGATCTGCAAACCCAACAATATAAAGTTTTCGGTTTAGAAAGGTTTGTGATATCGCGATATCGATGGCCGATGCTAAAGTTTCGATAGCGACAGTTAGGTGCACTTCAATTGGAATTTGAAACTGAAAGTCGCGTGTACCACGATATTTAAAACAACATCAAGCTGGGCCGTATCTGGATTATATCGGATTCTCGACAGCGTGCTATAATACCTTCCGATATAGAGTTAATGATCATGCGGTTACATTACTCGCACCCATGCCCGTCAATGCGAGATTCCAAGACCCGTCGTACGAAAGAGCCCAGGGCTGAAACTCCAATCAGATAGCCAATCTAGCCCTCTTTGTACCATTCTCACACCATCTGATATCGAATTCTCAGCTTAGCACGAGTCAGCTCTCGCTTGTCAACCCTGCCACCTCGCGCAAAAATCCCCGTTTCAGCTCTTGGAGTCTCCTCCTTCCCCCTTCTTTTCCCATCTGACTGTTCTGTTTTCTTCCGAACCACGTCCTACCCTTCATCTCCACCGATCGTCTGGTTCGTCATGCCTTGCCCGCTATCACGCTGCTAATTACCGGAGACGCCGAAGTAGCTTCCCCCTCGATTCGCTTTCGTAGCCAGCAGCTGCATGAATCGTGCAACACCCCAAGAGCCAAACTCCAGATCTCTGTTCTCGCGAGGCCATTCGGTGGACCCGCAGTAGACCCTGTTGTCCCCGTCTCTTGTTTTCCCTTGTTTCATGCAATAGCCCACCACCAGACCACTTGGCCGGGCCTGCGCCTCTGTAGGCGCCCTTCTGATCACGCTTGATTTTTGACTACTACACCCGAAAGACTCTTATCGCGTCTCCACACCGTAGCGTCGGGGGCAAATTCATCTCGCGCTTTGTTTTTCTCTTCTTGTACATTTCGAGCCTTTGATAGGTTATTTTTCGGGACCTAGATTTTTTTTAATTTTCCCGTTTGGGACTATCAAAGACCTCGAGCTCTGCAGATAGCCGCTGCAACGTCGTTTCCCGACCCACTGGCTCGGGACGGATCTCGCCCTGTTAGGCACAAAGGGATCGAAAAAGAAAAAGCATAGCTGGCCCGGGAATTGATATAAAAGTTCTCTCCTTCCCCCCGTTTTCTAGCATGGATGACTCTCCGTACCACCACTTTAAACGTAGCGAGTCCGAAGATGTCATCCTGCCTCCGGGCCTTTCCCGCATCTCGTATTCCCCTCACGGCTCTGATATCCAAGATGACCTGCTTAGTGGCGACCAGTCGCCGCATAACGGTCTGGACCTCAGTCTCTCCCAAGGATCGTCTCAACTCCCGAAGAAGAAGACTCGTTCGCGAACGATATCAAGCTTGACTGCAGAACAACTAGCACGGAAACGGGCACATGATAGAGACGCACAGAGGGCAATTCGGACTCGAACGAAAAATCAAATCACCACTCTTGAAGTCCGAGTTAAGGAGCTTGAAAATGAAAAGGGAGAACTGGAATTCAAAGCCATAGAGTTGAAAAAGGAACTCGAAAATGCTCTCGAAGCATTGGATAGCATCAAACAGAATGGCATACAGCCGCCGCCTTCATCCGGTAGTCCCGCCGTTCGACCGGGCCTTGGTGTATCAGTTAAATCTCCTCTAAGCGTCCGTGCAGACTCGATATCGAATTCTGGATATGCAGAAACAGAACAAAGCACTGATAGCATTGCGCTCTCGGGCAACGGGAAGGACACGCCTGCGGCCATGAGCTTAGACTTTGTTTGCCATTCCGGTTTTAAGCCAAATGGTTATCGACAAATACAGGATCAGCCATACGAATACACAGCAAGGAAGAGGTCCCTTGCAGACTTAACAAGTAGTGCCTCAAGTGATGGTGTGTATCCCCACTCGCAGTTAGATTTATTTTTATTTTTTACACCTCTTCCTTGTATAACGTTTGTATGATATATGCCCAAGGGTTTTTGTTTCCAATAGTGGGCTTTATTTTGTCTAATACACATCCGAAGCTTTAGTTATATCTGAAATACGACGGCGTATCTCTGGTGCGCAATCGATGTTGACCAGCTCGCCGGTTTCAACGGTCTACTCGATCCCGAGTGTGCAATACCCTGGAACCTACTGTGTCCGTGCCAATGGACACTGGGAGGTTATGCCACGCCATCTACCACCCACATGTATTCTCGATAGAGTCTACCTGGAATTCTTGGAAGAACAGGCGAGACTGCACCGGGTTAACGGCACACCTTTGTCAGTTCTTGCTGGCCCGCCACAACCGGACATTACATTCATCGTCAGTCCTGGTTCGCGGCCGCCCAGAAACGGACTAACACAGGTGATGGCGGCTATCGTGGATACCTTTGGAGATCTAGTGCAACTTCCAGAGAGAGTTGCCATTGTCTATGTTCTGTATATTTGGATGAGGGTTCGTACCATTTGTATATTCGCCCGTCATCGTATATTTGCTAACCATCGTTTCTCTACTTTTTATCAGTGGGCCATAAACCCAACACAGGAGAGTTATGACAACATGCCCGAATATATCAAACCTCGTCCTTCGCAATTATTTACGGCGAGACCAATCTGGTTTGATCATATGCCCTGGTAAGTTGACGAACTTCATACCTCTTCTTAATTATATCTCTGATCACCATTAACTCTGATCAATGGTTAGGCCAATGACCCGTGACGCCATGGCCAAACATCCTGAAAAATACCCCAACAATGAATTCAGCATACCATATACCGGTACTTTGTCTGTGAACTGGCCATATGATCCAATGGACACCGTTATGGAGCAATCTCCCGGAGAATATGTCATCAACCCGGTCTTCGAAACACATATTCGGAAAATCGAAAACTGGAGTGTTGGAAGCAGGTTCGTTGAGTTATACCCAGACTTAGCTCCTCATGTTACAATCAGAGATCGTCCTCCCGGCAAGAAGTTTGATTTGCGGATTTTCGACGTTGGTGCTAAGGAGGCTTTGCAACTTGGGCTATGAGGCGAACAACTGGGATGAATTGCTTAGTATTTCGAAAAGTACTACTAGGCAGTATATATATAGTGTCCTCGCTGCACAGTTTCCCATGGAATATGGAGCAGTCTTTCAACGAGATTAGATATACATATGAGTTTCATTGGCTCGGGTGTATTTAATATGGGATGGGTTTTTCCGTGGTTTATTATATCCTTTCTCTTTCCTTTCATATCATTATCGTTTCTTCTCCCTTTCACAAGCACCAAGTTACTTTTTTGTTCTTCCTTAGGAGTTTTTTTATGGTGCGGAAGCCTACTATTCTTATCATTTATACGTCTTCTTCATTTAGAGCTTGGTATTTAAAAGCGATCCAGGTCGCAGATTGGGATTTTTGGGGATATGGACTATGCAGATTTCTTCTATTTTTACTACTCTCAGGGAGGGGATTTCTTTATGTATCCTATCCATTGCGAGCTGATGATTCTTTCTTCTCTTCATAATTTTTTTGGATTCTCTTTTATGATGTAACGACTGGGAGAATAATAATATATGTCTTTTGACGCATCAAAAGGAATACGAATCGCTGGCAGTCTGTATAGCAGATATTCTTTTTGTTTCTTGGGTCCTGAGGAATGTTGAAAGGCAGCTTAAACCCGAGTTCGATACTAAACCTAAATAGCTCTATTGCTTGCCGACTCTTAGCCGAGGCCCGCGCGGACCTCCAAAAATACTATGATCTTCAAGTCTAACTATGGCACTGGCTCTTCATGATTGCATTTCAAGCTCCAACCGTATCGGTGAATTCTGCCTAAACTCAAAAAAAGTTTCCTTTCGGTACCAAAGTTCGGCTGTCCTGGTTAAAAGGAAGTGGCGCGATGGCGCTGTCTCGTACCACAACTGAGAATCTGGGGAAGATTCTGTTTTCAATCCTCTGCCAAAATTTCTGGCTCATAAATCATGTCATCATTTAGCTTGATAATTTGCGGAGAAAGGCGGCTAGATTTTGAGCCTGAGCAGAGGACGGCATCTTTTGCTGGTTTTTCGAAGGATATCTTCTATGGCGGGTAATTATTGATCCGACCAGTTACGTAGGACCTTGCAAAAACTTATATCCTGGACCATGATGGCTTTGAGGTGTTAAAGGTTGCAAACCGAGGCGATTGTTGGCACAGCCTCTGATCTATGTTCATATTGTACGGTAGGGCGTAGCTTATTAATAAACCACGGGAGATTTACGGCGTTATTTAACTCAAGTCGGCTAGACAGATTTTGTTCACATAGAGTAAGTCATTGAGCTGAATTCAATTCGAAGTCTAGTTGAAGCAATAACAACAAGCAGGATTCGATTAACACGATAATCTAGTTCTTTACCTAGAGTCAAGAAGTGGAATCAACGGATGGCTTGGGCCTGGGGTTTTAAGCTAGGGATAAAATAGCCTTAAAGCCAAGCCAGATCCCGAGGCAAGGCTTCCTCGAACTCCACGGATAAATCTAACGTTGGAGAGGGGAATGATCCCAGACCTATTCTCATCCATTGCAAACAAGAACAGAACAAAGTTGGCAATTAAGTGGCATCGTGTTATTAAACCTTTTTAATGAAACAATTAACCGAGCCATTGTGGCTCAATTGATCAATACAATCATGGATGATAGCGCCAAGTCTATGGCTAATATAATGATAATGCTAGATGACCGATGAGTCTATAGGCAAGCTCCCTGGATTGTGCATGCCGACCTCTTTGATCAACGCGTTAACTTATTCCAGGTGCTGGAATGCGACCGAGAGACAATCGAAAAGTATAAATAGACCCCATTGGAAGCGTAAGGCCGTCTCTGTTTTCTTAGAATGTCTGAATTCTTGCGCATTCAGTTTCATAAGAGTAATATAATATAATGTGGAAACTCGGATGTATAGCAGTTACTTTACTGGCCGGCTTGTCCCGTAAGAGGCTAATTCCTTTTCGTCTTACCACTACACATACTTGACATTTGCTAACGCGATTGGCCGGGCTAGGTGCCTTCCGTAACCCAATCATCCCGGGCTTCAACCCTGATCCGAGTATTATTCGGGTGGAGGATGATTACTTTCTTGTCACATCATCCTTTGAGTTTTTCCCTGGTGTTCCACTATACCATTCGACGGACTTGTAATATTTAATTAACCTCCCTCTAAGAATTTCGGACAGCGTACCACGGGTCACTAACGCTATTCAAATTATGTCGAAACAGGATTGACTGGACTTGTATCGGACATGTTCTTAACCGACCCTCCCAGCTGAATATGCGAGGGACTGCGCCTAGCGGCGGCATATTCGCGCCAACTTTAAGATATCACGAAGCTACAAAAACTTATTATATGATTACGACTTGGTTTGTCCAACAATTTCAATTATATTGCTAAGTCTAAGTGTCTATATGAAGTTAGTACTAACAAAGCTGGACGAATTATAGGTTTGATGTCATTAGCCCCCCTGACAATGTAACAGGCACCCCAAGATCGATGTACGTGAAAACAACGAATATCTTGGATGAAAATTCCTGGAGCGACCCGATTTGGGTTGATCAGTAAGTTAAAACTGTTAATCACTACAAACATTATTACCTTGAGAATGGAAACCGCTAATAGTGCATATACAGATGGGGCTTTGACCCAGATCTGTTCTTCGACGATGATGGCAAGACCTACTTGACAACAACGATGGGGTCCGGCTTTGTCGATCCTAATTCTGGGTATTTTGCTATTTGGATAACGGAGATTGACATCGAAACTGGAAATTCTCTCACCGAATCAAGATATTTTTACCGCAGCGAGCTCCCATTGGACACTCCACGCCTCGCGGAAGGCTCTCATATTTATAAGTTTAATGGGACGTACTATTTACTCACCGCTGAGGCTGGTACTGATGTTCAGCATCGTGCTTTGTGGCATCGTTCTAAAAGTCTGGACGGTACATGGGAAGCTAGTCCTTACAACCCATTCGTTTTTAATGGCCGGAATCTATCGAATCCAATATTAGCCACAGGACATGCTGATATCGTCCAAACGAAAAATGGGGACTGGTATACCGTATTTCTTGCCACGAGGCCTCAAAACCCGACGAATTCTGCTGGAGTACCGCAGCTAGGGCGTGAAACTTTCATGTCGCCTGTGGTCTGGAAGGATGGTTGGCCAATTGCAAATGGTGGGAAGGACATTACCTTTGAAATGCCAGGGCTATATAACAAGCCTCGTCCGACAGTATTCGAGGATCACTTCTTCAATGGACCAAATAGTGGGTTTGGTGACAAGAATTACTACACCCAGCGAACTCCAGACAAGGTGTTCCATAGCTTTACGGCTAGGAAGGGATGGCTTCGAATGTACGGAAACGTCTATACCCCAAGCGATCGCCATACACCCGCCATGTTCCTGCGAAAACAACAGGATATTAGCACGGTCTTCAGTACAGAGTTGGAATTTTATCCTACCAGCACGCTCCACAAAGCTGGTGCCACGGCTTTTTTGAGCGTTTGGATCTATCAGGATATTGTCATTACGCTACATCCTGACACGGGCAAGCGAGTTGTTGCGGCAACTACCAGGACTGGCAAGGAGCCGGTTGCGAATACTACCTACGTTGAAATCCCAGCGACGGGGACTGTGAAGTTGTGGATCAAATGCGAGCCGACGAAATATTCGTTAGGATATTCTTTGGGACACGATAGGAAGCCTACGTACATTGCTAGTGCGTCGAATATATGGATGCAGAGCTTCCCCTCTGGATGGCAGAATTTCGTAGGCACACATTTGGGAGTTTATGCAACTGGTTCAGGATTGCCCATCTTGGTCCCTGCGGTGAGTGTTCCTAAGGGATATTAGTAATGTGTAATAGAAGGGTTTACTGACATTATAGCTGTAGGATTTCAAATGGATTAAGACAGAGGGTGGTGATTGGTAATTTCAGGCTCGAGATTCAAAGGCACTTTCTGTGAGCTATAGAATATGTATAGTAGCATTATAACGCCGGGATGAACTCTGAGTTTTATAAGATAGTTGAATGTGACCTTTGTTTGCAATGTTACACATGTTTAACGTTTCTAGAATCAGTCTACTCATTTTGAGTATAATTCAAGATGTTATCTTTACAAATAAAACAGGGACAGGGACTTTCCATACAAGGGTAAAACTAGTGTCTTCAGTGTAATGTTTGCGAACATATGTACATAGTCTTGCCTAGCTAGCTGCAAGCTTTCGTTTATATCTAGGTACATTGATGGTAGTTTCTGAGTTAATCCTGATACCTAGGTACTAATCTTGAAGGTTACCTCGAAGACATGACGCTATGTCGGGTTGAATTTGGTAAACCTGTGAATTGATCTAAACCCAATGAGGATACCGAGTAAGGGTTTTTTTTCTCGTATTACAATGTATTATAAAGGATTTAGTTTGTTTTTGTTCACGAAGTTCGCATATTCCGTGAGAACGAGGAAACTTTTCTAGTCTCCGTAGCTCCAAGGAGCAATCTGACAACTCTTTCACCGAAATTTTGAAAAAAGAAATTAGAAAGAGCGAAGACTTAGAATACACGTACTAGCAACAGCGACAGGCTCGAAATACCCTAGAAAGTTTATTGTTCCGTCTTTTGCGTGATACGGTGGTTTGATAATTGGATACGGGTTTTAAACCTTTTGGTTCAGGTTGATGCCGCACTAGTGGCATCCCTTTGCGCTGAAGGCCGGCTCGAGGAGGCTGAAACGACGGTGAAATGTTGCCATTTTTGAACGATGTGTTTGCTGCGGAGTATAGTCTCGGTCAGTCAACCCTATCTTGGCAAAGCCCAATTGTTCGAAACGTGCTTATCTAGAGCTGTTGCCGCACAAGCTTTTGGGCTATTTGGGGCTTGGTAAGCTTTATAATGCTGATTTAGTCACCTAGCTGTACTGTAACAAGGAGCCTAAGTTCCACCCTAGTGTTCCAATGTACGTGGACATACAAGCTGTCTCAAAGATCTGCTACCGGTTACTTCTCTTCTTTGGCGGGGGCTTTAAGCAAATGTCTTGTTAGAGACTCTAGACTTTTAACAACCATAATGACTTCACCATACGCTCAGGTCGTACAACTCGTGGGGGCATGGGTTTCGACCTTGGCCAGCGCCTCCTGTCAGGGCCATACTAGCACACCTTTGTCATTCTCAGCATCTGCAGAGGATAGACAAATCTAAACAACACTACGGGACTAGAATAGCGATATGTTTAAAGTTATATAACAAATTAGACATCCGGAATCCTTTCGAAATTAACTTTCTGTTCTTCTACACTAGCGAATACCTCATTGCGGTCTTTGATAATAGTTTCCTGTTCCCTCCTTCCCTTCAAACCTCTGGCAGGTCAGACTGTGCTGGTCACAGTCATCAAGTCTTTAATTTTACGTCCTTCGATCTTGCTGAATAATTCATCTTCCCTACCGTTAATCACCCATCATATTTAATCTGCTATCAAAATGAAGGTTAGCACTATTTTGGTAGTTCCTGTCATTTTTGCCGCTTCGGTGTACGCAAACGAAGGAGAAAGTAAGTATTACCCTTTTTAAGGGCTTATGTAATAGTCTTTGAAATAACTGACAAATTTGGTTAATAGTTCACGCCGCGAACCACAAGAGCGGGTCGGTGCATACATATAGCGTACACTCTTTTGGCGGGTCTGACTCCGTGATATCCAAATTAGAGGCCGTCGGTGCTGGTTCTTGGGCAGCGCATGAAAAAAGAGCAGTAGATCCAGTCCCATATGACCATGAAGGTGTGGTTAGGAAGTTGAGAGCTAGGGCAGCGCTCGCAAAGCGAGAAGCGGAGCCGAAGGTGGTTTTCACAGCTGAATCTGTGGCTCATAAACTCAAAGCTGCTGGTTGGAAGCGGGCGGCTGAGCCAAAGGTGACTTTTACAGCTAAATCCGTTGCCGCAAGGTTCAAGGCAGCCGGTTGGAAGCGAGCAGCAGAGCCAGCGAAAATTTTCACAGCTGAATCTGTGGCTCATAAGCTCAAGGCTGCGGGTTGGAAGAGATATGCAGAGCCAGAGGAGTTTGAATATGATGTGATTGCGAAGCTGGAGGCCACTGGAGTCGGTTCCTGGGGTGAACACGAAAAGAGAGCTGTGGAACAGGAGGCGAGTGATTTCCAAGGGCGGAGACGTGGTCGAAGGAGCACTCGAGTACGTGGAAATAATCGTCTTGTAAGCCTCGATGCTCGCCAGGCAGCTGCTCCTGCCGCTGGTGTACCTGCTGCAGATACTCCTGCTACTGGCGCTCCAACCACTGGTGCTCCAACCACTGGCAACCCAGCTGCTGGTGCACCGAATGGCCCATTATCTGCAAAGCAAGATTTCATTGGGCAGGCTAGGGAACAAAACGCTCCCGTAAAGGCCATGGAGTTCTTGCAGACCGTCCCAGATACGGTTTTTGAGCAGTTGTATCAATTACCGGATGGTCCTGATTTCGACGCAGGAGTTAATCAACTCATCGATGGCAAGATCCCTATGTTCTACGGTATCGCCCCTAAAGCAACTGTTGGCGATACTAACACCACTGGAGGTCCCGCTACCGCGGTTGGCCCACCCGCTGCTGGTGTTCCTATTGCCGGTGTTCTTCCTGCCAGTGTTCCTGCAGGCGTTCCTGCTACCACTTAAAGCTTTGCATTTGCGAAATTTTCAATCTAATTATTATATTTGTGCCCGATTTCTTGTAAAACAAAATCAGCCTAGAGACTTAATATTAATGCAAACATAAATACAACCAAGAGGGGAACGCTCTACATTAAACGGGGAGAACGGTCGAAAAATTGATGAATCCTCTATATATATAATCGGAGAATGTGTTGTTAGATGTTGTATATGGTGCTGACCACGTGACCGATCTAATCGCCAAGGAGTAGGCCAATGAAGTTCGTGGAGCAGAGTCGCAGAACTTCGATCACAATCCTAACCGCGACAGAAACGACCTTTGCATCAGATACAACAGCTAAACCTCAGAGCATAGCAGCAATCGTCTCCATAAATACGATAGAATCGTTTCCGGAGCACATTCATACCCGAAAATGGCGGCCCTCGTCGACTATGGTTCCAGTGACGATGAGTCGCCAGCTGCCGGCCCATCAATACTGGCAGGGCCATCAATCGCAGCTGCGCCCGACGTCAGCCTAGACGTATGTCCGTCTCTCCTTTCTCATCGTGTTCAATCAAATGCTAACTCAAATACCTCGCAGGACCCGATGACTTCCCAACTTGCCATCGTCAAACCAACCGACAAAACCATGTCGTACAACGCCACCTTCTCGGACCTTTACAAACCCGCCGCGGGTCCAGCAAACCCCTTCAAATCCAATGACGGCAGCTTAAAACGTAAGAATCTGCTCACAGGATACGCGGAAGAGACGATAATATCCGACGCGACATTCACGACACAACATCGAACGTTTACCAGCTTGGGATACGCGGCAGACCCGAGCAACCCTGCGAACATGGTTGGTGACCAATCTAGTGTTGCAATGTTTGCGGGAAGGAATACAGTAGAATATCGTCCTAGTAAAGAAGAGAGCAGGGAAATCAAACGGCGACGGCAGAAGAAAGGAGATTCGAGTGTTGTTGATGGGCCTGGACAGTACCTCGGTCCCTGGGCGTCATATAAGAACGAATCCGAGTCCTCAGAAGGCGAAGATGCTGGAGATGAGGTAGAATACGAAGAAGAGGCGCAGGCGCCGGTATCGAATCCGATTATCGACAAGGCTGGGGCCGAATATCTCAATGTCAATACATCAGGCGTGGAACAGACGACATTTCACGGTACCGAAGAACGCGACTATCTTGGACGGACCTATATGCATATACCGCAGGATCTGGATATCAACCTTGGGAAAGAAGTCGGCAGCACACCAAATTATATTCCCAAAAAGATCATACATACTTGGAAGGGCCATACAAAACCTGTTACGGCTATACGCTTCTTCCCAAGGAGTGGTCATTTGATATTAAGTTCGTCAGCAGATGCTAAGATCAAGGTACGTCGTCTCTATTTACTCTTGCTAAACTTCTTACCGTATCTAACAATCTTTATAGCTATGGGATGTCTACCACAACCGCGAACTTCTTCGTACATTTGATGGTCACAACAAATCCGTAAACGACATAACCTTCACGAACACTGGCGATAAATTCCTCTCTGCGTCTTATGATCGCCAAATGAAACTGTGGGATACGGAGACAGGCCAATGCATCAACCGCTTCAGCACGGGCAAAATCCCACACGTGATCAGATTCAATCCAGACGAAGCCAAGCATCACGAATTCATTGCTGGTATGAGCGACAAGAAGATTGTACAATTTGATACCCGTACTGCCGCAATAGTACAAGAATACGATCATCATTTGGGACCTGTCAACACCCTCACATTTGTGGACGAGAACCGAAGGTTTATTTCCACCTCGGATGATAAGAGTTTGCGTGCTTGGGAATACGGTATTCCCGTGCCTATCAAGTTTATTGCCGAGCCGTACATGTACTCGATGGTTCGGTCCGCGTTGCATCCAAATGGCAAATACGTTGCCTTACAGAGCGCAGATAACCAAGTCGTGGTCTACGCGACAACAGAAAGATTTAGGCAGAATAGGAAGAAGAGCTTCAGAGGCCATAATAATGCAGGTTATGCAATCGATGTGGATGTCAGCCCTGATGGTCAGTTTTTGATGAGTGGTGATAGTTCCGGGTGGGTGTGCTTCTGGGATTGGAAGACGTGTAAGATGTACCATAAGATTAGGGCGAGCGAGCAGGCAATTACTTGCGCTGCGTGGCATCCGCAGGAGGGAAGCAGAGCGGCCGTCGCCGGGCTGGATGGGGATATTAGGTATTACGATTAAAAGTTCGAGTGTTCCACTTGGTTTATGGGACAGACCGGGCTGGGTAATTAGGTTCATGAAGGCGTAGCTGCTTATCTTTAATTTTTCATATGTATACTAGAAGACGTTGGGATGGTTGATGATAGATCGGATATCAGTGACATACTCAAATAGTATTATCGTTCCCTGAACTGTAAACTTTTCGACTATATTACACGATGAATGCCAGCAGATACTCCTATATTAAAGAATGTCGAAAAAGCTACTCTTATTATCCTACATCTCACCGAATTCGCTGCACACGCGAAGCGTCCTTTCTGGGAACCCACGCTGGCGGCAGCTTGACGTCCGCAACAGGACGTTCGACAACGACCATTTCCAAGTCTTCCCTCGGATCACCGATTGGCAAGAATGCCATCACATTTCGATACTGAAACGTATGCCAATGTGGGATTCCAGCACCTCGTTTGGGTACAGCGGCGCCATTTGTAGTATCGGTATCAATGTCCATTTGTTCGAGATCCAACTTGACACCACCGTCTTCTGAGTCGGGGTGTTCGCTCGCGGATAGCTCCGACTCGCTCGCATCATCATTTCCATCCGAATCCGCATTTTCGTCGCTGTCAGAGCTTGAGTTGTCCGAATCCTTTTCATCATCTCCTTCTTCCTCGCTACTACTCCCATCCTCGCTATCACTTTGCACCATCTCTAGTGCTCCTCCCTTTCTTCTGAGATCATTTCTCACTTTGTCGACTAAAAACTCCTCATCGCTATCAACATCATCCACCTGCATCTCCTCATCGTCCGCAGTAGCCTTTCCAACTATGGTCACTTCAGTACCTTTCACCATGTCTTTCTGCCCACGAATCGCCTCGCTGCCTGCTCCGCTGACCATGACGACCCCTCGCTTCCTTTTAACCCCTTTCTTGTCGTCTGCATCATTCTCCTTCTTGGCTCCAATGGTCTTTAGATCCCTGTCTACGTTGACCATAAACACCCATCCATGGCCCCAACACCACATTCTTCGTCCTTTCCCTTTCTCTTCAACGACACTCATACCAAAGCATCTATCCTTCAGCTTCAAAAACTGACGTGGTAGTTTGTCAGAGTTCTTTGCAGACCAAGATGTCACCTGTCCGTTAAGAACATCAAACTCGTGAAGTGTGTGATCCGATGTCATGACAAGCACTTGACTATCATATTCTCCTCCTTTAGTAGCATTTGTAAGGGGAGGTCTGAATCCTGCTGCCACAGGCGATGCTGGAAGTCGTGGTAAGCTAGCTTTGATTAACTTCCATTTACCCTTCTTCGCATCTTCGATCGTCCAGGCTTCCATCCAGCCACCAACATCCGCAGCAAACAAGTATTTACCATTGGGCGAGAAGCAAATTTGGTTAACTTGTCTCTCGTATCCTCTACCAAGAGCGATAACTCCATCTTTCCTTTGCAGTTTGTTATTTGTGATTGCTGGTTCTCTGTCCTTCCTATCCAAGTGCTGGAGGTTTCCAAACTCAAAGGTGGGTTTGTTGTCTTCGTCGACACTAATTGTGATTTTAAAGATGTATGGCTCGGAATTAGGTGCGAAGAATGCGAGATATTTGCCGTCGGGTGAGAATAAGACCTTTCTGGCTCCGATGGTGGCAATTTTGTCTGGTAAATCCAATTTCGAGGTGCGTAAGAGCACCGTTGATTTTCTAGGTCGTAGGTGGAATAATTTTAGGGTTGCTAGGGTAGATACAGCAACGAGATTTCCTGTTGGTGATATCGATGCCGATGAAATGTTCTCGTCCGTCTGCGCCAAAATATGTCAGCAATGTAACATAAGATTCTAACAAAGTAAAATAAGATGTGACATACGTTCACTACGATTCCACCAACAAACTTTCTTCCCTGGTCTTCGTCAACTGCGCCATAGAGCTCGACATCGTCGGCCGCCTCAATCTCGTCAATTGTATTGATTTTCCAGATTTTAACCTCCCTGTCAAACTTGGCTAGGAGTAATCTTGAATCTGCCGACCCGGATGTTGATACAACTTGACTCTGCGGCAATGCAGATAAGGTATACTGATACTCCTCAGCAAATCTCCTCAATGGTACAACTATAGTTGTCATATCAACACCGCCACTAACTAGCACGCTGAAAGGACCCGCCTCAAATCCAGCCATCGTCCTAACATCATGCTTATGAAATCTCTTCTTCACGACTTGCGTCCACATTGCACGTTTTCCCTGGCCGACAAGCTCGTACTTTACAGTAACCTTGTCCACTCCAGAACTGAAAAACTGCGTACCATTCGCATTGGTTTCCAGGGTGAGGACATCCGCATCGTGTGCCTTCAGCTTCTGACGAAGAGCATATCGTTTCCCATCGTACAAACTAATCTCACCAAGCGAGTCGCCGGCTACGATCCACCCGCCGTTGAAAGGAATGTATTTCACACACCAGACGTATGTATCCCGCTTCTTTGCGTTCCGGCGTTTGCTGTTGAATTTGGGACTTACAGACATCGTTGTGATGGTTCGTCCGGTGACAGTGTCGAACACACGGAGCTTTGAGTCCGACGTGCCAGCGATGATAGTGGTAGGTGATTGGTATGCGAGGGAGAGGACTCGGCAGGGTTTGGATTGCGGTATGATCTTGGAGAGTGAGAGCGAGCCTGGGCTGTCGCCGACTGAGAGGACAACGAGAGAGCCGTCTTCACAGCCGACGGTGAGTTGCATGCCGTCGTTAGAGCCTTCTTCTGTCTCTCCTTCAACTTCTACGGCGTCTTTCGATGACTGGGCACTTGTTTGCTGGTCAAACCAAGACTTTCTAGGCTGAGCAGCTATACTCCATATCACTCCTTTGCCACAATCGAAGTGTGCGAGGGGCTTTCCAGTGACGAGATCCCATTCTGTAACGACGGTCGAGTTACCGATACTGAAGAGACGGAGGAGTTCTGTATGTTTGAGAGTGTAGTGCGATTGACGGATCCATACTAGACCCTCGATACTACGATTCTGGCCGCCGTGGAGAGTAGATTCGTGAAACCAGGTGGTAGGATTCCAGATCTCAATGGAGCCATTGGAGCGGCCGATTGCGAGACGGAGGGATGGTGGGAGATGGCGAGTTTGTGGATTGTATTCGGAGGGGTGGGAGAAGGCGAGTGCGTGGATTTTGGAGGGAATGTAGTCGACGAAGCGACAGCGATGAACATCCATTGCGACAGATGCAAAGCTCGCGAGGAGCTGTATAGGCGGTTGCGAAGAGTGACTAGTGATGTGAAGATGAAGGAAATTTGAAGTTTTGTCCATTTGCGACAGAAAAGTTCGAGAAATTTTTAGCAGGGATATTCCTTAAGCGAAAGCCCCGGCGTGGCCCCGGGTCATTCGGGGGAGTGTACCCCGGAGCTCGGCACGCGACAAACACGATTGGAAGACAGTTTCGATGCCCATCTCTCGTTGGTAACAAATATGAGTTGTAATGATATCGATATTTGTCTAGCTAACTGATAGACTGGTTTTGGTAAAAAAGCTAGTTGAACTCCAGAAGCCAACCGGGGGACCCAAGAACGTAAATAAACCCATCTGAAAACGCCTCTTCCAAGAAATAAACTCCCAAGTAGATGCAGGTATTACTGCATGCTGAATACGCCAAAAGACCAAAAAAATAATAAATACAGATTGAATCCTTTATTGAATTAGAGGATACTTTATCGCAGGGCACACTCTAGACACCGCCTTTCCATACCCCATTCCTGCCCACCAGTCGAGCATCCACCACAGACTTTCTTGTAACAGCCTCGGCAAGCATAACACTCTCCTTCCTCATCGTCGAATGGTGTCTCAAGCGCGCATTCGCAGTCAGAGCATGCTATCGAGTTTGTAGGTCGCTGAGATGCAAAGATAATCGGAGCATGCGTATTTGTTTGAGGTTGTGTTCGATTGAAGAAGGATGTGATATTTTGTTGTACGGGTCGGTGAGTATGATTGGTAGGAGTTGATGATGAAGAGACTGAAGTTTGAAGTGGTGTCTGTTGCTGTGATGAATTTTGTGCTGAGAATAGTTTTGACATTGTGTAATCTGAAGATTGAATTTTTGTTAGCATTTGGTTCGATGGAAGTGCAGTTTTGGACAAGACTGAGCATACCATGAACTGTCTTCTCATCGGGTCTCAGGTTTCTCCATCGCTTTAATGTACGAGAGTGAACACCTAATGGAATATGATGCTGTGTAATTGCTTCAGCATCTATCATCATCACTTGGTCTGCGAATGGTGATGTCGAGGAATCCCTAGAGGAGTTGGAACAGATGGACATGGCGTCCTCATCGTCCGAACGCTTGCGTTTGACAACCATTGTAACGGCTTACTGAAATGAGTAGAGTTTTAGTCGAAGCATGGGGATAGTAGAAAATGCTTGATAAAATAACACTTTTGATCGTAAGTGAACTGTCCCGCGTGTAAAAGGAAGATGAAGTGGTGGAAGGGGTCAGATGAGAAGGAGAGAAGTGATGTTTATATGAGTTTCATTCCAAGCCTGAAAGGGGCAATAACAACGCGTAAAGCGAAAAACTGAAGCGCGAAAATTGGGTGGCTTGCTGCCACCAAACCATCTGCCAAGGCTGCAAATTACCACCCACAACTTGTTTGTGAGGCTGATGGAGATGAGAATGCACCAGCCACAGTATGTGAATGTGGCTAGTAGTGTATCCCTGCCCCGCGAAAGAACTCCAACCCGATATCGGGACTATTGCGAGAGCTAGTGCCGCCTTTGTGATATCAAGAACAGAACTACCGTCTGGCCAGTCGAGCCATTTTCTTCTTCCAATTGGTCAATCATAGGCTCTCTATCCTTTTTTTTTTGCATAACCGGCTTAATTGGCTCGCACATCGTCACCATGGCAGCAGCCCGGACACTGAGAATCGGTACCTTCCTCGTTAGCCCCACCTGGTACTATGCGAGATTATATCACTAACGAACTTGACATGAAGGCCTCATACCTGGCGACGGCATCGGGCTCGAAGTTATACCCGCTGGCCGACAGGTTCTCGAAGCAATTGCCTCCCAATTCAATCTGAAATTCACCTTTGTCGACCTTGAAGCAGGATGGGCAACCTTCGAAAAGACTGGAACGGCCCTCCCTGAACACACAGTTGAGGTCCTCAAGCAGGATTGTGATGGTGCACTATTTGGCGCTATCAGGTAATGATTCCTACTATTTATCTTCCGCTGCAAAGGTTATCTAACCCACATCCACGCATGTCACTAGCTCACCAAGTAACAAAGTCGCTGGCTACTCGTCACCAATCGTCGCCCTCCGCAAGAGACTCGCTCTCTACGCCAATGTCCGTCCCGTAAAATCCGTCGCTGGTGTCGGCCGCCCCGTTGACATGGTTATCGTCCGCGAAAACACGGAAGATCTTTACGTCAAAGAGGAGAAAACCTACGATACCCCACAAGGCCCCGTCGCAGAAGCTATCAAACGGATATCCACATACGCATCTACCAACATTGGCAGAATGGCATTCGACATCGCTGCCACCAGAAACAGACAACGATTGGCTAATCCCGCAAGCTCGATACACAAACAGGCAAAAGTAACCATCACGCACAAGAGCAATGTGCTCAGCCAGACGGATGGGTTGTTCCGAGAAACTGTCAGGGCGGTATTCCAGGCCGATCAACAAGGACCCAACAATTACAAGGATATCAAGGTCGAAGAACAGATTGTTGACTCGATGGTGTACAGGATGTTCAGGGAACCCGAGGTATTCGATGTCGTGGTTGCCCCGAACTTGTACGGTGACCTCCTGTCAGATGGCGCAGCTGCATTAGTGGGGAGCTTAGGACTCGTCCCATCCGCAAACGTGGGGGAAGGATTTGCGATTGGTGAGCCGTGTCATGGAAGTGCGCCTGACATCCAGGGACTGGGTATCGCGAACCCCATTGCCACTATCAGGAGTACGGCATTGATGCTGGATTTCATGGGGCTGGAGGATGCCGCCGCCAAGATATATGAAGCAGTAGATGCGAGCCTTGCAGAGGGAAAATTGCTGACTCCTGACATGGGAGGCAGGGCAAAGACGCAGGAGGTAGTCGACGGTATTCTGAAGAAATTGATCTAAGCCCCGTCTCTCTGTTTTGCATTTATTCCTGGGTGCCGAGGGAGGAAAAGAGAAAAAGTCTTGGTAATAAACGGGTCTCCAGGGCGGATATCTTGTACAGTAGCTTAGTTCCATCGCGTCATAACGCAGTTATATAGCAACCGAGCTTCAAGCGGGACGAAACGTAAACTATCATCGTGATCGATTGCTAATGAAACGCCGCTGACGCCCGCACAAGGAACTATCGATCTTGTCCAGCACTGCGAAATCGTAAAACCGGAGTATGTGAGGGAAAGAGAAAAGAGTTAGTCCGGTCCAGACGGTACCTACCTCCTTCGCGTTGCCCCCTGGGAGTCTCGCTCAACACCAACGTGAGCGTCTCTTACGCTAGAGTATCGAGGGGCACAGAATGGCATTCGCTCCGTTTGGCGATGCAAAGGGTAGTAAGGCACGCATCGGACAGCTTCTAAAGGGGTGAAATCCCCAAAATCCGATAAGAAGGGCCGTCCAGCCAGGGTGGGTCCGGCCAGCCAATGGATCCGATAGTGTACCTGGATTCCACACATGGGCACGTACAAGCGGAGTAACTAGGAGCAAGGGGCGGGCAGTTTGTTGGAGAATGCTTAAAAGGGCCAGGCCAACGAAAAGCCTGTGTGTCAAAGTGTTCAGTGGGTCTCGTCAAGCTCGTCAACGGTGCAGGTGTGGAAATGAACAAGAAACTTAAAAGTAAGGAAGAAAGGCAAGGAATAAAAAACAAAAGGCGTCAGCTACCGCAAGGTACGGACCTTTCAAGATTCCCGCCATGAAACGGAGATTTGACTTATCTAGCGAAGAATCCTTGATGGTTACGGTTAGGACAAGCAATAGTGTCAAGGCTTTTCGGTGCTGGAAAGGACCCCGCAACGCTTATAGCTTCTGAAATGGGAGCATGCGACAAGACGGGCTGTACCTTTGTGAATATGTTCCGCTTGCGAGTTCCTGGTCCTGATAGGATGGCGGGCACTGATTGGGGCTGCTATTTTCATATATTATCTTGATCCCTCTCTTGCCCTTGATATTCAAATCCAGCATACCCTGGCCTTGTTCAGCTGTCTAATTGGAAAAGTGCCCCGGTCAGGTTCAACATTGAACTGTCAAAACATTCTTTTCTCTTATTCCTTTATTCCTTTTCATTTGCTTTTATTTTGAATATATAGCCGGAAGCTTGACGAAAATATTTTCCTCCTTACAAGCTTATATATCTCCGGGATCACTCGGCCCAAAAGCCACTCGCTAAGATGTCTGACGAGGAGTACGTACATGTATCGAGTACAATCGAAGACACGATGTCAGATGAAGATGAGCTCGATTTGAGCAGGGCCCTCGAGGAGGAGATGGCTGAGCTCGAAAGCATGCTCACCGAACCGATAGTATTCATTCCTCATGCTAGTGATATAGATGAAGGGGTAGTTATGGAAGAGGATGAAGACGACGGTATCCAGCTAGTCGGTCAAGAGAAATGGATCTTCGAACACGAGAAAAGAATGCTACAGCAAGAGAAAAAGATGCTCGCACATGGTCAAAAAATGCTAGCACAAGAGAAGAAGATGTTTGAAAGAGAAGCAAAGATGCTCAAGCAGGAACGGTGGATAAACGATAAACGGAAAAAGCTGTTCGAAGACGAGGAGCGGATAGTCGACCTTGAGGAGCAGATTGCAGAGGAGGAAAAAAGATTAGCTGACAGACAAAAGGCTATGGATGAAAGAGTAACAAGACTCGAAAGAAGGATAACGGAACTGGAGCATTCGCTATCACAGTTAAAAACAACCCGGAAAGAGATCAAAGAAAAGAACAAATTGACAATCCTGAATCTACCCATCGAAATACAAATCGAAATCCTCTCCCACCTACCATGGCAGTACCACCTCTACAGCTTCCAGGTATTCCCGCGGTGGAAGCAACTCATGGTTCTCCAAGACCTACAACCTCAACGCTACTTTACCTCGGAAAAAAACTACTGCCCTAGAATGCACAAACTGGGCATTGACGGTGGTTGGATGATTGCTGTCAACGAAGGGAAGATCGAGTCCGTAACATATATAATCGAACTTCTAAGAGCATTAGACCAACCGGACTATAACGAAGACGACGAGCAATATATCCCGGTAGACCTCATGCAGAGTCCTATTCTCGAAGATCCGCTATTTTCCCACATACCAGTCGATGTTGAGAAAGAGATCAAAGAGGTAGACAAGATTGCCTTCCAGTTCGGCCCTTGCGAGAAAGGTTACGAGCAATTGTTCGTGACAAAAGATGAGAACGGCAATGATGTTATGAAGCAGGAGAATCTGATGTTTAGTTTTTCGTTTGAGGAACACCCTGAAATACAGAATATGCAGGTCATCGAGTTTTTACATTGGGCGGCCAAGTGGGTGAGCCAACTTGAGCCGTTGAAAGGATACAAGAAAATCACAATGGAGCTGCTACACTATGATTGGTGTGAGATGGGGTTTATGGTTCTTTTGCACGATCTTGCCAACTAGTGAGCGTAGATCTGTTTCTTTTGATCTCTTCTTCTTCTTCCAGTTTTTCTTTTCTTGCATTGCGGTCATATATGTGTTTCTCCCTTATTTTCTGGATCAGATCTAGCCCGGGAGTTCCGGTTTGTGAATACCTTGGTAAAAGATTTTAGTTTAGCCTTTCGGTTTTTGGCCATACAAATTATACCCAATAACGATTCTTAAACTTTTCCTGAGTTTATATTTTCTTTTACTATGAAAAGCTATTCTATTACGCAGGTATAATGAGACCGATGGAGCATTTAGTCCGAAAAGCTAACATATATGCCCCTAAGGAAGTCTGATTGTTGAAGAGGCCGGGGAGTTGGTTTATTGAACCATTTGATAATAAGTCATGCTATGAAGTTGTTAGAGCCAGGAATGCTCAGATAAATTGACGTTTGGAGGTAGATTCGTGCTCAGCAGATGCCAAATAGATACCCCAGGGGAGTTCATGACTTGCTAACATTTTCATCCATTGAACGACAAATGATATAAAAATCTATCACGGCTCCCATCCTAAGTAGTTTTCATCTTTCCACCTGAAGCTCCTCCACAAAGTGCACGAACTAATAATCAACATAACAGCCAATTCCACAACTTGCCTCAAGGATTATTAATCCTAAATAAACTTTCCTCAAATTTTCTCCTCTACTAAGCTATGTCAGAAAAAGACACTGATCTAAGTCGGATGTCGGAGAGGGAAGGAACTCCAGATCAGTCTACAGTTCAAGATGGCGAATCAGTCCCGAGTGGTGTTGGGGAGTATACAGATTCTCATATGATTGCTTATTATGATAATGAATCTCTTAAGGATTTGATCACTTGCGATTATCATCATACTAATCATGATGAAGACTTTCCCGGCTTTCCAAGGTAAGTGGACATAAATTCTTCACACCAAGCTTTCAAGCACTATTCTCTCAAGCGCAAATCAACATGTGAGTTAATCTAGTTTCTATAGTTTACTCGAAACCGGTCGTTTCTCAGATACCAAGCTCATTGTTGGTACGTCTAAAACGGTGATCGAGGCTCACTGCGCTATTTTGTGCGAGAATTCTTCGTTCTTTGATAGCTTGTGTAAAAACCTTGAAGATAGACCGAAGGAGATTCTACTCTCGAACTCTCATGTCGACACTATTCGCATCGTTCTCAGATATCTCTACACTGGCGAACTGGATCACTCTTCTTACCCTGGTCTTGTTGCAAGAATCTACCAGGAGGCAAGCTTTCTAGGTATCAAATCACTCATGGAACATATTGTCTCAGCTTTCTTCAACATTTTTGAAGGGGGTGCTACGTTTTTGACTGGGAAATTTATACTATTGCCATGGTGAAAGGTGTCGCTGTTTGCATTCAAAGTGCTGAAGGCTGGAAACCGTTTGAAAAAGTATTCAGATACATAGCACGATCGAAGGGATTTGAGAAGTGGGCGAACACTAAGGCTTTCTTCGATATGCTGAATGAACATAGAATCCCGGCTAGAATGCTGTTAAGGGCATTCATGGAGAAGCATGCGAAGCGTAATGACGAGCTGGCCTCCGCCTTCGAAAGGAACGACCTATTTCCACGACAGATAGCTGAAAAAGATATAAAGATAAAGGCTCTTGAAACAAGGATCGCAGAACTAACTAGATGGAAGTACAAGAAATGAATAATTGGAATAAATGAGGTAGATGCAATCTCAATAGATTCAGCGTTGGTTCAGAAGGACCAGAGCTGGAGGAACCTCTGCCTACACTGGAGGAGAAAAAGACCGAAACTGGTTTCGCGAAGCTAGCTGCTTCATTCCCCCTGATATCGTGATAATGTATTTTAATATTACGAAACCGAAATACGAACTCAAGGAATGAAATATATGCACAACCAATTACAAGGAATCCTTACATCCAAGACTGAATCCATATGCATGTCTAGAGCGTAATTAACAATACGATGGGAAATATGTTAATAAATCAACTTTTCTTCACTATAAATGCTCGTCAACCCTTTCATAGCATGCAGGCCGCGATATCACTTTTCCTTAAGCCTCAGCTGGATACCGATAATCATTCTCCCTAGATATCCGTAGTCATCGAAGAGATCTTGAAACTCCTGAACTTTCATCCAACTGCTCAAACTTCCCTTTTTGATGAAAATTTCCAAAAACCGTTCTAGCTTGGATCTATCGTAGGATGTCTTGCAAAGAGATCTAAACATAGCAGTAACAAATTCCACGCCAAATATTCTTCTCTTTTCAGACTTTTCAAGATTTTTAGAGTTGATAATTTTCCAGACTTGGCGGAGAAATAGTGCCGACAACGATGAAACACCAAAGTAGTCTGCAGTTTCATAGATCTTACAGACGACTTTCGGAGCATAGTCTTTTTGGTCGAACTTTCCGGTATAAATATACGTCAACAAGACGCGAAAGAGCACAGGGTCGATTTCTGGTAGGTTAACTTCGGAGGAACGGCTTTCTTTAAAATCTCCATTACAAACTGCAGCGAAATATGAAGAATATTCGCAAAGAATGTTGCGATGGACGAAAATTTGTTCTGCTGGTTTACCAACGTGGAGAGTGAGGTCGGAGAAAGAATGGCTCTCTAGCAACCTAGATTATCGTAACATGTAAGATATTAATAATGCTGCTTAAAGGATCTTGTGTCGAACCGGCGATAAAAATATGAATAGGGAATGTAAACATAATATATACTTTGGGAATCCATTGAAATGAAGATCTTGTTCCATCTCTACTTCGAATGCTTCGGTTGGGCTACTTGCACTTGGGCCGATTACCGGGCCGTCTTCAAGACCTTTAGTCTCCATCGTATATTCTCTTTCCCTAAACGTATCGCGAATACCAAATATACGAATCAGGTACTTGAAATTGCAAGTTTTAGAGTTTGTGAGCTCGGGTAGTGAGTGTGCGGCCTTTGCGGCAGAACTTTTGATGTGTTTGCTTGGTAGAGACTGGGAACTATTCTCGGGACACTAAGGACCAGACCGTAACTAGGAGCCCAAGCTTAGACTTCTGTGAATTGCGTTGTATGGGATCGTACTGGTTCTGCTATGCTGGTCCTGCTTTGCCCCTTGTACTGCAGTTTGAAGTTCCACAAAACAGTCAGATTGACGCGGATAGTATCTGGGTAACCAAAATATACCTAAAATATCTGGCGGAAGTATACGGTTGTGACATGCAATTCTACTAAATTCCCTGCTTCTGTTTTTTACTGCACACCAGAATATTCCATTACGATATTAGCGGGGGCGACCGGTTAATCTAGTCTCACAAAATATCGAGCAAACTTATCACCCAACCCATCATGCTTTATTACAAGAATGATTGCAATCTTTAGATTATATACAAGCCACGGCTAAGAGCATGTGCACGTACACTGGAAGCAAATCTACTACAATCTAAGAAGTTTACGAAAGTCAACAAAGACGCCTACAAACCTAACCCAATTATATGCCGTTGCATTGCAGTAGTCACGCAGCTCTATAAAAAATACAATCAGACCGTAGCAGAGTGCCCGCAGGCTAGCCCAAATGTATGGGGCTGGTTTGTACCCGCCAGGTCCTTCATGACATTACACGCCCTGCAAAAGACCTTTGGCTTGTTATCTTTCGTCCAACCTTTCGGCAAGGGCGTCATCCCGGGTAGCCGACTGTTCTCTAGAATCAGGCGTCCAATAATCCCATATGAATCCAGCATTTCCTTAAATTTCGGCCGCTCCATCCATGTGCCCAGTTTTTTCCTCTCTAGTAGCTTCTGTATAATCTTCTCCAACTGAGTCGTTTCGTACAAAGTCTTTGCCAACATCTCCAAAACTGCAATGATGAGGCGGAGATCAAGCTCCTCTGCGAAATTCTCCAGTTTCTTCCAGATGATGTCCATTACCGTATTCTTCAGGTCAGGGATATCGAGGTAATCTGCTGTTTCGTAGACACCAGCAAGTTCCTCTGGTGTTGTCTTTTCACCTTGGAATACATACTCTCCGGTGTACAGGTACCTCGCGATAATCGCAAAGATAGCCGGTTTTACCTCTGGTAACTTGATTTCTCCGGTTTTCGACTCAACAAAGGAACTATTGAGAATCTTGCTGAAGTACGTGGAACGTTCAGCTAGTATTGCACGATGGAGCTTGAAATCGACAAGTGTCTTGTTGCCGACGATGACAGTCAAGTCTGAGAACTGGGGATCTTTCAGCAGCCTGCTATGCAGCCCGGTTTGGTTAGCGCGTCGCCTCAAAAACGTTGTGTTGAGATGGGCAAACCGACTTGGGGAAGCCGTTAAATCCAGGCGATACGGGTGTGTCGACGGAAATGGCTTTGGAGTCCTTAACTGGTGTTGTCGGCGTGTTGTCTACCATTTTGATGGGATTATTTTTATAATTTACCTAGTAACTTGTCTGTTTACTTTGGTAACCTGCTCGCTTCTTTTGGGATAGATTTCGAAGGTCTCGAAGGTGAATTAATTGCTGGTGCTCGCCTTAGATCTTTTAAACATATGACTGACTGCAAGCGTACAGAGACCACCGGAATGAGGGCAAGGCGAAAGACGTGCGTGAAGGATTGCTTATCGGCTGGATGCTTGCTTATATGACTATTCTCCACTTCCTGGCGAGGCTGGAAGGATTTAAGGTATCGATGCGCATCGACTGGAGCATGCTAACGTATTCGACGCTAGACAATCCGCTACCCTTTTTCAAAAGAATAACCTTTCCTAGATATCGAGGGGGTCGGGGCGTCATGCAGTTGTGACTCAAGCTTTTAATTTTCTGTACAGGCAGCAAACAGTCGAGGTTATGCACTTTGGGTAGGTTACGCGGAAGTATTCGATCGTTGAGTCTAAGCGCATCTTCAAATATTGCAAGTTACATGATATCGGGTCGTAGCTTTAGCACACGAGCTAGCACCAAGAAGGCTAGATAAAGAGGGATAACATAACTGAATATCGACATGGAAATGATTTGATTATGTGGAGTATATCATGCCCCAGTTGCGCCTTAGTTATTAAATAACTGTTATTGCATGTACATGCTCATGAGAAGCTAGGTCAACATATCTCTAGGCTATCAAATGACGACTGGACGCGAATTAGATTATGATTTTTTCGTCATTGGTATTGCCTAATCTTTCTGTGCGACAAAGTACTTCCCCACATTTAGAGCAGGCAATAGTTGTATTCAGTCCTAGCACACGGTCAGAATTGCAAGTCCCACAGCACCAAGTGCGCTTCAGAAGAGCGACAACCAAAACTTTAGCGATGGTGGGGTTATCTAGCATTTGTTGAAACTCTGGAGAATGGAGTAAAGCATGGAGCTCGATAAAATTGGTTAACGCATTCAACATTTGCATGGTTTCAACCTGAAACTGTGCCGTTTCGCGGGGTTCGCCTAACTCGTCAGGCTCTCTAGCAAATTCCTTCCCGATTATCGTTTCGATGATTAAAACGATGTCTGATTGAGCCCATCTACCGTGTTTGCTTCCAAACATCTTGGTATATTCTTCAATCATGTATCGCTTAAGCTCTGGGATATCGAGAAAATCCGCAACAATAAAGATATTTAGGTTGGCTTGTGTGGTCTTCCTCTGAAGGTCATAACGCTGGCCGTACATAAACTGAAGAATAGCTTCCATAGTATCTGGTTCCTTGATCATTGGGAGCTTGATTTCAAGCATATTCTCGCGAGTTTTCTTTGTAGGGACTTGACCGGAAGTCGGTGCACCGAGTTTGAAAGGTCTTGGCCTTGGTAACGTACTGGCAGACTTGGTGCATTCTTTGTCAATGAAATTTGACCAAATGCAGACGATATTCTTGTGAACAAGAAACTCTTGCTCCTGGGGACCAACGGTAAGCTTGAGGTCGCTGTATTTGTTGTTACCGAGTAGCCTTTAGGAGAAAGGTTAGTGCCACGAAATTAGTCTGTAGATTGGAGAATTTACATCAAAAGCCCAGCTCCAGCTGTCTCATTGGTTGAGCGAGAGACGTTCATCCTGGAATATTGTTATTGATTACGGATTGGGAAAGGAAAAACTATAATTGACGAAGAATACAAGAGAATTCAGTGGAGTGAGAAGGAAGAGGATGTGGAGGAAAGAGTAAACAGGTTGTAAGATAAATAAGCATGTGGGGAGGTTTACTGGTTACGAGACTGGGAGGTTTAATATTTTTAGAATTACGTTGCTAAAGTGTTGGTTTCCAGATGGAAACATGGCTCTCTCTGAGCTATCAAATTCACAAGCTGCATGGCTGCGATATCTCTACCACATTTGAAATCACAATATTTTGTTTTAATTATACGCAAACTAAATAACATAACGAAGACTTGGCCGCACTGATCTAATAATAATGTACAGCTACACGACCTATCGCAAGGAGAAAAAGGTACTGCATCTGGGGTTTTAGAAAGAATTTTTTTTATGTAGCTCTATCTTACAACTGGGCTAGGCCTCCGAGACTAATTTAGACTCCTGGAGTATTGGTAATTAATACATCTTCCAGAGACAGTATTTGCCTGGTAGTCTTCTTTGCAGTTCGCTTTCCTTTCAAAACTAGTGGTAATATTATATAATCGGATGTGTTAGACGGAAAGGATGGCACAGAGTTAGCTTCGTCAACTTCGAGCCCAGGCGCTCGAGGAAGGTTCGTAATCACATTGTAGGAGGTGTTGCTGGGCGTACTCTCTCGTGCCACTTCCTCTTGCACACTCTTTTCTGCTACTGCGACCATCGCTATCGGCTCAGCCTCCAACTCTTCATCTTCATCTTCACCGTCATCTCCATCCTCATCTTCATCTTCTGAGCTACTCCCCTTCTGGCGCTCCCTAAGTCGTAGAAGATCAAGCTTATTGTTCTTCCGTTCGAGAGCACCTTCTCTTTCAACAGGATTAAATTCAAAAAACTTATCACTGTATCCGCATCGTCGCTTAGTACAGAGCCGATTGTTTAACTTATATCTTAGGATCGTAGTTATATCTTACCCGTAGTTGAAAAGTAGTTCCTCCCCGATTTCAATATATTCTAAGGCTCTAAATGCAATTCTATGGATCCCGTTGACAAGAAGAACTTTTGCTTCACAGTTTGGTTCTATCTGAGAGTGGTTCAAAAATCGGGTCTTGTTACCGAATTTGGTTCCATCAATCGCATGAGCTGCCCAAAGTGTCAGTAAATGTCTTGAACAAATAGCGTTTTGGTAGTTGGGAAGTGTAACTCTTATTTATTGAGAACAGAAACGAAGTCCCGCCACGGTCATATTCCGAGCCTCTAACATCTGCTTCTTCATCTGATATGACCTCTCCTTTGTACTCTCCAACAAATCCTCCTCTTTTTATTCTCTCCAGAGCGAACAGTCCGTAACCCTCAAAGGGCATAGTTGTAGGCCCAATTTTCGTTATTGGAGGCTCATCTAATTGTAGAAAGACATTCTGGCACCCGGATGTCCTGACTTGCTTCCGAGTGAGGATCGGAGGCGAATGCGCCAGCATCGTTACCAACTCGGGATTCTTAAACTGGTTTCTTCGGTTAATCGGATCCAGCTGTTCGTCCGCGCCGCAGTTTAGACATAAGTCGGGGTCACATTCACGATTCCCTTTCGAGCATGGGCATCTGTCCTTGGAACACCTCTTCCCCCTCTTACATTGGCATCCTTTCCATCGGCGAGGGCAGCTCAGTAAACATCCGCAGCTTTTTTCGCAATGGATATGTTCTCCGCTGCAGGAGCAATTCTCATTGCTAGGGTCGCAATGACCGTCATGTGAGCAAGGCTGAAAAGAGGATCTTTGGTCTGCTAGATGTGATTTTTGAACGTCTTCACGTCGTAAGACCCATGAATCTCCCTGGGAGGGCTGGGAATTGGGTAGCGGCGGCGCCTGTGCTTTGGGAGTGATGACAAAATGACGGACACAAAATGGCATCCAGCAAAGGGGGCAGATAGTAGTTTGATAAATACTATCAATTGGTTTTGAATTGTCGGACCGAATACTGTTACTCTTCTGGCTAATTGTTCCCTGGCTGCTTATTTTTTGGCTTGAACGTGTGACCGGGAAACTGACCGAGGCAACATTTTGCGAAATCTGTATCACAGACTTGGATACAACTGGTGGTCCTATGGTGTCTCGTTTTCGCTTGCTAGGCGTAATGTTAGTAAGTAGTCGTCCTCGCTTTTGAGGAATTGAGCTATCGCTTGTTTGGGACATCGTGGTCTTAGGGACAGACGAGCACGTCGTATCGGCTCAGCTGTATCCAGCTGTTCCGCTAGCGACTGGTCATGGATTTTCCGTTTGGAAACAAAATTTCTGGATTAGATATTTAGCAGCCCGAGTGTATATGGGTAAGACAAGCCCCCCATGGATTTGGAGGAATAGGGTAATACTCGAACTCAGAAATGGGCTTAGAAATGAGATATATCAACTTATATATGATATTGTGAGGAGTAACGCAAGAAGGGTTTCGAGACTATGCAGCGCGGTGGCAGCCTGGATGATGTTGCAACAAAGAACACGCTTCTTGACCAAGGCAAGACCACCTCAAAAACAGGGGACATGAAACCGGGGTTAAACCGGGGACTTCTACCCCGGCACCCGGCTACCCCTCCCCCGGTAACACCAGAAAACCTTGCGCTCTAATTCAAGTCAACAGCTAGCATTGACAGTACAGCAACTAATGACTCGATCTCAGGCCACACAAAAGTACGAACTTCACGCGAGAATCACTGGTGCCGATATTTTCTTACAATATTACAGCGAGCAGATACTAGCGCCAGAATCTCAGAACTGGCGCAGAACCTCTCCACGGGCTGAGAAATGAAAACTCGATCCTATGTTGGACCGGTAACATCACTGGCATTCCTTGGAGATAACCTCTTCGCTGGTCACGGATCAGACCTCAAGTTATTTAAACCTTCTGGTTCAAGACTCTCCTCGCAATGGAAGAAGAGGGTATTCAAAAGAGAGCGCATCCAAGGAATACAATTCCGGTCACCTAAGCCAAAAACTGATGACACAGATAATCTCCATGTGCTGCTATGGGGCGGGAAGAGATTTCAGATCATTCACTTGTTTGAGTTACTACAAGGAGACTTCGAAGTAAACCTCGAAGATGAGGTTTCCGCGCCGGATTGGATTTTGCATTCAATATTCTTGAACTCGGTTGACAAAATTGCTATGATTGCAATTATCACGGCACATAACACAGTATTAACCTATAGACATGATATTAGCCTCTCGGTGTCACAAAGGTTTCGATTTTATCCGAGCCCAGAACGCTGTTTGCTTTACTCTGCCAGTCTATCATTGGATAATACAGAACCCAATTCAAATAATTTGATAGTTTTGGCTGGTACTATCTTTGGAGAAGTCCTCTTATGGAACCTTGACTCTTCCAGAGAAGATATCCCAAGCGAAGTAGTTCTTTCCGGACGTTATCTATCCCATGAAGGTTCGGTATTTGGAGTATCAATATCATCAGACTTTGGATACGCGGCAAGCTGTAGCGATGATCGTACTATACGGCTATGGGATACACGGAGTCATAATTCTAACAGCCAATCACTTGCTTGTCAGGAAGTCAAGGAACCTCTCGCAATAGGTTGGGGTCATCAAGCACGAATTTGGGGTCTGCAATTTCTTCAACCTAGCGGAGACGAAATCCGGCTTCTGAGCTTTAGTGAAGACCTCACGGCTAAAACTTGGTCATTTCACACCAAAAGTTCAAACAAGTCTCTTGTGTGCACCCGGACTTTCAAAAGTTTACACTCTGCTAGTGGCAAAAATATATGGTCTCTAGCAGTTCATTCGTCTGAGAGACAATTTGTTACGGGAGGAGCAGACGGTGGGATCGCATCATGGGACTTGGTGCTTGGTGCAGAGTTGGAATCAAATACCACAGATCTTGAGTCTCCCGGATACAGTCATACAGATATAAAGGAAACAGTTCTAGATCTTGAAGAACTACTACCTCCTTCGACTCCTACACCAGGAAAGAAAGCTCCAAAAGACGAACCCCGGAAATATATAACGCTAGGAAGCCGGGGATTCGTCGTCACAATGTCGTCTGGGTGGCTCCTACATTGCAATTTATCACTGCCAAAGGATAAAAGATGGCAGAAACTGGGTTGCTGGTCACAAATAAGAAATTTATCAGCCCTCGGGGCAGGTAAATACAGCATTGATGATAAATGCATGTACACGATAGCCTTGGGAGACAACGAAGGAAAAGTGCTTTTTATCAAGGGTGACTCGGAAGGCTCGATTGTATCGCCAACAGACCAAGACAATTGGATTCAAGTATGCGAAGGTCGGCCTTCCGAGATATTTTTCAGCAGCAGACCCATAGAGAGTCAGAGCCACGACGTCGACTTATTTGCTGCCGTCACAACATTCAAGCCTTCCGAGCCCATAAAATTAGTACGGATAAACAGCGAAGGAAAGCCAACAATTCGGAATACATGGTCACTAATGCCGCCCGATACTTTTCCGTTCACAACTATACTTGTCCGTTTCGTAAGAGGGAGACATATCGTGCTAGTCGGATCACGGCATGGAGGCTTGGCGCTTTATCAAATACAAGATCAAGGGGCGGAAGAAACCCTCCAGCCTATCAAAGTCTGGAGACACATTCATGACGATGACTGTGTTACGTCTCTAGAGAACCAAGATGTTTCGTTGTTGGATACTGCGACATTCGAGATGAACATCAAATCAACCGGGCGTAGTGGAGCCTACAAATTCCATAAACTTCGAGTAGAGCCCATAACTGAGCAATATGATCTCACGGAGATAAATGTGGTTTATCATGCTGCAGTTCCAAGGGTAGAAGGCTACAAAATACTCCGAAATCGAGGAGCAGATAACATCTATGAAATCGTATATGGATTCCGAGGGCGCGACTTTGTTCTTTGGAATCAGACTCTCGGGATAGAGGCAGCAAGATATGACTGTGAAGGCGGAAACAGAAGCTGGGATTTCAGTTTCAGTACGGACGACGATGGAGAAGGCCTTTTCGTATTTACGAAAGCAAAGAAGTGCCATATTATCCAGTTCTCATGTATTCTCCATGATCCATTGCTTCAAGTACCATTCCATGGAAGAGAAATAAAGGCTTTAGCTGTTTCTCTTAAATCAGATTTCCCACATCAAATCATCGCAACGGGAGCAGAGGATACGATAATAAGATTCTCATACCTGAATCCAGAAAACAATGAACTTGTTCGTCTTACATCCCGGAAAACACATACAACCGGCATTCAGGAACTCGTATGGTCACCTTGTGGTGGCTGGTTGTTCTCTTCGGGAAGCATAGAAGAAGTCTATTGCTGGAAAGTGAACTATAATCTAACAGGCGATCTTTCGGATGGTCAAAGTATTGGTGTACTAAGAGAGGCAGTCTACGATGTTAGCACCGACAATCTCCCCGATCTTCGGGTATGTGGACTTGACGTTGCAACTGTGTATAACAAGAACAAGGAACAAATTGGATTCTTGGTTGGAATGGTGCGCTCGGACTCATCCATTAGACTTGCATTCTACGATACTGCCACGGCGAAGTTCACAACTATCGCCGAAGGTGTCTACAAGACAAGCTGCCTGCTGCAGATAGCATTCCATATTACAAGTTACGGTGGCATCTTGATGTTTATAGCTGGAACGGATGGGCATATTACAATCTGGGACATTTCGGAGCCACTGGATAGCTGTGGCATAAACGCTCGCCTAAAAACCCTTTTCGCAGATATTGCCTTGATATCAGAGTCAACAAAACTACAGCCAGAGAAATGGGTACTATCCCGAGGCTTCCACCAAAACAGCATCAAGTGCCTTGAAGTGTATGAAAGAGACAAAGACCAGGTTATAATAATAACCGGTGGTGACGATACAGCAATATGTATTACTAATCTCAAATTCGAGCGTTTTGGAGATAGTGGAAAAACAGTAGTCAGTACTACATCAAAACTAATAGAGAGAGCACACGGCTCAGCTGTCACCACGATCAGGCTGCTCCCTTCGCCCAATCAGGAGAGGTGCGAATTTATGAGTTCAGGGGTAGATCAGCAAGTAAAGAGATGGAGAATCGAACTTTCCGAAGATTTGGCGGAGAATAATATTAATGTCGAGCTTGTGGAAGATATATATGTTAATGTTCCCGATGTCGCAGCATTAGCGTTGATTACACCCGCTACCAACAGATCTAGAGGTTTTAAACTTCTAGTTGGTGGTGTCGGAGTTGAAGTTTTAGAGTAATTCTATTCTAGTTGTAGAGATATAGTTTCTCTGTAAATAAAAGCTTATTTTGCTCGTAGGATCAATGTGTTAGCCTGTGAACCTGGAGTATCTACAATATTCTCTATAATTCAACTTCCTACATCTACGGTTTCTGTGATCAGTATATATAATTTCCGTTTGTCGGGTTAAGTCTTCTTTCCTCTGCCTCTGCCCCGCCCTGGAGCCTTACGGGTTCGCCCTGTTCCCTTTTTCGGCTTCTGAACAATTCGTGGTGTCTCAATTTCTTCAACTTCATCGCTACCACTTGTTCCTAGATCGTTGTCGTCCACATCTACCCTTCTTTTCTTCTTCGCCGGGGTCTTGCCATTACCAGATACTCTGACCCTACCGTTCAAGCTCACGATTCCTTGTAGCTCCTCATCTGTGGAAGAACTCTCGTCACCCTTTCTCTCTTCTCGCTCTTCTCGCTCTTCTTCTTTAGTACTAACATTACTTCCCTGTCTCTTAACCGATTGTCGGTGCAAACTCAGAAGCGCATTTTCCATCCTTCTACTTTTATTCGCTCCTCTAACTCTCGGTGCGAAGGCGCCGGCCCCGGTAGTACCCGTGAAAAAGTTCGTTATATTCACTTGGTTCCCCTCCGCTACTTTTCGGTTCATATCTCGAATTACGGGTACTAGGACCTCATCCGTACGATCAGGCGTCCAACCAATGGTTGCCATTAAAAAGTTACGAAGGCCGTGGAGATCAGGGACACCCCATTCGAATGGTGTTTCGTCTTTGTCCACCTCTGGGTTAAGGTACGCGAGATCTACTTGATCGTTAGGGAATGTCGGGGGTAGAAAGAGCTTGTCGGATAGTTTTTTCTGAAATTTCGGTCAGCAATTGTTCATGCAGTGAGGAAACAGAGAACTCTTACCAAACTCTTCTTCAATTTTGATTTATCATCCCCGGGCATGCTAGCTCCAGATTGCATATTCATCCACCAAGCCTTGAACTCGTGTAAAGCATCGTCACCGCCCCCAAAGTCTGCAAGAATCTCGAGTGCAGTCACAGGCCCAACGTTTGGCAACCCGTCCGTGTAATCGCTGCCCAACAAATGAGCAAGCCGAATCATTTTCTTCCTATCCAAACTATACTCGTTCTCCAGATCGCTTGCTAGATAGCATTCGACAAACTTAGCTTGATTGAACATGTTCTTGTAAACTCTCGTTCCGCCAAATAGAAATATATCACTATCATCTGTCACAATACCGTCAACAAGGCCAAGCTTAACAAGTTCCGCGCATTGCGCCTCAGCTTCCATGGGCGCGGTAATGTACGGAATTCCAAACATTTGGAGAAGTTGTTGACACTCAGTAATCATGATTTGGGTAACCTCGTCAGCATCTCTGCGATCTTTCTTTTGTTGGTCTCTAAGTGATCGGAGTTCGCGGTCGTAATCCATAACATTCTCTTCAGCAGGCCTTTGGTTAAATGTAGATGCGAAGCGAGCGTGTTCAGCGTTTTCAGCTTCCATTTGGTGGATCAGTTGCTCCTCTTCTGAGTCTATTGCCACATCGTCCTCGAAATTTTCATTATTAGTGTCGACCTCCACTAAAGCATTCTGCTGCCTTATTTCCGTGTCACTAGGCTCCCAATCTACTTCGGCATCACTATCGTTTGTCTCCGTAGTTGGCTGTTGTGATTTTGTTGGTACAGCAAATGCCCGTTTTGGTGAGCTAGTTCCTTCTGTACTGTTTTTGGGGTTCTCCTTCGGAATAGAGGAAAGCGCAACATCCACCATCTGAGCATCGTCGCTGTCGTCTTCCGAAAGAACGATAATCTCTTTCTTCGCGGGCTGTATCGAGGTCCTTTCTTCGATTGGTCGAAGATATTCTGGGAGATACGGCTTTCTGACTTCTGATTCGTCATCGCGGTCATAGTTGTCCATTCGATAACCAGTAGATCCGGATTTGAAAGCCACATTTTCCTTGGCAGAGAACCATGGTGGCAGGTCAACTTTAGGTTTCTCAGATTCCTCATGCTTCTGAGTTTCACCCTTCTTAAGACGTTTCTGAAGGCCCGCAAGGCCGCCGAGCTTCATGCTTTCGAATGGGAGCAAGTTATTATCTAAGCTAAATTCATTAGCATTATTTGAGGTTACAGTCACTGCTTCCCTTAGTGAAGTATCTTGCGCCATTGTCCCTTCAAATGTGAATTCGCCACCTTCTAAAGCAAATGGTATTGATGAATAGGCAGTTTCAGCTTCACTAAGCGCTAATTTCGATGTATTCAGCGGAGCGACTTGTTGAACCTTTGCACTTGGCAGGTCCTCTCCTAGGCTTGACAAACTCGCTCCTTCTTCAAGGAATCCTCCAGCAAAGCGGAGTTTCGACTTGTTTAACAATTCGGGTTCATCAACCTCTATAAACTTCGGTTTCGATGTATTTAATGCTTGTCCCAGAGGTTTTGGCGGGGGCAGGTTGGCGGGTTTCGCATAGAGGTCCAAGCCGGTATCTTCTTCATAGCCTTGCTCCTGCATCGACATTTTGAGCGCTTGCTCTAATAATCTTTCTTCTTCTTCGCCTTCTCTCTTTTCCTTTTCTAATGACATCGCAATCGCTTTTCGTAAATCTTCCTCGTCATCTGGGTTTTGCTCTGGTCCGTCGGTATCTTCGAATAAATCTTCAAATTCGTTGTCTGCATCGTTGAAGTCGCTCAATTCCTCATCTTGTATAAACACCGGAGCAGCTTCGGAATTTTGTAGCATTTTCTTTCGATGATCTTGCCTTGATAGCTTTATTGCTCGCCCCAAGTCTCTTTCTTCAGACGTTTGTCGTTCTCGAGAAAATTGAAACCTAGTGGCCTTCGGTTTGGGTAATCGGTTCAACCCTTCAATTGGGATATCTTCAAAGTCATCCATTTCATCATCCCATTCATCCCCGTCCTCCTCTTTCTTATCTTCGTCAATCTTTATGGCCTTGTGGATTGTTTCACCTTCTCTTGGACCTTTTTGGCCCACAACGCCTAGCGCCCAACCACCTTCTGCCCCTTCGTTCTTCACTAACACATACTCTCGATCTTTTTCCCCAGCTACACGATGGACACTGATCAAGTCATCAGTCATACCGTTTAAGTGCATCAGTCGCTGTGTTAATTCGTTTCGTTCGCGAACTCGTTCAATCTGAAAGCGTGAAAACTCAAGACGGTTAGGAAACATATCTTCTAGTTGTTCCTTCGATAACCCCATACGAAGACGGGAGCGAATTCTCGCGGCATTTAGAATATTATATCGATCAGCCGCAGGTAAGGATGTGAAAAATGGAGATTCAAAGTCGATTTTAGAGAAGTCGTAGAGATTGATGTCCTCGCCACCCTCGAATCGCCTAGCATAGTCCTCAAGTTCCTCCATCGACATGATTCTAGGGTCATTAGTTCCCCTCATAGAATCAAATGAGTTGTCCATTTCCGGCAGATGATATTGGTCAGTCCTGCGGAATGCCGTCTTTGCCTTGTTTCTTTCATCAGGCCTTTGGAATAGTTGGTCAACATAAACGGGGTTCTCGGGGACCGGTTCTTCTTCTTGTATGTTGTTCGCTCTCTGCGCTACTCTTCTTTTTTCCTCGATTTCTTCCTTCGCTCGCTTCTGCATCTGCAGCGAAAGTAGCTTTCGCGCAGTGTTTGAAGCATCTTCCTTTCTACCCTGGCGGCGAGACTTCCGATTTGCCTAGATCTCTCAGGAATCAGCTTTGCTCAGCATTGAAGATATTTGAGCAACACTCACGATAGTCTGCCGTTTCAAGACAGGTGCCCCGCCATCAAACACGAAGACTGGACGAATTCCGTGAAATAGAAGCTTGACTATGCGCCGGAAGAAACCCACAACATGCGCGTTTCTTAGCGCATTACCTTCTTTGTCGCGCACTGCTTTGAGAAACTGGTATATCCATATGGAAGCATCAATTGCAAGACGTTTTTGGGCGAGAGTCTCCAATTTCACTGGTCTTGCACAGGGTTGAACGACGGTCCAGAGGCCTGTAACACCCATTTTCGGGGCTTATGTAAAGAGGGTCTTAGGAGAGATTGGATTCTCCCATACCGCAGTTGTATGGTCATTCGAAGAACAGGAGCTGCAACCAGCTGGTCTCTAGAAGGTGGGGTGGAAATAGACGACGTGAGTCAAGGTTGCGCTGAGACCGCGATATCACGAGTAGAAAATACACTAACCGATAGTGGTTAGCGTTCAATTTATCTAATCTGGATTTGCCAAGGCGCTAGTATTTTTGATGGTCGCTAAAGAAACAGAAAAAAAAATTAGTGTTCGCTTCTTCCTCCACTCTCAAACCCCATCATCCAACTTATTTTTTTACCACCAAAAAGTTTCTATTTGTACCTACGAGGCCCTTTTGGTTTGAATAACCTTTAAAATGGGTTCCTTCAAGAAAGAGTCCAACCGGCGGGCCCGGAAGGTCGAATCCGCTGGTGGGAGCGATGGCCTGCAGAATGTGAAGGTGAAGGGCGAGAACTTCTATAGGTAAGAACTACCTCATTATATCAATTGAATGGACTTATTCTAATTGTCTATTCACAAACCTAGAGATGCAAAGAAATTGAAACGATTGTCTATGTACAAAGAGGGGAAAGCTCAGAGAGATGCACAGGGAAATATCACAAGGGCCGCCAGCTACCAGTCTAGAGAACTCCCGTCGGCTAGAATAGAGCCCAATCGAAAATGGTTTGGTAAGAAGGATTTCCAGTTGAATTATCTCGAGATTCCGTCTAATGCAATCTTTAGGGAATACACGGACGATCTCGCAGGAAGCCCTTTCGGCTTTCCAAACCGCGATGAAGGAACAGGCGAAAGACCCGCGATCGGTTTTGTTGCGACGAAACAAGTTGCCAATGTCCTTGATCCAAGATCCTGAGGCGAAAACTTCAAACAAAGAAGCAAATAAGATTAAAGTCGAAACAGAGCCGTTTGCCCAAACTTTTGGCCCCAAAGCCCAGCGGAAAAGACCAAAGCTTGCTGTGGAAAGCATGGCAGCTTTGATGAATGAGACCGAACAGAACAGGACACAATATGATGACAAGATCCAAGATGCCATAGAAAATGGCACAGCGGGGGATGGTTGGCTTCAAGAAGCTAGAGAGGCCGTCTTCTCCAAAGGACAGAGCAAACGTATTTGGAACGAGCTTTACAAGGTCATCGACTCGTCTGATGTTATACTCCACGTTCTGGATGCTCGGAATCCGCTCGAAACCCGATGTCGGTCAGTGGAACAATACATGGCCAAAGAGTGCCCCCATAAGCACTTGGTCTTTGTTCTAAACAAATGCGACCTGGTCCCAACAGGGGTTGCCGTAAGTTCAAGCCTCCATCCTATGACTTTGCCTTTGCCCAATTTTGCGCTATGCATTTGGTTCCATCGTTCATGTCAGGACGTCTTCCTCCAGCGTACATTATCATCGCATTCAACGGAGAGGTCTGTTACAACTTTGGAAGATTGAGTTATCCCGCTTTTGATTTCAGTACGTTTTGTGCCGAATATCTATTCCGTTCATTCGTCGTTTTGACGAGGAACACTAATGGGATTTTTGTGTTTCGTTTGAGTTGAAGTTCGAGGATGGCGCCAATTGGCGAATACATCAAAATGACTAGTCTCGACTTTCTTAGTAACGCTTCATACACTCTCTCACTTTTGATTTTTCGAATTATTAATCTAGCAACCTGGTTCTAACCCTTACTCTACTGGCAGGCCGCATGGGTACGACATCTTTCAAAGGAATACCCCACTTTAGCTTTCCATGCATCAATAAACAACTCTTTTGGCAAGGGTTCCTTGATAGCAATATTACAACAATTTCAATCACTACACTCAGATAGAAAACAGATATCCGTTGGTTTAATAGGGTACCCCAACAGCGGCAAATCCTCGATTATCAACACCCTACGAAAGAAGAAAGTCTGCACCGTCGCTCCCATTCCTGGTGAAACAAAGGTGTGGCAGTATGTCACATTGACAAAGAAAATATTCCTGATTGATTGTCCCGGTATTGTCCCTCCATCGAATAACGATACCACAACAGATATCTTGCTGCGGGGTGTAGTGCGTTCGGAGAAGGTAGAAAATCCCGCTCAATACATCTCAGCACTACTAGAAAAGTGTAAGCAGCACCATGTTGAGCGGACATATGAAATCAAAGGCTGGAAAGACACAACCCAGTTCCTGGAAATGTTAGCCCGTAAAGGCGGGAGATTACTCAAAGGAGGGGAACCAGACTATGATGGTGTTGCAATTATGGTGATCAATGATTTCCTTCGAGGAAAGCTACCGTGGTTCACACCTTGCGAATTTGAAGGGGATAACAAAGAAGGCGTTGCCGGTCGCGATGGTAAACTTGGCGAGAGGGGCAACAAGAAGCGAAAGGCCGATGCGATAGAAGGCGGAGATCTTGATGAAACGCATGGTAATGAGGAGGATGAGGATGAGGTTGATGATGAGGATGATTCTTCTGATGGCACCGAAGATAGCGACGGTGAAGAATGGGGCGGGCTCTCAGATTCCAATTCTGATGAAGCAGTCGAATCATAATTGCGACACAAAGCAAATATAGCGATCAAGTTTAACCCTAACGCGTACGACCTATTGTCCGCGACTGTGTATATCTTTTATACTTGATACCCCGACATGTTCAGCGATGTATAACACAAGTTAATTAATTATGACGCAAAGGTTCTCATATATTTGCTCTAAGGCCCCAGGTCCAATAGATCCCCACGGAGATCACATAACCTTTCTATTCCCTAGAAACTCTTATCACCGAACAGGGAGCATTATCGGCGAAGTTTCTTCTGCAATGCCATGATTCTCTTTAGGGAGGTACTGCTATTTCTCCTTCTCAGTGAGGCTCGGAGCTTCGCATTCCAGGTTGATGTTCAATGGGGCACCTCGAATCCTTTCTTCCAAGACCTTCGCTCCTTCTTACCTGAATCTGAATTCTATAACCAAACCACTCCGCGTCTCCAACAGACGTTCATTATAGATACGGACCGGACACACAACCGTGTAGAAAAGGCTTGCAAACAGATAGCCCAACCATGGACAGAGGTCAAAGACCGCGATGCCAGAAATTACTTCCGTCAGACTAGCTTCGTTAAAGCTGTCCGGATAACACAAACACCCCAGAGAACACCTGTAAACCAGGATATACCACCTTTTACCCATCCATACCAACGATCCGCACGTGGAATCGCCTTCTTTGGGAATGATAATTGCAAAGGTGGACCCAAGCTTATCATATGGCCCAAACAAGCTATGGATATGGACTACCCAACTACACGACGCTATGAAGTTCTTAAATCCCCTACTGAAGTCGAAAACTTTTGGTACAAGTGGGCACAAACATTCGAGTTTTCGGATTTCGATGTTAAGAAGGATCCCAATTCGCATTATAACCTCGCAAGACCGCAATTCTGGGATGCACTGAATCCAAAAGATACTAAATCGATTGATGCCTTTATAACCAAATATCCTGAGAACGCATACCTCAAGAGAAATATGCTTGCAAGTCCGATTGGTTCGCCGTATCATCAACCGTTTGGGAGTTTTAGGGAGATATTTCCGACCAAACGGGATATCATATGGCAACAAATTGTCAGTCCTGAGTTCACCGATTCCTCTTACTGGGATATCCCAATGATCAATGTCCAATTGGATCATAGAGATGGACAAGGAGAGCAAAAGTCCAATGCGTTTACCAGTTTCGTGCCCTACGGACTTGCGGACAGCTCCAGAGCAACAATATTCGGCGTTATCGAGAAAGAATATGCAAAGTTTTATGAACTTATGGTTGATGTATTGGGTACACCTGGAAAGTCTTGGTTGAGGAGTTCAAAGTGGAGTACCAAGAAGCAGGAAGTGGCATTGAGCAAATTAGCTTCGGTTTTCGATCCCAGAGCGCCTTTTCATAGGGAAACAATAAAATCTCTAGAAAAGTTATCAGGGGAAAAGAGTCTGGCAAGTCTTCGGTCCTCAGAGATATATACTACCTCGCCATCGACTCCAGATCCCAGGGAGTGGACACTGCCGCCGTCGTGGCTCGACGTTCCAGTTTGGAATCCGAATCTAGGGAAACTAGTAAAAGCACGAAATGGTGAACTGGTGCCTTCTGGTGCATACGAGATGGTCCGAAATCCAAATAGGATTATATACAGTAGTGTTCAGATAACCAATGAAGCAGGTGGTGGATTCATTGTTAAAACAACGCCCGTATTAAGCAATCCAGTACTAGCTCTAGAGCGGGGGGCAGCCCTACTCGGCCTTGAAGCTTTACAGCAAGCTCAAGAACAAATTCCAATCAATTCGCAGCTTCAGCAGCATCCAGAAGTTCAAAACAATCATGTTTTAGTTGATGCTCCACCAACTCGACAGAGATCTAATGCCGTTTACTCACATCGACCTCCGATACAATTGAAGGTACAAGATATTAATATGGATGCCTCTATACCAACTCGACAGAGGTCAAATGCTGTCTACTCCCGACCTCAAGCTGCCGCGAAATCCCAGATCCTTGAATCTCCTCTGATTGATTCAAAAACTGTCCCAAATCTACGAACAGGACAAGTTCCTAATTCTCAGAATGGAGATAATACCGGAGTCAACGGCCCAGTAAATCCTCATAGTAGTTTGCAAGATCTGTTAGACGGAGCAAATGCTGCTTTGGGTTCTGATGAGAGTGGTGGTACTGCAGGTTCATTGTCTAGTCTCTCCCAATCTATTGTAGACGAAGCCTACAAAGTAGGAGACGTGGGGCCCGTGGCTTCTGGGCAGATGGATTTCGAGGGAGCCGACAATTTGATAGCGCGTCCGGATGATACTATACAGAGATCAAGGAGCCCATCGCGAGGGCAGCAACTACAGATCGAGCAACTAGAGGAGAGTCAAGTCTTCTATAGGCCACCTCAGGAGCTTCTTGAGAGCACTAATTCCCTCTTGCGATCAGGGCGCAGACCGATCCCTAGTGAGATTGAGTTCTTGAAAGATAGCGTGATAAATTATCGACCACCTCCGCCACAGAATCTCAGAGAAAGTATAATGTTGGCAAGCCATCACCCTAATATAGATGGAGATATTGTGGTTCCAGTCCAGGTGCCAGAAACTGGGCTAATGGAGAGTATCGTTATCAATTCAAAGCAATCAACTGGAAGAAAATCTGGAGCGTTGTAGAAGAATAATGGGACAAGAAAAAGGAAGAGTCCACTGTTTGTCCCATCTATGCAGGACCATAACTCAAATAATGTCCTATGTTCTATTTTAATATGTTATGGCTCGATGTCGAGTTAAATTTAACATGGTCTCACCAGGGCTCCGAATAACAGCAAAATGCAATATCTTATTTCTTCAATAGATTAAATTTTATATTTACAATAGGAGGAGCTATTAAAAAACGCTCTGAAGGAGAGACTTTTTGTGTATCCTCCATATACTTATCTAAATGGAGGTAAGAGTGTTGAAGTCTACCAGCGAGTCAAAGCGGAGGCTGGAAGACGTCCCTCTAGTATAAACGAAGAATATAACCATTCTTCATTTTTCTTTCAAGTGAGATGCAATCTTTCCGTAGTTTGGTGTCGGAGGCTCTAAAGCCTGCTTCGCTTTTACTTTGGAAACTGCTTCATTAATGTCGCGTCCTTCCTTTAGAGCTGCTTTTGTGGCTTCATCTTGGGCCAATTGCTGCCTGTATAATTTATCTGCATGCATCTGTATTCTCTCATCCACAACAGGATCTCGGCTCGGATCAGTTAGATAGCCTAGCGCTTTCAAGAATTCCTATCAAACCAGAATTGTTAATTTCAGCTGCTTACTATAGAGCGAAGACACAAGATAAGCCTTACATACCGTTTGCTGGTTCAGACATTTGCTGAGTTTCTGGCTCTCCTCTGTGCACATTCGTATTCTCTGGTACCAAGTTCCATGGTTGTAGCAGTCGTGCAGCTCAATTTCCTCAATAGAACAATTCTCTCCTGCTGCCGCTGCTATATCCTGTCTCAGCTGCTTCCAGCCATTGACAAAATCTCTCATTCGCATATCATTCGAGTCAACTTTGTTTCCTTGTGGGCCCCTGTATGTTGCCCAGTATTCTGCATATCGTTGACCGTAGGAGGACTGTGCATGAGGTGTAGGTGTTTCCTCATACTCTCGGGGTATTGATTCTCGAGGTTTGCCTCTATCTTCGGGTCTTATAAAGGATGGCGAGGGGAGCCTCTCAGCTTCTGGGATAGGAACCGTAGGCTTGTCCTTCGGTGTACTGCTCTTGAAGTAGTCTTGTAGAGATGGGTCGAGCGCTGGTATTGTTCCCTTCGAGTCGGATGACTTGCCCTCATCGTCATTGGACGAATTAGACCCGGACCAGAGCCAGCCCATGGCATTCAATCAGCTATCCAACTATCCGGTATATCGGCAAGGTCTTATCGCAGGTGCATATTGGGAGACAGAAGGTTGAGGCTCCGGCCGAGCTTTTCTGCAACTAGTCTATCGAGCCGAGATCATGGCGGGCGGACCCACTTGGGAGCTTTCCTTGGCATCCATCAACTTTTTGTTTTTTCGCTTGCGCCGCGCAAGGGCGCGCACCGAAAACAACGCGACATACCCAAGCTCCACCTAATGCACCATCACCTACCTCATCATCATCCCCGCCAGTCTTCTCCCTGGCGACAATAACGATATAATGGCCGAACAGTAGACGCATACGGTTCTCACTAGCGACAGTATCAAATAGAATTATTCCTCTAAGCTTGCTTGCTGTGACCTTGCTAGTTTACAATGTCCGGTATGGCAAGCCGCATTTCTGCCTCTGCTCCCACGAGCTGACGATTGTGAAATACAGAAATTACGAGACAGCGACATGAAGAGCGCATGGCGGAGCGCCGCAGAGGTGCAAAGTAAGCATTATATTCACTCTCCCAGTTATCTGTAGGTTTCTAATTGCCAATTGCCGGCCTAGTAATCGGGTAGTAACGCAGACTTTCGGCTTCGATCTCCCCTTAATCGCGGCGACACCCCCAGCCCTGCGTGCTCAAAAATCCAGAGAGAAGTTGGAGGCAGCGAATCCAGTTGTAGTCGAGCCTGTAACTGCCTCAGAACGTGCAGTGGAAGAACCTCAAAGACGGCGATCGGGACGTTTATCACAGGGAGTTTCCGCTACATCCACGGCCTCCGCTCAAGATGTCGCGGCTGAACTTGAAGGCAGTTCGAGAAAACGTCGAAGGTTGGAATCACAAAGTCCGAGACGAAGTGCCTCGTCCAGAAGAAGTACTTCAGCCATCTTTGAAACGAGGCAAGACGTTATAAGTACCGATGTGCCTACGCCTGAGATTGTCACTACAGCAAGCCCTACAGTGTCAGTTGCTCCAAAGGTTATCCAGAGAACGCCGGGTAGGAATCCCTCACCAGAATATCTAAATTCACATTCTGACTTGAAATATAGTTGCCCGGAGTACACCCCGAGTATCACCACGTCGTATGAGCCTAGCACCAGAGGCGTCTGTTGTCTTATCATCTCCCTCCCCTCTACCATCAAAACAGAACCAAGGCGGATTACCTTCCTCTGTTTCACCGGAACCCCTACGTTTTATCCCAGAGGTCCCGGAGGGGGAGGTTGCCATTACTCCAGAGCCCGCCGAACAAACTATCGAGCTAACACCTGAAACCCCGAGGCCCCCGTCTGTATTGGGATTGCGAGGAGCAAGAGGAAGACCGTCGAGACCGGCTATTGCAGCTGTTACGCCTGTTCCGCGCGGTAAACGCCGGCGACAACCCAGTCCCGAATCATTTCTCACACCCGAAAAGCCGCCGACTCCGGAGCCGGAAGAGTTAGAGGAGGAGGAGAAGGATGAGGAGGAGCTAAATATCACAGTGGAGAGCATTTTACAAGAAGGAGTTGTGGACACGCCACCTGCTGATGATGATACAGAGGTGGAAGAAGAAATTTTACAAGAAGTCGTCGTGGAAAAAGTAGCACCAAAGAGAAGGGGAAGAAAGCCTAAGATCAGAAAACCTTCGATAGAAATACCTCTTCAAGATCTCCCTGCTCATGACGAAAGCGTATTAAGTGACGTTGAACCAGAGCCCGAAGGCGACCAGAATGGTGAAAACTCAAGGCTAGACCCAGTGGAAGAAGAACATCTTGTCGGAATAGAGGTTGAAGAGCAGGAGGAATTTGAAGAGGTTTTAGAGGACGAAGAGGAGGGACAGGAGAGCCGACCATCCGAAACTGCTCTTCGAGCGAAAGAAGGGAAAAGGGCTGCAACCACCGCTCGTCGCCCTCGACAAGCTGGAAAATCTAAACGAAGGAACGAAAATGGCGAACTCAAAGAAACATTCGACATCACAGTTTACCGTATCCCTAAAAAAGGAGACTTGAATCTCAAGTTCCCAAAACAGCCGAACAATGTCCAAATTGTAAGCGAGTTCTTACTCGGAATCATCGACCAGCAGTTAGAGAATCTTTCCATCCGTAAGGGAGAAGAAAAGGATCGAGAAGAGAAAGCGAAGATGAAAGTCCGAGAAGCGGTTGTCAAGAATCTTTCAAGCGAACTGGAGAACCGGTTTATTGGAATGGTACGGTAAACTTCGATTACATTACTTCAGATTTTAGAATTACTAACACATTTTAAAACTATCAGGCGAACAAAGCAGACAACATCAAAATGAAGGCCGCTCAACTAAAGCGACAGCAAAAAGAGAAAACTCGGTTACGAGATGAGCTCATGCAGCTTCGAGAGTCACGTGAGGATATAGCACGTCAGATGGATGCAGTAAGGAAGAAGCACGAGCAGGCATCCGAGAAAGCACACGTATGTACATTCATATTCGCAGTAATAGCTCATACTAACCTTTTCGATAGAAACAACAATCTATAAACGACACGTTACAGCGCCTGGAGTTAATGTTAGAACAGGGCCAAGCAAGAGTTGCTGATATACCTCCAGAAGAGAGAGTTCTAGCTCCTGTAGGCTTAGATGCCTTACTTAACTCAATAACCGAAGACTTATGTGGCCCAAGTGACGATCTCTCGTTTGGTGGAGGGGGTGGTATCCTGGCCCAGGTCAAAGAACTAAATAAATTTCTTGAAACTGCAACAGCGGTTCTACAAAAAAGCCGGTAATGAGTATTCCTACGTTTTTACTTATGTTCATCAAGCTTAGCTTTTGAAATTTTGTTTTTCAACCTATGCATGCATATATGAGGCGCTTGTGTGGATTTTTTCAGTTCTGCTGTCTACTTTTTCATGGATGTATCCGTAGCGAGCGCGGTTCTTTTTTTTTGCATTGTCATGAATCTATCACCACCAGATGATGTTTTAATCCATTGAATTGCTCTTTTAATAGCCTGGGTCACCTGGAGGCCTAGATCCCAATGTCCATGGTTAATTCTAGTATTGAAGAATTCGAACCTCGGTAGCACCTGCAAAATCAGAATAGAAGCCCATAATGATAAGCATCTGATGATAAGCTGAACACCCATCTACACCGATACACATTCTTCGTCGGACTATGTATTGTTCCCTCAGTAAAGTGTAGCAACCGTCTACGTCGATAGAGTATCTTCGAGAAACCCAAATATCCGTTGGTACCAAGACTATATCCCGGTATACCCAGCTCCCGGCCACCCGTCGGATTCTCGCCATCTCCGCGCCTATACTTAGCTTCAATGGGATCTAGACCCTCGGACCAATTTTAGGCAGGATCACGGCTCGGGATTTAATCATCTCGGCGTTAACAAGGTCACATTCTATGTCGTAGCTAAGATAGACTCCTAAGACTACAAACAAATAGTAGTTCCAAATGTTGAATATAGTTGTACATGCAGGGCCCCGGCGATATTATGGGATCGTATCAAGTTAAGCCGGCGGATGTCATGCTCCGATGGTACGGTACAGGTAGAGCTCCGAAAGGAACATGATGCTTGTGGAATGTGTTTGCGTAAGACATGGCAAAGCCTGACTGGATTAGAGAATGATATCAATCGATGAATGAAAATATGTATTCACCAGTTGGCTTGCGCTTATGCCATTTTACATTTTCTTGTTTTTTTGACGAGCTCACACAATCGTGGACATCAGATGCCAAAAAACGGACGCAGTCTCCGAAGTCCAAGAAACCAGGGGCTAAATACTCGTAGTCGTAAAATACTAATCAGGGTCTACTAAGTCGTCCCAACAAAGAATTTCCGTGAAGAAGCTGGTGAGATATAACTTTTTTATAACCAACCAAAAAGATATGCCGAGGTATTTAGTACACCTCGTGCCTCCGTTCTCATAATGGTACGAATATTTAGCAAATAGCGGCCTAGGAGCGTACGAGGGGCAAGACCGTCGGGTCGGAGGAAAACACAATTTAGTCTATTTCTTTTTTCCCTTTTTGCACGCCCGTCGCTGTTACACGAAGCGCACAAGATCTGACATGACGACTGTCTGACGAAAGTAACTGTCACAACTTAAGTGGAAGAGGAAGAGAAAAGACCGACAGTACGGTACTAGCGAGCGGAAGCGAAGATGGCGTTGAGGATACTCGCTAACTCGCTAGGTTGTTGTGGAAAGATGGCTACCGCTGCAGAAGGGGAGGCGAGAGAGCTGCCGAGCTGCAGGTCAGTAGCACGTTGAACTTTGCATTTGGGGCTGCGAGGTAGACAAATAATGAGCAACTATGAGGGAGTACAAGATGTTTCGGTCTCTAATAGATGGATAGTATAGCTAGCTGACAGCTCGGGGTATATCAAGTATTAGCCTCGATCCCCGAAATTGATGAAATCTGTTAAATGAGTCAAATTTCCGCGTTGGCCGTGATGTTTGGGGGGAAAGGGGAGATTTTGATATCGACTTATGCATTGCGACAACACCTTTGCATGAATATTGGAGGGTACCTGCTGCGTCATGTGGGATACCGAATCACTCCTTGCTTGCCATATCGCCCTGCTAGAAACAAAAATTCTTCCAAGTAAGGGCATATCAACTCGCGATGTATTTGCAGTCTCAGCTTTAGGTAATCTAGTCTCGTAAATCAGAATCTGTGACAATTCTTTTACAGGATAGCAATCGCTTTGCCATGATCTTTCGAGAAGTCAAGCAAGGGTATGCTGTCCGCATCTATGATGATTTCAGCGGGCTTGGGAGACATGCAGAAACACATCTCGCACCATCTTAACATGCAAGAGGGGGAAAGGGGATGAGGGCCAGTGCATTGTCTAGACCAATCCGTTTGCTGGGCAGGATCAGCCTTGAGGCTGCAACCCATTCGAGCGACGTCCAAGACTTTCGAAGAATGGCTGATACTTCATAAAATGTACCTGTACTTGGAACTGACAACGATGGGATGTCGAGACACTTATGATTTCCGACTCTTCTCCTTGATATCTTTTGACAATAGGCTAAGACGGGGCGGTGGGCTTTAGATAGATTTTATTTTTGCTGAAAAGTGATATGTGCAACCTTCGGCAAGCAGGGCCATTTCACCCTACAGCCCTATGCATATGAAGAGACTGAACGCGAGACTGGCGAACCGTCAGGTGTTTTTTTTTTTTTTTTTTCGAAAATCCCCAAAGGTAAAATTCGGACGCCTTGACCACCTAGATTGCGGATCTCTTTAGGAAGTTGAATAAGATCTGCTACGCTTGTTTCAGCCCACGGTTTCTCGTAGATTATTCACAATAGACTTGCGTACTGGTGGAATTGAAGCTTCGGATTCTTTCGTTGCCGGTAACTTCCACGCCAACCGGGGCTTCTAACAAAATTGGTTAAGCGTGATCTGTTTCTGGAATCCAGCCGTTTTGAACTTCGCTCTGCGGATGCAACAGGCCTCTTTTCCATTGCATAACCTAACTAGCCTGGTATATCCCTCGCCCTTACACTAATTTACTCCCTCGTGCTATTGTTCGTGGTGTCATGAGTTTGCAAGTTTTTTTTTTTTTTTTTTTTTTTTGAGATTCCTGCATCTGCATGTCTGTGGCGAACGGTGAAAGAAACAGGATGCCTGAGCCTGTCAATCAATACTTTTGTCAAGTTATAAGATACTCGATATCATATTTGTCTATTTGTGTGTGAGCTCAGGCTATAACGTCGTCACTTGTTTCTGCAGTATTTATGGGAGCTGTGAACCAAAATCCTTTTTTAGCTAGGTGGATATCGAAGAGTTTTGTTACTCCTATCTTTTCTCATTAGCTTCGGCCATGCTCTGACAAATTGGTAGGTTGAGCCGCATATACGAAAAAAGAGGAGCAATTTTTGGCGAGGCCAACGACGATCACTCCGGCTTGTCGTTTCTTTCTTTGAGCATGTAGCGAAACCTTTTGTACTCCTGGAGGTCCCCGAGTTGAGCGCCGGTTCAGTCTAAGGTATTAGTCGCAAAATGGAAAAGCAATCATCCAAGACATCAAAGTGTGACCCCACAATTCCTAGTTATTTTTTAAGAAGAAAAACGATTCGTTCATATCATGATGCCTCTGATGGTCGTACAAAGCTGCGCATGCCCAACCTTTAGTTGTATTGTTTTTCGACAATCCAGGCCCAGAACGCTCCCCCAAAGAATTGGGTTCCTGGTAAGCCTCAAGATCTAGATCGGGTGACAACAATACCAAGAGCAGCTTGATCAAAATCAACAGGTGCAGCGTCGAATATCCACACCCGAAACCAAGGTGTTAGCTGGTTTAGGAGTGGGTCTTCTCCGTCAATGAAAGAACTTTAAATCCGACAGACTAAGCCCGGCACAAGCTTCGATGCTCGCGAGAAGGGATCCTGGAAAGATCTCGATGTTAAGTTTTGCACATCCTAGAGGCACTCGGATGCTAGGCGGCCTATATGTAAGCCTGATTGTTGAGTTTCGTGAGCGAGTGCAGACGCTTCATGGTCAGGAGGAGATAACCTGAGAGACGTCAGTGCGTAGGCTATACGTAGGGAACCGCATGAATCCGAGCAGATATATAAAGAATAGGTTCTGCTTAGATCCGAAGGGTGTTTGCTTTGAGAAAACGCCTCGTCGCTCGCTCGCTCACTCCCTCGTGGAAGACCCACCGGAAGACCCCGTCACCGCCTCCTCTCTCGTCAAAAGAAGAAAAAGAATTTCTGCGCGAACAGGGTCTTGATAATTCTGGCTGACCCTTCAGCTCTTGTGAGGGAGGACATCTTCATCCGCCTTTCCTCTGCATTTGCACGCTTTTTTCTTTTCTTTCTTTTCTTAAACATCGATTCCTGCAGAAGCATAATACGTCAGCCCTTTAACCCTGCGTTTCTGATTTGATCATTTCACGTTTCCTCTTGTTCGAATTCCGGAAACCGGGTCTTTTCCCTGCAAGACTCCTTCACTCCCCGTTTCCCCGGCCGATGACCCAAGCAAAAAAGAAATATCAGATGTGATAGAGGTGCTCGAGTGCATATATAGCAGCAAAGCGAGCGGGTGGGTGTCGCCGTTCCTGATCCGATTGACCATTGCGGGGTGGATTCGACTCGACTGGATTCGATTCGCAGTGTCTTGTTGGATCACCGTCAGATCAGGTTCTGGTTGTCCAACCGGCCGAAGCAACAAACGTTTAGACGCAACGCGACCTCGACAGCCTCGACAGCCTCGACGACCTCGACAGCCTCGACGACCTCGACAGCCTCGACGACCTCGACAGCCTCGACAGCCTCGACGACCTCGACGGCCTCGACGGACGACAGGCAGGACAATCATGTCGGGCCAGCCCATTACCAGACATGTGCGCACTCGGACAGGTACGCTGTTGCTTCATCATTCAGCCTTTGCAAACCTCTCAGACTTTGGCTCTGCCAGCGGAATCCTCCACCCGATAATCTGACCTTTTCAAGCTGACCTGGGCATGCGTAGGCTGCTGGACCTGTCGTTTCCGCAAGAAGAAGTGTGATGAGGGTCGTCCAGCATGTGAGCAGTGCTCCCACCTCCAGCTAAGATGTGACGGCTACGACGGCCAGCCGCCGTGGATGAAAGATCCCGTCAAGGCGGCCACCAAGAAGAAGGAGATCAAGGACCAGATGGTTCGCCGGAGCCGGAGAAGAAAGAAGAATCAGAATCAGGATCCGAGTAAAGCTCAGTTACCGTCGCAGAAACCCAGAATCCCTACGAAACCGCCCACGCCGCCGCCAACCAACATTAGCCTAGAAAACGAAAGCGCCTTCGTTTCCCGGGAGCAGTTCCCAGCAATATCTCTACCTATGAGCACTAGCGACCATGATTTCTCCAGGTTTTCGACGTCGTCGCCGGAAGATTCTGGCCCTTCGGAACTCTCGCCCTTCAACATGAGGGGTATGCATTGGGCGGTAAACCTAACGACATCAAGACAGACCCACACCCTTTCCCCTCCAACGACTGCCACGCTTCCTTCTAGAGAGTCCACACAAGCTCCTTCCGTAGAAGAGACGATAAAAGAGGAAGAAGAGGAGGATGTCGCAGACGAAGAGATGGACTCAGCGAATTCCTCAACAACGCATGAAATTGCTCGATACGGCATGCACCGTTCTTCCATTCCATACTACGACTTCCCCGACTTACAAATCCAGACCGAAAACAAGCTCGACGTAAATCTTGCAAACTTGTACTTGCGGACCATCTTTGGCGTAACCTATCGCGCTCTTTCTGACGAGCAGGTAGTCCAATACAATGACGCGCTGATAGTACCGATGTTCAATGACAACAAATCCTTTTTACACGGCTGTCTGAGTAGCACAGCGCTTCACCTCACCGCGACAAACATCTCCGAGCCCCAAAGGAAAGCCCTCGTTACCGAAGTATTCCGACATAGACAAAAGAGCTTGAAGTCTCTAAAGCACCAAGTTGCACATAGCACAGATAGCGAAGAGCGCATCAAAATCGCCGCTACCGTTTGCGCCCTCATCTCTTTTGAAGTTTTTTCAAGGAAAACCGACTGGCAACTCCACGTCAAAGCAGCCACTGATTGTGTGGTACTACTAAATTGGTGTGAGCAGCGCCCCACCCATCCCGGACAATGGTTCATATACTCTCGAATCCTGTGGCTCGACATCCTCTCCTCTCTTACCACGGGAATGAAGCCGGTGTTTTCAAACTTCTATCACAGAATCTTATTTTTGCCGCCGGAATCCAGAAACTTGGTCAATCGTCTTGTCGAGATGACTGGATGCGAGGATTCCGTCCTTTATTTAATATCCGAAATCACATGCCTCGAAAACTGGAAGTTTGAAACCCTGCGATCACAGCCGTTAGATGCAATCCAAGGAGAGCTGCTACGGAGAGGACAGGTTTTAGATAGGGAACTAAAGCGACTTGCAATAACGGATATATCGAGTCGGAGCCCTCGATCCGGGCCTGGTTATAACTACTGGAACTACAATTCTGTTCACACTTCGCCTCAAGGAGACGATATGGATATAGAATTCGAAGAAAGCGACTTTGGTGATGACACTGACGTTGATTCCGACTATGATGGTGAAGACGATGATCTATCATATGTTGACGAAGATCCGCCACCTGAGATCAACGAAGTCGTTGACGGAATCGTGAGACGAAACTCCAGTTTTACCACTTTGGAGACTCAGTATCATGGCCCAATCTCTCCTACGGATACTGAAAAGGGCGATGTCTTTGTTACTGAAGGCACCAATCAACTGATCGAAGATCGCGTAACATTTAAAAAGGCCGTTACTGAGGCATTTAGAATCATGGCTCGGGTTTATCTACGCATCGTGATTTACGGTTTCAACCCCTACGAGACCGAATCTCAAGCTCTTCTGCAAGAATTGCTAGCAGTTATTAACTTCATTCCTAGTCTGTATATGGGTTACGAGCGTTCAATCATATCTCCATTGTTAATCGTTGGCTCTCTTGCGACAACGCCGCAGTTTCAGCATATAATTTCAACACGATTAAAGAAAACCCCACATATGGCAAAATATGGAAATTTAGGTAATGTGGACAAGATCTTGACAGAAATTTGGTCAAGGACATGGACACCGGACCCACGGGAACCGGTGCCTTGGCGCAAGGTCATGCAAGAAAAAGGCTGGGAGTACTTGATGGTGTAGATGCAGATACACTGTACTGTAATCTTTTTCGTATTCTTGGCTTTGCATCCTTAATATTGAGCCGTAATTTTGCTTCTCGTATAAGCATAAAAGCAAGCGTCCTTGAAAAGGTTTTATCATTAACACCCTGATTATTATTTCTTTTCGCCTCGTACTATCGTTCTATGTCGTTTGGCAATGCTTGGGTGGGCATCATATACCCCGGCGCAACCTTTTGGAGGGATCTTCTTTCATTTCAGTGTTCATTTTTTTGTTCTATTTTCCTCTTTTCTCTGGAACCATTCTTAATCTTAGTTGTCATTTTGTTTTGGTTCTTAACGGGTTACAATATAAGCATGGGATTTTGTTTTCAATTGCAAGTCTTTCGTTTGAGTTTTCAAAAAGACTGGTACTCATATTTTACTTCGTTGCCTTTTTTTTTTTTTTTTTTTACAAATCGGTGCAGTGGCGCTTTCTTTCCACTATAAACTGCAAGGCGCGCTCACCAGCTACATTGTTCATTATACAGTCATTAAGTAAGTTTGACGTATAGGGCAAAAAAGTAACTTGATACATGTTCGGTATAGAATGAACAACCCGAATGGAAAGGTTATTTCATAATCAAATTTCCTCTATTTCAACATTTTCGATGTCTTTATAGCAATTAATGTGGGAAAGCTGTTTGGCGTGAAACGAATAGTAGGCCCTAGTGGTATATTTAGGCATACATTAGAGAGCACCAAAAACAATATTACTCTAGGAACTTTTTGAAAGGGAAGTAAAAATTGAAATGAGAGAAAACGGCAGACCGATTCTCTTTCCCCTTCTAACAAGGTGTGTTACCGGCTAAAGCGACCAAAACGAAGTAGCTGGTAACACAAGTTCCTTTTCTTCTTCACCTGAAACATAAGAAACAAATATCACATGTGAAAGTTATCGTTGACGACGACGCTAACGATACTGGTAATGAACCCCGGTTGGTCGGACGCGATCGACGATTGTATTGTTAAGTATCTTACAGCTATCTCCCGTGAGGGTAGACAGGCTAAGAGAGCTGGTTCTTCACTTTCCCTGCTTTAAACCTACTGACCTTCCTCTTATCCAAATTCTCATCAATCGGCACAATTGTCTTCTCCTCGTCTGTCTCCACGAACCCACCTTGCCGTTGTATGAGCTTATTTCTCATCGCGAAATAGGCACTCGATACCTCTCGCTGGTGGAAATCCGGATCAAGCTCGTCCGGTGCCCTGGGTGCTCTTTGGGTTGATGGGGCCATGGGGCCAGACGGCATTTGCCATGTGGGTGCACGTTCTATAATTGAAGATGCCATAATCGGTCGATCCTCGTCCGAGAGTTCGTCACCGAGTGGGTCTAGTGCTGTCGCAGTATCATCCGGCTCCTTGTTCTTGTCCTTTGTTGCGGATTGCGACGCGTTCGCCTTGGATGAGGCGGCTTTGCGCACGGGCATTTTCTTTGCTGGTTTCGGCGCCGTTGGGGCGGACATTTCAACCACTCTTTCAATAATCTCGTACGACCCGGGAGCCGGAATAGGGTTTGCCCTAACAGCGTTTGAGGTTGATGCCTTCTTCGTGTTTGAGGTTGCCTTTTCTACTTCCAGCTGCTCCTTCACTTTCTGTACTTGTCTTGCTGCTTTGAATAGCGACGGCAGCTTCTGCTTTTTGTGCTCCTCTGCTGTGTTTTGGAAGTATCGTTCTTCCTGGTCTTTTGTACCAGGTCCGAAGACCATGTCTAGGATACTAGGGTCGATATCCTCGTTATCAAAGCCGTCTCTGACAAGTTCAGACGGATTAGATGGCGGTTTTAATATTGGTGCAGGCGCAGGTGCAATATCCAATGCCTCTGCGAACCTAACACCCTTCTTTTCTGACGGCTTCTTCTTCCCTTTGCTGGGGGGCTCGGCAAGTGCGTCTGTCGGGGCTGCCTTCGCTAGAGTATCTGTTGTGGAACTAACTTCAGCTGCAACCTTCTCTGCCTTTTCCCTTGCCTCAATTTTCTTCTGTAGTATCATCATTTCCCTTCGTATTTTGTTGGATACCAATTGACCTCTTGACCTGCCCCATTGATCTTCCTCTTCATCTGTCCCCTGGTAGTCTTCGTCCTCTTCTTCTTCATCATAGTCGTCCGACATGTCTTCCTCGTCTAGTTCTATCTCGGCAACAATATTATTCACGTCTCTCATGTTGTACCGAATCATTTCTTCTCTCAGTTGCTTGTCTTCTTCGGTCTCCTCTACTTCTGGTAGGTTCTCAAATGGATCAATGTCGTTATCGTCTTCATCGTCGTCTTCGTCATCTTCGTCATCTTCTAGGATGCGTATTCTTGCAACTCCTTCCTTCGCAGATGCTTGCTTTAGCTGCTCATCGCTCGTTATTAAAGAAGTCGCATCCTCCGGAGCTGAGATTATCTCCTTGATGGTTGCTGTTTCCTCTTTCACTGGAGCCGGAGCTGTTTCCTTCACATCGGGTACCAACTGCGGCTTCACACGTTTCTCCGTTAGGACCATACCTGACTGAGAAGAATATTCCTTTTCCGTAGCTTGAATTCGTTTCGGAGTTCGAGATTGAGACTTTGGTGTTGGTTTAGGTTTCTGTTGTATTTGTTCTTTCGTAGGAATCTTCTTATCGCCCGCTGGGGGAGTCGGCTTCGAAACGGGTTTGCTGCTTCCTTTAGATTTCTCCGTAGATTTAGCAGCTCCTTCCTTCTCCTTCTGCTTTTTCGATAGTGTATCGACGAGGGGTTGGAAGCTTTCGATAGCGGCCTGAACATTGAATGGCTGTGCCGAACCGCCTGCAGCAGGACTGACATTTGACTCTGACTAAATATTAGATTAAATCGTTTATGTACGATAATGTGCGCAAGTACACATACTAATAATTTTGCCCTTCTCGTCCAAGTCCTCCCGTATGTCCATGACAGGTAGTCCCTCCTCATTTGTAAGCTGTCCGGAGTGCTCAATAACTCGAACATTATCAAGTGTCGATTCGCCAACCTCTAGTTGCTTTTCGATTTTGTCGATATTTCCTTGAATATCTAGATGCATAAGCTTTTGTGCATTTGCGGGGAAAGGATCTAGAGAGAGTAGAGTAGAGTCAACTAACAGTCTATTCGGTGACGTACGGCTTCTGCGACCTGAGAAGGGCCACGCCTGATGCCTTCCTTATCCCCCAGGAAGGATGTGACTTCTTCTCGTGTGACGACATCGCCGCCAAAGTCGTCCGCGATCGCGAGGATTTGATTTCGGTTGGCGGTCTTGGGAAGCGCGAGGAGTTCTTCTCTCAAGCCTTCATATTCGGCGGAGTGTATTTGCCAATGCTTCAGCGCCTGGCGTAGCTTGGTGACAGACTGTTCGAGCTGCTGCCTCTGCTTTTCGGTGACTTCGATCGCGTCCATCTTGTCGGTGAGGTTGTTGAACAGAGAATGGGAACGAAGGAAAGAGAAAGAAAAAAAAACTCTTTGATGTGTCTTAAGTCAGGTTAGTCAGGTTCTGCGGCTTAAAAATCAAGAGGATCCGCAACGGGCCAGAACTAGGCCAATAAGCGCGTCTACCCACCTCCAAACCTCAGCGATATATTTACATCGTCTTCACGACATGCCCATGCTCACTATCCTTCATAACCCGATATTCCCTCGAAAGAACCTCTCAGTATGCCGTCACTCAACGCCAGCGCGGCTGCTACCGCGGCTGCCATTGCTCGCGCCCGCGAAAACGCTGTAAACCGGGGTAGTGGCGACGCCGACGAAATATGTCCTGTCTGCAAATCCTCACGTTATCTCAACCCGAATATGCGATTCCTTGTAAACCCGGAATGCTACCATAAGATGTGCGAGTCCTGCGTGGATCGGTTATTCTCACAGGGACCGTCACAATGTCCCGTTGTCGGATGCGATAAGATTCTCCGGAAGCAAAAGTTCAGGAGACAGACGTTTGAGGATATACAGGTTGAACGGGAGGTTGACATTCGGAAAAGGATCACAAAAACGTATGATATATCTGTTACGCGATTGTATTTGTGGTGTAGGGAGTGTACAATGGCTAACGGTAACGGGTATACTAGGTTCAACAAACGACAGGAAGACTTCCCCTCGCTCAAAGAGTTCAATGATTACCTCGAGGAAGTTGAGACTGTTACTTTCAACTTGATGAATAGTGTCGACATGTCTGCTACGGAAGCCAAGATCACAGCATTCGAACAATCCAATAAATCCACAATCCTCCAAAACGCAGCTAAAGCGGCACAGGAAGCGCAATTTTTACAAGCTCAGCGCGAGTTCGAACGTGAACAGCACAGAAGAGCCAGAGAGTTCGAAAACGAGATTGAAGCAGAAGAAAAGAGGGATAAAATTGAGCACAAAGCGAACCTGCTCAAGGCTTTGGAGGCTGACAACCCAGATGCAGAAGTGGCAAAGGTCAATAAGCTCGCGAGGAAGAAGAGCTCAATGCGGAAGGAGAACCAGGAACGCAGAGCGAGGGAGTTAGAAGCTGCCAGGAATGCACCCGCATTCCAATTTATGGCGAATCTTAATAAACCAAGCGATGAACCACACAAGCCGTACGAACCCGTGGATGGCTATGATGAGACCAACAAATATTTTGTCTACAGAGAGAAATATGATAACCCGTATGTTTTTACTTCCCCTCTCATTTGCTAGTTGTTTCAAGATGCTAACTTTTCGGGCTAGGTGGCTGGACGGCGCGCTCAACGACAAGTCGATGTTAGCCGGTGGTTATTTGGTACCACAATATTGCGAACGTGCTATATTCGAGGCCTTTTCTGGTGTAGGGTGCTTTATTGAAGATCCACCATTGATTGAAGAGACTCCAATCTCATCATCGTTTGACACGCCTATGTCGGACGCTATTTCGGTATAAGCGGATGGCTAGCGGGACTAGTCTTATATTCACCTCTCTCTTTATCTCATGTTTATTTTTTGCAAGCGGTGTAAGAGGTTCTTTTTTTAGTTTTGGCGTTATGGACTCGGACCTTGGCAATATATGTAGATATGGACAATTGTGTTATGTTTTAAATGAACTAGTGAGTATTGATGGATCTAGTATAAATTTAATATTTGAAGATTACGATTTGCTATGTGCATTATAAACCCCGATTCCATGATTTCAGCCAGGGCTTGTTGAAACCCGACCTATAGAGAAAACCAATGCTGGCGTAACCCGACTGTAACCCGTGAGTGTTAAAATCTTGAAAATAGCTCTACTTCTCACTTGCTCAGTTCGATACCATCACAGCTTCTTCTTCATCCCTTTCAACTACTTCCAAAAACCCCCCAACTAAATGTAAAGAGCCAGTCACCAGGACTTGCGATTTACCGTTTAAGGCTTTAATAGCCTCTACCGTTTCCTGTATAGTCTCCATAACATGCATTTCTGCTACACTGCCGGTTTCTTCCCATGCCTTTGCAAGCCCTTTCTGAACTTTCAGCGTGTCGACAGCCGCATTGTTTGTATTCATGCTGACTAGGTCTGCCTTGTACGTGTGATCGCTATAAGTCCGGTTTGTGGTAAAGTAAACCTGAGTGAAGATATCACCGCCAAGCTGCTTCTTCAAAATCTCATTTAAGTCTTTAGCCAGTTGTTCGGCGTCTCTCGTTTGCTGGTTGAACAAGAGCACAACGTTATTAAAGTCGCTGGTTTATGCCTTTTGATTAGCACCGTATCATCCCGCAGTTATACATGACTTAATATACCTTCTCTCATGCACCGACGCAAACCATTTCCCGGCCTCAAGGATGCTATCCTTAGTATGAGCACCATCAATACACCATTGTACCTTCCCATCTTCCTCCTCAATTATCTGACACCTGCCCTTCCACACAGCATTCTCCAACCCGACTCTCACCTCCTCCGGCAATACTGTCCCATCCCCAACCTTAATCCCAACCCCACACCTTTGCATATGCTCCTCCACCATCTTTACCGCCAAACTCGCATTCCCCCTTTGAAAATCCCCCGCCAAGCCCAACTTTATCCCTTCAACGGTCTTCAAAACCGCAACCTCCTCAACCTCAATACCCTTCTCCCTCGCTCTTTCCTCAATAACCGCCATCGCTTCCTTCTCCTGCGGCACAGTAAACCCTTTAGTCCCACTCTTAAAAATCCCCGCTTTATGCCATGCGATCTGTCCCAGCGTATCCCCGAGCACACCGACATGATCGATCCCTAGCCGCGTGATCCCCGTGACCGTCGGCTTCTCCACGATATTAGTAGAATCATACTCCCCGCCAACGCCGACCTCAAACACGACACTATCAACTCCTTCCCGCACGTAGATATGTAACGCTAGTAACGTCAAGTATCGGAAATAACTCGGCATGGCGCCGCATTCCTGCGGTCCTTCCTTGCTATTCGACTGTTCGAGCCGATCATGGAGCTCGAAGAAGTATTTGGCGAATGCTGGTTCTGAGATTGGATGGCCGTTGATTTGGATTCTTTCGCGGACGGCTTTGAGGTGGGGTGACGTGTATGTTCCTATCTTTGTCGGGAACGAAGTGGTAGAGGAGTATTGACGCAGGATGGAGGTTATAAAGGCGCAGGTTGAGCCTTTACCCTTTGTGCCCGCGACGTGAAGAATATTTAATTTGTTGAAGTCTGATGGCTAATTATACCAGGTATCAAGAAATTAGTATACCGAAGGATCAAACATTTTATAATTCTGTAGGCATGTTGCATGTGGGAAGATCGTGGATGCGGATGTGGATATACGAGGTGTGTGTGCGTTGTACATGTTGTATTTTGTATGCAAGCAAAATTGGGAAGCTGACCTTATACCCAGCCCGGCGAAAATACTCGATCATTTCGGGTAGGGACAGCTGGTTCATATTGGGATTCTTGCGCGCTGCATCCAGCGATGCGAAGTTTGTTTGGAATCCGTTGAGGGTTGCGATTGCATCCTAATATTTAGTGTATACAGATATCATCATCAGTCTTTATACATTGACATCTGCCTTGATAAAGTCAATTGCGACGGAATATTAGAAGCACTTACGGCATAGGTACGCTCCTTCTGGGGATCGGCGGAGGCCATTTTTGTGGATGTACAGCAGGTTCTGGTGTTATTCTGAGTTATTGGAGATAAGAAGATTTTAGATTGCAATCGTAATCGCAGGTGATGCTTGGAGAAACGCAGGGCAGGTCGAGCGCATGAGGGCGAGAAGTGAAAAAAAGACAGACCGATCATGAAGAAAAAAGAGGAGATGTTGATATTCTGATATTATATTACATTTTCTCATATGACATGGCTTGATGGCTTGCGGGACACGACTTGATGTTGTTTTGGGTTAGAATCCAGACATCATGTTAGTCTGGAAGGTGACCCAACACAGCCTACTCAATATATCTATAACAGTTGGTGGAACTCAATGATATGCACCACGATACGATAGTAAGAAGACCATATTTTATACTAAAAGTTGGCAGCTCTCGAGCTTGAGTACCCAAGTTTATATAGTCCGAAATGATAAGATACAAGTAGAGCAGTAGAAATAAAATATGTCGCTGAAATGCCCATAAAGCTACCATGCCATAACAAAAAACTCCGGGGAAATATGTGGTGAAAAAAATACAAAAGAATCGAAAATATGTAGAAAATACAGAGGCTAAAGCTAGTGCATACAAAGAATATTATGTTCAGCCATCTCACTTCAATTTCTTCCACACCCTTGACATCTTCCCGCCTCCTTCACCGCTCGTCGTTGGTCTCGCCGATGGGGGTGGCAGCGGGATTGATACATTCCCTCCAAGCGGATTATACCCGCTGACGGGCTCTTCGATATCGTCGTCCTTCGGGAAAGATTTCGCTTCTCCGTCCCTTCCATTATCGATAGATCTGGCATCTAAATCATCTGGGAAGGAAGCAGGTAGTTCCACGGGCTCTAGCTGAACGTTTTCCGCAATGCTTTCGTTTCGAGTTGCAAACGAGTTCCCACGCATATGCTCTCTGATGGGTGTCGCTGGTGGTTGTCCGATTTGAGACGAGATTACCATGGATGTTTGGATCGGTGGTGGGAATTTCGCAGATGGGAGACCTGGTGTCATTGGTGTTATCGTAGTTGGGAAGTATCCTGCGTTTGACATGGTTGTGATTTGTGGTACCGTAGCACTCGCGACTGTTGCGGGCGATCGGTACGGCATATTTGCCTGGTTTGCACCAGGAGGGGAAGGGAAACTAGATATAGGGAAGGTACCAAGGCCAACAGGCGCAAATGTGCTGGTCATTGGGCTCGGCTGCGCGCCTTGGAAGCGAGGGCTGTGGATCGCACCTGCACCTGTGATGTAGCCTTGCTGACCTGAGAACATGGGTAGAGGAGGAGGACGGCTTATGCGGACAGATTGAGAGTGGCCAAGGGCATACTGCTGGAATGTTGTTTGGTGTGGGCCTGGTGATTGCGGCGAAGCAGGATATTGCTGGGGAGGCGAGTTGGGGAGACTCGGTGGGGGTGGAGGTACGGCTGCAGATGTCGACATTGAACGTCCATGCCGGAATTCAGGTGGAGGAGGAGGTGGAACTTTAGATTCTGGGGTTTCATGGGCTATCGTTTGAGCAATCGTCTTTGCGACTTCTGGATAGAGCATGGCTGTCGCATCTCGATGCCTCAATACGGCATCTCGGAAAGCATTGACGTCTATGATATATGAGTTAGCAGAATATCAAACCAGATTTCTGGGGAATGACATACGTTCTGAGCTCGCAAATCTCAGTTTAAGTACTCCTAGGGTGCCTTGTGTCTTCCAGGGTTCCTTCAGGTCCATATTTGGCGATTTTTCAAGCTTTCGAACTTTGATCCCTGATATTCTCAGAGAATCCCCGCCAGCTTCTACTTCCACCTGTGTTGTAGGAGCGACTAATGAGGTAATGTTAGTATCGAGCTTTATGATGGCTAAATATAGAAGGCCCGGATGCTTACTGAATGCTGATACAAGATGGAATTGTCTGTGGAAGACAATGTTTATGAAGCCCAGCTCGTTCTCCCATAACTGGACCCTTCTATCATCTTGGCAGGTAAAGTTCGCAGGGTGCGGCCCCGCGGTAGAAGTCTCACCATCCTTTGGCTCCCGTGTAGATCTCACGAAATCTACTATGCCGTTAAAAAGCAATTGCTCGCCTCGAAGAGATTCCATGAATATCTGGGCGTGATCATCATGTTCGAACTGGAAGATGGGGCTATCTAGTGGCGCAGCTTCCTGAATCGCGTCGAGGTTGAAGCCGGGGTTAACCGTCAATATCTTCTCAACCAGCATGAATCTGACTTGGACTGTTGATTCGGGGAGTTGGTAAGGGAAACTTCGGTCCGTTACTGCTTCCGTATTAGCACTAGTTCACAAACCCCTGAAAGCTGGTGTGATTGGAATTACATGTGTAGTGGAGTTTGATGTGACCGCCATCAATTGGAGCAGATATAATAATCTTGGTGGTCTTTTTCGTTTGATTTTTGATCACTCTGCACTCCATTGTAGCACCAGCAGCGGGGAAGATTTCGCCATTGTTGCAGTCCAAGCAATCGACAGACGTGATGTTCCTATGAGGGTTAGCTAGACGCTCCTTCTACAATGGCAGGTAATTTGTCCAACGTACTTCCTCCATATCTCCTCGTCATCTTCGTCCTCCAAGCTTCTCATGTCGAGTCTCGGCTCTGGTGTTCTCGTTTTTGGCTCGCGACCGCTAGAAGATCTTGACGGTACAGTTTCTACTGCGACCGCAGCTGCAGCTTTTAGTTTCGCTTCAGCCTCGGCGGCTTGTGTTTCCAGCCGTTTTTGGTACTCCTCCACTATCCGTACAAAGTAATCCGCCACTACAGCAACCGTTGTTGTTAGAAGGTACTTTTTAGAAAATAGAAGAGTTTTTAGGAACGCACTCGAGTGTTTCCAGAAGTATAGATCCACACAAAACGGCCGCCAGTTATGTACTCCGTCGTTTCTCTCGTCAGGCGCAGCGAGCATCCAATCACTTCCGAGATTAACGCCATAGTCATCGCCATAGTCGATTTCGGCTCTAACAAAGCATTCCTGGTCGTTTCCGAATTCCAGGCTGAGGACTGAGATATCTGTATATACCAATCTGTGTCAGAATTTCAGACATTCCGCAGTATGGGGTAATTTCGAGCGTAGAAGCTGACCTCCGCTTAAAGCACATCCTTTCGGGTCGGCGGCGTCGATGAAGCGGACCCGTATCCTGCCGGTATCCTCCTTTAAAAAAAGCCCGATTTTGGTACCCCTTTCGAAAGTTGAGTGTGACGGTCGCTCTTCCGGTACGGAGATGTAATAGTGAACATCGGCGATTGCGTTGAGTCTGCGTCGGAGCGAAGAAGAGTGAACGGTTAGCTTTTTAACGGATCTCAATTGGTTTACCTGTCATGCATGTATCCGCCGTGCACCAGTTCCGCATATGCATTCTGATCGTGTGAAGCGGGAGCACAAGGATAGAGAGAGAGAGAGAGAGAGAGAGAGAAAAGGAAAGGAAAGGAACCTACAACTGCCTTCCATCTTTACCGCTGTTCGCGCGCGCGAGGTTGCTCTGCAGGCGGATGCTCGTAGATCGTTTTATTATCGACGACATGGTCACTGTTCTTTTTATTTTGGGGAACGCCTTCCCTAAGCAGGGGATGAGATAGAGTGAAAGTAGGGAGATCGGCTTTTGATTATCCCCCCTCGTGATATTTTAGCGAGCGGTTGATGGCGCAGGTGTCGCCTCTTTTCATTCCCCCTAGCCAGGTCACGAACAAAAGCTTTACCGAGTTGTCCGTCGTTTAGTGATATCACATGTGTATGCAAATTCTATGGGAGGGGTGAAGTACTTTAAGTAGTCGTAGCAAGGAAGAAAAAAACTGGAATAGGAGAAAGCTTAAGAAAGCGCCGTTAGAAGATTACCTTCCTGAAGCCTCAAGACACGGCCTTTCTTCTGATCTGACCAGACAGAGCGCAAGCTGCATCGATCAAAGGAGTCTTAAAATCCCCGCATCAATGAAAAGCGGCCTGTTGCCCCTAGTCAGCTGTCCAGCCAATCGTTAGACAGAATACAGGCGCCCGGTGCTTACGGGCTTGAAGGCAGGGGTGTAGGGCCAATGATCTGTTAGGCACACACAGTGTCGTCCCGCGAAACTGGGACCAGCGGTTAGCCGCCGTGCAATCCCCGCCATTGCATGCCGGGGTCATGCAAGCTAGCTAATAAGGCGGGATGCTTGTGTTGTGCGAGACGGGCATTTCGAATTCGAAAGCGTGGTGCGGGACACAAGCGACTATCTTGCCGCAACATGGGACGGATGGGTGCACTTCCCGTTCCCGTGATTTTATAGAAGCCCAGGTTTAATATCGTTTGTATTGAATATCATTTATAGATGTTGATTACTTTGTGATGTAGATAGAGCTTTCCTCTCCGATTATTTTCTTATCATGACGGCTGAACGGTTTCAAGCCGAAATATGTGTTGACAGAAGGTGGACCTGGACGCATGAATATTGATAGCAAACAGTATGCAGGCCAGTTAATGCGGGTATCTTCCCTCCCAGTTTTTCTCCCCGCTTTTCCTTCCGAGTTTCTATTCTTGCAATTATAATGTCGGAGCCTGCTGCGACTGTACCGCATCTTTGCATTGGAATACAAACGATTGCGAACTTTAGTGACGACGGCAATAAGGTTCTGAAAAGCAGGTCGAGTCGGGCCGGGCTGAGCTCTTGACTTTGGCAGTTTTATTTCTGGTAGTTGACAACAACAGCAAGAGATTGTTCGAATGAAACATACTGCATGCGCTACCTTGTGTCTAAGTTTGACTGATAGCTCGTAGAATTCTACTCCCTATAGGCTTTTCTCAAGATCACATTCCCTGGGATAGTTGTTAGCATCCTTGTGTATGTTTAAGAAGGTCTGGTAAGTGTTATTTTATTTTATTGGTCTTACCAAGACGGTGCCATTCTCGAGGCTCGGGAGGAATTGATGACGGGATAGAGCGGGCGGTAGCATGCTAAGCTTTGTCCTTTGGTAGCTTTGGTAATACAGCCAGCACACATGAGACCGCTTGGGATTTTTAAAGACCAGGGTATCTAAATATAAGCGAGAGCAGCTGCATATAAAACGAAGGGAGCTATAAACCAACTGCTACTCGGTGGATTTTCTTGAAGAAAATGCAGCTGTTAGATCGAGATGGATGGATGGTAGTTGGAGCGGGCGAGAGATTTTGTTTGACCGGCTGCTGGGCCAAAGCTGCTGTCGATGGGATGAGATTTTTGACACAGCTGGCCGAAGCTGCTTCCCTCGTCTCGTCTCTCGCAGAAGCAGCAGCAGCAGCAGCAGCAGCACACAACAAAACTCTCGGCATCCCCAAATCCATCAACGTCCTCCTCTCCATCAACCACCTCCTCCCCCTCCTCCAACGTCCATCGCACATCATCAACACGACGCACCAAAATCATCAAGCTATCTTCAAACGTTTGTTTCAACCTGCCGCGCTGTTGCAAAATATTCTATTTATTTTTTTCACCATCGAGGAGCTATCTCGGCCCTCGGAAAGTGCACAATGCCCACGCAGGTAAGCTGCTATCCTTCAGCCACCCTTTTTTTTTTTGGTTTCGCTGCTGCTGGGCCTGATGCGATGCGATGCGATGCATTGTGGGCCGGCTTAATTTGTTGTTGTTGTGCGTGCGGTGTCGCCCAAATTGACACACACCTCACGAACCTCCGACGGGTCGTGCAGAGCGTGCCATACCACAACCCCCTCAACCTCACCACCAACGCATCCATCTTGCCGGGCATAATAATTATATGAAAATGTTATGATGATGATGAAGGTGGTCATGTCTCTCAGTAAGGAGCAACGGCTGATTTATCCGTAATGCAGAATCGTAGCAATAAACCAGGCCGGCCTGCAAAGCCGCGCTCCAACTTGAGGCAGATTGCTCCCAGCGGCGGTGTCACAGATGAAGAAGACCCGTATGCAAACCCAAAGGAGCACCGCCTCTTCACTCCAAAGAAGGTGTACAACTTTGGCAAGCTGCATCCCAGTGGGAGCAGTGACCACCCCGAGTCCGTCAAGAGGCGCACTATTGTCTCCAAGAAGACCGGGCTTGATGCGGCCAAGTTCACCATCCGTGAAACTGCTCGCTCCAGGCGTCGCCATCGAAAGGATGCGCTTAGAAAAACCCAAAAGTACAAGGAGATGACCCTTGCCCAACAGCAAGCGGCGATGTCAGAGATAGATGCCAATATCCAGCGTGAGATTGCAGCCAGCGACCGTGAAGCCGAGTCCTCTTGGTCCGTCCTCCAGGCTCAGGCGCAAGGGCAGAGCCCTCCCCCCGACCTGACGCTTGAGCAAGTCCGCGCCCAAGAGATCCTTCATGAGGAGCAGACAAAGTCCCACAAACCTGGAAATTCCTCCACCGCTCGTAAAAGACTTCTTCGCCAACCAACCTCACTTGATCAGCATCATCAGAATCATCAGCATAATCTTTCTATGGAGTCCTCTAACAGCGATAACCCTCTCCCCTATGTCCATCGGCCTGGCCGCCGGCCACCCGGCCAACCTCCTTCTCGTCCATCTGCCGCTCTTGCAAGGCTCCCTAGGCTGTTGCCTCCTCCTTCGTACCCAGTGATTGAGAGTACTCGTCTTGGGCCAATCTCTAAACCAGAAGACCCGGTGTTCGGCATGGCTAATACTCGTGCTAAAACCCGAGCTTCTGCTTCGGTCTCTGCCAAAAATACTGGTCCAAAGACTGCCAATAGAACTTCTAAGAAGGCGAACCAGATCATCTCAAAATATCCCAACGACCTTGAAACTGAGAAAGAACTGCTCATTCAAGACGCCAAGTTTCGCGAGATGCTACTCAAGTCCGAGCTGGAAAAAGACATCAACTACCTCAAACTCACCTCGAAAAACAAGAAAATCAAACTCCAAGAGATTGATGACCAGGTTGAGCGAGAACTTGACGAAGCTATGGACAGCCTTCTCGAAGAATACGGAGAGCAATCTACTACAGAAAGCTCCGTTGGAAGACCATCTGCTGAGAGTGAAGTCCCCATCTCGAGCGACGAGGTTCTAGTTAGCGCTAAGCGTACTCTCGAAACCCTCTCTGCAAAGGGTAATGCTGGGATGACCCGAGCACCATCGGCTAAGAAACGCATGGTTGATGAAGATCTGCCAGAGAAGACCCGCCTACACAATCGCTCCAAGTCTTCGCCAAAGAAGCGTCGTCTTGCACCGATTGATTTCGAGGCAATCGAGAAAGTCTCCAAAGTTGGGACCGGGGAATCTACCCCTAGTGGCTCTGAGCCTTCTGGAAACCACAATTCCTCGCGTCGTGTCACACGCTCTCGAGCTGTTGACGCTACCGGGCAACCCCAAGCTACCACTCATGTAGCACAAAGTATTGAGGCACGAGGAAAGCAAACCTCGGATGCTGTCAGTACTCAATACAGCCTTAAAAGGAAGGCTTCTATCGAACAAAACATCAATTCTCGCGTTCAACGCCGTCGAACCCAGACAGGCGATGCCGCAGATGACGATGACGATGAGGGAAACTCTGGTGATGAACAGCATCACAAAAACCCACAGAAACGCCCCAATGCTAAAAAGGCCAACAAGAAGTCCCGACTCGTCATAACTGCTATGCCAGCCGATATGGCTGAGGAAAGCGAAGAGGAAAGAGAGAAGGGGGACGTCATTGTGAGGATGAGGGCCTGGCGAACCCTCAACCCTAGCAAGCAAGAGGGAGAAGACGGCGTCGTCACACTCCCCGAGGCTAATAGCGCCTTGGAGGAGGAGGCTGAGGCTGAGGAGAAGGAGGAGGAGGAGGACTTCGACAGTGGTCCAGGGGAGGGAGTCTGGGGGAGGTTCTTTAAGGGAGATCTCCTCAAAGACTACTTTCCCTGGACCTGGGGCGCACGCCCAACAGATTAATGGGTTCTTTTTTATGTTTTTTTTTAATTGTTTTTTTTTTCTGTAGTGGCCCCCTCATAATTATGAGAGAGGGGGCCGTTGTACTTAAATCAATCTTAATGAAAGTGGCATCCAAGCCACAAAATATGCATTTCATAAAAAAGAACCTCAGTAGCACAAAATAAGGTCCGCCTACGTCTACTCCATCAAAAAAAAAATTTCTGTGTTTTCCTTCCCCACGATATAACCATCCCGCTTCTTCGGCATCTCTTCGGCATCCATCGATAATTCCCCACCCTCACTCCCCCGCTTTCAATCAAATTTTGCTCATCGGCCAATTAGTGCCGACCAATTATTTGCGTCCGCTTCGACTTCTGTCTTCCCAACATGGCCCAAAACTATGTTGGAGCCTACGAAGATGTCACCTCTCCAAAACCATCAACCGGCAGGGGGGTAGCCAAACCCTTAGGGAGTGCCGACAATAGCTCTAAGAAGCGTAAACGGGATGAGGACCAAGAAGCCCCCCAGCAACCCACAAAACGCCTAAGGGCTACAGAAAAGCCCGCGATGGTCAGACCCACGGCAACTACTGCTAGCGGCCCATCAGTCAAGGAAGCTGCCAAGGCAGCATGCCTTCCCCAGAGAGCCCCGCACCGGTGGCAACGACTCATCGACAATCCGGAGGAGGATTGTGTTCAGATTACACCAGATAAGGTGCTGAAGTGGATTTTCCGAATCAATTTAAACGAGAAGAAGATTCGGTGGGGGTGGCCGGCGGTATGCCTGGTCAGACGACTCGTCGATGCCAGGCCGGAGGAATGATCTCTTTTGGTCTCACCTTCTTTTTCTCATTATTTGCGTTTTTATTTTCCTTATGTTTTTTTCTTTTCTGCTATCTTTTCCCTGTTTTTCTTACTTTCCTGTCTTTTATTTTCCTGTATATTACTTAGTGGTTTATTTACGTTGTTTTTGTCTTCTTGCTTCAATGATACCCTTCTCGTTCTTTGCTCTTCTAACTTCTTGCCGTTATCGTTCTTTCTCTGTATACTTAGGGCGTTATCACCATTTAGCTTATGCATCTAGCTACCGTAGGTTCTTCGATCAATCCTAACATCTAACTCTGGGCTGTTCTCTTCCTTAGCGAGTTTATTATTCTATAATCTCCTGCCAATCAGGGTGATGATCATGATGATCATGGAGATTTTCCTAGTTTCTGTTTGTTCATTAACCCTATACTACCGGATACCACGGATTTATATGATAGGCGAGTATAATCCTATAGATGCCCCGATATGGGATGGGTGTCAGGAGTCCGAGACAGGTAGATGGAAGACTAGTGATATCGATATTGACGAAGGCTGTCCTACATGCTCCCGAGATAGGACAGAACACATGGGGCAGAGAAAAAGAACATGCCAGTAGTTGAGTCCTGTAGTATGTCGGTAACTTTACAGTTTAACCACTCCCTTGCAGCTATCCGTAGTGAGTAGATATCTAAGCAGAACTCTCACTTTTCGGTCCTACGCCAGTCCTACCCAGGTAATTGATACAAGATATTGTAAGAGGAGCATCAAAATGCAACAAGTCTCCCAATGCTGGAGCGAGATAATGGCGAATGAGCCTAAGCGAGGTTTGAATGACTCTCGCTTAATTCATGGTGCTCTAATTTGGTTAGATGACGAGCATTACCTGAAGCGAACGGCGAATCTGATCTGGTATGATGCCGAAGATGGGCAGGGGTTTGAGCAACACGTTCTAGCGTGAAAATAACACATTCTTCGGTTTCCTAGGGTCCTACCGAACACCAGCCACCGCAGGTGGCTAAAGAGATGCATGAACAATGAGTAACACTGGAACTTTATGTTCTTGGCTAGTGTAGCGCAGCAAATAACCTTAAGAAACTTAAAAGGAGTTTTAGGTGTCTCGGAATAGAGATGGAAGCTCCCCCTAATTCGAATGGCGAGTCATTACTTGTCGGAGATGATTCTAGAAGTCTGCACACTTTCCACTATCGTGCGATATCGCGACGCGACTATAGTGGAAACAGTGCAAAAAAGCAAGACATAAGAAAATGCAAGCGGTGCGTAACTTTGCTGCTTACCTGACCTAATGGTTCCTACGACTAGTGTGCTCATATTTCTGGTGCGGATTAGAGGGGCGGGATAGGTACATTGTTCTTGCATTAGATACCACTTCCTAAAACGTGACATGAAGGTCGTTTTTCGTGAGAACTTGTCTGTTCGCCAATAATTAAGTACCGGGAAACCTTTTCGGGGAAAGGTACATGTCTTTCTTTATGCGGCCCCGCTATAAATTAGGACAGCCTTGCTGCAATATTTGACACAACGATCGATTGGATACCCGCCAGATAAGCAAATTGCGTGTCTAAATTGACTGACATAGATGCCCTAGCGAGTTAGCGAGTTTGCGATTTCTTGAACCAGAATCCATTGCGCTTCAGGCAATCGCGATTCCTGAAAAACCCAGGGGCATCTACAAGGGTAGAACGCAGACTAGCTATACTGGAGAGTCAATCCATGGCTGAAGCTCTGCGAGTTTGCCTGGTCCAGAGCGGCCAGCTTTGGTATTATGATCATGATAATACATCGTAACAGTATTTATATGGTTGTGAACTTCGGAAAGTCAGCGACTAGCTTTCTTTTTGTTTTCCTTTCCCAAATTTTTCGCCTTCTGGTCTTACCCTTAAGGTTGACTACGATCGAAGAACATAGATTTTATGTACTTACTACATTCCCTAAGATTGCTCCCGAAAATTGGTCTCCTAAGTCAGCTTTAGCCCAGACTCCGTACACGCGCATCTTCCGTCTCTTCGTATCCCCCTTCTCTCGCTAAATTAGCAACATCCCTAGCAGTCATAGAGAACCCTTTCTAATTTCAATTGTTCGAAACTTTTTATGTATTTATTTTACAGATCTTTATCGGATTCAGGGTGACTTCGACCGAAACGCAGCTCAACACAAACAAGGTCTACGAGACCGACTACAATACAACACCGTATCCAGCGCCTAGTAGTGATTGTAAAGAATGGCGAATTCTACGATCTACTCACATTGCGAAGATAAGTTACCACCTATAAAAAACCCACCGTCTTTAGCATGCCCGTTCGCTATGAGGTCTCCATCCGAATACCGGGAATGCCAATTCATCCATCGAAAGAATTTGGCTGGTGTGAAGTAAGAGCACCCGTAGTTTCTTTCAGTACTGACAATCATGAAATCCCATATTAAACTAGATGAATTTAGAGAGCACCTCAAGAGAAACCATTTTGAGGGCAACTTTCTGCTGGGCCTACGTGAGGCGAAAACATATGACCAGGTTGTCGATTTTTGCAATCAGTGGCGGTTAAGATCGCACCAGCAACCGAGCTCATGTAACAAGTTTAAAACACCTCAATGCCCGAGTCTTCGTATACTAATCTTGTCTTGACTTGAGAAAAGTCTTTACTCGACCGCCTCTGCCTAATACGATACCTTTACCAACTAGTGCTCAAAATGGCATGGAATACCTTGCAGCTCAGGACACGGTGCCGATTTATCAACACCCAGCGAATGAGGTATCAACCTTGAGCCTTGGATCAGGGACTCAACACAGCTGGGATATTTCCTTGGACCCCTCGGTACCCTTATACGAAAATACGGTTCCTCCCATTGGCAACTACGCTTCCCCGAGTTTTCACCAAAGCTGGAGTCAACCGGCCATGTTCATCCCTGTCACTCAGAACCCTGTACTTAGGAACTTTGTTCCAAATATTGAGCAGCTAGCCACTCCAGATATCGGTTTCGAATACTATCCAGTCTCGCCTATGTTCCAGTCGGACCCATACTCGAGCTATATGGGAGTGAGTTTTAAATACGGAACTATCGGTGTGGCGGACCGTGTTGAGGCGCATATGGAGGAATCTCTTGGCGATACATATCCTACTACCAATTATTGGCAGCAGTGATCACCTGCACCTGGGGAGTTTTGATGCTACCGGGCGACTGTGCACTCAGACACATTCTGCAGTTATTTATTTCTATCTCAAATTGCCGAACCGCTGTTTCTTACCCTCTGCTTTTCTCTTAAGTTCTTAGTTTTGGGTTTATTAGGGGAGGAACAAGATGTTGAGATACGGACCCTGCAAGATGAGAAAGAGTTCTCTTCTTTTCCTCGTTTTTCTGCTTCGATTTTTCCTCGAATCTTTTCATTCTAGATCCATGTTAGACACTCCTAGCCGCTCAGATGTTTGCCCTTATGTTTTGTTATCCCTACCAGTGTATCGTTTGTTGTTTTTGATAGGACTAGGGATTTGGATGGTAGCTGAATGGAAGACTGAGATAATTCCAGGTGGTGGCATCTTAATAGAAGCCTAGACTGCGATTCGTTATGAGCGATATCTCTGGATATATATTATGGCATGTTAGTCCATCTTGCTCAGTTCCCGAATGCCTATATGGTCGGTCGGTTTTATATCCTGGGTATATTAGCTTAGTCGCGTCCAAATAAATATCAAGAGCCGTCAGGCATTTGAGCTCTACTTGCATGTGGTCATCTAGCTTCGAGCTTCTTTATTGTGTCTTCAATTTATCGAACACAACTGTAATGTATGCTACAAGTCGCGTCATAGAGGTTTTCAACGATCCAAATACAAGAGTGCTTCATATTACTTGTTCTATACGTACAAGCTGCTAGTGGTAATAATAGTGATGATGATGATTAAAATAAATTCGAAACCATTTTATTCGGATAATAGAACAAGACACCTTCAACGGATTCTCAAAAATAGTACAGTGAATTGCCCCTGGTTTCTAAATCTAGAATGGCTTGATCAATTGAGCGTACCTCATATATATCTAACACGATACCAATTTTTATTTTATCGAAGAGCTTCAATTTACACTAGAGACTGTGCCTTCCCAAAGTCCATATCAAAATCTAGAATAGGAAGACGCCTATCAAAGCTGAAACCATTCATGCTGAAGCATTTCAGCTGCTGTTTTGCGGCGGCTTGGATCGACGACAACCATACTCTGCAGAAAATCGATGTAAACGGACACCTCAGTGTCACTCATGCCATCAGGCCTTGTTAAGGCGGCGCTGCTCCATCGATTACTCGTTTTAGACTTGACGGTCGGATTTGTGGAATTCGAAGGAGATTTCCTGGAACCAAAATGATCAGTTGAGCAAGAAATAAAGCAGACCTGATGAATAAGAGATATTAAGAAAAGAGTAGTTACCGTTCTCATCAAAAAGTTCATGGGTATGCCTCCCTTTCTCTAAAAACTCACGAGGAAACGGGCCGAAAAGTTCCATTATTTTTGCCAAATGATCGTCAACTGCTCTCCATGTTCCGTTTTTGGATTCCCTCCCAGCAAATATCAGTACCCCTTGTGTAAATTCGAGCACCTAGTTATTGTTAGTCATTACGTAAGAACTAAAAAAAAAGTCTTAATATTTATAGACTAGACAATCTTCGTCTCTTACTAAAGATCCAAGATTCCAAATATCTGCTGATGTGTCCCAAGGTGCACCAACTGTGACTTCTGGGGCGCGTAGAGCTTGAGGTTGAATCAGTTCTGTAAGGTGATTATCGACCCATGATGCTAAATAGCAAATTAGCTTTGAATGCGAGATTATCTAGTAGACGGAAGTAGCTTACAAATTCCAAAATCGATGATACGGATATGAGGTTCTTTTATGGTATTGAGTAGAGGTGTACTGACAACTTCTCTTAACGGAATGACAACTCCAGGTTCTCGAAGGTCTAATCTTGGAGGAATCTCTGAGATATATTGTGTGATGGTTTCTTCTGGATGTTCAAGTTCTAGGAGTATGTTTGCAGGCTGCAAATCTTTATAATAGCGTCTGATTAATATCACAAGAATAATTGGTCATACTATAGAATCACTGTACCAGTGTGAATAACTCCACATTCTCGATGCAGGAAATCCAAGCCTAGAAGAAGCTGACGTGCGATTACTTTAACTATTTGGAACGGTAATCTTCCGTTTCTGAAGTGGGCAATTTGATGCCCAAGATGGTGTCCAAGCACATCAAATACAAGACATATATGGTTTCCATTTGGTCCTTTGTGCTCAAATTGATCTAATAACTGGGAAACGTAATGGCGACCTTCGTGACTACTTTCCTCTGATACCCATGATATTTTTGAGAGTATTGCTATCTTATATATATCTTTCTGACCACTATAGCAATCGGCTCTTAATATTTTAAGCGCTACATACCTCTGAGCTCTGATAATATTATAAGTAGAGTGAATAATTTATATATTTATCCAAATCAACCGACTCACTGAAAGTCCCTCGCCAGCCAGACAGTTGAGTATTGTCCGTATCCAAGTTTCCTTAGTATAGTGTACTTGTCGAAATTGAATTTCTCATTCAGTGAAACGGGGTGAAATCCTCCGAGTGTATATTTATTTGCAATATTTGTTTCCTCGCTGTTGGCGGGGAAGGCATATTTCGCGGAATACCGGTGCGAGCCAAGTCCGAGTAGATTCAATAGCCATAACGGTGATCGAATCCAGCCAGTCTTACAGGCCTTCCTGATGATCTCGGACATCTGATTTCAGGAACACACGCTGGTTGCGTCGAGCTATAAAGTCAATGGTTTGGGGGTAATGTAACAAAAAAAGCTTTAGACCAGAGCGAGAATGAACATGGCAAGGATAAGCTGTGTTGGCTAAGGCAAACAAGAACAATGCATTATAACCATATTTTGCTGCGGTGTGTATAATTCAAAAGAAAATTGATGACACTAGATGCTGATCCCCGACGTTGAGAGCCATATAGTAAGATGCCCTGTCGAGATATGACAAAATCATCCGGCAGTACCGCCCCAAGCCGCTTATGGTATGGCTGGGTTTGAGATTAGATTACCCATTCCGTCGAAATTGCCTTTCGGGAAGCACACCCTCAGGAAATACGTAGGTGCACTTTGTTTAGCGGGAATGAAGGGCTGATTAATGATTGATTGGTGTGACGCTAGATATAGGCAACACACATTTCGTCAAAATAACACACTTCGTCTGCCACCCCGCGCGGCACAGACACATGCAGGCGGTGATGCAGAAGACAAGCAAATAGTTCAGAGAGATGAATGTCTCTGACTCAGTTGCTGCTTTCAGTGGCCTTGAGAAGCTTCGATTAATGCTTTGAGTGGCTCGGGGCACCGGTATAGTTTTCAATTGGTGGATGAATACTGCAGTACTAGTGGCGCTGTAGACGGCTCTTTCTTCCTCTCAGATGGCCATCGCGAGATCGCGAGAGACCTCATCAACCGTAGCGCCAAGACATCGCGAGACCCGCCTAACTTGAGTATTTAAGCTTAGAGTATGACTCAATTCCAAGCATCCATCACAGCTGTTCTTTGACTAGTTAGCCAATGGACTTTGCACGACGAGGGCCTTTGGACAGCTGTTTATCCATGCCTAAGCACCTCAGGCCTTCTCTCGAGAACTCCTAAGAGTCCGGCATGGCTTTGGATCGGCTGCTATTGTTTTCAGGCCCCATTTTCCCGTCTGCAATGGTTCCTTGATCGCGTTGCTGTATGCAGCGTTTGACAATGCATTCTACCAGGTTGATAAGATGTTCCTCATGGCCAGCAATAGGCACGCAGATAAGTTAGGCAATCACAAAGACCGGCCTCGGCAGAGAAAATATTTCAGCCGCATTAAAGCAAGCGGAACGCGAGGTCAGCTGCTTTCGCGGACATCCTGCAGGTCAGGGATCTACGTGTACACGGTGGGTCGTGTCAATTGGATCCTGTAGACACCTCTGAGGATGGCACGATCAATTCCTGAACATGAGCTGAATTTCTTGAAGCTCAATTCTGAGATGAGAGTATTTAAAGACGAGCTTTGAGCCCTCTTGTTTCTTTGCCCCATGCCCCCCAATCTCTCAAGTTACACGCCAACAGGCTTTTGGCAGACCAAATCGCCCACTCTAAATCATTCGATTTTGGTTTTGTAACACTATCCTTTTGCTCCTCATTGCGTCATCTTCAGCAGGACTGCAGAACTTTCACTCATTTAACCCCCTCCAGTTCAATCCCATATATTACGGCCTCCAAGAATGTATGCGTGTCCGTATTACATAGCTGATCCAGAAGAGCAATGGTCATGCAGAGTTTCCAACCTAGAACATCTGAGAAGAGTAATGTAAATAGATCCCGTAGTCTCCTGTCCAGGTAGAAGAGTATCAGCAGTATTTATGTTAAGCCATACAATTCCAGAGATCATATTACGATCATGCACCGCAAAGGAAAGTACACACGAGAGTTCCTCGGGCCTGCGCCGACCTATGAGCAAGTCTTTAGGTTTTGTAATCCAGAGTGGCCGTCTTCACGAGAACGGCCGAGCCCGTGTAAGTAATTTACAATAGGCCGAATCAAATTGAACATATGTCATATACTAATATTATCTTGCTGGCATCAAAAGACTTTGTCTCCGAACCACCAGGGCGAACCCCCAGATGGATGAATCCGATGACTAGAACTCTTAGCCGTGCGGAAACCCCATCATCCGAAGAAGGGAGTTCAAAGTTCGAAAACCTAGCCTTTACGGTACCAGACGCCATACCTGGTAATAGTACAAGCCAATTGAAGATTCATATTACCAATGAGTCTCATAATCTCAAACTTGGTTTTAATTTGGGGCCTCCTTCTACAAGTGCAACGTTCATCAACATCTCAATCTAAAGGAAAGCAGGATTTTCGTCCTTCTTGCTTCCCCGCAATTTTATCTACCCTCTTCCCTTTGGAAATGTTCATTTGCATGGTTTCATGTTGGACCCTAGCCGGCCCTGGCGATTTCTCTTTTTCCTCGTCATTGGTATTATATTTGACATTTGTTAACCGATCGACCATTGAATGGAGGAAAGGGAGAAACCGGCCGGTGAGGCCTTAACGGCCTGATTCAGTGTACTATCAGAATGAGAACTCCGTCTACAATTGACTATTCTACAATTGACATTTACAGAGGACACGACGCCAACAGCACACGGTCCTCGTTCTATCCTTGAATGTCTTCAACTCAAGATCATCGCCTCCAACAAGGCCTTAAGGATATTGAGAGTCGACGGGCTCTACTCATATGCTCATGGGTAATGAGAATTTAAGTGCTTCAGACAATATGCTAGTTCTGGCTAGTCTATGGGAGCTCTAGGTTGTGGTACGGTAATTGTTTAGGCATGTAGTTTCGAGCCAAATACTTCAGCCTTGTTCAGATTGTGAAATATCCCAAATTTCTCGTCAACGCGAATTAAGTGTCTATGTACACACAGCGTCGGCATATTACGTGCACGTATGTGAGAAACTTAATAAATACATCCGAGTAGAGTATCATTGGACTCTAGACTTATGGGATAATACCAAAGGTAAGTACCCAGTCGTTAGCCCAATCAGAAGCTATTCCTGCATTGTTCGTGCCGCCAAGCTAGCAAAAACCACGAATACGGGCAGGATTGCTATATAGCTAGCAAGCCTCCCAGCTAAGAGGCAGTAATCCCAGATTTGTCATATAATATAGCAAAACATTGACAATTCCTAGCCTCGCTCTGGGCATGCAGTTCAGCATCCATCGTTAAAATCAATACTGGGAGGAAACTAAAATACTGATGAACCGAATCTTGAATGGATAAGGAACTCATATCTGTCACTTCCATAAACACTTAAAAGATACCGCTGAGTATACAAACTTTCATAATCTCAAAGGGAGGATACTAGGATGACAAATAAGCGTAATTTCATAAGTATGGACAGGATATTATAGCGGCTGCATTCATTTTATAATGTTATCTAATCTGAGTTACTGGGAAATTTTGAACATCTTTGTAGCTAAGTACGGTGAGAGAATACCTGCCAAATACAAATATAACGTGGCGAATCTCCGTGAAAAAGGCCTGAGGCGAGACTGTCAACCATATAGGAAGTAATTGACAAGTTAGAGGTATCTTTTATTCAGTATCGGACAAATGAAGTAGCGCTGTATCTCGTTTTAAAGAATAAAGGCAAAGAGAGGGCGATATAATGGGAATGAGAGTATAATAGAGCCATGGGGAGACAGAAACATATATTGAATTATGGGGATCTTAGTAGCGACTTGATATCTTTTCCTGGTATTTAATTCTCTCTCCCGTCGATAGCCGAAAGAGAACCTTGGAACCAGAAGAGCTCGCTCAGAACCGTCATGTTATGTTAGTTATGTTGCTGGTATTCTTTCTACCGTGGACTAACCAGCAGCTGTACGTAGGCCTGCAGTCCTCAACTTCGTCGACAACACAAATTCTGGAACACAAACGTTACAAAGCTGGTGTCCAACGCAAACAAACATTACAGAAAGCAGGCTTCAGTCAAAAGCTCCAGAAAGCAACCAAGATGTCGATCAGCAGAATTTTAGAGGAATCCACAAGGTACCCACATCTCCACCTCCTCTTCCGATTCTGTGCTTTCATATCAAGCCTTATTACGAGCCTGTATACCCCGACAGAGTCCACGGCGATTCCGTCATTACCAGTGAAGCTGAGCAAATAGATAGGCGTTCTGCCCGCTTTATGAACATCTCAACTACGCGTCGGGGAGATCCGGGGTTGACTCCTGGACTTGCTACCAGATGACACATCGACAAGTGCTAACGCTGTTAATATCGCAGAGTGTAGCGACCGAGAAGTCACTCTTTTGTTGGAAGACGCCGGAGAAGAAGGCGCAGGTTCTAGAATCGCGGGACCAATCGCAATTCCCAAGTCAGCGGGTTTATGCCACTGAAATACGTGGTAGCGGTGAACGTGCCGATATCGATGGTCTAGCGCGGAAAACCGCTACGCTCTCAAGCGCGACTTCCGACCGGGCAGGTGTAACTCTACAAGGCCAAGCTACAAAAGACAGTACGCTTGCGTCGGTGCAAACGGCCGCTCTTGAAGACATCGTGCAGAGTCTTGTTACACCGCTCAAGATGAACCGAAAGCCTGAGTCCCCGGAAACGGGACCCAACGACGGCGGGTGCAAGTTACTGTCTATCCCGTCTGAGATTCTACATCACATCTTACTCTATCTCCCTGAAATGTCCCTTTATGCGATTTCCCTAACATGCAGGCGCCTCCAAACACACTCCTTTACAGATTCTCTATGGGAGAATATTCTTCAACCTTTGGATCTCCCTTCACCACATCCTTACCTAAGTTATAGAGCTCTCCATCATGCTCTCTCTCCTCACTTGTATCTTAAACGGAAAATCTTCATTGGTGACCGCCAGTTTTTTGGGTCCATTGTCGTCTCCAGGTACCAACCCATGAGTGGCACCCTAGAAGCCTTCAGTTTAACTGTGACACCACCAAACCTTCCGGAACTCGTACCATGGTCTTACAGCCCCGAAGTCGCAATCTACCCTCTCGACGTCAAAATCAATATTCGCGAAGAACCAGAGCTCAAAATCTCGCCAAACTGCAAGGCATCCGAAGATGGCGAGATTCCAGTATCGCGACGGGGTATCATGGCGACATATTTCCGCGCTGAAGCCATATTAGAAAAGGACATATATTCTCAAATGGCGGTGTGGCCGCCGAGGATCATACCTTCGGCCACCAGAGTCCGCAACCAAAGTTCAAATGGGTTTAGAGGTAGCCTGAATTCTAGACAAAGAGGGCCGTTCATGAGATTACCAAGCAATGTCAGCATCAACGGGGCTTTTGTATCAGTAGCTGGATTCTCGAACGATGCTGTAGGAGCGGCGATTGATCGGAGTGCATTCATGCCTTCATCAATCAAGGGCAAAGAAAAAGATCAGGACTTGAAGTGGAATATTGACGAAATAAGGAAAAAGAGCGGGTATCCTAGTGACAAGGCGTTTAGACTAAGGAGGTGGGCAGTTCTCGGGGATAACACTGGAGACATTGAAGGAAGGTTTAGGATGGGCGAGAGGGTGGAGACTTTTGCTGAGCTGGATGAAGAGCTATGGACGCCGACAAAGGAGTACCCGTACCGAGGTATCTGGATCGGTATGTATACAGAATATCTTGGGCATCTAAGGGTAACTTCTAACCTCTGGGATTGGTTCGAAAGGAAACTACGCTCCTCATTCTTCAGAGTTCCTTCTTTTCCACCAACCTACGACCTCTAGTCCCAAAAAGCGCCTCGAAGTTATCAAACTGACCGGCGATACTCATGTTCCTCGGGGCGAATACACCTGGATCATTGACGATTTGTCCCAACCGATTCGTATAGCTGATGATGATGAAGCTGAATGGCCAGGTGCAAGAGTTTACGCGGGACGAGGGCACATTGCCAATTATGAGTTTCGCCATGATCGGTTCGTTGATCTCCATATCATTCTACCGTCCGCTGAGAGAGATTGGCGAGACGCGACAGAGGCGAAAGCCCGAACAGAGGGTGGAGATGCGACGGGAAACAGCGAGGGGAGCAGAAGTAACGATATCGGTGACGGGTGGGGCGTTGGGAGTGAGGAGAGGGGAAGTATACGCAGCTCTCAAAGGCGAAGAGAGGGAAGACGAAAGAGAAAGAGCTGTCTCGATGAATCATGGGTCCCAAGAAGGGCGGCGGTGTACTGGCACGGTCTAGGGGAGTATATTCGGCCTTTTGAGCGTGTAGACATTGAGAAATTCCTGGAATAAACTACTTCGTGCTTTTACTAGTGAGACTTGTTTGAACCTAAGTGAAAGAGAAGAAATGTTGGGCTCGTAGAGCAGGATGGTTCAGACTGTCTTCTTCGTTCACCAACTCGATGTAATTAGACCTAGTCCCGACCGACGACCCCTACGGCTTGTTCCATTCACTACAATATCATTTGAACCTACCTATGTTAGAAGGGTGGATTGCCAGGCCACTCCCATCAACTATCTTTAAGCTAGAACTTCATGCTACACCTCCTGTAAACAACTATATGAAGGCATAAAATATCGTGCTCCTTCCATCTGTTAGATTCAATTATCGTATCGTATGATATCGCCGTACTAGATATTTTTTGACAACACAGGAAAAGTATGGTGAGTTTTCTGGGGCAAATTTCTGGGGCAAATTGCTGGGGCGAAATTTCGAGGGAATTGGTGCGGGGTCAGCAATCTCGTTGCCACCTAAAAACAGCCCGCAGCCAGCTCGCTCCCTCAGCCGCTATCGACAACACAAAATAACATGAACGAGGAGACGGTCGGGCAACACAGATCCAACTAGGAAAGGCGAAAGCTTAAACGGACGGATATATTAGTCTCGAGAGGTGATAGCGACTCGAGAAATGTGTAGGTACGGTAGCCATAGGCTTGGGGACTATATTCTGGGGACCGCGTTCAGAAAAGCGGGATATCCTAAGGACAGGAGAGGGAGAACTGCGGACGAAAGCGGGAAGGACAGCCCACCAGCGTAGGCCAGAGAGGGGCATCCACAATACTAACTAGACAGCACCGTAGACAACACACACGATCTGATCCCAAAACCACGGAAAAAGCGTGCCTTTGAACCAAACTTTCGAGCCACGTGAGCCCACGAGACAATACGCAATCTGTCAAGCATTTTAGATCGATTTTAGATAAATATAGGCTGTCCAATGCTGTAAATTTCCGTGAACCCCTCCAGCGGCGTAATAGTAAGTTAGAGCAAACATTACGACGGCCCGCTGGTACTTAGAGCAAACACTGCGGGCCGCTGGTGCTTAGAGCAAACAATCTAGCAGCGGCCGGTATGCTTAGAGCAAACACTCGTCGGCCGGCACCCCAGCGTGTCTGTGCATCACATCGACCGCCAAGCCGCCCCCATGGGCGAATAAGCAAGCGAGGTTCCACCTTTTACGACTACCTTGCACGTCCGAGCGTTCCTTTTTAATATATACCATCGACGACCAGGTATTTAAACATCAGACGGTTAAGATTGAAAGGCAATCAGGAGACGAGCGGTCGTACAGCAGGTTCCAGGAACCAGATCCCGGGTACTTGGATATATCGAAGAACAGATGGAAATCGCAGCAATATATACCGATTGATTCTGTAGTCTGGTTTACTCCACTAGCTGAGCATTCATGTACTGAGCAGGTACCTGTATTTTGGCTTCTAGGTTCAACTTCCTCCTTGTACTCGTGAGCTTGTTGATGGTCACCACGCCGAATGGGTTTACAGAGCTTTCATCATGTTCATTATTGGAGTTTTTGTGCCCGTTGCTAGGCCACAATGTCAATGTCCGGCAATTTTTCCCACGCAAAGGCACATAGTACATCGACGATTCCCTCGTCTACGTTGTTCAAAGTATATAATTTTGTCCCTCACAGTTCTTAGATTCCCTTCTTCTTTCTTCATATACATCTTCTCCTTCTCCATCCTCCAAGCCCTCCTATCACTTCGAGTTATTCCCAAAGCCAATATCACAATACAAAGTGCTTTCAAATTCAAAGGTATCGTTTATGATCTATATTTTCCCTTGTAAAATCCTCCTATCTACCAAGTACCTCAAGGTTGCCCTTGTGAAATATAATTATCTCCACCAAAACAACGTTGCAACGTTCTCATATTCCATTGTATTATATACACATATTCAATATATTTTATTTCTAACATTGCAAATATACAAGCTACTAACTATAACGCTAGCACAATGGCTTCTACATTTTCTACAGAAGCGCGAAAGGCAGCCATTGCCCGCTTGCTTGTAGCAGCGACTGGTGTCGCCGCAAACTTTGAATACTCCAGGCAAGCTGCTGGAGTCGTTCTCGACTCCCTCGACCAAGGACAATTGGTCAGCGAGCTTGCAGGTTATCTACCGGCAGGTAAGTTTCTCTCGAAGAATAAATTCCTTAGCCTTATAATTTCAACACTATTTTACATATTATTTTTCCTCATATGGTCTCGTACGAGACCATCCCCATACTATTTTTGGGTAATCACGCTGCTAACGCAATGTGTTGCTAATAAACTATTTAGTCAACGACGTCTCAGGTCTTTCAGAAGATCCCGTCGTCAAGGTATTGGATGTATTAACATCCATCTTGGAGCGACCTGCAAAGGCCACGGAGAGTCTCGCTGAGGACGAACCTGACGTTATGACGGTTCGAGAACCAGCCTTTCAGACGCCTTCGGGCGTGGCCTTTGGTGATGAGGTAGTTGGGAATGGGGTCCCGAAACTTCCAGGACGTAGTCTCTGGTCGGACTGGGAGGATGAGGACGACGAATGGATGCCAGACATCTTGAAGGAGTCCTCTCCTGCCCCTACCCACGTCTCCTCCTTGGAACCTGCCGTTGTGACGGTTCCTGGGCCTTCCTCTGTGTCGGCTCACAAGGGTCCCGCCAGCTACGAGTCTGTCGTTGAGACGGCTCAAGAGCTGGCCCCTTGGGGAGGATTTTACTCTCACGAGAACAGGGAGCTTGACGCTTCTCAGTCTCTAGTAGAGGCTGCTGATGACTCTCGCTTTGTGCCAGAAGTCTCGCAGTTTTTGCAGGAAGCTGAGGAGGACCATGTGGCATATGCGGGTGAGGACAATATCTCCATATGCACAACGTCAAGTCAAGCATCGCTCCGACGGTCGGAGATCCAGGATCCAGGTTTCAAGGGATACTGGCAAGATGACTGGGGCCATATGCACAAGTACTTTGGCGAGGATGGGGGATCAGTGTGGAATGGATATGAAGAGGTCTACCAGGAAGGTTATTACTGGGACCGTCACCCTTTCACCCCCCAAATGAGCGCTTACGAGCGTCTCACGATGGGTTTCAATTCCGTGTCTATGAACACAAGAGCCGGCCGGCCTGGCAGACGTATGTCTGTAGGAGACACGTCCACTCGACAGGCTGGGCCTGTCAATATGTCTGAACTCGGCCAGAGAATGAGGGCGAAGGTTGAAGAGTGGAATGCTGCTAGCAGACCACCAACCGGAGCTCAAGAGGTCTCGCGAGATCAGCAAGACGGCGCCAACCTGGTGGACACGGCTCATCCATCTCCTCAAGCCCCCTCAGTCACACCTGCTGTTGAAGAAGAAGGAGATAATGCAGAGGGATTGAAGGATGTCTCGGAAAAAGAGGTTGAAGACGCCTGGGCTGAACCCGATCTTCTCAAAGCCTCGGAGACCTCTCCTTCAAAGGGTCCAAACAATTATGAGGGAGATGAGTCCGAATTGTCGGGTCGTCACCCTCCACGACCAGTCCCCATGTCCCCTCTAGAGTTCCTCATTTCGCGAGGACTCTACAAGGGCAGCCATGGGGCTGGTCCATCACAGCCATCTCCTGCTCCTCCTCTCTTCAAATGGCCCAGAAAAATTCGACTTCGGGATCTTGGGCCGTCCTGGGCTTCGAAGCTGAAGTCCCCGGTCAAGTCTCTTCTGCAGGCTTACCGGGAAGTCGGTGAACGGGTTGGCAATGAGGTTGCAGCCCACATGGGTGCTCTCTAGGGGGCTTTTTTATTTCTTTTTCCTTTCTCTTCATTCAATTTTTCATTATTTCGCTTATTTTCTTCCTTTTCGTTTTGTTTTTTGTTTTGTTTAAACCTGTTCTTTTTTTCGCTTTCTTGTATATAATTTGAATATATTTTTTATTGGTTGTTTGTTTGCTGCTTGGACCTCGTTGTGCAAAAGTCCAAGTTTACCGATAATTAGTTTATCAAAGCGTGTTCTAACTACGTAAAGACGGGCCGAACACTCATAACGCATTACGACTGTAACATCGCATGCATTTTCCGTTATCACGTAATCATAGCGTTCTGCTCCAATTACATCTAGCTATTGCTCTCGAGTTTTCTCAGGATCAAGGACAAGGCAGGGAATACCAAGTTCTCAACAGAACGACCTTCCCAACAGCGACGAAAAATTCAATTCTTCCTATCTATCTATCAAGGAAAAGGGTTTTTTCCCTTTGTGCCAGGGAAATGGTGTTTATCAGTGGTAGGCCTTTAATTCCATCTGCCGCTGCTAATAATATCCATCTATCAGCGGCCCCATGTGGATGATACCATTCTGAGGAGTGTTCGATACGCTGCGGAATTTCCATCACCAACGCGTAGAGCGGCATGCGTGCGTGCGTGGAAGGCTGCAAGGGCAGGTCAATTTGGCGAGACCGCCTCGTCATTAGGATCCATGGTGATTAAGCTTAATTTCCTCTGAAGAATTTTCTGCGGACCAGGGCGGCCCCCCTCAACTTTAGCCTGATACGGCGATATCGCGGACTTTGAGAGAATCTGGTCCCAAAATCGCCAAATCGGAAGCAATCGCGAGTCCGGGCTGGTTTTGGAAGTTGGAGATAACTAGTTGTTGTGTTGGAGCTGAAGAAGCTAGAAGTCTGTAAGAGAACAAAAAGTCCTGATATCATAAATCAGGAAACAACCACCAAAAAAAAAGCAGAGAGAGCGAGAAACGCCAACATGCACATAAGACGGACGGGGTCCGATTCAGGAGGCTTTCGTTGTTTCGTAGGCAGCCGGATTCGAGTTAGGATGACAAAGAGGAATCGAAACAAATCCAGGTACGGCAAGGGGAGCGGCCGATATCGTGCGTGGTGCTATCATCACGGCCTGGCGATATCTATCTGCACAAGCTTCATGTTCAGGTATCTGCTCGCGTTTACCCAACCAATTGGAGCTGTGCGCGTTCGGAAGTTTCGATGGCCTCAGCTGCAGCTCCACATCACGCTGCAATAGCAAAAGACGAAAAGAAACACCAAAAGAAAGACTCGGCCAGTAACAACAAGCTCAAAGCTCGCTAACACGGCTCACGAAATGCATTATACCATCAATATCACGAAACACAGCAGCCAACGTCAGAGAAAGAAAGAAAAAAATAGGTCGGTGTGTTCCGACGCATCCAAATTTCCAAGGTAATTTAATAGCTCAGTTCCTCGTGGTGGTCATATTATGCACATTGTTATAATGTGTGTGGGTGCGTTGGGTTGGACCATGGCGGTGTGCTAGGTTTTTGTCCCCAGACCGCCTTTAGCTTATCTACCTTACCACACCCTACGATAAATCAACCAGTTAGAATCTAACAAAACTACAACTCGGCGAAGCTCACTAGCATACTTATCTCGCTATTCTTCGCGCCATTGTATCATATTTTTCTGGTGCGGCTAACTTATTATTTCTTCACAAGGGTGGACAAAAATTGAGGCTTGGGTTTTTTGGTGAAAAGTAAACTAGTATTGCATTGGTGTTTTTATTTGCGCTCTCTCTTTTCTATCCCGTTCTTTCCATGTCGCCAAAATATGAAATTTGACACACCAATGGGATACTCCCTTTTTGGCATATGCAAGTTCCAGCCGGCTGCTCCTTTTTTTCGACAGTTGACTCGTAAGCCAGACTGACATCCTTTGAACCTCTACTCGCAGAAGTAAAGGATGGCAGTCTGGTTTACGAGACAACTCCCCCCTTGGGAGCCCAGCAACAATATTTTCGCAACAATAAGAATGTGGGAAAAAGAAAAAAGAAGAAACGACAACTAAATACAGGCTTGGGCGGGAATATAGGTAAAACTTTGCATTTTGTAAAGAAATAAACCGTTCGCACGGCTCATGTGTAAAACATGTAAAAAAAACCTCTAGAGGAAAACTTGGCCGGGGTTAACCCCACAGAGCTTTTTATGTACAGGAAAAAAGAGAATGGAAGAATTGAAAATGTTCGCACAAGGAAGAAATCGGGGAGATATGTTGGAAGCTCAAGAAGCTGGAAGATAGATCCTGCTTTTTTAGCTCCAAATTAATAACACTTAACGCGACCAGGGGAGAACTTTGGCAAGATTTGATCGAAAGACATGACATGACAAAGGAAAGTGGACAGTGTTGACCTGAACATCGCCCCTATTGATGATGTGTTCGTTTTTGGTGTCAATGCAGCACGTACGTGCACCGACGAGGTTGTAGATGAATCTGGAATAGACCTTTTGAGTTGAAACCGTCTGGGTTGAAATTGTCGGTCATTCCGTCGTATGCGTAGTCGCCTTGGAGGTTGCAATTTAAACCTCTGGCATCGAAATTGGCTCTGCCTCTCGCTTTTTGGGGCAGGAGTTATAGATGCACCAACCACGGGGCGCCTTTTGTACTGGCTCTGGTGCTGCAATTGGCTCAGGAGCGGCAATAGGCTCCGGAATTGGCTGAGCTTCTGGCTCAGGAGATCGCTTCTTGGGGCAGGAGTTGAAGATACACCAACCGCGAGGAGCTTTCTTGACTGGCTCTGGAAGTGCTTCACGCTTCTTTGGGCAAGAGTTGAAGATGCACCAACCGCGACGAGCTTTTTGAGCTGGTTCTGGAACTGGCTCTGGCTGTGCCTCACGCTTCTTTGGGCAGGAGTTGAAGATACACCAACCGCGAGGAGCTTTCTTAACTGGTTCTGGAGCAGCAATGGGCTCTGGAAAAGGCTTTGGCTCAGCTTCGCGCTTCTTTGGGCAAGAGTTGAAGATGCACCAACTACGCGGAGCCTTCTTGACTGGCTCTGGAGCAGGAATTGGCTCCGGGGCAGCAGTTGGTTCTGGAAAGGCCTCTGGCAAAGCCTCACGCTTCTTTGGGCAAGAGTTGTAGATACACCAGCTGCGTGGCAGCCTTTTCTCAGCGTCTGGAGCAGCGACTGGTTCCGGCACTGCTGTCGGTTCTGGAATTGGGATTGGTTGTGCTTCTGGCTCAGCTTCTGGGCGGGGACCACGCTTTCTCTTTGGGCACGAGTTGTAAATGCACCAGCTGCGTGGCGATTTCTGGACAGGTTCAGGAACTGGAATGGGTTCTGGAGCTGCGGTTGGCTCCGGAATCGGAGCGGGGAGTGCCTTTGCTTCAGGCCCTGCCACCGGCAAAGCGATGAGCAGAGGAGCTATGAGCGCGAGGAACGCGATGATATACTTGAGTGTAAGTTGCATGTTGGGCGAATTGGGTACGGCGAAGAGGTGCAATAGCTAGAAGGTAAAAAAAAGATTGAAGGCCGGGTTGCCCTGAGGCAGATTCTCTAAATATAAAATGTTTCGAACTGGTAGAGTAGCTAAGGACTCTTGCGTATTAGATCTTCAACGCCTTGAAGTTGATACCCTGATGAGAAAAAAAAAGTGTAGATCAAGGGAATTGAGGCCAACTTTATAGAAAAGGTTGAGGTCTCGGAAAGATCGTGGCAATGTGTCGCACCCCTACACCACCACCACCACCACCACCGTTAATTAAGCTGCGGGAAGTTCTTGTTGGGTCTCCAACGTGGAAACCATCGTGGCACACTTACGGCTACATTTGCTATCTGGGAGGGGGGTATAGGACCGGCGCGATATTCTCGTCCAGTCCAGCCCATGTCAGTGGCCAGAAGACTAGGGACACCAGGCCTGAGGATTTGTGATGAAGCGCTCAGCTGAGACTATGTTCGTCGAGAGTTGTAATGGACTGGTCAAAGTTGCAAAAGGTTAAAGCTATGACGCTTGGCACAAGGGGCGGACGGATGTTGGAATACGAATAGCAGGTTGTCGACTCGAGTCGGCAAGGCCATGCCATGCCATGCCATGCAGGCTCATGCCCAGGCTCAAGGGCACGAGGCTCATGGCACAGTGCACCGGGAAGCTGTCGTCGGAGCTATAGTGAGGTGGGCACCAAATCTATTTTTTACGCGCCCGCTGTCCGAATCCGTCTTAGATTTTAGGGTGGTGCCAGGGGTAGATGGTGCTGTCGACATGATCTCATCGACTGGTCCGAGGCTGCCGAAGCTAAGCATCCGTTACACTAGTGAAGCGAATCTGAGCGTCGCCCACCACCACCACCACCACCGCGAGAGCAAAGAAAGAGAATGAAATCAGGCAAGAGTGGTAAAATCCAGAAAATGCCGGTCCAATTGCGCCCAAGATAACGTGTGCCGTGCCCCATAATATTAATATGCCATGGCTCACCCTACTCCTTCAGTAAAATGAGAGAGCGCATTGACCGAAGCAGGATTCCCACCGGTATTTTCCCTCAATTAAATTTGCACAGCAGCAAAAAAACAGCAGGTGACTGTGTAGGACTAGCGCTAATTACTAGTGCGCCCATTGGCTTGATCGCAGAGGGTGTCTGGGCTTGTGCGACCAAAACCCTGGTTCGGCCACTGAAAACCCCGGTTACCCCAGACCAAGCGAAAAATATTTGAAGTCACGGGAAAAAGTTGTTTCAGAGCTCCTGACAGTTGAACAGTCGAACAGTCGAACGACGAATCGGCATTTTGCTGCTGATGAGTGCACTCTTTACCAGACGAGCTTAGGAACCTGATATGGGAGGTATTCCAGTGCCCTGGACCCACTTTACCGGCCCTTGCTATTGGGCGTTCTCGCGTGGTGGCCCTCCGAAGTCAATCAACTCGCACGGTGTCCTCCCTCTCGAAACTATCTCGTAGCTGGTTGTTCCGTGCTTTGTGTTGGGGGGCTAATTGGTTCCAGTCGAACACCTTCATTCTGCCCATCTCCTATTTGTTTTTTCTTCTTGGTCCTTTTTATTTATTTTTTTAGTCAGGTACACGGTTCTGAGCCTCTAGCCCAAGGCGAAAAAACCATAATGGATTGTTTTAATTTTTAAAAGCTATATTATTATTATTTTTTGAGAGGGATGTCTTGTTTCACGGCTTCACGCAATTAGCACTATATCTGATCACCTATCGATATCACTAGTGACCAGATTTCGTCAATTGCGGCCCTTAGGGGTTTTAGTGTCCGTCTGCCGAAATTTCGAACGGCTGGCCTGCCGGAATTAGTCAAATTTCGCCTTTTATTCTTCGAAACTAAACCACAGTCAGCTGTTGCTGTTATTATCCCACTTATCTGTGCCCTGTTGCAGCATGTTGGAGGGAGTTGGTTCGGGCAGGCTGTCCTTGCGGCTGGCGCACGGCTCGGTCTTCTGGCGATTCCACTCAACCCCCCCGACTAAGCGAAAGAACGAGGCTGCCCCAGGGGCACATGGGGAGCTCAAAAGCAAAGAAAGAAAGAAAAGAAAAGAAAAGAAAAGAAAAAGAAAAAGACGCAGTGGAGCTGCAGACATTCCTGCAGATGGGCAAGTAAATTCCAAGGGTTTCATAAAAGAAAATTCCTTCGTTTCGGTAGTACCACATTTTTTTTATGGCTTGACAGGGATTAATTAAATTTCCCTGCGATGAGCGATGAGATTTCGCTTCGACTGCATCCACCACGCATGGCAGTTTTTGGCTGGAAGCGTTTATAGTTTTTTTCGACTTTTGCTTTTGACAAAGTAGTAGGTGGATCCTCTAGGCTCAGCCGTCTTGCAGTTTCAATCCAAAACTCTGTAAACTTCTTCGATTTGTGATTTGTGAGACCTCTCGAGTATTTTTTACGCATGACCTACAAAATTTTTCCTTGTGCAGGAGGCGGCTCGTTTCCATACGCCAATGGCACAGCTAAATTTCGTTACCACCCAATATGCGTTCGTATCTACGCGAATGTCGAATTTGAGCCTCTAACGGTGTTTACCCCATGGCCAACAGGGTGCGGCAAAGTTGGCAGGGCCATTCTTCAGCCGAATACACACACCTTGATATCGATTCTTTTAGAGTTTTGACACAGGGCAATGTGACATAGCCCACCTGGAATAAGTTTTCCGGCCGGCTTAGCCTTTGGCCAATCTTTTGATGGCCAGATTTTTTTCTTGAAGATAGCGACCAGGCTAACCATGAATTAGCCAATACCACCTAGTTTCATAACAATTACCGGCTACTTTGATATGAATCACTCTGTAAAGCTCTAACTAACAAGAAATGAGCTCCTTTAATCCACACCGTTTTTTAATTTTGCGATCCAAGCGTAGAAATCCAGGAACCCAGGTTCCCCCAGGCATTTGATTGAGACCTATCAGGTACGGGAAAACCAAGACATACATAAGGACGAGGCATCTGCATCCTCAGAAATCCTGATATGTGCCACAAGGGCAGTACATGAGGGCCTTAAAACCAGTCTTCTATAAGCGCCGAACCGAAATACGCCGTCTCTTCTGTAAATTCTGTAAATACGAGGCCGCTAGGCCAAGGCGTTCCCGTTCCAGGAGAACATGGCTCAGCAGCCCGAGCGAGCCGACTTTTCCATCGCACTCACCAACTACATCGCGGCATCCGTCCAACCTGTGGGTCTGATGCTCGTGCACTAAGAACTATGATATCTTTGCCCGAACTCGTCGATCGATAAATCCACATCCCTTCCTGCATGAAGCCAATAAGAAATAAACGGCAAAGATAAAATCTTCCAAATGCTTTGTGCCGCTTCTAGTTTCTGGATTCGATTATGAGCTCTCCCCTAGCCTCCTTGTGGAGTCACGCCACCGTATTACATCTGCTCCCTTCCGTTTCCATATCACGACGATCATTAAGGTTGCCCGCGCTATATTTGCCATTGGGTATTATTAGGTATTCTTTGCCTCAATATTCAAGTGAGCCAGTAATCAGAACTGAAGCATCGGCGAGTTTCAGTTCAGGTCGTATCTGTCCGGAAAATGTGGAAGTTGAAGGACGATATGGCAAAACCCGGTATCAGCGGGCCAGCTTCAGAAAAATCTATTCTCGATGGGATGGCCGAATCGGGCAGTCCGAATATACTGCACGCATATTGATATTATATTTGTGGCAACGAACTTTATGACGAGACGGCACGCTTGAGGCGACGGACGTTGAATCCAAGGTCGAGGCGGCATCTCGACAACTTCAAAAAGTAGTGTGCAACTTTCTTGGAACCTATTTTACCTGTTAGCCTCGTCAAAAAAAAACGGTTCATGGAGCATGCCTAATCGCAAGCCGAAAGTTCATCCGAACTTCGAAGAGAAGGCCTCTCATGCATACCTTGCGAGGGTGTTTCGGAACTGCCAATTTACCAGTTTGTTGGATTTTGCAAGCCCATGTGCTAGCCCTGCGTGCGTGCAGCTCTGCAGGACACCATCTTCAACAACTCTTATACAGTTTCTTCAGCCCAACGCACTGAATCTTATCCAGCGTCCCAACTGAAAGTTCCCTCACTTCCTTTCCCTGGTCTACAACCCCTTTCAATTGCTCGCTGTGTACCCGTGGCTGTGGGTCTGGGGCAGGTGCAGTGAGAGCAGGAGCTACCTGGACCGCAAGTAGAAGCGAAGCGCAAGCGCCTGTTGGAGGAATCTTCATCTCTGGAAGTTTTTTCTTTCTTTGATTTTTATTCCAGATGGGTGGTTTGAGAGGATAGTCGCAATGGGAGAGACAGGTACGAACACTAGCTTCTTTGAAGCGAATATAGTCCTTGAAGAGATCTAGAATCATTACTAACACTTCCCAAGGAAATTATGCAACAAACCAAGAGAGGAAACAAACCTTGAGTATGTACAAATGTTGCTACGTACGATAAAGGGTCGTAAACTTGCTGTTTGCTGATTTAAGACAGTTTGAATGCTGTTATATCGCAAATGGTTGGAATACAAGAATTTCGCAAAAGCGGACGCGAATGGATGGACTCGGATTCCCCCGAAGAATTAAGTTTTGATATCCAACTGTTGGATCAATTCAAAGAAGGAAAAAACTTCCATCTTTATATCAAAACTTCTGACGCATGAGGGATTCCTTTCGCCAGCAATGCATCTGCAAAACTGTGTGTTCATGTCGCAGGTGTCCTTCAGAAATCTTGAATCTGAAGCATTTTGCGGGGGAAAACTCGACTTACGCAATCTTCGCCTGGGGTGTTCTCTCCGACCGGTATTAGCTTCCGATTACATGACCTAAAGGGGCATCAAAAACACTTAAAACGTCCAGTTTTTTTTGGTTTTTTTTGTTATTTCGCCCAGCTAGGTTAAGGATTAATGTCCAAATGATCAATATCAGGACTCTCCTGGACATGGATATCCATCACAACAACTCACGAGACTCCCGGTTGTTTGATGGTTCTTGGTTTGCCCTATCCGCGAAGCGAGGATGAGAAACGATCTCATGCATTGGAGGGGCGCGAATTCCGGGTTTCCGACGCTTTCAATCCGGAATTCAACGTATTAAATAAAAAGGTCTTCGGATAATATAAGGCCGGCGGCGGGTATAATCCCGTAGGAAGGACTGTCAAAGGCATCGATCCAGCGCTCTTATTCGGAGTTTTGTGTGGAGTTGATGAGATCACGACTCAGGATTTGGGGTCATTTAGGGGCGATGTTGGATATTTAGCCGCCAGGGTTTTTTCTTGACAGCCGGTTTCGAATCCGAAACTTTACATTCGTCATGAACAATGAAAGCGGAGGGAAATTCGGAGAAAAAACATGGGGTTTCCTATAAGAGAGTACGAATGTACAAGGATTTACACTTTTAAGAGTTTTATTTTGATAATTCTGAGATCTATATATATCAGTGGAAATCGCAGTTTCCAAGATTGGAGTACTTCACGGTACCCATGCCCGATATCCGAGTGCCGGGTACCAAACCCTACCTCAACACATCAGAATCTCAGTAAACAGGCATACGGGGAACTTGCTGGCATCAAGACAGTCGTCGGATTAGTAGAATTGGATGAGATCTACTCAAATTTGAATTTTTGTATATTTATATATAGCAGAAAGACTTCGAGGGAGTTGAATTTTACAAATTATCACAGAACGATTCGATTTAATAAAAATATATACAAAGTTATGAAATCACAAGATAAAGGACGCCTAGACGATTGAACCTAATATATATCTAACAAACTCTATTTAATTAGGTCCCTTTGGGTCCAAATATAAAATCACAAGCTTAACCACTTCATTTCCCGATGCTATTAGAGTGCTGATGCATGTATGATAATGAGACCTGTACGATATTGCAGATTTAGTACCTCAAAATGCTCAACATTTCCAAGCTCATCAACATAGAGCAAGACTTACAGGCAATATTAACTTCCAAGCAGGAATAGTTAAGGTTTCCCATCACCACCGATAGATGGAAGAATAAGGCGCATCCACAACCCAAAGCACTTTCCCCAGTTCTCGGGATTAGAGCAAAACTTTCCGTCGGATGGACGTGGTGTTCGCATTGTAAGGTCTTTTGCAGGAATTGGTGCTGCTGCCACCTCAACGGCGACCAAGAGACTAACGAGGAGGAATCCTTTAAAGTTCATGATGAACTGGGCAAAGTTGAACTAGGTGATGCTGGGTAATGGTGTTTCAGGGATTGGAAAGTTGTGAATCTCAATTCAGAGAAGCTACGAATGTCAATCAGGCAAAAGGCGGGAGAACCCGTTAATGCGTTACGCTATGCCAAATGTGATAATTCTATCTCGTAAAAAATTAATCGGTGTACAGATTCAAGGCTCGCAGGAGAAGTTCTCGATACTTACGGACAGAGGCAAATTTCAGGGTTCGGGAGACCGGGGTATATAGCCGATTTATGAGCAAGCGAGGAATACCATGGACAGGATAGATTATAATGTGCTCGTCAACGGCAGCGACTGCCGATATTTTATATCTGAACTTGGCGGCGGAGTACACCGTCGCCTTGATAATAATTCGATAGCATAGTGTCATGAATGACCAAAAGTGTGCAAAACACTTCTTACTAACGTCGTCGCTTGATCAGGACTGAAATGACAAAGGGCTGATACTCTCCCACCGAGCAAAGCAATAAATTTAAACTCCACCTACTCCGTTGTAATTACAATGCTGGAAAGCTACGGGTATCTAGGCCCCACAGTTGTCTCATGGTGCAGATCAACTTGTGTGTTGTTGTCGTCGTTTCAAAGTTCAACAGCTGTCACATAAGTGGCTTTGGGCATTGTTTCGTCTTGGCTATGAAATTGTGGGGCCTTTTCTCCGGTGTGTTTGCTCTAAGATATGCTTAAATTGACAAAAACCAGCTGTCATTGATTGTCTTGGATAACCGAATTTAACGGGCTCAGCTCTCCTCCGCGTATTGTTCCCTCAAGGGATATATTTCATGCGCATGAAAGGCCTTGGCTTGTAGAAATATATGTACAAAGCAAAGCAATACCTTACAGATGGCTTATACTAACACCAATCTTAGCTAAGGTACAAAGAGCGATATATTGATATCAGCATTTTTGCTAGAGACACCTAGGCTGTACACCTAGGCAGTTGCACTTGTTGCGGCCTATAACCATTCTCCACTAAATCAGACTGAAAGCTTACTTCTAGCAATTTAAAAACTCTCACAGGGAGCTCGTACAGGCAGTGGTGTTTTCGCTTTGCTTACTTGTTTCAGTCGTCTTGTCAGCCTGCATCCACGATGGCAGGGGTGCACTGGAGGATTTCTAGCGTCGCTAAATTTGCCTCGCAATCGATTTCCTGTGCAGCTCAGCCCAAGTTTTGCGTTGTGACTCAAATTACAACAGCTGCCCCTTTCAGCCACTCAGCCACACGACCAGAACGCAACGCATTAGATGAAACCCGCATGAAGCTCAAGATCTATCACGAGAACACTATTATGCATAGTAAAGGGAGCCAATAACGCTGGCATTGATGTCTATCACGTGTGCATTGTTAAACGCTGGCGGATAGTGGCGTGTACCCAATGCGAGTGCGTCATCCGTGGGATTGTCAATGCAAATACAGACTAGATTTGACCACGAGACTACGGTTTCGATAGAACGCGAGGTCATTGGTCCACAAGTGAGACTTCACCACCAATCGATGTCTTGGCTGAGGAATTTAAGGTTTATTGATTGGAAATACTATGAACAAGAAGAGAAGCCGATAGGGTTTTCTTTGCAGGAAACGCCATCTTTGAATACATTAAAACCCCAGATGCTTCCAATTAACTGCCTCCTATAGCCTAAACATCGGCATTCGGTCAAGATTAACAACGGAGATTGCGAATAACAAAGAAACGAAGCTAGTATATCCACGGGCGCGGTCATGCATTGTATCAAACAATGCCATTACACCGGGGAGCTGCCTCGGGAAGAAGAATGAATATGGACATCGGCGCCACTTTTTTCCTTGTCTGCTGATCCCTCGTCCGTCTTACCGTCATGACTGGTGGAGTACATGTCTGTAGTTTCGCCAATGATCGAAGGCATCTTCTTGATGACAAGAGCGCGGATTGCCGGCACACAGGAGCAAATGATGGCGATGTACATCTCAGCCATGCCCCAGATCAACCATTCAGACTGGTCTGGTGGGAGAAGGCTTGCAGCGAGGATCTTGTGAAGAGAGTAGAAACGGAAACCGGTTGCGATACAGGCGAGAGCTCCGATTCCAAATGTGAGAGAGGCTAGGAATCGTTCACGAGTACCCTGCGTAATTCTCCATACCATGGGTAATGGGATCAACCAGATAAAGACGTCAGTGATGATGTTGAGCGCGCCTGTAGCGTCCATAGATTTGAGCCACATATCGGTTTTGCAAGTTGACGTGAAATAATCCATTCCTATAAGATATAAGAGTCAGAATTGGCTTGTAGCTCGAGGGTGGGAACTTCGTATCATCTTCTCGTACCTTCAAATGATAGAACAGGGTTGCAACGGAAAACCCAAGCAAAAATCATGGTGAGTGAGTTTCCGAGAGAAAGTACCCAAGTAACACCAACAGCGACACGAAGTGGCCACCATGAAGTCAACCCCCAGTAGAACAGTAAGAGAGAGGTCTTGATTAGAAAGACTGATAGAGGATAGAGAACTTCAGTCGCTTTGCCTGAGTATGAGTCGTCAATAAAATCAAGCCAAGTTCTGTCCCACATTCCACGGTAATGGGTGGGTCCGTTGAGCACTAAACCTCAATATTAGCCCAATCACCCAGTTTGTAAAATTTTATACGTGAAAGACCTACTGGTAGCATTCATGACACCGTAACCGAAGGTAACGAGGGCTGCGAAGAGCAGAATATAGTCATGGCCACGAATGAAGCCGTTGATTGTCAATCGAGAGTACAACCTTAAGCTTACGAAAACGGCCATTAAAATCGTAAACATGACTAGAACTCCGATAAACTGTGACGAGTTATTTGCTGGATGACCAGCTAATGGCATGACTTGGTTGACCATGTCTACCATGTCTGGAAATTGAATCCCAATGTTCTCTCCAAAAAAATCAAAGATAAATTGCGTGCGCTCATCAGTGGTCCCAAGATAAGCCGCCAATTGAGGAGCGGCAAGAGTTTTGTTTGTGATCTCAGGCCGATTGAGGAATTCTGCCATACTCAGTGAGATGTCTAAAGCTTTCGTCTTTTTCCATTCATCGCCCTGAGCCAGCCACGAAAATGCCCCGCAAACACTGTTCAGTAAACCAAAGACATCGGCGGTGACGTTTGTGGCCGCCAGGATGGCCTCTTCAGCGGGACTCAAAGACATAGTTTGAGCTTAGGTAAAACAAGTTTAAAAGGTCAAAATAATTCGAAGTGCAAGTAGTAAAGTTGGTGAGTGAAAAGCTCAAGACGAGAAAGAGCGACGAAGCTAAAGTGATAAAGCTAGAGCCTAGCTGTCCTAAAAGAATGTTGAAGAAGCACAATACAATTACATACAGAACCTTTATATATCGATGAGCTGTCGCCGTTACTGCGCAGAATGACAGAATTTTGTGGGAAGTGGGTACGCTATTTTTCTAGCTGACTGCTACTCATCTGTCTTATCGCTGATACGCCTTACTTCTCGGGTCCAACCTGCCAGCCCCTGCAGCGGTTTCAGCTCTTTGGGATTCTACTCTGGCATTATTTCTGATAGACGGCTTCGACTCAAAGACTATTCCTAGTTGGGTAGCTCAGAAGAGACCTTCGAAGTCTTCCGACTATTTTTTTAGCTTGCGCAATTAAGAACACAAGATCTTAAGATGCAATTAAGACGCCAAGCAGAGAGATCAGAGAGGGGTCGAATTAATGGAAACCGCGCTATAGGCAGGATTCTCTGGGTCTTGAGTGAAAAGGGAAAGGTATGTGGGGAAGGAACCCCCATGCTGATTGCCTCTTAGAGTTCCTGATCGAACATTGCCCAACCTCATGATCGTTTTTATTGAGCGGCAGCTGTACTGTGTTGCATGTTGACGACGCAAATGGCGCCAGAACCATAAATTTTGTAATATGTGTTCTGTCAATTGGGTAGCTGAATCGCGCACGCTATTCAATGTAGTAGTTACATGGAAGTTTTAATATACACAGAAATTGTGGCAATGACTTGCCGCGTTTCATGTTCATAGATGTGAGTCGCTTCAAAGTTCAGATACATTTTATAACTCATTACACTGTTCTCTAAATTTGTAGAATGACTTGGTGTGCAAGTGATTTTCGCATTTGTGCATTCTATTCGATCAGAGTTACAATCTTGGATAATAGTGATTTCAGCTAGTTGCAGAGCGATACCTATATTGCATATTCCTATGTGCGAAGTTTCGGCAGGATTCTAGCGTGCATTCGAGCAGGCATACCCTACCAACTCGACTTTGAAGGTTCAAGAAGAATGATGCAAGGCAAGAAGATCCCGTCAATGTCCGAAAACGAAAGCCCTTCTTTAAATCGATGTCGATACTAGAAACATGTGAAGAGGGAAACGGATGGAACAAGCATGTCTTCGGTTCTCCGTGCAACCTATAGGTCGACTGTCGCCAACTGCTGGGAGCCAACAAACTTCAACATATTTACAGACCCAAAAGTGTCGGAGGCCCCACTTCATTAGCGAATCCCGACCAGGGTGGTTAACAAACTTCAAGAAAGCCGTTGATATTGAGAAAATTGAGCTGAATCCCGTACATCTGTCAGGCATGCACAGACATCAGACAAACGATCCAGACTTACCCGATTAGACAAAAAATGAGAGAATTCAAATATACAATCTGAAGTAAAAGCCACAGCCGGAGCCCGCCGTCGCCATGTCGCTCAAATGATGCCAGCCCGCGCTCCCAGCACGTGAAGCAATGCTGCAAATGCAACGGCTTGCGGATTTGAGGTGATGTGTTGGGGGCATGTCACCGACATTAGTGCGTCTCGAATGCTGCTGGAATAGGCAAATGGAGGGAGAACGACTCCAAAGTTTTCTTGTTTCCTGCAGCCAAACTACTCAATCGAGGTTGGCTTGAAAGCTTATCCCAAGCCGCCATTTGAGCTTAGCATTCATCGAATCCGACTGTTCGTAAATCTACGCCAAGTCCCCTTCAACTTTGAAAGAGTTTCTGCCGTCGATAGATAAGATTTTCTATCGAGTTCTCCCACCTTGTTTATTGATACTTGATCCTAAAATCTTCTCCACTAGTTTGCATTCAATTTAACTCATCTAAGAACCCAATCGGAGGAGTGAAACCCGTCACGGAATCCCTATTTCTGATCAACGGAGTAGACGGGAGGGACGGTTGAGCGGTAGTGATCAGCCGCTGTCACTAGTTCTCTGAGCGACCAAAACTGCATATGCGCGGTCTAGATGGCTGCAGGTATCGATACCCATCACCAATGTCTTCCGCGATAGATGGTATATCAAGACGCGACTATGGGTTGCCGGTTGTGTGTTTTCGGCTTCATCAAAATTATCTTCAAAATTACCAATCAATAACATAACACATATCGCGCAGAATCTCTTTATCGTCCTTGCAGGATTCCAAAACTCAGTCGCAAGAATTAGGACGCCATGGTGGGGTGATGCAAGCGAGGAGTGGATCTTGGGTCTGGGATCTCCGATCTTGATGAGAACAAGATTCTTGCGAGCTTTCTTGAAGATCAGGGAGGAACCCGCCCGACCCCGCCCGACAGAAACGACAACAAAACCGACGACTCTGAAAACCCCGGAAAGAAAGAACTGGTCAGAACAAAAACAAACTTGATGGCAAGAAAGCTCGCCGCTTATCATGGATTCTCACTATCCAATGCGAAGCACAGGCTTATCCCGTTGTGTAGCTGTCAAGACCAAGATTATGGCGCGAAGTCTGGCGTCGCATCGATAAACTGGCGGGAACCCTCCCAGCCTATCAGAGAGAACCGTGAGCGAGATGGGCGACAGCTCCACACCGAGTGCTGCTCCTGCAGTTCTGTATTTGAAACTACCATGTGGACCCTGCTGATGTCACCAAACTCGGAAAGATGTTCGCATTATCGAACTTAGTGATTTGATACTTGCGCAACATTAACACCAGTGCTCTAGCTGCGCCTCCAGCACCGCGCGCACAGGAATAAACGGTTCTCGTCGCACTCGGGAATAGGTGAAAAAAAAGTTGGGGGTTACGGCAAAAGTTGGCATGAACCAGAAATCCAAGTGCATATACATTTGTGCATATATTTTCGTGCAGATGTATAATTGAAACTTAAGAGACAAGCTAGCTGTGCTCCAAGTCGACCAACGAAGTTTTAAACTTTTACTCCGGCAGAAACTCGAAGCATAACTTTGAAAGACTGCTGCTGGCGGGGTATCCTCAACGTACTGCGGCGAGGTGGGGCAACTGCAGGATTCCTTTTGCATTCTATGATAAGCAATCTTAAACGATTAATACAACCTAAGTGGCCCGGTTCGGAAATATTGTCGTCGATTCAACGACCCCTACTGCCGTTGTCGCGTTTAGGAGTAGCGAAGCCCCGTAGCTGGTCATGAGGACCGCTAACTTTGTTAAATAACCTGCAGGATCGATAGCTCCTTTTCGCTTGTGAGATTTCATAAAGCTGTTTTGGAAGGTCGAGGGAGGCTTTCTCAACATCTCAGGAACCGACGCCATGGCTCCTGTATTTGTACCAGAGTTTACTGGTATCAGAGCTCAGATCTCACCAATGACCTTCCGTAGAAGGTTTAGACTCTCAGAAACCTTCTGGACAATTATATTAGGAACCCGGAATTCTTTAAGTATTATGCGAATTGTTTCGGGCACTAGATTACCTGCAGACCAATGCACTGTGACTACGGTTGCTGGGATTGAGGCAACTCGTTCACAATCCTAATCCCTTTTCATCTCGTCTTTAGATCTTGCTGGATACTAACGCTGTATCAAAATCTCCTCGGCGTCTATCTCATCAATATCTTGCAATGCCAAGCATGGGTTACTCGTGGCTTTCCTCGTCCTGCTCATTATTGCTACCCCTGTGATATCGCTTCTCGTAGAGCTAGCACCAGATATTCCTGTCTGCTCAAGATATACAGCGGCTGGGTTTTCGAAACAAAGGAGCCCTCCAGTGAAGATCCACTCGATATTGTAGGACGAAGACTGTTTAGGCTGGGACTCTGGACCGTAGCTTCAAGAGAAATCTATAAAAGACCCTCTTCTCTTCGATTTTACGGATTCACTAGATCGACAGATGATCCCAGTCCAGCCTCAAGATATAGCAAGTCTCGCTACATCCTTCATTTTGCAGCTGATAGTTTGCAGCAAGTTTCATTATGGTTTTCCAAATACTCTTTTCCGCAAGCACTTTGCTTTTGCTTGCTGGCCAAATTGCGTCTATCTTTGCAACTCCAGTTCCTGAAGCTGCGGCTGGGGAATTAACCCGAAGAGCCTTTTACAACGGCATGACCTCGGAGTTACTCAAGACCCACTGGAATAATGCGAGGTCAGATACAAAGCGAGACATCCAGTGGCACCCAGATCGTCTCTGGGGAACCGGCTGGGGCAATCAAACATATAATTACACTGCAACGTGTGATAACACCAACACCAGAAATTTCTGGTTGGGCTTTTTAGTTAGAACTATCACTTATCCTGATCCAACTTCTGGTAGCCTCCAACGATCATTCTGGCGCAACGCCAGCTCGTATTGGATCGATAACTTGCCAAGCGGTCAGCACCAGTGTAACCTGTTTGGCGCCCCCAAATATGCTCCTGGGACGCAGTGCGTCGACAAGATCTGGAACCCCACCGGAAAGACCTGGGTCGCCAGAAGCAGCACCAACACTAATTCCTACTGGACTACAAACAATGCCACCTACGCCAACCACAAAGTCCGCACTATTTTCGACTGCTTGTTGAATAGAACTGCAGTCGAATACGGTGATAACGTCAGCGCCTTCGGTTTTGCGCCAGTTCAGTATGTTCTCGATAATACCAAATATTATCGTTTCTACGATGATAACAACTTTGGTTGGTTCGTCGCCTGTCCGAGCACTTGGCCTGGCGCATGGAAACGCCACATCGAGGATATCCAAAGCGGTAGGATTGAGAAGCGTGAGTGCTTCGGCTGTAAGGGCATTAACCCTGTATGGGATTTCATGCCGCCGAAATACCGCAATCCTCTTGCTGACACCACGGATATCCACGATTTTGCCGACAATATCCACTACCCTCAAAACTTTAATGAGAACACTCGCTTCGTTATCACCTATTGGCCGCCCAGCGCTTCCAGAAATGTCACCGTCGATGGTGCAACGTGTGTCCAGGCTGCTGTTAGCAGACCGGGTCTTCGCCATTGGACTGTGAAGTTCTTCGACACCGCTACTCCGGGGTACGTCAAGATCGCAGACGAGTATGTTCCGAGCCCGGCCGAATACCTCTAAGCCCACCTTTTACTCCTCTGTTATATTCCTAGAGAATATATCGATATGGATACCCCATATTCACGGTCCGATTCTCGGAATCTTTTCAATTCTCTATTTAATATTTTGATAAAGCCCCCTTTTTAATTGCTATATGTGTATATTTACCTTTTCGCAAGCGATGAAATGTACGTTTAATTCCTGTGTCCCAGAGCTCTTGGTAACGCTGCGGCGTGAAAACTACATATTCCGCGATATTTCTTTTCAATTCGACCAATTTCGGTTTGTATATTGTCAAACCTAATAGTTCCCTTTTGTTTGCTTCCGCTCGAAGTTCGCCAGGTATCGTTGGCATGTCTGGTTCACGAGACAAACGGTTTTGCTGTGTATGGAGTATGGCATATACCCACTACGCTATATCGTCATTTCCCCTGTTTTCTCCTCAATCTCGATGTTTGCTTAAAGGACTCTCTGTTTTAGTAATGATATTTGGTCTTGCCTGTAAGCAGGAAATAATATATATATATATATATATATATATATATACTTCCAACATCAAACTACTGGTAAAACTCGCCTGAACTTCACTCAGGAATTATATATATGTAGCCACCTTCTCATCTGCGAGTGTGTACTGTGCCGAGTGGGCCGTTCGGATATTAGCAAACACTTAACTGCACATATATGGGGGTCTGGGGAAACTTTTGCCGGGTTGAATATGCGATAACTCCTTGGCCACTTATGCAGGGTCCTCTTTGGTTTTGCCCAAGAACTGAATTTAGTTGGGTTTGTTAAACACCCTATTCCTTTGGCTGGATTCAGTTGATATTCTGATGTGCATCCTGGCACACTCGGAAAACATTGCTGCATTTTTCGTGTTGTTTGCGATAAACGTGGCTGAGATCCGCCACAGGCTGCCAGCCCAGTTCAACACTAACCGCTTTTAGTAATCAATCCTAAATCAGGCTGAGAACCGTGAGATCCTGAGGCTCGCGCTCACATGCATGGAACCTGATGCTTGACGTGACAAGATGCAAATTTTATCCTTCTTCAGAAAGAAAAATCTGACATGTAGATTTGACGGGTGCCTTTGCATCCTGCCTAGTCATAATATATAATTTCAGCTCGAATATATCTTGGTGTATATCAAGGTCATTCTATAGATCTATCTGACTTCTCATCCGGTTCACCCCTCACGTACACATTAAAATTAGGAACTGACAAAATACCACCGACATTATAACAACCCTTCTGTCGCAACGATGAATGAGCCTATGAACGAAATAATACCAGGTCTTTACCTTGGAGAGTACGTCTAGGCCCCCACTGACGAGGTGGCAGAGATCTCGTAATTATAATCTTGCTGATACTTCTAATCTGCAGCATTTTCGCAGCACGCAATGCATCAATGCTCCACGAACACGGAATAGCCAATATTCTAACAATTGCTCGTGGTTCTCTGGGTCTCCTGAGCGCAAACACTCGAAAGCGCAGCCAATAGCGACCAGCCTTTCCAACATTTACAAATCGAGCTTGATGATCTGCCTGATGAGAAATTGTTGGACCAACTTGAGAAAGGGGTCGAGTTTATAGACGTTGCGTTGAGCGACCAAGCCGGAGAAGGAAAGATACTAGTACACTGTTTACAAGGCATGAGCAGGAGTTGCAGTTTCGTTGTTGCATACCGTGAGTTCAATTCCTTTCTAAAAATCATAGGGATGATAGACAGCCTAATATTCGGGCGATTGAAAGTGGTTTGGAAAAACCAAATTTCAGTCGGCAAAGCTTTAGAGACTGTGCAAGAGAAGAGAAAGAAAGCAAGACCCAATGCTGGCTTTTACAGACAGTTATTAGAGTGGGAGGCACGTTGTACGGAGAAGCGAGCTTAGTATATAATAGCCAGGATATTGCAGTTATTTTCATTGTCCGAAAATATAAGTAAAAAATTATCTATGGACGGTGTAGACTTTTGGCATACCCCTAGCGTTTACGGTAAAATTGAACGGACTTGAAAAACATTAAACTCAAAAAATTCATTCATAACACCCATATACAACCTGATTAAACCCTATATATATCGGATGTGCGCTTTTAAGAAGACCCCGAGTCGGTAACTGGAGATAAATACTCGATCGGGATTCCGATTTCTGGTGGTGGTAGTGTTCCGGCAGGCAAAATAGTAGCACCGGGTCCAGGTGGTGGCAGCTTACGAGTCGGTACCTTTGACTTTGGGCGCCTGTGGCCTGGTGCCGAGACTACAGTCCTGCCCTTGATCCATTGGCCAAGGATGGAAATCTGGGGTTTATTTTGCTCATTCGTTTTGTCCGCGCTCCATTCTTGGGGTTGTTCCACAGTAGCGCTAGGTGATTGCGGCCATGATGGGGGGTCTTCACGGATCAGAGGTAGGACCGGTTCCAGAATAAATTTTGCGATGTCATAAGCCTGATCTCCATCAATTGGTCCTGCAGTTGGTTGTGCAGTTGGTAGTGGGATGTCCTCATCTCGGCGGAGAACGACAACAGGACCAGCTGCAGGGTTCAGGGGTTTTAAGGGCCCGGGCCTCGGCAGCGGATACTTGGTTGTCGGAGTGGTTGAGGTACTAGTGGCCTTTGCTGAGGTTGTGGTTGTATATTTGGAAGAGGTTGTATATTTGGGAGGGCTTGTATGTTTCCGAGTGGTATGTTTCCGAGTACGAGTGGTATGCTTTCGTGTGGTTATATGTTTCCGAGTTGTTGTAGTATGTTTGCGAGTCGTTACATATTTTGGAGTCGTTGTGTATTGTGGAGTTGTTGCGTATTCTGTAGTAGGGGCATATGAAGGGGTGGTAGTAGTAGTCGTAGTTGTAGTAGTTGTAGTTGTAGTCGAGCTAGTAGTCAAAACTGAAGTCCAGACTGGAGTGGTAGTTCCGGCTAGCGTAGTAGTAGGGATTGAATAATTCCAAGCCGTGCTAGTATTTACCGGAGCTATAGAGTAGAGTCGAGTGGACACATCGTCTACGGTGGTACAATATGGAAGATAGCTATAGCAAGACGATAGTCTCGGCGTGTCAACATCGTTTATATTAGGACGATATGCTTTCGGAATGTTAGAGAGCCATGGCGGCAAGGCACGCAAGAATAGTGACCAAGGGCTTCGTTTAACTGGAGAGAGTGAACGTTCCTTAACTAGCGGGGGCGTGGAAGCAGGTGCGCCGAGAGCCTCACCAAGGAGGATAGCGGCTGGAAGAATGTATGAAATTTTCATCTTGAGCTGTAAAAGAGAGGCTAGCTCAATATATACTGCAAGATTGAGTATGAGAAATAGAGAAAAAGAAGGGAGAGAAGCTGAAGCTTCGTCCAATGAATTGAGACGCGATAGTATAAAGGAGATTCAGAAAAATGAATGTGGATTGGAACGAAACACCACTGCCTTGAAGATAAAATGAAAATCGATTACGATGGTAAGATTTCGAGCTATATATACAGAATTGAAGGCCCAGAAATCAAGATATCGGTGGCTATACAGAGGCTTCAATACCATCATGCTACCCCTGGTTAGGCCCCCTTAAGCCTTACTCTCAAAAACCTCAAAGATCAACAAACAGGTGACGTGAGTAGTTTGGGTGGCTGATTGCATTAGAGATCTCGAAGGGGTTATGATACGGGTATTGTTCTTACTGCTGCACTGTCATGTCGAGTTATGCAAGATTCAACTGAGCACATGCAGGTCCAAAAATGCTTCCCGCCTAGCGCAGGCGTAGTGCTGACGCCGTTGTGTGTTTTGTGTTTCAAGGTCTCGCTTACCTCGCCATATCTACAAATCTGACAAAACACAGCCTCGCCGTATGTGCGGACCCGTCTATCGCAACAACGGCATAAGTCCGAGTGGTAAGCGAGATAGTAACGTCTGAAGACATCAAATGTTTCAGGTCTTGGTGCTTTCACCTAGCTACAACTCTACAGATGTCGATTCATGCAGTCATGCTTTTAATGGTGGGCCAAAGACCGGGGCTGCATCTTTTTGCGTTGTCTGTGGTTCTATATATTAATCAGATGGTAGGGGCAAACCTAGACATGTATTACTCAAGATGCTTTAGGTTTATGTTTAATTACCCCGGATTGCCGCTGAAAGATTCCGAATTGACGGAATACTCCATGTTAAAATAGTATGCAAAAGATTATGATCCACATAAGAGTACCTCAAGGCTTAAATCCGTTTACCCATAGCGCAGACAAGATTAGAAACGCATATAGTTATAGTCCATTCGTGCTTTTTCTTCGTCAAACTTTACCACACCGACTATATATCAAATACTATAAAATACCATACATTTGTGTCTAATACCAATATTGAATGATAGACTACCACGCTATTTAATCCATACTAACCTTTGTCTTGCAAGGCGCCTACACCTACCTACATGCAATGCAGCCCCTAAAGACAGGCATCAGATATAGAGGTCCAAAGGATTGAGGGATAGGTGTAGGCCCATTAACTGGACCCGGAACCGGCTTTGGATTCCGGAGTACTGATTTCCACAAAGGTTGTAATAATTGGTTTTTTTGAATTGGTACTTTTGTATGATCTTATATGCGAAATAGACAAAGGAGTCGGTTTATGAGAAGGACCGGTTCCGCTACCGTCGGTTCTATAGTGCTGGTGTCCAAAGATCGAGGGACAGCTGTCGGGTTTGGGGTGAGACAAAGCTTGAAGATGCACCAATTGCGTTTCTGGACTTCGGGTTCCGGGACAAGTTTTGGGATGCCTCGGGTCTTAATGTATTCGTGGTGCTTACAAAATTATGATGTGGGTTCTAGTTTGGGAGCTTCCCTTATTTTGACCGTGGCGGGTAGGGTTGGACGACACTTGTTGTATATGCAGAATGCTGGCACAGGGTTTGGTGCGGCTGATGCGGCAATTGCAAAGGCAACCCAAGCGAAACTTCCTAGCTTCATCTTTAAATGGGTTAAGATAAGCTTGTAAAGAAACTTCTAGATTTATACGTCGTGGATAAATGCTGTTCTTGATGTCTAGGAACGGATATAATTTGATATCGATGTTAAGCTAGTGGAGGGGCTTAAATTTAATTATACAGTCGGGAAAGAAGCCAGATATTTATCCTACTCTAGAGCTACTAAAACCCCAATCTGCGTACTATTCAGAAAACAGGTTTATCATGTTATTGGGATGTCTACCTATTCGAACTAATCTAAAGAATGAGGACGGCTCGCGAGATAATAAATAAACGGTTACTGAAACGATAAGATTTACCAATATATTTCTCAAGAAGTATACATATCTGAGATATCTCGCGAAATAATTCTCGTCTTAGACTATGCCAAGGGGTGTCGCTCGCCAAATCTCGTCTAATCGCAGTACCTGAGGCAGAAATGCCACCTGCAGTTCCATAAACAAGCCGCCGCCGCCAGTGACGACAATCAAAAACCAACACGATATTGTGTTGGCTCATCTCGCTGAAACTAACCCGAAAAGGCAACAATTGTGAGAGATGAATGAAAGCCTCTAATTAGGTATTTGCCCAAGAAAAAAAAGGGGGGGATGGAGAATCGCTTCTTTGTATCGTAAGAAGATATCGTACCATCTCCTATAGTCATCAGGAACGGCTAGAATGCAAAGTTCGTCCATGCATATTCGTACATGTAATTTAGACTCACGCTGCGAGTTCGCATTCTAAAACCCATATTTCTACCTGAAAGGAGATGTGCTCCTGCATTTCGGCTCAATTTAGAAGCGCCATCTGCCGTGTTTCAGGCTGAAGGAGCTGGGTACCTGGGTGAGGATTTGAATTGTGTTGCACAGGTCCTCAAATTGCAAACCGTGAAACTGCTTTGGACGCCGCGAATTGTAACAATCCGCCTTTAGATCTGGGTTATCAGGGAGATATCAGCGATGGCCGTACGGTCATATCAGATACTCGGGAGAATCTCTTACTTAGGAGATATCGTGCCCCTTGAACCAGCGTTTGATACACGAGACACAAAGGATGTCAACCACAATGCTCCGACGTTGAATCAAGCTATGGATCTTAGTTTAGATTTAATTCAAATTATAACTGAGATTACGTGAAAACAAAAAGCACAAAATGTAGCTTGAGAGAATGCAAAAACAGGATTAAACTAGACGGCGACTTCGAATTTTCAACAGCTAATTTGTTTGTAAGAAAAATTCAGAAGAGTGAGATCAGATTCATTCATGTGATATAAGTTTTTTGAAGCAAATATTGCAAATATATAGATACAGTACCCAGTCTTGTCTTGTTGAACATAAAAGACACCAGGGTCAATAGTAATTTATATACAACGGGTAAATTTATACACTATGCAAGTTAAAGAACAAGAAATTGTAAGCCTCTCAATCAAATCTAAGCTTGGCCTTTTCTAAAACCTTCTCATCCATTTACTCTATTCACGGAGTTGCTCCAGTAATAGTGACAGAATAGTCCAGACCATTCTTAACATCGCTAGATAGAGCAAATCCATCATAGAGGATAGGACTAGCAGGCGTATTCGCGATCACGAAAGTGGCTTCCTCATTACTGGCAACAGATGCAGAGGCCGATCCGCCAGACAGGGTAATGTACCGGGTAGCACCAGAGCTAGTATTTCGGATGGAAAGAGTAGCGGTATACGCCAGAGTGGCACCAGAAACAGAAACATTAATCGTAACAGCACCCGTCTTCTTCAAGGGGACGATATTGGCACCCATATACTGAGGGCGACGGGCAGACTTGGGCTTGTAGACATTGTTGCCCTGGGAATCGAGGTTGGCATAATTGAATTGGCTACGCTGGTTAAGGAAGACCTGACCGGCGGTTGGATGGCCAATGTCGACATACGCCATACGCGCCCAGTATCGCCCGACAATAGTTGCAGCACCAGCGCTAGACACACGATTCAGAGTGTGAAGTGGTGTCTCGTTGCTGTTCAAAGCGTACTGTCGGAAGAGGTTTCGAAGCGCATTGGTACCCAAGCCGCTGTAACCGTCGGGGTTGTAGGTAAGATAGGAAAGGAAGGGCCAAGCCTCGTAGTAGTTTCCGGTATCCACGCTACCATCGACGATGACTTGGAAGGAGTCCCCAATCACTTTTTTCAAGTTAATTTCAGTGGCGGTGGTGGATTGTCCGTACTGAGAACGTGCGGCTGCGCATAGTGGAGATGTTTTGTAGGTATCAGCAACAAAGTTGGCAACTGTTTCCCACCAAGCACCGGTTCGGCCCTGGTCAACCCAGGTTTTTTCATGATAGTGCATCGCGTGGCCGAATTCATGGACTGTTACTCCAGGAATGGTGAGGTATGTGCTGACAACCTCTAACCAGGCCATACCAGTAGCGAAATCTGAGTGCATAACACCGGCTGCACCAGGAAGACTACTGACAGAGTAGACATTGATCTTTGTCCAGGGACCATCGCTATCCGTGTTGTCTTTAAACGAAAGACCTATCTCAAAACATGTTAGATATTTATGCTTAGTACTATTTTGGTTACTGGGCTTTACGAACCTGGTGATCGCCAGCCTAAAGTACCAACGAAGCAACTGTAGGCAGCCTCGAGCATGTTGATCGCCGCGTCTGCGGCCGAGGTACTCGTAGCACCATAGATACGGAAATGGGGGGAGTCTCTGTAAGTACTGCCGCCTGGGCCAATACTGGGGTTCGCCGTGAATGAGACTGGCTCATTACCAGCTACAGTAGTTGTAGTAGTCACAGGTTTTGTGGTAGTGGTAGTGGCAGGGGTAGTAGTTTTAGTAGTCGTCCCAGTGGTTGTCTTGCTAGATGTTGTAGTTGTCCTAGTAGTTGTAACGAGGGTGGTCGTCGGGTTTGAGCCTCCTGGAATACACTGAGAATAATATGGATTCGAATAGACGCAGGTACTTCCAGCAGCGCAAGTAGTAGGACCCGTCCAGGTCACACCACCACATTGGCCATAAATTGGCGCCTGAGCATATGCACCAATAATTTGGAGGAGTAGCAATGGGAGGAAAACTTTAGGAGATGCCATTTTTGTTCAAGGTTACGAGTAAACCGATAGAGAAAGTTGCTGGATCTCTCAAAACTTGACCGACATTTTCAGCTCTACACCGTACATGCACTCATTCAAATACCTTTCCAAAGAAACTAGACGGAGAAATTGATGGAGAAAAATCGACATCTCGTCTTTGACAAGCCAACGGTCATGCCTCATCTTCCGCTTCGAAACGATACATCTTAGCTGAGGGATAAGTGCCGCTCATCATTCTGCTGGCTTCGTTTCGGGAGCGAGATCCGAAATGTCGGTTGGCTAATCCGGGGTGGACTAAAGAACGTTTATAGACGGCCGTTTTATTGAGTCCAGATGGTATCCAGGTAAGGATACCCTTACTGTTTGACTTGGCGCTTCAAGTAAAAGCTCTCTACGCTTTCCTTCGTGCAAGCGCGTCTTTTTCAGTTCGCAATAACGCCAGAAGGACGGAAATATCAGACGGGGTAGTTACCGTTCTCTCGGAATCGAGTCTGAATTACCGTGGATCCGAGTCTCGCTCGCCACATTGTGCTCATCGATGCGGCCATTACCATTGGTGGAGGAAAAAGCCTAGAATTTGTAAATGGCATTGGCCGTGGCTGATAGTGGGATGTTGGCGTGTGTTGCGGATGTATTGCATCCGAATCGATATTGAAACGTATGGAATAATTCAACGATGTACTTCTATTCAAGAGTAGAATGCACGATTCATTAAGCCACCAGTGCTCCTGAAAATTCCCATTCAAGCTGTATTCTGTACATACAGCCGGGCTTGTCCAACGGTGAGCTGATTATCATGGTCCATGTCGGTATATCAATATGCGGTCTATGGTTCTTTCCCCACTATTTTGACGAAAGAGGCTGGATACCATGATAGCAACTAATGCTGGCAAAGATCGCCAACTATCGCTTGGTAGCGGCTCGTCGAAACCGGGTTCAGTTGTCGAATGAGAACTTGAACACCGGTTAATGGTGCTTTCGTTTGATTCGACTATGATATGATATATTGACCGAGATGAGCTGTCTCCACTTTGCGACAGTCTGAGAATATATTAAAAATTCTGAATTGATGGGTTAGAATCAATAATACAATAAGGAAACATGATAGGAAATCTCGCTATCAGGTACTCCTCGAACGAAGCAGCGACAGCTCGTTCAACCTTGAATACCTCAAAACCCCTAAGAATTACGCAATATCGCAGCCTAGTATCAACTGAGGCCCTGGCAAGCTTTCTTTGGTAGCTGAAAACTTGCCTCGCGAGCCAAGCGGGCCAAGTCGCTGGGTATTCTTTGGGAGCAAGTGTACTTCGAAGCCCTTTCTTGCCGTTGTTTCCCGTTAGCGTGTTAAGCTTCAGCCATGGCGTTATCCCCAGACTTTCTAGTGTATATGCATGTACCTGCAGCGACAACCCTCGAGACGTCTTCTCTTGAATTCCTCCTCCCCGGTTTATCGTTCCCATTCCCTACTGTACAAATCAGTACAGCATCGTATTCGAGCGCACTTGCTCATCGACGAATCGCTCGTCAGTCTTGGCACCTTCCCGTTTCGACATCCGCCAAGCGCGATATTCCAGGGTTATCGCGACCGAATAAATGCGAAAGGCCTTCTCCATCTTCTCTGTTAGCTTCCGAACCAACTACCTACCTACATCCACGCAAGTTTGCATTGGCACATTGGCACTAGGCATCTGGAAACCCATCCGCGCAACCGTCGACACTCAGTTTCCCGTTCAAGCTATAGCTAAGCAATAGCGAGGCCTTGGCCGACCGTCACGAACGACCGCGGACCATGATCAGCTCGTGGAACATGACATATGTCGGGGTCATCGACCGAACCACAAATTTAACTGGCTATTAATTTGGTCGGATATACACCTAAACCCGCTGATTTACGTTTACGACCTGCAATGTCACCATGGCCATGGAGTTGACTAGAAGCATGAACCATGTCCACTGGTCCTTCCTTCCCCCCTCGCGATGCCAGTGCGACGGGGAGCCTTATCTTGACTGACTGGGTTTCTGTCTTTGCCCATCGACGACTCAGGAAACTGGGTAATACACCCAAGAACCATGCAGATCACGCCAAATCCTCGGATTTCTCGTTGAAACGGGGTAGTGCGACGAGCTAAGACAGCGAGATAAGGGATCTTCGGCACATTCCTCGAATGCAACACCAGATGCGCTGAAGCAAGGAGTATAAAGAGTCGATTAAGATCTCCCTCTCTTTGAGCTTTCCCTCTTGCTTTACGCAGAATCATATCCACCGGACTTTAGGATATCGGAATTCGGGTGTCTCTATCTCTCCTTCCTCTCAAGATGAAGCCATCTACCCTCTCCCTCGCCGCCTTTCTAGCCGTCGGGTGCGCTGCAAATGAGCCACTCACCGCTGATAAAGTTGAAGCTGATATCAAGACCGGAGAGTATGACGCCGCCGCTTAGCGCATTCCGCAGTTATATCGATTCGCTTGCTAACCTTCTGCGTCTGATTTCAGGCTCCGCAACAATCTCTGGCACTTCCAAAAGATCGCTCGTGACAATGGTGGAAATCGCGCCTTCGGTCTTCCCGGATATAAGGCTTCGCTAGACTATGTCTACGAGCGCGCAGTTACCCGATTCGGAAAGCAGATGGATACGTGGATCCAGCCGTTTAACCATACTTTCGAGCAAACTCGCAAGCTTGAAGTCAAGGGGCCTGATGGGAAGCCAGTGTATGCCATCACGCTGTTGTACAATCATGCTACCCCCGCCAACGGTGTAACTGCTGAGCTGGTCAATACTCCGATTGATGACACAAATGGTACAGGCCTACTCACAGAGTTTTTGAAGAAATGTTGAAACAAGAGTGATAAGCTAACGATGCGACGCTAGGATCTGGATGTTTGCCTGAACACTGGACCGGTGTAAACGCCCAGGGCAAGCTCGCCCTCGTCAAGCGTGGTGTCTGCGCTATCTCTGACAAGCTCAAGCTGGCAAAGAAAGCTGGTGCTCTTGGAGTTATCCTCTACAATCAGACGCCAGGTACTGCTTACGGTAGCGCCACCCTTTCTGCGGAAAACATTGGCCAGCTAGTGCCAGCCGGTCTTATTCCCCTTGAAGTTGCCAACTCGTGGATTCCACGTTTGGCTGCAGGCGAAAAACTCACCGCCTTCCTCCTCGTTGACAGTGTCTTTGAGACTCGCTTGACATGGAACCTTATCTCCGAGACCAAGGAGGGTGACCCTAACAATGTCGTCATGCTCGGCGCCCACTTGGACAGTGTGCAAGCTGGTCCTGGTGTCAACGACGACGGCTCTGGTTCCACTGCTCTCCTTGAGATTATGGGTTCCTTCAAGAAATACAAGGGCTTTAAGAATAAGGTTCGCTTTGCCTGGTGGGGTGCTGAAGAATCTGGTCTTGTTGGTAGCTTGTACTACACCAAGAATCTCTCCGAGAAAGAAGCGGACAAGATCCGCTTCTACTTCAACTATGATATGATTGGCTCTCCAGTACCATACTATCATGTCTATCAAGGTGAAAATCCTGGTGACAAGCTTGGCGCCGAACCCTTAGTAGAATACCTGACCGGCAAGGGCAAGCCAGCCGAAGTCGCAGGCTTCGGCACGTCATCCGACTACGTTGGTTTCTTGAACCTCGGTATTCCTAGCTCTGGGATATTCACCGGAGCCGGAGCACCAGAGGACCCGTGCTACCATCTGGAATGTGACAACCTGGACAACATTGACTGGGATGCGCTCACGGCGAACGCCAAAGCTGCAGCTAGGGCAGCTGCGAAATTTGCATTGAGTCTGGATGGTGTACCACCCAGAAACAAGACTACCCCAAATCTGAGGGGGCGAGCAAATCTACTAAATCAATTTGAGAAATGGGCCAGAGTTGAGAAGGAGGCCGAGGACAGTCATAGCTGCTCGCACAAGCAAAACGTCGTGGTGTAAATTGGAGGTAAATTTAAAATGGCGATAATGGTAATTGGTGATTGACAAAGTGTCTTGGATAAACCAAAAATGTGTATTATAACCCTAGTTTAAGATTCTTGTACATACCCTTGAGTATAGATAGCAACGGAGAGAGATCGATACCATGCCCCTGTTTACACTGAAATGTCCAGGACCAGGACCAGTGCGTTGTACGGCCTGCGAAAGCCATTGGCATCAACACGAGTTGAACATCTACAGTTCTGTGGATCGATAAAGCGCCCAGCCAGCTGGATAGATCCCGAAGTTTTCTAGAAGTCCGCATGCCACGTGGTGAGTCTGATGAACGATTCATCAGTTATTCTACGAATCGGCGCCATGGCACTCCAAGTAGACAGTAACCTAAGATGCAATTTTGTGGAAGCTAGAACGGGACAGAACGGACAGCTCTTTTTCTTCCTGTTTCCCGGCATCACGGGTCAAGTCAGCGGCAGGCCGATGCATGTTGGCTTGGCAGTTTGTCACTGTGCATGCTTTAGCTTTCCCGGCCAATGGGCAGGGAGTTACTGCTTGAATCCGAGCGAGAGGATTGAAAATCAGGCCCAATGGCGGGTCATGGCGACTCATGCTGCTTGGTAATTCTTAGCTGTCAGAATTTCCGCCACTGCACTGCATGTGAATGATATCAACCATATGTAATATTCGCAATGCCCAATTAATCTGCTGGAAATACGTATCATTAAACCTTTATTATTCTCCCCTTTCGGGATATTGTCGGGTTATGCAATAGTTCACAGAACCGGTCACAGAACTCCAGCACACAGTGCAACATGGCCGGCGTCAGCTGCTCGAAAGCTTAACTTCGCAGGAGAGCTGCCGTGCAGCTAGATATAATATTGTCCGCGAGGTCAGCGATGCACGGTGATATTGCAGGTTGCAGTTGAAGAGCAACAATATAAGCTTAAATTCTCGCTTGTCTGGTGCGACACTCGACAAGGAAACAGAGCGACCTGGTTATCCTGATCGACTACGTGGCGACGGTTAAGTAGACGCCTGGCCTTTCCATCGACGTCTTAGATCTTCCATCGGTATGCATGGCCGGCTCGCAATCGGAGAGCTCGAACACAAAGTTATTTTGTGTTATGTATTGAGTTGAGGCCAGTTTGGGGTCCTGCTATGATGCTAAGGCGGTTGATATTGATCCATTCGCTGGCGGGCCGGACGCTATTTTCAGCTGCAGCAAACTAGCCCGGACCTTGTCCGTCTGAAAAGATATCATATCATCATCCCTGGCCAGCCGAAATGATTTTGAGGAAAAAAGTTGGTAGAATCTAGCCGTCCGCTCCATATAAGCAGCAGCAGCTAGCCTTGTCCCTATCCGCTCGATCGAAAAGGTTCGTATTGCATTGAGAAGAGAAAAAATTTTCTCGTCAAGCCCTCGATATCGTCCACTTTCTCTATTGCGATAAAGGCGCACATATTTCGATTATTGCTGCCCTGAATTCCCTCAAATATCTCAAAAATTCAACGTGCGAAGATAGTTAGCCTTCGAAGCCTTCCGGGGAAAGGAGCAGGGGTCCCGGAGAGCTGGTTGATAGCGAGGTTTTAGCTACGCAATAAGTTTATCAGCCTTTTTCGCCCCGACAAAGGGCATATACGAGCTGCGTACGTAAGAGAATCTCAGCAGCTGCAGAGTAGGTTAGAATCGGTACATCGCCAGAGGGCAATTTTCGAGCGAGTGAGCCAAGTTCCAAGCCGCGATATCAACCGGGCTGTTTCGAGCGTCTCTAGGCACAAGGCTAAGAGGTCTTAGAGGGTCGGCGAGAGATAGGCTCGGACCATTCAGAGCGCTTGGTTCCCCGATCAGAAGACCGCCCCCTGTCTTCTGGTCGCTCTCGTCCTGGGACCAGACCCATCATCGTGCATCGTCTGTTTGCTGCACGAATTCTCCCAAGACATAAAATTTTCAGTCTCTGCCTCTGGTACATGCATGCTCCTGCTTGTTTAAATCGTGCCATCGTCCTGCTTCGTGCTGCTTCGTCCTGCGGTAGGTGTGTGTCGGGTTCGCATAACAGGACCAATTCGAATTCCTCTCTTCGCTTTTCTGCTTCCGTCACCGTCAACACCTCCACCACCTCCACCACCACACTTTCTAACTACCAGCTAGCTTCTTCCTGTTCGCTTTTCCCCATCGCAAATTGCCATCGCCATCACCCCGACACGGAACCCGCCCCCCGTCGACAGCTAACTCGGACTCTCCATTCTCCATTCTCCATAGGAATTCTGGCTCCTGCAAACTAAGACTCCGGCTCTCCTGCAGGTCCCTTTCCCCGACGTCTAAAACGGCGTAGCCCCAACCTTTTTTCAGTTTCCAAGTTGGAGCAAATAACCTTTCCTACTAGTCGTCCTGGGTCTCACCAAATAGCCACCAAGACGGATTCCATCTCTCAGTCCCGTTTTCTCCTCTTCCTCAACTCCCTTTTCGAGCCACCCTAACTCGACCTCCGGTGGTTATTCTGTAGACACTTTCTCTCTATCTCTTCCTCTTCCCTCTTTCTCTCTAGAAGTTTGCCGCCAATCACAGTCTCCCGCTGCTGAACCACTGGAGGAACCGATTCTCTGACTTTACCCATCCCGTTTGCTCTACTTACTTCGTTCGTATCTCGCACTCACTTTCTGGTGGTAAGATATCTGCCGTTACGAGATAAGACACATTCCTGAGGACAGCCGTCTACCCTGTTCTCTCTCTCTCTCTCTCTTTCTTTTTTGTTCTACCTCCGAGGATCTGGGAGCTTGGCCCCACGTTTTTAGGCAATTTATCGGCTTTCCGAGACCCGAGCAACCACCATCGGCCATTACGAGAAACCCTGACCGTCCGGTCTTCTTGGGCTTAGAAATATCATCGGTACCGACTTTATCCGCACCTGCACCGCCGTTTCTTAAATAATAGCTTGCTCATAAGACCACGAATACCTTCGTACCTTTCTTAATCCGTTGTTGATAAGGCTATAGTTTTCTCCCAACCTTGTCAGCCCTGAATCTTCCGATAAACTCATCCACGCATACAAACACAAGCTTAGAATTATGGGCAACGTGCCATCGAAGAGGGGTGGTTCGAACGGAACACTCCCAAACTCCTCTTCGGCCTCGTTAGGGAAAGACGCAAACGATACAGATAATGGTGAAGGAACATCTACAACCAAGTCGCTGCGCGGCTCCCTCAGGTCAAAAATTTCGGGAAAGGACAAGGACAAGGACCGAGATAACAATAATACCCTGAGCCCGAACCCTCCTGGAACCATACCGCCCCTCGATAAATCCGATAACGCCTCCATCAAATCAGGCCGCTCCCAGCGGTCTACCAGCGTCCAGAACAACAATGTTACCCCGGTGTCTCCTACTACTGCGACTTCCGCAACTGAGAAATCCTCTACCCCTCCTACATCGCCGACGGATGATTCAACATTAGGTCCGATGTCGCCGATTAGTGAAAACGGGAAGGTGCCCTCTCCTCCTCCGTCCCCATCGCAGAGCCGGTCCCTAGGTAAAGGCCACCACGCCCTAGACGAGCAGACCGGAGAAGTTGACCGCGTGTCCGACAAGCCTGCCGGCCAATCTGGAACCCATACTGCCACGGATACTGCCCATCAGACCCCCAAGGAACCCATTCTTATAAAACCTTCTGGAGCTTCCCAACCTGTAGTTACTAGCCCTAATACCGTGGAAGAAAGCCCCGGAGGCCAATCTCAATTTGGAATGTCTGCTCTAAACACTCTGGATCTGGATGAAATGATTACCCGTTTGCTGGATGCCGGATACGCTGGAAAGGTCACCAAAACTGTCTGTCTCAAAAACGCGGAAATCACTGCAATCTGTTCTGCTGCACGCCAGGTTTTCCTCAGCCAGCCGTCTCTTATTGAACTTAAGGCGCCAGTAAAGATTGTCGGTGACGTGCATGGCCAATATACGGATTTGCTAAGGATGTTTGAAATGTGCGGATTCCCACCTAGTGCAAACTTTCTATTCCTAGGTGACTACGTAGATCGAGGTAAACAGAGCTTGGAGACCATCCTCCTATTGATGTGCTACAAGTTGAAATATCCCGAGAATTTTTTCCTCCTGAGGGGCAATCATGAATGTGCCAATGTCACAAGAGGTAGGTTTTATTCTTAATACGATTTCTTATCCATGGAAATTTGAAATTAACCTATAACATCTATGAAGTGTACGGTTTCTACGACGAATGCAAACGCCGGTGTAACGTCAAGATCTGGAAAACCTTTGTCGATACCTTCAATACACTCCCAATAGCTGCTATTGTCGCTGGGAAGATCTTTTGCGTCCACGGTGGTCTCTCTCCCTCGCTATCTCACATGGATGACATTCGCCAAATCCAACGGCCAACCGATGTTCCGGACTACGGCTTGCTTAATGATCTACTCTGGTCCGATCCTGCGGATATGCAAAATGACTGGGAAGAGAACGAAAGAGGCGTTAGTTACTGCTTTGGCAAAAAGGTTATTCTGGAATTCCTTCAGCGGCACGATTTCGATCTAGTTTGCAGAGCACACATGGTTGTGGAAGATGGATATGAATTTTTCAACGATAGAACACTAGTTACTGTCTTTTCTGCTCCGAATGTAAGTTCTCTTTCCAACGAGCCCTGCATGATCGGTAGACATTAACAATATTTTCTTAGTACTGTGGCGAATTCGATAATTGGGGGGCTGTCATGTCTGTATCTTCTGAACTGCTTTGCAGTTTCGAGCTGATCAAACCGCTGGATTCGGCTGCCCTCAAGAGCCATATCAAAAAAGGCAGGAATAAGAGAAACTCGCTCTACCCGCAGTCTCCGGTACGTTAACCTCTGATGATATCCAGTTATACCATTACTTTACTAACAAATTTTATAGCCTGTCACGAGAGGCCCACAATCGTACTAAATATTGCTACCATTCACCGCCACTTATTTCCCCAATCTCAATCTTATGCTATTATATATCCCCTCGTACAACATATTTACTTAACTTCATGATATCAACGTGGACACGTGATTAAGAAGTTTGGACCTTTCCAAATGGTTGCCCTAGCCGCCTTTCTTTTCCGCAAGCGCTTTTTTGGGTTGAAAATTTTCAATCTCCCGTCTGCTACCTTGCTAGCTTTTAGCTCTTTTCTTCTTATATCTGTCGCTCTCAGCTCTTCTTTGCTCGCTTAAAAATTGCTTATGTACGAGTTCTTGCTTTTCTCTTCTGAAGCCCATCAAAAAAAAGGATACCGTTCTACTTCATTTGCTATTTTCAGCTACTTTTCTTTTTCCCAACTGTAACCGATACTCTGATTACGTTTCCGTCTTCTTCTTTCTCTATTGGGGCTTCTTCTTTTTATGTTTTTAACGTCAGCATGTGGGCTTATACAACTGTCTTCGTTATCCAGGAGGTTCACAGGTAAAAACCTTTTTCTTGGGAGCTGGCGATCTTTCGGTATGTCCGTTTCTTTCCTGTCCTTACGTGATACTATATAAAGCAAAACTTGAGATATTTCCTCTTTATTTTATACTCTTTCTTCCCTTCTTCTTTCTTGAGATGTCGCTGGTTACGGCATGAGTGAAGAAGCACCATTTTTTTGGTCGTAGGAATGAATGAGGAGGTTTTCATTTCAATTTCAAATTGGGGCGGTTTTTTTTTCTAGGCTGCAATACCCTTTATTCTCTCGCGCTCCCTTTTTTCTTCGCCTTCTAGATTTCTTTCTATCGTGAGTACTATTGAAAATACACCAAATAGCTTTCATAATTTCATATTTAACAATCTCGCAACCAGCCCTAAAGTACACATGTAGGTAATCCGAACACCTCTCAAACAGTTGAACTCTGATATCATTCAAACGAAAAAGGAGAGAGAAAGTACCTCAGGTTATCTCCCTTTCCAGAAACACTCCAGCAGCCAATAATCAAGCAAGACATTCTTCACAGGTTGTATAATAGCAGCGGACAAGGTCGGTTTTTTAACCTAATAGGCCCAAAAATGAACGTCATAAGAAACACCAGCGCCCACTCCCCCAATCAGAATAAATATTGCCAATAAGACCATTACACCCTGCTTCCAATAGACTGACGTTTTGAACACTCATTATATCATCAACCCAGTCATTATATACCTTTGCATTGAGGTAAAAAGCTGGTTTTAGTGTAATCTATATTTTACATGATGAGGCCTATCAACACCGTCGAGACATCTATGTATTCTAAACATTCCCAGCGACTTTTGTCATTTTAAACTCAGGAGCCTCACAACCACAAGCAATCCGATATCCTTCAGACTCGAAACCGCTGCCAATGGAACGGGATGATAAAGTTATGTCCGTTTCTATCGTGAAAAACCAAGTTAGCTCCTTTCACATTTGAGATTTTACCAAATACTATGACATCCTTACCATACGGCCAATCATAGTGGTGCTCGGTAGCATGCCCTTTAAATGGTACTCCAATCGGAGGCGGACCATCTCTGATAGCAGTATACACCACATTTATAAATTCCAATCTTCTTAATAAACCCCTCTTGGTTCGCACTTTCAGGATATCATCCTTGATATCTCCCCACCGCTTCTCCGCTGCCATGTGGTCAAAGTTTTGGTCTTGAGATGCATTCATAAGGTCTCTCTTGACACCAATACTTTCGATAGTGACGATTTCGAGACTCTCTTTATGTCTACCGATAAATGCCAAAAGGTCATTCACGCCTTTATCTGTAATTCTGGTGGATCCGGATTTGCCTTCGATACGAAACTCGCGTAAGAGCGGGAAAATGGGACCAGGTTTGACTTCATCTTTCTGCCAGAGAACCAAGCGGTCGCCTGCAAAAATATAAGGCATACCGTCTAGAGCGTTAGGATCAGACACTTTCCCACTGAAAGAATAGTTCCAGGCGGCAAAGAATGCATCGAGTCCGTTGGCTGCAGTGTCGAGGCGTGCTTGACCGTGACAGTTGATGGTTAAAGTTTGGAGATTCGTACAGTTCTTTGCAGCTCGCGCGAACCCCATGTGTATCGTGAAGATATTCAATCGCGGATCTATATCTCCTATCGTGCAAGAGGCCTCGATGGTCAGCGATTTGACCGCCGTATAGCAGTATGCCCCCAACGACTTAAAATAATCGGAACGGTGCAAATCCTTGATGTTGCTCTCGAGCAGTCCGAAGAGTCTCTGGTCCTCCGGATCGTCGAAATACTCGCACGTCCGTTGAGCTGTTAGCGGATCCCGGGCGTCAAATGTGCATGGGAAGAAGCCGCTCGTAATGCGAAGCTTTCTAAATATCGTACAGGTGACTATTGCGTTCCATTTTTTAGAGACGGTGCGCAGTTTCATCACAGACCTGCGGTTTTCCGCGTTGTCAAGATGGCAGCCTGGCGCAACGTCCTCCTCGACAACCTTAGAAATGATGTTTTCGACAACCTCATTTGGGAGGTATGGATTTTTGCGCTCTACAGCTGCAGGTGAAGAGAGAGGTTTAGGAATGAGATTCGACTTGATAGACGACATTTCTCCAGGGAAAGTTAGATTGGAGTATCGAGAAAACATCTCGACTATGGATATTAATTCTGGATATATACCAGTGCAAATAAGGTAAGGAGTGATTTGTATGCGTATAGATGCATACACGGAACCGATACAAGATCTTGATGGCGCCGGGGTAGAAAGACTGGCGTAGTCCGTTAAGGCAGAAATCGTAGAAAGAGATGGAATTTCGATGTATCAATTTTGAGTACAGTTAGGGAGAGAAAAATGAAATGAACTGGATCTCGAGTAGTTGGGAGAAAGATGCACGAGAGGGAACGGAGAAATTAGATGTATTTGCATATGTCGCTGTGTAGACTTGTGGATGTGGATACTTGATGGCGGTGATATGGGTATTAAATAGGTCCCTGACCGCTAAGCTTAACGATAACGATAGAATGTCCTTAATAAACTTTAAGACTTCAATAGGTTACGGATTCCCGGAAGATCGTCTGAAGCTTAATGTTGATATTCTGACCAATATGGTTCTATTTACAACAGACAGCACGTGGCGACGATTGCAGATATTCGGGTCATCAACATAAGTTGCATATCACCAGCGAGCCACTTCAGCGGACTTCAAAGTAAACTATTTGGTATATCATCGAGACGGATTAGCAGTCACACAGGCTCAACTTCAGTCACGGGGTTAGTTCAAATCCAGGTTCAGGAGGCTTCGAACAGAAACAACGCACTTTCCTCCAAAATACAACATACAACATACTACTTTCCTATCTAAAGCATCCCAGCAACCACTATCTATGATAGCGTTATAGCACCACATGCCATGCATATATACATCGAGACTGCAAATTGTACTACAAAGCTCTAGTTTCAAACTTAATGCTCGAGACAAAGAAACAATACGTATCACTACAGGCAGTGCTCACTAATGCATCGACATACCATATCTCCTCCACTTCCTACATATAATTGTTGAGATTCTCTACATTAGACCACATTGGAAGGCCCGACGCATACGCCCACCCCATTGCGCACCAGACTAGGACCCACCAGAGCTTCGAGATTGCCCAACCGACGGTAAAAATCGGAACATAGAAGAAAGGAATCCAAACCCAATCCTTCATCCCCCTTTTTCGAAATCCGTGCTCCTTCCTCAACATCAACACACCCAGCGTTGTAAGTGGAACCGCTGCTTGCAAAAAATACAAGCTACCCAAATATACGATACTTTGGTGAAGCGTAGCCGAAACACGATCCACTACGTGCGGCGGAGGAGGCCAGTTGCTCCAACTTGTACCCATATGCTCTTTGGCGAATATCACAGATATATTGGATATAATCTCTGCAACCTTGTCCCGTAGCTGAGAACCATAAATTAGCACTAGCACCGCGGTAACTGTCTCCGAGATATAAAAGAACATCATTCTCCGGTTGACTCTTGAGGTTAAAGTGGCTGCAACTGCCAAAAAGCAGAATACTGCCATGCAAAGGAGTACGCATTCGTTGCCGTGGATAATATCCTCCGTTTCTTTTGGACCCTCTTTCAAGCCGAAATTTCCGTTCTTTTCGGTTTCGGCCTTTTGTTCATAGTCGATGTGCAAGCTTGATGGTTCAATAGTGTCATCATGCAGAGTGACTCGACTATAATCATGCGAATGGACTCGAGCCGTAAGGCGTCTTTCTCAATACCCTGTTGAATTTCGGTATCCATGCCCAGTTCACTCGGGTGTGCTACGGTGGACCTAACTATACGCGAGTAAAAACTCCCACTCTTTTTAAGCCACGGACATGGATTTATTACCTGCTTTTTTATTCCTGAAGGAATAGAATGTAGCATTTATAGAGAATTGGTTATTATTTACGTTCCGTACATATGTTGCAGCAACCTAGATAAAGCATGTTAGTTCAACCCTTTTGAATTATCTTCTTTTCGGGATAACTCTCCAGCTCACCAAGACCGTAGGCGAGAGATGCTCAAGGGTTGGGGACTTGGGACCCTCCGACAAATAGTAGATTGTACGAGTAAAGTTCGATTGTGACATAATAATCGGTTGTAAGGACGCATCGGATTTTATAACCGTTGGAGGCTACAGGTCATCTATTAGATGCCTAGGCATGCTATATTGTTTGGCAACAGTATATGATAAACGTCTAGACGCACATGTTCGAATTTCTTCTGAAGCCCCGTTTCGGATATGGCGAGACATAATTGAAGGCATAAGCCGACGAGAACGGGAAGCCAAAGCAGCGCATACTGCCTAGATGAGACTAAAAAAAGGAGCATTTATGTCGATAGGTTAGGTTGTACGCAGTATTTTCGCAGATGAAGAGATAACTTTGCTTGAACTGAAGGCGGCTGACTTTTTTTATGAAGCTTAGAATTGGCCCCCCGGCTATTATTTCTACCAAATAAATATTTCCGGGTCATTTAGAAGTCATTTATTTTGACAGAAATTATAGCGTTGTTAGTTTTACAGTGTGATCTTCATATGGCAAAGAACTGTAATTGCTGCAGTTTTAGCTACTCTCTGCTCAGAACGACCAATTAACAGGAACGTATATACACAAGTATCCCACTGCGAGACCAAAGTGCCCTAATCTACAAAAAAATAATATATACAGACGGAGAGTATGTACAGTCGAGACTAAAGAGTATTTATAATTACTTTCTGCTTCTTCGTCCATCTTTTCTTATCTCCGCTTTTCTTCGGCTGCTGTTCTATCAACCTCGAGGTTTTACCGGCTTTGTTATATCATTGCTAGATAATACCGCGGTATCCTTCGTCGGGTTTGGTCTTGTTTCCAGCGGTTCTATTCCCAGATTGTTCAGGTCCAGCGTCAGGCCCTGTAATTCTTCCTCGGAAGGTTCTGCAGTTGGAACTGTTCCTTCTTCCATTCTAGGAATATTTTCATCGACATGCTTGGGTCTCCTTTGTACTTTTGGATTTCTTAGTTTCCCAGCCGCCTTGTCGTTTCGTTGGCCCCCAGGTAACTTTGTCCTATGTTCGCCGTCCCCCTGGTTTCCTTCATCATCGATAGCTTGGAGATATGGCGTAAACTGTTTACTTGCCACATTCACCAATTCTGACCATCTCTTGAGAGCCTCCGGCTTCTCTGCGGCCCTCTCTTCCAGTATAACATGGCTCTCTTCTAGTTCATTCAATGAAGGCCCCTGGTCACTCCCTGTCGCCGCTGTGGCGTCTGCCTCTGTTAGCATAACCATTCTCTCTGTTGTTGTAGTATCCTTCTCTGCTACCACAAACTCCCTCTCCTCTCCAACAGTGGCGGTTTTTACTATGGCACTATCAGCCTCCTTTACAATTGCGTCCTTGATTTCCAAAGGCAGACTAATATGCATCTTAGAAATAACTGGCGTATATTTCGTCTCTTTCTCCACAACGCTTTCGCTCTCGTTGTCGCTATCACTTTCGCTATCACTTTCACTTTCACTTTCACTTTCGCTTTCGCTTTCACTTTCACTTTCACTTTCGCTCTTGCTCTGGTCATCACCATCGTCTTCTATCGCTTCCTGACCATATTGCCCTCTCGCTGACGGCGTTAGCCCAGCATCATCATCTACGTTCTCGTCCACCTTCTCTTGCGGGTTTTGCAATGCGATTCCATACGGGACCAACTGTTCCGGCCACACCAAACTAGGACTATCGACCATTGGGTCTGCGCCGTTGCTGTTCTTCGGAAATGCGATAACATCGCGAATACTGTTGGAACCGACCAGTATTGCGACGAGCCTGTCAAACCCGATAGCGAGACCCGCGTGCGGAGGACAACCGCTATCTAGCATCTCCAGTAAATGATTGAAGTCTTTCAGCCTTGCCTCGGGTACCTAAAGATCCAAAGGAATAGCAAAACATTAGTTCGAACTCTTTCAAAGGAAAACTATAGTGTACAAATCCATTCTTACCCCCAGTATATCTTGCAAAATGGCTCTTTGCAAGTCGGCATCATGGATTCTCGTGCTACCGCCGCCTATCTCGACACCATTGAGTACGATATCGTAATGTTGTCCGAGCGTCTTCCACGGTTGCTCAAAGACTTTCTGCATGTTTGTTAACAACGGTGCTGTGAATGGATGGTGGGTAGCTTTGTATCCAGAAACCGCAGATTGACCTGGCTCGCCGTCTTCAGGGTCTACTTTTGTAAAGAGGGGGAAGCGGGTTATCCAGGCGAACTTCCAGCCTTTGAGAGGTTGCATGAGTTCATGCTTGATAAGGGTGGCAGCAAGTGCTTGGCGAATTTGTCCCATAGGGGTCGAACCACCCTATACATATCGAAGAAATTAGTTAGCCTATAGAAATGTTATATTCAAACCGGGCACAAAACTCTTACGGGGTTAAACTCTGCTTTTCGTTTTCCAAGTACAACAATACTATTCATTGGCATATAACCCAATTTCTCCATGAGTTGGACAACTTTATCCAAACCGCCTTCGTAGGTTTCAATATAAGGAGCTAGTTTTTTTATACCATCACGTATCTTTGGCTTTCCGTTCTCAGTGTTGCAGTATTTCACGATTATTTTCGGGTCATCGCCAGTCATATAGGGTTCTAGGACGCTACCAGGAGCCGCTAGCTCTTTCCAAATTTTTCCAAAAGTAGAGCCACTTATTTTGATGTCTGGAACAGTGATTACCTCGTATCTAGATTCGCGATGTACCCTTTGTTTTACAACTTCTGGGAGAACAGAATCTATAACTTCTGTGAGACGTTGAATCTAAATTGTGATTAGCGTTCTCTTCGAAGAATTATGAGGCCCATAAACCAGTACCTTCATGCCGTATCGCAAATCCGGTTTATCACTGCCATACTGCTGTATAGCATCCTGATAATGAATAGTTGGAAACGGATATAACTCCAAACCGAAAACCCCAAACCAAATCTTCTTCAATAGTCGCTCTACAACCCTCTGCACGTCTGCTCCAGATGCAAACCCCATCTCCAAATCAAGTTGCGTGAACTCAGGTTGTCTGTCCGCTCTCAAAGCTTCATCACGGAAACATTTTGCGATTTGGTAATATCGCATCACTCCACTAGCCATCAAGATTTGTTTGTATTGTTGAGGACTTTGTGGCAGAGCATACATGAAGTTTGGTTTCCTCGTGGGTACCAAGAATTCGCGAGCTCCCTCGGGCGTAGACTTGAAGAGAAGTGGTGTTTCAACCTCCATAAACCCTTCCTCGTCCTCCAGATATCGCCGACACAACTGTGAAACCTTGTGGCGTATCCTCAGGGAATGTGCTAACTTGAGATCTGTTCGTATCGACATGTATCGTTTACTCGCATCGTAAACTGTGCCCGAAATTATTCGTTCTCTAGGCGGTTTCCCTATTGCCGTGATTGTTTTTAAGTTTATCTCCACCCGCTTCCAATATTGCAAATCATCACTCATAGCTGGACCGTGTCCAGACCTGTAAGACACGACACCTGTTATTTCAACCGGGGTGTAAGGTTTCAGATTCTTTAGAAATTCGGGGTCGTTAAAACTAGATTCGTCATTGTAGGTCACTTGGATCGTTTTGGAATCTTGCATGATCTTGAGGAATATGAGATTTTTAGACAGAAATCTGCCTTGGGTGAACCAGCCGCGGATTATGACGGTTTTGCCAATATCCTCGAATTTGAGGTCTTTGAGGAGCCTTAGATCGTCTGGCTCCCTAGGCAACATCCATGGCGGTACACCTCCTTCTAAGTACTTCTTCACAGAGGGATACTTAGAGCCGTCAGCAAGATTATAGGATGTATCCGGGACTGGTAACTGGACTGGGAGGCGCTGGAGAGTATAGTCTTCTAGTTCTCTCACAATTCGTTCTGCCCTAGAAACTAGTAGTTCATTTGTTGGGGCTACGAGACCACTACTAAGTACTGGGCCGGAATTGTTGAATGCTAGGGGTATGCTACTATAGACTGTGCGAGCGAGCCTCCTCTGAGCAGGTCCGAGAGCTGAAATATACGTTATCGGAGGCCTTCTCCTCCTGTTTCTTCTCACTATTTGAGACAATCGTAAACCTTGGGCGGGCTTCTCGAGAAGCGCATCAGCTGCTTTATCTTTTTCAGTATCGTCAGGACCGCTACTACTGCTGTGTGCTCGCGTTGATAGCCATTGGGTCGGTACGGCGGCAGGTTGCCGTTGGAAAAGGGCGGTTGAATACTGAGCGTATCGCGAACTCGCGACCTTCGCGAGATTGAGCTGACAGCGTATGCAAACATGAATTGGCGGTTTCATGGTGGCGGTGGTGAAGCGCCGCAGTCAGACATCTCGAATGAAGATAAAAAAAGTGGGATGTCGTTGCTTTGTGTTGTTGCGACTGCCTACGCACAATTGAAGGCGAGTAAAAAAAAAAAATTGGCGCGCAAATCTGGCTATTTAAATTCGGTAGGCGAGATCTCTTTCAATCTCTTTTTCTTCTCTCTTCATCCTTCCAAGTTTTAAACTGTAAGCTCTACCATTTTCACGCCACCCTCAATTGGCCTGCATGCTAACATGCTTTCTCACTGTAATAGTCATGATGAAAGCCTAGAGTGTATCATATGCACTGGTCTTGTCTCCCGTACGAACCCTCCTCTTCTTCGACTTCGAAAGGACGAGAAGGACGATGGCTTTGTGGATCGGGCGGGTTCAAGGCAGGATCGGAATGATATAGGCGTTCGGCACATCTCCTTGTTACTTTAACGGACGCGATGAAGGCATCTCTGACCATACCCGATCGAAACGGACCTACAGGCTTCCATCTTCTGTACGAAGAAGAGGTCCTGGGGAAAGTTGAGACGGGCTTGAAACTGGAGGGTGTTTACTGTTTATTTTGTTACACCAGATACGATAAAGATGAAGAGGGTACGATTAAAGATAACTGAGGGGTGTTTGGGAGTTTTCTAGCGGGGATGGCCTGTCTTGATATTCCTCGGTTCTGACGACTGGGACCGTCCAGGCAGCAGTGGTTGATTGTGATAGCACCGGGCCGGTAAGCTGTCTGGATCCCGGACGGAAGCTTATGTGTATACTACTTTCGATATTTGATAGTTGATAGTGGGGCGTTCAACAGAACTCGAATCGAATTACTCGCTAATGCGAACAGGCGATATCCTAGACTCAAGCGTGGACGTAAGCTTAACGTGAGACCAGTCCGTAACCTCCTTTGCCGGAGATGAAACCGCGAAATTAATATTTTGTAATGAGGCCAAAATCGAACTTTCGTTTCTTCCGTAATCTCCACACAATCGATTAATCAGAGCCTCATGTCAGATTGCCGGTTATATGCCCACGCCATGCTCCAACCATGTGCCGGACCCCCCTTTCCGATACCCTAACCATGCCCTCCGTACGGAGAGCGGGTGAGTTACATATGAGCGCGTGTCTGTGCCCTTTGACGGCTCTTTCCAGGCCAGGTTCTGCCTAGCTTGGGCCGAATCGCGGGCGCGAACGGTATGATCTTATGCTCGAGAGGAGAGATATAAGGAAGCCCGAAGCCATGACCATCGCGATAGCTGCTGTGTATCCACGAACTTTCCTTCATACCCCTCCCATTCATTATCAAGAACCAACGGCGCACAATCTAAGAAACTTGCACCTGCCAATCGCGAAACCTGCGTCTCGTTCGCTGTCCATTATCTGCCATTGATAGCCGTAGGCTTAGCGCAGCTGCAGTTGTAACTACCCGGCGCTGACCAGACAGCGCAAGTGCTAGTGCAACCGGCGCAATTGGTGTTACTCCTCCCACTCGCACTTCCCAATCTCGTCTACCGACACGTGTACAATCAGCAAGAAATCGAATCAGGCTTTAGAAGCTTCCCGATCTCAGTCCTCCAGCGTGGTGGGAGTGGGTGTAGTGGGGTGGGTGGTCCCTCAGCAGCGCTGAGGGGACTCTGCGAAAGGCCATCCTTTGAGCCTGTAATAAGAAAGACGCCGCGATATAGGCCCCACTCTTCTCCTCAATCTGTTCTCCTCATCTCTTCAGTAATATCGGCATCGTGGCTCCCATATCAAACAATCTCAAGCTCAATCTCCGGGTTCGCTGCTGGATTCGCCTTGTTCAAATCACGGGTGGGTGCAGCTAATTAAAGCTTTGAGCTGCCACCCAATCAAACACAAGGTTGGTCTTTCCCTGCAGCTTTGGCTCAAGACAGCAGTGCAATGCGGGACTTAGTGATCCGCTAACCAACCCAGCAATCCCAGAAATCCAGAATCCAATCCCAGAATCCATCCCACCAAGCTGGAGATCTGATCACTCGGAGATTGACACCATTCGACTGTCCTTTTTTCTGTCATCTTGCAATCGGCGTTTTCTCACGAGGACTGCCGCGTCCGAGCTGGCTGAGGGAGGATGAGTTCCTTCGAGAAGTCCGTCAAGGTGAGCAAGCTCTCTTTCCTGGCAACGTCATCGTCCCCTTACCTCGCACGCCCTCTCAGCATCAGCCACCCATTCTTACATCCAGAACATGCTAACGCGGATTAACCATTTCAGGGCGCCACGAAAGTAAAGGTACGATATATCGGCTGATTCTGCTCGCCCGCTAGAACCGTCCGGACGGCCTATCAGCTATCCACTATCGATATCGGCCTGCAGGCGTTCGGCTTCAATTTTGGAATTTGCCATTAACGATACTCTCTGATCAGATTGCTGCACCGAAGTCGAAATATGTTGAGCACATCCTTATTGCCACGCATGCCGGCGAAGCAGGCATTGCTGAGGTCTTTAGGGCCCTCAACAACCGCATGAAGGACCAGACTTGGACGGTAGGGTTCCTCTCCTCCCTACCAGAGAGCAATCCACACACTAACGTATCTCCAGATTGTCTTCAAATCGCTTATCGTTGTCCATCTCATGATCCGCGAAGGCGAACAGGATGTAACACTCCGGTATCTCCGCAAACACCCTCGTCTAGTTGCTATTAGCAACTATTCGGATGGTAAGACCGGATCTACGCGCAAAACTGTTCTTCAAGCCTGGGAGTTGATTGAATTCCACGAGCTGACCGCTCGTAAAGTACAGGAGCAGGGGCGGAATATTCGAAGATACTCGCAATACCTTAGCGAAAGAGCTAGAAGCTTTGGCGATGTTAGGGTCGATTTTGTGAGGAACGGGCAAGGTCACTTGAGACGACTGAGTGTCGAAAAAGGCCTCCTCAGAGAGGTTGAGTGCGTGCAGACCCAGCTAAGGGCTTTGCTGCAGTGCAACGTGGGTTGGAAACGGTGATATCGGGTGAGATGTTGGCTGATATTTTGATAGTTCGCCACCGGAGATGTCGATAACGAGATCACGCTGACCGCTTTCCGAATGCTGGTATCCGATTTGCTCGCCTTTTTCCACGTAGTCAATGAAGGGGTTATCAATGTTTTAGGTATGTCTCAACCGTATGAATACTCCTATCGAACTGCATTTTAACGAACCGATGAAGAGCACTACTTTGAAATGTCGCGATATGACGCCGAACGGGCGCTAGAAATCTATAAGGTCTTTACGAGGCAGACAGAGGATACTGTTGAATTCCTGCAGAACGCTCGGAGACTCGAGACCGCTACCAGATTACAAATCCCGAACGTCAAGCATGCACCTACATCGCTCACCAAAGCCCTCGAGGAATATCTTCTAGATCCCGACTTTGACATAAACAGAAGGCAGTATCTCGCGGCCCAGGAAGCTAAGAGGACTGGTAAGAAAATCCCTACTATCGATATACTAAGCAAGGCTGCGGCGACTACGCCATCGCCCGCAAATGCCGCCACACCGCAGGCACCAGCCGCCCAACAGGCGGCACCGGCCCCTAAACAAGAGGTCAACCTAATCGATTTCTTTGCATCGATCGAGAACGAGCAAACTCCAATGTTTGGTGGGACTCCAACAAACACGACGCAACCACAGTTTGTAGTGCAGCCACCAGTAATTCCTCCTCAAATCCAGCAAGTGCCACTCATGACAGCGGGTCAATTCCCAGTTGTTCAACAGCAACCAGGATTTATTGTTCCCCCTGGTCAAGTGCAGCAACCGCAAGTGCCTCAGCAATTCCTATTGCAAAACCCAGCCCAGTTCGCTGCTCTGCAGCAGCCACTTCAGTCCGACTTTACAGGAGCTGGGTTCGGTGGCTACACCCCGGCCAACCAGCCCCCATCTACAATACCTCCACCTGCCATACAAACTACTCCTGCCGCCCAGCAGTCGTTCGCAGCACCTGTTCAAACACCCCAAAGTACCGCTAGTTTGATACCGGCATCTACTGGCAGTACCAACCCTTTCCGACAGTCCATGATGCCCACAGGCGGTTCTGTGGCATCCCCAATTACATCAGCTGGGACGGGTTCAACCACGGCCTCTCGCGGAACTAATCCGTTCGCTCGAAGCTCCACACTCCCGCCAACTCTGCCCCAAGCTACGCCCTCATTTACAGGTGCTGAGTATGCGCAAGCCCAGCAACAGCAGGCAAACGCAAACCTACAGTTTGCCCCTCCGCAAGCTCAAGTCCAGCCGCAAGCTCCGCTCCGTTCAGCGTCGACGGGAAGCACCAACCCATTCTCCCGCCAAAAGCCCGAAACTACGCTTGCTCCTGTTGCAGAGGCTCAACCGCCAAACGGGGGCTTCAACCAACCACCAGCACCATCTTTCCAAGGTGTACCATCCGGTGGCCTTAACGTCGCACAACCTACTGGTACGAATCCTTTCAGGCAGAGTAAGCTGCCAGCAGACCTCGCACCACAAATATCTATGGGTGGCCTAGAGCATCTTGAGACAATTCCAGTCTTTCCACGATCCGATCAACAGCAACAACAGCAGCAGCAGCAGCAACAGCAACAGCAGCAACAAGGACAGTGGGGTTTCTGAATGGACTATTTTGGTCGCCACTTCTATTCTGAAGGCTGCTTACAAACGAGAAACAATTTACAGAAAGAGGGGAAGTCGGAGGGATGTATTATAAATTACGACTTTTTAATCAGATACAATGAGCTGGGAATCGTTTTTCAATTTATTTTGTTAGCTATTGGCACTGAAGTACCACATTTTACTCCTTTTCTTCCTGTTCGAAACGATGATATGACGTAAAATGAGTTAGCTATTAGCATTATTCTTCTTTCTCTCCAGTTCCTTTTTCTGACCGCGTATTTTGCAGATTTTGTGCTTTGTTTAATGTAGCCTTTTATTTACGTCCTTTGGTTACGTACGCAAGATATCCGAATGCATAGGACGGAGGTAGTACACCTCTTGTTCATTTCAAAATTGCCATCCGAGCCCACTCTGTTTCTAGTTAAAGCCAAAACATTGCTTATAAAATCACACGCAACACAAGTATTGGCTCTTCCGCATTGGATCCGCCATACTCACATCCCCTTGTAGTGTGAAGAAGACCTGGTCTCAAAGCCAAACCCAGAAGACCCATCCCCATGCAGATTATTGATATTATGCGCTCTGGATTATTACATTCATCTTGACTACTTGCTATCTCTCTGACATTTATTCCACTAATCTCTACAACATCATCGCCAATATCATCGGCTATCTGTTCTATCTCAATCCCCAGGTCAACCTTGGTTGCAACATCCACACCTGGCCACGTCCCCCCAAAAAGCTCGTCCATACTAACAGTGTCCTCCACAGCCAGCGGCTGCTGAATATCCGACCAGGTATCGTGGCGCTCTTCAAATCCAGGCACCGGCGTCAAATTTTCTGACAGGCGTACAATATCCACCAGCGGCCTAGACCAACACCCATACCATCCCCACAACCTCTCGAATAGATCAACGACAGTAAACGGGGCTCTATCACGACTAACTCCTTCCTGTCCAAAGTCCGGGTCATATCTATGCGGTTGCAACATGCGGGTGAAAGCTTCATTCCCCAGGCCGTTTTCTTCAGCCCATGCAGTCCCGCGCTCGGCAAACACGACTGATGCATGCGCCAATCCTGCGAATCTAAGCCAGGTGAACAACCACGAACTACAACCGTCAAGCGGCACGCTAAGATATTCTCTCTTCCCCTTTTTAAACCGTTTAGCGTTTTCGACCCACATGGCCGTTTGGAAGGTTCTGTCCTTCTCGGATGGCGGAGGAATGCTACCAAAAAGAAAGTTGGTTATTTGGTGGAAATGGGTGACGGATACAGTCGCGATTTGTACGGCGTGGTCGAGCCGTTGGCGGATCCGGCCTAATTTTGCAGATGTGACAGGGGCGTCTAGGAAGGCGTATTGGTCGCGGACGTGCTTTGCTATTAGGTAGTTGAAGGTTTGCGGGTTGTGGTGGGCCATTACTAGGACGTCCTCGCGGAACTCGGTAGCAACCCGTTCAAGGGCTTTAACGAGAAATGTGAGTGTGTGTGCATATCCCTTGGGTGGATTCTTGTCAAAGATGGATGGGGCGACTCCTATGGGACAGGTTTTGATAGCATCGGCGAGGAAATCGGTTTGATCACGGAGTTGGAGCAGGGTTTCACGGTTGGAGTTGACCCAAGGCGCCCAGGTATATTTGATATCCATAAAGACGGCCTCGTTGTTATCGCTGTATTTTATAAACGGTCCAGTTGGTGGAAAGGCGATGGCATTTTTGAGGGCGAGAAGAGTAGTCAAAACGGCTATAGTTGGCTTCATTTCTAGATATGCACAGCTAGTATAACAATTGCGGTCTCAGTCATTAAGAAGTTATTTACCGTAATAGTCAATTATTCATTGAACCCTACAGGAGGGAGGAGGCAGTCGCGCAACATAATTTTTGAGGTCATTAGATCGGAATATCGTGGATATGCCGGATATGGCCATTTCCTCCCCTAGTCATGTATTATTTTTGGATTCGCGATTTGCTGTCTACGTATTACATCGCTAGGTTACGGCTATAGCTACAACACTGAGCAGTTTGAAGTTTGAGCCGTACGTGGGCTAGTATACCAAATACCGTAGACATCTGTAGTGGCAAGCGGGTTATATTTAAAATTTCAAGTGGTTGTAGTAGATATGTAGACCCGAGTTATTCTCGGACGAGCCAGGTACCTTTGGTAAATAGAAGGTATAGGCGAGCTTTGTCCTATCAGCTGCTCACTGTTAACATGTTAATATGACAGCCATAAGGCTGCTCCGTACCGGGTAGCATTTATCGACATATTGGTATCACCAATCAACGCACAAAATGGAACCCGCGAGAAGGAGAATGGCCAGCATAATATTATGCAAGAAAGCAAAGTAATACGCATGCAGGAAATAAAACCCTGACGAGGATCTTTCTGCTCAGCCACTTCCCGCCATCCCGCCATCGCAGCCCTCCGTTTACCACCGGACATCACGGACCAAATTATAAACGGGCCACGGCTGTCAGCGTCTTGTTTCCCTTCTGGTAACTCGAACTTCGGAGCTATTTTCTGCGTTGCGGCTCTCGGTCTAACTCGACCTCGCTTAGGCTTACTATCGCGGAAGCACAGAGATTCGAATGCGATAGACTGCATCCGGCGCTCCGGCGCAGCGAGTGGGATGTTTCCCCTCCCAGCCCCGCGAAGAGGAGAAAGCAGAGAAAGCAGATTGCATGAAGGAGGGGATTTGATATTTCCGGCTCTGCAAGTCAACTTTGGTAATATATTCGGCCCCGATGCGTCAACAAATCTTGGGGCCTTAGAGCCCGAGCTACACCTGTATGTGGTGTCTCTGATGATGGTTGCTAAATACGGTGCAGGACTGCTCTGCAGGCTATGGGAACGACGCAAGAGTCCGCCTCGCATCAAAAACACCAGTTTTCTAGGCCATTTTTGCAGCATATTTTATTTACGTTTGTTAGATTTTCCAACTAATTGACCATATTTATAGAATGTGCTAACAAAGGTTGACGTTGTGCAGGGTCCTGTTTGGTTCTCAGACAAAATAGAATGTTCTGACTGCAGCGAAACGAGATCTTGTCGCACTTGGTGTCGAATGGCCATTGGCCTGTCGCTTGAACAGGCGCAACCAGTCGATGATAACACCGAATCATATGTGCAGGCTCCCCCATTCAAGACTAGCCAGACAATTGTCTTTTCTTGGTTTCGCCCATATACTTCCATGCGAGAAACGATGGAGAATTCCAGAACGAACGAAAGAATGGTTGAGAGTATGTGTTGGGAGAATGCTATTACGCCTACACTAGCGGGTACTGATTCACATTTCAAGACGTCCTTTAACCAAAAGCACTCCATGCGTCTAGGGGACAGCGTATGATGCTCTCGAGATGCGACGGAGATATCTTTCCTATGACGTTGTCTTTTCGACGGGTTCTCAAAGGGACTGGTCAAAGAAAAAGGGATTGTTCGCATAGAATCTCTGCTATGCATACTACGGCTTTCTAATGCATGCAGGCAGGCTTAGGCCTGCTGAGTCGGGAAGCTACAACATTCGGTACACTACACAAAATGCCAATATTCGACTGCTGCACCCTTTTCTCTACATGAAACAGCGCGGATCCGGTGTCTACCTGAAGCGCTTCAGGTGTACAGGTACATGAGATTTGGGGCAACAATGGACATTACTGGCAAGAATATTGCGGGCGTCAAGTAGAAAGGGTATCCTGGCATGTGACAGTTTGGGTGTTTCTGACTGGGTTTGCTGTTGATGCCGTATTATTATAGGCTCACGCGGATTCTCCTCTCTGTTCTCGAAAATCCCCATTCGGGGCAAACCAGGAGAGAAAAGAATTAAATCGCTTTCCTAAGAGAGCAGAGAAGAGAGAGCGAGGGCGAGAGGGAGAGAGAGAGAGAAGGGGGCAATCAATGGTGGGACAGCCGAAATTATGATTAAATGAGACGTGGAGGAGAGTACCAGTACAAATCACGATCGAGCGGACATGGCAACAGCACCAGGCCACTCTGTCGCTAAGCTGCCTGGTATTGTCGTATTATTATTATACAGCAATAAGATTGCGATTTCACCTTGATCATGATGCTGTGGGAGTGAGGCAGAGAAGGGCAGAGAAAGGCAAGCGCATGCCTTCCTCTCTCTCCTTTCCTTCATATATGTGCCCCCGCCAGTCCCCGCCTGGCCCGCAACCTCGAATCCCCTTTCCCCCTTCCCACATCAATTGCCATTGCTCTTCCACAAAATCCAACAGCATCACCACCATTGTCACTACCAGCACCATATCATCATTATAACCGTATCTCGAAAATCACCAACAACTATAAAAATAGAAGATCCGACCCGTCGCTTCGAGCAGAGCACCCCACCTAGCCGAGGACATCACGGGCGACGCTAGAGCTATAAAGGGGTGCCATCGACCGGGGAAGCAGAGCATCGAATATCTCCCACAGAAAAACAAGATTCAAAAGCCAGAGAGCGAAATTATTACGAAGATCCCACCGGACAGAAAAGATAAAAGAGAAAAGGGTTCCGGGCTGTCAGCCGGCAGCGATACCTATCAAACACTGCGGTTTCGTGCGTCGACGGTGCCCGAGCTGGCTGGAAAAAAGCTATAGCACCCGGACGATATAGGTCAGGGTGGGCATTTTATTATCTGGTTGACACCCAGCTCCCGACAGTTACATCTCGCCCAGCTGCCCAAAATAGGGTCCGTACAGTTAATAACTCCTCTCTCCCACCCGCTTCTAAGAAGCAGCCCCCTTAATAAATGATATAATTTCCCCCCCTCCACAGTAAATAACACCTTTCTCACGCGCTTTCTCTGTCTTTCTTTTGGACTATACAGATTCCCGGCGTCCGACCAGAAGGAGGTTTCTCCGACCGACGGCTTGAGTGCATCCGCCGGAGCACCACCGCACAACCACCAACCCCTCAACAACACCACACACCAAACCTCTCAACTCCAGCCAACCGCCAGGAGAGGTACCTTATACACAACCTCCTACCTCCAGAACTACCTCCACGCTGCCAATAAAGCCATGTCTGCTCCACCGGACCCCCCCAAGACGCCTGGTGGCGGGCCTCCCAAGCGTGGAGGCCTCAGCGCTCTCCTTGCCAAATTTGAACAGTCAGGCGGCTCGCCCGGCGGCAGCTCAGGTTCCACGTCAGCGACGCCTGAATTCAAACCAAAACCCATGAATCGAGTCAAGACCAACTTTGTTGCTATCACAGATGCGAATGGGGTTATGGGACTGAGGAAAGCCGAGAACGGCGAGACTTCGCCACTAAAAGGACCCGGCACGCCTACAAAATTCGCCTTTGGCGGCCCGCTCAGTGATAATTCCAAGAGGTTTGAGAAGTTCGAATCGCCAAAGACAGATAAGCCTACCGAACAGCCATCCTGGGTTACCAATGGCAAGAAGAAGGATCTGCCGAAGGCCGAAGAACCGGCCAAGGATGACTCCAAACCAGTGGATGAGGACAAGGTAGAAGCAGTTATCGAAGACTTGAAGAAGGAACAGCCTACCCCTGAAAGTCTACCAGAGGTAACAAAGGAACCGGAGCCTCCGCTAGCTGAGGTTGCACTGGAGACAGAAACCACCGTCCCAGATGTTGAAGATCTTGCCAAGGAGGAAGTCTCAGAGGTTCCTGCGAAAGACGAAACTGTTGAAGGTAAGATTGAGAAACCAGTGCGCTTGATGAATTAATACTGATAATTTCTTCATAGAACCAATAACAGAACCCGCTGTGGTTGAAGAAGCTGTTCCTGCTTCGGAAACTCTCGTTCTGTCAGGGAAGGATGAGGCTCCAGAGGACCCAGTAGAGGAACCTGAACCAGAGGTTGAGGAAGAACCGGCTCCGGAGGAAGTTGTCGAATCTGAACCTGTTGCTGAGGAGATTGAAGTTGAGGAGGCAAAAGCTGAGGAACCAGAAGCCATCGAGGGCACTGTAGACGAGGAAGGGGCAGCATCAGAAGAACCCGCTGAGGTGACTGAGGTGGCTGAGGAGGCGTCTCAAGAACCTGAATCAGAGGTTGCCGAGCAAGTTGTAGAGGCACTAGACGAGGCATCAATCAATGTTATCCCGCCTACTCCAGTCGCTGCCAAAACTCCTACCTCGCTGCCAAAAACTTCATCTTCGCGAAGCATACCAAAGACCAGCCGGCCAACAACGACTTCTAGAATCCCCGAGAAAAAGCCTGTGACCAAACCCACAGAGACAAAGCCGTCCACAAGGGCGCCAGCTGCTTCTAGACCAACCGACACAAAACCAGCTGCAAAGGTAGCAAGCGCAACATCATCGACACCAAAGCCAAGATCTACTCCTATCTCGACAACGACAAGAACGGGTCCAACCAGAACACATGCCAGCAAGCCCAGCACATCATCTCCGGCCAAGTCAACGATTACCCCGAAGACTACCACTCCAAAGGCTACAGAGACACCTACTCCTACGGAAGGCGGTGAAGAAGCACAGGCAGAAGCCGAAAGCTCTGCTACCACCAAAAAGGCCAATCGTCTATCAACTGGCACCTCCAAGCCAACACCAAAGGCGCCAACTGTTCCAGTCTCCGCGAGATCTGGCGCTTACGGACAAACCTCGTCCTCTTCCAAACTGTCCACATCGCCTGCAGGATCAACGAGGCCGACAACTCGAGCCAAAACTCCAAGCAGACTTACCGCCCAAGCCTTGAACCGCCCAAATTCCCGCATAACCCACACCAAATCCCCCTCGGTATCCCCCACCCGTGCAGAACATCGTATCCGCAACCAGTCTCGCGCCTCGATGGCCTCGGAGTCCACGGTGCGCCCAAAGTCGCAGCAGATCGATCCTAGCTTCCTCGCCCGTCTCTCTCGCCCAACCGCCAGCAGCGCTGCTAAGGTTTCTGAGAAGAGAGTGGTTTCGCCACCGGCGCCAGGCAGTGCGAAGAAACTGAGCGGGTCGCAAAAGTCGTCAAGGAAGACGGATGATGACCAAGCTAGCACCTCGACCAGGGCGAGCATAGATCAGGATCAGAGGCCGGTATTTGAGGACAATGGACCGAACGACGAGCATCACGAGACTGCACCTGATCTGACTGAGCACACAACTGCCACCATTCAGTCATAGCAGTCGGCATATAAATAAATATCACCCACATCAATCATCCCTATGAGAACTTATTTTTTTTCTTTGTATCTTTTTTTTTTCAAACAAACTTCGCGAAAGGCTATTATATACTTCTTCTTCTCCCAGGTTCTTATCTATCTCTTTCTTCACAACACCATTCTATACTATCGCTGTCAGATTTTCTTATTTCATTGTCATTTTGGTTATAGCAGGCAGTTTCCTCAAAGGTTTTATTTCCCTTTGCTTTGTTCCATGTATAGCCCTTTTCTTCGGATTTCGATCGAGAGAGACAAAATTACATTTTCCCAACGATGATTCAAACCCAACATCGTCATTATTACATCATATTAGGACCCAGACATTGCAAAATACAAAAGGCATATTTCTACATGTTGTGGACGTAATTATATTCTCATTCATATGTGGTCTTTGTTATTATTGAGGTCGCGCGTATGTATTTGTGTCTGTAGCTAGCATAGCATATACGAATACGGTGGCAATCTTAGGAGAGAATAATATGGTACCCCGTAAAGTCTCATTTGAGAAAATGCGGGGTGCCTGCTGAATCTATATACAAATGATCCCTTTTGACCTTGTTAGTAGGGAAAAGATTCAATGCCAGTTCAGTGCATCGAACAGGCGATGATACAAGTTTGAAGTATCTTATAGGTCCCTCCTCAGATTGATCCTGTCGCTTTCGGGAATACGGCGACGGGGTTCATCGCCTAAGACGACTATATCATATTCCGATAGATAGATAATTAGCACACTGTATTGTTTGTAGTGATAATTAGGTAGAATGCTAGTTACTTACGTCTTTTGTACAGCATGTAGCTGCTCACAATGGCAATAGGGAGAGCGACAATTATCAATTTGACTCTACGATGCAATTTCGAGTATTAGCGAACTTTATTATCGTTTTTGATGGAATGTAAATGGGAAAAACAGACATACTTGGTATGTGCCGATTTGTACTTTGCCGGCAGCTCTTCGGGGGTCCTGGGGATCGGGATTGAATTGTGTACTGGCGGCCTGCGCGACTGAATCGGACGACGGCGGGGTGTTTGGTCCGCCATGGTGTTTATATCGAGTGGTAATCCAAAAGGGATCTAGGCGGGGTAGCCCGCCATTGAGTGGTAATCCAAAGGGGGTCCAGGCTATGAGGTTATAACGTTGTGTTTGCGACGGGGCTGAAAGGAGATCGAATGGATCAGACCCCGGTGCCAATGCGAGCAGATAATTAACTGCCAGCCCTGCGGACGGGCTACGTGCGAAGGAAGCTAAGCTAAGCCAGGCTGCTTAAATGGACGACAGCCCTTCGATCTCGCAGCCTTTTTCTTCGTTCGGATCCTGATAGCCTCCTGCGCGATAGTTAATGTCGCGGCATTGGGCTTGAAGGATTGCTATATATCAACGGCATCGAAGGAGGGCGAAACATCGCCACTGAGATACAGCCAGATATCGTAGACACCATCTATCGAGCCGGCGCCCGCATCAAAGACATCTCGACATGTCCACAGCTTCTGAAAGATCGCGGCCGGCGTAACACCTTTCCAGCCCTGCAATCGCAAAATGCAACACGCAACGCATCTCCTCGTCGTTCTCGCCCTCCTCCTCTTCGGATATCGCATCGCAGCCGCCCCAAATACCACTCAAGTCGACTTTTCCACCATCCCAGAATGCTCCCGTCCGTCTTGTCTGCAGGATTCCTCTTCCCCGTACGGCTGGACGGCCCAGAATCTCCTATGTCCGGATAACCCGCAAGTTATAACCTACGATTGCTTCTGCTCCTTCTCCAACCGACCTCTCCTCTGTCAACCGTACGACCCTTCGACCTCCACCGATGCTGCATGCTTCACATCCCTCTTCAGATGGTATATTTCAATCTGCGCGGCAGCTGGTTACCCGACTGCCCAAAAACAACTAAACTTCCTCCAACTCCCCGTTTGTGCACGCCCCTGTGCGAAAATGCAAACCTCCCACCTGGGGTGTCCCGACGGCGCGCTAAACTGCGCATGTCAACTTCGCTATCTCGCTTCCAACACGGGAGAATGCATCAGTAACAACTGCGGAGGGGATATCCTAAACTATATCGGTGACACGGGCGTCTTTACCGCCAAATGGATAAACCAAGCCTGTAACTTTCCACCCACGGAAGAAGGTATATCTGCCTCTCAAGGCTACCAGAATTCGCCACGGGGACATCCGCAGGATATACTGGCGTACAATTTCCAGGGCCAAGAGTATACCGACTGGCAGAACGGGGTGAATAGCAAACGGAGCAAGTCGTCAAATTTGGGCGCGATTCTACCGTTGAGTTTGATTTTTGGCGGGATATTTGGGTTTATAGCGATACAGTGGCTGTTGCAGCTGTGCGGATTCACGAGTAGGGCGAGTCCTAGGATGAGGCGGTGGGGGGGCCACTTTGATAAGGTTATAAGAGCGATCGGAAAGGGGATTCTGTTTGTTTTCGGACTGCTTATGGCCGGGCTTAGAGTTTTGGGTAAGGGATCCAAGGCGGCTTGGGGGTGGATGCGGAGACGTTAGGCTCGATATTCATATTTCTTAAAGTTGAAATATACTTTTTTAATAATACTATTTTCATATACTATCACAAAATACTAGACTAGGAGCAGTACTCTAAGGACAGCGAGAACGAAACAGATCCCGACTCTAATTATAAGTAAAAGCCGACAGTGTTGTGTTTTGCGCAGGATTCGGTTATCTGACATGCATACACCTGCCCAAAATCATGGAACCTCTTAATTCCCGTTCAGACCTTCAAAATCATTCCACCATGATTACAAGCTGACACCCAACCTATCCACTCCCCTCTTCGCGGTTAATCGATTACAAGTGCACACACAGACAATGGCCGAAGAAAACGAAACTGCCTTCGAGCCCGCGGCTCCAGATTACGCCGCCCAGTTAGCTTACTGGTCCAGCATCCCCTCAACCGTGGACGGTATGCTAGGCGGATACCCGCAGGTCTCGCGCATGGACCTTCAAACATCCTCGAACTTTCTCGCGAAATTAAAGCCACAGATGTCTGTTCCTGCGGACGGTATAAAGCGGGGCGTGGATTGCGGGGCTGGGTGAGTATGTTTGTTTTCCTCCATAATTTCAAACCCCGATCATTTCGCACAGAAAAGTCTCATGTTGTAATATATACACTCTATACTATATACTATATACATTCGGAATAAATTGCTAACGGTGTATCTTAAAATCAAGCATCGGCCGGATATCCAAAGGTCTTCTATTAAAACACCTCGATATAGTCGATGTCGTCGAACCCATCAAGAAATTCACCGACGAACTCCTCTCATCTTCGGATCTCCCCCCGAAAGGCGGTAAACTTGGCGACATTTACAACGTCGGACTCGAGAAATGGGAACCGGAGGAGGGTAAATACTGGTGTATCTGGAAGTCTGTCCTTCCTTCCTCCCCCTCATCTCATTCTCAGCCATCGACCGAGTAGAAAAGAATAGAAAACACTAACGAAATCTTTTTTCACTGGCACAGCCAATGGTGCCTAAACCACCTCACAGACACCGATTTAACGCTCTACCTCACCCGGTGCGCAAAGGCGCTCACCCCCGGCGGCCTCATTTTTGTGAAAGAAAACAATACAAACAACTTTAACGACGTCTTTGATGCCGAGGATAGTAGTATTACCCGCACGGACGAGAATTTCCGCCGGATATTCGCCGATGCAGGCTTGCTCGTCATCAAGACCGAGTTGCAAAGGGGGTTTCCGGAGAGGTTAAAGTTGTTTCCCGTCCGTATGTATGCCCTGCGGCCGGCAGTCGTGGTGGCGGCGAAGAAGGATGAAGATGAGGAGAACGAAGATTAGATATCCTCATTTTATACCCGTGTGGGCTTTGGTTAGCTTGATCTGGCGTTTTAAAAACCATCAGGTAGATGTGGTCTCGAAATCTGAGCACTCCCTTTTTTCAGCTAGATGGCAATGTATATAATTAATCATGCTACCAAGGAAATTTTGCGTGTCAAGTTCGTTCATTATTAAGCAATATATTACACAGAATCGCTCTTCGAAAAGATGCGTCAAACAAACCATAAAAATAATACTATAGAAAAAAAGCATCCCAACTTCTAGTACCCAGCATAGAAACCAAGAACCAAATAGCCCAAAAAGCAAACCCCAAATTATAACCCTTGCTTTATCAGTCTCCCACCCTCTCTTGCTCGCTTCATAAGATATACAGGTAAAAAGTTCTCCGGGTTCTCCGGAATATTAAAATTGATTTTTACAGTGTTAACTTTACCCCAGACGAAAGGAAGGGAAAAGAATAGTTGTCGCCAAATCAGAAGTTATAATGAACCTGTATTCCGTGTTAGCATATTATTTCACGTTGGATGGGAAGAGATTGTAGTGCATACCCAATCCTCGAACGGTCCAACTTCCATATATGGTGTCCTGCAATCCACCCAAATACACCTCAACTCGTCAATCATTCTGTTCCATCCGCTACCTCTCGTTCCAATAACGTATGACGCCTCAATGGCGAAGAAGAGCTGCTGCATCCATTCTACAAAGCAAAACCCATTAGCATCTCCACAATTAAAAGCGATATCAAATAGATACGTCGTAAACATACTTATCGTCATATCGGTCCGGTTCCCAAACTTGTTCAACTGCTCCACCGGACCGCCATTGATTCTCGGAATGTTACTCCACACCCATGTCCAATTTTGATTACTGGTGGTATTCGGACTGATCCATGCGTTCCCGATCTGTTTAGCCTCATCCAAAACTCCCTGATCCTCGGTGCTTATAAAACATGTCTTTTTCGTCATAATCATATTCATCGCCGCGAATTCCTCCGCGCGATCAACGTATTTGCGGAAGGGGATGAGTTCCATCTCGATGCCCTTGTCGCCGTGGCGAACGTGCATGCTAAAGCTGCCGTCTGGCAGAGGGTATGGAACCCGTGCGTCGATGACTTTTCCGGTAGAGTCGTGTGTCGTAGCGCTGTGAAGGCCTTCTTCCAGGCGGAGTTCCTTGAGACGCTTGAGGGCCGGGCCGTTCATGCGCATCATATAAGCTGCAGCTTGTGAGCGCCACCAGTATTTGATCGCATCGTAGTGCATATCTGGGAACTCGTTCTTGAGCATTTGACCGAAGATTGGGGGCACAGCGGATGTCGACATGTTGATGTCTTCGGGGATTTGCCAATAACTTGGAAGGTGGATGTAGTTGTCTTCGGTGACATGCTCGCTACTGGAGCAGCTGGAGAAGGACTCAAATATGCAGTCGAGCGAACGAGGGCCGCTACCGCCAGGCATGCAGTTGTTTTCGAGAAAGTTCTTGCCCGGTGGGGCAGTGTCGTTGTAGATGAGGATGCGGTTGAGGCGGATTGCGAGGCCGAGGGTCCAACCGGTTCCGTGAACGACGGTGCCTAGACCGTTGCCGTCCCAGTTGTGGTGAAGGACGAGAAACTGGCGTTTCGAACATTCCGAGGGGTCTGGGTGCTGCCATTTATAGATGAATTCTTGGGCAATCTTGGTAAGTGGGGGCATGGCCTGTATTTTAATTAGCTATTGTCCAAAGACCCCACCGAAATCTAGTGAAAAAGAAACATACCGAATCGTCCTGCTCTTGGATAAAGTTGAGCCAGTCCTCTGCGCCATCTAGGTCGTACATCCGTTTGATTCTCTCCTGACGAGTGCTCCTGGGCGTGACCTCCTTCAAGACTTTCTGATCGTCTGGCGTCAGTTTCTCCTGGTAGTTCTCCACGAGACCGGCATATCGTTCGAAATCACGATTGATCGAGGAAGTTGCCTTGGCAGTCTTTCGATCCGCTCCGGCAGCATCATCTGGCGAAGGTATAGGGGTGACACCTGAGGTGGCATCCTCGGCAGGACGGTCACGATAGATGGTAGTGGTTTCAATCTCCTTCACCGTCGCGGTAACCGTAACATAGACTCTCTTGTCGCCAATTGGCCGTCCTTTGCTTCCATCTCCAACGCCTAGATCGCTTCCAAGCTCATCCGGATCAGCATCGTCGTCCTCGAGATTCTTGCTACCAGCAGGTAGGTTTGGAGCAGCGTCGGCATTGTAGTCGTGCTTGTGGCTGATATCGTGTATCGGCGGGACCCCTTGAATATATTCCCCGTGAGAATCGATAATGTGACCAGAACCGGAGAGATTACCTAAGTTGGTTTCGCTGACGAGACCGCTGTTGGATAGCCGCCAACCGCTGAAGCAGAGGACGGTAAAGACGATGACGAGTATACCGAGGCGACTGGAGTTGTCAGTTATAAGGACCGCCACCAGAAAGCCAAAAGAAAAGGGAGAGGGGCACTTACGCGAAATGTGGAGGCATGGCTGTTGAGCTGCTGGTATCTCTGATGCTGAGGAATAAGGGGTGTTAGTTGCACATGTGGTGAGTGGAAGGTTAATTGCGCAAAAGAAGCATCAAATATACACCAGAAAAAAAGTATTAATAAACTGAAACTGAAGCTCGGTTGTACAGAAGAAGAAAAGGCCAAGATAAAGAGCTTTTGGAACGAGCGAGCGTGGTAAGGAATTTAGTGGCAAGGGGCGAAAATATGGATGAGGTCTGGGAGAAATTGTTCGGGCAAGTGGCAGCAGCGCAGCTAAGCTGAGATGCGGTCTGAGCCCCTGATGCCATGCCGCGCTGACATGGCCAGATTTTATCCCCAACCCAGAAACCGTTCGCTTGCCGTCATCATCTCTGCCGTAATGAAACTTATAAATTTACGCCGATGCTAATAGGAACAAAAGAGGATACAGGATCATGTTGTCGCTGTCGCGACTTCTCGCATTGGTCACATCGTCTTGTATCTTTTGGCTCCAAGGCTGCCCGTTTCTTGGCGGAGTATCTCTAGTACGACTGGCCGCCTAATGACGGCCACTAATATAATTGGCGATACCATTCGAAACAGCAAGCTCCTTTTAACTTGTTAGTCTACCTACTTACACACTAGCCGAACTGCACACAAAGATGTAACAGCCTGAACGGAAATCTCTTCTGCAGCTGTACTAGACGACTCCTTGAACTTGGTTTTCTTAACATGGCCCCAAAGACGCCCCGATTAGGCAATACTAGCTACAGAAAACGACATGCAACACACAGAAAATATCTTGCGACAAGCTGATTAGAAGTGGAAGCTAGTATTTAACTATTTAAATTCAATGCTTCTCTAGATCTCTTCTGCCTTAATCTATTGCCTTTTTTTTACTTTACCTAGAACCATAGTACCCTCCCTACTACTCAAGAAATATATCCACTACTATCAAATACCAGAAGAGACTGTATTCGATTTTTGAGTCGTGACCAACCTGTACACTGGAAACTTGGGTTCTAACGTAAGTTTCAGAGAGATGATCGGAGAATTATAGCGCTTGTACTACAGCCATTAAACCTATAAATGAGCAAGTTGTTGCCGAATGGCGGTTTATTCCGCCTTGTGTTGATACTTATGGCTCTAGCCAGCATGCCAAATGTAGGTTGAGTAACCGACCGTCATAAGACATGAAATTGCTTAACCGCGCTTGGCCGCCAGCGAGTCCTAGAAAGGCAGGAAGTACACCCAGCCCGTTCCAGAATCTGCTGGTGATTTAGAGTGACTCGTTAGTTTTACATTCAATCTGGCCCTGAAATAGCTGACTGATTTTTCAGCCGTCAAAATGACATGCATATGACCAAGTTGAAATTGGTATGGGTACACAGATATATATATAGCTACGGACTCGTGTGACTAGATTGGAATAATCTTTTCATTCCTCGAGTTATATAATATCCCGGGAGCCCCATCTTAGAACTCAGCGGATATATCGAACAGCTTCGCGGCTGTATTATATATTCACAATGATGAAACACCACATTGGTCATCTTGCTCTCCTTACATTCGCATTTACATCTTTTTCGTCAATTTCAGCCCAAGTCGCGCGCCCTCTGTGCTCTGTGGATTGTTTCGCAGATGCCCTCCTCCAGTCTAGCTGTTTCCAAACGGACACTCGTTGCCTTTGCCAATCTTCGAGATATATTGACGCTAGTACCGAGTGCCTCCAACGTGTCTGCAAGGGATCGGATCTCCAAACGGCCTACTATTATGCATTAGACAATTGCAAATCAGCTGGAGTTGCGCTCAGCATTCCTGGCCTTTCAAGTACAACCAAGCCAACGAGTACGACGTCAGCCTCAACTACCGGAAAACTCACATCTACAACCTCGACAGTTGAGACCTCTCAAGGTTTAGAGTCGACTGGTCCCGAGGGACCTTCTAGCGAGACTGCCCCTCCAGCAAATACTAGTAATCGTGCACCAATCGGTGCTGCCGTTGGAGGTGCTGTGGCTGGAGTTACGGCGATTATATCAATAATAGGTGCTATCTGGCTATTCAAAAGGAATAAGAAAAGAAAAGCCCTAGCAGTGTATAAGGGAGAGATAGCGTCAAAGCCAACCGTAAAACCAGATCCAAACTCTCAGAGCATTTGGTCGGGAGAGGATAGTTATAGCTGGCGTCCAGAATCCAGCAAACACGATATAAACGAGATGGGTGGAATCCAAGGGACGAAGTAGCTGTGTGTTACCAGGTATGCATTCATAAATACGGAGTCATTCTACTTTTTGCTGCCTTTCGAATTTTTTGTATACAAGTATATTATCGCTGAAAATTTGTTCGAGCATTCACAACGCGTTTATTATTTGATAAGACTAATGCACCTGAACTTATCTTATTTCGGTCTCGCGTTCTCGAGGTCCGATATCTATAGTCGGGTATTATTCTAAACTGAATGCCTCTGTCTAGCGTTTTGTTATGAGACAACAACGGGCATGCTTCCGTAGGTCCCTTGTTGGTGTGGTAGTAGTCAGTATATAATTATTGAACTAATCCTTAACAATGTCGCCGTATGCATACTGCCGAGAAGGAATATCTTACATTGAACACCATCCACCATTGGTCGTTTTATTAATGCATCCTTTAAATTAAATCATGCCTCTTCTTTGCTGCAATGTTTGTCGGTTTGCCTGCATTGTCTGGCCTCTCATTGGTTCAGGACAAACTGCGCTCGTCGAACAGGGTATGTAGGGGTTGCGGCACAAAATCTTGAAGCCTCAAAAGTCATATGGCATGATCAAACTCGGGTTACACCAGCTCTGTCTTGCACCGGAAAATGTATATAAGTGTCGTTATCCAACCCTTCGAGAGTACTCTTTGCATTTACCCCTTCTAATAGCAACCATAATTGCTCAATTACTATAACATTCTTTCTCTTATCCTATTTCTCAGTCTACCATTTGGATTCGGTGAACACTGCGGCCCCACCTGCGGAAGAATTCAGGATGAGTGGACAAAGAGCCAAGCCATGTCGAGAACTCGAGCAGTACAAAGAAGAAATCACATTCAGATATTGTGTGGACAACTGGACTTTGAAGAAGATTACCCAATTTTTTAACGCAACATATCAGCTAAATGCAACGTATGGTTTTATCTTTCTTACACCTCTAAGATTAATTGAGACAAGGCAATCTAAGCTTAATAATATTAGGGAAAAGCAATATATAGGACGTCTCCAAGCTTGGGGGGCTCGCAAAAATTTGACGTCTCGAGAGTGGAAGCAACTCGACCAAGAAATTGTATCCCGAGAATTATCGGGGCGAACCGAGTCGCAGATAGTCCTAAATCGGATGGCTACCATCTCGGGTGAAAGGCTTCAAAGAGGGCGAAGACGAAATATCAACTCCGTTGATTCAATCACCCACAGAATTCGTGCCCAAAGTATGTTATTATGCTCAGATAGTCTTATTATGCCCACGCACATGCTAATTTCGCGCCTGACTTGATAGCAAACCAGAACCTAACTATAACAAACCCCTATACCCAGGCTCTAGATGTGATTGTATCCACACCTCCTGACTGGTCTACAATGCCAACAATTAGGCCGAAGATACCAATGGCCGTTCTTCACCGTCTACCAATTTCACTCGTTGAAGACTCTCTTGCCAGGGCAGTCCTACGTCTACTGGGCCGGGGCACGTCCGAAAACCAGATCAGCGCTGTCAAGAACCAACCGTATCTTATACTCTTGAGGGTTGTTGTTTTTCAGTTGTCGAATAATATGTTCCAACAGAACACAGGCGTCCATTGTCTCCTAGATCGCATAGACAAACTTCATTATCGACCAGCACTAAAGGAGTTATTATCACTTCAAGCGATTTCAATCAAGGCGACATGTAGTAATCTACTAGGGAGACTTTATCTGCGGGGTGATGACGAAATGATCACCACCATTCAGCGATTTCATCCTAGCATACAATATAATCTTTATGAGCTCCTCGGAATCTGCATGGTAATTTCCCGACCATATCAATTAGAATGGGAAACAATAGACCAGTTTTGCGATTTCCACTCTTCCTTTTACCATATCGAAGATAGATCTTACTTTTCTAAATACTGCAAGAGCATTGTGGAGGATATTAGGCGCCAATACATCCGGCCTGTGTCCAGAAAAGACGCGCGGCATCTTCTATTTGTTTGTAAAGCAGTCATCAATGACTTGGATCCATTTTTTGAATTGTGGGACCCCCTTATAGTACCGGTCGAAGACTTGGAGAAGCAGGGTACATCTGGCCTCGTTGAAGGTAGCCCAAAGTCATACAGCCCACTCAAATGGCTCGAATGCATGCATTTATATACAGACCAGCTCTCGCATGTCCACCGGCTTGCATCCTCTGGGTTCAGGCTCGGAAGCGCGACTTTGACACTTAGGGCGCTTTTTGACAACAACCTTCCATTACTTTGCGGGTTGCTAGAACAGTTTTACCCGGACTTCAAAGTTGCAGAATACTGCACCAAGCAAACACTCAAAATTATAGAATGCTTCCCAGAAGATGTTTTCGATCAGATAGCATCTCAAGGAGCTGAGGAAATGGTTTCCATTTGTGGCGTTAGTTCATATGGATACACAATTTTCCACGAGTTTAAATTTGATGTGAAATCGCCCCAAATGGTTTGCTCCCTAGAGACTGGGAACGAGACCAGACCGAAACGCTTCCGGGCTTATGATTACTTGCTGTTTTATTTGGGTAGCGTCGCACCTCAGTGGAACCACAAAGTTATGAATATAATATCCAACAGGCACCCTGAAAAATTAGTTCAAGTCATTTTAGAATGCATCGGATATTATGAAGGCGACTACCGGTACCAGTATTTTCTACACGGTGACAACCTATTCCAGTGCATCTGGCCAACAAAATTCTTAGGAAACCCCCATTTTCACAATGTTCTATCACTTTTGAAGTTGACATTACAATACATGCCCAGTCCATTAGCTACGTCAATGGGCCGCAGTCTTTGGGGCATTAGCTGGGGGAAACTTCTAAGCCGGAAAACCATCGAGAAGGAGGGCTCTTGCCCAAGTCCAAAAGGGTCGGACCCGTTGTATGAAAGCTTGGGAACCCAGTTTATAGAGCTCCTGAATATCCTCTTGCCTATTGAGCTTGATATCAATGCCAGGATAAACATGTCTCAGTACATGCTCGCCGCCGGTTCAAGCCGTTGTTCAAGCCCCCTGAACAGTCCAATCTTGCCACTCGAATTGGCCTTTTCCCTACCCTACCCAGATGTTTTTATCATATTATTGTCTCGAGGTGCAATTATCGAAAATTTAAATGCGATTGACTGGAGTACAGAAACTAAAATGAGGGAACCGTCCCCGTTTTTTCTAGAAGCTCTTCGCTTTCAAAATGACGATTTGATCCGAGCGCGCTGGCACCAAAGATTGAAGCGGGACACTGAACCAGAAACACTACCTTCCAGTATACGCGCAGCTATACAGCTAGGGAAACTAGATGTAGTGTATCAAGAGTATCTTTCTCCCGCGGCCAACCGAAATAAGATGATCCGATGGCTATGGTATCAATTATTGGGCTGTACTTCAGGAGGATCGAGATTTAAACGCTCTGAGTTTTCTCGTAAACCAGACGCGAGGCACGAAGGCTCTGAGACGGGATACAGACAGGAATTTGCTGAAATCCTCAAGCTTCTAGATCGATGCCTCAAATTGGAAGCCATGTCAACCAGTACAAATACGAGCATGTCTGTGAGTATGCTGGAAAAGAACGGTGATTTTTTAACTCTAATTGCCCATCGTATAATTCAAGATGATGATGCAGAGCTTTTGGATATCCTCTTAACCCATATTGCAGGGTTCCCCATTTCAGAGCCAAATGAACGAAAGAGGGTTGTTGATCTAATCGAAGATGCCTCTCAATTTAGTGTCAGCTGTTTGAAGGTGTTAATCAAATTTGGGTTCGATATCCAACTAGCTGAAGCACTTGGGGCGAGACCACTACTCTACGCCATCGACGGAGGCAATCTTAATACAATCACCTATTTGTTGTCCATGGGGGCTAGCATATATATCAACATGCTAAAATTGCGACTTGATAGTGGCTGGGGTTCAGTTACGATACGAGAGGGTCCGCCAGCTGAATCCAAAAACATAGAGTTCCCTTTCACCTCTGCACTTAGTTAGGCTGTTTTACGTGGTCTCATCGATGTTGTAGCTTTATTCCTAGAGGTACACCCTGAATGTGTCGATCTTGCGCTGCATATTGCAGACAGGATTGACGGTAGTCTCATGCCGGACTTCATCCGAGAGTGGAAAGCCAAAAGAGACGGAAACCTGCAATCGAAAACTGACAGCTGGGTATCAACAGATGGTACACTCGCGGAAAAGATATCGAATTTCGAGTCGTGCCAGGGATATATATGAAAGTATTAATCTGGGCGAATCTTTCTGTTTTGCTGCTAGCATGTAGGTCCAAATTGCACACTGTTGCGTATCCTATATATCTTAATCTTTGATTTACGATGAAGATAAAATCAAATTATAGAGATAGATCTGGTCTCGCGGTGGATAGATATCCTCTGCAGATCTGGCAATGGATACCCAAGCCATTAATACAGCACCCAAATATTAATCACGTTGAATCTGAGATGCGAAAGACCGGAAAAAATAAACAAGAACCAAAATAACCATTATATACCTTCCATCGTAAACCAATAAAAGACATCACTATAATACTAACTGCTAAAAAAAAAAGTCAACAGAAAAGAAGAAGAGAGAAAAGGGATGAAGGGCAGAAGAATAGAAGAAAAAAGGGGGGAAAGAGCTATTAAACATGTACAAGAAAGAATAGCCATATCAGACAATAAAAGCTTTCTGTTAGCAGATAAACGCCCAAGGAAAGATATATAAAAAGAGTTATCCTTAATGCCATCTCCAGAAAGAAACGCAAATCCATAATTTTTTCTTTTCAACCACCCTCGCCTCACCTCTTAGTTCCTATATCTATATCCATTCTCCCCTTGGATCCCCTTCTCCGGCGTATGTATTACTTTCCCAGCTCGCTCGATTCGATATTCCGCAAATTCCCAATTACTCGCTGATCCAATAGTAAAGAAAAGAAAAAGAAAACGGGTAGAACAAGAGCCCCGTCCCATCTATACATCCTCAAAATTTTTAAATTTTTCATCCATTTCCGCGTCTTGAAATTCTGACCAAAGGAATTAAAAGAATACTGGCTCAAGCAAGAAGTCTATAAAAAACCCTATAGATCACAAAGCCCACATCCGCTATAGCATAACAAACACCAGAGGAAAGAAAACCCCAGCCTAATGAATCAATAATTTTCTGAAGTCGAGTCGATGGAAATTGTGTTTACGGCTTCCTGGATTTAAGCATGGCGATGGAGTATCTGTGGTTATGGGATATCGATTAGCCAACCCCTGTTCCGATAAGTGGATATAAGCGAGGAAACGTCAGACTTACGTGATAATACCGCCAATGGCCATAAGAATACCCAACAAACTCTTATCAGTGACAGCACGACCAGAAACCATCCATCCGAGCATAACAATCGAGCAGGTTTTCGCGTGTCCGACGACTGTGCTGCTAACAGCTCCGGCTCCGGCAATGATGAAGAATTGACTCAGCTGTAAATGATTGGTTAGGACTTTTTCCAATTGGCTGTAAACTCGGAGGTGAAAGAAAAAGAAAGAAGAAAAAAGCAATACTCACATTGATCAAACTGGCAAATCCACCGCTCAACAAGATCAAAACATACTTGTTGATGGTAACGCCGCTCCAGACGGGGAAAGTATCGCAGAAGGGGATAAAGTACAACAGGAGGAAGGTCGACACGGGCGCCTGGTTGAACAACAGCTGCATGGAGCTCATGTTGAGCTTTCGGTGGTAGGTTCCAATCCAGACGGTGTACAAGCTGCTCGCGATAACACCGGAGAAGGCAAAGATGACACCAGCGGTAGAGGTAACGTGGACCGGCTTGCCCGGTTCTGGCAGGGTGTCGTAGTACGAAACGATACCGACACCGAAGCAGACTGGGATCAGTGCCAACGCGGCATTTCGCGGGATAGCGACGTGGTAAAAGACAAAGTTGATGAGCGCGACGAACGGAGTGAGTAGGATTCGAGCGATTTGGTAAAAGGTAACGCTAGAATACGCGAGCGACAGGTTGGGCAGGATGACATTGAAGCACATTGCGAAGGATAGCGGGGCGATCTCCAGGAAACCGGCTCGTCGGGGCACGAAGAAGCCAAACATCGGTCGAGAGATGACAAAGAGCGTTAGAGTCGTGCAGAGAAAGTGGAAGGCAGCGAAGGATGTTTGCATCTTCTTCAGGCCCGGATCGTCAAAGATGGCTTTGTTGGTGAATACCTATAAATCGCAGTCAGCATTTTACTCTGAATAGAAAATCGTAGCCATGCCATAATCGTCAATCGTGGCGACATGTTCATAGACACGTTGAAAGAAAAGAAAAAACAAGAAAAAACAATTGTATCTTGGCATCGACTCGTGAAAAGGGGGAGTCCGTACAATTCCGATTGTCGCCAGCGTATTCACCAAGGTCCATATTATAAAGGCCTTTGAACTACCGCCGGCGGACTTGATGGCGCCATCCTGAGTGGGCGCGGCGGATGACGACGATTCAACGATTTTCTCCTCCACGTCTTCGTTGGCGTCGGTGTCGTTCATGAGGGGCTTCTGAGATTCGAGATCGATCCCGCGTTCGTCTTCCGTAGCTGGCATTTTGGGCGTTTGTAACGTTTATAATGTGGAGGGGTGGGCGTGAGGGCGTGAGAGTGTTATCAGGAAACAGACGACGCTTGTGATGGGAAATCCCGAATTGCCGATAGGAAAGGGTTGGAAATTGGAAGAGCGAGGGTTCTTATTTTTATTTTACGTTTCTGATGGGGCCGGCCGGGTATTCTTATTTTGATGGCTTGTCAGGAGAGTAGTTTTTTCCTCTGCCTATGCTGATGTTAATGAAATGTCGAAAGAAAGGAGTCAGCAAGTCGCAAGCGAACTAACTAGCAGGCTGGATAAACAAGTTAATGCGGTGCGACTTTGATCGTTCAGGCGACCGTCGTATGGCGGAGGAAAGAGGAAATGAAAGCGAGCGGGAGTCTAACAGGGCAGCACTAATTAATCCGAGAACGAGAGGGAGAAGCCAGAGGAAATGAACGTATGAGCGGGAAAGAGAGAAACAAAGAAAGACAGAAAGAAGAAAGAAGAAAGAAGAAAAAAGGGAACCGAACACGACCGACCGACCGAAGGGACGCAAAAGCAGGAGAGATATGAAGCCGGTATAGCAGCACCGTATTATTTTGCTGGGCGGTCAGGGGAGAGGAATGGAGCTGAAATCTGGGAATAAGCAACCAGCGGCGAACAGGCCAACCACAGCCCGCAGGACACCGCCAAAGCACGGCTACGAAAACCAGCTTCGGGTCTGGGCAAATCCTCAAATCTCATTCCTGCCCGCGAAAATCGATGCCAGAGGCAGAGGGAGAAGGGAGGGGCTTGGTTTGTTCATCACGAATTCGGTGTTTGGCTCTCCTTTCCGCTTACCTTGAAGTGGAAGCAAACGTGGTTTGGTTTCGCCGGTATGTAATCGATGTAATCAAGATGCAGACAGACAGACAGATAGATGGACAGACACAGATGCAAGAGCGAACGAGACCGTCCAGCCCTATAACAAAGAAATACGATGCTTCGAGGGACTACGGTGGTCTGTCTAGACTTCTAAGTTTGGAAACGTAATGTTGCAGCGGCGCAGGCTTTGACGGGTCGAAACAGGGTTGGCACACAGATCCGCTGGTTGGCTGCTGGCTGGCTGGCTGGCTGGCTGGCGGTGGTGCTGCGCTGATGTGACCCGGTCGATTTCTCCTTTCGCCAATCCAATTAAAAAGGATAATTGCTAGTTACGACTGGATCGAGATGCTTCTTTCGCTCGTCGGAAGGCTCGTCGTTATAGGAAAATGCTCTCGCCCAGCTATTAGCCCGTCCGCTAAAGGCCAAGTATACCAGCAACCATCAAATTGCAGAAAACAGGAGTTTGCTATGTTCCACAACCAACCAACGGTACCTTCGCTTGCCTTTAAACTACAGTCGCGACGATAATCTGTAATATATTCGCAATAAGTATAGTGCTCACTCCTGAGACTCGAAACGTGAGATCCACCAGCATCCGAGCCAGTCTCTGGCCCGGAGAATATCGCATCGACCAGGGGTACGAGCTTGCGTAATCCTGCGAAAGAGTAAAAAATACATAAAAAATAAAAGAACGAAAACATGTACAAAATTAACAATGTATATAGGATATCTACAGGCGGCTAAGATACGGGTACAACAGCTTTAATTTATCGCCGGTGGGGTTTCAAAGTCCGTCCCTGTCCAACGGAAAAGAAGATATGCAAGGTACCTTGGCCTCAAAAGAACGAAATAAGAAACAAAAAAAAAAAAAAACAACGGGAAGAAAAATAACATATGTATCTCATATCCCCCGGCGTGCCTGTTTCAGGTCCGTGCATCGAACCCCCACTTACACGACTCGGTCTGAATTCAGCCAATTCTCCTGGCATTGGAATTTCCCAAGGTTTCGACTCCAACACAAGTTTGATAGACACCGCAAATTTGGTCGCATACGGAAGGTTCACCGGTCCCGTCTCAGGAACCAGATGCTGGGGGAGGTATTCTAGAGACTGGGCCATGCCTAGTTTTGCCCCTTGCTGGCCAGATTAGCGGACGTCTATAAACCGCAGAGGCCCTTTTGTATATTCAGACTGTAACTCATCTCCTCGATTGCATAACCGTGGAGTATATACTGGCGTATATCACCTGGATGTAGCTACAGCCGGAAAACTTTAAAGCCGCCCAGAAAATAAATAGATGAATTCCATCACGTATACGTAAGCTCAGCGCACCTCCTGCTACTTACCAGGTATAGTGCGGGCCAAACTGCCAAAAAAAAAAAAAAAAAAAAGCTTAAACATATTGCATCAAACAAAAACACCAATTTTTCATACTGCAATGTCGTGATACCCTGGGTAGAAAGCATCGGTAGTACAAGTCCCGTAGACAGTTATGCAGCAACCCCCACCCCCTCCTGACTGTTTTCCAGTTCCCAGGTTATGAAGCGGTCAGAAGGTCTACCTGACCGGGTTCGGAAAGACCTTAGTCAGCCAACGTGAACGCCACAATCACCGCATGTTTAAACATTGCTAGACAGGTACCGATATAGCCGATATGTTATGGCAGGGTCTTATTGCCCTAGCCGCTCAATAGACCTGGCCAGAACGGTCACCTGGATCATTGCAAAATCTTTATTTCCACAGCAGACATGTTTTTTCTTCTCTCTTTCTGATATCACAGTCTTTCGAGAAGACTGAGCTTATATGTCTGGTATAATATCCCAAATAAGTATCATTTTATTTTGTGTTGACATCCGCATGTGGCTAAACCTGTAGATCCACAGTCATGCTGTTTCAGAATCTTCACATGTCAAGCTTGTCGGGTGTACACGGTCCGTCCAGCTCAGCAGGCTGTTTATTCCAGTTTACACAAGAACCACAGATTGCTGCTTGGTCGACAGCTTGAGATACTGGGAAAAGCCTCAAGTTGGCAACCCTGTGGCTCCATCGATAGGGACCTCGGCTTCGCACTCCGGAGGCTTGTTTGACTAAACACACGGATCTCATGAAAGAGCCCTTTGAAGTTCGAGCCCCTCGACTTGTATCGAGACCACTCAATCTTCAGAGACCTCCACCATGGTATAGATCACGGGCTGAAGGGGGGTTTCCCTACACCGGCCTAGAATAACTTCTCCGCTATCTCGCAGTATCTTCTATAACAGTTTGAGCGTTGCAGTCCAGAATCTGGCCATCCAGAGGCTGAAATATAGAACTATAATTCCACTTTCGCTGGTTCAATCAATAGGTGTACATGTACCCCGTAGTAAGATTTACCGATATTGTACCGGTGGATTTCGCTCTCGGATAGCTTTGATGACAGCTCCGTTCGAAATCCTAAATACTAAAAGTTATATAGATCTCGTAGCCTTATGTTAGATGTCCACTGGGACCAAAAAAAATCAAAGTCGCGCATGCCTTCAAGAAATACCCAGATAACCAGATTGTGATGGCGCGGGAAGCTACCTCTTAACCAGGATTGCACCCGTCCAAAGTCCTCGTATCTCGTATCTGTGGTCCTGCTGTGTAACGCAATTTCCGGCAATCCCGTCTGTTCTTTATCGCCGACAGCCTATTTGTGCATTTGCGCGTCAAAGACCTCATTTCCCCCCTTATTCCTCGCGTTTGATGCTCTCTTCAAAATCAGCATTTCCGTTCAATCCGAAGATATCGTCTGTGAAATGGAGGAAAATTGCCATCTTTGCCATTTTGTCAAGTTTTGGGAAAGATCAAGCGAACCCCTCATTACCCCTCTTCAGGCAACTTTTACCGTACAACCAACTCCACCATTCTCACTCTTGGCTCCAGAAAAAAAACGTGATTCCGCTCAAAGGAGAAGGACCGTTGTCGTCATGGTTTCTGACGTCAGGTACTACAAGTCGGAAAGGCCCGAGTATATCCCAGCCGCGTCGACGCATGGCCATGGCAGAGCACAGCATACGCACACCCGTTTCCGATTGGACTTTTTTTTCTTTGTTTGACTCCGTCTAGGATGTCCTTTCTGACGTAGGGAATCGAGGAATTCCCGATTCGGATTCCCCCAGTATAATATGGCCCGAATTGCGCAAAACACCGCTGAAATGTCGACTCTGGCAAGGCTTTCTAACTGTTGTAGTTCAGTGGGTGATATCGGTATGAAAATTTCGGGGCTTGAATTCTAAAATATCCGAGGCAATCATTTGCGTGCTTTCAAGGCATTTAGTGGGGTTAGCTTTGGTAAATGGTCGAGTTTGGTCGTGGTTAATCGTAAATTAGTCGTGTGTGGTCGATTCCTTGCCTGGATAAATCGATCGCTTTGACGCGTCTAGATTTCGTTAGGGCCGGACTGCCCTCCTCCAACTGACCGGCAGAACACCATTGATGAGATCGGCTCGAACCCGTGGACGATATTCTTTTAACGTTTTTACCAGGACCGGTTGCACATGTTAATTGCGCTATAGCGGGGTTGATTAAATTTCTCGTGAGCTCCCAAAGTCATAGCCGGAGAAGGGCTTCTCGTTTTTGTTTCGTGCAGAAGAAAAAGGAATAGCGTTCACGAGGACCGACTGGCCTGGTCTGGCCATGGCCTGGCTGGCAGAGAGCGCCTATGTCGAATTTGGAATCGAGAAGGATGCAGACGGCGAGACAGCGAAGAGCCTTGCTTTCAAATACGTTTTCACAACTTCCAAGGTTCAACCGTGCGAGGGCTAACGGACGCACAAATGATACCTTGCGTCACTCTTTGCCATTCTTTTGGTAATTGGCATTATTGATGTGGAATTCACTCAGATCGAGGGCGTGGATTGGAATCGTAACATTTTGGTATTTTATTGTACCATTTTAGCTATTTCTTCTAGAGAAAGCATTCGAGCAAGGCAGAAGCTTCGAAGGAGCTTAGCCCGTAAACTATGAAACTTGATTCTTGCAATCCCATTGGACACGGATTTTTTACATGTAACGATGGAGATGTGTAGGCATGCACGCTTGCGGTAAGTGTATTTTCGAGATCGAAGATTCTCTAAAACAATTCGGGTACGGATCCTTTATCGAGAAGATCGAAAGATCGAAAGACACACAGGCATTGAATGCACTTGTTGTACAGTTATATGATATGATATGAGGTATTCTGAAGATATCGATAGAAAGCAGAACCTCGGTCGAGTACGAGACAAGTCTATCGAAAAAGCACATGACTAGATGGATACGCAAGCCAAAGTTCCAGGCCAGTCGATCGTCTCGATGTGTTTCTGGCTTCTGGAACCGCTAGCCGTATCCACTTAGAATTTTTATATTCTTAAAAAAGCGTCCGTCGATCTGCCGCTCATCGGTCATCCCCTTTGGCAAATCGTAAGATATTGGATAGAATGATGTAAAGCTAATGCTACCAATGGGGAATAGCACAGAACGGTTAAACTTTCAGCCAAGGCACTTGGACAGCTAAGGGATAGAGCACAACATATCGCACAAATTGTCCGGCTGAGTAAAAACCCAAAAAAGAACCAAACAGGATCGAAGATGCTGAAGATCAGGGGAACTAACCAAGTTTTTTTTTTGTTTGCCGTGTGGCTTTTCCGTTAGCCTGGAGCCTTTGGATTGGCCATTCGGCCGTGGGGAGTTATGCAAAGGGCTTTAAAGAGGAAGTCGTGCGTTGGTCTTTGGAACAGCTTGCCAGGATGATTAGTAGTCTGTAGGTGTAATGCACATGTGCCATGTTTAATTACCATCTTTGGAATCAGAGATTTCATCGAAGTTGCAATTGTGGAGAAGAATGGGGATACAGGATGCGGCAAAAGAGCCAAGATTGGGATGGCAAAGTATCACCACGTACGTAACCGGGCGGGGGAGTACAAGCACATGCTTGAATGGGAGACTGCGGGGGGGGGGGGCGCGAGATGAAGCGTTTACGTGAGTATGCGGTCATTGGCAGAGCCAGCCTTTGGAGGGGCAGCTTAACAGCAGCCGCTTGGCCGTTTTGGCTTGGCCGTTTTGTGCGGGCGCGGGTAGTGACGTCATGACGTCAGCTGTCGGTTGGCTGGTTGCAACTCCCAAAACACATTTTCGGCGGGAACCAACCAGATCGGCTTGAATCGCTCGATCTTGTTAGAACGCAGAAACTGCCTCACAAACACCAGCTTCGGCAAGCACCCACAAGCTTCGATTATTGACGTAATTTCTCTGGCCAGAAGGGAATTTGGGCTGTCCTTAAGGTTCGTCTATGGCAGAAAGCTTCTATATAAGCCCGTCTGTCCCCCGTTTACATCTCTTTTTTTTCCTTCTCATCATCATCAAACAAAGCTTCTAAACAACCAAACAATTCAAACAATCCAAACAATCCAAACAAACTTTTATAAACCGTACTTTAGTACTTTATACCAAACAATCCAAAATGTCTGCACCAAACGTTGATGGACCAAACGAGGGAATCGTCGGCCAGGTCACCAACTCTGCAAAGAACGCCGTCAACTACGTCAGCGAGACCATCCAGGGCAAGGTACGATATTCTCCAATACACTTTCACAACGCCTTTGAATAAACACTAACATTTTTTCTCAAACAGGGTGCCGAAGCTTCCAAGGAGGCTAACAAGGAGCAAGCCAAGGGAAACGTTCCCGGACAGGACTCCGTCACTGACCGCGTCTCTGGTGCCTTCGGTGCCGCATCGGACAAGGTTGACCAGCACAAGCATGACGGATCTGCGAGACTGAACAAGGAGGGTATCTAAAGTGCCTTCTCTCGATTATTCTTGCTTTCTTCTTCCGACCAATATTCAACGATACCCTTATACACCTCACGATCATTAACGAAAGGAAATGAAAACTGTGGTGACTTTTGATTATTGGCTGGTGGATTGATTACGGGACTTTTTAATCTACATGTTTCTTCTTACGTTGTTATGTCTTGACGCGAATGGCATGAAAGAACTCTTTTTTTTTTTCTTTCTTTGACAATGGAAATCCTCACACTTCTGTTGCTTCCTGTACTGTTAACGGGCAAGAGGTTATTAAGTGTCTGTTTCAGATAAACTTGTTTATCGTTCTACAATAAATACAAAGGGATTATCGTCGTTGAAATACTTTCTCTCTAATAAATGTGACTGTGCGTCTTGTGAATACATGAGATTTTTACCCTTTCACCTGTCTATCCAAAACTTCTTCTAAGAATATTGATCTTGTATGAAAATTTACATTCGACATGTGATAAAATATATGACATAATTGCGTCTGCACTATTCGCTACGAATTCATTAGAGCATGAGGCATGTAAAAGGAAAATAAGTTCACATGTAAAAGTGCACTTGTAAAGCTTGGACCATTAGATCGTCGATGTCTTGCTTGATTAGCTTATTGTTACGTCCCCGATACGTAATTTGGGTTGAGCAGCGTGGCTTTTTGACATGTTGTGGCGACGGTTCAATACTTGGTGGGGACGGTGGCTAGTGCGACACTCCTAACAAAAATGGACGGGGAAGAGAGTTCAGCGAGCGAATGAGATGATGGGAAGGTCAATGCAGGTGGGCCCTGCCACGCCTGTCCGCCACCCGCAACCGGCCCAGCTTTCTGCATTGAATCCTGGAGCATGTCTATCAAACCCCATTGCATCAAAGTAATCTGTCAATCGACACGAGGAACTCAGAATACATTGGAATAAGTCTATATTATTATCTACCATCAAAAGAAAAGAAAAACCATAGTACCTCAGCATGGCGTCCTCCGACATTGACCTCAATGAGATTCACGATTTCCTGTGCACCGTTGCCCAAACGGCGGGCAAAATGATCACTGATGCCCGTCCTGCCACTTCTCGCACAGGCAGCAAGATGAATTCCGCAGACCTGGTCACTGAAACCGACAAGGCGGTCGAAAAGATGGTGAGCGAAAAGATCAGAGAGCAGTATCCCGACTTCAAGTATGCAAATCACCCCCTTAGCATCTAAATATTTCCCGGCTTCCATCATGTAAAAAATAAAATATATATAATTTTTATCAAGGTAATTGAACTCACGGTTTTACAGATTCATGGGCGAAGAAACCTACCAGCCAGGCGACACTCTAACCCCTGCCCCGACCTTCGTCGTCGACCCGATCGATGGCACGACAAACTTTGTCCACGCGTACCCGTACGCCTGCATCTCCCTCGGCTTCAGCGTAGAACTGGAACCCGTCGTCGGCGTCATCTACAATCCCTTCACGCAACAACTATTCACGGGTATCAAAGGGCAGGGCAGCTATCTGACCTCCCCGCTACACGATAGGGAGCGGCTACCGTTAAGACAAACAGAACCCTTTGACGGGCTGAGTACCTGTTTGGTTATCGGGGAATGGGGCAGCAACCGTTCGGGCAACGATTATGACGTGAAGGTCAATACGTTTAGGAAACTGTGCGCGGAAAAGAAGGACGGCGGGGCCATGGTGCATTCTATTCGCTCTTTGGGGTCTGCGGCGTTGAATTTTTGCAGTGTGGCTGCTGGGTGGGCGGACGTGTATTGGGAAGGTGGATGTTGGGCGTGGGATGTGTGTGCTGGATGGGTGGTGCTTAAAGAAGCTGGTGGGGAGGTTGTAGACGCCAATCCTGGCGGGTGGAAGCCCAAGGTGGATGGGAGGAGGTATATGGCGGTGAGGGGTGGTGAAGGGTGGGAGATGGTTGTAAAGGAGTTTTGGGGTTGTATGGAAGGAGAGCTGGAGGTCGGCAAGTAGATCCTGGGTATTATATTTCGTGACGAAAATTGTGGGGAGTCTCGCCACGAGGTTTTATTTCTAGGATGAAACGAAACAGTAAAAAGACGGATTATGTTAAACTTGGATTTGGTGGTGAGAAAAGAACAAAACAGTCAAACTACGTATCGATACCCAAGGTTGCTATTGGAGAAAGTGTTTGAAATTTCCGAAGGGAATGAAAAAACCTAATTGTGAGCTGACGTGTTCATGTCAATGATGAGTTCATGGCTAGACAGAGAGTCTTTTCTTGGGATAGTATAACTGTCATGGGTTAGATTATTGAGAAAATCTCTTTGTGTAGCTTTTGGCGATATGGTCGGGGCTACTTCGTCCGATGTTAATATCTGCCTATAGCTTTTTAAATGTTGCTCTCTTGGGGGGTGGATCGGGCGCAAACAGGCCGCCAAGCAAGCAACCATAAAACAACGTGAGGAGAATTTTTAACGTTATGAAAGAGATTGCTTTCCAGAAGGCTGTTATTCTTGTTCCATGGAGAAGGTATCGAGCTGTATAGGGGCAACAGAAGATAGAAAGCACTTCTGTCGAGATGAATCGGATACACGTCGTAACGATCCCGAGGTCATTTTAAAGTGATGAAAGAGCGGTTGGCATTGATCCTGGAGTTTCTCCTCAAATCAAATTCCTTGGACAGTCGTAGGTTGATGCAATAATGACTGGATAGGTATATATGGAAGCGAGATATAGGGAATATACTGGTTGTCCGGGCGGAAGCGAGGACAGCTCAACCGAAGAAGCAGATAAAGTGGATGTGTTGACGAGGGGGTGCGGGTCTTGGCACACCCGCATCGACCAGCGCCAGGATAGACGCCAAGACCGGCGCCAGGTTTGATCCGCCGCGGGAATTCCTTGGCCGGCTTGGCGCGCCGGAGACGAAGCAACGCGCTTCCGACAGCACTCAATATCAACTTGAAACCTGAGACGAACACCAACGGCGGATTAATTGCTCGGACCGTCCTGAACCATCTTCGCCCGCCCAGTCAAACATCTCTGCGCCTTTAAGCTTTCTAGCCCTGAGCGTTGCTACCTACCAGTGAGTTTACATCTGTGCGCCTCAGATCAGAATGAAAAATTCGAACCAAAGACAAACTGACAATCGTCGTGTTTAGACATATCTTTGGTATCCCCAGATGCCCAAAATGCTTAAACTGGCTCGAAGGCGGATAGCTGGCCGCAGAATGCCGGGCTCCTCTGCTTTACATGGATTTCCTCATCGGTTCCGTGGTAGACCCACCGCCGAGTAATGTTGGCACATTGGCATCTGGCACTCCCATGGTATTTTGCTGTTGAGATCGGACCATGCCAGGGATTATCCGCACACCTCCCACTGGAGACCTCCACCTGCCCGTCCTTCTTGTCCTTGGGTTCCCCTCTCATCTTAAGATCTTGTGGGCCCGGGTGATATTTGCCAGGTCAAGGATTCTTGAACGTGTCGCTGAATTTCCACCTATAACAATCCGTCAATCCCCTCGGATCTGTGCAGAGACGGCTGTGCAGATGGTTTTGCCCTTCAAACTATCATAGAACCAGGGTAGTTCGTTTGTTTTATCAGATCCTAGCCGTCACTATACTACGGAGAAATGGAGACTGAATATGGAAACTTCAATCTTGGCCTTCGTCGATATATAAAGGATGGAAGCCACCTTCCTCAAACTCGTTCACATCTCTTTCCACCAGGCAGTCAAAGTCAGAAGCACAAAATCTCAGCCATTACATAGCACCATCTAGCTTTGTTCTCTCGTAATTTCGACAAGTAACTCGCAATGAAGCAAGCAGCTCTCGCCGTCCTAGCCGCTGTGGCCGTTGTCAGCGCCCAGCAAGCTCCTTACGGACAGTGTGGTGGTGTTGGCTGGACTGGCCCTACATCCTGTACTTCCGGATGGACTTGCGTATACGGTAACGAGTATTACTCTCAGTGTGTCCAGTCTACTGGTGCCACTACCGCTAAGACCACGGCTAAGACCTCGACCACATCCTCCAAGACCACGGCTAAGACCACGGCCACTACCACCAAGGTCACTACCACTGCTGGCGGCAGCGGCGGCGGCCCCACCGGCTTGACCACCACTACCCCAGCTTCTTCCGGCTCCACCACCCTCCCAAGCGCTAAGGTCATCTCTGGCACTTTTGACGGTGGCATGGTCAAGTACGACCGAAACCCTAAGGTCTGCGAAGAACAAACTGAGACTGGTGAGGACGACGCCATGTTCATCCTTGAAGCTGGTGCAACAATCAAGAATGTCCTCATTGGACCCAATCAGGCCGAAGGTATCCACTGCCGTGGAACCTGCACCATCCAAAACGTTTGGTACGTTTTTTTATATTTCTAGCCCGCCTTTCTCAGCCCGCCTTTGAGAAACCAGCAGTTCGTTTTGATAGATTCGCTAACATTGAAACTATAGGTGGTTGGACGTTTGCGAGGACGCTCTCACTCTTTTGCAACCATCCGGTACCTCCTACGTCATTGGCGGTGGTGCTTTCCATGCCTCCGACAAGATTATCCAGTTCAACGGCCGTGGAACTGTCAACATCAAGAACTTCTACGCTAACGATTACGGCAAGGTCGTCCGATCCTGCGGTAATTGCTCTGGTAACGGTGGCCCACGTAACGTTGTTATTGATAACGTTGTCGCGAAGAGTGGTGGTGTTCTTTGCGGTATTAACACGAACTACGGTGATACTTGCAAGATCACCAATTCTTGCCAAAACAGCGGCAAGTACTGCGACAGATACACCGGTAACTCCTCCGGTGCCGAACCACCGAAGATCGGTTCCGGCCCAGACGGCGTTTACTGCACTACTTCTGGTGTCACTACCAGCTGCTAAATGGCTGGAGAAGATTGGGATAAGTGGAGGATAAGTTGTAAATAGCATGCCCTGGTTGGCTGAGTGTACAAAGAACCTTTTTAGCGGTCCGGATATACTTTCGCGAAAGAACCAGGCCTAAAAGAACGACATGTATATATATTTGTGTGTGTTTATCTTTCGACGGAAGTCATTATTGTTTCTTGCATTTTCTGGGTTGTAGACGTTTTCTGAGTTTGTATGTATATACTACCAATTCATTACTATCTGCCTGAATTCAAATATCCAATGCTGCGACGACCCAATGCATGCAAATGCAGGCTCGAGGTTAATCTCGCCAAAACATGTGTAGGAGTTTGGCTTGGCTGCAGCACAAAGCATGTGCCTGTCGGCCCCACCTGGGAAAAGTGCCGGCAAAATTCGCTCTTATGCTTCGTCTTCATCATCTTTTAAAATACTCCTCCTACTACACTAAGGTTTACTCCACCATGATTCTCGATCGTTGCAAATTCTTGGCCTCATCGACTTCTTGACGCTATCCTACTCGACTCGTCCGGTAGCTCCGCCTGCCCGTATCTCCCGCAATGACCCTGCGTACCAAGCTCGCAGCCTTCCACGCCCGCATCCACTCGCACCGCCAGAATGCCCACAACCACCTCCATCATCTCACACACGGCAAAAGAGACAAGGAGCCCTCCCGTCAGAAATCAAACTCGGGTCTCAAATCAGATTCCAAACTCCTCTCCCGTAGACCTTCCAATCGCGACTCCTTCTCGACAACCTCCACCTCAAGCAGCCACAATACCCTCTCCCCAGTCCTCACGCTTATAGTTCCCACCCCCTCCCACGACCTCAACGTCGAAGCTCGTGTCTACCACCCTACGGAATTTCCCGCCGATTACGGCCTGACCTCGGCATCTCAGCGAAAAGCCGCCGTGGTAGCACATCCGTACGCCACTCTTGGCGGCAGCTGGGACGACCCTGTAGTCCTGACCCTCGTCTCCCTTCTCACCAGCAAAGGGTGGGTCGTCGCCACCTTCAACTTTGGCGGCGCAGGAAACTCGAAGGGTAAAACGTCTTGGACAGGTATTCCCGAACGTGAAGAATACGCCACCATCGCAGCGTTTGTCATCAAATACGTCGAATGCCTCGACCCCCATTCGTTCACCGTATTCCATTCTTCAGCAGCAGCAGCAGCAGCAGCAGTGCCTATATCCGATACCACACCCGCGAGTACATCTACATCACATAATGGCGCACCTGCGGAAAAGTTACCCATAAGAGTCCTGCTGGCAGGGTACTCTTACGGCTCGTTAATCGCCTCGCGTACCCCTCCCGCCGACAGGATTGTTAAATCCGTTGACCAAGATGTCCTCGCTTACGCTACACGTACGGCATACGAATGGGCGAGCACGGAGAAACGGAGGAGCTTTGCTATGAACCGAGGGGCAGCAATGGGGTTCAGTCCGTGGTGTGCTGGCGCCTATTGCGATGAAGACGGGGAGAATGGTGAGGAGGGGACTCCTGCGGTGGAAAAAGTGGAAGAGGAAAAAGCGAAGGATAAAGTGAATTATAATGTGCAGCTGAAATTGGATACCGCCTGGTTGCTCGTTTCGCCATTGCTGCCACCGGTTTCAATGCTGGTGAATTTACCGAATCCGCTTTCGTGGTTCCCAAAGGCGAAGAAGAAGGATGATGAGACTCTTGAGACTGAGGATGGACATGATGGGCGGGAAATGCTAGTAGTGTACGGCACTGACGACCTGTTTACTGGTGTTGGGAAATATAGGAGTTGGGTGAAAGGACGGGCGGAGAAGGGTGCCGGCAAGTTCCACGCTATAGAAGTGGATGGCGCTACTCATTTCTGGAGACCAGAGGAGATGGCGAAAATGAGGGATGGCGTCGCTAATTGGATTGATGCGTCTAGCGGTGGAATAGTCTGATCTTTTGGGGTACTTACGATTTCGCTATTTTATTTTGCTTGGAGTACTATTTTGGAATTGTGGGGGCGTTCTTGTAGTGTTTATCGGCGCATGGGGCATGTGAAGGAAAATTAATCTAACGAAACTAAGGGGCCATGGACAGATCTTATGAAGGGCATTGTACCCTACTGTATTGTATTTAAGATAAATTGCTCTAATATCATCGTGTATTATAGTCAATCCATACTATAATCATAGCACTAATAAACCGTTCAACTTGTATCACCGCTCTCCTCATAGCTCCTCTTCGTAAGCACTATTTTTTATATTCAATAATAGTATATATTTGCTAATTATACACACTCCAGAAATGAACCGCATTCCGACGTGAGATAGGAAAGGAAATTTGATAAGGCATAATCTAAGATATGAAAGAAAGCGTATAACAAACCGCCTGCTGTGTGGTATATACTAAGGATATTAATCTAATCAACCTCTTCTCCAGAACAAACGTATCATATTTTTTATAATTTCATTCCCAAAGCCTGGTGCACCTTCATCGCCTGTCTGATGCTCAGGTCCTCCATGATCTCCAAGCTGCCGCCGGGAATCATGTACGCCTTGACGTCTCTGTACAGCCTCTCAACCTTGGCTCCTTGTCCTCCTCTGGTGTAGGCTAGACCGCCAAAGATCTGGGCGGCCTCCCTGGCGCAAAACTCAAAGGTTGTGGTAGCTTGGGCTTTCAGTCCGGCTATGGAGCCACCGAGGCGCAACATGCTCTCCGTGGTTCCCATCTTCTCGCACTGGTAGACGGTGTTCTCGAGCCAGTTGTGGCAGGCTTCAATCTGGCGTGCCATTTGTGCGAGTTTCATACGGATAACCTGTAGTTCATCAGTTAGCAAAAAAAAAATTCGTCTTTTAGTGTAGTTATATTGTGGAGGATACATACCGGATGTTCAACGAGCTTCTTGCCAAACGTCTTCCTCTTGTTGGCATACTTCATGCTCTCCTCGTACAAGACTCTGCTGAATCGGTTGCACTGGATGACTATTCCCAGCCTCTCGTGGTTAAAGTTGGTCATGATGACCTTGAAGCCCTGGTTCTCCTTTCCGACCAAGTTTTCGACGGGGACCTTGACATCTTCATAGGTGATGTACGTGGTTCCCGAGGACCAGACACCCTGGCAGTCCATCTTCCTAACACTGACACCGGGGGAGGTCTTCTCGATCAAGAGTACAGAGACACCACCCATACCCGGTCCACCGGTCCTGACGGCGGTGGTGAAATAATCCGACCAGATACCGTTGGTGATCCACTTCTTCTCACCGTTGACAATATAGTGCTTTCCATCTTCGGACAACTTGGCCTCACAGGTCAAATTGGCAACATCGCTACCCGCATCGGGTTCTGTGATAGCCAAGCAGATTCTCTTATCACCGTTCAGCAGACCCGGTAGGATCCTCTTCTTCAACTCTGGCTGTGCGAACCGAATGACCGGCGGGAGACCGATGGCGTACCCGCCAATCTGACTCCACACGAAACCACCAGATCCCGTTCTCGACAGCTCGTCGGTAACAATCAGCTCATGGAAATGATCCCACTCTTCAGCGGGAACGGAGGCCACCCGTCGGTCGGTATATTCAACAGGGTACTTGACACCCAACAGCCCGGCAAGGTACCCTCGCTCTCCCATCTGCTTGTAAATCTTCTCCGGGACGTGGCGGGCTTCATCCCACTCTGTGACGTAGGGCTCGATCTCATTGGTGATCCACTCGCGAACCTCGACGCGCAGAGCAGCGTGCGAAGCCTTGTAGTATGGGGAATGGTACGATTGATACCATGCCGGGTCGCCATAAGGGATCATATCACCATAGGTATCCTGAACGGTGACGGTCTCCTCGGCCGAGGAAGTAGCGACGCTCTTAGCTACCGGGGCGGGCTTAGCGACAGGCTTGGGTTGCTCGGCTTTAGGGGCTGGCGCGGGAGCCTTGCCCGGCAGAGAGCCGACTAGGAGCTTGGGCTTGTACTTTTCGAGAACAGTGATCTTGTGGTATTTGTCGAATTGGACGGTGGCATCCTTGCCGGCTACTCTTTCGAGGACTAGTGGACGAATGCAAGTTAGCTCGCGTGATCTCTCCAGACGGTTACCGAGGTTCCTCGGGTTCTCTCAGCAGCACGATGATGTCAACACATCCATTCTCCCCAGCCCGCTCGTTTTTAGCCAGCCGGAGGAATTGCGATTGCAGTTAACGGGTAGAAAATGGGGTAGGGGGGACGTACTCTTCTTGCCGCCAGGGTGCTCGTTCTTGAATTCGGTGACATCGTAGACGTCGCCGTGGACAGCGATGAGGAGGTTGTCAGGCTTGCTTTGCGCCTTGACGTCTTCGAGCGAGAACACCTTTGCCATGTTGATGTATGTGTATATATATTGGATGCACTTGTATGGATATGTAGCTTGTAGAAACCTGCAGTGAAACGAAGGAACGAAGAGGCAAGTCTACGCTGCGGTTTTACAGGCGGATTAAATACTCAATTTCGTGAATTGCACGTCCCTTCGAGAATACAATAATAAGAAGGAATGAAGGTTAACCAGCCGGGGAATGTTGGAAGGAGAAGAAAGAGGAAGTAAAAGAGACCGAGTAGTTAGGCTTTGTTCACGTTATAAAGAAAGCAGCATCCAAAACACCAGCCAGAAGCGCTGGCCCAAACTCTCCACAAGACATGTGAAACTGTGGGGAGCAGAATCGAGCAGGTGCAAGCAGCTTCATCGGTCGAACCGCGACAGGAGGTCACATGCGGGCCAGCCCGGTCGACATCATCCCACGTCCGGCCCAGAACGGCTTTTCCCCACACTTCGGAGACTTTGAATTGGCTGGCTCCTCATTGGCTCGTTTCGCTGCTTCTGACATGTGAAAGCCGCCCTCGGCCCTCGGAGGAACCGCGAAATCCTCCAGAACACCATTGTGACGGTCTCGTGGCCCTGCAAGAGACATTCCGACTTGGTGTGATAGGAATCATCGTCTGTTGTAGGGATAACATGGTGGTTGTAGTGGTAGTGAATCTGTATTCAATTTTAAACGCTATGGTACAATTCCAGTCCTGAAGACTCCATCAAACGCCAAATAATGTAGCACAACCAAGTCGTCTCTCGCTTTTCGCTCTGTACACTTTGATGACAAAACACTCAAAAGAATAACAAGCAACTCGAAGGACAAGTAGAAAAACATAGGAATCAAGAATCGAGCTCCTCGCTGCAAAGAAAACGCCCGTGGGCACAGAAGAAAAGCAAACAGAGGAATGGTAAAAAGTACAATAGCACACAAAACAGTAAGGCAATTACACGAAAGCCTCAATACGGTATATAAAAGTATGTAAAAGCAAGAAAAGTATTCGTTTCCGCGAAAACACCAGTTTCACGCGGAACTATTAGCGGCTGCGGTGAATGCCAATGACTATTAGAAGGCGTGACGATGTGTCGACGCTGGATGAGTAACTTCGTTTCGTGATAGAGTGTTCGTGGTATGCGGGTTGAAAAAAATTGACGTATCGGCTCCGAAGGCAAAGGCGGTGATATAGGCGATATTCGTAAAGCAGAAGGACAATCGTGAAGGATAGAAGTATCGAACGAGAAAACAAAAGCTTAACGAAGAAACCAAATATGCTTTTCTGTCCGCTTTTTCGTGCATCATGACAAAAAAGCGGATCAGACCGTACCGTGATATTTATACGGCAATATGCCCACCCTTTCTCTTCTCTCTCGATCTAACACCAGCAGAGTGGTCCCGTCTGGACTCAATCTTCTCAGTTGGTGTCTCTTCCTCCTCAGAGGATCCATGGACCATCTCTGCAACATCGTACAGAGCATAAATCTGATCTGCCTTCTTATCAATCTGTTCAACCATCTCATTCAATTGATGAGTCAGACTCTTGCGCTTTCGACGACCAAGTGATGCATCGCAGGCAAGGAACTCTGCTTCAACTTGTTTATAATCACTGTAAAACAACTATTAGTCTCCGGGTTTTCATTTTCATACGACGTGGAACCAACTTACAGTCTCAAATGCTCCAATTCATCCTCCATCTGCTTAACAACCTTATCTAAGGCAGATTTAGGCGCCTGGCTCGGTCTCATCGTAATATCTGCATCGAGAGCGAGTTCGGCGAGAACCTCTGGCATACGCTTGGAAACAGGAACAACCTCTGGAATCTCGACCTCATCTGTCGTCTCGTTGACAATGTTGCCGCTATGTCCCTTGACGTGGCACTCCTCAATCGCATTCTTGCGATGACAAATAGTGCACAACTCGGGTTTGTGAACTCCCAACCGATCAATGACTTCCTGGACGTGTTCATTATAAAAGTCCTGTGTCGCGCGACGAGTGAACTCCCTCGTCGTATGTTGGGATCCTGGGCGTGATGGGGGGCGAGGTGGTAGATCTCGGAGAATATTTCCAAAATTGTTCTCAGCTTCGGTGTCATTGGCAATCATTGAAGTGCGAAGGAAAGGATGTGGCTCCTCATTTTCGTCGTGTTCGGTGACGGTGGTCTCATTGTCTTTCTCCGAGTAGATGAAAACACGCTTCTTGGAAGCTGCTGCCTTCTCTGCCTCTTCAGCTGCACGGCGAGCAGCCCGTTCAGCAAGAATCTGTGCCTGCCTAGCCTCAGCCTCCTCGGCCTGGCGCTGTTGTGAAAGTTGTTCCATCTTCTTACGTTCCGCTTGAATTTCTTTGCGAAGGATAGCTATTCCCTCAGACTGTGTGATGTGTGAGCGAGTGCTCCCTGAGACTTGTTCTGGGGGAACACGAGAGCTTACCTGAATAAAGCTGTGCAATGTGTTATCCGGCAAGACATCACCGGCAGATTCTCTATGAACACGGGATTCGCTGATCGATGGAGCTGTGAATGTAGTATCCATATGTGGTTGGGCCATTGAAGTCTCAGTGTTCTCCATAGCCTCAGGTTGCTCTTCGATATTGTCCAAGTCGGGTTCCGAATCGGAATATTCTTCAACTATCATTCGAGTCTTCTTGACTTGTGGTTTGCGGGAAGCCTGACTGCCAGTCGTAGAATTAGAAACCTTCCTCTTCGACGGTCCTGCAAGAGCAGGCTGAGGGAACATCTTCTTCAGCTCTGCATCGACCTGTTGTTGGACGCGCTCCTCTGTGTTAGTAGTAACCTGACTTCTGGGTTCCTTTGTAGCAGGCTTTGTTTGCGTGATAGGTTTGGAAAATCGAACTGTCTCGGATTTGGTCTCTTGAACATTCTGTCGGGTAGTCTCCACACTTCGACTCTGAGTGCCAGAAGTGCGAATATCCCGGGCAAGCTTTGTGGCCTCATTAGCGGCTAGAGTAGCTTCTGTGGCAACCCTGCCGGCACGAGCGACCTTTTCACGGTAGCGGTTGATCTTGTCGTTCATTATCTTCCGCTCATGCTCAATCGCTTCTTCATATTGCTCAACCATCTGCTGCATCCTCTCAATCTCAGTTGCCAAAGTCTCATTGTCCGTATGGACCTCGTCATTTTCCTGACGGAGCCTCTCAATTTCCACCTTCAGGGCCTCGTTCTTTGCGAGTGCTTTAGCCAGTGATGCAATTGCAGAATCCTTTTCCTCAATAATACCATCAAATTCCTTCATCGACTCAGCATGGGACTTTTCAACGGTCTCAAGACGGTGGCGGTACGCAGCAACAACTCCATCAAGCTCTAAAAAAACATGCTATTAGTTATATTTCCATGACTAGAATATGATTGAGTGACCTTACTCTTGATTTCAGCTTTGTGTTGGGCTTTCAGCTTCTCTTTATCATTACTGGAGCTCGGAGAACCTTGGTCGCTCTCGATTTCACCACCAAGGGCACTATCAGCTCGTCGCCTAGTATTCAACTCAGCTTCGAGTTCCCGTCGTCCGTTGTACTCGATTTGATATAGTTGTCTTGTTTGCTCGTAGTCTTTTTCCAAATCCTCGGCTCGTTTCTTCTCCTTCATCTTATCTGCCTCTAAGGCTTCTACTTTTTGTTGGAGCTTTTTAAGAGCAACCATTAGGTCACGTTCTCCATCAGGAATAGGAATCGATTGAATAGGAACATATTGAGCGCGCTTGGAGGTGGATGGTTCGTGGTTGACGCTGGAAACCAAATCGGAGATACCAGTCATGTCAGGCAATTTAATGCTATGAGCTGTGACCTGACTGGGGGCTGCTGGCTTTGGGGCAGGTCGAGCGCGAGTTTTCCTTACGGAGGGGGACTCTGGCCTGATATCAGAATAATCTGTGAGGTCGTCATCCAGTCCCATATCTTTGAAAAGTTTCTCGGTATTCAAAAATGCAGAGGTAACTCCGCCCTTCTTAATAGGGAAAGTCGAATTTTGTGAGGGTGCTCTCATGGCGATGTTTTCCTTCTTGGCGGCTTCCTCAAGTCTATCCTTTGCAGCCTGTTCCCTTGTAGTTCTGGATCTCCGTGCCTGAAGTCTTGACCCGATCGAGTAAGAACTCAATTCCATGGATTCGTCAACAACAGTTGGTTGCATTCGGGCGCGGGTATTTGGCGAAATTGCAGGTCGCTTTGGCTGGCCGTTGATTCCAGTCTAGTTATTGTTGTGTTAGCAAAATATGGATACTTTAAATTGTTTTGGAGAGCGCGAAACGAGGATCGTGAATGTGATGGGGGGTGATGGTGTTGTTGTTCCCTTACATTTGGAACCGCCAACTTCCCCTTATCAACCCTTCTGAAAATCGAGTTGAGAGTGGAAGACTTGTCAGTCTTGGTTTGCTCGTCTCCAGCACGTCCAACCTCGATGCTGTCGTCTGGATGATTTGATAGGTGTGGGAATAGTCTTGTTCTAACGCCCACGCCAATTGTCGAGAAATCTTTAAATTGTGCATTAATAATTTTGGAATCGAGATTGGGGGTGCTTGGGGGCAGAACGTCATCGTATCGACGTGTAGACATGGCAGCAGCCCCTTCCATGATGTTCAGGGAGCCAACAGTGCTATCTTCAGCCTGTGAGGAAACGTATGAGTTCGAAGCTAAGAGGTCTTTTGCTAATTGTTGTTGGAGACGTAACCGCGTATAGTCGTGCGCGTCTTGGTCGGAGTCGTGGACGTAGGACCCGTGGGTCGTAGATTGGGAAGGGGATCGGATGTATGAGCTATGCATTTTGATTGGTGGAGTGGGTGGATGAGTGTCAATAAGATGACTATGTGATGATATATCAAAGGTTCACCTTCGCTGTTACAGCGAGGAGGGCACGTTGGAAACTTTCGCGGTCAGGATGGTATCAAATTGCAGTAGAGACGATAACATGCGGCACAAGAGAGAAAGGTAAGAAGAGAGAAGCAACTGAGGCTCGTCAGCTATAGTCTCGAGAGGGCTGATAGACAGATAGCTTTTGGTGGAGGTGGTAACCAAAGACGATGGCGATTGGAATTAGAGGTCTCTGCTCTGATTTTATGGATCTTGTTTACATTTCAAGATTTGTTGTTGTTGTTGCGGTCCTAAAGCGTGCAGATCAAAACACGCACAACACAAAAACCCCAAACGGCTGGGCGGAATGGCCGGATTGGGTGATGCAAAACGTCACGCACCCCAACACCACGAGCCGGCTCCCGAAGGGATCTGGAATACCGTTTAATATCACCGATTCCAACTTCATACGTGGGCCCACAAACTCTTCTCGAATGTTTATTTATATTTATGTACCAATCCGCCGATGTAATACTTATCATTCTTAGATTTTGAGGCCATAAATTATCGCATTGTTATAAGTATATTACTGGTGATATGATGGTATTTTATTCAGCCGTGCAATATCCAGAACATCAAACACCACCACCCAGAGATATTGAATTGTCTCGGAATCAAAACTAAGGTGAAAAAACAAACAAACAGCATATTGGCATAACCTTGATAAACCGGTTGGTTACAGCAAAAACAGTCTCATACTAGATCGCCAGCTAGTCCAAAAGCAATCCGCTTACTCCTCGTAACACCGAACCAAAACACCCTTTCCACCAACGCAAGTCGTCAACGTGGAAAAACATTTGATAAATGGATCCATCTCTCCATTCTCAAACCTCTTGTATTGCTGGAACATTCTGACAATCGTATAGCCAGCTTCAGTAAGTGCGAACTGTTGCCCGAGGCAAACTCGGGGACCACCGTTGAATGGAAGATATTCCCAGCCGAATGCCTCACGAGATGCTTCAGTCTTTATCCGGTTTTCCCATCGGTCAGGTCGGAACCTATAAAGCCACTAGTTAGCCTTTACTATTCTTGAAGCCCAACCTTTCAAGCCTAGAATATCATACCAATTGGCATCATCGCCATAGATATCAGCTCGTCGGTGCATAGCATATACCGAGTACTCGATATTCGTTCCTTTCGGTACAAATATCGGGCTCCTGCCGTCTGGTCCTCCACCAAGCGGTAATGTGGTATCCTTTATCGCTGTTCGCATGTTGATTGGCACTGTGGGGTAAAGTCTCAGTGTTTCATCCAAAACCCAGCGTAAATATTTGCAGTTCTTCAAGGATTCGAAAGTAATTCTTGAGGCGTCGTATTCGGCTCCAAAGTCGGCAATGATAGCCCTGCGTAGTTTCTCTTGGACGTCGGGATTGCGAACGAGAAGATAAAAAGCCCAGCCAAGGAGACTACCAGTGGTATCTCTGCCAGCTAACAAGAGGTTCATAACGGCGTCACGGAGGATGGTCGGGTCCTAGCCCATAAGCATTAGCTCATTCTGAGAGCGAAAAAATAGTGATATATATTGACAAGGGCTAGATATACCTGAGTATCCTTTGCAATGGTCTGCAAGAAAATATACTTGTTCGACTTCTCATTCTGTGGCTTGCCACCTTTCTTTGCAATCTCCACAGCGTCGTCAACGTATTTGTTAATGAAGTCGTGACAGATTTTCACGGCATCCTTAAATTCCTTTGGATTGTGCCAGTTATGCATAGCTTTGAGGAAGAAACGAGTAAACATATGATCCTGAGACTCATTAAACGCCTTGGCAAAGGCAGCACCCCGTGGGATCGCCTTTTCGGTTTCACCTCGGAGAACACTTCGTCTGTGTTTAAGTGTGTCGCAACTCTCGCCAAAGAGGAAATGGGTAGCGCTGTCGATGGTCAATTCGAAGAAAAGTGCCTGAAGCTCTGCAGATTCCGCATTACCATCAGGAATACAGTCTTTGAGAATCTGGAAATGCTCTTCCAAGTTCTCTAGCTGGGTGATTTGATTTCGTGCAAACTGGGGACGAAGAAGCGCACGGGAATACTCCCAGCCGTGGTTATCGATAACAAATATTCCATTACCCAGGAGAGGGAAGAACGGCCCATTCTTGGCTGGGGCAATAGCAAAGTCCTTAAACTGGGTAGCGAGGAATGCTTGCATGTTACGTGGTTCTCGTGTGCTGATGGTTGTTTCACCAAGCACTCGGTATGCGAACGTGTGTCCAAATTCCTCATAGTTGGCCCTAGAAAGCCCAAAACGGTCTCGTTAGGTTCTTGTATCTTTTGTTGCTAGTATCTTTGTCATTAACTTACCGAACAAACTCTGGCATATTCTGCTGTTTGATTTGCTAGATAGAGAACGAGGTATTGGATTAGTGTACAGTCCATCTTCGAAGCTTCCATCAACCGATCTTAAGATCTTGTTATTTACCTTGAGCAAGGCAGTCAAGTGGTCTAATCCCAATGGCAAGCTGGTAGCGAGATAGGTTGGAGGTTTGGTTCCATATAATTTTCTAAACTTTCTCTCTCTGAACCAGAAGGATACTCGCGAATAGATGAAGTATCCCACAATGGCCCCGACGACCCCCAGAATATATTGGACTTGCATCTTGTTAACGATGCCCCAAATTTAAAATGAAACCCGTATCCCCGAAAATATTTCTAGCCAATATGGCAACGAGAATGAAATATGGAAACCAAAGGGTTAGAAAACTGCTCTGGCGAAGGCACAAACGGTGGGTATTTATAGATTCAATAGAGACAGTTTATCGATATCTGCTTTTCGATCGACGTGCAAGTGCGAAGCTAGCCTCGAAACCAGGCGGGATCCGGCGCAGGACATGTACAGCAAACAATGCAGTTGCGTCCCTCAACCGGCTGCAGGGCAAGGGCACAGCAATAAATTCCAGTTAGACCGTTCGACGTCTACCGTTGATAGGTAGACGCTCGCCCACCCCACCCGATCACCAAAACCCCTCGAGCTCTCTAGCGTAGTAGGATATGGCAATCACCCAATACAATCGCAGATAATTATCAGCGATTCGCCCAATTGTGGAGGGGCGGGCGGGCCAGATGCGTGCTTGTGTGTATGCGTATGCGGACAAACTCCATGATCCCAAACATACAGGATGCCGTTAGGCAAATTGAACAAGCCATCCCCGTTCGTTCTTACGAAACAGAATGCAACAACCTCGTTACGAACTGTCCGTAAGCACAATCGACTAAGAGAGAGGAAGATACTTAATACAGATATTAAAATGTCTAATATGACTATGGGCAAGACAGAATCTATTGGCCAGATTCGTCCACCGTAACGGGTAACAGAATACCATCCCGTCAGCCACAACCTGGGATCAAGCGGGGTTACTTATTATTGTTGTTGTAAAGCTAGCTCCCCGGCTGAAACCTCAAAAACAACGGGGGTTTCTTTTTATGCACATATATGCACATGCAGGCCGTGAGGAAGGGATTAAACAACTGGGTGCATTATGCGGCTTAAACAAAATATACCCTTTTGGGCCACCGCCATATCCAAGAAGTTAGCACGATCGAGGATCAGATAGTAGGGCGCGACGTTACGATTGTAAAATGGGGAAGGGTTGGAAGTCCCTGCGTAAGATCAGGCATGCGTCTGCAGCGAAACTGGTCGCCAACCATAGACTTCGATACTGGTGATATGAATTTATATTAGATCTATAGAGATACTTTGGTTTGTATACCGAGGTATGCCTAAAACCAATATAAATTTACAGATACCATCCGCTACCGTGACCTCCGAACTATCCTCTCTCACCAAAACACAATGAACTAAAGCAAATTAAGCAGGGGCTTTTGTACATTGAGTTATAATTCTTACGTTATAGCTTGCAGCAGTTGCATCCACACGCAATACGGACCAACGTCGCAATCCATCGGAAACTGAACGTCAAATCGCGATAAAGCAAGTCTACGCACGGAGCATTGGCGTCAACGATAACGCTAGGGAATGTGGGCGAATGCTCCATTTTTTTCAATGCACGGTCTTCCTCGTCATGTGCAAGTGAAATGCTGCATGGGTTTGCCGACCAGGGATTTACCCCCCCCCCTTATTGCGGTGACCCACCAGCAACAGCTTTTGGAACCGTATATCACCAAGGCGTGCTAGTAGGGAACAAAACAGAGAGAAGATAGTACAGAGACAGAAAGAATTAGTGCGGATTACAATGAACCGGCGCAGGTTCCCACACCTCAAACAGTGCAGAGAGGATAACCATCAGATGGTGGACTTGCAACCAAAGAAAAGGACCATCGATCGATGACCGAATACATAAAGTGTTTTGCTGAGCGGATGTATATAATCCTAGGTACCTGTGTACCCAACTGCTCAAAATCGACCGGCGAGAAATGGCGAAAAGATGTTCGGGTACTTTTGACATTGCTGGTCCAATATTAACTTCCCATCGCCGCCCGTCGTCCCGTCGCCGCTGAGCTACATATTGCTAGCCGCAAAAACAAAGGCGAGCTGGGGTTAAACAACTTTAGTGGCTATTCAGCTGGCGAAATGACTCGGGGCTCCCAAAAAGAAAGAAACGCTGCACGCGCAGTTGAAAATAAATATGGTAAGCCCAAACGGTTTAGAATGGAGTTCTAGACTATATAGATCTGATACACACGCTAGTCGGTATCCAATCTGAGCTCTCCGTCGGGTGGGTCGTTGGCGATTTGGAGTAGGAAATCTGCTCTAAACTCCACTTGGCCTTGCGATTTCGATTCCTAGATCTATGTTCCAAGCGATCGGTTCTTGGGTTTAGAATTTGAGGTTTAAAAACAAATTGGGCAGCCTGCTCAACACGATAAGTTTCGGGAGGAGGCAATAAAAACAGCCGATGGCGACGAAATAATACTAGACAACCACCTAAAGAATAACCCTGACCGTAAATAATCGATCAACTCAATTGTTGAGGCAGAGTAAGCAGTATGGAGGGGGAAGAATGCATGGATGGCTTTCGTCGATATCACTAGCTCCAAACTAAGGCACCTTGCATGCAACCAATCAGACACCCTGTACAAGACATAATTGTACGAGTCGGCCTTCCGCTTCTTGATAAGACGCTCTAAAATCTAGAGAAATTGGCTGTAGAATTTATTGGAGCTCAAAATAAAAACAGTGCGATTGTCTTTGGGCAGATCCTCAACTTTATCGTCATCACTGGCAAAATAGCGGATCGATCCAATCAAAACACAACATAATTAATATTTGTCTTGTCAATAATGTAGACCGCTAACATAACTAATATAATCATAAATGAGTATAAACAAACAATCCCATATATGAAGACAAAAACATGTGAGGGAGTTGGAGAGATTATTCCTCCATGCAGATACACCAATCTGTTAATGCGCTCATATATTCGCTTTCTCGTGCAAAGGGGTCTCCACATGGCGCAATTTATTACGCTGCAAGTAGGCATGGCAAACAGCTATCAGGGCGCACTAAGAAAGCCTCTGATACTGCACTGCTGTAGACGGTACATTAGCAAAAGAGTACTAGCGGCCTGACCATAGAATAAAATAGCCCCGCCATGTGGCCCCGAAATTCATGGCTCTACTTTCTGGTGGGTATCTGCACCCAGTTGGCTGTCATTAGTTCTGCGTAAGTTTCTCAGCCCCGGAATACAAATCTCGACTAGAGGATACATTGAACCTCGTTCCTTGTTGTTACAAGCTGAGCTATAATCTGACACTAAACCCCGTACGAGAAGCACTGAGCGAGCAAAGATCCTAACGGAAACATGGAAAACACTAATGCAAAACCCAGAGATCACACGCCCTTTCGAAATCCTTGGCCTTGCGATCAATCAGCTCACAGACGGTATACTCGGCTAGTAAGTATGAATCTTGAATTCGAAAAGCTGTACAGGTCGGCTTAAACCCTGGCTATTGTAGTGCATCTGACGACGATACGCTGTCGCAACTAGCAACCGCCTTGACTATGAAATTGCGTGAAACCGCAGACACAATCCAAGAAATGGACCTATCCACCCCAGAAGGATTGGCAGACTCTCCATTCGTCTCAAGGGGGCAAGGCGAGTATGCAATCGACGCACTGAGGGGGTATGCAACAATTGCTGCCCTGATCCCCAAGCACGCTCCAATCGGCAGCATGTTCAAAAATATACCCGTCGCTATACCTCGCAACTTTTGGAATCCAGATGACGACCACCCGAAGAAATATACTGTTAAACAACCGGCATTTATATTCCCTATGCTGGAGGCTATAGCTACATATGTTGAAAGTTCTCAGATTAATCTGCTAGAGCCGGAAGGTGTAATAATGTGGCTGTTTGCTGGCTATCGAGACGACAACAGCGTAGAGCTCGACCTCCAGTTCTTCGAAGACTTTCAAACGGGTATGTTTGCTATTAGGGCCGCCCTTATAGATTTGATTGAGATGTACGTCGGATCTTGGATAACAATTGCTGCGAGATATACGCTAGGAGGCGGCCTAGACTCAAATTTCTACAACGAGCAAAGGCAGTTGCAAGCGTATCTTGAAGCTCGACTGACGGATATAAGCGAGGTTGTAAGTAGTCTTTGGAAGTGTTATCCGAGCTTACAGGTGTTTACAGTGTATAAAGAACGAGAGAGTTCCGGGTTGAACCTGTATCTTGAAGAGGACGAAGACATCTCGAACTCGGATGAGGAACCGCCTTCTGCTATGGCCAAATAAGTTGGAATAAAATCCATAGAACGAATATAATTATGCTAAGAGAGTTAAAGTTCTTTTTAAAAATATTGAATATTCAACAGAGTAGAACAGTTTCGCATCCAGGTTTGACCGCAGTAGATATCGATATCCATTTAAAACCCGCCAGGCTTCAAGGTCTCCAACATACTCTTTGTCCATCTGACAAAGTGATCCTCTGCTCCATCCGCACACTCCTTCAATCTTTGGTTCGACAAGTCGGCTCGACAAGCAAACCCATGATTGCCCCCTTCATAAAACACCAACTCGCTACCTTTCGCTCTGCCTTCCTTTTTCTCCAACTGTTGCTTCATATCCTCACTAAACGCCATTGAATTCATAAAGTCGTCCGTACCCATAGCCACACTCATCGGGGTATCTAATTCATCAATATCCTTCGGAATCTCAACCCGACTCGGATGGCCCGAAAACGCAAAATCGATCAAATACCGTCCGTCCTCGTTACTTTTCTCCGCGGACAGCAAAAACGCATGTTTCCCACCCCAACAGAACCCCGCCACGCCGACCAAATTCTTCTGCCCTTCCTCAGTCTTCCTGAGCTCCGTGAAGAATTTAACGACTCGCTCGTGCGATTTCGGGTACGTATTCAACCGTCTGAAAGGTATCGAGGCCCTAAGAAGCCAAAAAATATAATATGGCTTCCAAAATAATGCCCGCGGACTCGTCCAGTTGTTGAGTATTTCCGCCATGGGGAACTCCATCAGCCAAAGGGGCATGGGGACCCCGGCCATGAAATCGGGAAGGTAGACTTTACATCCTGTTCGTGCGGCGTACCGGTCGGCTGTGAGACGCAGGTTTGGAGCTACCCAGCCTACGCCGTCGGGGATGATGATTATAACGCCGGATTGAAGGGTTGTCCCGGCAGGCGGTTCGGAGACATAAGTATCTGTTCATTCAGCGATTTACATATGAAAAATAAGCACAATTCTGATATAGGAGTATATTGTGGATTAGAAAAAGGTGAGAGATGTGAGTATGAGCTCGTACCAAAACCGTGGACCTTGGTAACATAACCCTTGGTTTCGCCTTCGTGGATGGAACCCTGAAGACAATCCGGACAAAAATCGGTCATTTTGGGGAAGGAGATGGTATTAGTTGCGTATGTCAAACTGGAATTTTAGCTGATACCATGATCAGTTGGTGTTGTAAGATGTGGTATCTCGTACATACATACATAGCGATATCAATGTCTGCCCTCTTCTAGAAATATTACTCCTATTGTGTTCTTATAAACTTAATGTTGCCCCTCGCCGTTAAAGCAGTGAAGCACCCGTCACAATGAATCATAATAGCATCAACCTAACAAAAAGCGCACTTTTGGGCGGTCGAAGGGAGTGGCTCTTCCAGGTTTTTAAAGTGCTTTCGTAGTCATACTTACATCCACCCGTATAGAATATTCAGCCGAGGAACCTTCCTCCCTTCATGCTAGAAAATCTAATCTCCGCCTTATGTCCATATCACTTATGTGACCAAACTAAGCTTCCTCTAGAAGAATGGTAGATATTCCAACGAGGACTGATCGAACTAATGATACGTAATATTGTATAGCTATTTTATCTTGCATTTGCGGCATTCTAGCTTGGATCCATCGCATTCTTCTATCCTAGACTCGATTGTTTCCTATCTAAGCTATACTATTCCTGATAATATGCCCTACTCGACTTTAGCATACATGAGGAATAGATAAAAAATAAAGGTTGGGACCCCTGTCCTCTCAAAGTAAAAAACTCCTCTCGCTATGAATACATCAACGACAATCGAAATCTTTCATGACATCTCAGTTTTGTTAGAAAAAGAAAAAAAAAACCACAATACACCTAAATGCCGCGATGACTCCTGAACACCATGCTAAATCTAGTCCATCCCGCATCCTGAAAAGCTAAAAATAAAGGAAAAAGAGAAAACATGCGAATGGAGAGGTAGCAAAGAGAAAAGGATAAAATAGAGAATTTACCTGAGTAGTAAGCAAATTCCGAACATGTTTGAATATGAATACTCGGCTGCTTAACAGGCAATCACAGCTTCAATCCTGCAACCATAGGTGGGAACCCCATGGCCCTTACGTTTTTTTCTTCCTCTTGTTTCTCCTGCTCGCTTGGTCTTCTGACAGCCCCCTTTCCCAAGAAACTTGGAATCGGAATCTTAAAATTAAAAATCTCCGCCCAGCCTGCATTGGGTTCCTTCTTGTCTGTCTCTTCCGTATTACCGTTGAATCCATTAACCTGCTCAATATCAGGGTTTTCCTTGCTTCCCTCTGATGTAGTAATCTCGCCGTTAACTGGGGTAGTAATGGTTGTAGAAACTACCTGCTTGGGCTTGTAGGCCAGCGGCTTGATAAGTGAGCTCAAATCAGGGTAGCGTGGAGCCTCCTGCTCAAGCATCATTGGTGGTCTCTGGTAAGCGCTATAGCCAGGTGGAAGCACCCGGACCTCTGGTCTACGCTGATACCCGTATGCACTGTAGTTGCTGTAGCTATACTTCGAAGGACTGTATGCATACTGCTGTTGTCTCTGTTGTTGTTGGAGGGTGGCGTAGCTCTGTCTTGCAGGTACTGCATCATGTAGGTGTGTTCTAGTAATTGGTAGAGGTGGTACGGAAGAGACACTCGGGGTTGGTTTAACAGTATGCGCGTCTCCACCATCCACAGGTGGTACTGACAGTCCTTCAAGTGTAGCCCCCCCTAGCATAGACGAGTAATTCGAGTGTTGTAAGATGATCCTCATAATATCTGGGGTAAGGTCTAGTTCGTCATCGTCGTCATAGTCCCCGTCGCCGTCGCCATACATGCCGTCCTCATCCTCATTTACCTGGTCCATCGAAATATCCATGTTGTCTTCGATATTAATGGCCTCTTCTAGTTGCTCTGGTTGTAGAGTTTCCGCAGCTGGCTCCGGTTGTTCTTCTTTTTGCTCGGTAACTTGTGTGACTTCTCGGCCTCCTTGCTGAGCCATCTGTATCTCCGCTAGAACCTCATCGATGTCTCCATCGCCGCTGACAGCATTAATAAACTTCTGCAACTGCTCTTCGTTAAGTTCATCGAGGTTGATACCGGCGTTCTCCAAGAAGTCTAGCACTCCTGCATCTCCTTCGCCGTCAGCAGAAGCATCTGCAACACCTTCGCCGTCTCCGAAGACTGCTTGTTCCTCCGTTTGTGCACCTGTAGACTCGGTGACAGTGACGGGTGCTTCGGAATCAGGGATAATCGTTGTATCTGCACCCGTGTTTTCTGCTGTAGCATCTCCAAGTTCAATATCATCAAGATTTGCAACATCTCCAGACTGGCCTAGAATTGTCGACAAGAACGCATCCCGAGAGTTGGGGGACAGCATCTCAAGGTGCAAGTGCAGGTCCGAGATATCTGTCTGGTCAGAATGTAGATCTGGTAATGCGACATCGACATCTTGGTCGCTTGTGGGAACATTTTCGGGTAATTGTATCCCTCCTCCTTCCTGTAGGTGCACACCGTCTTCTGTTTGTAACTCTTGAATTGTAACATCGCCTTCGGCCAAATCTTGTCCATCGCCAGTCTCATCGCGTAAAGCAGCCTCCAAAGCCGCAATATCCTCGAAAGACATGTCGCCAGACTCGATCAACTTGTGTAGCAGCGCTTCTTCGGAAAGTTGTCCAAAGGCATCTGCATCCTCATCCTCCTCGACAGTTGCAGTATCATGTTCCATCACAGCAACAGCTTCCATTGCTGCCTCAATCTCGTTCTCCGGAATGTTCTCGACGACCTCAGCAACGGTGCTGTCAGAAATCTCCTCGGGAACGGACATTGTCGGTGCAGCAGCTACAGTAGGAGGTTTGGGTACTCCTCTGCCGATGATTGCATCGAATGCTGCATCAAACTTAGAAGCGAGCCCGTCATCCTCCTTGCCTGTTTCTCCTGCTTTATTCCCTTGTCCAGTAGCTCCGGTGCCCGCCGCAGCAGCCGGTAATATCTCGGGAGCTAGCGACTCAAGATAAGATCTCATGCCTGGATCTCCCCATAGTCTCTGACATGCTGCATTCCAGGTCTCGTAATCGATCTCTCCATTCTCGATCCAATTTCTCAGTCCTTCTGCAGCACCTTCTTGTCCAGTAAGCACATCAGCCATGACTTGACTTGGGTTATCTGAGAAATCATCATTTGCATTCCAACAACTGCTCCCCGGGGTCTCATGTTTCTTCAGCTGTGTTTTGAATTCACGTTTGACTTTCCGACGGTTGAATTCATCCTCCATCCAGGCGCGCTTCTTATCGCTATTTCCAAGCCCGAAGAGTTTATTCGCACGACGGGATACGCGTCCACGTAGATCGTTGTCCTTGTCTGTGTTTTAACTATCAGTTGTTGTCCGGATTATATTAGTGTAGCTTGTTTTAGAAGGATACGTACTGCGATCACTGTTTTCTTCCCGCCATTTCTTCTTCCTCTCTCTGTTCTCGGCTCTAACCCTTTCTCTCTCAGCTCTGCTCTCTGGATCTGAGTTTTCCCCTCCACCATTGATACCTCCGGATTCGGATGTCTCTGACTTGGCAGTATTGTCTCTGTTTAGCGCAGCGGAATCGCGAACTCTATGAGCGAGCCAGCGCATCATGCCGTCGTCATCTTTGGGGAGGTCGGTAGCCGTAAACTGCATGTTTTCGCGAGGGAGATATGATGAGGATGATAGAGGTGGCGGTGGGGGTAACATGGTAGCTTGGTCCGAAGGAGGACGAGGTGAAGGTGATGAGGGAGGGGGAGAACTCTGTTTCGATGGCGAGCCTGGGTTTGTTTGTATCTCATTGGGCGCTTGTGACAGTGTCGGCTCGATGGTAGTAGTAGGGGTAGAAGTAGGAGTGGTGATTATGTCGGGAGCAGTTGGTGAAGACATCGATATATCTTCACCAGCCTCGATGGCATTCGTCATCTTGGGTCGCTTCTGGGGTGGCCGTGACATTGGCTCGGTAGTATCTGGCATCTTTCTTTTTAATATCGGATCGTCCGCAGGTCGGGTTGTATCAATCTCCATTGGTGTAGTCTCTTCGTTCTGTAGTGACGAAGCTGCAACGGCAATGTTATGCGCGCCCTCGATGGCTGCAACAGGTGAATCGGTTTTCGGCGTCGGCGAGGCATCTAAACACCACCAATAGCACGGCGAAGGTTAGCAATTTGTATTCTTGATACCCGAACGATCCGGCAACATATAGAGTCTCCATCGCAGTTGTCTTGGTCAATGCGCGAAAAGACCAAAGCTCCACTTGAGCTAGCGAACGAATGGAACAAGGGGGTACCCGCTGTCCAAGCCAGGACAGCAAGAGCGCCAAGGAAAAACGTACGTTCGGTATCCTCAGCCATCGCGACTCGAATTGGTTCGATGGGAAGGGTAGTTTATCAGGGTGGGGGGTTCGACGGTTGATGATGTTGATGCCCGTGAAGAGGGGGAGGGCAAGTTTTGAGGGCTTGAGAGGAAGAGGAGTGAGGTTAGGCTGAAAGTCACGACACTGTTTTTGAATTTTTGCAGCCCACAAAAAAATTTTCTAGTCCCAAACACGACAACACTTTTCTATCCTCATCGTACAAATTCAGAAAGGCATGATGTATTAGTATTATTAGAGTCTCGTAAAGCTAAAGTACACAGCGTTCTCGTCTATAAGCATATAGTGTACAGTGTAACAGATGGTTCCGAATGAATAAAACAGACAAATGTATCAGCCGGATTCCGTCAGAAGAAAAAAGAAAAAGAATACCCGATGCTTGGGAAACCTCCTGCATAGTTTAAGTTTAGCGCTGGGACTAGGCTGCATTTTATGAAGGAAAGAAAGAAAGAAAGCAAGTAGCAATAGCCGGTACAGAACACGTCCCTGATTTTCCGTCGCCAGAATTAATCCCGATTCGAACCGAACAAATGAAAGAAAACGACAGGATTATAAGTGTAAGAATAATAAAACAAGGTATTGATGGCTAGTGATAGCGGTGGTAATAGAGGTGGTGGTACCATAATCGATCGTGTGGAAGCTCGATAGCTCGTTGATAAGAATCCAGAACCGTCCGTCGCAGGTAATATCGCAGAGTAATCAATAAATCAGCAGGACGCGGTAAACAAGACAGTTTCTTTTTTTGTTCTTTTCGAAACACAGAAACAAAAAGCACCGAAAGGAAGAAGGATAGCCGCCTGTATAACCCGTGGACTCCGAATAAACAGAAAGAGCAATAAAAACACAATGTATGTGGATTAAATGTTACAAGATTTGCTCGGTAAGTGTGATGGCACGAGAGGAACCCGATGCCGAAACGCAAACGGTTATATGGAAGAAAAAAAGAGAAAGGGATCAAGAAAATGACCGTTGCGGAGTAAGGAGAGAACTAGAACCATCATGTTATTCAAAGAAGATTGTTCTTCTTTCTTGCGGCTTTCTCGCTCTCTTCGATGGCCATGAATCGTCTGATCTCTTGCAACTTATCGTTGAGAGACTTGATAGATTCTTCGGTAGCCAGCTCTGCAGGGTTGACAACGTCATCTTCGGGACGCTGGACGACAACCACAGCAAAGTCTCCTTCTGCATCTGGGACAGGTTGCTCCTTTGGGCTTGCTTCACTAGGATGGTCGTACCAGTGATCCTTTGCCTTGAATCGAATCCAATCAGCAAGATCGGTAACCGCATCGCTGCCTTTCACGGCATACCACACAGCCGGACGCTTCTTTGAGGCAGCATCACCATCAGTCATCGGGCTGTCCCCGTTCGCATCAACAGCATTCTCCTCGACGGCTGCATCGGGGGCGGTGGCGGTAGCAGCTCCATTAACTTTCTTCTCCTCTTTCTTCTCTTTCTCCTGAGCCTCGCCAGTAGGATGATCCAGACTTTTATGCTTTCTGCACATTATCCAGGAGCCCCATTCTGAACCCCTTTCCGGGCCGGGGGCGAACAAATGGAAGGTATTTCCCAAAAGATCCGTGCCGAGGCTGGTGCTGCATCTGGGATCCATCGTCCGTCTCTTCGACCTATCTTCGCCATCAGGGAACTGCAGTGGCGTGCGAAGATTGCGAACCACGTACCACTGCTGCAATTCTAAGCGATCAATATTGTAGTCCTTTGTATCGCGAGCATCTTCAAGCTCCGCAATGAGCTTAGCAAGGCGGGAAGTGTTGCCAGCGGCTACGAGTTTCTGTTCTTGGATCGTGCTACGTTTGCTCTCGAAGCCTGCGGAATCTTCTAGTTAATAATTTATTCGAATTGAGAAAGCAGAAATCGATGTTACTTACGTTCTCTTTCGCCCTTGATATCATCCCAAGTTTGACGTCTAATCGCCTTCAGACCGGCCTCCAAGTCGCTATCGATGTTCTCCCTGATGATAGGAGACGTAACCGCAATCTGCATTAGCTTCTCAGTCACAAATATCCTGATCTCACTGTCTTCAAAGTCCGCCCATTTGCCTTCTTCGAGGGAACCAAGCTCAACGAGAAGCTCAAAGACGTGGGTCCAGAACTCGTTTGAATCTCCACCAGCCTTCTTGATAGCATCAAGCGCCTTATCGACAGCTGCTTTCTCTGAGGTAGTGAATGTGCCTTTGTTTATCAGTTGCTTCTGGTCCGCACGCTGTGTAGATTCTTTCTCGAGAGGGATTTCTTGGATGGCATAAAGCATTGAAGATATTAACGCTTTAAGAGTGGAAGGGGACCATTGGGAGACAGGGTCGTCGATCGCTTTAAAATGACTTCTCGAGATACCAAGATCGTTTCCAAAACGAAGACAAAAGTCGCGGATGGCACTAAAGAAAAAGAAAAATTAGCTGCAAGTACACATGGTACGAAAGGAGAGAAGCTTACATTTTCGCCTCCAAGCATTCGTCAGAGAACTCGACTTCGATAGCTTCAAACGTAGGTGGTTCGACTTTGTGGGGTCTCTGTGCGGCATTATCATTGAACCTGTTGATACCATGAAGCTCGAGTCTCCTCTTCTTCAAGGCATCACCAGTAGTTGTGTCGATAATATGCTCCGCAGACGAAACTTCGAACTCCCCCATTGTGTATTTTCGCGAATCAGCGCGTTTCCGTTTAATACCGTTCGAGAGATTCGAATCCGAGAAGGCCTCGTGACCACTATCATAAGGAGTTGGGAGAAAGTCGTGGCCGTTGCCGTTGGGGCCAGAGCCGCGGCGGCCAGTGAAAAGGAGGTCTGGAGAAGATGCTATCTTTTTCAACTTGAGATTCTGTTCAGTGAGAAAAAATATGTTGTTAGTACAAGCTGTTCAGGTTTTTTGTTGTCGGTTTTTGTTTTTCGACCGCGTTGAGAGCTTCGTTATGGTTGTAGACGGATACTTACTTCTCCACCATCGTCTAGCGAAATCTTCGGCTTGCAGGCTAGGCACTTGCAGATAGAGCGACACTTCGGACAGGCCCATTGAGCTACGGATGGATCCAGCCATTTATGCTGCTGAAACTCGGGCTCACCAGGATGATAAGCTCTGATCTCGTCCTTTGCGTACTTCTCGGCCAAGCAAATTCGATCGGTGCTGGAGGATATCGTTTCGTCAGATTCGGTTTTCAACGCGTAGCCACGTAAAGGAGAAAAATAGAGAGCGGAAGAAAAGGAAAAAAAGGGCTTACTGGTATCTCAAACCACACGGTCTCGGCTTGTTGTCTTTAACAATTATGGCGGTACACTGTAGGAAATGATCGTATCGTTTGATATAGCCGTGACACTGATGGCAAGAATTCAATCCTTGCTGGTTAGGATCAACGGACTGAATGAGAACCTCGGGAACTAGCTTCTTCATGAAATCTAATCTCTCCAGGCGCATCTGCTCGTTCTTGGTGATCTTTTTAGTGCCATTGGTCGGTGTTTCACTGCCGTCTCCGGCAGGAGTCGAACGTCCGCTGGCCCCGTTCAGCTTGGGTGTAGGCGCCATGATGGACGGGTGTATGTGTGTATATTATATTATGGAGTTTGTATGGGGGAAATCGCGTCAGGGACACTCCGAGAATGAGAGTCTGGAGGGTAAGGACCGTGGAAATCCGATGAAGATTAATATCGTGGATTGCAATATATCAAGCAATTTGGGATGCTGTAATGTTTTGGAACAAGAAAGTTGGTGTGGTTAATAGCAAGAGAGCAGATGGGTCATGACTTTTTTTTTCGCTATAGACGTCGACAGAGCTAAGAGACGATGCTGAAGGTGAAACGATAGATATCCAACAAAGACCAAATCGTAACGGTAAGACTACTCTAGAAATGCGTCTAAAATTAAAAATAAAAGATCGAGATTCTGAAGCCGGGTTTTCTAAGAAAATAATAATAAAAAATAGAAGACGTTAGATCCGGCTATGCGAGTGGTATAGCGCAAACGAGAGAGACACAGAGCGAGCGGACGGGGCAGAGTCGATATGCCGTGGTAAGAGCGATAGATGTAGGATTGTTGTTATTTTCCAGGATCGTGACAGTCGACGGGCCCGGTACCGAGTATGTATACAAAGGGAGATGATGGAAGGAAGAAAGGAGGTGGAGGCGGAATGGGCTGGTCGAAAGATTAAATTTCACGGAGCGAGATCAGAAGAAATATGGCAATAGACCAAAGACCCATCGGCGCACACTAGCCAAAGGAACCCCCCGTCGTATATTTGCTATATAACACGCAGTAACACGTCGATATAATAAAATAAGAATGTGGGAAAAGGAGGCCGAGGAGCAAGCTGACGCAGCATAAAGGGGAAAAGGCACGAATCGATGGCCATATCTGTTATTTTAAATTATCGGGTCGCCCTTTTTCGATGGGGGATGGGGATGCTGTGCAATCTAGCCTCGACGGGCGACCAGCGGTGCGGTGTGGTGCAGTGCACCAGTTCGCTGCAGTATGCACGATTTATTACACTCCTGATTGCGTCTATATACGCTGTACGGTCCGCTTCGCCCTTTCGACGACAGAGAGCTGGTTTCACCTGAGAGACCGTCTGTGTCTCTGATACGAGGCCGGTGTAGACGGGGCTGTCTCGCAGCGAGGTCGCTGATAGGTGTATGTGCGTGGACGGGTAGACGGTGCTCGAGCGTTTGCCATCGAATCGTCACCGCCAGTTAGAATTTTTCTTTTCCTCGGCCCCTGTTGGCGGACGCTGGCGTTTTGTTCTGTTCGGTACACATTACATTACAGAATACATCAAAGCAAGCAGTGCACTCGAGCAAGCTAAGTCCGGCCAGACATGCCATGTAGTAATTACTTAGAGACGTATGTACACACATCAGAATATAATATACATAATAATATACATTGCTGTGCCTGGCTGCTTAACGAGAAGGGAGAAAAACAGGCACACAGGCACACCCCCAACATTTCGAACCCATTTCATACATCTCTGCTGCATGCGCCTGTAAATGCGGTTCCAGGGAGCCTTGCCTAGTGGCTGATCTGTTCTGCACCTGCAACCACAGCTGATCGAATCTTGTTCGAAGGCAGAAAGAAGAAAAAGTCTTCGCCGCTGTATGGAGACTAATTAATTAATATCGTAAAACCCAGGGAACAAACTCGCCCACAAACGAAAGAAATCTCTCCTCCCTTCTCCCCCCGCCACCTGGGTCACCCACGCACAGTCCGTCGACGCCGACAAGTGACATTGCAAATAATGTCAGATTGGGGACGCGAAAATGCTCTCAACCTTCAGCAGCTTTCGCGCGTCCAAAAAGGAAAGATGCCTGCGCCAGGCTAACCTTAAATTGGCGTGGGATCTGTGCCCTGGACAGCCCAGCCGGTTGCTGATACCTCTCTCCAGCCATAGACGCCCAGCCTCGGACGTGTATCTGGTACCACCAACGCTGTCCCGGCTAGCTCGATGCAGGAGAAAAGGAAGGCGAGGCGCTAGGGTACGTTCTGTGGATTGGCCAGGTACCACACACCCGGACGCCGAATCGAGAAGGAAAAAGAAGAAAAGAATACACTAACCGCATGGAAAAAGGAGCAAGAGAAGAAAATATGAGAAGGAAAAAAACCATCGCCGCAGACAGGCAGTAGCTAATTTTGTTTCCAAAGGGTGTGTGTCTACGGTAGGCGGTTCCCCGATCGGAATTCGGGAGTTTTTTTTTTCTTTTCGTTCTTTCACTTTCTATTGCATTAATCACAAATATTACAAGTGTGGTTTCCAATTAGTTCCTTTGGAGCGGTTACGGATGCTATTTCAGTCGCTATTTCTAATAAGTCTGTTGCTCGTGTCTTACGCCCTCCGGCACAGCACTGATGAATGCAGCTGCTAATTTTATGGCTAATCCACCTCTGTAGACGGTCAATCGAGGCAAATGAAGAAAATTTTCTAACGACATCGAGCGTAGGAGAGCGAGCTTGAGAGCGCTTTCTTGAGATAAAGGGGGTTGGACGAGACCAAGGGGGCCACGATATTTCACTGCGTGGTATGCGTAATTTTAATTGGAAAAACAAAAGGAGATGGGGACTCGATATGGTGGGTCATCATCTATTCCAGACCAACTAGGGACTGGCAAGGGAAGCAAGTAGACGATGTGACAACGTACACATACGTGCTGCTGGCTAGCTAGCAGCAGCGGATCGGTAGATGGCCATCGGAGACGCTTTGCAATTTTGAGATAAGAGCCGTGTCATATGTGAGGCTGATATGGCACCAACCTCGCATCACATAGAGCCAGCGCTGGAGCCAGATCGCTCGCTCGCTCCCTGAAGTCAATCCGTCTGTAATATCCCCAGTCCCGTACGTATCACGTTGTGGGATCCACGGCACATCGCGATAGATCATTCGAGGTTCCCCAAGTCAGGAGAAAGCGAGTAGCAGAAGAGGCTGGTTTCCCTCATCTGGTGGATGATGTAACTAAAACAGCCAAAACACTCAGACCTGCCCGAGGCCTGTTCCGTCGACAAGTCCAAGCGGACGAGTTCAAATATCACACCTACCCAACAGAAGTGTGTGATGAATCTGCATTCGTCGACGGCAGGTAGTGCCTACGGCGTCTTTTCCAATTTAACGCTCGAGTCTCCAGGTCGCATAAAGCGAAGCAAGGTGCTCACAAATGGTGTGGTTTGGGCGGGTGGAGACCGCCTCGTTTAAGCTGCATAGCAACGGGCCTTCGCAAAGGCACGCTAGCGGAATCCCGGGGGAGGGATGGCAGCGGATTGGATTCCTCGACAGCAGCTACACCCGAGCAAACACGAAACACGCCTGTTCGCAATAATACACTTCCTTCTTGGGGAGCGTTGAACTGTGGCCGTTAACGTTTGCTGCGGAGTTTGACCTGATGGGACCTGATGAGACGGCTTCTTGCTCCCTTCCCCAGCTCTGGCCTGCAAAAACAATTCGAGGGACAAGCTCGAACACCTGATACTGTACAAACCGCTCAGCCTGGATCTTCTTTCGTTCGTCCTCGTCGCCGTCTGGCAACCGGACTGCACTCCAGTAAAATCCCGCTGCTGGCCGGCAGACCCTGCCGTGAGAACTCACCGTGATGAACCTTCGTGCTATAGTTAGCTGCACTCTGTGAATGTTTAAATGTGTATGGGAACCAGAGGAAAAGAAAGGGCTTTAAGGGACTTGCAGTCAGTCGGTTTCAACCTTCAATGTCGCTGCCACCGTCAATGCTGCTGCTGCTCATCGCCGGAACAAAGGAATCAGCAACCCCACAGCCTCAACAGCCGTGACAAAACATCCTATCAGATCACTCAACCTCGCTGCATGCGCTCTCCCTGCACGATACCTCGACGGTGCATATCGGCGTACTCTCTGGCACCATCTAGTCAGCATTAACTTTTTCATCCGTGGCCGTTGACGACACCTAGCTTGGTCCCGAGATCCATCGTACGACAACCACCACCACTGCCACCACCACCATTACCATTACCACCGCCATTACCACCACCACCACCGCGGCCGTCCTGATCAAAACTCGTCGTCGACACGATAACGCAAACGGAACACTGGTTACCACTTGCCAACCCTCATCGCTAACCATATCTCCATCTCCTGCAACCATCGACCCTCCAAACCCCACATTCTTCAACGGAAAATATCTATATTAGCCATCTATTCTTGAACATTCGATCTGTTGCGAAACAGAAAGTAGAAACGTTCCTTTTCTTTTTCCTTTTTTTCCTTTCGCGAAGCACCGTGGACTGCCACAATGAAGGCGGTTCCGTTGTCCATCCATTGGCATGAAGAAAACCAACCGGTGTACTCTGCACACTTTGAACCGCAGGGGAAAAGACTGGCTACGGCAGGAGGTGATAATAACGTCAGGGTATGTTCGAGAATGGAGCTTGGTCACGCCCATGAGCTCTACCGAGTTGCTTTGACAATGAGATGTGCTAACATATCGCGCTTACTGCGCTGGCTACGCGGATATAGCTGTGGTCGATAACCGGTGGTGAAGACAAGAAAGTTACATATCTATCCACGCTAGCAAAACATACACAAGCTGTTAATGTTGTCCGGTGGTGTCCAAGAGGTATTAAACTATTCCCTTGCTCGAGATATTTCTCCTTTTCTTCCTTTTTTTTCCTTTTATTTCGAGACGGCGTCACTAACAGCTTTTCTTCTTCTTTCCTCCTATAGGTGAAATGCTGGCATCGGCCGGAGACGATGGTAATGTCATCCTCTGGGTTCAGTCCAATTCGCATACCACCAAACCGACATTCGGTGAGGACGACTTTGAAGATAAGGAAACATGGAGGCAGAAACACATGTGTCGATCGATGGGTTCAGAGATCTACGATCTTGCTTGGTCGCCTGACGGAGATTTCTTCATCACTGGTAGCATGGACAACGTTGCCCGGATCTATGACGCCCAAAAAGGTATTGAAACCAACCACCACGTAAGGGACTGATGGTAGACATACGGCTAAGCTCTTTCTAGGCTCAATGATCCGTCAGATAGCAGAGCATAGTGCTTACGTACAGGGTGTCGCCTGGGACCCACTCAATGAATATGTTGCGACCCAAAGCTCTGACCGCTCTGTTCATATTTACGCGTTAAAGTCAAAGGACGGCCAGTTCAGCCTCTCACAGCATAACAAAATATCTCGGATGGACCTACCTCCCACCCGCAGAAACCCATCAGCCAGCCCCGCTCCACCTGACCTAGCTCCTACTTCCCGACCTATGGGTGTGGATTTAACCGTCCCACTTGCGTCTCCGATACCATCAGCACCGGGCACCCCCACCTCGTTCGGCCTACCGATGAACCCACCCATTGTTGCACATAGTCGTGCATCATCGTTCAGCTCATCACCGTCGCTAAGGAGATCCACATCCCCATCACCTGCTCTACCGTTGCCCGCCGTCAGGCCAGTCGATTCTCCAAAGCTTCTAAGTATGGGAGTCAAGAATCATATGATGTACTGCGATGATGCCATGACTTCTTTCTTTAGACGACTTTCTTTCACACCCGATGGTAGCTTGCTATTTACTCCTGCGGGGCAATACAAAGTCTCACACCTGCCAACATTGGATGGACCTAAAATCCCCGACGAGGTTATAAACACGGTCTATGTTTATACCAGGGCTGGCCTGAATAAACCGCCAATTGCGCATTTACCAGGTCACAAGAAACCGTCCGTCGCAGTTTCGTGCTCTCCAATCCTTTACACCCATCGAAAGAGTGGCGTCCAGACAAAGCACATAACTGTTGACACCTCCTCCGCAGATGAGTCGATAAGCTCACTTCCCCCGCCAGCTATTAGCACTGAGATGGATCCACCGCCTACTACGAACTTTTATAATTCTCCTCCTACTTCTTCTGGAGTACCGGGGAACGCTGCCTTTGCATTACCCTATCGAATGGTATACGCAGTTGCCACTAAGGATGCTGTTTTAATCTACGATACGCAACAGCAAACGCCCCTATGCGTCGTTAGTAACTTGCATTATGCGGCATTCACTGATCTAACTTGGTAAGTCGTTGTTAATTATTTCTGCTATGATTTCTGCTAACGGACGCAAGGTCTCCGGACGGTAATACGCTTCTCATGACATCCACGGATGGCTTTTGCTCGGTTGTCGCCTTCAACCCTGGCGAGCTAGGCAATGTCTATACAGCAACACCCAGCTCGAATCCGATGGCAACATCGGCTACCTATCAACCAATTGCTACAGAACTACCTGTCAAGCGCCCTCCATCCCCTTTCTTAGTATCTGGGAGCTCAGGACCACGTATTCCAGCCAACCCCTCACGTAGTATCGGTGGGATAAACACTCCGACTCCATTTACACCAGGATCCACCTCAGCGGATTCTTCAGAAGTTCAGTCAAACCCTACACCAGTTGTATCCAACATTCCAGGAGTTAGCAATAGCGTAAGCGGATATTCACTTGGCGCATCAACACCGTGGAAAACTCCGCCGGCTACTCCGGCTGCAGGCGCAAACCTCCCGGCAGCTACCGCTCCACCGTCTGCTCCAGCAGTTCCACCTGTGCCATCGAGTGCTGGTTCGCCAACGGTGTTGGGTAAACGAGAAAATAGCGATAATAAGCTCACGAGTAACGAATCTGGTCCAGCCGCTGTTACGGAGGGATCTAACGAAGCGGATCAGGGTGGCGATAAGAAACGAAGGAGGGTGGCGCCGACTTTTGTGAGAAATATCGGAGAGGACCACCTAGAAGGACCAACAACATAATGGTGGGAGAGATTCGAACATAAACTGTCTATCATAATCTTTGCCTAGGCTGGACAGACTCTTGTTGCTAATACGTCGATACATGATTCTTTTTCTTTCTTTTCTTTTCTTAATCTATTCCCCTTCTTTTTGTTTGATAGCTAGCCGGATTAGATGTGATGGCGTATTTTGATTTTAATGCTGTTGTTATCTATGGGATCCTTTTGCTCTTTTTTTGCAGTTCGGCAATAATACTTGTGATCGTCCTACCATCCTCATTTCATATGCTTACTCTGCTTTTTACCTTTCTATGTATTGTATTTATATTGCTTTGATTTTATATGGATGGATGGAACTGTCGCATCCTAAGAAATTTCTTCTATTTCTTGCCTTCTTTAAAGGATCCATTGTGTAAGAGAAACATAGGGTATTATATGATTGTGGAGCTTAAAACGTATGGAGGGAAGAAAAATACGCTTGAATACTTAGAGCCACCTAGGTCCTATTTCTAGTATCATTTCAATACTATCCTTTCTTTAGTCTTATAGCGTTTAAGGATCGAAATATCACTTGCGAGTACGGTGCATCTGATGCAGATTACTGGCGGTGTAGCCCTAAACATGCCAAGTGTCGAAAGATAGTACAGTGGAAGGTATTAGCATTATTTTGCCCCAAACATGAATATGATTGACGAACTCGTCGTTAATGCTTTCGAACTCTAGAAGGCTAATTTACAAAGTTTCCGTGGCTAGCGGACCATGCCCGTCTATAGCACTATGATTCTGTTTTCCGAGAGATGAAATTATATTAGCGCACATGGTGTAGATATCGACTCAAACCTCGCGTTCACGTCGAAATCATATGGAGAACAATTCATGGAATATGAGACAATAACATGCATTGAAAAAAGTCTCGTGTTATTAACGTCCTCCACATGCGTCTATGGCATAGACATTGACGTTAAGAATGACAGCTCGAAATCAGGAGAAATTCGGAATACAAGACTGCTTCTTGTTCATCCGTCCCGCTAATTTGACCAAGATTTGAATTTCCTAGTTGGGATAAAAACCAACGTCTCTTCAAGATGCATATTTATATACATCTATTCCTTTATGGCCTGCTGCAGGCCCGTCTTGCGGATGCATGGGCGTTCAGATTTTCCCGCACCTCAGACACCGTGGAATCCGTCGCTCCAGGAGATTTTAGATTAGTGACGACAGACGCAAAGGCCTGTGCGAGGACGAGCACACGACCAGAGAACATAAAAGGAATTGCTATTACACAGTTCGGTCCTCTCGACCGGGATAACTTTGAACCTCCTGCTGGCAATGACGGGATTTGGAAGTCACCAATCCATTATCTTGGCTTCTGGAAGGAAAAGAACTGCAAGGGTCTACCGAATATGATACTTCATTTTTACGGTGAGCCGTACACGTCGCAAGAGTTTCTATTCGCAAATGTCCAAAATTCCCAAGACGCTGAAGGTCGGCTACGTACTAGCGGCGGCTTGACACATACCACCTTGCTCGACGGTAGGGATATTAGCAATTTTTGGGCATCCAGCGAGATCCCGCTCGCAACGGCAGAATTGGACTTTGGCCAGTATATTCCCGAGGGAAGCGTGGCGATTCGCCGGGAAACAAGCGACTTGCCCGTAGCGACGACTGAAGCCACCTACTGGGTGCTGGGTAACGCCATCACCGTCCAACAGATACAGCCGAATACTTATCAAGTTGTTCCGAGCAGTCGGTGGCGGACAACTGGGTTGGGTGGGCGCGCAAACGTCAGGACGTTCACCATCTCGGGCGGCGAGAGGAACGAATATTCAGTCCAAAAGGCGCCAGACCTAGGTCTCGATAACGTTATTGTGTTAGAGGATAAGGAGGCTGATACCAGCCCGAGCCAGTATTCACTCCTGCAGCGAAAGATCCAGCAGGATTTGTTGCGACAGAAATATCAGGATCCCGATCTGGATGATGGGCAATACACACTGCAGGACATGAACCTTAATCCATATGCATCCGGGTCCGCAAATGCACAGGCGCAAGATGGAACTGACGAACCGTCGCTTCAATTGTTACAGCTGGCCAGGCCCGGGTCGTTGTTGCAGCCAAATTTTGGGGCTACAGCTAATATTCTACCACAGCCCGGTTTTAAGTATAACGAAATGCGGTCAGTTGCAAATAACCCCGTCTCTCCTGTCCGGTCATTTCTCGCAAACTCTGTGCTGCCAAATAATCGCCAGACCCTAGGCCTGCCGAATATGGCAGCTCCGGGGTTTGTGAGAAATTATAGCCCTCAACAGCGCAACTTTAGTCCTCCGCCTCGGACTGGGAACAGCGGTATCCTGCCGCAGAACTATAATCCTATACGACTGAATAGCCTTGCTCCTCCTCAGCAGAACAATGTTCCTGTGCAGTCAAATAACAATGCCGGTCCGCAGATTAACAATCCTGTCCAGCAAAATCCAAATATGATGCGGCCACAGGCGCCTCAACCGCAACTGCAACCGCAGGTGCAACCACAGCGAAATGCCCCCACTATTAGCGAGGAAGAACAGCTTGCAGCACAGTTCGAAGAAGAAATGGCAGAGGCGATTAGGTTGTCTATGGAAGACCAGGAGGATATTTATCGGCAGCAGCAGGCATACCGCCCTCCTCAGCAGCAAAATCTTCAACCACAGCCACAGCCACAACTACAACCGCAACCACAATCACAGATTTATCAGCCCCCGCAGCAGGCAAATACAGGTGTAATGTTAGAAGACGAGGTGGTTCAGCCATTACCAACGCAGCAAATCCCCCAACCAGCACAAGGGCTTTCCCAAGAATCCAGACTATTCGTCGAACAGTACTTGGCCCACTGGCGGAACCAGCAGGAGAATTATCTACAACAACTGGCCAACCGGGTGCCACAGGCCGGATCGGACATCCGACGGGTTGGGGACAATGTGCTGCCCTCGCAGGTCGGTGACGGTATTGTTTCTAGCAATGCGGCTAATATAGCACAAGGAGGGCTCCCCCAACAGTCGCAACCGCAACCACAGCCTGGGGTAATTGTACAAGAGGCAATGCGAAATGAGGCTGACCGAAACACGGCTGAAAATAGAGGAGCTGAGTTGAGACGTATTCGTGTGGATCGAGGGGGATTGAGTGCAAATGACGCCGGAGGGAATCCTCGGGGCGGTGGTGGAATGGAGGTAGAGAGCGCGGCGCAGGATACTATTATTCAGGAGGAAGCCTAGTAGATACTTCATTTAGTTATCATATAAAAATATAATAAATATAGAATATATTTGATACTCGATATTTGATATTTGGTTTAAACAGAATACCACAGTGTCCCGGGTGTTGTTTCGATCTTTCCCGGCGATTTGGATGACCCCGGGCCTCGGGCGCTTGGCGAGCTGCAGAGAGCCGGTTCCTGGTTTCGGGTCAACGCACGGTCCCTGTTGAATGTGCCAACCAACACGCGTTGATTAGCTTGGAGCTAACTGACTAACGAGCACCCGTCTCTCGCGTGTCTGTCTATTTTCTAGTCTCCTTCCTTCCCCTTAGCTTCCTCCTTCTCGAACATTGTTACTGTGTTCGTCTTCTCACTCTTTTCCCTTCGATTTTCAATATACTGTCCCTTACTTTCCGAACCCAATCGGCGTATCAGTTACTATTGTAGATGATATATCGTTCCTCTCGTTCTCCAAAAAGTACCTTGATTTGAAACTCCTGCAGCTCGTATCAATAACCACACGAGACTGGAAAAAACAAAAAAGCTTCAAGACCTAGAACAGGCCCGCCTGCATCTGGTTATCCCGACATCTTGGTACCATCGATAAGATACCACTAATCAACCATGGCGCCGAGTACCGCAAAAAAGCCTGCTGCCGGAAGCGGCCACGGCTCCTCTACTCCTTCTTCTATCCGCAAAAACTCGGCCCCAGGTGGTACCCCATCCTCGGCATCGGGTCCCAAGCAGCGTTCTCTATTCACTTTTTTCCAAAAAGTCTCCAAGGACGAGCAACAATCTCAAGCTACCGAAGCGGCAGAAAAAAATGACAAAATGGTTGAAGCGGACAGCAAGGACGACGACAGCATGCTTCCACCGCCATTAAAACCTTCTGCTTCAAGATCTTCGCTCAAGACCAAATCTGCCCTCTCTTCCAAAGCAAAGGGAGGATTCATCACGCCTGTCGCGAGTAGCGATCCTGCTAGGGCATCAAGTCCTGTGAATGGGGTTGATAGCGAAGTTGTCGGAGAGCTGAATAGTATGCCCCCCCTTCTATCTTAAATATTCTTCTGGAGAACTTTTAATAATTCGTTCTAAACTGCCAGGTCTAAAACTAAATTCTTCAGTTGCAAGGGCAACAAAGTCTGATATCAATATCATGGAGGCATCTAGTCCTTTAGCTAGAGGTGTATGTACTCACCAGCCTTTTCTAGCATCTACTTTGAATCTTTCAAACCTAGAAATATTCCCTAACGCGATAATTTTCTATCCATAACAGGGAAGGAAGAAAGTAAACTACGCCGAACCAGAATCAGACGAGGATGAAGATATGCTTGGCGTCGGTAAGAAAAACACCAAACGAGGCTCGAAACGACAGAAGATCGTTGTTAGCGACGACGAGGATGAGTTTGTAGTCGCTGCCGAATCACCAGATGCCGATGAAGGGGATGAAGGAAATTATGGTTTATCTGGTAAGTTTACTTGTAGCTGATTCTTTGCTCGAAAGGCGTACGCTCATGAGTTCCCACTGCTAGATGATGATCTCGATGATTTTATCGTCGACGAAGACGACGAAAGCGACACGCAAAAGTCGAAGAAGAGGAAGAGAACCGAGAAGAAAACTACTAAGAAGGCGGCGCTGGCATCATCTCCGCCGCCCAGGTCATCTCCACCGCCTCCCATGGCTTCAAGCAGCAGCGGCGGTGGCAGTGCCTTAAGGTTCCGATACGACCCTACAGCTTCCTCCAATCAAGTCTCTTCTGCAACGAGCAGCCATGTTTCTAAGGCTGCTGCTCTTAATAAGAAGCCTGCGGGAGAAAAGCCAAAACCAAAGACGAAAGAAGATGAAATTCGGTACCCTTGGCTCGTTGATATCCAGGACAGGGATGGTAACCGTCCTGGAGATGACGAATATGATCCACGTACCTTGTTTATCCCAAAGTACGCTTGGAATAAGTTTTCGCCGTTCGAAAAACAATATTGGGAGATCAAGCAGGATCTCTTCGACACCGTCGTCTTTTTCAAGAAGGGTAAATTTTATGAGCTGTATGAGAATGATGCCACCGTTGGACATCAAGAATTTGATCTGAAACTGACGGATCGGGTCAATATGCGTATGGTTGGTGTTCCTGAGTCGTCATTGGATATGTGGGCATCACAATTTATTGCCAAAGGATATAAAATTGCTCGGGTGGATCAGAAAGAAACAGCGCTCGGAAAAGAGATGCGAGAAAATGATTCGAAGAAGAAGGACGTGGACAAGATTATTAGAAGAGAGCTGGAGTGCGTCCTGACTGGAGGTACTTTAGTTGACGAGACCATGTTGCAAAATGAGATGGCAACCTACTGCGTGGCAATCAAGGAAAGCGTAGAAGACGGAGTACCGTCATATGGTATCTGCTTCGTCGACACTGCCACTGGGTGCTTCTCGCTCGCAGGATTCCAAGACGATGTCGATGCTACGAAATTCGAAACATTGGTGGCGCAAATTCGGCCAAAGGAATTGGTACTTGAAAAGGGATGCCTGTCTACCAAGGCTCTTCGAATCTTGAAAACAAACACAGGGCCACGAACGATTTGGACAAATTTGAAGTCCGAGAGGGAATTCTGGGATGGCGACCAAACGATCCGTGAGCTCGACGCCAGCACCTATTTTGAAAAGGAAGGTGTTGTAGCGTGGCCTGAAGTTCTCGAGAGTTCTCGCGACAAGCCTCTCGTGTTGTCTGCATTTGGAGGATTGCTATGGTATCTTCGACAGCTCAAGATTGATGCCGACCTCGTCAGCCTAGGAAACTTTCAGTGGTATGATCCGATCCGCAAGGCGACATCTCTCGTCATGGACGGACAGACTCTACAGAACCTCGAGATATTCTCTAACTCATTCGACGGTGGTGCTGCCGGCACCCTCTTCAATCTTTTGAATCAATGCATCACGCCATTCGGAAAGCGTACTTTCAGACAATGGCTTTGCCATCCCCTTTCTGATGCGAGAAAGATCAATGCTCGATTGGACGCCGTGGAAGCCATCATGGCGGATGTAACCCTGTTGGATACATTCTCCACGCAACTGAATAGACTTCCTGATTTAGAGCGTATGATCTCTCGTATACACGCTGGCAGCTCCAAGCCCGCCGACTTTCTTCGAGTTATTGAAGGTTTTGAGCAAATCAACCTCACTATAGCGGATATCAAACAATACGGTGGCGGTGGTGAGGGTGTTATCACCGATCTCATTGAAAGCATGCCAGATCTTGACGCCATGCTGGAACCTTGGAACACAGCTTTTGATCGCAGACAAGCTAAGGACGGAAAACTGATACCAGAGCAAGGCGTCGAGCAAGATTTTGACGATTCGCAAGCCAACATTGACCAGGTCGAGCAGGAGCTGCAAGAAATGCTGCAGAGCTATAGAAACAAGCTGAAGTCGTCTGCTCTAAAGTTTTGTGATAGCGGCAAGGAGATATACTTGGTCGAAGCACCCGTTAAGGTCAAGGTGCCGGATAACTGGATGCAGATGAGTGCCACCAAGCAAGTGAAGCGGTACTACAGCCCCGAAGGGAAAGCCAAGGTTCGCGAGCTGCAGGAAGCTCGTGAGCGACATGCGCAGATCGAGAAGGAGCTGTTGGGACGATTCTGCACCAGGTTCGACGATAAGTACACTGATTGGTTTAAAGCTGTGAAGGTTATATCTCAGTTGGACTGTTTGATTAGCTTGGCGAAAGCCTCACAGGCGCTTGGAGAGCCATCCTGCAGACCCACATTTATAGAATCAGAGAGAAGTGTGCTCGACTTTGAGGAGTTGAGACATCCGTGCATGACGAGCAGCGTGGGCGATTTTATCCCGAATGATATCAAATTGGGAGGAAAGAACGCGAAAATTACCCTCTTAACCGGTGCAAACGCCGCGGGTAAATCCACAATCCTAAGAATGGTAAGCTAAAATTACATTTGGCAGTATTTGCGAAGAGATATATACTAACATTGGCAATAGACATGTGTTGGTGTCATCATGGCGCAAATTGGGTGTTATGTCCCAGCTATTTCTTGCAGGATGACGGTAGTGGACCGCATCATGTCACGACTTGGTGCCAATGACAATATCTTTGCTGCACAATCAACGTTCTTTGTGGAACTTTCAGAGACGAAGAAGATTTTGAGCGAAGCTACACCAAGGTCGCTTGTGATTCTCGACGAACTTGGTCGTGGAACTTCTTCGTATGATGGGTATGTTTTGTCTACATCAGATGACAATTTTATTTGCACAGATACTAACGAAAGTTTACAGTGTCGCGATTGCACAATCAGTACTACATCATGTTGCTACGCATATTGGTGCCATCGGATACTTTGCGACTCACTACGGCTCACTTGCTGTTGAATTTGAGGATCATCCAGAAATCCAGCCACGGCGGATGAAGATTCTTGTAGATGACGACCAACGCAATATCACTTTCCTCTACAAGCTCGAGGAGGGAGTCGCGGAGAAGAGTTTTGGAATGTACTGTGCCGCAATGTGTGGTATCGACAAGAGTATTATCGACAAGGCAGAGGAGGCGGCCGAAATGTTTGAGCACACGAGCCGGCTGAGGGAGGGGCTTGAGAAAGCAAGAGAAGGGTGCTATGTCCCCTTGGGTTTGCAGAGCGATTTGGCATGGTTGATGAAAGGCGATATTGAGACGGGCGATTTGGGAAGTATGGCATTGGAGACAGTCATGAAGGCTATCAAAGCTCTTTAAGGGCTTGAAATTGACACCCTTCTCAATTCTCACTAATTTCTTAGGTATTATTTTGCTTCCTTTAAATTGCTTTTATCTTTTCCTAATGAAATTTTGGAACCGGATTCCCTATTATTTTTTCCTTACCCTTTAATATCATTTTGTACTCTATACACAGCAAGTTTTTTGTATGGCTATTTTAGAGCAATAGACCAACCAGCCTACACGGCTCAATTAGGAATGCAAAGCTTGTATTTACAAGTCGCACCAGTTGTGCAACAATGCCAATATCGTCTTCCATTATACCTCTAGGGGATAAACTTTTCTATGATAATCGAGAAAAAAATCCTGTCCCGCGAGCTAATGTGATGTTATAGCACTATATAACAATCGCAGGTTTTAGGCGGTTGTTGGGGTAATCAACGCCTTGAGCGTCTTGTTCAGGTCGGCACCGTGCGCGCGTAGCAGTTCGGTAGCCTTTGCCTTTGATATTTCCATTTCTTCGACCTATCCACCACCCAGAGCTGTTAGCTATAGATATCCTGGCAGGATTGTACACTCGACCTAAAACTTACAAGCACAGCTACGTCTTCGGCTGCGACTTTAACTACAACCTTCTTGCCAGCTGCATCAGATGCCTTGTTCCCGCTGACGGAAAGACTCGATAGGCCGGCGGTAGCCTTGCCGAGGGCTTCGGCGTTGGCGCTGTTGGAGGCGGGTTGGGTGGAGGAGTCGTCGAGGGAACTGTGGGTGTCGAGGTTAGATAGGGCCTTTAGGGTTTTGGCATCCTCGGCGTTGGTTGGCTTTTGAGGGGCATCTTCGGCGTCGGGGATTGGTTCGGACATTGTGGCGGGCGGTGGTGGTAGTATAGTAGACGTCGACGTTGGGTAGGCGGGATGCCTTTATTGAAGGTCAGGATTGTTCGTGGTTGAAGTTGAGAAACTCTGGGCACCGCAACGCAGAACGGCCGGTCTAGGATCCACTGCGAGCACATACAACGGCATATACTCTACGACCGCATTATGTTATGATTGGTTGCAACGAGAATATATCCTTAGGTGGGATGGAGGAGCTTTATTGATTTGAAGATTACTAAAATCTCTACTAGACTTCGATAAACGACCAAAGCTTCCAGGCCAGAGCTATACACGTATACTACGAGTACTAAGGCCTAAGAGGGAACCTTGCGTTGAGAAAAAAATAAGCAAACTCTATATTTCTGTGACTTTAACGGCTTGATAGTGTTAGAAAATCTTAGAGGCGTGCCACCAGGACACTATTAAAGAATAATTAATACTTCAAATCGGACGGAGGGCCTGCAAGGTCTCCCGCGGCGTGATGTACCGAACCTAACTTTGCTGGAAAAAATTCCTAAAGGTGCTAAACCAAAGGCTCAGTCGAAAATACGACCGAATGGGGCAAAGCCTTTCTAGCGAGTGTTTCGATCCACTGTTTCCTGATGGGGCTCGGTAACTGACTAATCCCGACAAGCTATTGCCCAGTAAATAAACGAGAAACCAGCCCCTGTCTTGGTTATATCAAAGGCTCTATTTTTGATGTTGTCTGCGACGGTAGCGAGGAAACTTGCATTCCTGGCAGCTGGTTTACGACACATATTCGTCAGCGTCCGACGAGGCCTCCCGTTGGAATGCCTACGACGAGTCGGCCTCAGCCGGTCTTAATCGGGTTTTATACTTGGGCCCGGGGCCGTGCTCCCGAGCGGTTGCTGGCAGTCAAATTTGATTCGGATATTCCTAAAGCGCGACGGCAAGCTGCGACCCACCGCAACTAATACCATTTAATTTAGGATCCAAAGGCACCCTGAAAACGGCTAAGTGTGGGAGTATCGTAGTAAAAGGACTGAAAGAAGATAGTTTTATATAAAGTTCCACCTCTACCCTCCAGCCAGCCTTATTTGCATCAGCATCTAAGTCGCAACTTTGTGCAACCATCGCAACCTCAAGCCCAACACAACTCACAATCCAAGCCCACAGTCACTGGGCAATTGTATATCTTCAATACTCCTGTTCTCTTAGCTTGCTTGTACCGCCATGTCATCCTCACCAACAATCGCTATCATAGGCGGTGGCCTTTCCGGCCTGGCTCTCTCTATATTTCTCAATCGTCTTCTCACTAATGCTACTATCAAAATCTACGAAGGCCGTCCTGCAACTTATCTAGAAACAACCTTTGGCACAATCAATATGACCCCAAATGCCCTACGAGTCCTCGATCGCCTGGATGTCTATAAATCTCTAGCCCCACAGGGCTATAATTTTGATACAATTTCAATAATGAATCATCAGTTTGACCTTCTCGCCGCAATACCTCTAGCAGGTGCTGCAGAATATCAATACCAGAGCCTCCGGATAGAGCGACGTTTAATCCACGCAGCTCTCCTCTCCAAGGTCAAAGAAAGCCCAAAGATCCAGATCAATTACAACTCAAAATGTACCAACGTTGTTGAGTCGGATAGCAGTGTCACCGCCACTTTTGAAAATGGTACATCGGTCACAGCTGACATCCTCATTGCCTGTGACGGTATCCATTCCGTCGTTCGTAAATTTTTCTTGGAGGATCCACAGGACCACGATCCAAAATACATGGGCCAATTCTCTATCGGTGGGTTTATCAGCACTGCTGAAGTTCAAAAATATAAAAAGACGGATGCCGGGTACCCCATCATGATGTTTGGTCCAGAGTCAGAACATGGCGCCACGTTTATGATGTGGCCGTACACCCACTCTGGTGATGAACTCACCTTTTTCACCACATTGTCTCAAGAGAAGGAGGAAGAAGAATGGAGGACATGGGGTGCAGATAAAGAGAAACTGAAGCGTACGATCGAGGCTGCATTTAACACCGACGACTCACCCTGGAACGACCTAGTTAAAAAGACAATCGAATTGTCTGATCCCGAAAGATACAGATTCTGGGCGTTCTATCAGCACAACTTACCGGAAAGGCTATACTCCGACAAGTCTAGGATGATCATGATTGGTGACGCGGCACACGCCATGCCACCGAGCAGTGGACAGGGTGGCGCTCTGGCCTTTGAAGATGCGGAGTCTTTGGCATACACACTCGCTCACGCTTACGGAGCCTCCAACGTGCGAAGCTTGGATACGCCTGCGGGGTTGGAAATTTTAGGGAAGTGGAGTAATCATCGAATAGCCAGAATCAAGGCACTTCAGGAATTAACAAGCAGAATGTCCAATATCCGGAAAGGAAGTTCTGGTAGCACCTCGGGTATAATGTTTACTATCAAGGTGTGGGCCATCTGGGCCCTGGGACTTCTCGGAGTACTAGCTAAGACTAGGAGAGCCATCAATAACTATGATGCGAAGCAGGAGATGATTAAACTCTTTGGTGATGAACTAGCTAAATTTGCAGCTTAGTACGGGTTTAATATCTGGCTTTTGGATAGGCGTTTCTCAATGAGTTTCGAAGGTTCTTGCTGTCGAGGTTGCCTTTTTTTTTTTGGAATTGAGGTTTTGAATTCTTGCTTGCGCGATATTAAATCTGCTTTGATTCTTTAATCAATAATTGTTTTGCTTAATTAGTGATAAAGTGCTTTTGCATTTGTTTTTGAGTTATGCCTAATGGATGAAATATTTCATAAATGCAATATCTGAACCTTTCTTTTGTGCCCATCTTAGCTTCCCTTCCTTTCCTTGTTCTAGAATGAATGAATTACATGCAACTTGGGAAAAGAAAAGAGGAACCGTGCAGATTGGCGTCTCCTACAATTACAAAGTGTAAACTAGAGAATATTTTCAAATTTGAATAAAAGAAACTATCATCAACGCTAGTAAATGTCATTTAGCTATAGCCAGGTGCGTCGTCGTCATCATCGTTCCCCCATGTGGCCCCAGGTGTCTTGGCACTACTATATCCACCAGTCTGAGGAGTAGGAGCGTCGTAATAACCACCTCGCCTATTATCGCTCCCAGAAGCACCTGGTGTCGCGGCGCTGATCGGGCCACCCGGGGTAGGAGCGTCCCATGGGCCCACGTTGGCACGTGGAGTAGGAGCAGACACAGGTGCAGGCGTGGGGGGGTTGAGGCCTCCAGGAGTAGGTGCAGACAATCCACTGGCGCCAGGTGTGGCAGCACTGTATCCGCCCGAGAACTCCGGGCTTGTGGCGTTGTATGCGGCTGGTGTTCTCGCTGTAGTAGAAGAATTACCGTTGTAGCTGTCGTTCCATTGGTCATTAATAGACGTAAGTGAGCGAGCAGGTGTCTTTGAACCGCTGTCCCAAGCACTACCGCTGTCCCTCGGAGCTGACTCGCCCGGCCCATGGTATGGTGTTCGGTTACCCGGGTTCCAGGCTGGTGTGCGGCCACCAGATCCCGCAGTTTGGCCGTAAGAGGTACGCGATCCGTCGTTGTCGCCTCTGTGCGGATCCGAAGTCCGGCTACCGTCCCTGTAAGGATTAGATGTTCTGCTCCCATCCCTGTACGGGTCTGAGGTTCGACTGCCGTCGTTGTAGGCTGGTGTCTTGGAACCACTCGCCCAAGCTGGAGTCCTGCCACCATCACCTCCGCCTGCCCAGGCCGGTGTTCTCCCGCCACTTGCTCCGTGTGCACCCGCTGGAGTCCGGGATCCTGACCCTGACCAAGCGCTTGCGCCTGCCGGAGTTCTGCTTCCCGACCAGCCACTGCCTCCAGTATTCGAGCTGTATGATGGTGCACCTCCGAACCCCTTCTTTGGCTGCACAAATTCTGCATAACTGATAATCCTCCCCGAAGAGCCCCTATCAGAATGGTTAGTAAAGGTGTCTAGTAAGGCAATTTTGAGTGATAACATACTCTTTGACTCCTAGTTTAGTCTTGTCGAGTGTAATTGTTTTATTCTTAGAGTGAAGTTCCACACGGGCCGTGGTATCGGTTGCGTCCTTAACGATTCCGAGCAAGCCCTTATATGGACCTTGTCTGACATGGACGGTTTGTCCAATAATCCTGTCACGTCCTCCTTGACGAATTATAACTGGCGGGGGCATGTTTCCACCTGGCTTCTTCATCATTTCTGGCATCTTTGATAAGTCGGGACCAGAACTTGCGACACGCCCACCTTTTGCAATCATTGTTGCAAGATTATTTGTTCTAGCGACAAATATACCACCGGTTTCGCCTTGCAACTCTTTGCTATGGATGAATGCATATCCTCGATAAAGATGCTGTATAACACCCGAGCGATTTTCCCCACCAGAAATCTCCTTCACCGTATCTTCTATCCGAATTTCAGAACCGTTTCTATCGGTTGCAACAGCGTTGTGACGTCGGGGTGGGATTTTGGCTGCAATCTGAGACGGTAAAAGAGTGCGGGTCACACCGTCCTGGTCGAGAACTTTCAAAGACTCTCTGTCGAGCTTGATAACGCAAGCAACAGTTGTGGCACTAGAATTATCGGGTCAGTATTGTCCATAAAATGATAGATCTTGGACGCCTTACTTGAGCTGAACGAGATCCCACAAATCATATTTGCCTGTCGCAGCTCCCATGCCACCACTATCTGATGCCTCTCGCAAATCTCGCGAAAAGACTGTGAGTTCTTCCATGGAAAGATCGCTCAAAAAGGTAACTCGGTCATCGACGATTTTAACGACCATGCCAACCTCATCGCGATATCTACTCCCTCCCATAACTTTAACGTGATCACCAGCCTTGAACTTCTTCCGAAGACCTTTGAATGGCACGTCAATATCCTTACCCTTCAAGGGTCCCTCTTGAACGCTCATAGAAACGATATCGGCCCTTACACGGGTGACCTTTCCGACCATGCCAGCTTGTTCACCAGAATATACCTCGACCATATCACCTGGCTGGTAAGGAGCATATTTATCGGTAGACGCCTTAAGAGATTGCGATAAAGCTTGTAAATCAAGACTCTCGTTCCCATCTCCAGAGTTGGCGAATCTAGTAACCTCTTCCAACTTGGGATTCACATTCTCTATTTGCAAGCCGGTAATTCGAACATCTTTAACCAAATATCCATCTTCGTAGGTCTCGCTTTGATAGGTGTAAACCGTACGACCACCAACGTATCCAGGGGGTGAAAGATCTTTAGCATGGTACTTTTTTGCCTCTACCTCTGAGAATAATCTCTGTGGAGGTTTGATGGCGCTCACTATGCGCTTCCGTTTCCCACTGGCATCAAGTACTGTACCAGAATCATCTTTTGCACTGTAGTCGATACGTGGGACTGCACGAACCCTAAGGATCTGACCACTGTTCTCCACGTTTTCAACCTGGGCCAAATCTCCTTGGTATTTACCACGCTTAAACCTCACAAATGTTCCTGGCGTGATCTCAGCGCGCTTCTGAACACGCAACAAGTCTGGCATCTCGTCAACTGGTACCAAAATCATCCCAGATCGAGCGTAGACATTTGGGATGTTTGTGAGGGCATTAAGAACATCCGCTTGCCTTCGTGCTTCAACATAAATAAATCCTTGCATTGACTGGCCTCTTTCAAGAACAGATATTATGTCAAGGGCATTTCTAGTGCCTTTCATATCCTGCACCTTCTTCATAATGGCAAAAACAGCTTCTTTTTCCTTGCCGGGTTTGACTTTTACACCCCAAATCGACGGGTCATTAACCGAAGGCAGCAGCAATCGTTTAGGTGTAACGCCAGATCCGTCTCCAAGGCGATGTTTTTGCTGTCGTCCATATCTATCGCGATAACTGGCAGCGATTGTTTCGGCGTCCTGAGCAAGGTTGACCTGGTCCCGGCGGTCCAGTTCACGATGATACCGGTCGTCTATTGCAGCTCCGCGTAAACTCTCCTCCTCTTCCCTAGGCGCAAGGAAGTCTCCGATTTCCATGTCATCGTCATCTTCCTCGGCATCTTCGTCATCCTCGTCGACCTCGGCCATCGTATCAATGAAAGGGTTGTGTGCTCTGCGCATGTGTCCTCGCCCTCGTCGCTAGAGTCACGCATTATTAGCTTTCGTAAGTCAGCAGAGAGTGAGCTCTAGACAATCGGCATACCGGTCCTTCATCATCATCGTCATCTTCATCTTCATCATCGTCCTCGTCCTCGTCGTCATCTTCATCCTCTTCCAGATCCTCTATTTCATCATCTTCGTGCGCTCTCTTCGGTTTCTCACGCTTTTTGTCTCTCTTTGATGATTTCGGCGCGTCGTCTTCATCCTCGTCCTCGTCCTCATCTTCGCTAGCATCTCTCTTCTGTCTCTTCTCCGGACGGATCTCTTCTTCCTCAAAATCGTCGTCATCGTCATCCGAAGGGAGATTCGCGTTTAATAGATTAGAAGACATTGTGCTGTATTAAAGGATGGTAGGATAGGTCGGGCCTTGTGTGAGCGGCTGTGTCAAGGTGCTGGATGTGATAAAAGGCGACACCAAGTTCGAGAGAGAAAGGACTTTGAGCTAAATCAGAGCAGAGTAACAGATATAGAGTGCAGGAAGGATCCAATTGCTGAATAATCAAGGTCTGCTGGTGTTTGCTGAGAAAGGAGATATCCGGCGGTGGCGGAAGGTCGAGAGGACAGTGATGATGTCGAAGGTCTCAAGAGGCAGGGAGGACAACTGGTGTTGCTGCTTTCAGGCGATGACCTCGCAACCCGCAACACCTGCCAAGCTCCTGCTTCACAAGCCAACAACCATTCTTAGCACCTTGTTTACACCAACTACCAGGCTTAGCTCATCCTTCATCATTAACAGACAGTTCTTATATCTCGAAACAACAGAATACTAGTCCTACTGGTTGGTATGCACAGATTACCTAACTTACTGTGTAGATATATCTATCAGATTTAGTCAGACATATTGTACCAACCAGACTGAGTCTATTATTGCAGCCTAGTATATCAACTCAGGCACTGTTCCTTCGAGACTCGGTAATGTTTAAATCTCAATCGCGACACAGCAAGGGATGGGCCTTTCTAACTCAAAAGTAGGAGACTCAATTAGAATTTACAAAGACATCTCCATTTTACAACCATGACAACATCCCAAGCGCGACATCACTCCGCCCAACCATCGGATGGTGGCATGTCACCCTCTTCTAGAGCCGTAAAAAGTCGCACGACTAGTCTAAGGGCATCAGAGCAGCCCTCTAATGGTATCCAACCCTATAGGCCAAAAGGCCGTGATAGGGTTCTTCTGGAAGAGCAAACGCAGCTTCTGAAATCATTGGATGACCGTTTCAGAGAAGACTTATCTAAACACTTGCTCCTAACTTTCCACCTTAACAGAATCTACAAACAGCCGGTGCGAGTGGCTAGTACAGATACTAGATCTGAAGAAAGGCTGAAAAAACATGGAAAGGAAGATGAACAAAAACGGAAATCAAGCAAGGTGTCGCTTCGGCGCCGGTGGCGGGCATGGCCATTGCCGGTCCACCAAACTCCGCGCCTGGAGTTAAAATATAGTTCTACTGATTCACTTTGCGAATGCCTTGTTGCGGCCATGCTACGCTCTGCTTGGGATCAGATGAAATCTAGAAATGAAGTAGAAACCTTTTCGGCAGATGACAGTGCGTCGGCTGAGCTTTGTGCTCCTGCTACGCATACTATAGTATCAACATTAGATCATTTACTGGTTGGAATTTATCGGAGCAGGGAAGGATACGCAGCCAACGAGGCTACCCAAAATACGGACGCCCTATTTCGAAAGAGAAGACATCGGCCTAGAAAGGTTGAAGAGCAGAGTGCTCAATTGGATAATTTGTCTAAAGATGGCATCTCGATCAAGAAGCAGAAGACTAGCATCGACTACTCAGGCCAGTTGATCACACGCGTATATAGACAAGGTTCTCAACAGTTGTTATCCGCAACAGACGTTCTTCAACATGCAATGCTTCACTCTCTGCCACACAACGTACTCCAAAGAACCAGCAAAAGACTTGAGAATATGTTCAAGCTGCCAGGCGATGGCGACTATGAGCATAACAAATACCTCACCTTAATCGAGGCGAAGCACGAGTCGGTCAAATTCATGTCATTGGGTGAACAAGATACCTACCACATAGATCTGATGGAGTCTATTAGCCATACGTTTCTCCAATCCGACGTCGAACGTGTGCAAGCAGGAGATAAGCATATTAGTCGAGGGATTTGGGAAGCGTGGAGAGAAAACAAAGCTCAGGTCGCCGAAGCAGGATGTTTTGACCGTGATGGGTTTCTAGAAGAAATACCAGCTCAAGGCAGGACAAAAGAGAATAGGAGGCGAAACTACAAGACTAAGAAACAGAAAGAGCTGGAGAATCATTAGACACGCATATCCACTAGGACCGCATCGATTAGGAGTAGAAGTCGAGGGTCTACCCGCGTGGGGTAAAGCTCCCCACACCCATTTGCCTGTTTGCAGACGTCACAGTATCATGCGAAAGAATCATCCCCCCTTTTTTTACCCCGTGCGCCGGTTCTTTGGGGGTTACAGACTGTTTTCTTAGAACGGGTATCGTAAGAATGATGAATGGGATCTCTTGTTAGTGCTAAGGATCCCACACCGAGGAGTTTACTGGTAAATAAGGCGCCAAATTTGAAATAAGACGGTACCTATATGCACAATCCTGCAGCGACACATGGCATCTGCAATAATCCTGCCGTACCCGTTCCGGTTCACCGAAGCGCAATGAGGACAAGGCATCATCTCCTTTTAATCAATTTGGAAATCAATGAATCGGAGACAAGCAGCAGGGGGGTTCGACCCTTGGATTCCGTTTTAAATGGCGGTGTTTGTGATTTGATAAGACCCTTCTTTGGTTAGGCTGAAGTTTCGCTTTTGCAAAAATCTTTGATTAAGCGGCGTGGCGAGCAACCTGCTTCACCAGCCAGCACCGAGCCACGATAAAAATTGCCGACGACCCAACTCGATTTCCACCTTCTCGTATATCCCGCATATCCTTCCTTCCTTCAACCAGCTCGAACCTTCTCGTCCGACTCGGTTACTTTCGTTCTCTGAGTTGGCGGCCTCCTTTGCATCAATTCTAATGCATACCTACCGACATGCATCTTGTCCGGGATAAAACTTGGTCTCCTCCACAGCATCTCACTTTCCTTCTGGCTCATTCTCAAGCAGGCTGATCTCAGTTACGTTTGCAAGATTCCAACTACCTGACTTGCCAATCTATGGCGTGAGATTATGGGTGCCCTTCTGCACATCGCAGGGATACCCGACTGAAATTTCTCTCTCCTTGCCTATGTGGCGACGCAGGAGGGAAGGAGCTTAGGCGTTTTACCGAAGCAAACGCTTGTGGGATCCCAACCATCGAAACGTTCCACAACAGCATGACGAACTGCTTGCTAGGCACTTGAGGCTTCTAGCCAAATGCAGCCTGTCCATGATACGATTTCGGAGGTAAGCCCCAGACGCATCAAATAATACCAGCTGTCGCTGCTCTGACTTCGGAATGCTTATTGAGTAGCCTTTTAGCCTTCGCCCCCCGCGTATTTTCTCTTGACATTTACTTAACCCCAAGTACCTTGCCTGGTTTCGTGAGCGGTAAATTTCATTATGCGCACGCAATTGTAAACGAACCTACATAAGGTGTAGGAACAGTGGCCTCGTGCTCATATATATTCTTCCACCTCGGGATCTGGAAACCGTCGGTCATTCCGAAGAACTTTCTCCCCAGTACTAGTATAGCCGTGACTACCATTTCCCTTCGGCGCCCTGGATGCTGAACCTACCCTTCGAGTCTTTCATTTAGACACCGTTAAAGCATTTTATACATTTTTTAAGCAAACCTTGTTTAAGCCCTTTCAGCTCGAAATTCTTGAAGTTGTCTCTCGCTAAGCCGACGACAGAACATCTCATTGGCCATTCTCTGCTTCTGAAGTCAAGTAGCCGCAGAGCTTGCTCGCCTATCACTCCGCTCCGCACAGACCCTCCATCGCTTGCTGGACTAGGCTGAAAGATCTTGGTTGGTTTTGCCATACTTGAAGCCAGTCCGTTGTTAAAGGTTGACTGCAGATTCGACAGAAGCAAGCGTTTCTCCGACCCGGCTTGCTCCTTTCTCCTTTATATCGTTATCGGATTATCCTTTTCCCAGATCTACTATAAAGCTCGATAATTCCCTCCGAGCTCTGTCTTAGGGCTTCACCGTACGTCAATAAAGGGGTCTGATCGAATACGTCCCGTACAATGAACAGCCTGCCTACAGACGTCCTGCGAGAGGTCCTGGACCAGCTCGACCCCGAGTATACCGATGTCACCTCCCGGATGAAATTTTGGACACCCCGAAAGAACGATATCGGCAGCCAAACCGTTATAGCGGACCTTCGGCAGTTTCGGTTAGTCTGTAAACGCTTTGCGGACCTTGGGGCGCAGTATCTGTTCCGCACTATCGCGCATCGATATAACAGCAAGAGCTTCAACCGGTTAAGCAAGCTAGCGGACCACCCAGTATTCGCCAACCATGTTAAAAAGTTCATTTATCTCATGCCATACTTTTACGTCCAGGGTAAGCTCCGATTCAGTCATCATCACTATGCGCTTTGGTCAGCGGCTAAGAATGTGTTGTAGGTGCAAAGGATTTCACCGAGTTCAAACGTGACTTCAACGACTTTGATATGCAGGTTGGATCGTATTCGGCAATATTCCAAGAACCTTTACATTGTCTCGAAGTTTTCGAAGAACAGCGACATTTGATGAACTCTGGGGATGATCTTAGGGTTCTGAAGAAGGCGATGAAATCATTTAGATCTCTACAGCAAGTTCAAATTTTATCCGTGCTTGGAGAGAAGGACAGCAAACTGTTGGATTTGGCCGAGAATTACGACGACGAATGGGATTATGTTGATTGCAAATGGATACCCGCATGCCAACATGCTGTCGACACTATGTTGCAGGCATTGGATTATGGTCGCCCTCCGGTTTATTCGTTTGTATCACCCAGGATGAACCCCCAAAGCCTTCTATCCCTGAGCCCTGAGGTACAAGAACTCGGGCTATCGACCTGGAGCCAACTTACGTATCTCAAACTCAATTTCGATCGCATGTCCGATAGAGACTGGTATCGAACTCAACTGGAGAATAAGATTACTATGCTCCGCTCCTTTTTCGAAACACTGTTTCACACCGCTCAGAATTTGACGGAGCTCCACATCGGTTTCTTTCCTGCTTCGCCACTCAGTTTACAACTCGAAGAGGTCTTCCACGATGCTGTCTGGCCCAAACTTAGGATATTCGGAATTGAGAGCTGGAGATTGACGTCGGAAGAAATTATTAGAAAAGTCAACCTGCATGCACACACCCTCCGCGGGATCCGACTGGCAAGCATATATCTGAAAGAGGACTCTTACTGGAGCGAGATTGTGGTTGCGCTGAAAAGCCTTGATCTTGAGTGGTTGTCGCTTGATAACATTGGCTATGCGAAGGAGTTCGATTCGAAGTCCCCGGCGATCCCCCAATTCAATTTTGGGGACGAACACGACGCGGACGACGAGGAGAGTCATATGACTGGTCATACAGGAATCTCCGGAATATCCGGTATCTCTGGCGCTTCCAGTAGCTTTCTAGGGTTTAATATTTCACTCGACGGCAGTAGCTCGGGTAGTAGGATGGGAGATCATCACAGCCATGCAGGGGAGAGCTCGAGCAGCGGATCGCACTTGCGGAGTACTCATTCACGGAGCTCGACGAACAGGGTTGGGCGAGGGCACGAGACTGGTAGTCCAACGACGAGCCATTCTCTGAACAGTGTAGATATGACGGGGCCGTCGGATTCTGCTGTTAGTGCTGGCACCCCCAACAGCGACGTGCATTTGATACCGGTTGGGGTTGTTGAACGGCCGGGCTTGAATGGAAAAGGGGTTAAAATCCCTAAAGATCCATTTGAGGATCTTGAGAATCTGAATGTGAATCTTGAGGACAATGGCGTGACGGTCACAGAGTTGCAGATGGTGCACTGGGAAAGATGGGTGGTTGGGCGAGACGTATACACAGGAAAGAAGTATTTCCGGGATCTGTGATGATACGAAAGACGACAGAATCAGCATTACTCTTCCCTTCGAAAGATAACGTATTAACACTAAAACTTTTTACTTATAACGGTGGTCTTCTGATTATAATGTGTTTGCATTATGTTTTGTTTACCTTGGTTTTTCCTTCGTGCTCTAAGTTACTTAACGATCTGCTTGTCATGATCTTATGCCCCCACCTCTTTCCCCTCCCCTCCCCTCCCGATTCATATACCCTTGTTCCCACGATATCTGGCGTCCTGTCATTACCGGCCAAGCCGAATTTTCTCATTTCATGTAGCATCTTGAACGGTTTCGCATATTTTCCTAACGGTGTCGGATATCGAATTTCCTTTCCGCGTTGACGATTCATTAAGATTATGTTTTGTCAAATATTTCCCTTCCATTATAGCGCCTGCGTACTTCTTTTCTTGTTCATTTCTTCCAAAATTTTCAGTGGTTTCTTTTTTACAAGTATCTTAATGGGTTTTTGGTATTAGTCTCTATCGAAGTAAAGTATCCATTCGCTTCGAACTATATACATATTTTTAGCACTTTATTTCTTATTTACTTCTGATGCTTCGTTCGGCCGGATGACCTATATGGAATGTATTGGCTCATTAGATAGCAAATACACCTCGAAATAGCCTTCACATTTTGGATTTTCCTGCTCTTCGAGCAGATTTGCTAATCTATCCGGCAGCCTTAAATTCTCTAACGGGCTTGAAATTTGGTGTAAAGTATATATGTGCACTCATTATAAAGAAAAAACGACGCTTTATGCTGCATTACCTATATAACCCAAAATTAAAAATCGGAAACTGTACAAAAAACTGTTTACACTGTAGATTTGTAGCGCGAGATATCTACCCGAATAAGCCTCAGGTGCCACTGGCCTTCGTCTTCCTTCTTTCAGCCATGAATCTCTTTACTTCTCTAAATATGCCTAATACTAGCGGCACGCTCACAGGTCCCAGTAAAGGTAGATATACAGCCAGCTTGTGCTCGTCTGGGAAGTAGACCTGCGCAACCATCGTCCTTTCAAAGAACGCCTTTTCGGCTTCTTCCTGCGCTACCCTACCCATTTCTAGTGCTCTGACGAACCTGCCTTTCCGAAGCTCTTCGCAGGCGAGAGATAAATGGCGAATGCTGTCCTTTACGCTGGTGCTGACTGTGGATGGAATAGAAATTGAGGGAAGCGCAATAACAAGGCGTTGGAGAGATCCGAGGGTTGATGAAGCTGACACTAAGACCTCTGCAGAACGTTGACGGGTGAGGGAGTCAAGCCTTATAGGGAGGGACGCTGGGTGCGGTGGAGCACCCAAGAGGGCAAGAAGATGAGTCGCAAAGGTTTCTAGGGCTGGTTTTAGTGTCGGATGGGATAAATGGCCGAGATGATCTGAGCCGTCCCCAAGGTTGAGAATGGTCACTCCACCCCATTGTGGAAGAAGGAAAGAATTTGAATGTGTAGCTGATGGAATGGTGAGAGGTGTGATAGAAGGATGAGGGACATAGAGGATAAAATTGAGGTTCGGATCATTGGAAATGGATGCGAGGGGCCATTCAGCAGAATTTATAAAGCTTGAAAGATCCTCCTTTTTCAATACCCAAGACTTTAGCTCATCGTCATAGCTAGGTGTTACACTGGAGGATATCGAAGCGTAATATTGAACCTGAGTAGAGATTGTAAAGTTGGAGATCGGAGATAAGGCTGAAAGCAGGGGTGTCAGATATTGGGAGATTGCCGACTCGATATCCCAAGATGCCGGAAGAGACGTCGCAGTGAAAAGCGAAAAGGTCAGGTGATAGTTTGCTGAATATTTGACTACACGAGACATTCGGCGCGTGATTTCGGCTGTTAAAGCACGTGGACGTGGGGGGGTTTTCTTATCGCGAGTATCATCAGCACTCTGTGAAGAAAGGGCGTTTAAAGATCCTGGGTTGCTGGTCTGCGGTAGGAGCAAGTGCTCGATCAATTCTTGTTCTTGTGAAAAGAGAACCTCCAGTGTTTCTGCTACAAATTTAGCAAGACCGGCGGATACAGTCGACTGTGATGAGGAGGATGGAGGCGGGTAATGGATGTCGACTATTCTCGATGAGCTCTGGACATTGTGGTTGAAACCGTTCTGGCTATCTGGTATCAAACGGAGAAGACAGGCTACATTCTCGTCCTTCTCAGCTTTTGACTCTTCATCAAATGTTTTGGCCTTCTTTGCGGCTAGTCTTAGTCGTAGGTGGTGGGGTTTATGAGCGGCAAAGTCATTTGCATCGTCCAAAGCATGCTGAACAGTCTTCAGCAGATTTTCGGCATCAGGTAACGATGGTGCTTCGACTTCCACGAGCAACGGAAATTCTGTTTTGCATAGCTGATACCGGAGTGTTAACGTTGAGCACCTGCCAATTGACACTGTTGTCCCTGCATATAAACACAATAACGACGCACCTTTCCTTCAGACCAGTTCTGCATCTCCTGCATGGGCAGGGGTGCTCGATATATCGTCGTTGTAGCGTGCCACAGTGGTAGACCTAGGAGGATAGCGACGAGCCAGAAAGATGCCAATACCCACGTTCTCGTCCGCACCGTCTCCGGCCGCTCAGGAGGCGGTTGCTTGTAGGAAGCGGTGTCCGCGCCGGTCTGCGCGTCCTCGAACCCTGGCGGCAGGGTGGGTTCCCCTGGCTTCTCGCTTCCTGACTTGGCCGAGCCGGTGGCAGGATCGCCTTCCATGGTGATGTTATGTAGCAATTCGCGAATCCTCGTTCGTCGCTGGGCAAGGGGGTCTTGAAGAGGTGCTACCTCTGTATGCATCGATGGAGCGGTGTGGGAATGCAGTCGTCAAGGTGGGTGCAGGCTGGTGGGAATGGTGTTTAAACGTGTCCGCTTCGGGGCATCGAGCCGAGACGTCCGTTGCAACACATCCCTCGACACGAGCAGGCCTCCGCAGGAAGTTTAAACAGGAAGCGCAAAGCTTAAGAGCCGAGGGAGAGCTACTGGTACCTATCGCTACGCCTCCAGCTACCGAACTATCTTGCATCTTAACATCTTCGGAGCCACGGCACGTAGCGAAATCAAACTAGATTCTGAGGTACGTCTCTTGATTTTTTTTTCAGTATCGTTCTGCAGATATCGTCGGACCCGTATATTTGTCTTCGAACGGACAGTCTGCAGGCGTTGCCTTGCCCTCCTCCCGACCAATCGGCCAACATTCTTCCGATAGAACAATCTGTCGAACAGGTTGGAGTTTCCCCACAATCCGGAGAGCGAGATTAGCTCGCACGGTATACGACGGTCTACTGGCAGGTGGTACCCTGCCCGGCCGACGCTTGTACCGCGTGTGGGTGTGGGGAGGAATCTACGCTGAAGGTCTCGGACTTGTGTGCATGGACCCGAACAATTTATCCACCGCCCGTCCTGGCTCCACTCGATTGCCCGCCGTTCAATTCATGACGGCCCATGTACCTGCCCTAACCTGTTCGAACTAGCAAAAGATATAAGACCCTGCCAATCGCCTCCTCAGATCCTTTCTTGGTGATTCGCCCGTGCCTTGCTTGAGCTATGGCAGCGGCATGCGGGGTACCCAAATTTAACTGAAGAAGTTGCAGACGTAAAGACGGCCCGTCGCATCTTTTCTATTTATTTCCCGGTTCTCTACCAGCATTCAAGAGCAAAATTTGCGGATATATAGTTATCGTTCAGGCAAACATGGCGACTCGTAATCTCCTCTTCTTGAGGACCCTTCCGACATCTCTTACCGAACTCCATGCCGCTATCACCCAGGCAATCCTCTTCTCCTCTTCGTCTATCACTTCCATCAAATATCTCGATATTGCTGTGACATTGCCCATCCCAGTTTCTTCTGCCACTGGTGGCGCTATCTCTCGTCGCCATTCTTTCTATGAAGTATCAAATATCGTCAACAAACTCTACTCCTTAACCGAAGGCATTAATGACGAAATCGATGTTAATGTGATTCTCCTCCACGAAGACTATAATGCATGTGGTGGGACGATTAGACATTGGATTGATCTAAGGCGGTCTAGCGAAATTGGACGGTGGGGCTACATTCTATCAATTGAAGATGTAGATGACTTGTTCGGACCCAATTGTAAAAATGCCATGATCCTGCAACTGGAGCCGAACAGTGTCCACGAAAAGTGGTGGGAGAACCGTGCTATCAGCAGCGAAGCACCACAGAGAGATGAGCATAGAGTATCTTGTGGTATGTTGGAAAAGAATTAGTTTACTGCCACCTGATAGTCATATTCACCATACTAATTCGCTTCTATTGGAACTCGTGTAGTTGGAGGAACTTTCGACTACCTTCACGCTGGCCACAAACTTCTCCTGACCATGACAGCATATATGATCCCTTCAAACATTACGTCTCCAAAAATTGTAATTGGATTGACGGGGGCCGAACTTTTAAAGAGTAAAAAGCACAAGGAATTCGTCACACCCTGGGAAGCTAGGTGCGATGCTACAGTCAGCTTCCTGCGTGGAATTGTGGGTGACCCAAGTTCTCCATCTACGAACTCTAGAAGCAACACATCCACGGAGACGGAAAGTGACCTTCCCACCTCATCACGGATAAAACGATTCGACATTTCACCTGTTGGAAAGACGGTGATTACGCTTGAGATGCATGAAATCCAGGATGCATTTGGACCAACAATAACAATGGAAGAAATTAGCTGCCTAGTGGTTAGCGAGGAGACCAGAAGCGGTGGACCCATGGTAAATGACAAGAGAAGGGAAAAAGGTTGGAGCGACTTGGAGGTTTTCACGGTTGGTCTAGTTGGTGGCGATGGCTCTCTAGAAAAGAAACTGAGCAGCACGGAGTCGAGACGGCGAAGGGCTGAGAGGGGAGATATTTTAAAAGGCTTCGTTTCCTGATTCCTTCAAAAAGTATTGATGGCGAATTATTTTAAGCCAATAGGACACACGATCCTACTAAGCCTCTTTTCTTTATTTTCCTATGGGCATTAAAAGTACACATTGGATGTTTCCCTAGCGTCTGGACTTTGTTGAATCATAATATCATATATGTCTTTAAAATCAACAAAAGATAAAATATTTTCAAAATCTGCCTCTCATACACACGTATACACCTAATATATGAAGTGACATAACTCACTATCATATTTATGTTTAGCTTTTTATCAACTCAGGAAATTTGATATTCACAGAAATGTGTGTCTTTCTGGCTTTGGGCTCTGTACGTGCCTCGGCCCCCAGTTAATCCTATGATCAACAAGAACAAGTATGCATATATGATTATATCTGGCAATCCTTGACATGTAATGTAAAGATCAGTTGAACTCAAAAAAATTCTTCAATGTCGTGCAGGAATTGTTGCGCCATATTATTACCCTCCAGAAGCCGATACGTCATACGACCTAGCTTGCACAATTATGGCGTGGGCTGGACTGCTGGCAGATCTAACCGAAGGAAAAATTATTTCCGCGGCCCCTGCACCGCTAGGCTGGTTATATCTTATATGCTATAACTCCGTCTGCAGCTTGATTTTTTTTGGATAATTATATAAAAGCCCATGCTTGGTCTTGCAGTGCAGTATCCAGTTCACGAGACGATAAAAAGACCGGAAATTTTGGTCTAGCGAAATTAACCCATGGAAGCGAGTTCAAAAAGTTCTTCGTAGCATGGAGAAAAAAATATTCACGATAACATTTCCTTGGCATCGATCACGATATCGTATTGCTGTTTTTAATCATTTATTTATTGTAATTCCTAGGTTATACTTCCTGATTCGAGTCTGGAGCTCTTGCTGCCTCCCCCGGAAATCTGCCGCCGATTGTGCCAACGATAAATTATTGTCAGCAATAATAATCTTCCTGGGAAAAAATTTGATAGCATGGATGACAATATATAAGCAATTTCTTACAAAATGTTCCGCGCATGTTAATGCGTCTGTTGAGACGATTTGGTAGTGACAGCACCCGTGTAGCCTTAAAATCCCGCATATAAGTAATGGTTCTAAATAACCACGTCGGAGCTGGTATAGAGCTGAAGGTCAATTTTCTCTCAATTACAATAGTGGAAGATCAGAAAGTTATTTATTTATCAAGCCAGGTTTCAGCACCTAGAGTATATCCTTATTCCTCGTTAAATAGCGGATATTTCATGTCGAATGCACGTTACGTAATTCGAGCGCCTTCAGCTATGGGGGCTGTATATATGTAAGGAGGTTTAACTCGAAATTATAGCTATATCGAGACAGGGACACCAAGCATCTCAAAATTGCTCTATTCACAAAGATGTTTGTTTTTACATTAGGAGTTCTAGCTTAAATCGATTGCAAGAATGTTGACCAATATGCCAAATATCATGTTATGATATAAAATAGGAATCCTTGTTTCTTCCATTCTTCACCTCTACGAGACGTACCAATCAGCTGTAAAAATTTTATACAACAAGCAACTCAAGTGTTAATATATCGCTAGTGGCGCTTGATACAATCGAGCTTTTTCAATTGTGCCCAAATTCCCGAACCGAATTAGTGGTGTAACATAGCGAATAGTCAAACGGATACTGGTTAACTGGATTATGCGGTGGCAATTGGCTAGCTCTTACATAATGTCCTTAGCCGTAGGCGACACCATGGCCCGGCACGCCCTAATGGTTCTTTTCTTTTTATCATTCACCTCTATTGCAATCCCTTCTGCTATATCTACTCACGTTGTTAAAATGTGCGATAACAACCAAAATATCACGTCGGCGGGAGATATCGGCGAGGCTGCTCGGAACAGTGGCGATAAAAGAAATGAAGGAAATGATATCGAACAACAATGCCCCAGCTGGATTGAGGTGGATATCCCAAGTGATGTAACGACGACCGTGGAGGTTCCGTTTGCAACCCCGAACGCGTTCCCGACCAACGGGCCGCCCCGGGTATTGGCGACGATCAACGGGCAGTATGCCGGGGACTCTGGCATTCAGATGGATACTGGTTCGGTCAGTACAACAAAAACAACACCTTTAACCAGTAGCAGGATGAAAACTAACGTAAAAATCCCTTATTACAGACGGGCATAACAATTGGGAAAGGGACTTGGGTTGAAGCTTTCAACGGTAATTGGGACCAAGCTGTAACATATGAGCGTGGATGGAAGTTTCTCTCTTCATCAAAAAAGCTATATTCAGGTAAGCTAGTAACCGTGTCATGAAACAGGTTAACCAGTCCGTTATTGTACTAGTTTGCTAACAAAAAGTTTCCTTTGAAGGGTATTGGGTACCAACTACAGTAGTGTTCCAGAAGAGAGACGCGAACGGAAATCTAGTAGATCTGTTGAAGTCAATTGTCCCCGTACTTGTTTTTGACACTTACTACATCTGCCCAAAGTTCACGAACTCTCAAGGGGCAACATGTACAGCCCCAACGGATACACAGACTGGGATGCTTAACGGATTGTATATGGGTGTAGGGTTTGGAAGAGAGCAGGATGGCATGATTATGTGTACACCAGACAAGAACCCCTTGTTAAACGTGGCTGAAGTGAACGGATCAAGTATTGGGGATAGCAAGTACCATATGGGTAAGTCTTTCTGGGTTGCACTAGTAAATGGGTGCTAAAGTTTGATGGCTCTGACATGTATCGGCATTGCAGGCTACATTATTCGCGCCCAATCCTTCGTATGGGGCCTCACAGCCTCTAACATTCAGAATTATAGATGGATGGCATTGGAAAAACAACCCAACGCAACAGACTACCGTGACTGGGCTATGGCTACAGCCGTAGTTTCAGTCAATAAAGGACAATTTCGTAGCGGCTCAGTATTAGCTGACACGGGTGTCACTCAAATGTACTTGTCATCACCCGATGTTCCAATACCAATACCGGCATCTTACTCTATAGACCTGAAAATACCTGATGTGGCCGCCTCAATCGCGGGATACATTATAACTGCGCTTCTAGAGGACGGAAACAAGACAGCAACTTCGTCTCTTGATGGGACTGCGCCCACTTACGTCGGCGCGACGAACACCGCTGGTATTGTTAGCGGGCCTGGCGATGGAGTGTTAGACAGAGTTTTTGTGAACACAGGGAGTAGATTTTGGGGCGGATACGAAGCAGCATTTGATGCTATAGGTGGGAATTGGGGAGTGAAACCACTTAATAATTAAAATACAAAGAGTTTAGCTAGTATACCGGTTAGAGAGCCAAAAGAGTCTCAACCGGATTTATTTCAAGGAATTTCCTGTAGAGTTAAAATTTACAGAATAGCGCGAATCCCCCAAGTTTGATAAAACTGGGAAGAAAATAGAGATGAAATTTCTCAAAAACAAGAGGCAAGGACTCCAATTCGCCGTGAAGAAATGCAGTACTGGCAACTAAGCAACGAGAGAAAAAGAAAATATACACATGAAATGAAATGCGAATCAAAAAAAATGTCTTTGATTGCAGAGGCTCCGTTGGGGATTGCCAAATGCCCTATCACAGTTCCCATTTGCTTTTTTGCGGGTAATAAGTTTCGAAAAAGCCTATTTATTATGCGATGTTAGATTGTCACCAGCTGGAAATATATGCTTAGTGTCCACATACCTTTGGCTTTCTCAGCAAACATTGTGATATCCTTTGGGTCTTCCGAGTGGAAGTGGTCGTTAAAACACACTTCTCCGGGTCTTTGTTCGATCCACTCTTTCGTTGAGTCTTCCACCACCTTTGCCGATTCCATCATCCCATACCGTGCATCAACCCTGGAGACTGTATACGCGTAGCGATGAAGGGCTCTAAGTGCAATTGATCTTTTCCTAGGATCGTCTGGTAAGAATGCGCTAAGTCCTACGGGGCCAGACTCTCTTAGAAGTGCATTTATCATGCAGTCGCCACAGGATCGAACATTCTTTCTCCACTTCTCGAAAATCAAATCCGTTGGAATCGACTCATCAGATTGCCCAGAAAATTCGAAGCATTGTGGATTCATTTCACATGGCTTTAGAGTCCTTGGCTCGTCGAATTTCTCATGGCTCATGAGCTTCTCATCGAATCTATTCGCCAAATCCCTTTCTTCCTCCATTGAAAGCCATACAGGGCCGTCGGCACTGCTCCATAGCGCCCTTGATGCTACGTTTGGTTCGATGTTTGCGTTCTTGTAGGATTCAGCCATTTTGTCGGGTAATACGGAACTCCTGGTAAAGCCGGTAGAGGTGTCGATGCTACTGAGACGGCTCCGAAGGTCGGTTATGTTGACAGTTCCCGTCTCATCATTCTGGAGTTTCCCGTAAAGATAACTCCAAATAAGCGACTCTCTGTGTCGCTCAATAACATACCAGTAGAAAAGAAACCAGATGTGAATGGAAGGGCTTTCGCCACGGAACCTCTGCGCGCTGCTGAGTTCAAACGCAGAAGGGAAAGTGGAACGAAGCTCTCGCAGAATGCTTCGAGACATTGAGTGAACTGTGTGCTTGTTGTAAGATCGAAACTCCCAACCGAATCTAACGTAAAGGAGATAACCGGAAAAGAATAGATATGGCATTTCCCCGGTTTTGTACTCAATGGTTCCAAATGCTGGTGGATAGTCGAGCACATAGTAGCCCCAGGCGTATTCAAACGTGAAAGGAAGGCCGTACAACGGTGAGTATATATCAGCTGCGGAATGTTGGTTCGCTAGAAGCATGTCGTCGCTGAGTGCTAAAAAATTGTCATTTTCTGACTGGAGACGGTCTAACCGGGCTTCAACTGAACAGGAAGAGAATGTGTCGACGGCGCAAGTGTTCACAAGAGTGGGAGAGACCAGCCATTCTTGAGGGATGATTTCTGGACCATTTGCTAGAGTCGTATTCAGCCAAAGAGGGGTTTGTGCCTCTCTGTTATAGTCGTTGTGCTTTGTCGATATGATACTGATCTTCCCCAGCGGATTTGGCGACCTTACACGACCGTTCTCGTCCTTCTCGAAAAACGTCTCAATACTCCGCATGCTATATCTCAGTTCATCCCAATCATGATGCCGATTAAGGGTGTCTCTTGCGTAGTCGGGCATTCCTATCAGTCTGCTTTTCGATTCGATGTTATTTTTGGCCTTCTGAAAGGCTGCTGAGCTACCATTCACCCAGGTATACACCACGTCAAGAACGGGTTGCTTTGGCTTTGGTGCACCCATGCTCAACTTTCCATTGGCAATCCAGTCATTTAGCCAGTCGAGATCCTGGTCCTCATCATTGTCAAGCACTTCCTCTAATGATATGAATACCACCTCTGGTAGAGATTGTGTTAGCACTTTTGCTGCATCACAGTTGAGCCACTCGCTCGCCGGAGCAACTACTTGAACTGTGGTACCCTCCTCAGGTGGCGGCGCAGGTATCTCCTTGGAACCAAAGATAAACGTCGACCATTCGTATGAAGAGATTACTGTTCCGACTTGATAATGTGGGCCTAGCAGCTGTGATACTCGTGCCCTTTCCCATACGATGGGTTCCTGTATCCTTAAATCGATTTTGTTGTAAATACAAAAGGCGGAGAATAATAAAGCGATACCAGAGGATATTGAAAATAAGAACACTAGCTTCCGTTTATTCCATCGTGGGTCTTGACTCAGGAGAGGTAAAGAATGTGGGATTGGTCGGTAGCCCGAAGATCGGCTGATTAGGTGGGCCGGTAGGAGAGGCGTAAGGTGATGTATGCTGCGCCTGAAGAGTCTTATCGGCATACTAAGGAGTTCATACACAGTTGAGCGTGAAGGGAATTTATCAGTGTTATAGGAGTAGTCGTCCATCTTGAATTCCATGACTGCTAAGTCGATTGATCATTCCATTTAGCTTTGGCCTTAAGTATCTGCAGAATGAGGTGTCCTCGACAAAGTGGCATGGAACGCCTTACAATGATTATATCGTCTATATCACTACAAGAATATGGCACATCTTCTGATATAACTTCTTTCTTTCCCTAAGCTTGTTCTTTAGAACTGGCCTGTGTTACTACGGTGTAGTCTCGCGGTGTATCTTAAGAACGACTGCTTGTTACGTACACCCGTTGGTAGCTCGACTGAGGGAGGAAAAATAAAAATAAAAATAAAAGTAAATATAAAATAAAAATAAGATGAAAAAGTAGCGGAATGAGAACAAAATAGATGGTGAAGGGAAGCTAATAAATAGACTATGAAATATTAGAAACGAAAACTGCCAGAATCGTTTCTTCGCATTTCGGAATAAAGAGAAAGAGATGCTGCTTCTAAATCTTGATTAAACAAGATCAAAGAAGGGAGTTATAGAAAGAAAGAAAAAAAGAACCAAGACTGTCATTTGACAGAAAGGAGAGCGAATTAAGACAAGTTATCAGAAATTGTAAGAAAGAGGAACATGATAGGGAAAACTTTCGTCTTTGTCGACACTGGGAAAGACACACCAAGCTCTTGGCTTGGGCAGGCATCTCCAGCTTTAAAAGGGTATCCCCTATCTCTCTAACAAACTCGAGTAATGATTTATCCAATCGGCAGTTCTCCTGGTCTTTGATATTTTCTTCTTCATGTTTTGGCAGCAGCCTTTCCGAAGGCTGTACTCCACATTTGCAGGATATGCTGTCGGCCCTGGTGCTGTTGAAACAGCTCGGGTTATGATCTTCAACTGCGTGTCGTGTGCCCCTTGTCCAAGACGGGTGTGCCAAGCCTTTAAATAGGCGTGCCAAGAGCTAGCAATAGCCTCTGGATCCCTGCTGCGTATGTCGACAATCAAAACTGCACTGGCGTGGTGATGCCCGTCAGTGGGGAAAAGTCCGTTGAGCTTGGTTGGAAATAGCGACTTATCTGGTCACCCCTTTTGCACGCTTCGAGTGGTTGAGGGGTATTTCGCAGTGTATTTTTGTATATTTTTGAATGGGCTTGACAAGTCACCTTAGCTAGAGAGGATTCGATATCTTCTTAATTGAAGTCTTTGTTTGAGTGTTCGAGCGTTTGCTATTTTCTCGAAATATTAATGTGTTTGTGAGGCTTGAGCCCCGGATTTAATTTCCTGCCACAATGCTATTGGTGTTGTGCCTCCTCGGCTATTGAATTCCGGCTTGGCCCAATCTTTCAAGCTTGAGGGTTCCTTAAAACGCCCTTTTAGCCTCCGGATACAGGCAGAGAGCGGTTTTAATTTCATCATTGTGGGGTCGAGCGGCGTTCAATGTAGAGGACCTCTCGGATCAAACTGGATCTGATTGCATGTCGCGGACATTGTGCATCGCCGCTATCCGGCAGTCTCTAATCAGGATGGATCAGCCGTCTACGGTCCAACTGTGGAGTCAGGACTCGTAAGTGTTATTTGAACACTGGCGGTTGCCCAATGGAATCCGGAAAACACTTCTGATACTAAGAAAATAAAAGTAAAAAAGTAAAAAAAATCCGGTGAATACATGCGCTTCGACTCCCTCCGAGAGCGGCTATAATAGTAAGATTATTATCCAGTGCGGCGTCCATATATTTTACGTAGAGTAAGCCAAATACTTCTGCCGTCGAACGTTCGAGCACCAGGCCAAGATTGCCGGGTATCCGTCCAAAGATATCATATGCCCAATCTGATCAGAGGGACCCGAGGGGTTTATAATAGCAATCTTGTTACCTGATATTTAAGATCTAGCACACCCCGCAAGAAAGGTAAAATAAAATATCTCAAGCATAATGCAGTACAGCCTGAATGGAAGTGAACCCTTCGAAAAAGTTTTGCCTGTGCTCAGCCGAAAAGGAGGCAGCGCCCGTTTTTCATTGTACTTCAAAGAGTCTGGGATGGCTGAGTGCTTGAGTGCTGAGGCAACTATCAGTTCTACTCATGTATGTACAATTTCTCTAAATTACTCGTCTTTGTCAGGCGTTGAAGCTCGGAATTGAGTACCAAGCAAGATATTGCAGGGCTGTCTTAAACATTGCGGGACTAGTCTTAAACAGTCCACGAGCCAGGCAGTTAACTGCCAATCTAAGAATATTAACGTGTTGGCTGTCAAATGCAGTCTTGGTCTCGAATTGCTCGCATGCGCATGGAGAGACTTATGTTTCCAAAGTTTCGATTGTAACGAGGCTGAATTGTGACGATGGATTAAACAAACCTCAATTGATCAACTATAAAAATATTCAAGATAACTCAGTGATTTCTCATAACGTAACACCAGTTCCTTAGCCATAACCTGGCAGTGAGGGCAGTGGTACCATGGTGATACCATTTCTCATAGCAATGTCTGAGGCTAGGCAAAAAGCCGGCACTTTCACTGAAAGCCGAGGCTAGACCGCAATGCTGATCAGCTGAGACCATGCGATGAGCTTACCCCAACATTTAGGTTGCCTCGTTCTTTCGGGAATGAGAACCAAATGTCCCATGTAGGTAGAGCAGGAAGCTAGCTAATTCTTGCTTCACTTATCATGATCATATGATCATGAGTTGGGAACAAATGGTCCCTTAGCCAAAGTTACAGATTAAAGAGCGAGTAGAAATATCTCCAAGAAGCATCATTAGCGAGGCACCTGCGAGAAATGTCGAGTGATTGAACAAACATAAGTTTATGAAGATGAAAACAACAGCTTTGAAAGACCAGAGCATAGCCCAGCGTTAGTTTTGCCTCTTTGCACATAATATCTAGCACTGCGTAGTTAGCGTATCTTTGCGCCCGAAAGCTGCCATTCGCGTCGCAAGCGCAAGGCCAAATGCTCTAAGCAACAGCCTTGCTCACAGTGCATGCGACTGAGTACTTATTACCGACATCCATAGGTTATTTAATTCGTTTCCGAAATTTCATTCGTGTCAATCAATAATATGCGTTAGATATTGTTGTCTGTGCGATGGGAAGAAAGCAAAGCCTGTTATGAGGACAGGCGGGGTCGAGGCCCTCCCACGTCGTTTATCAACCTTAGAACAAATGTTTATTAGACAAATAATGTTGTTAAAACCTTTGATCGAACGTGCTTTGACAGAGCCAGGCAATACATCACCAATCCAAAGAATCAAGATGCAGACGGCACGCTATGTCGCAGCACCCATTGAGATTTACGGCGTGACGAACAAACGACCAATTTTCTAGAAATTAAACAGCCGCATTCTTTCTGTCATGCTTGCTACCTATTTTTTTTTGTCATTGAACAAAGGCACTTTGCAATTTGGGATTCAGCTCCATCATGGGCATTAAGACCGATGCTCACCTTGTTGGCCAACAGGTATGAGCTCTTCAATAATGTAAGTATTGGCTTAGCGCTTTAATATCCCTTTCTAACATCAGCAGCATATCTAGCCAGTGACAATTATTTACATGGGAATCCTGGTAGGTGAACTTTATTACATGTTCCACTGCGTGCAAATCCTTCGGCTCCTTGATGTTGTTAGATTCCAGTTGGGTGTATTCGAATCTTGTGTCCAACCTACGTTTATGACATTATGAGTTCCTACTGACTTGTTACGCGAAGCACAGGTTCTAGTTAAGTTGTTACTTTAGGACATCAATGCGGTACATCTGGGAGGAGCAATCATTCCTTACCGCGTTGTGGTACTATGTGACTGGGGTTCAATTGATGGCAAGCTCAATCGCTGGTCGACATTCACCATTGAGATATGCAGATCTAACCAACTTGTAGATTGGAGAGCTTGGTGCTTATGGCATTTCTCATTACCCGCACGGTGTTATTTACTCTTGGCAACTTTCCTTTCTCGTCCTTAGGCTAGCGACCTTTGTGGGCCTTTTGCATCGAGTATATATTCATGCGTATCGATAAGTTCTATCATCGGACGATAAAGTTAACATAGTGCGCCTTGGGGCTCAAATGAATATTTCATTTTGGAATCTGGCCTTGTATCTTGGTTGTACGTTTTGTTCTGACGTTTTGGTAGCTGAGGTTATAGTTACACGAACGATTCAATCCCAAAGCGTCGAGAGCAGGAAGAGCCTCGCCAGCACGAACGTTAATTTGGGTCTGGGATTCAGCCGGTGTCGCAGGGGGGTGCCCCGAGCCCCGCGGACCCACCTTGAACCCTGCAAATTTGCACACCCGTCGGGAGGCTCTTGGTGCTTTCCCCGTCTCCAACTACTCTTCGATAGCTGACTCATGGAGGATATTTTTTGTCAATGGTGTTAAAGGTATCGCGACTTGGTTAAAAATCTTCACCGCATCAACCGATTGAGTTCGCCACCACATTTTACATTGCGCTCTGCATTGGTAAGCAACTTCCATCAACACATCGATAAAAGAGCAAAGCTAACGGCGCAGAACAGAAATTCGAATCATCAAACCATGGCCTCCCCACCAATACACCTCCCTCTCAGCGACGCTGCTCGCGGTGCTGCCCGTATCCGGACCTCATCACTGACTGAAGCGATCAGATCAGAAGCCGCTGCGAAATCTGCCGCGGAATGGACCCCTTCGTCCTGGCAGGCAAAGCCAATCAAGCAGGATGTTGCTTACCCAGACCGTGCTGCCTTTGAGAAAACATTGGCGAAACTTGAGTCTCTGCCAATGATAGTCCATCCTACTGAGATTAACAAGTTAAGATCTAGCTTGAAGGCTGTCTGCGAAGGAAAAGCCTTTCTCCTGCAAGGCGGAGACTGTGCCGAGCTCTTTGACTACTGCACTGAACCTCAAATTGATGCCAAGATTGCGCTTCTCCTACAGATGTCGTTGGTGCTGATCCACGGTCTGCGTCTTCCTGTCATCCGTATCGGTCGTATTGCTGGTCAATTCGCCAAGCCTCGCTCTTCCCCTACCGAAATCGTTGACGGCAAGGAAATACCATCTTTTCGCGGCGACAATATCAATGGCTTCGATCCTAGCGAACGCATTCCAGAACCTGCCCGCTTGGTACAAGCATACTTTCACTCTTCAACCACTCTAAACTACATCCGAACCCAACTCTCCGCTGGCTATGCCGATCTGCATCACCCTTTCAACTGGTCCCTATCTCATGTCCAAGACTCCGAGATAAAAGCCAAGTATCTAAAAACCGTCGAGGCTTTGACGGATAGTCTGAGTTTTATGAAAACCATCGGTGCTGATACATCGAGTTCGTTGCGAGGCGTCGACTTTTACACATCTCACGAAGGGTTGCTACTTGAGTATGAACAAAGCTTCACCAGGAAGTGGAAGCCAACGCCTGGAGTCAATGGCGGAAAGGAAGGGTGGTACAATACGTCTGCGCACTTCATCTGGATTGGTGATCGAACAAGACAATTGGATGGCGCGCACGTTGAGTATTTTAGGGGCATTGAAAACCCGATTGGTATCAAGGTTGGGCCAAGTTTCAAGGAGGAGGAATTTCGCAGTTTACTAGATATCGTAAATCCGAGAAGAGAACCTGGAAAGGTAACTTTGATTACACGATATGGATGCGAGAAGATTGAGAAGATTCTGCCGGGACATATCGATGCCGTTGTGAAGACTGGCCATCCTGTCATTTGGTAAGATCCTCCTTTCAAATAGGGCTAGAGGAGGCGGTCTTTTTAAGATGGAGGAGCTAATGAGAGGTTTAGGCAATGCGATCCTATGCATGGAAACACTAGGTCGTCACCAGAATCGGGTGTCAAAACTCGACAATACTCCTCCATCATGTCAGAGATTATCTCTGCTCTGAAGATTCACAAAGAGAAGGGTACTTGGCTGGGTGGTATCCACCTTGAGCTTACTGGGGTATGTTACTATTTAACGGGCCTTGCTGTCTGGTAAAGCCTACTAACAGGAGACTGAATTATAGGACCCGGTGACCGAGTGTGTTGGCGGTTCTGAAGGCCTCACTGATAAGGATCTCTCTTTGAACTACCAAACTTATTGCGACCCTCGGCTGAACGGCAAGCAAGCTCTTGATGTTGCTTTCACTATCTCAGACTACTACCGCGAAGCGAATAGCAAGACCGCTTAATTTGTTAGATTGCCCGCACTTACAGCTATATGGCGGTGTATAGACTGGAAGGACGATTTGTATATAAGTGTATAGCAACTACTCAAAAGTACCGAGGCATAAGTGCATTGTATATACACGAGCATCTATCAAGACAATAAAAGTTCTGCAATGGATCTGAATTTTGAATGAGCATAATACATGATCTAAACATATATGTGGGAGCAAACACGTGCATGATGGAGGCCTCTATCCACCATTTGTGCTATAGTTTACCAAGAAGCCTACAAAGATTAGGTTTCTTGTACTCTGTAACGCCAAGTTTTTGATATCACACCTCTTCTTTGATAGTTTCAGTCTTCCTCGGACTCTTTCTCTCCCTCTCACCCCGTTTCATCTTGCCATCCAGACGCCGACTCCAGCTACCGCTCCTGCCATCCACCCCATCATCTGGTCGTAGACTCAAATCACTCCCGTTCATAAACTCGCAGCTAACCCCGCCATATAATGGGACACCTCTCATTGTTCCCCCTTTTGCCCCGTTGTTCTTACCCATTTCTCGACGTTGCTCCACGGTTCCCTGACTATTCAGTTTATTCTGATGCTCTCGAATCCACCTTCTGGCTCTAACTCTTCGCATAACTTTCTGCAGACCTAAAACCACCACGGCAAACACCAAGAATGCAGCAAACAGAGAAACCCAGATGATTACCGCTGGATGAGAGAATATCGCATTCGTGAGCATAGTCTGGTTATTTGGCAACGATGTAAAGTACGGCGAATTTGGGTTGAACCCAGGTATATTTTGCTTGTGCGTCTGTTGGGTTTCGTGGGCGATTGTGGATTGCGAGACTGTAGAGGTTTCAGCGAGTATTTCTGTTGTGGTGGTGAAGGTCGTTACTGTCTGAGTGGTAGTGGTATAAACTGCGCTTGAAAAAATCGGAAGCGTGCTGCCCCTTATTTGCTGGGGAAAGTGGTATAATGCTACGACTATATTGGATAGGAGGTTTTCTTGTTGGATTGATGAAGAGAATTGAGAATAATGAGGAGTCGTTGGTGTCAAGGTACTGAAAATGGAAGAAGAGGATCTTCCCAAGGCATATACCGAAGTACTAATATTAACTGTATTCATTTTCCTTTTGTATCTGATTGGGAAAATTAGCAAATTCAAGGTGTAAGAACAAGTTCTAAAAGCGCTAGAGCAAGATATGGTGACGGTGTGATAGTGGCTAAATTCTGAGGATGAAATACCAGCACATGTATTAACATTACTTTAGGCTCAGATAGCCCATTGAATTTCTGTCATACCTCAAATTTATGTGACTTGTATTCAGTTGTTTTATTGGTTTTTTGGAAGGTAAACACAGCTGTTTCAAGATAGACTGATCGGTCGAGCATGAATTTCGTGGGCTGGGATGCACGATACCGGAGAGTTGCAACAGCACAGAGTATTGTCGACCAACGATTGAATTCTGGATAATAATATATATCTTAAATCTGAGAAACTAATAATTACATAAAACCTAGTCAATATTGCTGAATCAACTATAAATCTATAAATTATATTCTAACATATCAGCTAAAACAATACTTTTGATCCCAGGTGCGAGGGAGACATCCTAATCAGCCAGTATAAGCAGGCTTAGGTTGCGATATATCAGCCGACCCATATGCAGGTCCGCAATCGTTAAGATTGTTACTTGAATACTCATGATAGCTATTCTCTACCGGTGCAGCGGGTTCTGGTGCAGAATGACCGTAGTCGGTTTTGCTCGAATCTCCGTTTTCGTAACACGTAGCCGATGTCGTGCCGATGTCGGGCGTGAGGGTATGATCCGAATGGCCCCACAAGGGAGCCGCATGTGCATCGTTCATATGGCCGTCTGCATTTTTATCGTCGGTATTGTGATGTATTTGATCGTAAGAATGATCGAAAATGTCTCCACCAACCTTACCAGCTGTTTGAAAGGGCATAGTCATAGGCGTTATAGTACATGTACTTCCACTTTCCTCATCAGCGGCCTTAGCTATCTCCTTGACTGCAATATGCCTCGATCTCCCTTGCCGTATGCGTCTTATGGCAAAACAGGTTATGATAATGAGTCCTATTAGTCCGACGAAGCCAAGTATTCCGACTAACACATATGTATCTTTTTTCCCCCAGTGGAAAGGGGTTCCGCCGTTGCCAACTTGGATTGGAGGTTGATTGCTGTGGTGATTTCCTTTGAATTTGTTGCGGCTACTCCCAAAGAATTTTCCACCGCCGGAAATTCCTCCATTTTTCTTGAGGCCCTTAAAGGCGGATTTTATGACGGACTTGATACCCATAATGGCTAGTATTGGCGTAGGAGATGATAAAAAGGTCTTTTGAAGGTGAATGGGTAAACAGAGTTTGAATAGTACTTCTGTAACGAAGAGAAGTGCGAAGAGAGGGCAAAGGGAAGGATTATGGGGATATGAAGTAGGCTAGCGAGTTTTGCGAAAGATCACTCGATGGGTGAGGCCAGGAATTCCGAAAAGGGAGGATTGCTCGATGCAACCGGGGATCATTCGAATGAGCTATTTATATCTATATTTCTATATCGTATGAGAATCTACAACATGGAATAGTTTCAAAATGATACTACGAATACGACTGTCTCATTAACAAATAGCGAGCTATGATTAATTTTCTTCGATGGGATATGTATTGGGGTATGAAGGTTTGATTTAATGGGCGATGGAGTCTGGCATCCTGAATGCGTTAAGACATCACGAAAACTCTAATTTGCTCAAATTAATGCCGCTCCGCGATTCATTGATCTACCTACTTTGTCTCTACAGTCAAAAACACATGGCACTCTTGGTCTTATTCCCATATCTACCTCGCAAACAGCTACACTTAGGATCAAGACAAAGAAATGATTCTCCACGACATAATTGCATTTAGGAAAATTCAATCACGAGATTCCATCCGGGTATTCAGCGGGGAATCGATTTGAAACTCCGCCAATTCGGAACTCTAAATCCCGTTTGGGTAGAAGAAGTGAGATCATGAGATAAGAATGATTAACATTGACTGTACGGAGACTTTCAGATCTCGTGGCAAAGTCCGAACCCTCCAGGGGGTTGAGTTGGAGACAAAAAGGGTTTGAACTCAATCTTTAATCAGAAACGTTTTTTTATTTGCTGTGCTAGTAGTATCTTTAGACTATGATAGAATCGTCAAAAACTCGTATATAATGTAGACTGAGGACAAATTTGCAAGTTACGTGGAAGTTTACAGTCAAGGAACTCTTTTATATGTAACCTGGCATTTACACAAACGTATGAATTCAAGCGTGATAGTCAAATGCCGAATACTAGTAGAATATTCAAAATACAATGCAACCTTGGTATACAACTATATATTATTTAAGAAAAAAATGGCGCTGATACTATTTACCCCTTCGATTAAACTGACAGGGTTTCGACTGGATACTTTCTGAATTCTTGCTCTTTCATTTCCGATCTGTAGGTATCGTGATTGAACCTGTCGTTTTCGGAATCCAGGGAGTTTGAGACTGTATAGAGCGGTTCTCGTGGCTCTCGTGGTCCTGCGCCAACTGGTGGATGTTCCTTAGGTAGCCGGCACCGTCCTCGTCGAGGATGATCTTCTTCTGTTTCTCTAATAGCGGAAGTCCGGTTACCAGCTGTTGAGCTTCTGCTTCTCCTTTCGCTGCCTTCTCGTCGTGTCGAAGTCTCTGTGTGGTATTCTACTTTTGGTTCCTGTTGCTCTCTGTTTATTTTCTCTTCAACTTCTCTGGCTTTTTGTTGCATTTCCTGATGTCTTATTATCTTGGGTATTACAACTGAGATGAATACGAGGAAAGCAATGGCTCCTAGGGCAATGAGAACACCAATAATAGATTCTTTGATGAAGCTGGGGATTTTGTGCCCGACCTTCTTTCGAGGATCCATAGTAGATGAGGAAGATAATAGCCAACGAACACTAGGCTGCCAAGATGGCTGATAAGAATAGTGTTAAAACGGGGATGCAGCCTTCTAGCAATTCTGGCATTGTTGTATGTAAGTAAAATGTATCTTGAGATTGCCCGGAAGCCGAAAAAACAGCTTTCCAGATGGTCTATGAGTGATATTCGCCTCTGAAAGGACATGTAAACATGCACTGCGGCTCACTGATCGGAGCGTGCAATTATTACAGATTTTGCGTTGATCAGAGGTCGTTTTTGAAGCCGTCTCGTGCGCAGTCTCTATACTTCGATTGTTATTTGGATAGGAGGAAATAGAACAAACGTTATTGGTATCTTTCCAATTTCTAAGATTCATAATTCTATCCCCTTGAGCTCAAACTAAAGAGAGCCAGAAACCTGAATTCCTAGCAGTACTAAAAATTCTGGCACGCAGATACATGCAACAACAATAAGAATAAAGTAAACGCCAATTAGCCTCGAAACCAGGCGCTCGAGGCAAAGGATAACAATAAAAAATGGCCCACTGGGACATTTCTGCCTATTCTGACAGCAGTTTCCCAGATTTCCTCATAGCCTTTCGCCTTCTCGCTTGGGTATTGTGGGTTGTATTGCCGCTGGAGTGAGTCGGATTCGCCACATCATTAATATTATCAAAGCCATATCCGGTTGCTTCAGAGTCCAAGCAACGGTTTGACATATTTATATCCTGATTTTCGACCCTCTCAGGTGTGCCTATTTCATTTCTTTTCTCCGGATGCAGTGGGTCGTAGGCACCATGAGGATTTAGTGCGACCCGCTCCTCTTCAAACCTTAGAAGCATTAGCGGATCAATAGTCGGTTGCTGTTGATGCACGATCCTGTCTTCGTCTAGACCCGAGAACGCCATATGCATCAAGAAGTGGCCAATTACTAAGAGGATGAACGAAGCGAGCAAGCCGAGCGCTGAGATGATAATATTTAGCCAATCTGGACCGGGAGTACGAGTTGCTGTTACTGTTGCTGTTGAGCCATTGTTACTAGGACCAATTACTGAAAGCATCTTTACTCGAGAGGCCAGCTTTGTTTTTTGTCGCCTAGGTTAATTCGCCAATGATGGTTAAAATAAAAAACAGAGCAGCGGGCAATGCATATTTGTGTTTTGGACGACATTTATAACTTACCTGTTTGTGAGTCTAGTGCATACAGTGCTGCAAACTTTGAGGCCCCCAGCGTGCGTGTGCGAAATGGTTGAGAGTTGATGATAAATGCTACCGACATTATTCTTATACACGTATGGATATATATCGTACTGATAACTATTTTGATATAATTTCAAGTATCGTGACCGTCGTTGATTGGCTGGCGATGATATGGATTAAACTCCATTTGTTAGGTTTTAATGTACTAAATGATCTCGTTCATCTTTAAAGCTCCAAATATCCGTGATATGGCGCCCATAGTACGAATAACTTATCCTAATTGGGATCATTTGTCATGAAGAGCTTTCAGTCAGCGTATATTCCGGCGGACTTTCCGACACTGTTTTATATGAGGGCAAAGTTTGGACGGAGGCCGAATCGTCTTCTAAATCTCGCTGCAATCTGAATTCTGCTACTCCACCGTCTGCCGGTTCCTCATACCGCTGCTGAGTGTCGTCTATATCTAGCTCTTCAAATTCCACCCCGATGTCGAGATCACTTGCCTGCTGTGTTTCCAACCCTTCAAGGTCGGAGTGTTCTTGATGATTTCCACGCTCTTCTGCTGGGCCTCTCCCGATGCAGCGTTTGATAGTCAAGCCGCACAATATCAAAAGGCCGACGAGGCCTATAATTGCGGTGATCCAAACTGGAGACAAGCCGATTATAATCACGACAATTGCAATTACATCCCCTTTCTGCTTCCCAAATGGAGGATTGCTGGAACTCACAGGCTCCATCTCTTAATCATTTAGTTCCTTGGCGTGTGGGTATCTGGAGAAATAGGCAGATTGGAATTATATTCTTTTGTGATGTTGAGAAAGGCAGCCACATTCGATCGATATGATAACTGGAAGCGGCCTTCTCGAAGTTTTATACGTTATTATTTTATGGGATTTGATTGAGATTAGAACAAGGTATCGTGGTCATACACAGGGATCGGGGGCAATGTGGCTTCTAGACATGATTGCAACGCTAGAGATCCTCAGATCAACATTCTAGCCCTAGATATTTCTGGATGACTATTTGCACATTTTTTAATCGGATCATTGATGTCTCTTTATCCGTCATAAGCTCAATTTGTTATATTATTTACATATTTATTGTTTGTCTCGTAAACTAGACGCCAGTCCTTTTTTGGGCTTGCGTTGATTTATTGTACAAAATTTGCTATAAATATTGCGGTCTATGCGCTAGAGTCTGGCATAGAAACAGACAAAGGAGTACCAACCATCATATCTACAGAACTACTCTGGCTAATTCGACCCAATTCTAAATTACATAGATCTACGCCAATAACAAACGTGTTTTACGAAGAATTAGATTCTTGTTGATTATCATTACAGCAGTAGTACAAGGAAAGCATATCTCGTGAGCCACATTGATGTTACCGCATGTCAACTTTCCGTTTTGCTCGGTATCTCCAATAGCGTCTCATTTAATTAGCCTGGCGTGCGATCATATTGCTCGCTTTGGAGCTCGCTTAAACGGCTTGGTGATGAAAGTTAACCCTGGATTGCAATCTGCGAAAGGTATCCTTTACTAGTATATAGATGAAAACCATGATGGGGATAGCGACAATGACGAGAATGACGGCGATGGCCAGCTTTTTGGACCTGATGACTTCTCCATGGGGAGTAGGTGAGAAATGTAATTTGTGAGCCCCGACGGGAAACTCGGAGATTGTGGAATGTGTTCTGTATAGACGAGGCATCTTTGAATATCATACATCGAAGGCTGGGTATGAATTGTGGTTATAGGCTTGAAATAGAGGAAGTATGTACACATCCGTACGATGAACGGTGTACACTGTCTTTGATACAGATGTAGCCACCTGTACCGTACGCATTCGAATATGCAGACATAGTAGATCGAAGGTTATCCAGCGCCAGACCAGCGGATCAGAAGGAACATCATTGACAACACATTGGGCTTGACACTGCAGGCTGAGCTGTTGAATTTACAAAGCCGGTTAGCACGATTGCGAGCTTGGCGGGGACCCGCAGCTGCACCTGCAGAAAGGAAGGCGGCTAGAATCAACCTCGTGTGGTCCGCCAATGCGGGCAGAGATCGAGGTGGTGCTATGCGGGTTTAATCTATTTGCCGGGTAAAATACTTGTTGGAGCCGGAATGTAACACGGTTGCCATCCATCGCGACAACCAATTTTTTCTCTCTCTTTGTCGAACTAGGACTACGGGGCAGCGGCTCCCTCCTCCTTCTCTCGATAGGTACCGTCCCTTTGTGCTGATTGTCGGAATTGGCAGCTATTGGATATTCCTCATGAGCACCTCATTCTTGGGTTCGTAAAACGGTTTTCTCTTTCCTGCATTCCGAAAGATCTTAAAGATCCCCCAAAGAGAAACGGCATCGGCGTGATGATTGGGTGGAAGCTAAGATTATCAACCTCGTGCTCATAAAATAGCTGCTAGTCGACAGATATACCCAAAGCTCCCACCGTTGACGCCCTTCCAACGGCGCCTACAAAGCTGCTCCTCTCTCCAATCTCCTGTTTCGATATCGATCGTTAAACACCTCCCATCGCCCTCGTAAGCTAGACAAACAATTGCACCCGAGAACACACTTATCATACCATTCAAGATGGTTCGAATCATAGACGCTGATCCGTCGCTGATATTCTCCTATGCCCTTCTCGTCTTGTCCAGCTTTGTTACGTCTGTATCCTCGTGGAACAAGCTCTCTGATGGAGCTCTCAAAAAGCTCCCCTCTCCTGGGGACACCCTTCACCCAGATCTTGGCAAGCTCCTCAAACCGCTCTTGATACCCCGAGTTGTCAACACCGAAGGGTCAAGAAAGGCCCTGCAGCATTTTACAAACTTCTTTGCCGATCTAAAATGGAATCTCAACTATGACAATTTTTCTATGCCGACGGCTATCTCCTCGGATCCCGTCCCGTTCTCCAACTTTTGGGCTACGTTGGACCCACCATGGAAGAAGGATAGCCACGAAGGCGAAATTGGAAGACTGGTGTTGGTAGCACACTATGACAGCAAGATCGAACCGAAAGGCTTTATCGGAGCGACGGATAGCGCTGCGCCATGCGCTATGATTATGCACATTGCAAAAGCTGTAGATAAAGCGATGAGGAGGAAGTGGGAGAAGATGCAGAAGGACGGAGACGAGTTTGATATGGCAGACGAACAGGGCATTATGGTTCTCTTGCTCGATGGAGAGGAGGCCTTTAAGTTTTGGACCCGCGACGATTCGATATACGGAGCCAGGTTGGTCATGCATAAAACTCAATTGAACTTTGGAGAGGAGTTCTGGTAGTTACACGGACCAAATTTTACTAACACAATCTGCATATCGATAGGCATCTTGCCGAAAAGTGGGAATCTACCATGAACGCTGCTCACAGCACCTACAAGAACCATCTATCCTCGATAAACCTATTCGTCCTCCTCGATCTTCTTGGGTCACCCAAACCGCGAGTACCATCATACTTCAAAACTACCCATTGGGCCTACCAGCATCTCGCAGATCTTGAAATACGACTACGCGCTATGGACCTACTTGAATCGGGCAAAGATCACCCCCTATTCCTGCCGGACCGCGACAAGACTGTCTTCATGGAAGGTTTGATGATCGAAGACGACCACATCCCATTCTTGCAAAAGGGTGTTGAGATCCTTCACCTTATTGCCTCTCCGTTCCCTTCCGTCTGGCATACGATGGAGGATGATGGGCAACACTTGGACAAGCAAGTGGTGAACGATTGGGCAGTAATAGTGTCTGCTTTCGTGGCTGAGTGGTACGGACTAGAGCCATTTATGGTAGACAATGGCGACGGGATGAACACAATTGGGAAGAGGGGTAACAAGACTGAGTTATGACCCTAAGTTAACAGATGCATATTTGTACTTGGGGTACTAGTTGTCGGGATCGTAGGAGCTTCTACTTTGGATATCATCTGCTCCAGAATCGCGTTTAGATCATGATACTAGTACATTTTTACACTCTTAGATCTCATCTGGCGGTCTCTCAGGCTTTTTGTATCTTCTCCTCCTCGTTCGTCGCCATTGCCATTATTACTATTATTATTATTTTTGTACATAGATTTTGTGCAATTTTGGCCAAATCCACAATTTACTCTAGTATCACAGGGCAAAAAAAAAAAATTTAGGTTGTGATTGAATTCGTTGAGTTTGCGATATACACGCCTGTCCGATGCAATGTGGAGATCGACTGTTGCACAACGTCAACTCCAACATCTTCAACCGTGCTGACCGAAATTCTGCACTTGCAAAAATGCATGTATTGTGATGTCAATTTGAAATTTTATCAACTCAAAGCGGGGCGCTATTCTGGGGGACTACCAAGGCAAGTATGAATCTTCGGCAGATACCAACGGATTATGTCTTCTTTAGGGAAGCTTTGGCCCATGAATCATTCTGAGTTCGAATTGATCATTTAGTCAGCAGCTGGCAGTGCAAGTCGAGAAAAAAAAAAAATTCGATACTATCCCGCGGATAAAACCGGTAGAGACATTCCAATGTCTTGACGGGAACGTCGAGATAAGCTGCAACAGCGGTAGGGCTGATGGTAAGGCTTGGTGGTGAGTCAAAAGTGCAGTGCGGGAAGGGGGGAGCTCATAGTAGAAAGAGGCAAAAAGGTGCGAGTGCTCCGTTAGACTGGTAGTATAATGTTATGGACGGGGAACGATTTTGTGCCTACGTTCTGTGCCCACAGTTTGTGCCCGCATTCTGTGCCCACGCCGTGTGCCCACTCTGCTGCTATTTTCATCAATGTAATTTCTTTTTTTTCGTCCTTGGTATTTCTATGAAGAACACTTTGTATTTGCATGGCGATTGTGCATCAGATGACTCCAGACAGGCCTTCATTCATCCGTGGGCCGTGATTTAGTGTATATTTGCGAAGTGCGAAAGGACCCTTGAGATATCTGGCCAACGACACGGACAATGCAATCGGGTCTGCTCTACCGCGCTTTCACGTTCTTGGGAAGCAGATCCTGCTCTCGCCTAGCGGTCTCGTCATAATGAGGTTTAGACCACCTGCCAGATCAAGCGAAGTCCGCCAACAAGCATTCTGCCTGCGCAGCTGCGGCTTACTGAATACGAGAAGCTTAAGTAGTTATGTGCCGCATATCCCCGTGGGAGCACTTATGCATTGGATATGTATAATCAATTTCTGAACCGTCCGATCATGAGTCAAGAAGAGTTTTTTTCACCTGAACTTCCTTGAATGTAGCAAGTACCATTGGTGGCCTATCATGGTATCGATAGGCGGAACGGCATGTCTCACAAAGAGGAAAATCGAGGCAAGGGGTTCCCATCGATTAGAAAGAGGGCTTGGAATAGGTTTAGTTGCACACGGGTCGTCTTTGTGGGTACAGAGAAGCATGATAGACGGCATCTTCTTTGATACAGAACGGAGCTATGAAGTCGTTACGTTACGAGCAAACCGATACAGGCAAGCAGTGCTGTAATTAAGATTAGTTGATTGGTATCAGCATTCAGGTAACTGAAGACGAATCCGATCTTGGGACCTTCCCAACTTGAGGTACCGGATCCTGGGTACTGACTCTTGTTGGAAACCGTGATTACCAATATTAATTAGAGGCCGCAATAACCATCTGCGCTGACAGATCGTTATCGGTTTTGCCCAGAATTTTTTTTTTTTTGTGTACGCACGTAAAACTTCGAGATTCTGCTCGCTCGCATTGAACCTTAGAAACGAATCGGCATTGTGCGGTCGGGAATAAGAGTTTTGTTTTGTCTGTAAGAAGCGAAATGGCGAAGCAAACCCGACTTGGCTGGATTCCCATCACGCTGTTCTGTCAGGCGATCGAGCCCGGGTCGTCTACCGAGCCAGTCTCGAAGAGGTATTTACCTGAAAGACAGGAGCCAGGGGATCAGGGGTTTGGATCACAGGGCAGGCCACGACCGTGTACTGAAGTTTACGTACCAGTCACCGCAGCGGATTAAAATTGGGGACCGGGTTATGCAGGCCAGGGTAATATACGGATCCGCTACATTTCCTTCTTCTGAATGCAGTTGCAGTTGCAGTTGCAGTTGCAGTCACCCCATTTTTTTTTTTTTCTGCTGCTACTCGAGCTCGCTAGATTGTTACCTGGTGCGCCCAGGCCTTCGGAGTCGGGCTATATAGGCTCTGCCATATCTCGACATCATTACTTAAGTTTCATTTTATTTTTGCCCTCACCTACGTACAACCGCATATTTATATTTTAAGATTTATCGTTTTCGGATTTTCTCGTACCTTTCCGGTACGATATCGCTTAATCGAGTTTGTGTCCAACCTCTTGGTTTACAGCATCACAAGGCGACGCGGAACAAGCTAAATACTATTATCCACTACTAATCTTCTCCATTTTCGCTATAAGAACCAGGCACCAAGCACTAGCTCCCAAGAGTTCAAACATTTCCATTTCGACTTGCCCGTGCAGAATAAAGGAATATCTGAACATATTTTTCTGATTTTGTAGAGAGCGCTCAAACTCGAAAAACCCCGAAGGGCCCGTCCGGCCGCTTCCATCTCCCTCACCTATTCCCCTTCACCTCAACTCGGACGAACAAAGATGGATACCCAGCACCATCTGACCCTCGGTGAACTCGTCACGATTCTCGGTAGCATCTCTCTTCTACCCACCGTTGTCTCTACCGTTTTACTAGCGCCCAAATTCCACGGCGTTCTCGATAAGCGGAAACGGGAGGGCGCCATCCGCCTTACCGAGCTTTACGAAGATGAAGATGGTGTTGTAACAGAGGAATCAGAGAAGGAGTACTCGGTCCGACTGCAAAAGGCGATCGTATTGGTCGCTGTTGCAGCGGGAACAGGGTGCTCCTATGCTTCCTCGCTTAGAAGCATGATGCAGGAAGATTATAGCTTCATCATTGGTTGGTGGCTTTATACAGCAGCCTGGGTAAGCTATCTGCCAAAAACAGTGCGCGTCGATACACATTTGAGGACCCCGAAACTAACCCGAACTCTAATTAGACACTATTGCTCATACATTCGATATACTTCCAATTCGAACGTGGCTACCTCGAAACCTTTAGCTGTGCGGCGCACTTGCTAATTTCCGGCCTTGTTCTGTTCACTGCCCGCGGCGCTGAACTTACTCTCTCGTTTACCGATCTCCAAGTCTCTTTTAACGATGGCGATTGGTGGCTCTGGTCCGTCCAAGTTGTGGCAGCCGCCATTTTGGTTTTCGCTGCAGCTTGCGTACCGCGCCGCCCTAGCGTCGAGAAGGATGGCCGAAAAGTCGACAACATGAACGCTGTCTCTATATACTCTAGGACACTCTTCGGATGGATGCCAGATCTCTTCGCTAAGGGTTGGCAAACCGGACACTTGGATGAAAGCGACCTCAAACAGCTTCCTGACAAGCACCGATCTAAGACCTTGTATCAGGAGTTCCGTGCTTTGAAGCCACAATCTGTACTATGGTACCAGCTATTTGATGCCCACAAGTGGTACTTTGCCTTCCAGTACATCTATCAGACTGTAATTTGCTTTACTCAATTTATGCCACACTTCATGATGTTGCAGATCTTGAAGTCTTTGGAAGAGGCTTACCGGAAGCCTGATGGGGGACATAATCTCGCCTGGATCTGGGTCGTCGGCCTGTTCATCTCTATGGTTCTCAATGCCACCTTCACAAATGCGCTTTACTGGTTGAGCTTTGGCCAAATGAATCTTTACATTAGAAATGAACTCTCCACCCTTATATTCAACAAGACGATGAGGAAGAAGGACGTCAAGGGCGGACAGAAGGCCGATACCAAGAAAACTGGTGATGGCACTGAAAGTGTCGCTGAATCCGAAGACTCAACTACCAAGGACAAGAAAAAGGATGGCAAGGAGTCCGAAGATAACTCTCTCAAGGGACTACGACAAGGTGTCGTCAACTTGATCGCGGTTGATACATTCCGTCTTTCCAACTTCCTCTGCTTCAGTTTTATTTTTTACGAGTGCGCCCTCAGTCTTCTCATCGGTTTCGGTTTCTTGTTTACGATTCTTGGCTGGCAGAGTATGTGCGCTGGATTAACCCTGTACATATTTTTGACTCCCGTCAACCAGTACATGTCCAAGATCTATCTTGAGGCTTCAGATATGGTCATGAAAGTTCGAGATCGCAAGTTAGCCGTTGTCTCCGAGGCCCTGCAAGGAATCAGACAGATCAAATTTGCAGCGCTGGAAGACCAATGGCAAAAGCGCATAGAAGATGTCCGACAGGACGAAATGAAACAAATTTGGAGAACCGTCGTTGCGAACTCGTGGCTGATGGGTTGCTGGATTTTCGGTCCCATCCTCCTTGCTGGTATCTCTTTGGGTGCTTACGCTATTAAGTACGGTTCTTTGACTCCAGCTGTGGCATTCACCGCACTTGCCGTGTTCCAGGAACTGGAATTTGCCATGAGCATTGTTCCGGAGCTGATTGGAGATATGATGGATGCTAAAGTTTCAGCGGATCGTATTCAGAAGCATTTGGATTCACCGGAGAAGGAAGATTACATTCAAGATTCAAGCAAAATTGCTTTCAAGGACGCATCAATCGCCTGGGCTTCCGATGGGGACGAAAAGGAAGAAGATCGATTTGTAATTAGGGATATCAGCGTTGAATTTCCAATCGGAGAGCTATCCCTAATTACTGGTGCTACTGGTAGCGGCAAGAGTTTGATGCTAGCCGCTTTGCTTGGAGAAGCTGATTTGCTATCTGGATCCCTGGAAATGCCACGACCATTGCCAAAAGCTCTCAGGTACGACGCTAAAGTAAACCCTGATAGTTGGCTCCTAACTACTTCTACTGCATATGTCTCTCAAATCCCATGGATCGAAAACGCAACTATCAAGGACAACGTTCTCTTTGGACTGCCATTCCACGAGACGCGATATAACGAAGTTATCCGAGTCTGCTCCCTGAAGAAGGATATCGAAATGATGGAGGACGGCGACATGACTGCTATTGGTGAACAAGGTATCAACCTCAGCGGTGGCCAAAAGTGGCGTGTCTCCTTAGCCCGTGCTGTTTACTCCCGTGCCGGAATCCTTGTTTTTGATGATATCTTCTCCGCTGTTGACGCTCATGTTGGCAAGGAGATCTTCAAGAACTGTCTTACTGGCGAGATCATGAAGGGTCGCACCCGTATCCTGGTTACTCATCATGTTCAGCTCTGTCTTCCAAAAACCGAATATATTGTTGAACTTAAAGATGGTAAAGTCGAACGTGCTGCCACTGTTACCGATCTCAAGAGGACTGGTAGTTTGACGAAGCTCATCGCACAAGAGGAAGAAGCCCAGAAGAAAGACAAGGAAGCTACAGAGGAGGTCGCAATCGAAGAAATTGTAGCTGAGGCAAGTGGTAGCTCCAACGGTACTGCCAATGGTACTGCCAACGGCACCACCGCTCCATCGGAGCCCAAAAAGGCACGAGATTTTGTTAAGAAAGAGTTTAGAGAAAAAGGTGCTATCAAGTTCTCAGTTTACAAGAAATACAGCTCTGCTAGTGGTGGCTTTACCTTCTGGACTCTTTGCATTGGTTTCTTCGTCGCATCTCAAGGCTTTAATCTCGGACGTCAATGGTGGATGAAGCTCTGGACGGGATCGCAAGAAACCCAGGAAGCGATGCATCTCTATACCACGTCTTTCAGTCATCAAACTATCAACCAGTTAGTCGTTGTACTCCAGGAGGAAAAGAGTCTCACGTACTGGTTGGGACTTTACATGTTGATCTGCTTCGCCACCGGTATTTTCGCTACTTTCAAGTACTTTGTCGTCGCTCTCGGTTCCTATCGTGCCAGTATCAATCTCTTCAACGATATGACAAAGACTGTCCTCCGTGCACCAACCCGATGGTTCGATACCACCCCTGTCGGCCGTATTCTCAACCGCTTCAGCGCCGATTTTACAAAGATTGACTCCAACTTGGCCAACCACATTGCTTTCTTTGGATATTCCAGTCTTTCTCTCGTTGGTATCATTATTGCCGCAGCTTTTATCACACCAATCATGCTTATTTGCGCTCTCGTACTTTTCGGAATCGCGCTTGCTATTGCTATTTTCTACCTCAAGACGGCCCGAGAAATTAAGCGAATTGAGAGCGTGAACAAGAGTCCCATCTTTGAACTCTTCGGCAGCGTCTTGCTAGGCGTTGGAACCATTCGAGCATTTGGAGAGGACGAGGCTTATATCGAAAAGATGGACAAGAGAGTAAGCTTCCTAAATCGACTACCTCCAATTTCTTAAGAAACTCCATTTACTAACCGGTGTATAGATTGATACGTATGCCGAAGCAACTTTCTACACTCATCTCTCTAATCGATGGATGGGTATCCGAATGACATACCTCGGCGCTGTCTTCAGCACCTTGGTTGGTGGTCTCGTAGTTTCCATTCCAGGCATGGACGCCGCACTCGCTGGTTTCTCCATGAGTTTTGCTATGGAATATACATTCGCTATGATCTGGGCGCTAAGGCGGTACGCAGATCTAGAGCTTGATTTCAACGCTGCAGAGCGAGTTCTCGAATACTCTGTCATCGAAACGGAAGACCAGAGCGGAGCCACTCCACCCGCTGCATGGCCACATGAGGGTAAAGTCGTGGTAGAGGACCTTGTGGTTGCGTACGCCGACGATTTGGACCCCGTTCTCAAGGGTATCAGTTTCGACGTCAAGCCGAGAGAGCGTGTTGGTGTCGTTGGCCGAACTGGCGCAGGGAAGAGTTCTTTAACTCTTGCGATATTCAGGTTTTTGAAAGCGAGGGAAGGATCGATAACAATCGATGGGTTGGACATTTCAAAGATTACATTGAAGGATTTGAGAAGTCGACTGGCTATCATTCCACAAGATCCGGTTCTTTTCTCTGGCACGATTCGATCCAACTTGGACCCCTTTGACGAGCATACCGACGACGAATGTAGAAACGCCCTCTTCAGTGTCAACTTGGTGAATACCTCGGTACCTACATCCGGAACCGTCACCCCGAACCTTTCGGGCGCAAATACACCTGGAGGGTCACCTAAAAACACCAACGTCTTCTCCTCACTCGATTCCAAAATCTCAGAGGGTGGTCTCAACCTGTCGCAAGGTCAACGACAACTTCTCTGCTTGGCAAGAGTCATCCTTACCGGTGCCTCGATCCTTGTCATGGACGAAGCGACAAGCAGTATCGATCACGAGACCGATGCCAAGATTCAAGATGCAATCCGTGCTACAAATTACACTGTCATCACGATTGCGCATCGGTTGAATACAATTATGGACTACGACCGAGTGTTGGTGTTGGATGCAGGTAAAGTGGTCGAGTACGCTAGTCCGAAAGAACTTCTGGAAAATAAGGAGGACGGGAAGTTTAGAGCAATGTGTGAACAGACGGGTCACATGGAGGAGTTTGAGAAGATTGCGACAGAAGCCTGGGAGAAGGCCCAAGCGAGGTCGTAGGATTTCGTCGATCTGCAAAAGCTCCGCGAATCTTAGTCAAGGTATTTGTATATTGTATTTTACTTTTAAGAAGATTTTATGTCTTTTATATTTTTTATATCGTGTATTTGAAGTGCCTGTTTATAAACTTGGATAGCTAGAGCACCGGGTTGGGCCTTCGCATCGTTTACCAGAAAAGAGTTCTAGAGCCAGGCATTCCTCATGCTCACCGCATTTTAGAAGCTAGGTTAAGAATTGAATCAAATGTCATCACAATTATACCCAGATGAAAAATATATTTGTTATTCCCAGTCTTTTTGTTAGTGATATAGTTAATGTGATATATTGATAGAACAAAGAACATTCGCTAGTCTAAGATAAATTGAAGCGCAACAAAGGCATTCATCCAGCTGTGATACAAGAGGAGATTATAAAATGGAGTAGGGAAAAAGCCTATATCAAAACAAAGTAGGAAATTGATCTGCCGGATGAATGCCATATATATAGAGTAGGCAAAATATTCACGGGACAGCTAACAGCGCAGTATTCAGTAGAGCAGATCTCAGAGGGCGATATATCTGAGTTTATTCTAGCTCATGAATTCTCTGCCAGCGAGGTTCTCGTTCTTGTTGACCAAACTCTTGAAGGTCTTCCATCTGTTCGCACTCGCCTTTCGTCGTCCATTACCAATTCTAAAGCGCTCCCAGCTACTATTGTGTTCGCTAGTCTTTTGAAGGCCTCCACTACCGCTCTACGTGGCTTTGGCGTGTGCAGACGCACCGTCAGCACTGGTAGACGCACTAGAATTGCTATGGCCGAAGAAACCACCGCTTCCCTTCTTCTTCTCTTCTTTCTTCTTTCCCTTCTTCTCTTCTTTGTCTCTGGCTGCTTCTGCAACCAAAGATTCGAATACTCCTTCCCCAGCTTCGTCGTCTGGATCTCGTAGTGTCTGTTATGAGATTTTTTCTCGTATTAGTAAATCGGGTGGAATCTCCAATAAACCCTATCCAAAAGAGTGGCCACAAACCTCGCTGAAAATCCTTCCAATCATCAACAATGCGTGTGCTCGCTGGACCCGCTTTTCCTGGCTCACGGTCTTATCGTATAGCAATCGGTCGCAGACGTCTCGCAGGACACCTTGAATCTCAAATCTGCTACCCCTCCAGGCAGCCATTAAGATCTTACCCGTGACTTTTCGCTCGTATTCCATTTTCTTCTCGTCAGTCCAGTCCTCACCGCCGGCTTCTTCGAGCTTTGACATATTTTCCATTTCGACCTGCGCATCGATAGCGGAGGAGATTGTATTCCAAGTCTCTTTGACAACAGTGCCGCGGTCCTTCATACGACTGAAAAAGCCTTGGATACCAAGGAACTTTTGAGATTTTAGGTACGTGGACGCTTTCATCGAGTATGTTTGACCGATAGCTAGAAAGTATTTCCATAATGATTAGGTCGCACTATCTTGGTGACACTCATGCGTCTGACACTCTTTATCGAGCCGCAAAATGTACTCACAATGTAAAATTTCAATACCAAAACTCTCCATCTTCAAGTTCTCTGCCTCATATCGGATCTTCTCCTCAAAACTCTTTGTGAGTTCTTTATCGCCATCCGTTTCCGTCCATATGCTGACTTTGTTGATAAGATTTTTTACCAACGTGGACACTCGCTTCTCTCTTATTTCTCTTCGCTCCTTTTCGAAGGCCAGTAACTCCTTCCGCTGTTTCTCTCGTTGCTCTTTCGTCATCATATCCTTCTCCTTCTTTGCCCTTTCATCAGCCAGAGCCTGCTGGCGATGGTCTTCGTCTGTCTTATCCATAAGAGCTGGTCGGTATGCGAGTCGAACTTGGCTTGAATTTTCGGGAGATGGGCTCGCGGGCCCAGGACTCGTGTGCTTGGAACTCTCAGGAGACGGCGAGACTGTCGCAGCAGCGGGCTGTGCGGAATGTGACGGCGGCGTTTGCGTTGGGGATGTTGCATCTGCAGCGCTGGCAGAACTGGAGGCTTGAGCCGTACCAGTTCTAGCTGCACCGTCTGCCTGAGCTTGAGCCGTACCAGCTCTAGCTGCACCTTCTGCTTGAGCTTGAGCATGTGCAGCTTCTGCTGCCTTTTGGATAGACTCCGGGTCGTCATCGGTCAGGTCAATATCCTTCATAGCGATTTCCATAGTCTTAGTGAGATCCTTCATAAGTGATATCTCGCCAATCCTAGATTCACCATAGTCAGCTGTCTGGTTCCAACTTGCGCGTTGAGCCATGGGTAGTACCAGAATTCGAAGGCATCGCCGCCAAATATCATTGAGAAGAACTCGTTCGGGTCCTCTGTAGAGCTGCGGGTTAGCCAAAGGCCAGGTCTAATCATACAGTTCTCATGGAATCGCTGGTGCATACCAAAGCCGGCATCCGGCATTGCCCTTTCTCGTCCATATTTATCGTACGCCGCTCGTAGATCTTTGTTACCCAGTACTATGTAATTGTACCACCATCATAGGTGAGTAGCTGTTAGCGAATCTGTGCCACGAGCGAATGGTGGGATGCCTTGTTTTCTTGGGAACGAGATTCAAGTACCCTGATATGCTTCTCCGATCTGTGTGAACTTGGTATGAGCGGTCTCGTCGCCCAGGTTCTTGTCGGGATGGTACCGGATGGCGAGCTTTCGATAAGCAGACTTGATCTCGAGCTCGGTGGCCGTTGGCGCAACGCCTAGACGGTCATAGTATTCGGTATCTGCCACCATCTGGAGCGTTTTTCTTCGTCGCGGAAGGGCGCGGACAAGATGCTAACGAGTGAGGAGTTCTGGGGAGGGTCGTAGCGTGGTGGGGTAGATCCGTAGATGGTGATGCGACGGCGTAAACGGTGAGCAGAAGCGGGGTTTCCTGAGAGAGTATTTTTGACCTCAAAATACCAAAAAAAAATTAAGGCCTAGCGAAGATAAGAGATTCGAGAATCAACGAATCCCGAGGGATACTAAAGAGGGAATTAAATAGGGTGAGGAAGAGGAAGAGGAGGAGGAGGTTTATGACGAGGCGATTTGAATTTGCGGCGTGCTTAGTTGTTGCAACGGCAAGGAAAAAACGTTTGCGCAAGCAGCTACCCTAAGCGAGTGTCGGCGTCATCGCAAAAGGCTCAGAGACTAATCTAATCCTAAACAGCTGACATGTGCTAAATTTACTTGCACTTAATTTTACGGACGCACGAGCCGACATGGCAGTATTTGCATTGAAGCTTCTTTTCATTATGATAGATCTAATACAGCTGTTTACAGCGAATAGCACTGTTGAAATTTACACCAACTTTTTTCACCCATTTCTTGGGTGCTATACTTAGATTTGACTTCCCTTGGTTCATGACACAAGGGCATTTATTTTGTGCCGTTGGCAGACATCCTCTTGAAGCACTCCTCGTAGGCCTTGTGGACCTCTGGGATCTCAACACCATACTCCTTCAGCTTGTTGACCAACTTTGTGGTGTCAAGCTCACAGTTGCTCCTGCCAGCCTTTAAGATCTTGGCCTGCTCCTCGAGGGTGAAGTTCGAGTATTTGAAACCTGGGCGGACATACTTCTCAAAAAGGTCCAAAACCTCGTTGTGGGAGATAGCGCCAGGGTTGGTGAAGTTGTAGACGCCGGTTTCTTTGTGGTCAGCGAGAAGAATAGACACGGGGAGCATATCAGTGAGGAGAGTGTTGCTCTTATCATTTATGTTAGCCCAAAAACACCACGCCAGTGAAGTTTCGAGAGACTTACGTTTGGAATGTTGACGACTTTCTCATACTTGGCGATCTTGGTGACAAAAGATCTGGAGTGGAGATCATCAGACACAGGCATACGTAGGCGGAGAATCAACGCGTTGCTATATTGCTTCATGATCTAATGTGGAGAGAATGCCATGAGAAACTAAGATATATCAATTGGGTGACTGGTGGCAATGTAACTTACCTCCTCAACCTTGGACTTGGTAGCGGAATAGTAACTGCCAGAGAAGTTGGCGGGGTCCTCTTCAGTGAAGGTTTTCCCGCCAATTGGGTGAGCATCGTCATATTCGTAGATGCACCCAGTGGCGAAGACCGTAACGTGGATGCCCTTTAGATAGCAGCAATCTGCCAAGTTGAGGGTACCGATAACGTTGCTTCGGATGGTCTGCTCTTTGTTGTCCTCGCACCACTACAATAAAGGGGAAAAGTGAGATTTCGGAGTCAGAAGAACACAAAAATTGGATACATGTACGCAAGAGTTACTCACGTCGACATTGGGTCTTCCGGTGACACCAGCGCAGTTTAGAACGTGTGTTGGCTTGTAGGATTCGAGCTCAGCAAGCACGGCCTCACGGTTCTCCATGCGGATAGTAGTGCTTTTGACCTCCTTTCCCTGCTTCTCGAGCAGATCTTTGAGATGTCTACGGTCATTAAGACAGTGTTAAAATCAACTTTCGCTCTAGAAAATGATATGTTGCAAGTCCAATTGAGAGTAGGTTTCTTACCCAGCGACCTACGGGTGGCAATTGGCGTTGGTTAGTACACAGCGAAAAAAACACGTGGGGATTATTAAGCTTCAGGAGAACGTACCCATCCTTCTCCACCCCAGATCAAGTACTTGTTTGAAGACATTGTGGAATTAGTATATTAAAAATTCGTGAGTTTTTCGTGAGCTTCGTTAAATAAGGATTGAAAGGCTGGATATGGTGAGGCACAAAGATAGGAGATAGAAAAGGAACAGAGTCGTGTTTTTATAGCGGGTGCGGTGCTTTTGATGAGAAGAGGGGGAAAGAGAACAGCTAGCATGCATGGCAAACCCTGAATTCTAGCTTACGCGAGCTTATTCGATCAGAGAAAGCTAAGCTACCCTCCTCACCCTCGGGTTTTCGCCAACAGTTTGACAAAGCTCAGACATATCGCCCCCCTTGCCGCTGCGGCTGGGCGCAGTTGAGCTCCTGGTTGGTTGGCCGGCGAGTGCTCCACTGCTTGCCTCCTGAAAAAACAAGTTACGTGGGAGGGTACTGCTGCTTCCAAGATACCAATCCTGGCTAATCAGTGATATCGTGGTATTCGCATGCGAATTCATGCAAGTGTGCAGGGTTTGCTGCTGTGCTGTTATGCTGCTGCGCTGCTGTGCTATCTCGATACATGATCTGTGGTAGTGGTATGCACATATGCACATATAAAGCATGGGCGAGTATGCAAACCTGTCTGCTCTGTTGCTCGGTCCTTGGCAAGCTGGATAGTATGAGAACTCGCACCTCGGAGGAGATTATATTTTACGCACCTCGCTATGATGTCTCCGTATAGGAGTTTAAGATATTGCAATGCAATGCAATGCAATGGCAATTGTGGCGATATTGATAGCTCGGCTGGACCGGCGGGCACTAGCCGGCTCAGCAAAGCTATTCGCGGCGTTGCGGCACAAACTGATAATGCGGCATAATCCCGCCGCATTAAAACAACTGCGCTGGCAACCCAACACAGAACGCAACAGCATCCACTGCACTCGAGGACATCACTCGATTCTATAACAGGCGCACATAAATATAATACGTATTTTATTTGATTTCCATTATAAGCTTGGCCTCCGCTGCTTGCCAGATTGGTATCCATACAGTCTTCTCCTCTATTACACTGCCTTTTAACGCCCACGCTAGGATGTGTCTAAACAGGCTTTCGACAACATAGACACCCCGGCCCCATAGGCCTCCCTAATTTCTTCTCGTAACTTTTACTGATTCAATTGTAATGTCCGAATTAACCGGGGTATTCGATATTTACACTCAGACACCAGAGTCATAACTCATCGTCCATTTCAATCTACTAATTTTGTACATATCAAATCGATTATCCCCAAACATGAACTACATAAATTAGAACATCCTGTGCTACAGGTATACGCTGTTCCTAGGACTTTTTTATCTTAATGGGTCACAATTTGTACCCGTCGTTGAGAATGCATCTGTGTCTAAATCTTACTACACTATACTAGCTTACACAGCAGCTTCCTATGAAATAAGCGACCAAATAGAGCCTTATAAACTGGAAGTCCAAAGAGCTAGCTCGCAAGAGAATCTATAGAACATAATGTGCATGTGAGTGTGGGTGCATGCATGGTAATCATGTTATCTTTGAAACCGAAATTGTGGGTCTGAGAGGGGACTATGACAAGAGTCTTCATTATTTAAAATTTTTTCTTTTACAGAGACCCCTGTATCTTTACGCGTACCCGACACAATACAGTTAGTCCTGACTCATGCTGAAGCTGGATGATATAATATTACCGATCAATTGCAACTCGCTCGGAAATCAATCTCTTGTATAGTAGCTTGATGCTGTCATTTACATCCGCAATTTAGGGAGACCTAAGCTTGGTAGCATATCCAAATACCTTCAAATATGGGCCGAGGCTAGACTTCATTAGTTGCTTCAAGCGGTTTACCTAGAATCTTCGGGGTTAGCTGATAATATTCGGATGTTGTTTAAAATTACTAAACTGATAGAAAAAGGCAATCAAAGACGACCGCGACCGGCGAACTAATTCGTGGGTTCCAAAGTTGTAGCTGCTCATTAGCATATTATTATCCAAGTTCCTTTTGCTCGCATACGTATATTGCGCACATGCCAATATGCCATGGAGATGATCATGATGCCATGATGTGTCATCGTAACATTGTAATCAATACATATATACATAAGCTTTGCGGCACGGTGGTACTGTATTTCGGCGTTTGTATATATTTGATAATTATAATTTAAGGTCAAACTATATGTACGACTGAAATTTCTAGATTCTATAAAAAGGAAGCAAGAGTGGTAGGAATAGCAACAGTAGTATATTTGTGGCGAGACGGGTGACGGCTCTGATGGAGTCATAATATAATACAACATGGCTTCAAGGTGTGTTGTTCTTAAGAATGTCGTCCACGAGCACTGTAACCGGCTCACATTCCATCGCCAACGACATCAAACAAACAAGGTCCAACCACCGCCCTCACCGCCCCTCATCCCCTCATCGCTCACCCCGCCATCCATTCCATCTCATCCTCATTATCACTGTCATCGCCATCATCAAGGTCCTGTCTAAAGGACCTCCGTGCCATCGGCGATATGGCAACTCTCGCCGCCGTCAACACTCCACCTGTGACCCCTCGGCAATCCCAGCAACCAGCCTCGGTCAGCAGCCCTAGCAGACAACCAGACCTGGTAAGGTGCATATCCTAAGATATTTGACCTTTGGTGGCCCTCAATTAACGGCTGGCGTTTATACTCCATACAGCTCCAAAAGCTCGCTGTTGCTCGCCTCAAGCATACTGTGTCCGAACTAGAAGACCAGGTTGAATTTGACCGTCGCAACAGTCCCATTCCGCCCCCAAAACCTACTACGCTTCACCTTGTTCCCGATGCCTCGGCTTTGACCACATCTATTACCGAAATCAAGGCATATGTCGCCGAGGAGTCTGCCAAAGTCACAGTTCCATTATGTGTGCTCGATTCTCTAGACGCTTTGAAGCGCGGCAGCGAAAACGAGAATATCAACGCCCGAGAAACCGTTCGCTGGTTCGATAGAACCCTTGGAAAGGGAACTGCTGAGAAAGGAGTCAAGGTTCAAGCGCCTGGGGAAAAGTATGGATCTTGGGAGGAGTGTCTCGAATGGTACAACCCGCTCACAACGACTGCCGACGACGGTGATGAGATTATTTTCACCTCGCCTCTTGCAATGACCGAATCCCAAATGCTTGCCCAAGCTAGCGATGGAATCAACGAGTTATCCATTTCACCTTCTCCGCCTGGTAGCCCCACAATGGCCCCATCAACCACGCCATCCATGCCACCTCGGATCTTGAAATCCGCAAATACGTTTCATCATCCTTCATCCGGTGCTCCGAAGCAACACATATCCCTACCTCGATCCGGTACAGTCCCGCTCCAAGATCCTCCAAGTCCGACCTCCTCTCTTCATGCCCCGGACGTCCCGCGAAAAATCCAGCCTATCGTCAACTGCGCCCTAGAGATTCTCCATTCTGAAAAGACCGAGTTTTCCAAGAAGTCCGAAGGGGTATTCTTTCTCATCACTAATAATCCGGAGACATCTCATTGGGCCAAGTCTTTTGGAATCCCTGTTCTCAATACTAAAGAGCTTGCCGGCAAGGTTGCGGAGGAGAAGCGGTTGTACAAGGCTAAGAAGCGCGATTGGGATCACACGAATTCTTCAAAAGGGAACCAGGCAGTTCTTGACGCAAATGAGTTTAGGAATAGAGATTTGCGTAAAAGCCCAAAGAATACATTTTCCCAACCATACGGCCAGGGCGGGCGTGGAGGGGCTACTGCCACCACTATACCTAGTGGTAGACAGGGTGCCCCACAGACTGGAGGATTTGGTGATAATCAGCAGCCGCGCCGTCGGAATCGTAATAATCAAAATGCTAGAGGGGGCGCCACCAATGGGACTGTCAATGGAAACAGTACACGTGGCGGCCGTGGGGGCTATCATAATTTTGGCAGAAATTCGGGATCTACGTTGCAGGAAAAACCCCAGAGCAGTAATACGTTTAGCACTTCGCCTACTCAAAACCACACCCATAACGCCTTCCAAAGCCATCGTGCGCCGCAGCAAATACTGGGGCGAGGTCAACCTGAAGGAGAGCCAGAGTATGTCCTTGGAAGAGGTGCAAATAGGGGAGTCGCAAGAGGCAAAGGGAAACTCTGGGTTCCTTGACCCCGAGTGATAAGTATTACTAGCTTTCACAGAAGCAACACCTCAAGACTAGAATCTTCTTCAAAAGGGCCGGGAAAACGATACAGATGGATTCATAACAAGGGACCTTTGAAATGCCTGGAATTATTATCCTCTACGACTTTCCTTCTAGCTCGATACTCCCACCGACACGAGACAAGAAAATTGTTAGAGGAATTGGCCTAAACAAAGTCAACGACACCTCTACTCCTCACGACTATTTAGGTGTTGTCTCTAACAAATATTTACGCGTATTACGTCGAGTTGCGGACCGAACCAAACGTTTAACATACTATTCATTACAGCAAAATTACAAAATCTAAAGGATAGAATACTTCGGAAGGACTTTCCTTACACGGTGAACAGAATCGAGACGTCCTAATATGGCGGTTGGCAGGAAGGATATCGTCTTAGAACGAGGAAGAGGTGGGAATTTGATTTACTGATCGGACAGGGGAGTTTTCTTTGAAGGGGAGAAGATATATTGGTTGTCAAAAACCGTCAAACAAATGTAGAAAGACAGAAAACGAGGGGAGAAAAGTCTCGAGTTTGATAAGTCTGTCTGTTTCATGAAGAGCCTGTTTTCTTTTCTATTCTTTTCTTCTTATTACTCCACACCAGTCTATTATGTAGGTGCATTTGTACCGACCTGATGTATGCAGTGCTTATACTTAGTGAATGGTTTCCAATATCAATTCCATGCGTTCGCTTATTATCGATACATCGTTTCCCGGAGGCCGTCGTTTGCGCGCTGTGTTGCCCGGCGTGGTCTCGGCAGCCGAAGCACCAACCACACGACCGCCCAAACACATTTGCCCTTTCTGCGGCTAAACAGAAATTTCCAAGGACCGGCCATCGTATTCTCCACTAACATTCATCCAAACTATCCAATTGGCCTTCTGGAATTCCGAAGACTTAAGCTAGCATCTGGCTTAGTGGTAAGCAATACGACCAGGTTCGTGTCAATGAACGGCCCCTTGGATTAGCTCTCTCCCTCTGTTCTCCAGTCCCTCCAGACTTCCAACCGCTCTCATATCCCCATATACCGATGATTGTATACTGCACACATCGCAGGCTATAGCTTCGTTCGTCATCGCTCACCAGTTCGCCTGTTCTTCGTCACTTCTTCTATCTCTTCTACAATGGCTAAAATCGGCACAATATGGCACTACACCAAGAACCCGTACCAGCTACGGGCTATGCTTCACTGGAAATACCTTCGCGATCCCCTGCATTTCCGTGTAAGCCTTCGTTTCCGATCTTAAAGCGACAAAATTGTAACTAATCATGATTTTCGACACTTTTGACGGTAGAACCTGAGAAAAGAGTCTGCAGAACTGAAAAAATGTTACGAATTTTTGGAGCTTACGAGTCGGAGTTTCTCGTCCGTTATTCTGGAACTGCAACCCGAGATGAGAGTCCCAGTTGCTCTTTTCTACTTGGTATTGCGTACGTCCATCAGATCCTGTTTCGGCTTGATTCGTGGCTAACGCTCCCAAATCTCCGCAGGTGGTCTCGACACAATTGAGGATGATATGACCATCGATAACGACATCAAAATCCCAATCCTTCAGAATTTCCACCAGATTCTTGACACACCTGGTTGGACGTTCGACGGTAATTCTCCCACAGAGAAAGACCGTCAACTTCTTGTCGAGTTCCATGTCGTTATCACGGAATTCGCCAAACTAAAGGACATATACAAGGAGGTCATCCGCGATATCGCCCAAAAGATGGGAGAGGGCATGGCTGAGACGTGCAGACAACCAGCCAAAAACCTAGATGGTTTGCCCAAGATTGCTGATTATGACCGTTACTGTTACTACGTGGCCGGCCTTGTTGGCGAGGGACTTACGCGGCTGTTCGTGCCAGCTGGTGTCGCTAACCCCGGCCTGCTCACACGGCCAAATCTTTACATCTCCATGGGCTTGTTCCTTCAAAAGGTTAACATTATCCGTGATTTCCGAGAGGACCTCGAAGACAACCGTAGCTTTTACCCTAAAGAAATCTACGGCAAATACGTGGACAAATACACAGATCTAGGCCTACCGGAGAACGAAGAAAAGGCTCTTGCCTGCCAATCGGAGATGGTTCTCAACGCTCTTGACCACGCCGACGAGTGCCTATACTACCTAGCCGGTCTACGCGATCAATCCGTTTACAACTTTTGTGCCATTCCACAGGTTATGGCAATTGCTACTCTCGCATTAGTTTTCAGAAATCCGGATATGTACAAACGAAACGTTAAGATTCCAAAGGGAGAGGCATGCGAATTGATGATGGATGTTGGCAATCTGAGGACCACCTGTGACATTTTCAAAAGATATATCAAGGTCATCAGACGGAAAAATACGCCGAAGGACCCCAACTTCTTGGAGGTCGCGGTCAAGTGCGCTAAGGTCCGTATTCTCAGATAATGGCAAAGCTCCTTCGACGCATTGTGGCGCTAAGTAAATCATATAGATTGAGCAATTCATCGAAGGCCTGTACCCAACCATCACGCAGAAACAGAAAGACGACAAGAGAGCAAAGGAACTTAGAACCGGTAGAACAGTCTACATCGGGGACCCGCTCATACCAAAGGGACTCAAGATTTTCGTATACACGATGATCTTCTTGTTCTTCATGTTTGGCAACTTTTTGGTAAGTGCCTCGCATATTGTACTTAGTTATCAAAAACTAATATCTCTTGTTCAGTTCTTAGCAGCATTCATTCTTGGCGCAAAATTGGACTTCTCGGCGGAAGCATGGGAAAATAACCATTTTTTCAGATTTCCGAACACAACGGATGCGATCGAGACACTCTCAGACTCGGTAGAGACAGTGATTGAAGCTGTGACGAAGACATTATCTCATGGCGAGCTGTAGAGGAAAAGTCCTTTCCACCGATCTTTTGGAGTTGAGATTTCAATAACGGCGGGCAGTATTTACACGAGAGCTTTATGAAAAACGCGTTACGACAAAGTTAACGATCAAAAAAAAGTCATATTTACGCCGAGGCTAATCTAATTCACTAATGCGAAAGGAACAAGGTATTTAAGAACGGATCTTGGCAAATAGATTGGTTGGTTTCGGTGAAGTTTGGTAGTGTATCATGCTACTTGGGCTATTTCCTTGCAAGTTAAAAGAGAACAAAGGCTATGGCGGGGTAAGGCGAATATGAGAAAAGAAACTATTCAATTAGAATTACTAATAGCGCAAAAATATTTTATTCTTTTTTCTCTCTCCCTCCTCCATCGAATTTCATTGGTGTGTCGGAGAAACTACGTGAAATGCATCATGCAAGCTCGGATGTCAAATTACAACCTATTCTGTGTTTTTTTCCTTTAAAAGACTTTTGTCAGTGGAAACGGTTGTGCCGAAGATGAGCTGATATCAACAATACGGGTGCAACTGTTTACAGTGGATCCGTTGCCACTCTCAGACGAGAAGATCGAAAGTTGGAAGGGCTTTGCACCTAGTGTTTCTATTGAGATGCTAGAAGGACTGAACGCCTTTGATATTTGTGGCGTGAAGTTGTGAGGGTCCTTTTGAGGGGTGGCGACATATTATTTTTGACTTTGGCGATAGACTCAGCTGCCCATGTACACTTTATGATGAATACAGTTTGAATACCTAAATAGCTATCATAGCATAATTACTTAGCGTATATATTTTTATTTCCTTTGAGAATTAGCCACTCCAAAAGGATGTTTCTCTGGATGTATACGCTCCATATGCGCAAGTCCTTCAGTATAACCGCTGACCCTCACATTCTGAACCACCCATCCGCAAAGGCGTTCAAAATTGCTAGAGAATCATCTGAGATGCAATTAATAAGAATAACGGTCACAGACAAAGCTTATATTTCAATCTTTTCTTTGATTTGTGTATTGGTAGTTTAATTTTACAAAGGAAAGCATTCATATGTCCGGGAAACCCGTTTTTTGTGGAGATCTCAGGGAACAAATGCAAGTCAGTTACAATATTCAGCGTTTCAGTTGAAATTTTACGCTGCCGTTTTCGTCTTCTTTGGCTTTTTCGATTTAGTCTTACTCGCTTTTGCAGAACTCGAGGAGGCTGCATCGGCAGCTGTAGCAGCTGCAGTCACCGATTTTGTTTTGGATGCCTTTTGCTTCTTTGACTTTGTCTGTTTTTCCAAAGTTGTAGCAGGTGCTTTCCCAGCATCTTTTAAGGTAACGCCAGCAAGTCTTATCCGATTAGCCTGAACTTTACTCGCATCATCAAAGGCAAAGCCAGAGGTAGGTGATGCTGTTGGTGCAGAAGCAGACTCGGTGCCACCAAACAAAAAATGGGGCGTTTCTTCGCCGTCGGATTTGAAGGGATTGAAGCAGGGTGAAAACGGTAGCGCGCATTTAAGTTGAGCGGGGAAATTTATCGGGTCTCCCGGCGCGGGCATCTTGACCTCAACCGCTGGTAGATTATCATTTGAAAACCGCCTACTATGAGCTTTGAGCCACGCCGCAGAAGGATCTGGGATGCCGGTCTTTGTGTTATTCTCGAACTCAACCTGGTTAGAGGTTAGACTTTGAATGAGTTCCGTATAATATGTTGCACCGAGTCTGATAATTTTAGAAACCATAGATTCTTTCGTTAGCTAAATTCACTAGGATTGATAATCTCGTTGATTGAATTTCCACTTACGCGACCATAAAGTTGTCCTGGTTGAATCCTACATAAGCAGCCGCTGCCGTTTGGGCATTTGCCATCGACCTGCCCATTTTTTCACCAGCGAATTTCAACGCTGGGTTGACGGTACGCGATAGGATATGAGAACTATATGCTCCAACAACACTGCCTCCGAGGACGGTGATGGTAGTGTCTTTGGCGATTCGTGCAGCTGTCACAGGATCGAATTCGCCCTTAATATTCTCTGATTTGATGCTTTCTGCCACCTGTTTTTCAACCTCCATTCCCACTCTGGTAGCAACTAGAGCGGAGAATGCAAGCGCTGGGACACCGGCACCACAGACAGTCATCAACGTCGTGGCGACTGCTACTGTTGTGGCATAGCTGCATTTTGCTACGGCTCGAAGGGCTTCATCCTACTCAATAATATAAATTTAGCATTTCCACATACTCTCGAGATGCGTACTAACAAATATAACGTATTTTTTTTTTTTTTTTTTCACAACTTACATCGTTTCCAGCAACCTTATGGGCAAATGCAACAAGATATCCAGCCAAGGGGAGACCTTCTACAAATTTGGCAACGTCGCCGTTCGCTCCGAAAAAGCTATCTTTTCTATTCGCGGTATTAGTAAAATTGCTTACGAAGCCAGGCCAAGATCCTACTTACGGCGGCTCAAACTTGAGCTTACCATTATCATTGGAGAATGTTTCGTTGAGACGAAAGTACAGCAGCTCTTTACGATTCGGAGCCAACGCGATCAATGTGTACGGATCCGTATCCAGATCTATATGCGGATCATCGGTTTCGTAAAAGAGCTGGTCGTCCGCCAGGTAGACGTTTTTCTTCAGATGAGGCAGTAAGTTATACTGGAAAGGGATCATAAATCCAGAATTATTGAGAAGAGTTCCAGTCCAATAGATCCCCGCTACATTCGATGACCCGGGAAATCGCTCTACACTAAGTGAAAACGAGTCGCCGGAGGCACACAAGTTTGTGTTTCTGCATACGTACGAATGTCGAATGACCGGTAAGTTAGCTGACCTGTTTACATAGTAATATTTATAAGACCAAATATGAGAGGGGGTATGGGTACAGACGTCTTGGCGAATGTCAATGTCGGTATCAAGGGTGCGATATCTAGGAAGACGTATTTCTCCAAGTCGAAAGCTAGCGTCCTCGGTTTGGGGCTGGATTTACTCGGTCCGAAAGTTATTTGCAGGAGAGTATCCGATAACAAGGCTAGCTTTGTCACGCGATCCATAAATCCGACACCCCCGATCAAAATATTGTTCTGGTCATCGACACCGAGGTAGTCGTTGAGATCTATTTGCATGAACTGAGGGGCGTTGGTGATAACCCCACGCGAAGTGCAGTTGAGAACAGCACTATTATTGAGTAGTACGACGGGATCGCAAGCAACATTGAAGTCAATAAAGGAAGCTGGGAGGACCCCGCCAAGAACGATGCTAGAAATGCATGTTACGAGTATCGAAATAGCGAGCCTCATATTTAAGGGAAAATCGCTGCTACCGCGAGAAAGAGTGAAACTAAGGTCGGCTTCGACGGCTCCAAACAGTAAAAGAATGTCTTGAGGAAAAGAACGTCGGTATCAAAAGATAGTTCTGCCTAGCAATTCGCCGTTGGGTTACAACATGGAATAGAGGAAGCACAACGGTGGTATTTATAAACTAAAGCACCTCGGAGCAATGAATTTCAGAGACCTTGTCAATACTTCCTGGTTTCCGGGTACGGATATACTAATGCAAGCCAAATCATTTTGAGCAATGCGAGGGCTGTTTCTATCAAGAAACTGCAGCCCGGGATATTAAGAAATCAATATAAGCCAAGAAGCTAGCGACGAGCACACAGATATTATCAAAAGATGATAGTCATATAGTGGTAAACTGTAAGAAAACCGAAGCGAGGCTAACGTAGTACGGGCCTATCAATAATCCTTATTTTTATCGACAATGCAACTAGCGGTGATTCAGAAGGGAAATTACGAACCCATATGTGCATGCTGTATCGAGACTGAGCTAGTTCTTCTCTGCTTGTGTCATCTACTGTCCCAAACTAGATCATTGGCTAGGATTCGTCTTTAGAGCAAAATATTGGCGCAAATTTTTGTAATATAGATCATTATAGGGGATTTGATACTTACATTCTCCCCGTAAATATCAGATAATCCGTCTCGTGTTGCCAGAATCAGCTAGTTAAGCACTAAACGCGAACCTAGCATCCCGAAGCCTTCGGGGCAGGATCCAAGCGGACGGGAAGGAGTATCCAGACCCTACCGGGTATAAAGCAAACAGAGATGGTATTTTCGAAAGCACAGCTCGCCTGACATCTGACAGTTCGCGTATGAAGCATACGTTTTCTGGTTAGAATAGAGTCTGGCTATTGGGCACTTTATCCTGGTTCAAGCGGGATGTATTCATCCCTGGAACAGATTATGACTTGTGAAGGTGCATATTAGCGAGCGGTTTATTGTTCGAATAGGCCAATGCAGCCTATAAAACGGTATTTCCATAAGCGCGACGGAGCTAGATAGACAGAATTGGAGCCCATCGACGCGAAGATATAGTCTTGTAAACCAGTGGGAGTTACGAGGCTAGCGAAGATATGTCGGAACTAATACCGAAAAGTGTGCAACACACACAATCCAACAAGTAAGCAAGTCTGTTGGCCAAAAAAAATATGGCAACCTTGATATTCTACCTTTCGCTTTTCGTCTCTCATTTGCGGTCAGTAGTTACACCACAGTCCCTTAAAGTACAAGCATGTAAATTCAACCCGTTGTGATCGCAGTTTTAAAAATGGGACAAGTACAGTGCTAACGCCAATCTAAACTCCTCCAATGCTGGTGTGCTTTTCAACAAACAGATGCAAGAAAAGCAGAAAAAACACGCATAATCTCAACTCTCAAGAAAGTGATTGTACAGGTACATTTAATAGTCCCGATCCTTTTTATTTTATTCGTCGTTCTCTGAATGCCTCTACAATTCGTACAATTTGCACTCTTATACTCTTCCTAGAATCCCAGATCTCTCAGAGGATGCCTCTCCACTAGTACTCACGCTATACCTACTCCCTCTCCTGTCCAAAACCTCGTATCCCCTCTCTACAGGCACCAGGAGCACACTCTTTTTCCTCTCCTCTCTCATGGCGGTGTATGCTTTAATCTGTTTTCTCCGCCGTTTCTCATCACGCCGATCCAGCCAGTCCCAAAATTTCTCCTTGGCGACATCCATAACTTTCAAAAGCTTCTCCGTCTTTTTCATCCGCTTTTTTGCTATTTGACCTTCAGGGGACTCATCCATACGCCGCTTCATCTCGCGTTTGAACTGTCGTCGCCGTTTTTTGGTTTTCTTCTGGATATATTTATCTGCCGATTTCTTGCGTCTCATAGCGTCCTTCTCGATTTTTGTCGGTTTACGCTTCGATGGTGTAAGCGGGGATATCTGATCGGCAGTTATAGTACAATTGGAACGGAGGGGTTTAGGATTCTTCCTGTCACCACTGTTGCCATTGTTGAAAAATGGAGAAGAAAGATCACGGACGCGAGTCATGAAGCTGGTAGTTGAGGTCTTACGGCTTGTCGTGTTCTTTCCCAGCATGAATATCGACGAACGGTTGCTGGGTCTCCTGCTATTGCCGCTATCATTGGTGTATCCTGTCCAGGGGGTTGAGGTAGCACCTATGGAGCTATTGTCGGATACAGCAAGAGTCAACTGAGCGCTTGGTACTCGGCTTGGTGCAGGAGAGGAAGGATACTGTGGTGAAGTCAAGCAAGGTAGGTCTGGTCTTTGTGGGATGGTAGGCTCAAGAGTAGTATAAGATGTAGGACTTGTAGATTCGGGGAGATTTGGGTTCGAGAGAGAGAAAGGTGACCTGCTAGGAGATCCGGGCCCGCCGAATATGTCTTCTCTGGAGAAGACGTGAGAGGTTTGCAAAGCGGGTGAGATTTCGCGGCCGAGAGAAATGTCGGATTTGAGGGCTGTGGGACCAAAGAAACTAGAAGCAATAGAAAAGATAGATTGGCGACGGGAAGGGCGGCGGGCTTGGTGTTTATTGCCTTTGTCGGTCCACTTCATCTTGAAGGCCGGCTCCGTTGGCAACGTTGGCAACGGTATAGTTGCAGAAGGTGATCTAAAACTCGTGAGAAGTTCTACCTCTAGTTCTTTCTCTGTCTGTTGTCTGACGGTATTGTCAATGCCCAAGCCCAGGGCTGCTCTGCGTGGCCCTGCCGCGGTAGCTGAAGATCTGAAGGAGTGTGAAGGTGGAAGAAAAGGATGAGAGGGGTCGAGTTTGTGAATTGAAAGACGTCGATAGAGAGCAATGACAAAATAGACGTGCCTGGTGATCCCGTCTGGCGAGGTCAGGACCGTCTGTTTGTTTTCGCCGTCAGCGTAAACTTCAGTAGCCATGGCGATGTCCCGGATCTTCTGTCGATAGAGCAAATCTCTGCCGTAGAGAAATATCCGTGCTGCCAGCAGGATAAATAAACCACAGACCGGGCAGGCTATAACTATAAGATACCACAATGGCTGATATGATCCATAGCCAGCTGTAATAACCACTAGTAGCAATCCTCTTACACAATTAAACCCAAACAATCACACATTTTAATTGTATTCAAAATTATGGACACTATATCCCACCCATTATTCCGCCTGCAGGCCCCATCAGAGTATTCGGTTCGCATATATTACCCCCGATTATGAACCTGTGCGCTGACACATTTCGTTCGGCTACGTGGTAAACCCCGCAATCACGATTATGTTGCAGGCGCACGGTGGAGTGGGGGCCTCGGTCATGGAAACAAAATACAGCTCTTGCAGCAAATAAAAGATTACGCATAGACTATAAGGTTATATCCGGTACATGCCGGTATGTGGTATCTGGTTGTGTATTGCAAACGAAAATGTGAAGCATAAAACAATATTACCGTCTACAAAGATGATAAATGTAACTGGAGGGCTTCAGATCCACAGCAGTTTTCGAAGGGAAAAAAAAGTGCATATAGAAAAATTCTCTGCGAGAAAATACACCCTCCACGGCGTCGGGCATCGGATCAAACTCGTGGAGGTCCATGTACAGCTCATCCATGTAACTGTGATTGGTCAAATCTACTATTATACATGTAGACAAATTACAACAACAAGCAACCACATACGCCTTTATAAAATTCCCAGAAACGAGTGAGATGAAATGAAACAAAAGAAAAACACGCCAACCACCGTCTAGAGCGAAAGAATACCAGAAGGAAACCAGTAGCATGCAAAAAGAATGTCAGCCCTGATGAGAATAAAAGAAAACAAAATGATGACGTCCAAGTACTGTGTTTGTAGTTAAATATAATGAAAAGTCGAAGGAATGTCAAGGAGCCGCCTGCTCCGGAAAAACGCCTCTATTCCATAAACCCGACCTCAAAACGGGCCATAACAAAATAAAAATGAAGTAAGATAGATATAAAAGAATGTTTGTGTTCTGTTTAAGTGTCCTCAAAAACGCCATCCAGCTCCACTTCAATCCTAATCTTTTCCTCAGCTTGCACACACGACGACACAAGCTTGAAATAGGCTTCCTTTGATCTCCGCATGGCATCTCCGCGGTCAACCCCTTTAGCAATCAATTTTCCATAATATTGTTTCGCAATGTTTGGTGAAATGTCGTGTTTAATCGTGTTGATGATTCTATCGATTCTAACCCATCTTGCTTTCATGGATCTATCAAAATGATCCCATCCTAATGGTCTGATCTGGTTCAATTCCAGGGCAATTTCAGTATCCTGCGGCGTATCAGATGAAGAAGCGTCCTACACCGTCTTGACCGTGCTAGCCGCGCTGTTTGGAGTAGCTGGAGAGAAGTTGCCGTCGAAAGTTGATGTGGTGTCCTTTCGAGAGGAATCCTTCTTTGGTGTCATTCCTGTCACACACTTGTGAAGTTTTGGAACAAGCGAATTTCGCCTCTGATATCACAATCAATAAAAATTTACTCATCGCATTTGGGGGATAATGCAGCTTACCTGTTTTTTGAAAGCGAAGCCCTTCTTGTCTGTGACTAAGAAGTTCTCGAACGGAACCTTTTGCATCTGCGCTTGACACCTACAAACCAACAATTAGAATACTTTGGTTGGGAGAATATCATCTTGAGACGGAGAAACTTACTTCTTAACCCAGGCGACACCAACAACAGGAATACCAACTCTCTTTGCCTTGCTAATTGCCTGCGAGTTCCCATCTTTGAAGACAACAAGGTTAACACCCATGGGGTTGATCTCACTATTGGTTTTCCCAAATGTATTCAGTCTCCATCTCTTGATAACTTTTGCGCCCAAGGAAATTAAGTCTTGTACAAAGCTAGCAGACGCATCTGCGCCGTCGGCAGTTTTAATCTCAACAAACACAGTCATATCCTGCAATGGTCCACCGACTTCCTCAACCACTTTTGCATTCTCAGGGGCGCAAAACTCAAGCTCCTCATCATCGCTATCTTCTTCTTCGCACCCTTTCAATGGAACTATCATAGTCTGTTTGTGGACTAGCTTTGGTGTAAGCATGATTACTCGTTCTTTCATTGTATCGAGGAAGAAATTGCCAGAAGGAGATTTCCCAAGCTGAACACCAGATACGCGTCTAATATCTTTTTCGTATTCCTTACGTAATGGTGATGGCGCGCTCTCGATACGTGATGTAAATGGCCCGATACTAACAGACCGATCTGGCGAAGGGAGAAACAGGCCGCTCTCTCGACGAGTACCGAGAGTCTTTGGCGGAGATTGACCGAAGACTTGTTCAGTGGTCATAGAGTCCTCGCCGAGGCCATTGTTATCATAGTTGTAGTTAGTGACAGTTGGAGTTTTCTTAGCAGGCTCATCGACAAAAATATCAAAATCGGCCCTTCCAGCCTTCTTTGGTGTAGTATGGGTGCTGGTGAAGTCCAACTTGCGATTGGTAGGTGATCGGTTTTGGCCGCCAAAGATACCATCATAATGAGTGTGCACCATTTTGCGCTCAGTCTGCACCAATCGATTGCCCAAATTAGAGGTCCTGTGAGGAGATGCTGGTGCCGATGCCTTTCTGGCAGAGTTCAATTGTCCCTTTTTGGAGGGCAGTGAAGACCCTTTAGGCTCCCCAAACTTCAGGGGGCTAGACGGTCTGGAGAAGTGGGATTTTCGGGAAGGCGAACTATGTTCTTGCTTGAGAGCTCGTCGCACCGGGGAGATGTCCATCTCGCGAGCCGGGGATGATTGTTGCTTGATTTCGTTCATCGTGACAGACGATTTCAAAGGAGACAGCCCGGGTCCTCTCTTGGGTGCCTCCTTTAATGGAGATACACGAGGAGGAGTCGACTTGGCCATAGAAGATCTTGTGGGCTGAGCAAAGTTGAAATCAGGCCGACGAGCTGGAGTGGCTAGACTACTGATTTTGTTAATCATCTTGGACTCCTTGCCGGCAGTTGGGGTTGATGGTGAAACCGGCATGGCTGGCCTCTTTGGAGGGCAAGTCATTAAGTTTCTTGTGAGTGCTGTTTTCGGCTTGTCAACTTTTGCGGTGGATGCTGATAGTAAGCCGCTAGCGATGGGACGACGGGCAGGAGTTGCCAGTCCACTGATTGGTAGAGAAGCTGAGGGTTTCAAGGCAACATTTGACCCAAATTGCCAGCCTTTGCTAGAGTTTACTGGACAAACGAACGAATCCATGGAACTGAATATGTCGCTAGTTGCAGGTTTCTTGGTGTTACTCATGCGTATGGGTGCATCCTTCATTCTGACGGCAGATTCGAATGGATTCTCCTCTTCGCGGATGACAGGTGCCCTAATAGCGGGTGTGTTATCCTTCAATGGCTTAGTGGGTCGCTTGGCTGGTGTTTCATGAAGTCCGGACCTGCTGATGGAGACCGCAATCTGATGGGTAGGAAAAACCATGGCAGATGGCTTGCTGAGAGGAGTTGACAAGTTTTTTGGTGTTGGGTGAGCTATCTTTCTCTTCGATAAGGGACTCTCAGGCTCCGTAGCATCTTCGACTTTGGCGATCTTTCGGCGGGATTTTGGGGTTTCTTCTTCCGCGAGATACTTCCTCTTAAGATCCGTGGACTGGGAGAAGAGGGTTTTAGAAACAGAGCGCGAGGAGAGGAGGTCGGTGTTGTGGCGAACGGATTTGACGGTTGATGCTCGAGGAGTAGCCGGAATAGGCTTTTTGGGTGTTGGGGTTATTGTAGCGGCGACGAGTTCGTCTTCCGAAGGGGAGTCGTTTTCCTTATTGCAGGCAGGTTGGTTGGCACCGTCCGCGAACCGGACAGACTTCTTAAGACTGGGTTTAGTCGATGCCGACAATGAAGAAGCGGGTTTGGAGGATCTGTGGTCGCGATTAGTTAGTCCTTTTATCTTTGTCAAGACTGATATGGTGCATACCGGAGAATATTTTCAACGGGAACTGCGTTGCTTAGTCTATCGTTTGTTTTAGACTTTGATACTACGCCAGCTCGACGGTTGGGCTGTTGCCTGGGAGGAAGACGGCTGGTCGACGCCTTCCTGCCCGAACGGCGGAGCGCTAGAGTAGCGTCCATCTCGCGAGCTTCTTGTTTATATGTATATTTTATCGTTGTTACGATAATGACAGTGTTGGATAGATGTTGGATACGGATCAATTGATGGAGGAGGAGCAATGTTGGAGGTTGGTAGACGATTGAAGTTGGGACGGAGGAAGAGAAGGAGATGGGATGGAAACAGTGAAACAGACAAAGAAGCAGCGCAAGAGGAGCACGTGTTCCGGAACACAACTGTTCTAACTCTGGCAGCTAGAAATGTATCGTAGCACGGATGGCAGCGATGGTGGATGATGCTAAATTAATATCTTCCTTGCTGGCAGAACGAAGACCGGGATGCCCAGCTAATTAATTCCACCGTCCGTTGGGGCACGAACAACCGCTCTCTGTTGACGTAGCGTGTGTTGTTGTCGTGGTCGTTGCCATGGGCTGGGTGGTACCTAACAACGCCCGAAATTGGAAATTCCCTGCCCACATTCCAACACATCAACGCCCTGATTGGCGTCTCTCCGATCACGAGATTCCACCTGTCGACATCGTTTGGTGCCAGGGAATAGCGTCCTGTGAGATTCACTGTAAATCGGCGATTGTGACTTCACCCCTCTGTCGACAGTTGCATGTTGCTGCAGTGACACCCGTCTATTGCCCGACCGCTACCCCTCGCTTGCGGTTTCCAGCAGGCCGGGCGCGGGTCGCTTAGCTAGACGAATCCTGGTTGGTCCCTTCGAACAGCCAACTGTGCATGCACCGACAGGAAATCTTTGCGAACAAGAGGAAGCTCATTCAGGCCCCGCCCCCGTGTCGATGGGCTTTGTTCGAAATCTATGGTAGTACGTAGGAGTAAACCCTGAAGCGAGAAACTCGGTACTTTTGGGGTCGGAGAACGCTTGGAATGCAATGTAATGGGCACCCGGCCCCACTCCCTACCGAACCCCGCTGTCCGTCGGCATTCTTTATCGCATTCCTCAGATATAGATCGGCTATTGAGTTTTATTGCCCAGCTCCGAGTGTATTACTCTAGTTCTACTAGGATCTCTCCTTAATCACACGCAATAATGTCGAATAACTGGCAAACTATCGCTGCCGAACGCCAAGCTCACCGGCAAAGTACCATAGACGCTCTATCAAAACTGCCCGAGCCAATAGCTATTCCAGATCTTGGCGATTTTTCTAATCTCCCTCTCAACGTCTACAAGACTGGTCGTGAAGCATTGACACAACAGGAGATTGAACTTACTGAGCTCGGTCCGACATTCCTCCTCGAACGATTGCACAGCGGCAGAGTCACAGCAGTCGATGTTACAAGAACATTCCTCAGAAGAGCGGCTATTGCGCAAAAACTTGTATGTGACCTATTTATTAGTTAAATCTGATAGATTCTCTAATTCCAGTATCCCGATTAAAAGACAAACTGCGCGACCGAACTCCTACCTAATCTCTCCCTCGCACGTGCCCAATATCTCGATGACTACCTTGCTACCCATAAAACCCCGATTGGCCCCCTGCACGGCTTACCGATCTCCGTCAAAGAGCATATTGGAATCAAATCTCATGATCTCAACGCCGGCTTCTGTGGTTGGGTTGGTAACATTGCCAAAGAAGACGGGGATATTCTGAAGCCCCTCTACATCGCCGGCTGTATATTTTACGTCCGAACGACACAACCCCAGACTTTAATGCATCTAGAAACTCACAATAATATTTTTGGCGCCACTGTAAACCCGTTTAATAGAAACTTGACAAGCGGCGGTAGTAGCGGCGGGGAAGGCGCATTAGTCGGCATGCGAGGCAGCTGCCTAGGCATCGGAACCGATATTGGTGGTAGTATCAGAAGCCCGGCGGCGAATAATGGCGTCTATGGATTAAGGCCAACTAGCTACAGGTTGCCGATGGGTAGGTTTTATTCACCAAACCCCGTAATAAAGATGGCGTTCTCACAAAATCGATAGGTGGACAATCTGCCACCATGCTTGGTCAAGAACACATCGTCCCAGTTGTTGGACCGCTATCTACACACCTTCCAGGTTTGTCGATATTCATGTCTGCTGTCCTCGGAGGGAAACCATGGCTACAGGATCCCATGTTGGTACCGATACCTTGGCGCGAGGAATCTCATTTCCCGTTTAACGCCGTAACAGGCAAGATGAAGAAGATAACTATTGGGGTCATGAGATGGGATGGTGTTGTTATGCCCCATCCGCCGGTGGGGAGGGCTATTGATGAAGTTGTAGAGAAATTAAAAGAACACCCTGGAGAATTCGGAATTGTAGAGTGGCAAGAGACAGCTGCAGTCGAGGCTTGGGATATCATTGTAAGTTTTGATGCCATGAACCATGAGGAATGGTTTGCTGATGCGAAAGTAGTCTGCATTATACTTTGCAGATGGAGCAACACAGGAACGCGAAGCCATAGCCAAAACGGGAGAACCACTACTTCCATTGTCGGAATGGATCCTGACACAACCTAATGTACCAAAGCCGCCAGGCCATTCGATACAAGATCTTTGGAATCTCACAATAAAGCGGGATGATTTCAAAAAGTATTATCAAGCCAAGTGGGTAAAATCTGGTATTGATGTATTGCTGTGCCCTGTGGGACCCGGTGTTGCGCCAAGATTGGGAACTGCAAAGTACTGGGGCTACACCAGCCTATGGAATCTACTCGACTACCCAGCTGCTGTATTCCCAGTTAGCCAAGTTGGCGAGAAGGATTCGGGAACGTGGGATTACGCAAAGAGCCCAGGGGCTGGCGAGAAGGATATAGCAAATATCAAACTCTGTGAGTAATTTTAGCCTAGCCAATCACATAAATACGTAGCACTAACTGTTATAGGGGATCCTGAGTACTACAAAGATGCACCTGTAAGTTTACAGTTGGTAGGAACCCGGTTCGACGATGAGAAGGTACGTATACTCCTTGACTATAGTGCTATGATGAACGGTACAATTTGATAATCATAAACTCTATCCATTTATAGATCCTCGAGGTTCTCAACATCATCCAGGGTAGAATTGGTTTGCCATTTGTAAATCCAACAGAGTAGGACGTATACATAACTGTTATAACATGCCTTCTTATCTTTTCATTAAATCCATCAAACCCTCATTCAAGAAGAGAAAGAAAGCACGGTCGCACCCGCAACCGTACGGTCGAGGTTTCCCGAGTTGTATAGGTGTCCCATAAATCAGTTTACAAATGTGACAGTAGTTCTCTGAGTCGTGACGCCAATCCCACTGTCCCTTGCCATGGAATAGATATCGTCGTGCTTTATCGATATGAGCTTGCGTGGTAAACTTTGTACCAGACAACAAATATGCCATTACTACGTCCAATACATGATTGGGGAGTCGGAGGATTGGCGCAATTTTGGCGTCGGTTCTCGTGAGCGGTGTAGGGGACGTCATGTAGCATACCGTTTCGAGATCCATCTGTGCCCGTTGTGGATGAGCCGGCACGAGTTGCTCTGCTAGCTCTTCGGCCAACATGAATTTTTTAACACTCATTTCAGTCGCGAGAGTCAATGTAAAGCGTCTCATCTCCACCACTCCCTCATGCGATACGGTCATGGGCGCAAAGGCTTCTACTCTCGTAAATTTTACACTTGTGATACCGCACGTCTGGCAACCGGCCTTCTCAAAGTCAGTAAAGAATGAGGTATCGCAAGTGCAAGTTATTCCAAACCACATTTCGTTAGAAGAGAAAGGGAGAGGAAGACGACAGTGTCGACACAGGGCATCGTAGAAGATTGTAGGTTCTGGACGTTCTAGCGCTGGTGGCCTTGCCGGAAGCGATTTGTTCCTATCCTTTCGGCCCGATTTGCTGATTTGAAGAGGGAGAACATAGCCCGGTTGTCCATATGCGGATGTTCGGGCTTTGACACTTGGACGATATCGATAACTGCGGCTACTATCAATCAGGTCCCATGTTATATTATACTTGTCGTGATAGTCGTGCCAGAACCTGACTGATCCGGGTGTTGGGTTCGGCATCCTGAATTCTGAGAACATGAGATCCACAGGGCATCGGTGGTGGGAGCACCAAACTGTGGTGTATGTATCTTTGGGGAAAGTCCTTAGATTAAGAGTTCGAGGAGAACTTGGATTTTGCGTGCGTGCTTTAGATTGGGCTTCAGGTGCCAAATACTGGAGTATCGCAGGATGTAGTGGCCCCAGCGGGTACAGCGATGGAGGATAAAATATGCCCGTTTTGGAATCGAGAAGAAGGGCAGTAGGGCAGGCTGGCGGGCAGATAGGGTCGGCGCAATAGGGACACCGATCAGGGTTTTCGTAGACATTACTCGGACCTGGGTCAATACGGTGGGGGAGAAATCTTTGATGGGTGAGGTGGCTACAAGTCGCTTGTTTTTTCCATTCGGTGTACGATCGCGTAATAGGTAATTCGGGGTAGAGATAGAAGAAATTTCTCACAGTCAGTGAGAATGCGAGCGTAGCCTCATAAGGTAAGTACCCGACGATTAGGTCGAAAATCTCAGGAGGTAGCTCTAGTAACCGTGAAGTTTGAATGGGGGACGTAATATATTCCGCAACAGGGTGTAAGTATTCTTGGTGGTTATCTCGATCTTCACCCTCACAGCTGAGATCAAGGAAAGAAGCGTCTACCCTTTCATAGATGCTTTCTGCTTGTTCGTATAGTGATATAATTCCTCCTTGATCCCAGTCCGTATCTTCCTCATGGCGGACCGTGTCGATATCCCGGTTGTCCGGCGGTTGGTTGTGTAAACCGAAATCGAACTCGAACTCGAGCTCGCCAAAATTTTCCAAGATTGGTAGTTCTTCGTTCCTAGATACCCGTTTATCTAGTTCCAAATGGGTTACAGTACCCTTTTGTGCATGCAACTGGCCGGGGAGTTGCAATTCTTCCTTTGGTTTTAACTTTGTCTTCCTTCGCCTTGATACCAAATCACGGAGCGACTTCTTTCTAGAAATACTTCCAGTTGGATTTGGTGTTGTGTCAGAGCTTAGGGGCTCTTTAAGGGCATCCTGATTTCCCGTAGGTGGAAATAATCTTTTGAACATTTCAACCGGCCGAAGATTATTAATTAATAATTAATTTCACCAGCCTCGAAGCCAAAACCTTGTCGCTCTGTGTTGGCTAACGTTGGATTTATTCTAGCCGGTACTAGCTGTGGCGCGAGACGAGGCTAAGCACAGATGCTCCTAAGGTTTCGGATCCCCTGAGCCATGTTCATAATGTAAGAAAAATTGTTAGACTTTTTAATTAATTGGTTGGGGTTGGATTTCGAAATGAAGCGTCAAAGGATCCCAGATTTGTGGACAAATTAAGGAATGAGTGGCCAAGTAGGGGAGCTGGTGGGGCAAGGGGCGGAAGTACGATGGGCTCCCGCCCCTTAGCCGCCACAGATAAGGTGATATGCATCGTTATATTACTGGCTAAACAGTATTACTCTAGAGTGAGTCAACGGTGTGTGGCTTTACTGCTCACCCCCAAAACTTCGGAAATCTAAAGCCTGATTTCTGGTCTGTATTAAGCTAAATCTATTAAATCCATTTTCTACTAAATGTGACACTGAATAAAATACATAAAGTTTTAGCTTCGCTTATATAGTTTATATAATATTCTCTCAGCCTCCTGAACATTATCATACATTTATAGCCTACATTTGGAGTAATAAATTCTAATTTTATTGAAAGTGAATTTGCCTGCCAAGGTGGTCATGCCTTCGGAGGTATAAGAGGATATGTGTACACTTTCTATGTAATTTTATCATGTGTAATAGAATCAAGCTCTAAGGAACTCCTTGAGGAATTTTGTTCCTTTGCAATTTAATAGGAGCGACTCGTAGACACCAGAATTTTTGGCCCAAAGGATGATTAGGGAGAGACGAGATAGAACTGTTTAATGACATTCCATAACGGGAGCACTACATGTATACAACCTGAGTCTAATTAATCGTGAAATTTAGGTCATAGTTGACGTCAAGAGTAACAACATACAAGGTTGAAAACTGCCTCTAGCAACACAACCTATCTATTGTTCACTCAACCACATACAGGAAGAACGAACATGAAATATTTAGAATTCTAATCAGAAAACCACGTTTGATAAACAACAATTCAAACTCAAGTGAATATACAAGATTCCATGTTCGCATCTGAAGTGTAAAAGCACCCGCCGGGCGTCAAGGCGGGACTTCCAGTCGTACATTTTGTGTTGATTGCTTGAAATTGGCTAACACATAGACTTTGTGTAACTGAAAAGCCGCCAAGCTTGATCTGGATAAGAAACTGCGTAAGGTGTCCACCGACCGTTACTGTAGTTTTATAAGGATTTCCTACATCCATAAAGAACGAACCAGAAGAACCGATAAGCTGCTGACAAGCTGTAGTAATTGCCGTATTGAGGGTTGTACCACCAGTGACTTTCGCGGGCGCCGGACTTGTAGCTGTAGGGACGCAAACTGCAGTCGATGCTGAAGTAAATGAAGCTGGGTTTCCAGTAAATACAGCAGTCGTTGTGGTTGTAGTGGTTGTCCGTGATGAAGTTGTCGTTGTTCTTGATGTTGTAGTACTAGTCCGGGATGATGTGGTGGTTGAGCGTGTGGTAGTGGTGGTTGTTGTAGGCAATGCAGGTCCCTGTACACAGAGGTATGTCCCTTGTTGGATCAAGAAGCAATCATCTCCCACGGCTGGGTTCCAGGCAATGAGCTGAGCCACCGTCAAGCTAGGGAAATCCTCAGCCAGTTCCTCGACAATGGTATCACAAAACTCGCCGAATTCGATGAAATGAAACCAGGTACAACCTGCGACCATGCCCGGTTGCGTAGGCCGGGGGGTTGATATGGCTACAGTGGTGCTAGACGTAGTTGTGCTGGACTGTGGTTGCCATCCCGGTGTGTGGATGCAAATGTAAGTTTCTGATGGCAAGGTACCACAGTATGGTGCAATCCCCGGATTGAAAACCTGGAGGTCGGCGACGGTGAGACCTGGAACCAAACCTCGGAAGTTGCCAACAATTGAAATCGTAGTCCCACAGTCATATCCAGGGATTGGCGTTTTGTAAAACAAGTCGCAGTTAGCTACACACCCACCAGGCATCAGTGGGGATGGAGTTGAGACGGCTGTGGTTGAACTAGTTGTAGTTCTTGAAGTGGTGGTAGTGGTTATTGAGGGGTCTATCGCAATGCAGACATTGTGTCCTCTGATATCGCTAAGACCGGAACAATCACTCAGTAACAATGTATTCCATGCAATAAGCTTTGCTTTAGTGAGCCCTGTTGATGCGTATCTTGCCACAAAGATATCACAATCATCCGCAGCTCGAAAGTACGCGAATGTAATGCAATTTGCTGCTGTCCCAGACGACGGAGTCGGCCACGAAAATGTTGTCGTGGTAGTAGTCGTAGTGGTAGTCGTAATTGTGGGATCGATTGCGATACACACGTTGTGACCTCTTATATCACTAAGACCGGAACAATCGCTCTTCAACAAGGTGTTCCATGAAATGAGCTTTGCTTTCGTAAGTCCGGTTGATGCATATCTGGTTACGAAAGTGTCACAATCGTCTGCGGCTCGGAAATACGCAAATGTGATACAATTGGGGGCTGTGCCAGAGGAAGGCGTAGGATAGCCGGTGAAGGTTGTCGTGGTGGTAGTAGTGGTAGTGGTAGCAGGTGCGGAGATACAAACATTGTGTCCTCTGATATCACTGAGACCAGAGCAGTCACTTTTCAATAGGGTATTCCATGAGATAAGCTTGGCTTTGGTAAGTCCAGTCGATGCATATCTCGTTACAAATGTATCACAATCGTCTGCGGCTCGGAAATACGCAAATGTGATACAATTAGGAGCTGTGCCAGAGGAAGGCGTAGGATAGCCGGTAAAGGTCGTTGTCGTGGTAGTGGTAGTGGTAGTGGTAGTAGTGGTAGTTGGAGATACAGCAATACAGACGTTGTGGCCCCGTATATCACTAAGGCCAGAGCAGTCACTCTTCAATAGGGTGTTCCATGCGATGAGTTTCGCTTTGGTAAGACCGGTTGATGCATATCTGGTTACAAATGTATCGCAGTCATCTGCGGCTCGGAAATAGGCAAATGTAATGCAGTTTGGTGCTGTTCCGGATGACGGCGTAGGATAGCCGGTAAAAGTCGTTGTCGTCCTAGTGGTAGTGGTGGTTCTAGAGGTTGTTCTAGAGGTTGTGGTTGGGCTAAGAGTGGGTAAGGTTGTCACGGAGCTACCCATGCAGTACCCATTTCCGACGATAACATCGTCGCAGTCTTCGTATAGACTGGGGTTCTGGTATAGTTAGCCGGGGTTCTTGGGGATGAAATTCAAAAAGGTAGAGTATTATGTGGAGAATGAGTATACTCACCCAAATGATTATTTCGCTAACTTTTATCTGTGCTCTACTAGCTAGTGAGATGCAATCATCCCCTGTCACAGCCCGGATCCAAGCACCACAGTCGGAAACTTCCTCGCAAAGTGTTAGACTTTAAGCTAATATAGTCTAGTGCTGATAGACTTTTAAGATTTTGTGCTAATGGAAATTAAAAGAAATACTTACCAGTATTAGGGTCGCTGGGCCAAGGTCCCGTAGCTTTTATATATGACAAAATGGTAAAATCTCGTTAGTACGACCAAGAGTATCAATTATTCTAACGATATCGACATCAATAGAAATAGATATCCTTAAGGATTATAAATTAAATATATATAAAGGCCAACATACCCGCATTAACAGATCCGAGAAATAGGGCGGCGGATATGAAGATCAGTTTTTTCATATTCGAGGATTAACAAATGTAGTCCAAAGAGTTTTTTTATGAGATAATAGAAGCAAGTATAGAGTAGGGGACCATGAAGCCTTCTATAGATCTGGGTTACTATTTAGCCATGAGCATAGAATGTAAAATTTGCTGGAACCAGCCCATATTTATCTTGTTTTACAGTGTTTCAATAGATTCTACAGATAATATGGTAGCAGACTAGAAAACGGGAGAACTTCAAGAACTCTAGGACTTTCAGTACCATGGCGACGCAGGAATTTCGATTTTAGCGCTTTCCAGAAGATATCTCTCCCATTGAAGTGTCACATAATTTATCCCGCGAACCTCAACTGCCGTCGGCTATAGCGCTCTGATGAAATTTTACATCGCACCCGGATATCCGCGTCTCACGAGTTCTGTTCGTTTGTCCCCATCATGGGCTATGAGAGAACGATGTTCCTTTACCCGAACCCACGGAGATCGATACGATACGAGGCATGGGGAAAGGATTCAATGCATCTATACGAGCTATCGTGAGAGAGACAAACGAGCACATGCATATTCCAGGATCTATTTACATAATGCAATAGTCGTTAGATCCCCCGATAGGAGTCTAATAAAGTAAGAACCTGACCCAAATGGTGTGAGCATGGTCATATCCGTAGAGTCTTGATTGGATCAAGAGGTACGAGGTCGCTGGAAAACATGAGCTTAGCCGAATTGCCAAGCTATAAAATAAGTTTTATGCGTGTCGATAAAATTTTTCTTGGTCATTTGAGTCACTATACCCCTGGGAAATTCCCTGGTACCGGTAGAGGAGCGCTTCGGAGTCCATTGTGGCAATCTATCTGCATGTATTTAATATATTTTGCGCTGGGATTCTGAAGAAATAGCTGCAACTTCGGCTAGCAAGTTAGCCTAGCTAGGTCGGAATGCAGGGTAGGGCCTTCGCCAAGAGCGGTCGAATTCCCGCCCAGACGCTGTGCCGCGACCATGCCTTAAAAACTAACAGTGGGGGGACATGGTATTTGCAGCAAATTATCTGCGAAGGAGTAGGCGATGTAACTTCATGTTTCGGAAGAATCCTCATATAGTCTGAGAGAATCTGAAAGCCTGGCGAATCACGCCAACTTTTGGGATCTGGGATACAATATCCGGAGAGATTCAAAAGATAAGCAGAGGCTGAGCCATCCAGACGCCGTGCCGCGGGCATGCGTATCCCTTAAAGTACCTAGAATTGCTAAACAACTTTTGGCCCGGGTGCCCAATGCAATGCAATAGCTAAGCGGCTTTGCCCGAAATTCGGAAGTGTCTTGTTCAATCCGCAACAAGATCCAACACATGTACACACATGTGAAACTCCTCGCAAACAGTCAGCCATGCAGGTTGCGTGCAACGGCAAACGTACGCATCTTCGCGGCATAATGTTATAATACGAACAAGGTATCCCTAACTCGTAGATCAGCCGCGAGCAACCTGCCTATTTCCAAGCGTAGTTCTGGACAAAAGCTTGAATTGTTTATGGCTTGCCTGCGTTAGGAACAATTGTGACATTTTCTATGGACCCACTACTGGCATGCTCCGCACCCCATGCCCGATAAGATCTTTCATGCGGCTAGATAGAATATTCTTCTGTGCCGTTTATTAATATATCAATAGTTGCATTGATTGCCATCTGACCTATGGCGAAGTTTGCGGAAGGATTTAGCCGTATGACACCTAAGATATCACTCACTTGGGGATACCTGGTGAGATATGATAAGAAAGTATAATATGCAGCAAACAGGCAGAGCTCTTATACTCCGCGCAGAGAGACATGTCTCGGCAATGAGTCCGATGCTCTTGCCATTGTCGAAGTCTACAATACGGAAATATCCCTGGATATCATTTGCAAGTTGTGCCACTGATCTGCCTCCCAAGAGGACTGGATGTTTTCATGCATTGATTTCGTATTATCCCGCGTGGGGTTCTTTTCGTTCACCTCTATGAGAGCTCATTGTTGGGGAATAGTATCATACTACCATGTAATTCCGAACTTCGTGCCGGAAATCCGGAAGTTGCAAGTTGAAACTACCCGCAAGCTTGGCCGTTAGGCTGTGGCGATTTCATGAGTCTGGCTGCTTGGCTATGGAAAGCTCAGGACCTGGGATCTTCTAGTTCTACCAAATATTTAGTTCGATGGATCTGAATACTGGATGCCCTGACTTAAAAGACATGGAAATTCCCTGTGAGTTCAGAGAATAAAGATTCCCAATCAAAGGTTTACTGATCCTCTTATTCGTATCGGAAATCGTCTTTAAGTACGGTCAATTGTACCGTATACTTTATACTATCTCTCAGCCAACCTAGAGTCCCTTGTGGATTGCCTGCGGTCAAGATAGTTCTCAGACCTTAGTCACTAGGACACCGGGGATGATCATACCCTCTCATATGGTGGCCTTTGGGGCGGCCATATGGTTGTCTATCTTTCCATTGTGCCACGGCCAATTTGCCCAGACTACTGTAGAAAGTGTTTTCGTAGCAAATGGCGTATCGATAACGGGAAAATGGTGGGTACCAACTCCAGGAGCGGCAAGCATCAGCGTCGCTTCAACCGCGTCACCAGCCCTGCCAACTCTAATTTGGAACTGCGAGGTGATGCCCGCAATTTGCGCCAACGTCGCAAGCTGGGTAGCCGTTAATGGAGCTGCGCGTGCACTTCCTCAAGAGTTTGTATATGATCTCGCCGGTGGCAGAAGAACAGGCCGCAGAACGAAAAAAAGGCGTGCGAGAATGTGTGGTGGATCAGAGTGGGATACTCTGCGGACCAATTGTAAAACCAGTCCTAATAACTACCTTCCTGCTACTATTTGGTATCAACCAAGAGCCAGCGTGGGGGGTCCGACGGTTATGGGTCAACTCCCCGGCCAAAACCTTCTCATGGATGCACAGGGAAACCCGACACTCCTCGTTCAAGACGGAGCCGCGCCTCAAAACTGTGCCGGTATTGGATAGTAAGACCTCCATGCTAGTTACTAGGATGCTTAATCTAGGGAGGAGTTAAATGAACCTGACAGCTGATATGCGCGTCCCACACATAGCACTTGCGACGAGTTTCCTTGCGCTAGGTTAGTAAAAGTTATTCTAGCAACAATATTGCCATCTAGATACTAATCAAAGGGTTACACAGTTGGATACAAGGGGGTGTTGGCGAGGACGTAAGCAATCCTCGAAGGGGTACTATTCGTTGTGCTCCCCAGGATCCCGCCTGCGGTGTCGCAGGTATACAGGCCTATAGACGTCTAGCCGGTTACCCCAAACGGCAAAGTGAGCAGGATTGGCAAGCGAATGGAAATAATGCGCTTCGAAATCTCCTACTTAGCTTGTATCGGGCACCAGGATATGTACCTTCGGCGGGGGCTTTCATGCTCTCTACGACTACGATGGCCGCGGGTCCAGCTAATCCAGCAGCTACGAGTACTCATGTCATGATTGTATACAACACCGCCGGGGCAGGTGGCCCATCCACAATCACAAAACGGGACGAAGCGGGAGTACATTATATCGTAAAGCGAGGTGTTGAATCAGCACCACATGTTCCCGTCGAAACAGCTCGAGATACTCACATGCTCAAGAGATATCAACTTCAGCAAGATGACATTAAAAGCAGAGATCAAACAATTAACGATGAAGAAGATATTATAGTTCTTCGAGAACTAGCGAGAAAGGAAAGAAGACGTCGAGAAGAGGAAGATAGAAGAACATTAGAACGCATGGAGTCAGACTTCGGAGAGCTTAGAGAGCAGATACCTAAAATTGATCCCAAGCTTTTTAAAACTGATGAATACCTATCAATCTTAGATCCAGAGATGTTCCTGCCGGATGCGAAAGTCAAAAGGTCTGGCAGTAATGGACGACAGGATCGTAAGAGACTCCAAGGTAGCGACAAGAGTACTTGGTTTAGCAAAGACGAAGCAGTTAGAATTGCGCGGCTAAGAAAGTTATCTGAGGCGGCGGGCCGAGCGAGCAGTAGAGAACCAGCTGCTGTGAGAAACGCTCGGAGAATAGTGCGAGCAGCACAGAAGGAAGCAGAAGTCAGAAACGCTTATGTCATCGCAAATCCACGACGCAATTCGCCAAATGGTCCCAAAGGCGATGCCCGTCGTAACTCAAGGCGTCGGGTGCAATCTAATCGTTACAGATTCAGTGTCAATAGCACTATCGCGGATGCCGCAGCCCTCATAGCGGAAGCAGACGCTAAGGCAGCAAATAGCACTGAAACCGTACCAACCCTCAAACGTCGCGCTCCTCCTCCAAACGCCTCACTATGGTGGTACGAAGGAATCGAACATAACGGCCTGTTTTATGGCGCGCCTTCTGGATACAAGGTGAGTCTTGCAAACTCCAAGCATTATTCTCAGTGGACTTCTACTCATCCCATAAATTAGGTTTACAGAAATGTTAAAGACTACGGGGCAAAAGGTGAGCTAATCTTCATGATCTTTGAGTGTGAGCTATAGCTGCACTCGGTGGATTTCTAACAAATAAATTTACAGGTGACGGCGTGACGGATGACACGGAAGCCATCAATCGAGCTATTGCAGATATTGACCGTTGTGAGGAAGATTGCGGTGCAACTTCGGTCCTTGGCGCTGTTGTTTACTTCCCGGGAGGCAACTACCTAGTGAGTGGTAGTCTGCTATCAGACTATTATACCCTCTTGATCGGTGATCCCATAAATAGACCAATTTTGCAAGCCAGCAATTCTTTCGTTGGATTCGGTAGGAAGCTACCATACGTCCCTATAATAAGCTATAATTTCTAATCAGAAACTGAAGGTATATTTTCTTCCGATTTTTACGATGGTGGTCCTGACAGCCATGAATGGTAAGTAACAAGGACAAAATTCTAAAAAAAAAAAAAAAAAAGAAAGAAACTCTAGATGCATGCGCATATACTTACAAGTTTGTAGGTATATAAACCAAAACAACTTTTATCGACAGATTCGCAATTTTATTCTAGATATTTCACAAATGCCGTCGACTTCTACATCATGTGCGATTCATTGGCAGGTAGCTCAGGCGACGAGCTTACAAAATATTGCTATTATCATGTCAAAAAACACAGGAAATACACACATAGGAATCTGTAAGTATTGAGGAAATGCACTGATGGTTCAAGCATTAACATCGACATTTTATAGTTATGGAGAACGGAAGTGGCGGGTACTTGGGCGATATCATTTTCACTGGGGGCAGTATTGGTTTCTATGCAGGGAACCAGCAGTTCACCACCAGAAATCTCATATTCGCAGGCTGCAAAACTGGAATTTGGTCTCATTGGGACTGGTATGTACACCATGATTAACAAGATCTATGAGGCGAATCTAACTATTTTGTACAGGGGTTGGACTTGGAAGTCAATCTACATGAGTGGAGTAACAGTCGGTCTCAATATGACCCGCGATCCTGGTGGAATCAATCCGGGCTCTAATTTGGTTCTTGATTCTATTTTCATTAACACTGGGACGGTGGTATTATTGGAAAGTACTGCCGGTATCAATGGTACCACAATGGTTGTCCTGGATAACATTGTTTTACAGAACTGTGGTATCGGCGTTAAGGCTTCTGGGTCTACTCTACTAGCTGGTGGATCTCGATCGATTTCGTCATGGGGTCGTGGTAGAATTTATAACGATGCCAATCCTGACGGTTTCCTCTCAAGCGCTGGCATGGATTTAACACCACTTAGGCAGATAGATGGATCTCTTCTCGGGCCGGGTGGTCCAGTAGGCGTCAGTGGCACCATATTTGAGCGATCGAAACCCCAGTATCAGTTGAACAATGCTGGTAGATTTTTAAACGTAAAGGACACAGGAGTGTATGGTAAGTATCTAATACCCCCTGCTCAAATCCCATTCTCCTTCTTTCTAAAAGCACACAATTCCTTGCTATTTCTAAACACTTGCTGACTAAGTTTTAGGGGATGGGACGCATGATGATACTTCCGCCCTTCAAAGAGCTCTAAATGTTAACTGTGGCATAAACTATATATTTATACCGGCTGGAATGTATATCATAACAAAAACTTTGAAAATTCCCGTGGGATGCACCATTGTGGGAGAGGCATGGTCGCAAATTATGGCCACAGGACCAAACTTCCAAGACATGACCAAGCCATACGTTGCTGTTCGAGTCGGCCAGGTGGGAGACGTTGGAGACATTGAGATAACAGATCTAATGTTTACCACTCGAGGTCCTACCGCAGGTGCTGTTTTGGTTGAATGGAATGTTAAAGCAGCAACTCAGGGCTCAGCCGGTATGTGGGATTGCGTTATTAGGATTGGTGGTGCAGTCGGAAGCGACCTTCAAGCAGCGAACTGTCCCAAATTAGCCACGACAATAAACAATGACTGCATTGCAGCTTCGTTATTACTCCGGATTACCAGTAAAGCAAATGGCTACTTTGAAAACGTCTGGGGGTAAGATTGATCATCACCTTTTCCAAGATTTAAGTAAGATATAGTGAACTGACATTGGTATTTCTGATCTTTCGTAGTTGGACCGCAGACCACGATATAGACAGTGGGCCCGAACAAACTCAAATTGATGTTTATGCCGCTAGAGGTAATAGGTTCTACTTGAACTTCAACAAGTTTTCGACGCGTACTAACTAAAATGTAATAGGCTTTTTGATCGAGGGACCAGGACCAACTTGGATGTACGGAACCGCTTCTGAGCATAATGTCCTCTATCAATATCAACTCTACAATGCCAGAAATATTTGGATGGGAATGATACAAACCGAGAGTCCGTACTATCAAGGCATCCCTGCAGCGCCAACACCATTCGAGGAATCTCTAGGCCAATTTCCAATGGACCCCCCATTCAACCAGTGCAACGGAGCAGGTGACTGGTATACTTGTGGCTTCTCGTGGGCTGTACGCCTCCTGGGAAGTACTAATGTCTATATATACGGTGCTGGGTTGTATTCATGGTTCCAACAGTACTCACAGGTAAGTTCAAGGGCTTACAACAAACCTAAGTCGTATAAAACTCTTCGCTAATAAAATCCTCCGCTCAGGTTTGCCTTGAAACTGAAGATTGCCAATCTCGAATTTTACAAATATATCAGAGCACAGGAGTACATATATTCAATCTGATGACGAAGGCTTCCTTGACAATGATAACGAGATGGAATGGTCACCCAGCCTGGGCAGCAGATAATCATAACGCATACGGCTCTACCATAGCCGCTTGGTTCCTCAACCAAAACTCAGATACCGATGACAGCGGAGTCATTGCCCCAGACGGGAGTTACACCCAGACCCTCGGAGGTGACATTTGGGTTGATGGCACTGGAGATGACATCCTTGTGTCTTGCCCGATATATCCATGCACCTTATCACTACCTCCTGCTACTGTCTCCGCACCAGTTCAGCCACCACCTATCACCCTAACATCCGGTGGTGCGACCAGGGTCGTCACGCCTCCTGTTATCCGATCTGAAGTCTTATACTTTTCAACTATGGTCATAAATGTCGCACCGACCGATTACGATGTCAGTTTGACACCAGTTCTTTCAGTAACAACTATACCAGTACCCCCAATAACATTTACAACTCGTGGAGTCAGACATACTGTCGTTCCACCTCCTCTTTCCATACCATTCGGGACGGCAACTCAATATGGCAATTGCAGTGTCTTTTGTGATGCCCAGGCTACATCTTTGTAAGGCTTTCCATTCCAAGCAGGAGATAAACTTGCTGTCCTGAATTTTGAACTAATAGTCTATATTATAGCCCAAATTATCCAATAGTTGTCGAGCCACCTGTTTCAGAGTCTAGCAATGGAACAAATGGGACATCTCTTTATGGTGATGGCTTGCTGGGTGATGACAATGGCCGAGGATGCTCTGGGCCAGGTTGCGGCTGCACAGGTTCCAACTGCGGTGTATGCCACGGGCCAAAATGTGGTGAAGAACTTGGTTGTCTCTCAAACTGCGATGATGACGACACCGACGGTGGCTGCAAGGGGGCAGGCTGCGGCTCCGGTTGCGACAAACCACATTGTGGAAAACCATGTCTATCATTATCTTGTGGTTGCCAGGGCCTTTTTTGTGGCGGCATCAATTTCGGTCGTATCAACATAGATCTCCCGGATATTCCAACATGCTTTGGGCCGGATTGCATTGGTAATCACTGCTTGGGGCCAAACTGCTTCCCCGGTCCTAATGAAGTTTGCACCCCAGGACCCTGTCCTTGTTATGCTTGTGCCCCGCCGCCAGGTGGTGAAGAGGGAGAGGAGGAGGAAGAGGAGGAGGAGGAGGAGGACGAAGAAGATGTTTGTATATTGTTGGATTTTGATCCGACTCCTGCAACGGACACTGGTGATGGAACAAAAGAAATTAATATACCAGATGGTGGGAGTGGCTGGCAGTCACCTCCAACGAATGGTGGCGATGGTGGAGACGGTGGAGATGGAGATCCGACACCAACTGTTCCACCTTCAGGACCAGCGCAGACTGATGGTGTCACACCGGCAGCTGGGATCCAACGATTCGAGCTCTGGGCTAGAGCTTATGGCCCAGCGGAAGACCACGGTCGTTGGTTTGAGCAGTGGACTTCCAGTCCGACTGGGAATAATAACTTTCCAATATGTCAAGACTTACCAGGCACCGGCATATTGCCGCCTTCAGCAAGCTTTACATGGCCAGATTTAATCTCACCTCAACGTTTCCTTAGACCTTGGGACGGGTCGGAAGTATGTACTTGGACCGTAGATGCGAGCACTTGGGATGCATCTCAAGACTTGGACTACATTGGCGATATGGTTTGCCCATCCAAATCATATAACTGTTATAAACCACGACATGATCAAGTTGATGGAAACTTTTGCGAAGTCAGCGAGGATCAGGAGGCAAACTTCTTCCAGCATTGCCTTCTCCGTTGTTACCATAACCCTATTGACCCCGTCAGGGGCAATTCTTAGAGAAGGAAGCGAAGATGGTTGGGTGGGTGGATTCTCGATATAGAATAGACATAGGTTGCGTTCGAACTATATTAATATATATGTATATGTATATATTAAGAACTCCCTTTTTTTTCTGGTTCTATCTTTCTCGGGACGAATAGTCCATTTTTTGACCTGTTGTCTCCATCAACTGTCGAATTATGAATAAGAATAATACATCAATACTGCTGATAATGAATGATTTGTGGTGTTTCCATGACGTCGACACGTACGGATAGCTAACTTTAAAAAATTCACGTAAAACACCGGATGTGATAGCCCGAAGCAACAGCCAGCATCGCAGATTTTTCGACACGAATAGGATTTCGTGGATCTGTCAAGCGAGCAGTGCGGGTTTCGAGGCTTCTTTTCGGCGACTAGCGAAGAGATGGAAGAAGGATGTGCAAATTGAAATGTTTAATTGGCTGGTCTTGCACAACGCGAAAAGGGTTTCTCCGATTCGCTTGTGCAGATGCTGGTTCAGGGTCCCTCCCAGTCGCCGGCAGACGCGTAGGATTCCTGACCGGTAGCTACATTGAGCGATAGCCCCCATAGCGATGAAATGTGGCGGTGGTTTGTTGAGCGTTGAGAGCCTGGACGGTTGGTGAGGTGTTTCGTCATAGCTGGCCGGGCTGCTACGAACCAAGCTGACTTGGCGGCCCCTCACAGACAGTGCTGCCTCGACCTACCAATTGCATTAGTACAATCAATTGAGGTATGCAGGCTTATATACACACTTGTATACGGGTTTGTGTAGGTCGGGTATTCTTGTTATATCGTAGAGGGATGGGCGGCGATGTTCCCCCACTGACAGGAGCATTAGGTGTATTATTCTGCGAGTTGGGTGTGGTGAGTGAGGTGAGCTCTGGCGGATAGACAGGCAGGACAGACAGGACAGACACACCCGCAAATCTGATATCGCCGATAACAAAACCCTCTTTTTGCTTCCTCTTCCCCTTCAGCATTCCTGGCCCCGTCACAAAAAGGAACCATCCGCTCTTTCCAGACACAATATATAAGCTAGCCATTGTCCCTCTCAGGTGCTCCCGTCTCTCTTTCCTTTCCTCACCAATCGATTGTGCTACTTCTTTGGACAAGTCTTCTTCTTTGATCGCCTAAAATCTAACCATCTCACCCGTAGCATTGCTGTAATCGTCCACAGATTCGAATAGATCAAGATGGCTCTTTCAAACGTCAAGACGTCCTACGAGTGGGTATCCTCCCTCGATATCACTCACACTCCAAAGAAGAACTTTCGGAGAACCTCAATCATTTGCACAATTGGTTCGTATCTTTCAGCTAGTGGCATGGAGGGGTAACAAGCTAATAGTGGGGTCATCGCTGGACAGGTCCAAAGACAAACAGCGCTAAGGTGATGAACGATTTGCGAAAATGTAAGTTTCTGTCTGATTGCAATCGCCCTATTTGATTGGGATCTAGACCTTGGTGTGGCATAGTGACAGATCGGAGTGGGGGTTATAGAGGGGCTAACATGGGTACAATAATTTAGGCGGTCTCAACATCGTCCGCATGAACTTCTCCCACGGTTCATACGAGGTAGCTAGGCTCCAGACACGTAATAGCTTCCGAACGGACAGACTAGTTAACAAGTTTATCCCAACAGTACCATCAGAGCGTTATTGACAACGCCAAGGAAGCCGAACGCCAGTTCGCTGGCCGCCCACTCGCTGTTGCTCTCGATACCGTACGATACATAAACTCCTAGCCTCAAATTGGCGCATACATCTAACACCGCGTGTAGAAAGGTCCTGAGATCAGAACCGGAAATACCGAAGGCGATGCTGATATCCCGATCTCCGCTGGTGACGAAATTGTCATCACCACCGATGAAAAATATAAGGCAGCATGCAGCAAGGAATACATGTATGAATTCTTGCAACTCGATTTGTACCCAATTGCACCATACTAATAGCCTCCCAGGTATGTTGATTACCAGAACATCACTAAAGTCATCGAGAAGGACCGTATCATCTATGTCGACGACGGTGTTCTCTCATTCAAAGTCGTTGAAATCCTTGATGACAAGAACATCAAGGCCCAATGCTTAAACAACGGCAAGATCTCCTCCAGAAAGGGCGTCAACCTCCCCGGTACCGATGTCGACCTTCCCGCTCTTTCCGAGAAGGATAAGGCAGATCTCAGATTCGGTGTTAAGAACGGTGTCGACATGGTCTTTGCCAGCTTTATCCGCCGAGCTGACGACGTCCGCGCCATCCGCGAGGTTCTTGGCGAGGAGGGCAAGGAGATCCAGATCATCTCCAAGATTGAGAACCAACAAGGTGTCAACAACTTTGACGAGATTCTCAAGGAAACCGATGGTGTCATGGTTGCTCGTGGTGACCTCGGTATCGAAATCCCCCCGGCCCAGGTCTTCATGGCTCAAAAGATGATGATTGCCAAGTGTAATCTTGCCGGAAAGCCTGTGGTTTGCGCCACCCAGATGTTGGAATCGATGACTTACAACCCCCGCCCGACTCGTGCCGAAGTTTCGGACGTTGGAAACGCTGTCCTTGATGGTGCAGATTGCGTTATGCTCAGCGGTGAGACAGCAAAGGGGACCTACCCGGAAGCAGCTGTCACTATGATGCACGAAACTTGCCTGCTCGCTGAAACCGCCATCAATTATGTCTCGCTCTTCAATGAGCTCCGCAGCTTGACTGTTAGACCAACCGAGACCAACGAAACTTGCGCAATCGCTGCTGTCAACGCTTCCTTAGAGCAACAAGCTTCTGCTATCGTCGTTCTTTCCACATCGTAAGTATCCAATCTCCACAATTCCAGAAAACATGTGAGCTAGCTAACACGGGGATCATAGTGGCAACACCGCCCGTCTATGCTCTAAGTATCGCCCCACGTGCCCAATCCTCATGGTTACCCGTAATAGTGCTGCTGCTCGCCGCGCACATCTCTACCGTGGTGTCTATCCGTTCCATTACCCAGAAAGCAAGCCTGACTTCGAAAAAGTCGTCTGGCAGGAGGATGTTGATAAGCGTTTGAGATGGGGTATTGATGAAGGTGCCAAGTTGGGTTTGTTCGGTAAAGGAGACGTTGTTATCGCTGTCCAGGGATGGAAGGGTGGTTTGGGACACACGAATACGTAAGTTCTCTTTCTCCTCTATGCGGAAGGTAACACATATACTAACACGTGCACCTAATAGTCTTCGTATCGTCACTGCGTAAAGAATTACAAAGTCAAAATAAAAGCTTTGATTTTATGTCTGACGCTTTTGGAAGTAAAGAGAAACAGCAATACTGGCTAGCGTTATTCTGTCGGTATCGGAAAATAAAGCAACTTGTTATGCTCCGATGGTTGCTTGTGATTGTTGCGGGCTGGTGATGGAGGGCCTAGCTTGTGTGTTGACTAGACTTCATTAGGCGGTCTGGCTATTCGTCTGCTCCTGTCTGTTACTCTTTGCACTGAGAAAATGACAACCCTTTAAAACAAATAAAGGATCGTTATGAACAATATATTTCTAAATGTGAGGCCTGATCGCTAGTAGAATATTGCCCAACCTATAATCAGTGGAATGATATGCGCAGCGGGCTCAAAGGCTCGTATGTGCCAGTTCAAGTGACACTACCAATTTCCACAGCAGGGATTCTATTGATTTTTGAAGCGCTTTGAAGCTAGCAAGGCTTTTCAAAGTAGAGACTGTATGCCCGGATAAAAGCCAGGCAGTTTTCGAATCATTTAAGGTGCCAACCCAGTCAGCCAAAAGAAAAGCATTTTTTTGCATTCGCGCATATGCCAGATCTACAACTATAAACAATTAATTTGTTGGGTTATCGGCACTTCCTGGGGTCGAGTAGGCCCCATAGATTTAATTTTGGCAGTAATCCCGTTGCTCTGCCGGTTATTTGAAGAGAATATGCGAGCTGGTGGCATAGCAGAGCGCTTAAATTGATATCAGGCAAGCCTTAGCGTGTCCATTCATTCGCTCGTTGCCCAACCCCACGCAGATTGTCAAAGCTAGCTCATCCTTGGTTTTTGATATTGGTGAAATGTTTTCTAATGCTTTATGTTTGAGTTAAATAGTCATAATTATCATCTCAAGAAAATAGAACCCTATATTTTATATATTTAAAAAACTTCGTCTATTGAAATACTTCGGTTCTAATTTGCCAGTCTGGAATTCTGTGATTGAAAAGAATCTACAAATTCTACAAGTAGCTAGTAGCGTGCTTGATTCAATGTCAGTCCTTCTTCTCCATATAAGGCAAACAAGCCTCATAGATTTTCTTATGACCGGGGTACTTGATAACCCGTTGGAAAATCTCCTCATCCACAGTCCTTGTACTTTGGATTGATCCTGCGATGAAAAAGTCAGTAATGCTCGGTCGCGAGCCCAGCACATAAGGCCCCTCCGCCTCGTTTGTGCGCAATAACTCGTCCACTGCACACATGGCACTATCCGCCACACTCCAAGTCGTCTCCTCCTTTTCTGCGTCCAGTAAATCTTCAAGCTTGCATCCAAGCCTCGCTTCGCGTGTTCGCCGGAAGTATTCCTGTGCACGCGGTGATAATATGCGAATCTCGCGTGGTACTATCGACAAGAATAATGCAGGGCCACCTGCAGCACGTGCTTTGGCCTCAATTTCGCGACCTAGATCTGAGACTAGTGGTACTGGCGGATCCGGGTATGTTGACTCGAGAAACTGCGCGATGGGAACAGAGTCCATCATGTACGTGTTGGTTGGCACATGATGGATCGCGGGGACCGTGTACTTGATTGGTCCTGGCGCAGATTGGTTGGCCTCAATACCGCTGAGTTATATAATCAAACTTGGATGAGAACGGCTTCCAGACTTGGTTTGACATATTTCTTAGAAAGTACATGTACTCACAGGTCTTTCAACACCGGTTCGATATCGGGGAACTCGAGAAAGATAGTTTTATACGGAATTTGTTTATAGTTAAGCATAAGGCGGATACGCCAGACAACGGGAGAGAAACAGATATTCTTGGTACAAGCCAAGTCGTATAAAATGAGCTCTGGCTCGTTATTGTTATGGGTGGCCATGATGTGATGCTTTTCTAAAGTGCGATTACGTTCTCTACTCAGCTAAGCTGCAACGCGCGTCTTTTTATATTGTTTGCTAGGTAATCGAAGACGGTCTTTAGCTTTCTAGATCCTCCAATAGCACCTGTATATCTGTCTATCTTTTAGGATTCCGTTATAACGTTACCTACCGGTTGCCCCAACCCAATCAGAATCCCTACACGTTTTGCCCTTATCCATGAAATATTCCAATGAATTGAATTGATATTAGTATAAATAAGCGAGGTATCAAAATGCCTTCCCAGAGACACGCTTGGATTGTCTCTATGTCCTACCCAAATAGGGAAAATTACAGACATCCACTCCAACTCACCGATGTTTTCTTTCTAATGACAGCATGGCTAACTGTGTTACAAGACAATCTCCAGTTTTTGTCTCGTAAACCAGACGCGAGGCACGAATCCAGTATTAACTTTTACAAGTCTTTTATCCCAGCGGTAGGTTGTTAATACTGACTTTGCTATAGTATATACAGATAGCTGATTGTGCTAATCAGTTCTCCGAGAAGCCTCTAGCACTGCCAAACCCATTTTGCTCGTATTTAGGTTATGCCGGTTAGGGTTAGAGGTCAAACTAGTTGAGAACCCATCCGGCTAGTACCTCACTAATATTATTTAGCGTCCGTCTTTTTTTTTTGTGAAAATACAAAATAAAAAATTAAATAAATAAAATAAAAAGAGTAAGGATGAAACGTAACAAGGATGGTTGATCGCAGGTCTGATTCTATGCTAAATTTAGGTTTCGGAAAAGTTTGGGATCAAATCGAATTAGATGCGGCAAGGTACAGTCTTGGAAGCGAGATAAACACCAATCGAGGGCCCATGACAACTATTCTGCCTAGGCTTTGGCTTGGCTTTGTCAGATTGGCGGCAAAGTGCATGCCCCTCAGAAGTGCATCCCGCAAGGTTGATTTTATGTTTTAAAAATGTATTAAAATCTCGGGTTCGTCGTTGGTTTCTACCCAGACCCGGCCTGAATCGACTTGATGGTTGTCGTATTCAATGGCGCCAAAATCACCAACTCAAGTAAACTGGTCGGTCGTTTCAACACTCTTTGCAGCTCTAAGCGTTTTTGTAATATCCTTATTTTCGATTCTTGCAATAATAACAGCTATAGAAACAACAGCATTTGCTTCCCTCAGTCGAACGACGCTACATAATCTCTACGCGAGAAATGTAATTGCGAGTAGATCATCTCCTGAGCAGCCAGTCGGTAACGGCTTCAAAGTTTTAAACATCACTTGGGTATGTTTTTACACATATTAGCTAAAATTCCATAAATCGAAACCTAATTGGAACAGCTCTACCGACCGACCGATTTCGAATTTACAACCGCTAACGCCTTTTGATTCAATTAGCACAAAACATTTAATCGTCATTATGTTAGCGCACGGGTTGGTAAGTACATATACCAGCTAAAGTTTTACTATCGACCATTAGGCTTTAGTGGCTTTAGTAAGGCATCGAAGAAGCAATTGTATGTGTTAACAAGAGTTATAGGTGAAGGGCTTAATGGGGAAGGGTTCCGTCTTGCTGTATCTCAAGACGAGTATACCTGGGTACCCGAAGCGGCGAGCAACAGTAGCACGAATTGCACGAGCCAATGTGATGCTTTGACCTACGCCGGTCTCTTCTGTGAGAATACTATTTGCGATAATTTTGCCGTGAATTTTTTTTAAAAGACTAATATATGTATTAGACAACTACACGTCGCAAATCTCAGATAGCAAATTCGATGTGCCATATGTATCAGATTTCGCTCTACGTGTAAGGGTATCCACGAAGTGTTGAAGACAGAAGACTTGAAATTTACTAAGATGTTTGATACTTTCCGAGTAGGCGTCTGGAACTTATTTCGAAGATGTTTTCGAACTGGACTCGCAGTTGCAATTCGAAAATTTTATGTTTGGGGTCGCAGACGATTTCAATACCCTTCCACCTCTAGGCCTTGGAAAACGAAGATTAAGCACTCAACCAACCATTATCGAAGCAGCATGGGCAAGAAACTTCACAAACACACAGACCTTTGGCATTTATTTTGGCGATATAAGGCAGGGAGGGGATGACGGGAGATCCATTGCTCTTGGAGGCGTCGATATGGCAAAGTTTCGGCATCCGTTGATAACTTATGGACGACAAGAGGACAATATCTACACTGTTGGTGTGCAAAATATTCGTATGGTCTTAGGATCGGAACCGCGAGTAAATATAAATGCCGCAACTACAGCGCCGCAGATCGCAGATCTCGACTTGAGCTCAGAGTAAGAATTGGTTCTGAATGACGTGTACCCTGTTCTCAACCTAAAACCAAGAGAATGGTACTTTTTTGCATTGTATTACCGCTAAGCTCTGTATTATCATAGGTCTTTACATCTTCCTTCTGCCTACGTCACGACAATCGTGGATAATCTGAAACCATACAACGGAAGATTAACCAATAGAGGCTATGCAGCAGTCGACACTCCGCCACCTGAAGATTGGGGACTAGAGTTCGAGTTGCCAGAAACTCTCGTCATATTTATACCATTTAGCCAGCTTTTAGCCCAACCGACCCCGACGGGGTATCGAATGCTATTAAGGGAAGCGAATGAGGGTACTTTTATTCTCGGAAGCTCCTTCTTTAGGTGAGCTAGTAGGATTTGACCCGAGGCGATAGTTATAATATGCTAATATCTCTGTGGTTAGATCAGCGTACGTTGTATATGACTATACGAATAACGAAATCAGCATCGCATCTGCCCTGTATAATATCACAGAGCAAAATATCCTCGAAGCTGGAATTAACGGAGCATCCGTGAGAGATTTGGGTTTGAACAGCACGACTATAATAGACCCTCAAACTCCAGGATCAGCTCCAAATAAGACTATCCCTATAGCTGTGGGAGTAACAATCGGGTGCCTTGCTTTGATTTTAGGTATTTTGGCTATTTGGTTATATCGCGTCAAACGACGCCGGCGCTTTGCAGCCTTAAAGAACAAAGAGAGTGAACCAGGTGAATTGGATGGTACATCTGCTCTCTGGGAATTACCGGCTCAAGAATCCATCATGGAACTTGATAGCACTCCAAGGTCACCGCAATCAGGTGTTTGAGGAGGGTGTTTCTCTCTTCCTTTACATCTTTATTGTTGTTACGTAGTGTTCCGAGTCGGGTTAATGGTTGGTTTGATAGAATTCGGTTTCCGGTGCCATGGAGTTGGTTAAGGTAGTCACAATTTTAGAAATCTGATGTTGTTAGCGAATAGTTGCATTTCTTAAAATGTTTTTTTTATTTCAAATCCCAAGTTTTATGCCTACGGTGTACGAGACAACTCTGCAGATACTACGATATATTAGAGATAAATTTCTCAATTCATCGCTGGCTAATATGCCAGATTGGAAGCGAACCAACATTTGTGTTGTGTTTGAGGAACATCGTGAAGATCGAAGATTAGATAGTATTTTCTACTGCATGGCGATCGATGCATCTGTTGGGATTGCCTATTAATGACATTTGGAAGAATCGAAGGGACTAAAATTCGACTCGAAGGTAGAAACTCATCAGCTATTCACTGCTCCCGAGTAGCCCCGTCTTTTATCAATGTCTCGCATACGGTCAATTGGACCACGTTTCACATTCTCTTGAGCTTCCCTTTGCCGAAACTCGGGCTTGGAACGGCTCCACGGAATAACTACAAGTCTGGCTACCCGTTTCAACTCTAGCGAGCTCCGGAACCTTTGTAATCGCGCAACACTGGTTCTATCCAAAGTCAGAATTCCTTCCTTTTTTTTTCTGGCCACATCGCGAGAATACACTGTAGATATACACAGTTGCAATCACGGAACCCTATACCGAACATCATCAGAACCATGGCCAACACGGAGAAAGATCCCAAAGTTATCGAATTTGCCAAGACGCTAGAGAACGTTCCTTGGTGTGACGATTATGAAAAGATGATATCTGGTGTCCTGTAGGTAACCATCTTTGTTCACATACCATATGGTCAAGGTAGACTCTGATACCCTCTTCCTAAGGTATAATGCACAGGTGCCCGAATTGACGAACGGGCGATTTCGTGCCCGAAGGTTGATGCACAAGTACAACAACTATTTCCCGGATAGTGCCACACCGGAATCTCTAAAAGACGAGAGAGAGGTGCTGTTACGACAAATGCTAGGCGGAGTTGGCAAGAATGCGTTCATTGAGCCCCCGATTAATATTGACTATGGTTGCAACATTATTGTCGGAGACAATTTTTACTCGAATTTCAAGTAAGTCGATTTTGGGCAGCAACTCGCGCTAGATTTCCTTCTGCTTCCTTTTTCGCTAATAGTGATATAACAGCCTTGTAATTCTCGACTGTGGAGTTGTAAAGATTGGTGACCGCGTGATGTTTGGGCCTTTCGTTTCAATTTTCGCAGCGACCCATGAGACGGACGTTCAGTCACGTAGAGATGGGATCGAATACGCCAAGGGGGTTACAATAGGGGATGATTGTTGGATTGGAGGGAATACGACTATTATGCCCGGTGTAACAATCGGTAAGGGTTGCACAATCGGAGCGGGAGCCGTGGTGACGAGAGATATTCCGGACTGGAGTGTAGCCGTGGGATCACCAGCGAAGGTTATCAAAAAAGTCAATCCTGTACCGGATCTGTGAGCGATACCAGCTACATAGCTAGGTCGCCGACTGTCTAATTCCTCTTGAGGAGTGGTTTAGCCTAGTAAATAGACTATAAGAAGTAGTTTTTCTGAATACCGATAGACCAAAACTGGATAGTTTGGTTTATGAGACTGGATAGATACTGCAACTACATAAATCCAGTCCTTATAGTCTTACAGTAATAAGAGAGTAGCATAAAGTGAGTATAGCATGTGGCTGGCGGTATAATATGACCGAATTCTACGCTATTTTATGGGGCGGTATACAGATGCGAGCGATGCTTTCGAGATTTCGTAGAAGATTGAATGTAGTCTCAGAGACTACATTGAACGCTGCTTGTTGGATTGTGCACAATATCCGTGTTGTCGTGAATGAACTTCACTTTGAAACCACTCCCGCGACTCCATCAACGATATCTTCACACAATGCCACCCACAGGAACTAAGCGGCCATATTCTGGTTCCGGTGGCGGTGGTCGGAGTGGACCCAAGCCTCCGCATGCGAATGATCAACAGCAACCGGCACCTACAGGTCCGTTCATCCCTATGTTCACTGGCGTCCGTAATGAACTCGACGAACACCACGACCGTCGCGAGAGGATTATTAAAGCCAGTCGCGATGTTACGGCTGCGAGTAAAAAGATGTATGCTGTTCCTCTCAATTACTGTTGCCATGTATGAAATTAGTGGCGATGCTGATCAAAACGATCAGAATATTTACACTCCATCGCTTGCGCCCCACCTCTCTACCCCTCGACTCCCCACTTCCTACCCACATTACAGCTGAAACATCGCAATACGAATCCAAAATACAAACCTTACTAGCCAGCTTGCTCCCGGATTTGCAGGACCTGAATGGGAGTAGGTATCAGAGACAAATTTCGCCAGGTCTACAAGAGTACATTGAAGCGGTTGGGTTTAGACATTACCTTTTGACAGGCAAGGTGATTGAGTGGGAGGAGGCAGCGTGGTATACTAGCGGTTTGAATGGAGAAGAAATTCTTGGGAAGAAAGTTATCGCCGGGTACAAGGAAGGGGATGCGGACGTGGTAATGATAGATGCCGCGCAATCAGGTCCCGATGGCCGACCTGCTCTGTCAGAACAGGTCGAGGGTGAGAGGAAAGAAGAAAGAAAATCTCTGCAGGGAATAAAACTTTCTCGAGAGGATTACATTCTAGCCCTTTTTGACATGACGGGTGAGATGATGCGATTTGCAATCACCAGTATTGCGACCACTCCATTGTCACAGTTGATGCCCAGGACTGCAACGCCCCATGTCGCTACAAAGAGCATCCCTCAAATTTTATTACAGGATTTGAGAAACATCCGGCTAGCATTCGAGGGGCTAGGTCTAGGCCGTTCTCCTTTTGGGAGAGACGCGGAGAAGAAAATGGAGGTGATGCAACAGTGTGTGCAAAAAGTTGAATACGCAATTTATGGTATGGTAGTAAGAGGAAGCGAGCGGCCGGATGGATGGGTCGCCGAAGTTCAAGGCGGGGGAAGTGGCGAAGCTGATTAATAGAGTTTAAGGCATGCAATAATCGGCATTTCCGGGGCGTTTTACGGGAGGGATAATGAAACTTGGGTTAATTAGCTTCGAACTGGTACTTTTATTGATAATTACAACTACGAGACAGCCTTAGTGGGCTGATTATATCTACCGTGATGTAGCCAAAATAACCTCAAAACGCTAGTGCTACCAAATCCCAACTTCGTCTGATCCTATATACTTACCCTTATTGTCCTCATATTCATAGACGTTCTCGTACATTCTACCTCTCGCCATTCAATCTCCTAGCTCTAACCTCCCTAAGAGCTCGGCTTCCACTAATCAATGCTACTGGAGAGATGATGGTAGCGGCAAGCAAGGTCTGGAAGATGTTTATCTGTGTATAGTACGCAAAAAAAACGCCTTCGAAGGCCAATAGACTGGCGAAGAAAAGAGGGTGGGCAATTGGGCTTGCTGTGAGGGATTTCGGCAAATGCGAGACGTTCGCGGAAAGGGTGAACCACTGCATAGGTTCCAGAGATCAGCACGACTTCTTTGTCATTGGAGGGAAGGAGAGTTGAGAAAAATTCAACGTACAGCACCGAACAACGCTGGCAAGCAAGCTATAACCGCAACCAAAAAGACCAGAGAAATAATCTTTGGCGGTGACTTGGGTTCTGAACGAAAAATGTGGTGGATTTCGTTGAGTTTGCCATACTTGAGAGGGGGTTCTCCCAAAGATTTCTTAGTGGCAGCGTCGAGAACAAGCTCCAATTTCCCGATTTCAAATGACGACGCGATAGATTTTCCGAATGAACCAATCGCGATTGTTAAGCTAAGAGATGGCGACGATAGGAGGGGAATTGGAATTTCCTTTTGAGTCTAAACGCCGCAACCAATTGAGGTCAATAAAGGCTTGTAGGCAGTCGGAGTTGAAGCCATTGAATGTACTCACGAGGTCTAGCCTAGCCTTTCCTGATTCTTTAACATCAAAAGAAAAGAAAGACTCCAGATCGGACTCGGTGTCTTTGATGAGAAGGAAAAGCTGGTGTGGCCGTTTGGCCTTGTTGCCCTCTTGAGTAGTAAGCAAGATCTTGAGAGAATCGGTAGTTTTAAGCGTTAGAGGTTCGGAGATGCGTGAATCAGGCGTGAATCTACAATCAGCAGGTCAGATAGAGCTTCAGGTACCCGCAATGGCTCGCGATAGCAAAGAATATCGGGATATGCCTACTTCTGCTTGGGACCGGCTTCAGCACCCCTCTGCGAGACTTGCAGGGTGGCGTCGGCGAAATTCCAGGAGGGAGTGATGGCCGAGGCCCATTGGCATAGTAGCAGACCTGCTGCCAGCACGTTTGAGGGCGACACGAACTTCATGGCTGCTTGGTGAAGAGGTGATATGAGATGAAGGCTTCGAGATGCGGTGACGTCGAAATGGAAGTTTGGATTGGATCTGGGTTACGTGTCTTGTGTCCGCCAAGGCTCGCCGCACTGCCGCACCGACCTCACCACCAAATCCGGCCCGTGCTGATTGCGCAAGGCCCCCACGAGACCAATGCCAACCAATCTTCCAGCTGCGCAGCTGTGCACACGTACCCAACGACCGTTGGATAAGCTGATGCATGTCAGGATGCCTTGCTCTGTCGACTTCTACCGTTTTGACAGCTTCCGACGGCGCATGGATACCCTCCCCGTCACGTTTATCATTCCGAATGCAACCGAAGGTGTAGCTCGCAGACTCGGGCGATTCTGGGATTTTGCTCGCGAGTGGACTTTCCGAGCTGAGATCTCATTTGAACACCCCGACGCTGGTTTCCCGTCCGGGTCCAGCTTGATTCGTCAAATACACGCGGCACAAGCCCATAAGCACTATACTTAGTCGTGCGCCTATCTCACCCGTTGGTCATCCTGATTTTTGTAATTGAAGCTACCCACAAAGCAGAACTAATCAATCAATCTGACGTTAGCTCCGAGTTAATACCGAGACACCCAAGACAGTCTGTCGGTATGCCCTGTTCTATTGAGTGCTACAGACTATTGCGCTTCCAAAAGCGAATGGATTCATATGCCATCGTCACCGGCAGCGGTGCTAGAGTCAGCAGCTTATGGCATCGGGTGTATAGATGGTTTCAAATATACGACGAGGCAATAGTACTCAGCGAAGGCTTTCTGCAGTACCCGCCGATACCCTTGTCTCTGCCTCCAAATGCTGAACCAGCAATAATCGAACGAATCCGCATGGCACAAAGGAGAGGCTTCGGTTCCTAAAAGCCACAAGGTTGGCCACCAGGGTATAAAATATATGTTCTGCGCTCTTGCACAATTATGCCCAGTGTGCTTATCGTCAACCTCGCTTTTTCATTAAATCGACGAACTGAACATCGATTTCGATGTCTTTTAAGCAAACAACGGGCTGTATTCAAGACTGGTCGCCTTTGAAAGCTAGACTTTCCAGCCTTCGTCCTCCCAAACAATTGGATGGGAGATCATAAATATTTGGATCCCCAGTTTCAACCCTGGTTAGGCAGCAGACAACAATCCTTTTCGAAAACAAATTAAACAGATGACTTGTTCCTTTGACCTTTACTGAGTCCAGCTACTCTCAATCTTTACGGCTATACCAAACTATTTAACTATCTCTCCAATCTGCAAAGTTCTGGCAGATTGGTCTCGCGAACAGACCAATAACAGAGTACTTAAACGAAATCGCAAATAAAATCTCATCCCCTCTCCTGGAAAAATCTCCCTTCGCAGAATACGGGCAGCGCCGACGTCTGGGTACGAGACCAGGCAGCACGGAGCCGGTGATAAAGCTGGTACAGCCGGGTGCAATATCGTTCGTTAAATAAGAGAGACTAGACCATCTATCATACGTCCAGATAGCCAAAAATTCGACCCTCTTAGCATTACCAACTCTAACTATAGGCCTATGATGTTTTAAGAACATCAAGATGCCTTGTTCGACCCTTTCCTATATCCCAGGCAACATCCATCTTCGTAGGGAGTTAGTCTGGGTTTTTAATGCCCCATCTCATAAACTTGGAGAAATAGGATTTTCGAATCAAATATACAGTCGAGCAAGAGAGGAGGCGAGGCGCACAAGGCTCGCTAAACAACTAAATCATGGCCAACTCGGGCTAAGCCTTCTTAGTCAAATCCGTTCAGCGAATATAAGATTGGAAGCATCTTAATTTATTTTACCATTATACAGGATTCGAGGAGAGAATAACATACGTGGCTACCTTGAAATACTATTCACTGACCCACTGCTAGGGCAAGCTACCTAGGTATGGTAAAACCGAATGGAACTCCTCCAACGCGATCGTTTTTGAATTCTACATCTATACGGGTTTAAAGTTCCTTGCGTCCCATAGCAGCTACCGCCATCCATATCTCATATAGTCTATATTTCTTCGCATTACTCAAATTCATAGCAAGAGTCGTTTTGTCTTCAGGGCTTCGCTAAAGCTTGGTGCTTTCGAGCATGCTCAAGGGTCACAGGTCCGCCATCTCGTGACCGCAATTTTCCACTTCTACATCAAGATTATATGACATTTTATTTAGCTTCTCCTGTATGTAAACCAAATAAAGGAGAGGGGGGATATTTCAGACGACATTAGGCATCGGCCTATTTATTATTGATGAGCTGAAGCATAAATCTCTCTTGCATCTTGACATTCATTCTGTTCCTTTCGCGCACTGTTGGAGCCTTCTGCGTTGCCGCACGCACGCAACATCGAAATTTACATAAGCGGCAGTGTTCTAGACCCAGCCCCTGTTTCCTCGGAAAACATCATTAAGTAACGACTCGCAAATCTCAAGCTACTTCTTCCCTCAAAAATGTCGACTAACTTTCCTTAACGATATTAATAGACGCCATCTTCATTCAAGACGCTTTCACGATGTTTATAGGTATCGCTGCGCTGGTCCTAGCGGTTGGCGCGTACATCTATCGGGAAGGAGTACCCCGCGACATCCTCACAAAACTCACGCAACCGTTCGCATTCTGGTGGCAGAATGACTCGATAAAGGCGATCACGGATGGATCAGAACGGAAGGAATCTACAGAGCTGAATGGGGTTAAAAAGAGCGAGAATGAAGCTACCAGCACTAGTTATATCGCCAGCCTGCCTAGTCGCAAGGCGAAGGAGGAGGCCCTAATAACAGAGGATGAGGAGGAAGATCCTACTACACCAACAGCTCCCGTTCAGATACAACTTTCCATCCCGGATTTGGAACCATTAACGAAATATGAATCGAAAGAGAACGAGAAGAGCACGAAATATGCTTCGGACGATGATTCTGACGAAGACCTCGGGATACCGATGTTCCCAGCACTTAATTCAGCACAGCGAGCAGGGCGACCGTTGATGCTCTCTACACCATCACAAAACGTGACTGGCTCTATGGCTCCGCCTTCCTTGCCAGTCCCAAAGCTATCGACTGGACAACTGTCGTTATCGCCACCAACACTCATGCCTCCTCCTCCAGTCCCGATAAGAAAACCAGCAGGTGCGAGTACAGCCGCGAACGCTCGAAGCTCGCAATACTCTAGACCTGGAGCGGTAGGCACTTCATCATTGGGGGTTCCTTCTACAGCATCATCATCATCATCATCATCATCATCATCATCCCTTGGCGTACCACAGCAACGGTCTTCATTACAGCTCCCGCCGACCCACTCCCAACCACCGGTAAAGCCTCGCCAGAAAGTAATCCTAACACCCGGCCACTCTCCGCTCGACTGGGCGAATCACCAGCGTTCTCTCCCATATGTCCCACTCCGTCGTATTACCGGTACCGAGCTCGCAACCCACGGGGCACGAAAGAACGAAACAAAAACCTATTGGATGGTGCTAGAAGGGAAAGTGTATGATATGACGCCATATTTGCCATACCATCCAGGCGGAGAGAAAGAATTGCTGAGAGTGGCGGGGAAAGACGGCACAAAGCTGTTCAACCTGACTCACTCGTGGGTTAACTGGGACAATATGCTTAGGGGCTGCGAGGTGGGAATCTTGGTCAGCGATAATGAGATGCTGAAAAAAGATAATTTAGGGGGTGGAAACCAAGGAGAGACGGATTTAGAGAGCATGGATTGAGCGATTAATGGTATTAGACGGGTTGTACGATAGGCATAGCTGCGGCGATGCGATTGTGTCTGCTTTTTAGAAGTATCTTATGCATTGTGGTGTATTGGCAATGTGGCGCAGGTGTTACAGAGGAGTTTATTTTACAATTTTATACACTTCTTCTCTAAGAGATGTTATTTAAAGATTTAGGTTACTTGCTTGAGTGGAATCAGGTTTTGCATCACTCTGAGTCTAGCACCAGTAGCACATTGAGTTGAGTTTATTACAGTCTCCTTTGATAGCTATTCACCTTCTCTTCGACTAAAAAGTCTGAATGCCAGCATTGGCAGAGAAAGAAAAAAAGGTGTATCGATAACCTCGGTCCAAATCCAACAAAAGCCAGTGGATGCAAGGTGACCTCATTACGATGAACTATAACCCGCGATTGTGTTGATCTTGAACTCCTGGCTCTGATGCAGAAACAATTGTAATCCAACAGGTCAGCTCCGAAGTTTCTCCAGCGACCTTTCTGATTTGCTGGAAATAAATCCGACGTTCTCTGCCGACGCAGCGCTCGGTTCCCGGAGTCTCCGACTTCTAAAGTTGGAGTAGCGAGATTGTGGGGAAGCCAGCTTGATCACCAGGCCGAGTTGCCCAGCAGAGCGACACCGTTGGCTAAGATCTACTCTGCATGGCGACCAAGTTCTGCTGCCTCGCGATGAGCGCCACTCGCCGGCGCAGAAAAACTTGGTTTTGAAAGTTCTTGGAAGTTTTCTAGAAAACCTTTTCACCAGCGGGACTGTATCTATTAGCGATACCATGTATGCCTTTCGTCGACAACCGCCTCAATGCACGACCATGACGTTGGTAGAAGACATGTTTCAGGCAAGCAGGAACGGCCGGACATGGCAGGAACGGACTGGAGCATCATCAAGAGCCTGTACATTGAGAGAGAAGCAAAGGGAGCCTTTACATTGAGAGAGAAGCAAAGGGGGAAAAAACACTATAAGATGCAAGGTCTTGGACACTATGAGAGAACTGGAGTCTCAGTCGCGTGTCTAATCAAGGCTTTCAATCTGCTGGCTATGCATACCTATATATTGCGTGTTATCTACTGGATACGTTTCAATTGGTAGAGTTCATAATACCCTTCAATAATCAATCGGGTCTTCTTTGATATCGCAATCATGATCGCTCGACATTCACACTTGCTCTCAGGGGCACATCTCATAGTGCAACTGGCAGCAGTTCATATGGCCTACGCCCAGCAAGTGTACATACTTGCGAATGGCACCTCCCCTCGCCCGCAGTGCCCAGACTGCAACATCCCAGCGACGCCAACTTACAAGTTTTCAAGCTTCTCTTTCACTCAGACTGAGACTTATAGATACGCAACATCAATAGCGCCTGCTACAACTACAAAGACTTATGCCGCACCCTACTCTAAACTGAGCACTCTGGTACCGTCGCTGACAAGCACTACCTGGGGTAATTGGAATCCGAATGATACCGCAGCGACTGACACCGCAGACCCGTATGGGCAAGCTGCCTGGTCTTCTCTTTGGGAATGGGCTAGCCCTACCAACTTCACGACTACGGGCATCTATAGCACTACTGTATCACCGACTCCATTGCCGTCTTCTGAGCTAGTCTTCCCACCAAAAGACTACTTTGGTCCAACAGACTGCTATAACTTTCCTGAAGACTTCATATTTGGAGTGGCTGGCTCAGCAGCTCAAATAGAGGGTGCAATTGCAGTAGAGGGCAAGGGGCCGAATCTTATGGATGTCCTCGCTCGTCCTGGCCAAGCGAATAATTACATCACGAACGAAAACTATTTCCTGTACAAGCAGGATATTGAGCGCCTGGCCTCATTGGGTGTAAAATATTATAGTTTCTCCATCTCTTGGTCGAGAATTCTACCTTTCGCGATCCCCGGAACACCAGTAAACAAAGCTGGTATCAATCATTATAATGATCTTATCAATTTTGTACTTTCCAAGGGCATGATTCCAACAGTAACCATGCTGCATTTTGACACACCTCTCCAGTTTTTCGCTGCGAATGTGTCTGCAAAATGGAACGATGTTGCCATCGGCTATACAAACGGCGCGTACCAAAACTCAACCTTCGAAGATGCATTCGTGCACTACGGCAAGATCTTGCTGACTCATTTCGCGGACCGTATACCTATCTGGTTCACTTTCAACGAACCACTACTGTACAGCGACAACGGCGCGAGCATAAATACGGTTGTTAAATCTCATGCCCGCCTGGCACACTTTTACAAAGATGTGATCAAAGGCACGGGTAAGATCGGTGTCAAACTGAACGACAATTTTGGCGTCCCTCGCAATCCAAAGAATGCCAGCGATGTCGCGGCTGCATACCATTTCAATGCCTTCCAGTTGGATACCTTTTGGAACCCCTTGGTCTTGGGCATAGATTATCCTGATGCCTTCAAAAAGACCGTTCCAGACTATGTTCCTCTTAATGAAACGGATCTAGCGTATCTTAAAGATACCTGCGATTTTGTCGCCGTAGATCCATACACTGCAACAGTCGTCTCCCCACCACCCGGGGGCATTGACGACTGCACAAAGAACTCGAGTTCTCCGTACTTTCCGTACTGTGTGGTCCAGCAGACAAACAATACCTTTGGCTGGAATATTGGGTACAGGAGCTACAGTTATGTTTATATTACCCCAGAATACCTGCGAACATATATCAACTATCTGTGGAATACTTTCCGCAAGCCTGTGTTTATTACAGAATTCGGCTTCCCTGTGTTTGGTGAAGCGGATAAAGCGACTCGCGAAGATCAATTGTTTGACACTCCTCGAAGTTTGTATTATCAATCATTCATGACGGAGATTCTCAAGTCCATATGGGAAGATGGTGTGAATGTCATGGGTGCGTTGGCGTGGAGTTTTGCGGATAATTGGGAGTTTGGAGACTATGACGCCAGATTCGGATTACAAGTTGTGGATAGGGCTACGCAAACCAGGTGGTTCAAGAAGAGCTTTTTCGAGTTGGTCGGGTTCGTGAAAGATAGACATCCTAATTACGAGAGTACCTGAGGGGAATTATAGGGTATGATTTAACGAACGGACATTGTTTTGACTGGAAATTGCATGATACGGTTGCGCTTTTGTATGATAATATATAAAGAAGATGACTCCAAATGCCTCCCACGCGATATATCACGCTGCAAAAAAAAACTCTACCTAACGTAGCCCACCGGCCTGTGAGCCACACTAACCCGGCGATTGAGCCGTTCATTTCCTTACCCCCTTCATTGCATCGACAGTTCTCTAAACTTTCTCTCCAACAAATCTACCGACATCTTTCATACTAAATTATTAGATTTTGCTTCAAAAGCATAGAGACCCTCGCAACTTGCCCAAATTTATACAATTTACCACAGAAATGCCGACAACTTTTGATGCAGAGAAAGAAGAGAGAATAGCCGATGCACTGCAGGCGGTGAGGAACGGAACTAAATCGCTCAATGAAATAGCCGGAGTGTATGGGATCCGAAGATCGATGCTAGTTAATATCTACCAATATAAAGTAAAAAACTAGGATGAAGAGGTAGCTTCCTTCTCTTCGGCAGCCCTAGATCTATCCAACTTTCCAATATCAGTCACCGCTACTCCCAAAATCCAGCAGTTCACCAAAAAGAATGCTGCCGCGGATGTCCACAACCCCGGCCAGAATGTATTCTCGCCTTCAAACTCGAGTCCGTATGCCAGACCTAGCCATGCACCTTGCGTTGCTACCCACAATAGTAACGCGATTGTGCCTTTGGTGGAGTTCCGTAGTAGGCTGCTGTGAGGCAGATAAAACGGAAGGAGTACCAGATACCACATAAAATACTGGCTTGTGACTACCTTGTTAAAGGTTACAAAGGCGAATGTCTGCACAAACATCGTGGATGGCAGGTTCGTGGTTGCAAAAAATGGAAGAATAAGAGCGGATAAGATTAACTGGGGAAAAAAAGCAAGTCGTTCGATCGATATAGAGGAAGGGTAAATTCCCGGGTAGACAGGATCCGGGATAAACGGGGAAGATTTGAGATAGAGAAGGATATTATAGGGAGAAAAGTTGTGTCGGTGATCCAGGCGGGTGATATGGTGGAGGTAGGTGTGAACTATGAATGGCTGCCCGTATATGGCGTACATTGCAAAGTTCAACCCCATAAAGGTCGTAAAAGCGGTGGTAGAAAACAGAATTCTGTCCCGCGTTACGAAGCCTTTGATTTTCGCGGCAAGAGTGGTCTGATTTGGTGGTTGCATCCATAGGATAATTGAAAGTGCGTATATGAATGGGTATATCTTGAAGTGAACGGCGAGTCCGAGCAGCACCCCACTAAGAGCAACCTGTCGCTTTTCAACAGCCCAGAGAAGAGCAATCACCATGACACCCAGGAGACCTTCCGAACTACCACGCGTACTGATTGTCGCGACCATGGGGTTTAGAAGCCATAAACACGAGTATTTGATAGCGCGTGATGGGGGGAAACCATATATTTGCAAGACTTGGATGATCAGATAACCTGCCAAGACATCACCGGCCGCGAAAAGAACTTTGCCGAACGAGAACCAGAAGAATTGAGGAGAAAACGTCGTGGGGAGGAGTAGCCATGATAGCAATGGTGTGTAGCGGTAAGTAGCTCGTAGATAAGGAGATGAGTCATTGGCGACGTATCGAGCAGCGTCAGTGAAGACGAGATAGTCGATGTCCGTGTACTTGAATACGGATGTGGCGTCTTGGTAGAGGCCGTAGATAAGAAAGACGCCTCGGATTAGAGTACCAAGGATGATAACATCCGAGACGGATGAGGACATTCTGGTGAGATGTCGGGTGAGGGCCAATGGCTACCTCCGAAACATGACAAACAGTCTAAGGCAATGGTTTAGTGATGTTCGAGCTCATTGCGATTCCTGTGGGGGAGATGCTTGGGCACTTACCTGGTGGTGAATGAAGGGAGAGACGAGATGTTCAGTCCGCGGTGTCCGAAGCAGGGGACGGTACACAGCGGTATTCGGAAAGTTGTGTGTTGCGTTATAGGCTGGAACTTCAGCCAATCCGAACGCTTCCTCGCTTCCATTCGACGGCTCCCCAGATTCCCTCTTGACAGCTCACCTTGCCTCAAAGCCTACCGTCGTCGCCGCCGCCCCTCGTGAACTCTGCCAGCGATTCTTCCGACTTCAGAAGCAAACAATTTCCGTTCTCTTACTTTCAAATCACCACTTTCTTCGCTTCAATATGGGTCTGGTATGTTCCGCCGGCGACGACAACCGCTGGAGCGGGATATAATAGCTGACGAATTGCCTCCTACTCTTCAGATAGGAAAGATCATTCATCTGAGCGTTGACGCCGTTATCGGTATGTTTCGCGCGTTCCCCGCGTTCCCCGCATACCTATTTACCGGTGGTTATGGTGCTTGCTAACCCCGTCGTTCCCGCCGTTCGCAAATAGTCTCCGCATTCCTCGCTGGCGTGAAACGATCAACCGGGTTATCGTATGTTCCCATATCCTTTAGCACTTTCACATCGCACTTTCCGAATGCCGCTCTTTTATGGGCCACAAATTTTGAGAAACACTTCCGATTCACCGATCTCGCTGCATACCCGATTCTCCGACCGTTGCTAACCGCCACTGTTCCTGCTTTTAATAGTTTCAAAACCGAACGGATCGAATCCAAGGACTTCCGTGGTGTAGTAAACCGATACCTGGATTTCGGCGAGTGGGTTATGGATCAGAGTATCGCAGTTATGGGAACCTCGCAGTATTTTGAGAGGAAGAGTATGCATTCCTTGTCTTCTTTTTGAACATCATGCCTAGTGTTTTGACTGGGTTACTCACCAATGGCAACCCTGATCTGGGTTTCGTGATTATATAGTTTTCGGCAATGTCAGTGCTGATGCTGTGGATGAGGCAATAGGGTTTTAAATTCTTCTTTCAGGTGATTTCGTTAGGGGTGGTTGGAAAGTTGGTACTCAGAATGTGACATGAGGGCATATAGTGGCCCACTCGAGCTTTGGCTTCTCAGAATCTTCTCTGCTCAGTCTTATCGGTGCTATCGAAGTTTCCGCTGCATTTCAAACTGCAAGGTTCAGACTATGCGATGCAATGAATGTTAGGGGAAATATATATAAACGCTTTTCATTGGAAGCTCAAGGAAAGGATTTTGGCGTTTCTATGTTTGGTTATTTTTTACTGTTTCATAGATCTATTTCAGTCTGTAGCATACGGAATTTATGCGCGTCATCATCACCAGAACACATCTGTCTCACGATAGCATATAGTATTATATAGCAGAAGTAATCAAGTTCCTGATATTGATGGTATATTAAGCATGGTATACAGATAATCTATCAACGGCAAAGATATATACAAATAAATTGGAGTTATCCGGTATCATCCTCAGCTAACCCGACATAGCACTTGTCCGCCGGTCATTTTTCGAACGGCTTCTCTCAATTCCATAACACCTCTGTCTGTGCTAACAAAGATGCACTCCCCCATCTGCAGCCCTCTTACATATCCCGCGTCTTTTCCGTTTCCAATCTTCTCCAGCTCTCTAAAACCAAGCCATATCCTTTGTTTAGGTTTGCTCAACAATGTGAGCTTGCTCATAACCGGCTGATTTTCATAGTGCTTCAATCCAAGCCACAATCGTTTCGAGGCTATGGTGGTCTGCGTCGGAGGCGTATACTCTTGATCTGGAGAGGATCTGTCGCCAGTTGTGACGGAAGAGATGAACCCTTCTTTTAGCAAACCGATGCAGAGGGAGAGATGGAGCTTCGTGTAAGGAATCGATGTTATGCCGAGGTTGGATCGGGCTGCATTCTGAAGATGAGAGCACACGTGGGCGAGGTTGACAAGCGACATGGTGGGGTGGTGGTGATGGTGGTGCAGCAGCGGCAGCTCTCGTTGAACTTGCAGGTGATATGTAGCTTCGGTTCAGGGTGGGCGGTAAATGAGCATGCGGCAAGGTCTAAGGATCCAATTAGTCTTTGTCTGGCCTGGAAGTATTTGAGATAAAGTTGGTTCTTGCATCATATGGGGTTCATATCGGCGTCGAGCCCTGGTCGCCCGGCTAGCCTTTGTCGTTTCAAGATGTTGAGGTTTCGAGGCCACAGAAATTTTGGAGGCTCAGACAGGGTGTATCCGCGCCAAGTCTTTTCGTGCAACAAACACAAATTCTACAACACCTCGTCCCCTCAAGGCAGACCAGCAGACTTTCATGTCGACACAGCTCAAGCTAAGAAATTTCTCAGGATAAAGCGGCGATATGAGTAAACGGTAAGCCGTGTCAGTTGAGCAGTCTAGAAAAGTGCTGAGGCAGTCACTATCGTTCGTAGGCGGTTTACGTAGTCATCAGGCCAAGGCCAGCCCGGGACACATTCCTTTATTCGAGTACGTGTTCTCCTGTACAGCTGTGTTGAAGTAGAGTTGGCTCTGAATTTAGCATTCGTTCAGAATCCAGATTTGAGCTAATGGAGCACTTTGGTAAACTTTGAACATTTTCCTCGTCATGATTTTCTGAGTCAGCCCCAGACATTCTAGTGAGCCTTCAATTAGTTTGTTTTCTCGACAGGCACATACGAGGAAACTTTGCAGCCTCCGCTGTGCGACGACGTACAGACATGTACGTAAATCCATAGCAGCTGCTTTGCCCGGTGCAGGTTTAAGAACTTCGGTACCACGGCTCCAACACCACACCACCCCTTTGCTGACAATTCGGGTCTCTTGGCACCCAGCAGAGGGGTATCCAGCGCTCAACTGCCTCCAACCACCTTCAATTTTGATTGGGCTAGCTTAAGACATTCTCAAATATCCCCTCGACAAATGCGCAGAAGGTTGCATATAACGAGCGGCGGATCTTGGTCCAGTCGACGCATCCGCAAGGCTTTTCAGCCGCAAACTTTGTCAGAAAAGATTTAAAAGTAGTAATACCGCTACTGTTTGGCTCCGAGGTACTGGTCACGCTCTTTTCTTTATTTCATGTGCAGATTCTGGCTTGGAATTGTGTCACAATGGCGCAGTAAAGGTACCAGTCTTCAAGAAACTTCAAGGCTGTGGAGAAGCGGGTCGCCGGAGAAAATAGGCTTTCTGTTTGAACGACGCACGCCGCTAGCGGCAAACCGTTGACATGATATGGGACGAATCCTACCCCTTATATATTAATTTATTGGTAGTTCCACTGATATTCTGTAAAACCCTTTTTCCTCATTTTCGTCGCCAGATTATGGCTGGCCTGGAGATCACAAACCGCATCCTTAGGCATAGGAAGTATAAAATACCCGGGTACCTATAACGCTCTTTAAGCGGGGACGCTGCAGATTGATTATACGATTTAAAGGGAAAAATGAGGAGGCTACAAGTTTTACCTTTGGTCGAATATTTTATTTCGACGTTCATATGCATTGCTATTTTCCACAGTCGACAAGCACAATCGACAGGTTCAATAAACGCTTATACAGATGCCAACTGCAAGTTTCCCCCGCGACCCCCCCAGGTTGGACCCCCAACCGGGTTATGCCAGACAATAGCCACCCCAAATACAATATCTGTGGATATTCAGGAAATAGATCTTGGATGCACAAGTACGTCAAATCCTGCAAGCCACAACAACATTCAAGGATCCTAAGCTATGAGGTACTACTCGTAAATATGATAACCAACACTAACAGCTGAGCTTCTGAGCTGTAGTCACAATTTATTCCGATCCTTATTGCACAGACGATATGCTGGAGATTATTATTGGTGACTGCGGAAATCTCAACGGGAAAATAGTCAGAAGTTTCTCAATCGACGGATGCCCTCCAGGAACAATCGATACTACGAGACCGCAAGCAAACACAACTACTACAGCGACATCGCCTACATCAATACCTACATCAAGCAATGCATCTCCCACGATCCCGGTCCCAACTCCTATTTCTTCAGGGCTAAGCAACTCAAACAAAACAGCGATAATAGGCGGTGCTATAGGCGGTGGTGTTGGGTTACTACTCATAACTGCGGCCGTTGTCATATTCTACTGCCGTAAGGACAGAAATATGCGACGGCAGGAATTATATCCGCCTGGACCCAGTATTTTGGACGGTGGCGCGCAAGTCGGATATGGCACAAGTTCAGGAAATGTAACAAATGGCGGATATAGTGGAAGCTTCCAAGTACCAGTAGGAGAGCTAGAGGGACACCCAGCATTCTATCAAGCTCCTACTCAACCTGCGTCATTTTATAACCCGCCTCAACCATACGGACATAAGAGATTCGGGGCAAGCGGCAGTGGGGTCTTTGAGACTCAGGCAATGGAAGCCATGCCGCTGAGGGATATACCGAGGCAGGAACTCGAGGTACCGACGTCATCAGCATCAGGAGATCCAAATAGAAGAAATTTCAGCTGGGAAGATTTACCGGAGATTCCGAGATTACCGGGGCCGAGTACTTGATAAGTTCATCGAGCAGTTATTGCGATAGTCCTTATTGAAGGTCTTATAACGGAAGTACTGAAGTTTTAATTTGCAAAACGCAGCTGTATCCCCTTCTTTTCGATATTTATATTACAATTTAGATTTTATCACACACAAAGCAAGTATACCACTTCCCAAAAGAATTTTATCATTTTTCTTTTTCAGCATCAAAATAATGAATTTCAAATATTTTGCCTCTGTTTGATGGTCTGTTTACCTAAGACATGCACAACTGACAAGATGGTACCCGAATGTACATGTATTAAACAGCTTTCCACCTTACTCATAGGCATAGTATTAGATATACCGCATTAACGGGCATATTCAAAGGAGATAGTCAGGGCTACAAACATGTCTACCATTCCTAAGTTTTAAAAACTCTATAGCAAATGATCTTCATTTAACAATACTATCCTTATCCATGGATGTCTTGTTCATATAGACCCAGGCACAGATTATAGATACTCAAATAAATGATTTGCAACTCCCCGAGGGATTGCTTCACGGTCGTCAAGCTACGCCTCAGTAAATTGACACTAGACTTGATGTGTCTGGTTTACGAGAGCACCGAGTAGACTTCATATACTACAAATTAGAAATAAAGGCAGTAGAAGCATTTATTATGAATTGTTTTATCATTCGAAGACTGTCAAGTATCTTACTTGCATTTAAAGCCTTATCGAGGTGATGGAATGGAACTAAGGAGGTTTAAGATTATCTTTGGATTAGTTTGATATGTACAATCAGAATATTTGTTACCTGATTCAGTTATAAAAAGCTGCATTTAGTGTCCTCGTGAGATGGGAGGATTCCAATTTCAGCACGTACTGATCTTCACCATGTAAAGGTGGCAGCTCGTCGGAGAGGGTCTACCTAAGGAGTGGACTGAGAGATATAGATTCAGGCCATCCTTACACCTAGATCTGTGTAGTAAAATATGTGCCAGCCTTCAATCCTTGTGTTTATCTTTTCACAATGCCGGAGCTGGGGAGAAAGGTGGAAGAAGGGATCCTAGGGACCGAACTGCTTGGAGGAGTTGGGTCGGTTTGCATAATTCCCGCAGCAGACATGACGGCGAGTGATAACATTTGAATGGCGCTTAGTGTAGTTGAGGTTATGTTGCATTGTACTGAAGTCGAACACAAGAAGGGTCTCCGAGACTATATTGGAATTCGAACATGGAGTTAGCTTAGCTTTTATGTTGCATGTTGGTGGTGATGAGTTGTGTTGTCGGGAGATGCAGGGATGTTGTGTAGTAAGGCTGCTCTGATCTGGAGGAGGCCTCAAGGAGACGAGACTGATACATCCCCATCTACACTACGATCTGATATATATCGACCAAGTGAACAAATTCGTCCTCTATTATCTTTTCTATTACACATTCGTCCCAAACGAATCAAAGTGACATGGGTGTCGATAGTACAGCGCCCTCAACGATCTAACTAGCTTTGCATTGGCCTGTGATGTATGCCTTCTTTTAAACCGAGGCAGAACATTAACGGACTCGGTTCTTGACCATGATTCCTAGGCACCTCCCCATGGATCTCATCAATCTGACAATGTGAGATAGGTCGTTCAAAAAAGCCTGAGGCTTCCATTTACACACGTACAATATTACTAGACCGTGGTAGCCTTCAAGATTGAACCATCACTCAGAATGGCACCAAACGCGAGCACACCAGCACCCTTCTCCGAGCCGCTCCTGCCCCAACTAGATTTGTCGCACAATCTCTACTACACAGCAAAGCATCACCGCCTTCGTGCATTTGTACGAAATTTCGTAGACACTGAGCTAGCGCCACACGCCCAGGAATGGGAGACCGCGGGACAGGTACCCGAGGACGTGCGCCGTCAGTATTGCGCACAGGGTTTTAGTGTTGTCTTGCCCATCAGCGATCCCGCCGAAGCTGGTCACATCGCCTTACCTGCTGGTATACCTTACAAAGAGTGGGATACATGGTGCGGACTCATTGTGAGCGATGAGATGACAAGGTTGGGTTGGTGTGGTGTTATCTGGGGTCTCAACGGCGGGAACGCAATTGGCGCGCCACCAGTTGCTCGCTTTGGCACGAAGGAACAGCGTTTGAAGTGGCTGCCTGGGGTTGCGAAGGGAGAGCTGAGGTTTTGTCTGGGAATCACAGAACCCGATGCGGGAAGCGATGTGGCCAATATCAAGACTACAGCGGAGAAAAGAGGGAACGTCTATATCGTAAATGGGGCTAAGAAGTGGATAACCAATGGTATCTGGGCAGATTATTGTACCGCCGCTGTTAGAACCGGCGGGCCTGGCCATGGTGGTATTAGTCTACTAGTTATTCCATTGACAGCCAAAGGGGTTACAAGACGAAGAATGGAAAACCAAGGCGTCAATGCAAGTGGTAAGTCGTCGAGAAGCTCTCTAGCGGTATGTTTAATTCTCTAATGTTTCTTAGGCTCAACATATCTCAGTTTCGAAGATGTGGAAGTTCCAGTTGAAAATATCCTCGGTCATGTAAACCAAGGGTTTCCGTTGATCATGTCAAATTTCAACCCCGAAAGACTAGGCCTAGCTATAGCGTCGCTACGACTCGCTCGAGTCTGTGTTCAGGACGCGTATAGTTATGCCTGTGAACGCCAGACATTCGGCAAACCGCTAATTGAGCATTACCCCATTAAGTCCAAAATTGCAGATTGTGGCCTTTTAATCGAACCGGTTCACGCTTTCTTGGAGCAGCTCTGTCACATTATAGAGACCGCGCGACAGTCAGGGACCGAGGTCAACGTTGGAGGCATGACTGCATTGTTAAAGGTGATGAGCACAAGATGTCTTGAAAAGGTATGCCGTGAGTCGCAGCAGATAATGGGCGGTGCTGGGTATTCCAAAACGGGCAAAGGTGCAAGAATAGAGCAAATTAGCAGAGACGTTCGAGTGCATGTTGTTGGTGGCGGAAGCGAAGAGGTTATGCTCGATCTCGCAGTCCGACAAGAGGCAAGGGATGTAAAGATAAGAGCGAAGCAATTGGCCGCCTCAAAACTCTAGCCTGAATCTTAGTAGATAGACGACAATATATTTGTATATGTGTATACTGAACCGAGTATATCTGAATGTCACGTATAACCCCCTCATATCAAGTGTACTTAAACTGACAATACTTGTTTATCATCATTCCATGGCTTGTGGTTTAGATATGATATTATTATTGGTGGTGGTCGAATCATGTTGGGTCCAATGCACATGCATAGCGCCCAGACCATGGCGCCCCTGACACTAGCCTCGATCCTAGGCGCTGGCTAACTTGGGCCCTGACACAATCACCAACCTACATGTTTATATCCGCATCCAATTCCAACCTGCCTCCCTACATCCATTAGAAACTCGAAAACAAAAATGTCGACGGAACCCTCTACTCCTGAGGCGACTAATACCGCATTCGCTGGCGATCCAGATTATCCAGTCTTCCCTAATGCGCGATATATCTCCAAATTTTATGTAGTCAGCTCCCAGGAATCTGGCTTGACGCATCTAGATACAGATTTGTTTAACCGTTGTTACCTTCCCGCGAACCCGCTTCATTATCTCGACAAACGGGACGCCGCACCCGATGATACAGATCCAGATGCCACCGAAACGGACGCGTCGCCTACTCCTAAACCAACTTATCAAATCGATCGAGCACCATGTAGGCGCGCCGCTTCGATAAATACAAACTGTTATCTTCAGGATACGAATGGGACGTTCGAGGGCCTTCAGCCATATGAAGACCAGTGGGAGATACAACAGGAGTGCTTTTGCAAAACATATCCGTATTTTGATTCAATATTTGGGTGTAACCAGTGTTTTATTTCGCATGGCGGAATAGAAGGTAAGAATCTCGATTCTTGAAAGTGCATGAGAACTTAAACTAAATATCTCTTTTTTTGTAGGTGACCATTGGTTCCCGGAAAGTTACATGTCAGCCGTATCTAGTGCTTATTGTAATGCCAATCCGATAACAACTGGGTTTTATCCTTTTGTGACAGAATGGGCGAAAACGGATCAAGCTGCACAAGTGTCTTCTACCACAGCGCCGGATGTATTGGGCACACAAACGGCAGCCAGTCTTTATTGGACTTATGCTGCTCTAATTACTGCCGGCTCTGCCTCAAACGCAAATGCCAATCCTAATTCTGGCATGAAGATTGTAGTGACAAGCAAATTGACCGTTTGGGTATCTATCATCGCAACGGTAACACTTAGTTTCCTGGTTGTTGTATAAGTTCCATAAACATCCAGAAGTGGTGTCCGTTGGCCCTCGTTATATATATCATTACTCATTATATACAGCTATTCGGTCGAAGAACAGAACCAAAAAAATTCGTCGACATGATTCAAAACACAAACGCTAAATGGGTATCTGATGCAGATAATAACAAAAAAAACAAAAATCAAGCATAATCTCTGAACCTAGAGTAATCCTCGGAGTCTTCGATAAACGCGGATGCATATACCGGCGCCGGTACGCCATCGGTATTCGAAGCCGCCTTTCGATTCGACGGTCTAGCGAGTTTAACCATACTATTACCATGGTTTTTCGGTGCACCGACAACAGTACCATTCTTAACTGGAGACGGCATGCCTGGTCTCAGCTTCAGGTCCGGGTTATAGTCTTCTGGTGTAGCACTATTTCTTATACCATCCCAGCAGTATCGCTTCAAACACTGTCTGCATTGTTCAGTAACAGCACCCTTTCTCTCCATCTCCCTATGCACAACTGCGCATCCCATGCAAGCTGGCCACTCAGGGTCGATTTTTCCATCACCTTGCGTCGCAATCATGTACCCATTATCAATAAGGGCATCTCTTTGCACATCCTGATATGACATCCGGAAAGTGGAAACATTGGAAAACACGGTGTACGGAGCATTGGGGATGTATACAAGTAACGGGCTAGGATTCCCTGTAAAGTTTTTGGAATCGCAGCCAAACCAGGTCGGTCGGTTGTTGAGACCGCTGTTGATGAACGTGTGGACATCCGGGATAGACGGGAAAGAAGCGCCTTTTGCCATGAACCCACTGGCGAAGCGCTCGTATGTTGCGATCAACGATGTTCCGTTTGGCCAGCTGGAAGGTGTGCCATCGGTGGAGCGGACTGTGTCGGCACTGTTGTCTGTAGCGAAAATTACATCAATACCTCTGTGAGGGCAGAGCAGAGGGTTGAGTGGTATGTTTTCAAGGTCCATTCCACCATCTACTAAAGTTAAGTTCTTGGTAGTTGCCATAGGGTTTGTCCTCATGTTCATTTTAAAGAATGGGTTTGGCGCCCAATCTGCGATATCGAACTCGACTCTAGACAAGAATTCGAGGGCGGTCATTAGAAGATCCTTTAAAATTCCCCCGCCCAAAATATTGGCATCGTTGCGTTTGAGGTCGAGAAGAATCTGGTTGAACAAAGACGAAGACGTTCCCATGACATACGCGGCATTGTCGAACCCGTTGATGAATTTGCCTCCAACCTCTGCCTTCCCACCTGCATAGTCGGAACCAAGCATCTTTGTTTGCGAGAAGGCAGATATAGAAGGATCGTGAGAACCAAACTCCAAAGGATTTATCTCAAAAACGGTGGCGTTTTGGCGGATCAGAGTTTCTCCTTGACTACGGCCGATGGCAAGAAATAATGGAAAGGGCATTTGGAAGTTTCGAAAGGCGGTAGAGTCGGCAATGCTGGAGAGGGTTGTCTTTGGGCCTCCATCTGGTTTATCAATGAATACTCGAGACAACAACAAACTCCTACAAGTCATATTAGTCAATCTCACCATGATTTCTTGCAGAGATACGACCACCTACCAGATATCCGTCAGAGTAATATCAAATCCAGCATCACTCTTCTCTTTTACTTGAGTGAATACGGCCGGGAAGTAATTTAGGGGCTTCCCGAACGGGCTAATGATTGAATGCTTCAATTTCCACAGCCTTTCTGACTGTTGTATCTGCTGAATAGAAGGAAAGTTGTTCACTGAAAGTGTTCCAACCAACCAACCGCCACCGCTCAACCCGGCGAGATAGGTTGTTCCCTGCAACAGCCCACCGAGCCCACCTCGCCTCATAGCCTTCGGTGCCCTCGCATCGAAAGCGGATATGACGCCAGCGCCGTTCAGCATTGCTCGATAGCCACCACCAGAAAAAGACATGGCAATTGTTGGTGTATAGCTTCTCATGAATGTCTTGTGGTCAAAGTCCTTCATACCTGCTCTGCCAAGAAAGTCCGTTAGAGCAGTATTGGCAACCTTCATCCTTCCATTCACCCATGTTGCCTCTTCCCTTGACAACTCCCCGCCAGCGCGGACGGTCATCGAGGTGGCAGGACTGGTAACTTGGAAAGGACCGTAGCCCTTTACGGCATCAAGACCCAAGGCATTCTTAATAGTGTCCAGAATACCCCTAGCTTCTATGCTTCTTTTCGACGGTTGTCTGCCAGTTGTGGTTTGCGCCTTGGGCTGTGGTGCAGCTTGGGTGGGAGAAAAGAAGAAGAGAGCTATCAACACTGCCAGGAACAAGTACGACAATGCGGCATGCCGACCAGAATGTTGAAAACGCATGGTGATAGGCGTCCGAAATGTTTCATAAGCAAGATATGATAATTGATGGACTGGAGAGGCCCGCCGTGGGGAGAGGGAGGAGGAGGGGAGGAGAGATATTTCCTACCAGGACAAAAGAATCCGGGGAACCTGCCCAATCTTAAGTGTCCGGAGGGAGCTGATAAAATAACGATCGCGTCGATTACAAAATATAATGTCCAGGCCATTTCCCCCCCAGCAAAAATTTCTAGAAAAAGGGAATAAAAAGAAGGATAACCCCGGACTGGTAGAAACGTCTGGATAATCGTTATATTTGACAATGACATACGCTTTGCCGGGTGAGCGTGAGTTCGATCGTGCTATGCTTAATCCAGGCGGTGCATAAGTGCCCGGTCACAACCGCATGAAAAAGTGAAATCAATGCGAAACAGGGTAGGTCGCTGCTGCAAGCGTTGTGTTGGAACTGTCATCTCCGCTGTTAGCCCGCATTTGGGCACGAGTCTGCTTCAGGCAGGCTGATCCATTCGGTTAGGTGGCAGTCCGTGAAAAGATGCCGGGGATGACAGCTGCAATGGCATTCGTTTCGAAGCGCTGCTTCAGGGGTGCCTGTCGGTCGTACTTCATTTCCTTACGAGACTCGGATCTCTCGTTAATATGCCAACCCCTAGTTGCGCTGCTTGCACCAAAGGCCGCATGCTCAGGAACTCATTTGCCTAGCCTCAATTGGATAGTCTCCCTCTAAATGTCCCGTTCCTCGGTGATCTTCTAGGTTTTGTTCAACTCTGGTAGTTCTATATTTCTAGCGGCCCATTGAGTTCATCGAGTTTTGAAACAAGCTAAATAAAAGTTATCTAATTTATTAACTTCCTAAATTTGATAACTAACGAGCTGTTTTGTGTGACGTCAATAAGCTCTGGCCTCATATCCTAGTTGCATACTGAGAAAGGATGCTAACCTATCCAGATAATTTTTTGCCGTAAGCGCCTAGTTTCGATTTCGAGGCTACAAACAAATATTCAAGAGAATATCCAATGTGTATCTGGGAATAAAAGAAAATCTCAGAAAGGAAATATTAAAATGAAGCTTGGCTACCTCGATTGCAAAAGAAATGTGAATATAGAATATCGCCTCTACTATAGATCAGTTAGCCCTTAGTAGTAGAAATACCATAACATGTGCATGAGGTTCCAGCCGCTACTTCAGGCGGAGTTCCCGCAATATCGCTAAATTATAAAGATAAAATCTGGGATGTCAACACTCGAGAGTGCATGCAGAGCCGCATATTTACCAAGTAACCTCTTAAAACCCCAACAGATGAGATTGAGAAAAGAGAAAGCATCTATCTTGTCTGCCGTCTAATCGTAGGACCCACCTGATCCATTGATCCTGCTGATTCCAAGTCAAGAGCCTCGGCCCACTTTGCTCACTGGCTACCCCAAAGAAAGAACGGCTGGAGATCAAGTTAAATTTCAACCTTCAGGTTACTAATTAATACCATTTCTGGCCAAGAAAAGAACAGAGGAGGAATAATATTTGCTCCAGAGAATCCAAAAGTCATAAGGAAAACTATCAACGCATCCTTTTTTCGAGATCTTTCGGTTTTTTATTTATTTTTGCTTGCTTCCTGGATACCGTTCCTAAGACGCGATTGATGTTGATTTCGATCGAGTCGCCTACAGTGGAATAGCCTAGTCCTCGGCTGAGGCGCAAGGCTTTCTAGCGTCTAGCTGGGAAGATCTAAGGAGTAGTAACGTAGTATCCTTCGGAAACAGATTCTGGGGAAACCAACCTAATTGGATCCCGATATTGTCCTTTAACCTCGTGGTATCGATGTATCAATACGTCGTAACTATATATTGGGTTTGTACATTGATACCATAAAAGGCATGTAAGTTCGCCAAAGCCGTATATATTTGTAGAAAAAGTCCAGGAAACTCCATCTTGCTTGGCTTTAAACGAAAACTCGAGTGTGCGCGTGACCTGGTATAAGACCAGTGTGACCTCATATCGTAGAAATCATCTGCCCAACAACCGCTAAATAAGTGACCGTGGACTTGGTTGCAGGGTCTTATACCCCCTTTCGACTTTTTATAGCCAATAGAAACGGCGGCACTCGGTACGATCTAAATATCTACGGCGCAAATGGTGTTTACCACATCAAACCTTTTACTCCTTCGCGATATTTGGTTCAGTCTATGTGTAACGGAAGAATAACTTTCCCCCCTTGGGGTAACGAGCTTCCAGCACCAGATAGAAGCTGCAATAACGGCGGAATGGATGTTGGGCTATACCTCAATCCATACAATATTCAAAATATTGACACTCTCCAGCTCAATGGATGGAATCCAGCCTATTTCAAGACTCAGCTCCCCTACGCCAACAAGACCATCACCAAGGTCGGTTGGAAAACTCTCGGATCAAACAAAGAAGATACACCATATGACTTCGTACGTTCCTCCGATGGGTCCGCACCTGCAATTAACCAACGTGGTTACTTCTACGCCCCGTACACCACGATTTATACCTTCGAGATTCTCGAGTTGGCAGACACGGGTAATATGTGGTTCGGACCATAGGCCTATTCGGGCTGGACCGCAGCAAACGCTAATATCACCAGCTGGTGGCAACAGCCATCGAAAAAATTCAGAACTGCATTGTCCGCCGGCACTTACACACCAATTAGGTGGGTCGCAGGTGACAATGGCGGTGGATTTTGGTTTAGCTTGACAATATGACGATTCCAGGTTTGTTTATGCAAAAAGTAGCACTGAATCTTCGTATTTTGTTGTAACATCATGCTATGGTAGCACAGCCCCTTTTGCGAGCTGAGGAGCTGAGACATGAGCCGCTAGATACCCCTTCATCTCTTTTGCCGTTTTTTATCTGACTTATATGCGTTCCAGTTTTCCGATCATTCGAAAACGCCTTTGTTTATATTATACAGTATATTTGGAATGTTAATACCAACTCGCCAAGGCCTCAGAAGAAACAAACCTACGATATACTTTTGACCAGCCATGTCAAACTGGACTTTTAATTATTCATCTGGGAATTCCCTGCACTAAACAAAACCAGATGACCAAATTTAGAGTTCCTCCAGATTTCTCACAGAAGAGCGACGAGCTTATCATGTATCCATTTCGTGTGAAGAGGTTATGACTAGCCTATCAATCATTATTAATTATCAAAACGAGGTACTCGCCTACTTTAAATTAATATAAACTTAGTATTAACTTATTAAAAAAATAATTAAAGTAATTTAAGATTTAAAATTATTATATTAAAAATATCTATTATGACCCTAAAATTTAGTAATAATCAATAGTTCAAAATTCACAAAAAAGATAATTAATTTTTATTTTGTCGATGGGTAGTGGGTAGTCTGTATCTACATACAGCCCGTGAACGGGGTGGTGGAGTATATTGGCTATAGAAGGTACGATGAAGTCCTTGGGGTTGAAAGGGTGGTAATAGGCAGTAACAGGCTCTTATAGCCCCATTGGCCGGGATCCGGGATCCGGAGCCCGTTGACAATAATCCTAGTTTTACATATTTAGCATATTTTAATGCCTGAAGTGTCCACATAATAACGGTTAGGTAACACGAAACTCTGTTCAATCAATATACTTCCAGAGGATTAGAAAGCCCTTTAACATCAATTTTAGCTGCTTTCTTCAATATGTCCGTCCGGCTTCCATCTCTACCAATTTCAATAATTCCGGTATCACTAGCATCGACATAAGCGTCAATACCAGCACCTCCGCGTGGATAGTTGCGACAAATTTCCTTATGCAAGCTTAGAGTGTCCTTAAACTCTTGTTCGGTAACATCCTCCAAAAACTGGCATGATCCAAGCGGTGCCGGGACAGCAGCGTGCAGATGTCCATCTCTGACACCAAGTATGGCCTGTATACCTTTCATAAGAACGGTATCGTCAAAAAGTTCGTGATCCATGGATAATCCTGCTCTCGAGAAGAGATTAAGAACGCGTTTGTGATCTTGATCAGACATCAAGCCACGTTTCCACGCCAAGGTTGTGAAATACGCCATGTCGATTGAGATAGCCTGGATTTGAGTCAGCTCATATATAAAATATAAAGTATCTAAGATTTAACACTGACATGTCCATGCCTTAAAGGAGTATCTGGTGTCAATTCTAGAGTTGGGCTCACGGTATGACCGAAAGCAATAACTCTTAGAAGGTTTATCTCTCGCAAGTTCGGTGCCTCGAGTTGAAGCATCACGTGGATGCCGCGTCTATTGATGTCGTCTGCAGCTTCTTTAACATCAGATGCAGAGTTTTCCTGCCGGCCAAATCCAGTACAGATAAGCCTTTCGCAATATTTATCGAGAAGATCGAAAGAATGTAGATCGGCACAAGTGGTGATTTTGATCAACTCCGCAAAGCCATTACGGATCTGAGCCTTCGGTAAAGTCTTCAGAAAGGTGAAATCGAGAAATGTGTGGATCGGGGCATGATAAGCACCGAGTTTCTAATGGTTGCAAAGTTATTTTGGGATATTTCATAAAAGAATAGTCATATCCTACTTAATAGAATTTATGAAACCTTACTTACGTTTTTATGTTTTCCATAGTTGCATGCCATTTTTATGGATACACTAGCATCAATTAATCCGATCAAAGTAGTCGGGATTCGAATGAAGTTAGTCGATCGACGGTGCATGGCACATGCAAAGCCGGCCACATCGGTAGTCAAACCCTAAGCTATGTTAGCTCGTTTCCTGTACAGTAATAAATGTAGTTACTTACTCCTCCAATGACTAGTACTGGCTCTTTACGGATGGTGCCGAAATCGATCATTCTATCGACGATTGACAAGGCGGTAGCCATAGTCTTCGCTTGTTCACCGATCCGAGTAGCGAACAACTCCAACCTGATATTATAGTGTGCCATATACTGTCTGAGTGCATCCCCGTAGAGTGTCGCAATATTTTCATCTGATATAGCGAGACAGCGACCCCATTGTTTGTAGCATTTGGCCAATTGAGGGTTGCTCGGTTCGAAAACTCCATCTAGAAAAGTGAAATCATACTTCGGAATTTTGAAGTGGGACCAATTAGCTTCATAATCGGCTTTCTATAGACCGCAGAGAGCATAAAACTGTACCGTAAATTTTTCATAACCTTCAACATGAAAGCCTTGAGCGGTTTCACTGACAGTCGCGGTGATATCGGCCATTTTGGGTTTCAATATATAGAAATGAATTTATAAATCTAGATGATTCTATATAGAAGGTTTGTTGAAGGCAAGATTCGTGCTGATTAATTCTATAAGTACCAATTATAGATAAGGGTATCTTGTAGTATTTATAGATTTGCGTATAGCATACGTTCTCCTTGTAATCAATCAAGAGGAACCAGAGCAGGAGAAAAATGTGGTGGTAGGTTTCATTGGTAGTATGTGAGGAGAACTCTAAATCTGACCCATCTTGAGCGAGAATTTCACGGAATGGACTTTCATGCAGAGGCGTAAACACCACCCCTGTCCCCACTCTTCTACCTTTCCGATCAGTGTTATAAATGACGTTAAGACTCTAGAAATGTTAACCAAGAATGCCACAAACGACTTATTCGTGCCCGAAGGAGACTCTAATAGGGCTACCAGAAAAGTGGAAATAAAGCCAGATCGACGTGATCGATTTGGCGTACATGTAATGACTACTCGATTCCGGAAGGTACCCATACATTAGTAAGCTTAAGCAGCGAAGACGGTGGCTGAAATAGAACATCTAGCCTTTTAGCTTACTCATCTCGCGGCCGAAAGAGCACTGTCCGGCTATGAATTATAAGAGAGGCAAGTCAGTTTTGCACAATTGCACAAAGTAAGGTATCAGTATCCTGACGAATCGCAGCTCGTTATTTCTTCCGCTGAATACACCTACTTGTGAAACTTGAGCGTTCTAAGGCAATCCAGCATGCACATATCGTTTCATATACGAAAACTCTCCGGAAGCAGGATATCCCGCCGTGAGACCCACTCCAGAGATTCCAGAGATCTTTCGATCTTTCGATCTCGATCATCGATGCTGTCGGGATAACATACCAAGCAGCCAAGCCCTTGGCATCGATTCTAATTATAATTACTTATATGACTTATATGCATCCGCTCATGACGTCGCAGGTTGCAAGTTGGAAGCGTTTAATGTTGGATCGGTGTATACACTACTGAATGCTTGATAAATGCGTTGTTATAATTGCCAAAACTAGTGCATGCATGCAAACACGTTCCCGAAAAGCGAAAATCGTAAATGCGGCTCATGGCCTTCGAACGTTGTTGCGTCCCCCGGACTAGCCTTCGGAAAGTCCCGAGATTATTTCATGGCATCCGTTAATATTTGCATTGGAATAGTATGCAAACTGTATGCATATGCAAAGGGACGAGCTCGAGTCATATGCCTTCCGATCAGCGATCGGACAAATGTACAGGGTTAACGATATCAAAGAATGATTTGGTGGGAACATCCATGTAGAGGATGTGAATCGCCTGCATGCATTAATACGCATGCAGATACGGCCTGTTAACCTAGCCTCGAATCCGCCCGTTAGCCATACCTGGACCGAAACGCCTTTAAACCACCCCAATTACAATGGGGCGGACGCGTAAAACCAGAATTCCGAAATAACGAAACAACATTGGGGTTTGGCTTTTCTTGCTCACTTGAGTCTCTATCGAACACCAGTATCAAAATAACAGAAATGGCAAGATACGTCGCCAAAGATGAGGATATTTTTGTAAGTCATAATCTCACTTCGAAGATTTCAAATATTGTTCAACGACTGACCAGTAATAGTATGGCGACGGCAGAGAGGAAGAGTGTTTGGAATATGTACAAAATAAACCGGATATTCAAGGAAAACCACAGGCGGTGCTCGACGCGATTGACGAATATGGACGAACGAAGAAATATCTCATGAATATAGGAGCTGAAAAGGGCAAGATTGTTCAAGCTGTCATTGCAGAAGCGAAACCAGTCATCATGGTAGAACTTGGCGGATATTGCGGGTACTCAGCAATTGCATTTGCTGCGGAGATGAGAAAGCATTCGAATGATTCCCAAGCACGTTATTACTCTCTAGAAAAGAGCGAAGTTTTTGGTCAAATCATTGAGGCTATGGTGAAACTCGCTGGATTAGATGATATAGTCAAGGTAACGACAGCGCAAAACTTGGCTAAGGTTCTCTTGGTTATTCACACGCAATTCTCTAGGTTATCGTTGGTGATTCTGCCGACAATCTTCGCCGTCTCCAAACCACTTTCGATATAAAGAAAATTGATATTCTGTTTCTAGATCATCACAAACCAGTGAGCACTCCCCTATAACCCGCCTTGACTGGCTTATCTCTCTGTGGTTATGTTATCTTTCTACTTTATTCTTTCAGATATCTAAGTGGTTTTGACAGTCATACGCTCCTGACCTCCGTTTGTGTGAAACCTTGCGCCTGGTTGCGCCTGGCTCGATCATCGTCGCGGACAATATCATTTATCCTGGAAATCCTCCGTATCTAGAATACGTTCGTAGTTCTTGTGAACGAAAGAGGCAGCGAACAACATCTTCCAAAGATCAGGGCGATGAATTGGCGTATGGGCGTTGGGACTTAATATACGAGAGCAAATTAGTTGAAAGTTTTGAACCGACTGGGGAGAAGGTAAGATTCATTTTGAACACGTATCGAAGTCCATACAGATATATTACTAAGCACAGATTGGGTTAGGATGGAGTTGAGATCAGCCGGATAACAGGCTATCAATAGAACGAACGATCACGACCCACGCGTTGAGCGTTTGATTTATAGACAAATCACGACCTAGATTAATATACCGTAATGAGCTTCTGGAATATAATTTCGATCCAATCCTTTCTAAAAATGATCGATTCCAGAGCTTTTAGAAAACAAAAAATCTTAATATTCTTGTTAGCTCTTAATAATGAAAATAAAACTTATGTGACTTTCCGTCCAAAATCATCTTGCCTCAAGAACTCAATGAACTAATCCCGGACCACTTATAGTTTGTGAGATTCATGCATGCCAACTACTTCCAAGACTACATATCAGTCGAGCTCATTCTAACTTCATTGAGAATAGTTTTTTTCCCCACCTTAATGGTGATGTAATATACTCATTAAATCTGGACCAAGCGTGACACAATAGCATGAACAAATTCTCACAAGGCTATTAAATTTGGAGTCCAAAAAGGTTACTTAATACAAACCATGTGTTGTGGTTTTCCTCCAATTTCACAATCGCGGTTCGAATGAGAATCGTCCAGATTCCCAAGAATACTTCGGCTCCCAATTAATTGTAATTCAAGCTATCTGATTTTGAATCCAGAGTTTTTTACTCACCAAACTACGAGACATGGGAAAGCCAGCTGTTTCCTATTCCCGACATCTTTTCAACAACTGTTCGTTATTATTTCTATCGCTCGGCGCGTCTCCCTTTATTTTCCTAATTTCTGCAATTGGTTATTCTTTGGGCCATCTATGGTCACGGAAGCCCAGAAGAGTGGCTACAGCACCTCGAACTATACTCGTTACCTGTCCTAATCGTATGTCCAAAAGCTTGGCCTTGTGTCGAGCTTTTCATGAAGCTGGACACCGAGTCATAGCCGCCGAAAACACACCACCCTATACGTATGAGTACTCCAATTCAGTGTCTAAGTATTACAGCATACCCAGTCCAGCGGACACAGGATACGTCGAAGCATTGAGTAGAATTATTAAAGCGGAGAAAGTGGATCTGTTGGTCCCCGTGTGTGGAGTACAAACAACGATCGAAGATGTAAAGGCCGCCATAGCCTTGGAGAGTTCTTTGTCCTGTCAGATTTTCCAATTCGATTTGGAGACATCTAAAGTATTAGACGATAAGGATATTTTCATCGCAAAGGCGCAGGAGATCGGTTTAACGGTCCCGGAAACAAAGAGGTTTGAGAGAAAGGAGGCAATGCTGGAATTTCTGGAATCTCGTAGCCGGGACGGTACGAAATATATTCTCAAATCCATCGGAATAGACGATACTACTCGAAGTCGAGTGCCTCTTCTACCCTTATCTGATCCGATATCAACTCGAGCCGCTCTCGATAATATCCCGATTTCTAAAAGCAATCCTTTCATACTGCAGCAATATATTCAGGGACTAGAATTCACCACTCACGCAGTCGTCACACACGGAAAAATTAAAGCGTTTGGAGCTTGCGAGTCTTCTGAGCTGACGATGCATTACAAGCCTTTATCGTCCGAAAGCGGGCTCACACAAGCCATGCTTGAGTTTACGAAGAAGTTTGTAGATTATTTCGGAAATATTAATGGTCAAATCTCGTTTGATTTTATCGTGCCAGAGCTGCCGGTTGGCGCAAATTATACTGCTATTCGAAAAGATGACGTCAAGCTGTACCCGATCGAATGCAATCCGCGAACGCATACGGCGGTTGTGATGTTCCAAGATCAACTCGCCGAGCTCGGAAACGCGTACATGAGTATTTTTGATGATTCGAATTCTCTGGCTGATTATGTGGTAGAACCGGCGCCTTTTGTGAAGGGGCGGTACTGGATTGGTCATGACTTCGCTACGTTTGTTTTGTTTCCTCTCATGGACTTGTTTTCTTTGGAGGAATCCCCCGTCGGTGTTTTGAGGAAGTTCCACACTTTTTTCTCTCGCATGATTCATTGGCAAGATAGTACCTTTTCTGTTTGGGACCCTTTGCCGTTTCTCATCCTGTACACCGTCCATTGGCCAAGGATGTTTCTAGCTTCATTGATAACTGGGAAGCGGTGGACACGCATGAATGTCAGCACGTCAAGAATGTTTGATGCGGGTACATAGGATATATATGAGGCCTGCGTAATAGGGACATACCATTGAAATGTAAGGTATCGAATGCAAACATTAACCAGTTGGCCCATTTCTCAACCCGACTATTCACTCCGTAAGCATGACACCATCTTGTTATGATTATTTTGTTGACTATCAAGCTCAAGGAATCAAAAACCTACTTTGTGCCCAGAAATAAGTAGTCAACAGGATGTCCATGATTACCAATCAATTAATAGATCATGGTCTGGGGGAGGCTTCCAACGTTGCAAACCGTAGATCCTATTATGCGTGTTGATTGTCGAGAGGACAATAGTCTGGTTTGCGAGGCAGAGCTTTGGGGGCGTAGAAGTTGCTACTAGAGCACCTAAAGGTCATATTTCGGGTTGAACATCGCTACCCCATAGGTCTCGTGATGAGAAGCTATGAGGGATAGTTTGTTCGTAATAAAAGCGGATCCTCCCCCCCTCAAAATACCTTTTACCATTCGACAGCGCTTTTCATCGCCGCGTAAAGCGACATCCTCGTCTCCCATTTCTCCAACTCTCAACATCGATATATCTCAAGACTGGAACAAACATAGCAAATAAGACTGGCAACACATTTTTCTTCGAGCGCACCCACTCCAGGCCGCTCCTGCTCTGCCCTCCCATTCGCCTGGTATCGAGACTGAAACAAGATACATTAGGATCGAACCAGAGACAAAAAATCTGGCATGCGAGTTTTGTCTCATCGCGTCTTGCTATGGCCCGATACGTTTCCCTGGTGGCGTGTGCAGCTATAGCCTTATCATGCGGCACCAACTATGTCTACTCAGCGTATGCGCCGCAACTCGCTAGGAAGTTAGATCTTTCGACTACGCAGAGTAACATCGTCGTAAGTAAATATGTCATCCGAAACATATTCCCGAATATCCGAAAAGGGGTAAATGAATCCATGAAGCTTGTAGCTGATTTGAGGTACGCGAGAATTCTTAGGGAACGGCAGGTAACTTTGGAATGTATCTCTCAGGTGCACCAGCGGGTCTGCTTGTAGATAGAAAAGGGCCACGATTATCAATCTTTATTGGGGCCTGTGCCCTTTTTGCTGGATATTATCCAATATACAGAGGTTCAACGCATCCATAGAACGAGTCGTAAGCGTGTCTGATAGCTCATGCATTTTTTTTTAAAAAATTAGCATTCGAAACTGGGACAAAGGCTGCATTCCCAAAATTAGTTCTCTTTTCGGCTTGTACTGGCATAGGAAGCTGTTTTTCATTTAACGCGTCAATTAAAGTTGGTAAGTATCAACTTTAGAGCATATTCCGATTGTGGATACTGAATTATGTGTTCAGCCATCTTGAATTTCCCGCAGAATGTATGAGGTAATCCTTTCGAGCTAAGAAGGTTGCATTTTGTCGATTACCAACACAAAAGTATTAGAGAGGAACGGCGGCTGCGATACCGCTGGCAATTTTCGGCTTGAGTGCCTTCATCTACTCAACTCTTTCAATGTGGTTGTTTCCAGGAAATACGTCCAAATTGATCCTCCTCTTAGCCGTTGCAACGAGCTCTACAGTATTGATTGCATCTTTTTTCGTACAAGTCATACCAAGATCGGATGTATACTCTGCCATCCCAACTTCGAACGTTTCCACCGCCAATATTCATGATCCCGAACTACGAGAGAGCTACACCGAGCCAACAACCAATCCTGATACCAGATCTTCGGGTACATCTTCTAATCCATCTAGAAATGGTAAGTTTATTTTCCAAAATATGCCATTGTGGTGCAATTTTTTTCTATTTCACAACGAAAAGGATATCATCTAAGGGAAGATTGTTGCGCCAAGGAAGTATCTAGTTTTGAGAGTGGGCTCGAGTGTCAAAAATTTCATACTAAGAAATCAGCTGACGGAAGTTGATTTTTAAAAAAAAACCAGATATTCACGGCTGGGCGTTATTTTGCCACTCGACATTTTGTATACAGTTTTTGATGCTTGGTCTGTTAACTGGTACTGGTTTGATGACTATCAAGTGAGTTTGAAAATTGTTTCGGAGCGAAAACTTGAGATTCTAGACTTTTGTTGATATTTTACAACGGTAGTAACATCGGGTACAATGTAAGGATCGATCAGCGCTCTACGAGCAAGCAAAAAGACTTATCTTGGCTAATTTCTGACTAGGTTCGGGCTTTATGGCGTGCTTATGATCCGCATAAGGGTTCCGAGGAAATCGAACGATTTCAACGCCTTCATGTATCGATTTTATCGATATGTAGTTTTACTGGGCGCTTGCTTAGCGGTAAATTCTTCATCTTTTACCCAAACTGAGCGAACGTTGTTATCCGAGCTAAAAATATTTCAACTTGATTAGGGATAACATCTGATGTCATAGTTAAGAAATGGTCGATGTCACGGATGTGGCTCGTATTTGCCTCAAGCTTTATATTTTTGATAGGCCAGGTTGCAGGGATGTCTGTAAATAATCCTCTAAACCTATGGTTGGTATCCGGATTGAATGGTTGTGAGTTCACATCACCAAGTGCACGTCCTTTAGTTTTAAAATGGTTACCAAACTTACAAGACCTCTTTTATATAATAAGTGGGTTATGGTATTGTTTCCGGAGTATTCCCGACAATCGCTTCCGAGTCTTTTGGGTTAATTCACTTTTCGCAAAACTGGGGTATAATGACGCTCTCTCCTGTCGTATTTGGTAATATCGCCAACGTTTTTTACGGAAGAATCTATGACCTCCATTCACAGCTATATAAAGAACGTATCGAGTGTGTGGACGGAGTTGGCTGCTATAAAACAGCCTACCAGCTGACAGCATTTGCATGCGTAGTTGCTATGGTCCTTTCTCTACGGAACATGTAAGCCAGTGAAGAGAAAAGCTATTGGAACTCAAGAGTACAGAAGTAGTATATTGTTAGTATATATATATAAATAAATCCAACTAATCAAGATATAACACAGATAATATACAAGTATGAATGTAAAAATACTTTATTATTATCAGGTATGTAGGAGCGATACCCCATCCAAAACCTACTGGAATCGATTTCTGTGAGACGAATCCGAAAAGGCCACTCCCATTTCCCAGTCTGCCTGTGTTGCATACAGCCAAAGATTGCCTGAAGTGTTTAGATCTGATAGTTAGCCGAACATGTCCTGTGGTGTATGCTGACCCTGTGTTTGCGAAAAGAAATATCTTTGAGGTAAACATATTGAATTTTACCATCGAGAATATTAACACCACGTCACCTATTCTGGCAAGTATATTTTTTGAACAGATAGGCTCGTTTTATATAACGAAAAACACAATGTGACGGTTAATGAACACGAAGGAGACTAGTTTTGCTTCATTAAATATTTGACCTAGCGAACAACATGGAGCAAAATCTTCCTTGCCACTCGAGTTCCTGTATTATCGGTGGTCTTGCCTAAATACATTTAACGTAAGGATATCTTGGATCGAGTCTCTATTCAAAGAAATATGCACATGGCCAATTTTTATTTTTTTATTATAAAAATAATTGATTAAATTTTTTAAATAATAATTTCTAATTAAATAGGAATTTCCTATTATTTATATTATAGTAATATTTATTGTAGATATCTTTTTTTTGCGGCAGGTACTCCGGATCTTGGCTATCCCCAACGAGACAGTTTAGTTTCTGCCCCACAGATATCAGGGGTCATGGGTTTAGACCATGACGTGACAATGCTTGAGGCTGGCGGGGTAAATTGGGGTTCATTGTCTCGGAGATCCGATTCTCTCAAGATTAATTAGATCTGGACAACGAATATCCTTGAAGATACAAGGAGCCAAGTGTCAAGTTGAATGGGATTGACCTCGTGGCTCAGTAAATGTAACGAAACCAGGATTCATAATTTGTGTTATTCAATATTTAGCCGCTCCGGAAATGGCCTTCTCGTAATTATCTTGGCGATCGCAATATTGGAAGTTCGGCATCGACGATCACCCCAAATACCGCATGTTACCGATCATTCTCAGCGTATGAGCTCGAGTTAGAGCACCAGTAATGTCTAGAGACAATATCACACTTTAAGGAGGTGATGAACGATGCGGAATCTCAACTCCGAGCACCTGTTCCTCTGTAAAGTAATCTATGCGTATTCTCATTCGCGATCATATTTCGTCTCATCTTCTCTGTTATCGACTCTCTTTGGTACTTTTTAAACAGAATAGCAGGTGGCTAGCATTCGCTAGATATAAAAACGAGCATACTCCCCGGCCCATATTGAATGACAAAAAACAGTCATAAGATAATGAAGAAAGAGTAAAAGCTGGGGGTTCGGTCCCAGTCCAAAGCTTTGAGACTTCTGCCTGTCTGCCTGCTTGTAGGATTTGGAAAGTGCAGCAGAGATCAGACTAGCGTCGTTGGTCTTTGATCCAGATCTGTTGTGTTTTAGACTAGTGTCACAGGGGTCTTAGGCGAATATCAAAAATTTCCGAAACTTCAGACTATAACTGGTACTAGTACACACGATGTAACATGCTATATCTTCGATGAGCGAGCGCTCAAGCTGGGCTGACACTTACCAAAAGGGGGCAAGTGCGAGCAATATCGGTTGGGAACTCGAGTCATACCATTCAGAGCCGCTGTCTGGCATCTTTCATCAATGATTTTCACCAGTGGTCATGAGATCTCTAGCACCTATACTCACTTGAGCAGTTGACACCGTCTCAGCATAATAAAGCAAGAAGTTATAAGCGTTCAAAATCCTTGTCGCTGGACTAACCACAATTCTCCCCCCAGATATCCCATGGCGGCGAGTGTTGTTCCCATCTTGGCAGATGTTACGTACTGAGCTGGCCGTCATGCAAAATGGCCTGTCAAACTAATGGCCTTCACTCATATAAAGCTACTTTTGTGACTGTTAATAATATGATAGATATTATTACATGGGCAGAAAGAATCTTTGGATTTCATAATTCTGCTGCTTCGTCCCTAGACCCATTAATATTAAATATAATAAATTTCATGATTACTTCGTGCTTCGTATGAGAACATCCAGCCAAGTTGTAGCTGCAGCCAAACTCCGGCACTTGAGGACTGATTTACATGTCAATCAATGCTTGATACGTTATATGAATATGTATGCACTTCGGACTATAGGTTAACAGAGAGCTAGGATGTGGCAATGAATTCAGAGGTTGTAGCGAGCAAGACATCTCTAATGTAGACAAATATATTACTTACAACCCTTATGGAACTAATATTTATAGAGCTACCAGCTTCCCAATTTGCCAGTAATAAACGGAGAGCACCTTCTCCAGAGTATAAATGATTGGTGATGCTTGCAAATTTTCGAAAATAGTAATATTAATACGTATATACAACCAAATTGCGCACCTATTACTGCTTTTATCTATATACACTGACAGATAACAAACTGGTGCCACGATTAACTCATAATACCGTATTGAAATCTCGTTTATGTTCCAGTGCGCGATATTCCAAATTAAATTTTGTTTGGCTTCTGCCATCCGGTACGACTTATACAATATGAATCCTTTACCCGCCTCTCGAGCCTTTTCATTTTATCCCATTCCTCCTTACGCGCATACCACGCATGCTCGCGACGGCTGATCCTAGAAGCATCGCCCGTTCCGTCGAAATACCAGATGGGTTGGAAGGCCTTGCAAACCATCCTGACCTTGAGGTATTTTTTTGTTCTGATATTTGTTTGTCTGAAGGGAGAAATTTGTTGCCGTGGGGGTCACTTCCGAGCTGCGGATATCGAGATGTTCGAAGAAGGAATTTGCCTGTATGAACCCCAGCCTGATGGGGACTCTAGATCCACAGCGGAAAGAACTCGTCCGCGGTGGTGACCAGCTGGGGGTTCTCGATGTACTTGAAATCGGTAGACAGCCATTTCCGGCCGATCTCAGAGGGCTGAAGTTTGACGAATTTCCCCCCAAAGAGCGAATGTAAAGATGCCAGGATTCTCCAAGAAGATCAGGAACTGCTCCTCGGGATATGCGTGTGCTTTGCAGGGCATGAGATTGCCGATGTCGAACGAAACGCACGGGCGGGAAGCAGCAAACGCAGCCCAGGGGGTTACGTTATTCTATGAGCTACTCGAACTCGACGACCCCGAGCTGTTGGAATCTGAATCCTCCGAGAGACGCACCCGTTTCTGTGGCGGCCTTCGATCCTCCGGCCGGTCGAGCAGACGGACCTTATATCCAAAAAACGACGACACCCACTTCCGTTTCCTCCCTGCGAGCGAGTGCTGATCCTGGATGAAGCGCTCCCAGAGACGAAAGTAGACCTGGTCGTTCGGATGGTTTAACCAGAGCTCGAATCGTCCGTTGGGATAGACGTGAGCTTTGCAGGGCATTTCTGAGATGCAGTTTCGGGGTTTCCTTAGTTGAAGGGGTACTGGACTGTACGTAAGAACAACGTCGGTTTTCCCCTCCGCCCTCGCGCGTCTCGCCGCCGCTAAGTAAGTTGAGCGAATCCTAAGCAAAAATGGCGACATGAAACAACACACCCAAAATCCGGTGTGGGTCGTCGGAAACACGGATGTCATGTCATGGCGAATATCTGGGCGGTTCCATTCGGTGACGGGTTCGGATGCACAGGAGACCACTTCTGAAGATAGTCTCTTTCTGCTGGTGATATACAGTCAGTGCCATTGGCTCGTAGTCGTGGGAGTTCAATCAAGTCAGCACATTTCACAGGACAGCTACGAAGCATTCAAAACACCACTATCAAAGAACATGCAAAACGACGATGGTAAAAAACAGTAAAGATACACAATCTTGGCGTAGATGCATACATGTACACCCAGTTCTGCGTACCGAAATACCGACTTGCGAAGACGTCATGCCTGGACCGCAGATCTATTCCGTGGATAGCCCCGATAGCTGCACCATCTCTCCGGCCCAATCGATACCATGGTTCCCCAGAGGTCACGGCCTGGGAGATTGCGACGCAAGCAGTTAGCACCGCTGCTTTTTCGAAAACCAGGCCCGTACCGTTGGATCAGAAGCGCTTAAGCGTTCTTTCCTTTTTCCACGGAACCGCGCTGGATGTGAACAAGTCTGTCGGCATCATCGTCCACCAGCTTAGCTGCTCTCGTGAGGGGTGTCTTTATCCTTTGGGCCCATTTTGAGCTGCTTCCCTGCTTCCCTGCTTCCCAAGCTATCGTCTGGTTAGGAGACCCTGGCCATATCTATGTCCGTTTTCGCTCCCTTGCTTGACGACTCGTTGAGAACCGATGCCTGGGTCCATTACAAGCTGACTGTTCAAGTAAGAAGAGAAGATTTCTGTCAAATAAAGATAGAGCTTTTAGATTTGGATTGCGAGGACAAAGGTTCTCATGTTAGTTCTGTTTTCTATAGATCTATGATATATGTTTATAAATTACCGGTGCACGTCCCAAAGCAATGGAAGGAGATAGCTAGACTGACGTAATTACCAGTGTAAACCCTTGCCGTCAGCAACCCATCCGCATATATTTATTTGTCGATATCGTAACGTCTTTTCAAGATATAGGTTCCCAGTTTACTACCATCAGGCAATGACTGTGAAACGGTGCTCGTCTGTATACCAGCTCCTATACGCATACATTTGTACGCTCTCGCTATTTAGCGGGTGCCCACAACGCGGCGTGGGACGAGAACGAAAGCCACTTTAGGCGTATTTCGATACTTAAGCCTGTTGCTTGTATTTTATTCAGTTTGATAGAGCCATTAATTTGATCAGCATGAACAGCACAGTATGGGAGATCATATCTTGTATTCTGTCGATGCAACACAAAGATGGCAACAAGATCTACTTGTAGATAGGACTAAAGCTGACAGATCTATGGAGATCCGGAGAGATCTATCGGATATCGCTCTCGAGCTTTTGAGATCTCAGGCTGACGGATATAAATACCTTTATGCACTTGAGGAAACACTCCTTAGCTTCTAGCAACAAAACCTCTAAATCATACACTGCTCCCTCCATGTTATAATAATGCTGGCATTCTAATAAAACAAATCAAGTTTACCTTAGGATTCGGAAGTATTAAATACAAAAGAATTATAATGTCCACAGATAGAGAGATATCGAAAGAGGACGAGATACTTGAGAAGTACATGACTCTACATTTCATAAAGGAGGAGACTCTGGTCACGCCCATACTAATGCGTTGATGAATTGAAATAGGAACCTCATCCTCAGTACACCATTTTATCGCTATACCGCCCCAGATATATCTCTTGTTATCGGAAAAGAAAAAGTGTTATTCAAAGTCCATGAATACGTCTTAGCACCTCAGTCAAAGTTTTTTGAGGTTGCTCTCACGATTGGAATGAAAGAGTCTCGCCAAAAGCTAATTGAGCTACCTGAATTTGAATATGAGACGATAGTAGATGTCCTCAGATGGCTTTATCGAGCCAAAATATGGCACCCTCCAGCAACTTGTATATTTCACCCGCAATATGCTGCAAGACTCAAACATTCATTACAGGCGGCTGACTACCTTCAGATACCTGAGATGGCTGACGAGTACTCAAAGATCTTCATTAATCTACTGAGCAAGAGAGGCTATGGGTGCACTGCGCAGGAGAGCCCCGTATTTGCGGAGATTCTTTACGCAATATATACAGCGGGTAGTCGCTTAGATTTGGGTGTTTTTTGCAATGTTATTTGTGATATGAAACCAAACCCACGATCTTTCGATGAATTTCGTAAGTATATTCAGGGAATTCAAGATCCCGATAAGAGATTTTCAAAAGACATGTGCACTGTATTTGGCCTAACGCTAGGCAGATATATGTAAAATACTAAGACAGCGCGATAATATTGCAAATTTAGACTGAATTCATGAAGACAATTCGGAAACAGTTTAATTCATGTTGGCTAAGCAGTCTACTCTTTGTCTGTATTGCGTGCTATATTACTACAGAGTTTAATTTCAAAAAGAAAAAGAGCCATATTCCCCCTAAATATATTGCTTTTACACAATATGGAGAAATTGGATCATTTATTCATCTGAAGTTAAGCCCTAGAAACTTCGAGAATCGATTTTCCGCGCGTGTAGATTGTATTTTTCCCCATTCATCTAGGGGATCCATCGCATATCTATTCTAGAATCTTCTTCTATCTTCAAGCTTCAGGCACAATTTGACTTATATATAAAGGCGTTCCCTTTAAAATCAAAACACTCGCTCAAATATATTCGCAAGTGTTCAACTACTAAGCCTCTCCTAAAAAAACCTGCAAACCAGCTACAATATGTCTTACAAAAAGTAGATTACCAAATACTCTTTTTATTTGAGTGACTCTTAGGACCCCTTGTACTAAATTTTCGGGGTTTATTACCAGTACCAGCTTTTATGCATACGCAGAGCCCGATATACAGCTCGTGATCGGTCCTCAAAAGCATGTATTTGAAGCACACGAATATGTCCTCGCTTCACAATCAGCATTCTTCAAAGCAGCTCTCACATGTGGCCTTAAAGAAACAAAAGAACATTGTATTCAACTACCTGACATCCAAACAGATGCTATGACCAAAATTTTGGACTGGTCATATCGTGCAGATTGCTCAGTACCATATGCATCCGATCTATTTAATGACACTAAATTGGCAAGTTTACGGCTAGTTCTGACAGCCTGCGACTTTTTGCAAATACCTGGCTTAGCAAAAGACTATGGTAGAATGGTAGAAGATCATGTAAAAGAGCCATACTGGATACGTTCCAGGCGCCTTGAAGGTTCGCAGATGAGTGCTTTCGCTCAGATCACAAACTCTGTTTATCAAACTGGAGGTTCAGTTCGGGCAGAGGTACTGGAAAAGATCGTGGCCGATTTAAGAATTGAATCTAAGAATAATGGCTACCTCTCTAAGGATCGACTATTAGCTTTTCAAGCAGCAATATCTCAACTTAGGGAACCGGATGGCCAATTCTTACAAAATATTTCCGTTGCTATGATCAAGTTCACCCAGGCTCAGGTAATTTGTCGCTGAATCCCTATAGTGTCATGCATTTCATATTAGCTCGATGCTTTGTATCTTTGATTTCTGTTTGAAGAAAAGTTGTAGACTACAGGAGTAAAAACCATCTTCTAAGTTCATTATCGCACCTAAAAACTATAATCGGCGATCAAAGTCCTCAAATTCCATATTTAGTCAGTCTAGGGTCTACGAAGGTTGGTCATTTTGGGGAATAAAACAATAACTTTACGAGCCTTTAGTCTTTCATGTTGACCGAGCGAAGCCATAAGCCATAATCTAGCTCGTTCGATGATAGAAACAAATGGCCTAAAACTCCCATTTTCTCTAATTTGTATATGCGTATAATTTTTTTAAGTTAACTGTGGCTAGATCCACATAAATTAGAAAACTAAACACGTGTGCACCTTTAGCTCTTCTATTGAATTATACTTACTTAATTATGCGGGATAAAGGTATTGGCATAAATTCATATACTTTAGTCTTATTAGTCCTTTCGAGATACATTGCGTCAGAATATAGAGTCAGGGTTCGAGTCAGATGGAGATAACTAGCCACACAGAGGTTGGCCTATCAAGATGCTCTACACGACGGATAGTTCATAGTCTGAAGTGTGCTCTGAGACTAAAATTTTTGTATCCTATGTAGGTAGGTAAATAAGAGTAGGCAGTTTACCCTCACTTTGGAGACTTGGCCAATAAACTGAAAAATGGGATTTTCTGTCAATTTTCCCCGAGAGGTTAAACATTTCAGTGCCAAAAAGCTCCATCTGAACCGATCACGATGATTATTGTTCAAGACTAGAGCTAGAGATTATGTAGTATTCCCTGTTGTATACACACTAAAACTCCTTTAGCTTTAGGATAAGTACTGGTAAGTATACCAGAGTACAACACTGGCTACATACCCTTGAAATTGGACAGGCTGTGCCACATGCGTGCTGATTGAGACACGTCGAGACTGCTCGGCATATATATGTACACTCTGCCGCCGCTGGACAGAGGAAAATTAAGTGTTGCGTGGCTATTAAGCTCTCCCATCAACTCCCAACTTCAGACCTCAGCGTTCAGCTATCAATATCACATCTTGCCTCGAAACCCCATAATCCCACAAACCCTTTATTACTCTGCGGGGCACTGTTTTACCTTGTCTCTATCAGTTAATAATATATCCGTCGGTGTAATATTTCTAGTTCCAGATGGAGAGCCTCCTAAGAACCGGGAGATACTCGGATTTTAAAATCAAATGCGGAGAGAAGGAGTGGCTTGTTCATCGAGCTATAATCTGCCCACAATCAGAGTACTTTGCGACACTTTGTGATAGTAGCTTTAAGGTAGCTAACTAATAGTCCACTTGTCGCTCGCGGTCACTCAGATTCCACCTGATAAATTCTGGACCTGTTGTATGTTTGCAAAATATGGCTGGTAGCTGATAACCGCGTAATAGGAAAGAGCCACCTCTGAGGTGGATTTGTCCTCCGAACTTCCAGAAGATGTCGACCAGATGTTGAAGTTTTTGTATGAGGGTAGCTACGACGCCCCAGTAGCACCACCCAAAACAGATAGCGACTCTACGCACACAGGATCATTAACCGCAAGGCTATCGAGGTCAAGAATGTTTGGTGCATTTGAATCGTCCCAAGAAGAGCTACACGAGGATGGACTCCAGGACGCCACTCACGGGGACGACGAGTACGAAGGTATGGAAGTAGAAGAGACACGCACGACAAACTTCAAAGTTACAGAGCTACAGCATCATGTTTCCATGTATGCTATTGGAGATCGCTACTTTATCGAAAAGCTAAAACTCCATGCCATACAGAAATTCCTAGGGGGGCTGCCAGTGTATTGGACAGCGGAGCATTGGTGTATAGTACACGATATTGACCATAAGACATCACCTACGGATCAAGCATTACGCGGTCCCATTATCGAACTTTGGCTGAAAAATAGCATAGAGCTCCTTGAAAATGAGAAATTTCAGGATGAGCTCAGAAAATATCCCGATATGGAGATCCAATTATTACGAAAACACGCTTCCAGTGTTAACAAGGAAATAGCTGCAATCAAATCAGAAGCATCATTCTTATTGTACCAAACACATTCACTCCGGCTCGAACAAACCGTCCTTGGAACTAGGAGAGATAACTTGAAAGATTCATTGAAAGAGAAAATCATACAATTAACAACTAGCTTGAAGGAGTGTCGACATTGCAGCGGAAGTTTCAATAGCTACTTGGAGGAATACCCATCATCCGATGAACATTCTATCGCTGTATTTGTAAGATGCAGAAGCTGCCGCACGAAGCATCATTCAGGTACTCCGGGCGAGCGGGTGGTATGGTAATTGTAGGTTTATAATCACACGACAGTCTCACACTGATAGATTTTTCCCTTCAACTAATATTTTGCAGACTGCGGCTAGTCGGCTCCTTCACAGAGTTTCACATGAGAGTTATTGAGATAGCGGCGTAACATCCTATATATTATTGATCCCGAGATCACCAATTATAGCCAAAAATAGCAGTTTTGGCCGGCTTGTTTCTAATCATACATTTACTCGCTCGACTACAAATACACCAACCGCCATTTTTTGATCTACTTATTTACGGTACAATATATCGGTTTAGTTGTGATATCGATGCCCTAAGGGCGGATAGAACCAGATTACCCCCGACGGTGAAAATTCTTCCAGACTTGCATTCGTGTTTCATAGCGCCGAAGCTCGATCTGTGCATACTTTGAGAACGGTATATAAATATATGTGCGGAGATTGAATCGTCTTCTCGCCTTTACTAGACTGCAGTATATTGGTGGAGGCGTGTTGTTTCTTGCGAAATCAAGAGGAAAGATGGTTGCCTTGCATGGCATGTCGAGAGCGGCCTTATTTCCTCGTAGGACTTCGTGTTGATTGGAACGGTTTCCGTTGGCTGGTCGAAAGCGCAATTCGTAGGCGAAGGAACGATTGCGTAAAGGGCGGGGCTTAGCTGGAGTCGGAAGCAACAGATAGTTCCTTCGTGGCTTCTAATGAAGGCTCCAGAGCATCATTCGATATCGGTAGAGCCTTCTTTCGAAAATTCTGACTTTTTCAGGGGATGTGCGACTCCATTCGTAGACTTCGCGGAGTCGCAGCTGGTTCTGCATCAGCCAATCCCAGATTTGTCGCGGCGTCTCGTCTTGGACAATTTCCGATGGGAAGAGAGTTGATTTGCAAGGCATCTAGCAGGTGACCCTTCAACCCGAAGCGAAGAAGTGCGTTTTCGTATCGATTTTCTTTCTTTCTTGTATTTCTTTCCTGTCTGTCCCCTTTTCTTTCTACGGGATTTCAAGGTCCAGAGGTGCTCTGTTGCCGGGTTCGTGGAGAGCTCAAGCTCCGTTCCAGTAGAATCCTTGCTTCCTCTTGTTCGTCCTCCCAAGCAGCCATTCGCGTTTCGTACCCCAAACTTTCAAACACCTCAGCCCCCCAGTTATTGTAGGATTGCGGGTACAATTCGCTTTCGTCGCGGACTTCTTTTCGTTTGCGTAAGAGCCAGTCCCAGACCTCCCGTGGCGTGTCGTCTCTAGCGATCTCAACAGGCAAAAGTGTCGCTTTGCAAGGCATCGCAATGGCGTGCTCTCTTAATTTTAAATTAATTGTTATTTTTATTTTTATTTTTTTGGGAAAAGGGTCTTTGTTTTGGAGAAGCGGGGTAGCTAGCTAGCGTTCTATCGCTCAGGTACCTTGAAAGGGGAAAACGCGTTGTTTTAGTCGCTGCAGAGCTGCATCCGTCGTCGGTTGCAATTCAAATAATCCGCAGTCCGTAGTCCGTAGTCTGTAGTCCGGGTACCGGTCGGTCAACCATCCGCGCCGCAGGGAAACAGCTGCTGCTGGTTGATGAATCTACCCTGTTACCATTCGCCTGAACCTTGGATGGTCGCTGAACGTTGCGGTGCAAATTGTATATGCGTATTCGGATCCCACAGACGAAGGATCTGATATTATCACAACATAGTACGGCGCCCGACGTCTCCCCGGCTCATCTGATCGTTTGCTGCGCCGAATTTATCTTTTTTTCAGCTCTGATTGTTCGTTTCCTGCTGTTCGAGGGCCCACTTGGTCATCCATCGTCGATATAACGTGCTCTCTCGATGCTCCAGCAACTCGGAATTCAAGCTAGGAAGGGCGAGGTGAAAACGACGCATTCGCATGAGAAAATCCCAGACAAGACGTGGCGTGTCAGATCGGACGAACTCTGGAGGTGGCGGACTTGCTTTGCACGGCATTTTCTTTGATATTTTAGGGAGGGAAGTTGAAAGGTTGCTTGTTAATTACATGATTAGATTGCATGAGTTTTTGATTCTCTCCCATTGCCAGTTCTGATGTTGCATGAGTTTTTGGCACAGGCCTGGAAAAAGCAGATACTAAAGCGAGCATCATTATATTTCTGCACGAGGTGGTTTTCACCAATCGGTGCGCCGGTGTGAAACATGTCCATCTTGGCTCTTCGGGCTTGCTGCGGCAGTGGAGAGGCTTTCGTGACGTTACAATGCAGTTCTCTGGTGTGATGTGGAGTTTGATCAACTGGCTACAGCAGAAAACTGAATGGTTGAGGGCTTTGCTAGAGTGTTCGGTTCTCAAAGCAATTCCTCGGAAACCCGGAAGATGCTGGCTGCTAAATCGCCATCGCAGCTCGAATTCTAGCAATCAAGGATTTTGCAGTTTTGGAACACAAGACTTTACGTTTGAATCAAGGGATGTTTCTATCTATCTTTGTTAATGAAGCTATAAGGTTTGTTATAATTACTAGCATAAACGAAGGCAAAGAATTCGATAGAATGTGTCTAATGGTTGACATACAGGCAGCCAGTGGCGTGTGGGGGTATTCATGTTCAGGGGAGGCAACAAACACCATAAAAATCCAATGGTGGTCGCAACCGCCACCATTTTATGAGGACTACGCAATGAAATAATTAAAGACAGTGGCTTCCTTTGGTTAACCATAGTAGTTTATTGATACTTGCCAAACTTTATAGACAAGAACGAAAGAAGGAAATTCAAAAAGGTTGTGGTTATGTGTGCAATCTCGTCATTAAAGTCGTTAACTCTATCTATGGTAATAAATATACGAATACATGAAGGGCGAAATATTATATGATGGTTAGGTAAAAACGCTGGCTAATTCCCAAATCTAGCAGATAACCAAAGCAATAAATCAGGCCGTGTCAAAAAGTCAAAAAGGGGAAGACGCAATCCGCTTAAGTGTTCTATAGTGCTAGCAAAGAGTGTTAGATTTCTACGCGGATGTTCATATATATTAGATCGTAGTTCTTAGGAGAGGGCTCATTTCCGGTCCGGATCATGCCATACCGCAGAAAGCCATCTAAAGACCCTGTTCTTCGGGAACAATATGACAATGGTGGCGATTGTTAGGGGTATGGCAAACGCCCAGTATATCCAAAACTTGTTTGAGATCGACCATCCGTTGTCTCCGTCCCCGCCGCTGCTCATCGTGCTATTGTCGGAAGGGCTGCCTCCACCACTGCCGCCGTTACTAAAGAAGCTCATGCTAAATATTGCCTAAATTCGATACGTCAATAAGGAAGAATTTCTAGAATGTAAATAGGAGAGATCACTCACAGACACAAAAGTTGCAGGGAGAAATGCTGCGGTGAGGGCCGCTATGACCCTCATTGCGGCAGCATCAAACGACGCCACTTTGCTGTGGTATTGCGCGACAGTGTTGAAAGCCTAGTAGATACCGCAGTTTGATTAGATACGAACCAACCTGCACATGAGCGCACGAACTCACAAGGGCAATTTCGCTCTGATGACGGGCCTGGATAGATTCCGAACGGCATTTAAACGCATAGATCAAGCCATGGTAAAACAACAAGTTGTCTCCGACCTGTCTCATACACTGCTGCTCCTCTTCCGGCGCATTGGAAAGTCGGTTCATGCGAGCCCTTTGCCGCAGCATGATCTGTTCTGCGTGTTGTACCGCTACAATCAATGTCTCGGTGCCGTGTATGACGTGTCGAGAGGCTTCGTAGAGGTGCTTGTAATCTGGCTGGGGGTTTTCCGGTATTGGTCGGTTCTGCGGAGAATCGGCAGTGTTACTAGACGCGACCTCCTGGATTGTGTTAATTCTCTGTTTACCTGCCTTTTCAACATTTCTGATTACATCCCGCATTGTCCAGATAGAATTGTCGTAAACATCAACAATACCCTTGATGACTATCTGATGGAAGGAATACGGATCCACGAGGAAGTGATCGTTGTTGGCAGAATCAAGCGATAACTGAATGTTTCTAACCAAGACGGAGGGGCAATCCAAGCATAGTATGCTTTTGTGACCGCCTTTGCTCCAGGTGGTAAAGAACCCCATCTTGTACCAGATGTAGTCTTTACCGTCCGGGAAAAACTTTAGGTCTTCCGGGCCTTTAGATAATTGTTTCACAAGAAATCGAAACCAGGTGTCTGTCAGAAGACGGTTAGATTCTCTGGGTCAAAAGTTGGTAGTGACGTAAAGTCCGGGGGAAGCTCAGCAGAGGAGTAGAAAGTATATGAGTTTCGTACCATGTCGATCCGATTCACTGTCGCGGCAGCCGAAATAGCCATTAGCTTCCCAGTGTACCGCAGACCAGATTTCCGATGGCATGCCATAAAATTTCTGAAGTTTTTGATAAAAAGGTCCTGATCTCGCATCGTTATTTTGCAACAGGTCAGAATCGGCAAAGCTACAGGTTTGATTTGGAGTTAGCTCTTGTGTGGGGGTTTTAATGAATCGGGCAGCATTCTCAAGTTCACGGCCTCGCAGTTCGATGATTTAGAACTTACACAAAAGAAAGCGTCGGTTTCGAATCTAGCCTTTCTAAGAGTTTGTTAGATATGTGGATTACTTTCAAATCACTACTAATTATGGGATTCCGATGTTCCCAAGCATAGAGCGTGTGACACGCAAAATAGCATCCTTTTAGCTCTAAGGTCATGGCACCTACCAGCAGCTGTGAGGTACGCCCCCAGATCATCACGACGGAATCTCCACTCTATTTTACCCCGAGGATCTAAGAGAACACAAACGAGTTAGGCACAAATATTCTTCGAAACAAAAAACTTTGGACGTCTACCTCTGCCTTGCTCAAGTATATCAATGGCGAAGTCGGGCAGTTTGTTTTGGCTCAGAGCCATAACTGTTGCAAAATGCGTGTTGGTAAAAATGGGAGCAACTTCGAGCCTCCGCCGCGAAAGCGGAAAGCAACAGACACGTCCTCGGCCAACAACAGACGGGGACGGGCCGGACTGGTTTCCAAGCTTTCCTGAACCCAGCCAAGAAACCAAATTGGTGCAATTGCAGCTATTTGGATTCTAAAACTTAGATGGATGCTATATAACTCCCGAGGGGTGGTGTCTTCAGATAGGTGTGGATAGAAAAGTTGGATCTTGGGAGCTGCGATTACAGCAACGACCGGGCCGTCACTTCAAATACTTAGCTCTTTGGGCGAATAGCCCTTCAGGCTTTGGGGGGCCAACTGTTTCTATCGGGCTGCACAAAACAGGAGGCTGTGAAGTGTGACGGAGCCAAGCCAATCACGGCGAGCTGGCTCGTCTCGGACCTGACGGCAAATCATAGAGGGTGTTAAACGCTCGCCAGATCCTTGACCGGACCCAGAAAATTTGGGCGCCTTCCATTTTTTGCTGGCGCGAAAGTAGCGTGGTGGTGCGTATGTACCTTTGGCGGCTGCGCATCTCGATCTCGGTCCGTGATTTTGAGTATATTGAGCATGCTGAAACATCTGAACCGAAAGTGGATGGGACTCGCCTTGACATGAGCCTTGTGCCACAACGTGGAATGTCGCCACGAGCCTATCGGAAGCAGAAGCGAATATATTTGCGAGACCGGCACAGTTGACCGGCTAGTTAGATTTTAGTTAGTTGGATGTTAATTATAACGTTCAGGAGAGGCAACACAAACAGTTTGCTGCTGTGCCGCCTCCTTGGGCGTTTGCCAATCTCGGTCTCCACGAGGACTGCTTGTGCAGTCTATCTCGATACTAAGCTAAGGGTGACTTGTGTATTTGGTGCCTGAAGCCAACGAAATAATCAAATCAACAGCTAATTACCCCACAGTCAATGCTAAGCAAGTGAGCGCGGCCCCTAGCTAGTCAATCCGACTCAAGACTCTTTTCCGAAACTTCATCGTACACGCTCTACCGTCTACCATACGTTTATCACATCAAGTGTTTCCTCAAGACCTAACAGTAGAAGCTGAAAAAATGGTTTTAGTTAGAGGGCATCCTGCGTAAGCAAACCCCAATTCATCGGAGACCGTAGTAATCTTCACTACAATCTAGCCACCGACAACTCTCATCGTTCAAATGTTCGATTAATCAGACCATATTGGACAAAGCTAATCCGGATTCTAACCTTAGCTGTCCCAAGTTGTGCAAAAAATGCGAAGGAAATTGCGTTTGCAAACAATGCTCTCGTTGTCACACATGTGCAAACCATACAACTCAGTGTTGTGCATACGATAAGCACTCTTGTAGTACATATGAAATCGAACGGGAAAAGCTCGAACACGAGAAGGATTGGCTTAGATTGGAACTTACAAGTTTCAGGTTTAATTGTAAGAAGTTAGAGGATACAGCAAAAAAGCTGGAGCACAGGAGCCAGGAGCTTGAAGCCGAGAACGGAGAGCTAAAGGAAAATTTGAATACTTTTATGGCCTTGTTTTGTGATACAAGGAGAGAACTCGAATTGCTAGAGCTAAAGAACATTAAAGAAAAACAAGGCTTTCACCGGTTTACAAGGTTTGAAAAGTATCCCGCTGACATCATACCAACTACTAACCGGTAGTGTGTTCTAGTTTCTTCGATTCCAGTGTCTTCTCTGTTATTGTTGGTCGCGAACAGAAGACATTTACTGTTCATATTGAAGTAGCCTGTGCTGTGTCATCATACTTCCAAGACACGCTTTCCTCAACAGCCGACAAAACGGAACCGGTCATCTTGGACGAAGTGGTTGATAGCATCGAAGCATTTGGCATGTTTCTTCAGTATTGCTACTTGGGGAACTATTTTGAACCTGAATTCAACAAATACAAGCCGCTATTATTCCATGCGAGAGTGTATGTCCTCGCAGAAAAATTGAAATCTAGCCAACTGAAAGACCTCGCTGCGCAAAAAGCAACATCTTGGTATTATGAAAATCATACCCAAGAAGGCCTCCAAACTCCCGTTATCGATATTGTCGAAGCCATTTCCCTCGTATATACATATACGAAAGACCATAATTCAGGATATCTACCAGAATCAGCCACAACTAATCCAGAAGACGGGATCCGGGAACGTGATAAATTTCGTCTTCTGCTTGCATATTTTGCGGCAAATTATTTGTTTGAACTACGAGCCTATATAGAATTTGTTGGAGTTCATCGAGGATTTCCAAATTTTGGTGCGGATGTTTTACTCTTCCTAGAAGCGTGTGACCCGCCATCATCATCGCCAACCGTGTCAGAGTCAACCCCTTTACAGATACATTTATTGCCAACTGATCAATACGTAACTATCTATAGTGTGTTTGAAGGCGATAACTTTACAGTTCTTATTGGTGAGAGCAAGAAGCGGTTCAACGTGCACGCAACTGCTATTAAATGCTCTAGCTACTTTCGAGGACTTTTGTCTTCTGGAATGAAAGAAACGCAAGAAAAAGTAGTGCATCTCGATATTCCAGTTGATCATGTGGATGCATTCCAGGCATTTGTCCAGTACTGCTACTTACAGGACTACAGATGCCATGATGAACCTAAATTATGTCTTGTGCGCCATGCCAGAGTATATGTTCTGGCCGAAAGATTGGGGTGCGTTCCTCTCAAAGAACTGGCCTTTCAAAAAGCAGAACACCTTCTCGGCCGCTCAAACTATAGCGGTACGCGTACGGCTTATCTCGTAAAACCAGCCGCTCGTACGGCGTCTATATTCTACGCAACATTACCAACAGCTATACGTATCATCTACGAAAATACCTACGAACATGTATTCCCCGAGTGGAAGTATAGATCCTATCAGGATGGTCTAGGTCAAGAGTCTAATATTGATCAAATAAATGGTAAGAGCCCAGCCGAGATTGAAGAGGGGGAAAAGATCAAGAGTTCGGAAGCACAGGAAATAGGTCCCTTGCTATCTGAAAATTCCGGTGACAAATTCCGACGTCTCCTTGCCCGCTATGCCTCAGAGCGACTCTCCCAATTTCGCGAAAACAAAGACTTTGTTTTAGCATATCATGAGCACCCTGATTTTGCAACAAGGGCCATGATGCTAGCTACGAGTTGTAAGGATATGAGTTATCTTAAGGATGGCTATTTAAAACTGGATACCCCGAAAATCGACCCTCAGCCCAATAACGGGTGCTGTTGAAGATTTCCTTAAGAAGTACCTTCATAAATACATTAATTCTATTCTTACACATAGCTATTAGGTCTATAGCTTAACTCTTCCAGCTTTGATCTCCCTCCAGTCGTTCGCGGTAAATTTCTGATACCTCCCATCCTTGAGCCACCAGATTCCGCCGGGGCTAGTACCATCAGTCTTCTCTGGGTCAACACCTTGTCGTCGTAGTCCGCCTTTCACAATCTTATTGTTGCCGGTCCTCTCGACCTCTGCGATAACTCTAATGAACAAAGGTGTAGCGTATTTTGGAAGGCTCTTCTGTAAAAACTTTAACAAATCATCAAATGTTGCCTGTTCTTCGTTGACGTCAGGACTTAAAACTATGCAAGCGACTCCTGCGTTTCCGTCGTGGTTTGGAAGAGGGACTCCAAAGACAACGGAGTCCTCAACTATCTTTCTTGGATGGGAGTTGATAGCGTTCGAGACTTCCATCGTTGAGACATTCTCCGACTTCCATCGGTAAGTGTCACCAATTCTGTCGTTCTAAAGATTCGGATAGGTTAGATTAGTCGTTCCTCATCACATGCACCAGCGACGAAACTTACAAAGTAGATAAGACCCTCGTCTGTAAAAGTAAGGACGTCGCCACTTCTAAACCAGGCATCACCCTTCTTAAACACGTCTCTTAGAAGCTTGCTATTGCTAGCCTTGTCATTTCGATAGTAACCCTTGTATGTTGCGCCGATATTATTCTCGTCGAGCTTGAAGATCAATTCCCCCCTCTCACCATTGGGGACTTTCTTGCAAAACCCAGTGGTCGGATCTCTCCAAATCTCCTCGGTCTCGTAATCAATATCCACAATGGCCGTGTTGCTGCGTGTCATCAATTTGAGCAGACTACCCTGAACACCAACTGAACCTACACCCCAATCTCCCGTGTTCAGGTTCCAGGTTCCACTCACACTCTCTGTTGCACCATAAAACTCTCCGATAGTCTCGATGCCGAAACGTTCTCTAAACTGCTTCCAGACATCCCCTCGAAGTCCGTTGCCAAATGCAAGTCTAACATTATGATTCTTGTCATCGGGACTTGGGGGTGCGGCGAGCAAGTATCGGCAGGTTTCGCCAACATATTGGATAGCTGTGGAGTTACTGCTGCGGACATCCGACCAAAAGGATTTATTTGAGAATTTCTCGCCCAGACAAGACGTAGCACCTACTTGCAGGCAGGTCTGAATATTGAACATGGCTGCTGAAGCGTGGTAGATTGGCATGGAGGTATAGTAGCGATCCTTCCCGCCTTTCAATCGCAGCCACATTCCGACGAATTTGGATGCGAGTGTCACTTTCCACCAGGATACGATAGCGGGTTTTGGTAAACCGGTGGTACCACTGTATTTAAAGACATTTATTTAGTCACCTGATTGAGACGGGGTCTGGATAAGTGAGTACAAACCTTGTGTACACTAGCGAGCCCATTTCTGCTTGCAACGCGCCGCTTCTAAGCTCGTCTTCAGGACGGTCTGCCCTCCAGTTCAATATTTTCTGCTCCAACTCCTGATCAAATATCACGACTTTGACATCCGGTAGCGCCTCGTTGATTTGCTTCTTGACCCCGATATTCTGCTCGACCTTTTCACCAACAATCGCCAGGTTACAAGTGCTAACTTTTACTACGTGAACCAAAGCGTCACCCGAGAGATTGTAGTTGTAAAAGGCCGGGGTGGTTCCAACGGACCACAGACCCATCCACAAGAACACCATCTGCGGACAGTTCATAAAGTCGATGGCAACAACATCTCCCTTCTTTAACCCGTGCTCGTCCCTCAACCAGTTGCCGTAACGCTTGACTAACTCGTATCCTTCTCCATAGGTATATTCACGACCTTCAAACCACAGCCAGGGCCGCTCTGGGAATTTTTGCGCATTTTCTTCGAGAACATAAAATGCGTTCACACGGTCACGCTTTTCACGCATGGCGGCTTGGATACGGCAATATATAAGGGAGGAAATGAGGTGGAGATCGGACATAAGATTGTATTTGGCATCGAGATAACCAGCTATGGCCGGTACCCCGAGAGCGAAGGCTTCAAAATACAAAAGATTAGCCTCTGATCAAGTATAATAATCGAACAAACTTGTGTACACGTACCTGCAGCGGCCATTATGTGTTGAGTATGTGTTATTCCAGATTAGGCTTCGTATTGAAGACAAAATAGCAAGCGATGGAGAGGGCTGGGCTGTTCCTTGTAACCGAATGACACCCCGATGAAAGAAGAGAGCGCGTGCGTGTTTGAACAGTAATGCCAGACGACCGTTTGTAACCGTTGAGAGAGAGAGAAGCGTCAAGTCGTGAAACTAAGGAAGAAAGAATCGGCTTCCAAAGGAGAGGTAAGCGGGAAGAAAGAGCTTTCTGTGGTGGCAGCGGGTGACTGTAAATAAGGAAACTGACAGGCAATTTGCCCGAACGCCATTGCCTGAGGAAGTACCGCCGTTTGTCGCTATTCTGCATTCGTATGCACCGACCCGACCTGATCTCCATATCAACCCCAGAGAATACCCCGGCCAGGCTCCATCAGAGCTTCGGCTTAACTGCCACCACCAGCGGTTTCTTGGTTTTAAAGCGCGAGAATCCTCACGTTTATGTTCATTCAACCCCACAGTTTCTGTCCATCGCAGGCTGCAGAGAGGGCGGGGATGGCGGCGTCGCAGAATGTTAGCGTCAGCAGGCCTCGGTTCGGCTGAAAGCGGGGGCTTCAGACAAGCACATGAAGCTCTGATTTCTGGTGCGCAATTTGCGCGACAACGATTCTGCCAAGAGAGTCAGCAACATTCAAGAGCCGATCGGTATAGACACGAGTTTTAGATAGTGCGTTTTAATAATCTAATGCTGCTTGCTGTGTATGTAATACTCCTGTCTGGCTACTATCCTACAAACGAAGCCAGCACATTTCCCACCGTCCCCATCCAGGTCTGACTACCCTCTTGCCTTTCCTGTCTCTCGCCTTTCGATTTACCTCTTGGTTGTCCGTCTTGGGTATACCAAAACTCGTCGACGGGAAACCGATACTTCAAGCCTGCACCTTCTGGGTCCAATTTCTTATCCTCACCAAACACCATGTCACTTTCAAACGGATGCATCGAGTTCATAAACAACCATTCATCGTCGTCTGGTATATTTTGGGCTAGGCCGTCCCGAGTCAATGCTTCCGTGGCTTCTTCTTCTTCTTCTTGGTTCGCATTCTTATTATCCTCGTCGACCCACCATTTTCCTTTCAGATATAAATGCTTTGACACTCGTCCTTTCAAATCTCCCGGCCCCAGTTTTCCTCTCTTGAACATTTCTACTCCGAACCATTTCCAAGCCTTCAACCTGGTCCTATCATACTTCAATGCTAGATCCCATGCCGTATTTCCATTTGCATCTTTCAATCCAGAATCGACATTACAATCTAGCAGCACTTTTAGCATTTCTTCATCGCAATATGGGCCCAGAGTAGCACAATGCAATACTGTCCACCCGTGGGGATCAGTAGCGTTAATGTCAGCTCCTTGCGCAACAAGAAACTCAAAGTTACTCTTCCAGATTTCGTGCTTTTGCCGGAAAAGCGAGACTTTGGAGTTTGAAGACTTGCGAGGCGTGTTAAATTTCACAGAGCGACGTATATTATTGTGAAGAATCGTGCGTCCGTAGTCCGTGTATAGGTTTGGATCTCCCCTAACACCGGACTCGATAAGACGGCGCATCGAAGCGATATAACCCGCCCGTGCGGTCGCATAAAATGCAGGTGACGAGGTGGTCACTGATATTGGAACACCTCCATCCCCGAGTTTAGGTATGCGTTTCGCTAGAAGAGCGCTTCGGTCGGCACCGTTACGTAGTAGGAACTCCACTATAGTCGGATTGTCATGACCGTAGGTGCAAGCTGACACCAAGGGAGAGTTCCCAGTAACATCCGGTTCGTCAATAGATGTAAGATTCGATACTGAAGAGTACACTGTCTGCAATATCTTTTGAATCGATTTAGGATCAATATTGACGTATTGCGTCGTAACAGCGGAATGCATAACAGTTGCCTTTCCGCGGAATAGATCCGCCCTTGTTTCTAGGAGTAAAGAAAATATTCTAAGGCATGTATTGATTTGATATGTTTTTATGTTGAGATTAAAGAGGAGATTGAAGAGGGTACTTCCACAGTGATCCTCTGTTTCTGGGTCAGCACCCAGCTCCAAGAGGTAGCGACAAGCGTCGTAGCGCCGACAACGAACAGCCTCCTATCCCATGTAAGTATAAAAGAGAAGGATATTTTGGAACAAAAGCTTACCGCGAGGAGAGTCCTTCCGCTATGTTCATGAACTGCATTCAGAAGAAACCCGTTTAGGGCCAACTCATCTCTCAACCTGCTAAATTCTCCACGTCTTAAATACCTAAGAGCAGGCTCCTCAGCTTTAAAGACAGCAGGCGTTGTAAAGTGCATCCCAAACCCATCCACCCTCTTGATGAAGGCAAATGCCGCAGCCTTGCTATACAACCAGGGTGATGGTGTAAACATCATTCTATATCGACTGGAAGACTTGTCCTTCGATAATGCTGTTCCTGAGCTCACACCATCACGCTGAAGATGCGTCGTAAAGATTGATAACCTGCCAAAAGGCGTTTCCCAATACCAGTCTTTCGTTGTAGTGCTATAGCCCTCTGGTCTTTTGCTTCCTTTTGAATCTTTAGCAGAATATGCTGGTGGGGGGTCGTGGATGATTTCCGTCCCAGTCGTATAGGCATTTTTGAGGGAGAAATTTTGATTGAGAGTGTTCTGCATAATTTCTCTCGCATAAGGGTCAATTGCATGCGTTACTTCGGATGTCCCGACATTCCCAGGCGACCCTGAAGTCTCCAGTTTACTCAGCAGTTGTAAAAGTAGCTTTTGAGTTTCCTGCTCACGAGCTTGCTGACGATCTTCTAGTGTTTGTAGCCGTAGTTCTATGGAGTCTGCCGCATTTCGCGTACGGCTCTCGATTTCGCGCAAGGTATCCGAATTGCTTCGCACAACAGTTTCAATTTGAAGGGTATGGGATTCGATTGTTCTGGCGACAGTATGCGTTTCCTGGATTGCTTGTTTTTGATATTCTGCAAGAGAAAGCACTTTCAATGAGGTTTTACTATTTCAAATTGAGGATTGGACATTAGCGCCAGCTCAGAACACTATATCGCAACATAAACAGAACTCACAAAGCGGAGCGTACGAGTGTACCATGTCTAATGCAAGACCGAGATGCTGTATTGTCCTGTCGATGAGATCAAGCAGTTCCTTCGTTTCCTTTTCTCTAAATGGCCAACCGAGTTTTCTAAACTTTGTCCTAAATTTGCTTCGTGCATCACCAATATCCCGCGTCTTAGGCTGAGGGGCTAATCCTCGGTCCAGCACGTCTGTTTCAACGTCAGCTTCGCCCTCAGCATAGTGCCCCTCGAATTTGGTCTTCTTTTCGTCACCAACAAACGGGTGGATAAGCTTCTCGAGCCTTTCAAAATTCCCCTTACAGCTATTCACACAATTTTCGATAACTTCTTTTTCGTGCGCTCCGACCGAGTCGTCGCTCAAGACGGGAGATATATCTGTGAGCATTTGCGAAAGCACATCTGTATTCTGTTTGATCTGCCGGAGAGTTTCGGAGGAAGTTTTAACAGAGGTTGAGAAATCGTGCAGCGACTTTACCATCGTGGCGGCCAACCCAACCAGACCAACAGCACCGGTGGCGATAGAGAATGGGTCAGCCATGATGACCGGTGAGTAGCAAATAGACCTCCTGTGGTTCAACTACGTCAGAGGAGCCAAAATTCAGGGTACGAGGGCATATCGCAGTAATATATATCAAGGCAGAACTAGGAGAATTAGTGATGTTGAAGACTGCATGTCATCGCTGATGTTGTGGAGATGTCGCAGAGAGGTGGGATGAACTGCTATCCCTGGTCCCTGGTTCAACTTGGCACATTATATATGGCGCTAGAGCGGAAGCGACAGACAACACCCAGCGATCAACTATATTTTGATATTTTGACTTTTGGACGCTTCGAAGTAGTCTCGTTCCGATGCCAGATCGTTATTAGTGATAAAATTGGACGGTCCCAATCATCGCGTGCACAATTTTCGCGTCTGATTTGATATATTCAAGCCCATCTTAACATCTCAAACTTCAATTCATCAGCTGAGGCATAATATAAGCCTATGAGTTCTCAGTTTGGCTCTTCCCTTCAGTTCAAGCATAGCAGCGGCTAGGTCTTCTTTTGAACTTCCATCGTATCTCTTTAAATTTGCACTTACGTGGCTACCCTCGAGGTAATCTTCAGCCTTATGTTATCATACATATTTCCAGCAGCTTCCGATATTTCTGTCGTTCTTTTATTTTTCTGCTCTCTAGGTTTTTCAGCCATGCCATAGGATTATACTTAAGAGTGAACGGCATGAGATGCATATATGATAAAACATATCTTCTCAAGGGGAAAAGGTTCAAGCGTTCGATGCCTATAATATTGACTTGCATCCCAGAATCTATGTTTAATGTATAAAGAACGAGACTAAAGAAACCAATGAACCGTATTGTGTAACGATAGATTAGACATGCTCAGTGGTAAATTTTGGACCTGCAAATCAAATTCTAAGGTGTAATAGCCAATAATCCTTGTATATTTGAGCGCGTGATTTGTCTTTTTTTGTTTTTTTGAAATAAACAGAGATGGGTCTATAGTTGACAGTATTGAATGCTGCAAATTGTATTTAGATATAACTCAATTGCAAGGCTGAATAAAGTACTAAACTTGGTGCCGCCAAGGGATTGGTAGGTCGACCATGGGGCAGCCACCGCGGCTACAAGTTCTCAAGCGCGGTATACTATCGGACGAGAAAGTTTAAAGTTGCTTGATTACCACGGTTACAAGGGTAATGATTAATTCGAAAACCTGCATCAGTCATCATCTGCTCGCAATTTAATTGGGCTGCGGAAACCGTGGCTCAACCAGTCTTCGATAGTGAATTGGAAACGTAAAATCGAGGGAGAGAAGCCGTTGTAGGCTAGCATTTTAGGGCTGAGCGCGTTAAGGCTGCAGCAAACTTGGTACCACACCAAGCTTGGTCTCGTGAACCAGACCCTAACGCGTTGTACCAAGCTCAACTATAGGCTGTACGACAAGGACAATGTAGGTCAACACAACAAAAACTGAGCTCTTGATATAGGAAACATGACCGACGAGAGGATAGAGATCGGAATTTCGAACGGTATGAATTAGAGGCATCATCACCTTGGAATAGAAACCTCTCTCGACATCAGAGTCCAAAGACTCAAATACTATGCTCGATTCGAAGCAGCCTTATACCTCGCATTCTTGCTTAATTCTTGCCACATTCCAATTTTAAACAAGCTATATACAGCTAGATAGTACTATATTCGGATATTTTTCTAATTTTTATATCTACAACAACTTAAAATGGGCAAATTCACCACCTGTTCTCATTTGGCGTTCGTCAATCTCACTGAGAGCACCGTTCGCATTCACAGTAAGAATAGCGACGGTTATAATTGGGATGACGCCGATACGTAGTTCCTAAGACCCTTAATATTGATACCAAAGAACAGACTCTCTAATACAACATGATAATTAATAGAGCATGGTCTCGTCTACAGTGGAAATGGTAAGAAGTGGATTACCTTGGGTTAAGCCCGTTTATCGCTAAACGAATGTCATGACTAAGTTTTAGTTGCCTCGTAAACCAGATATATAGATGCCGGTTCCTACCTGGTTTTGATTTTTAGCAATGGGCCTAAGCTCTTCGAAAATAAGTAAATCAAGATGATATAAAAAAAAAGGTTAACAGGGAGAAAAAAATATAGTCACGGTACGGATCGAACGTACGTCTCTTACAGACAGGAGTATGAGGTCACCCGTCGAAGACCTCAGCGAACCAGACTGAGAGACTGGCGGAAAACCGTCGACGCACCAACAGCAACGCGGGGCTCATATCTTAGGGCGTAAGTATTCTACCATCTGAACTACGTGACCTTTGATTGTATTGTTGGGATTCATAGATTCAAAGCTTATGAAGCTTAGTCCATCCTATACTCCCGAGCCCCACAAACCCACAAGATAAAACTTCTAAGCTGATATCACCCAGCATCTACTCTATTATATCTCCCATACTACTACTAAACCGCAGTCAGATAATTGTACCCAATACTTATATAATATAACGAAAGATAACAAAAAGTTTATTTCTACGCCCAAAAAATACTTTTAGAGAAAGCGTTCAAGGTATGGAATTCTGCAACGGTAAAAAATAAACCGGAGGGGGGAAAAAGTGATTAGTCACGGTATGAATCGAACATACATCTCCCACTAGTTACTGTGACCAAGGCAAGAGAAGTACCCTGAGTACTCACTCTGCTGGGCAGTCCCATTAACCAGATGGTGAGAGCCAACTGGTGCTCACACAGCAGGTGTTCTACCATTAAACTACATGACCTGTTTGATAGTATAATCTTCTCACAGATTATCACTTGAATCTATGTACACGGCTCCTCTGGGACTAACGTTGCAAATAGAGATAGTCATCATGATACCGTGCAACGTATTCTGTAGGCTCGTTGCTCAGCCTCTCTCCTACAGTTCGGGCTAGGAGCAACGCATGTTTTTGTTACGTTTTAGTAGGCCCCTTCACTCACTCGCACAACACAAGTCTGGTTACGAGACTGCTTCACTCATTCCTTAGTAGCCTCGAAACTAAGCACCCGAGGCAAAGATTTCCTAGTAAGACATGATATTCAGCAACTAATGAATTCTAAATTCATATCACAACAAATGGTTTTCAATCTATTATTGATTTCATCGAGCGTAATGCGCTACCCGAGAGACAGCTTCTTTCTCTTCATTCTGCTACATAAATTCAATCGAAGGATACAGGCCTTACAGAAAAAACGTACGTCGAAATACTCTCCAGAAGAGAAGACAGACAAATATCAACGGCAATGCTTTGTAGTAAGGCTAGTCCTCTTAAGCTCGCAGCACGGGAAATCCCACTACGAAGGCATAATAAAGAGAACCCGAGGGATTATTCCAAACGAAGTTCGAGCGGAACGATTATCAAGGGAACTCACGATGACCCGTTTCTCCCGCCCCTACCGTATCCTGTGCATACCTATCGAGTCTGTGGGACAAAACGGGATGAAAAAGTAATTTTCGGGGTACTGTGGGGTACTGAAGGAGAGAGTAACCTAGGAAAATTACGTCGGTATGGAACAAAAATGATGGCTTTTTAAAATCATTTTCGCAAATATCAAAGGCAGATACTAATGTAGACAAATGTTGCAATCTAGTCTCAGTGTACCCTCTCCGACAAAACAAACTCTTATGAAGGCTATATTTTCCGATATAGCCCCGGTCTCACTTATTCGATACTCAACTTTCTTAGAACACTTTGCTCCTCCAGTAGTCCCTGGGTCTTCCACCATCGAGAAGGGAGACTCTCTTTACATTCCGACAACAGTTGGCTGGTTCAAATACACGCCAAGTTCTGCCATGCCTTATCGAGTAACGAGAGATTCCTACATCGACCATTTCTTCTATTCTCCAGAACTCAAGACATGCACCGACAACCAGGATCTCAGCGACATCGAGGACTCTCTTATACCTCTACCTTTGGACACAATTGGCGTGTGCACCCTACCTATCGTCCTGCCAATGAACTCTAAGGCGACTTATATTCAACAGTTTCTTATTGTAGATGATATATTTCCTCTTAACGGGCCTGCCTCAGAAGATGTTGATATGGTTATTGATATTGAAGGCTTCGCATCAGGTGCATTTTGGCCACACCCCTGGGGGATTATACCAGTTGTCGAAAAAGGCAAGCCTCGGATACACTTTAACAACAGGGGAATGATTGAAATGCTTGCAATTGGTGTTTTAAAAGATTACGATAACCAGACGAAGAAAGGAACCGTGGGGGTTGCAGTGTGGTTCGCAAGAAACAGCCTTTACAACCACGCTACAACCGTAGAAGTCGATTTCGATGACGAACAGTACTCCATGTTATCGAATGATGATGATACCGTGCACATGGTGGCCTTGACCTTTGCTTTGGAAAAAGTAGCAGCAATGTTCCTAGAGATGGGTGTGGTTACCACCGGCGTTAACATTGCGGTTCCTTCTCAGGAAACAGTTGAGACAGTTACTAGAATATGCTCTCGGCGAGTTTTACCCTCAAAGAACGGTTGGAGCTTGTTGGCAGTTATGGAGTTCTTACGAAGGCTCAAGTACAGAATGGAGGCTGAGTTCCTGGACCTGCAAAAGTGGGAGCAACTCAAAGAGGTGATCCAGTTAGCCCAGAAGGGAGAGAAAAAGCTCAAGAGAGACATGGTATACGAGGCTGCTGACGTTTGGGTGCGTAGCACTATGGCAGAGAAGAAAGGGTGTCACTGGTTCGGCAATGGAAAGGATGTTGGAGCTCAGTTGTTGAAGGACTTGGAAAATATTGGCAGATGGGGTGAGCATAAGAAAGGGATCCATGAAATCTGTGAGGGCGACTACAGGATCCGAGGATGGCCTCCATTCTTGGAGATTGGGAAGACGAGAAAGAGGATCGAGGATGCAGTTCCAAGGGTTTGTGAGAATATAGCGTTTTGATTTCAGATGCTTGGCTAGATGGTATCTTCGGATTCCGTCCCTTGAATGGAATGTTGCTTTATCCGCATTCTCCGGGCTCGGGTGCGAACCTATTTAATTAGCAGTAACTGAAGACAATTGAGAAAAACTCTACAAACGTGGATCAACTGTGAGAGTTCATTCGATTTCAATTACAGAAGTCATGTAACTACTCCAACCCCAACCTCTCCTAGCGACTAACTCCCCGCACTACGATACCTCTCCTCTTTAGCACTCAGAATGCTGTTCTTTATTGGCCAAATTCTCTTAAATACTTACAAATAAATCGTTATTATTGTTGGAAGCTCTGTTGCAATTTTCTTTTTTGTTTCAACGCCGCGGTGCAATCAGGACAAATAGTTTTCTTTATACTCCCCATTGCAGTGGGCAGTTCCCTTTCTAAGGCAGCTTGTATCTTCGGATCACTAAATATAACTGGATACGGTGGGGCTTTGGTAGCGTGCTCTTTATCGCTTAATCCACAGATTTCTGTTAGCTTTTCGAGCGGAGCCTTCACAAGTGACTTGACCGTATCAATCAGGACTGGAGAGGTTCTTAGGTTCTCAGGGGGGCTCAGTTTCGATCGAGGAGCGGAAAGTATGGTAAAGACAGATGAAGTAAAGTAGGTATCGAGAGGGTCAATGATGTCAATATGAATTGCACAGTGAAGACAGCCAGTGTAGTTTTCGGCCGAGAGCTCAAGAACTGGCATTTTGAGCTACTACTTCCAATATTTCAACCTGAAAAACTTGGAACGAAGACCTCACAAATGGCAAGACGTGGTGTGTAAGAATTGAGATGATTACAAAGAGAGCAACCTATATTTTGATATTGGGACAGATGTCATGAATTCGTAGGCTAAAACACTTTCGTGAACGAGATAAATAGACGGGGTCGGTGAATTTGTTTCAGAAAAGCGAACCAGAGTATTTAACGTCTCTCTAACAGTTTCAGAACGTGAGGATGGTTAATAATTATGGATACGTGTAAGGAAACATGTTGTAAATACTGAACCGATGCCGAATAGCGTTTTGTAACGGTTCAAGAGTAATAATGTTTTCGCCACGCGAAAGAAAAAAGTTGTCTAAGAAAGTCCAAGTTGAAACGTCTTTGCAAACGCCCTAGGTTGGATAGTTAGCGGGATTGAAAATATCTTCTTCCGGAGTAGCCTCATTATTATAATGGGGGTCATGCTCGGCTTCAGCAATCTCAAGCTGTCGCATCAAAGACTCAAAAGGTTCTTCATATCTGATTGACAGAAACGTCGGAAGTCGCATGTTCTTCCAATCCGCATCATGAACATTAATGATGCTTGTGTTTTCGTCATGGTAGAATCCGCTAGTATCGAACTCTCCGACATTGGCGAGATCATCGCAAGCCTGTTGGACAGTATTGTAGTGACTGTAATCGTCTTTCAACTCATAACCTTCAGCAGCTCGGATAGCCAAATTTCTTGCCTGCTCGTTGTTCCTGTGCTCGACCCATTTGAGTTGAATCTTCCATCCTATGCGTTCAAATTGTTGAAAATAGTAAAGAGCGCGGCTGAACCACGGTTCGTTGAACTCATATCTTTCAATGCCCCCTTCTTGGCGGATAGTCTCTAGCATTCCAAGAGTGACAGTATGCGGAACATGGATGGTGATTCCCTTGACGTTGCGCATAATACCACGAAGCTCTGCCATTCCCTCAAGTAGACGAAACAAGGCAAGAACCGAAACAACTTCTCCGAGAGGCTCAAGGCGCATACGAGTTTCATATTCCCAGTACCAATATTTACCTACGTTGAAGGCACTATTTTCTCTAAAATAGAGTCCAACTCCGTAGTCATGGCGTGGAAATTCTGATGTTCGGGGTCCTTGTTCGTTATCGGGTGCCTTCTCGAAAAACTTGGATGCAATCCACACCTGCATAAATCCATCTTGTAGATCTAGACTGAGGGGATTATGGAACAGAATTGGGATTCCTCTGGTTCCACCCGCAAATGTGACCCCTGCGGCAAAATCACGAGGCGTGATCACCGCCATGACATTGTCGTGAACACCCTTGTTCCAGGGGAACAACTCTTTAACCACCATTGCTTGTACCCAGTGTGTCTTCCCGATTTCATGAGGCATACAAAAGGCAATCATAGTAAGTCCAATTGCCTGCATACTACCATCCTTGTTGATATCGAAAAGCTGGTTGTTTGTGAACTTTTCTTGAATATACAGCGGAGAATCCTTGTTGAATTTGACGATTGAGCGGCCTGTGTAATGCAAGATACCGAATTCTGTAGGAATGCTACGAGAGGTTGCCTTGCCACTGGGAGCAAAATATTCATTGTAAAAGGACTCGCGAATCAAGGACAAGTTCACTTTGTCTGAGAATATTGCCAGGAACGGCTTTGAATTGCCAGGGATAGCGACCATTAGGCTGCCAATAGAGACGTGTCAGATATCCGATATAATATAATGACACTCCTGCCAAACGTCGAGAAAAACCTGCAAGCTTAGAGACTATGGATGGTACGGTAAGAACTTACGGGTCTTGATCTCTGAGTGTATTGTCCGTTTCAGTTGGAGGAGCGAACAAGGCGCCCAATTGAAGATTGAGATCACTATCGTTCATAATATACGGGATCCTTTGCATGGCACGTGCACCGATCTCAGAGACTCCAATGTATGGACGAGAGGTTTCAGTGGATCGCTTAGCCTCGCGTGAATTGTTCTCGGTGTCTGAGTCCTCGCCGATTACGATTACGGGTCCATATCGCTCCTGAAGAGGGGGGCGGGGCTCGGATATGCAACGGCGGATCTGAAAATCCTCAATGTCATCTACCATTGTGAGAATTGTAGCTTGTGATTGAATTATTTGAGGGGAGGGTTGAGTATTTTGAAGTAGCCCGGATGTAAGAGTAGGAGAGTTGGAAGTTTAGAAGGGTATCATGAGGATGGATGGAGCTCAGCGGGTGATATATTCTACTCCAAGTCTTTCCCCCTTGTAAATACGTCCAGAAGACGATGAGAGTTTCTCAGCATGGCCTTTTTTACATATGAACGGTCCTAGCACTATAGCCACGTACACGACCTCGTGTTGACGCCATTGCACGGCTGGCGATGCTACGGACCATGGAGCGAGAGAGGAAACAATGGGAGGGTTTGTCTTAGGAAATCACGATATTGCAAGAGCAGATATTACTCAAATACGTCGGAATAATCTTAGAAAGTTAGCTAGTTGGCTAAATGCCGAATAGCAAACTATCTACGAATCGCTTCTGAAGTGTCGTATTAGAGTTTATACTATACAAAAGGTAGGATTGAACCTAGGAGACAGAGGAGAGCTGCTGCTCCAAACGCTGGCTGGGTCCTCGCTGAATTCCCAGTAGCCCATTGGGGTAAGAAATCGCGAGATTCGTTGTAGCCTGTGATTGGCTTACTCGCCGTGAGATTAAGTGCTCCTTCAAAGGTTACCTGAAAGTCCCCACTGGCATTCCAGTACGCTGATGTTGCATATGTCTCTCCTATCCCAAAAGCCATCCAGCCAGCAACAGGATCATTGAAAACGATGCCGCCTGAAGAATAGCAAGGCCACTCGGGCTGTGCTCCCCCAATCAAGTTTTGAAACCTTCCGTTTGCAAATGTAAACCTCACGGTGTCAGTTCCGATCCCAGTTATGTTTGCAGTCATATCTGACACGTTTGGCTGAAGCCATACGGTCAACAGGGTGTCCGAGTTTGGCCCCAAGGGGTAGAATACAGGGCTATCAAATGTTGGAACACGGTAGCTGTACCCCGTTGCACAGACACCTTGTAGTGGGATCCAATTATTCGTTGCCGGGGCGCCGGCGTAGTCATTTGGCGGAGTATAAGTGAAATCGGTATTGACATTGACACTAGTAACGTTCCCTGTGGAATTTCGAACGGGTATTATATCTGTTGTCCATGCCATCTCCCGACTTGAAACGTTGTCTTCGACGGTCCCATTGGGGTAGATGACTCTCAGATCAGGATATCCAAGGCTTGATAGACTCAAAACTTCCCGACGCGGTGCATTATCACCTGTATAGCCGTTAGTCCAGGGGACAAATGCTCGCAGGTCCCAGGTAAGGAAATCGAGGATGCTACGGCCGCCAGTTGCCGTGGTAGTTGCTCCGATGTTCATGACCGCATCATAGGTATAAGTGTGGTATTCGCCATCCGCGACTATACAATCAATGCTTCCTGATGGTTCTTTGATTGGGGACTTTGAAAGTCGATATTTAAAAGTAACCTTGCCGTTGTAGAATCCAGAGTTTGTGGGACCGATGTAAATCTCTGCATCTTGATTTGCCCGACTTTCGAAACACTGGTTATAACTAGTCCCCCCACCTGAGGTCCCTCCTTCGTCGTCTCCGCCCCCACCACTGCTATCATCGCCGCTTCCTCCTCCCTTCCCACGTTTAGCAGTAACTAAAGGCACTAGGGAAAGGATCAATAGGGAAACTAATTCCCTAGTTGGGCGCATAACTAAAGGATATTATATGTCTCCGCGCTAGCATTCATATTTGGTAGGTCAGCTGGTGGTAGGGCGTTGAATATAGTTTGAAATACTATACGTACAGCGATAAGGAGATATCGAATATACACACGTACAATCTGTTGTAATTTCCCGGCGACTTTCTATATAGGAGATATGGGCATCGTGCGTGGAGTTGTCGTTGTACTGCGGAGGAAATCATGACAACAGATTACGACAGATGACTAGATCCACTGTTGTCTTTAGATTCCCTATAATACCAACGTTATTATGAGCCAACAGTACTAAGGAAAGGGGCAATAATGGTCATGAAGGTTCGCAGCGACGTCGACAAGGGATCCCTTGTGTGAGTCGTGTCGGAACGAGACTTGGCGGTCTTGGAAGTAGTTCTCAATGGCTTGGTGTTTATGCAGGCAGAACTCTTGGCTGTCAGCCGTTATACCCCCCGGAATAATTCAAGAGAGAGGTACTATATGCCGAGTGTTAGTTATATAAAATTTGTTTATGTTTCTCTCTCGATATTGGACAATAACTAGGCCGCAGTCCAGGGTCAGGAGCAGGCGCGTCTCGATCTCGCAAACCGGGAAGTGTGTTGCATATCCTTTGATTTTTGGCGGATGGGCAGATGGCCCCTGTCAAAATCCAAATAGGCCATAGGGGATTCCACTAAAGTCTGCATCTCGATTTGTTTTGGGGCATGGACAAGGCGTTGGAGTCACAAGCGCCATGTATCGCACTGTCGGATTTGATACGAGCTGGTCTTGCGAGCAAAGGAGGGGAGAAATGGTCGAGGTATGGAGGCGATGTTCCGCGTTGCGTCGGGATGAATGAAGGAACGGAGTGTTCAAAAGGTGTTTTGAGACAAGGCACCAAAGCTTAAGATCTGCAATTGTGCAGTTTTATAATTTAGAATCGAAATTGAAGACTAATAAGTATTATGATTATTGCCAGCAGTGCGAAGCTTCCCGGTAATCCCGATGATTTACAAGAAGCCAATATATTAACAACATCACTGTATTCAGGAGACAGGTTCGAACGTTCAACGATATTATCTATGGTTTATGCTAAGTCAGTCTTGGTAAAAAAGGAGCGCGTGTTATAGGGATTTATCTCCTGGATAGCTTAGCCACATACATATATATATATATAATTATTGTGTCTTCAATTTGTGGATATTGAGGTTTCGAAAAATTGGACGAGATAGGAGACCAAAGCGTCAGTGTATCCCGCATTTGTATGCGTAAACAAATACGATATGTGTAGAATTGTATTATTAAAACTCCATACCGAGACACTCCGTGATTTGGCCATCCAATGTGACAAATTAGTAAGTACTAGCACTTCAATGAGGTTCTTCTTACGCTGACCATTTCCAACGTCACAGGGTGACGATGGCTGTGCGATGCGGTTTTCAACGCGAAGAGTGGTTTCTTCGAAGGATGAAACAATAATGACGAGGGTGAAACAGTAGATATGCAAATGCCTTGGTTACTGCACACGGGTAGATTTCACGGGTTTGGCATCATGGATAACAAGTTGCGACTCGACCTGAGACCAGAAAACATGATAACAGTATCGTTTCTTTGATGTTAGTGAATGTCGCGCGAGGAGTCGGGGTTGACCTTTTCGGCGTTCTCGCCGCACCTGTCGAGGTCGAGCCTTCGGTACCACGTGGGAACCGAGCAAGAGGAGAAAAGAAAAGAAATTTCAATCGAAAGAAATGAGAAAAGATAGGCTCGGAGAAAGGTACCCGATCCTCTGAAACCTACCTGAGGCTGAAACCTCTTGGAGACCATGAGAGGATGTTGGGGGGTGTATGCCGATAAGGAAGGAGTGAGAAGTTGAAATTTGAATGGATTCGGTCGATGCACAGGCACCCGAGACCAAGATGGCACCGCTCAAAGTTAAAGAAGTTGATAGTAATATTTACTTATCGGTTTATCGGTCAACTCGACGTGAGTCTAGGCCACTCGGGAATTTCTGAGGCTGTCCCGCGGATTAACTGGAGCAGTTTCCCCCCTTCTCTCGATCGATCAAAGAAAAGCTCGTGCGCGACGGGAAGAGGAGTGGACGAGGGGTTGAAAACTTGGACGCAGCTCTGCTTCAGGGGGGGACCGTTTTCTGTGGTGGAGAGGCAAACAAACACAAAAATAGGTCTCGAAATCACAAAATCCCCTTTTTTGGGTACACCTGAAGCACCAAAGCAAAGGAGAGCCGAAGTTTTCCTTGCCGGCACCCTTGCCAGCACCGAGGATTTGTCTGCAGAATCCATCCAGCGACATGATTGTAGGCAAGCGGACTTGCGATGAGGCCAATCTCGGACTGCGAATGCAGGGGCTACGCAAAGCTTTTTCCGTTTTGCTCAACTCCACCCCGATCCCATTCTTCATATATTATCGTATGTAAATTGGCATGATGGGAATATCTATTACTCGCTGCGGAAACGAGTATCAAATGGGGAAACCGTGGGATGATTGTCTGCAATATTGTGCGCTTAGTTGCTTAACGGGGGCGTCTTATTGCAATTTCTTGACAGTGTTCGAATATCGGATACGTGGTGATGATGGTCAGTGTGATGGGTGGCTGAGAAGCTAAAAGCTGCTGTATCAAAAAACCTTCCTCCTCCTGGAACTGCACATCCTGGACAAGCGGAACCCCGGTTGATGTGATATAGCGCGGCCGGCAAACAGTGCAGAGGCAAGGTCATGCCACGGAGAGCTAGTATCTCGAGTCGAGATATTAATCCCGCCAGCCCATTTACCTCGCAAGCATCAACAGCATGCTACCCTTCTCACCCAGACGTACGTACGTACATCCATACGTTCATGCTTTTTGCGTGCAAAAATACCATCAGTTTTACTCATCCCCCGCCGTATCCTTTCACCGGGCTCACCATCTTTGCAATTTGGTGCTTTCATCCTCTCTGTACTGCTCGCCGGCTGTGCTCGTCTGTGTAACTCGAACCTGCTTCAGCTGCGGCTCCTCACTCAGCTTTTGACTTTCCAGTTCGCCCAGCCCGTCTGCGATTCAATTTTCCCAGAACTTTAACACCCTGGGTTCGCTTCCTTTCGCCATTTTTATCAGAAGAATACGAATTATTTACAGTTTGCAAAATATTAATAGCGACTCTCGCGTCCAGCGTTGTTCTCTGCTCTCACCGTCGCATCCAAAAGTTTCGCAACGTCCCTTTTTTAAGACGTCGACAAGGCCAAAACTGGCAGTCACACATCGGTCCGGCAAGGGAGGCTGCCGGCTGCTGTTTTGACAGAAAACGTCAACATTTGGACATATTTACAGGAGCTTGATCGGCCCATTAATAGTTCTCCTGGTTCTAGTTGGGATACAGATTTTGACAACAGGGACACGGATGATTAGGTTAGGTCAATAAAGTATCTGTAACAGAAGATCCTATAAAACGAACCCAACCCGAGGCTTTGCAGTCCAACGCCTGAAAGTTACAGACCGTTCGACTTGATTCCGGCTTCTTTTTTTTTTTTTTTTTTTTTTTTTTCCAAAGCAACTC